>OY986438.1:34433825-35790261 GCA_963920525.1 Dichetophora obliterata
AATTATAAATTATAAATTATAAATTATAAATTATAAATTATAAATTATAAATTATAAATTATAAATTATAAATTATAAATTATAAATTATAAATTATAAATTATAAATTATAAATTATAAATTATAAATTATAAATTATAAATTATAAATTATAAATTATAAATTATAAATTATAAATTATAAATTATAAATTATAAATTATAAATTATAAATTATAAATTATAAATTATAAATTATAAATTATAAATTATAAATTATAAATTATAAATTATAAATTATAAATTATAAATTATAAATTATAAATTATAAATTATAAATTATAAATTATAAATTATAAATTATAAATTATAAATTATAAATTATAAATTATAAATTATAAATTATAAATTATAAATTATAAATTATAAATTATAAATTATAAATTATAAATTATAAATTATAAAAAATAAATTTTAAAGAATATAAATTATAAATAACTATATACATAAATTTTAAATAATAAATAATTAAAATATAAATATAAATTATAACATATTAAAATATTTTAGTAAATGTAATATGTAATAGAAATTTTTTACTTACACTTGATTCTGTTTTTACGCGGCTTAAAAAGTTTTTTCTTTAACGTTAATTTGTTATACGAAGTACTTTAATTATTTCCTAAGTTACTTTTTTTACGTGACTTTACTTTTGAACACGTTTTTTTTATTCATTTTTTTTATATTTACATGGGGGTGGTTGTTTACAAACTTTATAAAATTTTTACGAACGCATAAATGATCAAAATCTGTCTAGTTGAGACTCAAAAATCTGTGTGTATTTTTTTTTATGTAGGGGACTGTCTCCGGTTGTGAGACTTTCCCGGTTGTGAGACATCCCCGGTTATGAGACAGTCCATGTTTTCTATTAAGTTGAAACGGTAATCCTAATATTAGTACTGTCAATGTTAACAGTTTTCATAATTAAACTTTTGCTGTGTCATCGCGCTGGATAGACTGTTGCTTAATATAAAGCAAAATAGCTTGTAACAAAACGCTACAAAGTGGTAGATCGAGTTGTGAATCGATAAAAAAACATAAGTATTATTGCTAAAAATATGGATTGGGAATTGTAGCTTAATATTATAAGATAATATAAGCGAATATGAACATCATAAAAAATATGTGATGTCATGTACAAATTGCTTATCAGTCCCGGTTATGTGCCACTCGAGTGCCCGGTTGTGAGCCAGCTTACAAAACTTGAGATTTAGCATTTTTTTGATGAAACATTGTCATTTAAATGAAATTGCAATAAAAACTCTTAATTATTTGCTGACCTGTATACCTGCAAGCTCTGTTTTTGAATAATTTTTCTTTATGATTCCAGATGCCTTTTAAATGTTACTTTTTAATAAAAAAATAAAATTTATTCATAATCTTTGAATTTGTGGCGATCTCACATCAAGTCTTGTATTTCCAACTGATTTTCTGAGATGGCTCATAGCCGGACACAAAATTTTTTAAGCAAAAGGTTTTAGGTAATCGTTCATAATTCTTTTTTTAACTTAATCGATAAGGTATCATTAGAAAAAAGTAAACTAAAAGAATTACCGTTCATTTCTTGTAACAACCATGGAAAAATATTAAGCACAGACATTTTTATTGCGATTAAAAGAAACATGGCTCATAACCGGATACATTCCCCTACATTCATATTTTTACCGGATACATTCCCTACAAAACGAAATATGTTTTTTATTGAATCAGCATGAGTTAGCAAATCGCTATAAAATTTCCGTTTTTTCTTCGCGAATACCATTTTTCATTGGGCTGTGTTTTTAAAAAAGTAGTTGGCATAAGCAGTTTTGTTTGAAAGATTGTTGTTTCTTACGGGGTTTTCTACGCTATAGTTTTTGATACCAGATAACCGCGTAAGAACAGGATCAAGTGTGTATATAGATTCAAATTATTACATTTGAGTTTTTATTTTATTTATTTATTATTTTTTTATATAAATATGTAGAGTAAATACAAAATAAAAATGAATATAATATATAAAATATATATATATAACTTATTAGAAATACATATTTGTATTAATAAACACATAAGAAATGTCAAATTAAATGGTTTGCATCGATATTCTTAAAAAGGGTACATTTGATCCAGTGACAAATAAAAAAATAAACAAATTAATATATTTTTAATAATTCTTATTCACCCCTATCACGAATAAATTTTCGCATGGAAATTCTCCCAAATTTTGTGTACCCTTATTGTGAATTCCGCATTGCATTGCATTGCATGTTCGAAAAAATCCCCTTATTGCGAACGCTTTTTTTCTTGTGGAAGTGAACGGTTTTTTGGCGGATCTTCTCACATCAAATTTGCTGGCGAGCAAAAGTTAAAATCGAAAATTAAAAACACAAAATTGTATAAATCAGCATTTTTATTAATTACAAACAAAGATTAATTCACAGACTACAATTTAAGACACTTTTTAAAAAATTTTATTAAATTCCAGCCTCGCTATATGCTTACCAAAAGAGGCTCTCTTAGCATTGGTGAAAACTGTTTTTCTTGTTTAAGTGATGTAAGATTATTTTCGTTTATTGAATTTAAAAATGAAATTGTAGGATGCCTAAAGCAATATTTATGCCTTTTTTAATTAAAATGTTTTTAGTTAAAATTGTAATACTTGATTCGATTTTAACTTCGAACAGCTGTTAGCGGCACAAACTCACCAAAAAAGTGTTGCCAATTATATAAAAATATACTAGTTTTGTGGTAATTTTTCACTTCCGTGTGTAAAAAAAGCTTTTGGCTTTTGTTAGGTTAAGAAAATGTTTATATCCCTTGGAATTATTGAAATTTTTTTCACAATTTTTCCAATTTTTTGGTTAGATCTATTAGTCTGGCAATTTGAAGTTAGTACTCCTATGAAAACTTGTGTGGTGATTTTATAATGGTTTTGTGGGAAAGGACTTTAAGAGGAAATAAAGTAATGGCAGCTTTGGTTCTTCACCATGCCATGTTCGAAAATTTTTAGGGAAAATCAATCCGAACGAGATTCATGATAGGGGTAAAAAACTCGTGCGAGAAGAAGATTTCCGCATGGGAGCAAATCCGTGGGAGATTCATGATAGAGGTGATTAAAATAATTATTTGAGCTTAATGCAAAATAAGTTGATAAAGCAACAGCAAGTTCTTTGAAGAAAAAAACCACCAAGCCAGCAGAATGTATAAAAAAATTTCAAAAAACATTTAAATTGTTATAAATGTTCACTAACAAAGTAACAAAAACTGAAATATGCTGTTTTGCCTTGAGAACACAGATATATTTTATATAAACGTGGCAGGTGGCAACGCTGCAGACATTTGGCCTTTGGCGATCGCTATAAATAAACGCATTGGTCGCTACGCTCATTCCTCAGCAACACAACTACTGTTTTTATGCTGTGAAGTATGTTTTCTCTTTTTCTCTAACATCTTTACATCTTCGACTTTCACCGCAGCAGCTGATACTTGTTCATTTTGCGATTTTCCATTACTTTTGAGTGGCTCGAGAATAATGAGTTTTTGTCTGATATTAAATGAGATTTTTTTTTTTTTGTTTTGGCGTCAACGTCATCTTTGTGTTTGTTGTTATTGTTTTTGTTGTTATTCCTGACAATCAACACAAGTGTACGCACACATATTGCGTACGTGTATGGCCGGAAGCGGAAATAATTTCTACGCACTCAATGAAATTTCTGAAACATAAGAATGTTATTATTTACTTTTTTTCTTTTTTTTTTTTTTTTTTGGCTGGCCTTTTGGATATGGGGTTAAAGAAAAAAAAATAAAAAAAATTTAAGTTATGCATAAAAGCCCATTGCGCTTTTCGCAACTTGCTGCCGTAGCTTAATTTGTAAAGTTTCCATTATTATTTACAACAGATTGTATGCGAAAAAGTTTGTGCATCCGTTTGTGGAAAGCACAAAGTTTTTGCATTTTAAGCTCATTTACGTTGCAACGGAAGCGACAACAACTTGCTTAGATAATTTCCCGCTTAAAACTTAACTCAAAAAGGCGAAACAAGTGAACGGGAAACACTAAAGCATTAAGTTGGCTGCAATGATGGTAAGTGTTGTTGCGGCTTCTTGTTTTCGCTTATTTCCGCTGCGTTTCATATTGTTACTGTGGTTGTTGTTGCTGTTGTTGTTGCTGTTGCTAGAGCGATAAATATGCGCACTTCCGTTTGGCGTTATTTTGAGTTATTTTTGTTTTTGTTAAGTTGGCAGGCCGTAATCAAGAAAGTTTGCCATTGAAAGTTTTGTTGCTAGTTAAGTGGTTGTTGTTGTTGCCACTTCAAAAACCGCACACTTTTGCGTCGTTTGATATCCTTTTTCTCACAAGCCGCGTTACAAATTGCCATCAAAATGCCACCCTGA
Organism: Dichetophora obliterata; assembly: GCA_963920525.1. NCBI lineage: Eukaryota > Metazoa > Arthropoda > Insecta > Diptera > Sciomyzidae > Dichetophora > Dichetophora obliterata. The sequence goes on from OY986438.1 coordinate 34,438,240, forward strand.
TCAGCAGCCTTAAAACTACTTCCACTCTCATTTCCACTCTCTCTCTCTCCATCAGCTTGTTTGTTCTGCGCTTCCTCTACTTCCCAACTTTAATTGATATCTTAGTACAATAATTTTATCTCGTTTTCACTTGAAAGTTTTGTCTGTTTTTTTCTTAGTTTTGCTTCCACCCACTCTTGAGAGTTTTCTCGGGCTGTTTTTTTTTTTTTTGAGCACTTGAAAAGTTTTAAAAGCTCTGAACTCTGCGCTCATTTTACAAGCTCTTAGCTTTGTAAGTGATGCTATCTTGTTTTTAATTATTAGACTCATTATAAAATTTAAAGGTTTTGGCAAAAAGCGACTCAATAAAAATTCAGAGCATAAAAGTTTTGCCTTCATTAACTGAAAGTTAATTATGTGTGAAAATGTGAGTTTTTTATTAGGTTAAGTTTTGCGAGTGCGGGTTTATTAAGAGATGATATTTTCTTAAGAACTGCTGGGATTATCTTGGTTATAGACAGATACTTAAAGAAATTTAATGAACTCGTAGAAGAAACATAGATCTTTTCTACTAACTTTAATTTAAATCTGCATACGAGAGATGCAGACCACCCATCGAACGTTAGGTACTAATGAGCTTCGCTTTATTTTTCTCAATTTGTATCTATGTTTTTGTCAAATTCAAAGACTTTGCAAATGCTTTTTCTTTCATTTCCGAACAATACAAGCTAATCTGACTTCCGTACCGCAGATACCACAAAGTCTCCCAGCGACAGCTTCTGTTAATAGAACGAACACCTTGGGTTTAAATACAAACGCACAAATAAACAAATCAAGGCTGCCAAACAATCACCAAAAAATGCTAAAATAAACTCCAATCATTTATAAGCAGGAAAAGTACACCCCAAAAAAATGTAGGCATGATAAAAAAGCGCCGATAAAAAATACACAAAAATACCCACAAAAGCCCATTCTTAGGACGAACGTGTGAAAATATTGTTTAAGCAACAGAAATAAAGACAGAAATAAAAGCAAGAAAGAAAGAAAGAAGGCATAAAAATATTCTTTGATAGCCTTGACAAAAGCCAAAATCAAAATAAGTACTCACGACGAATTTAAATAGAAATAAATATCTGTATAGCTTTGTATACGCATAGAAAAAAAATACAGCCCGCTTATTCTGACACTGATATACGTATACTATACATATCTAAGCATATACAAAATACCCATTGAAAGCTCAAGTTGAGCAGAAAGGATTTTTATTTGAAAGCAGACCAACAGAAAGAACGATGAAAACACATCTTTATTTTACACAATAAAAGCGAAATTGTTAACATGATACAATTGATAAAGCAGTGCGAAGAAAGAACTCCCCAAACATGTGCACAAAGGGCTGTACAAAAGGATATGCTTTACGCTAAAGGATATCACACAGCAGTGTGTCATATATATATTCTTTTTTTTAGAAAGACTGCAACTTGTGAAGGATCCTTTTTTGCTTTTTGCATGTTGAATTGAAAAATAGTTCAAGCATAAAAAAGACGTTATTAAATGAAGTCTTCCTTGTTGAAGTAAAGGAAGAGGCTTGAGAAGTAGAAGAACGGGCAGCAGTAGTGAGAAAATAATATCCCTTAAGTATGCAGGAAACGGAAAACGCATGTGAAAAAAGGGATTTTTGTGTGTGTGTGTGTGTGTGTTATTTTTGTGACACATGCAGGAGACAAACAGTCAGTCAGCTAGTCTTTTATGCGACTGATATGTGTGAAAAAATGACAACAACACATAAAAAATAAAGAAAATAAAAGAAAATACATACTTAAAAATCAAATAAAATAGATTTTGCAAAAGAATAGAAAGAGTAAATCAATAAGATTCCCACATACATAGACAGTTAACAGAAACAAGCCGTCAAAAGTATACAAATGTTCATGTGGGCGGAAATGCAGAATTCAACTTGCCAACTCCTTTTCAACAAAGTCAAAGAGACGCCATTTTTTAAATATGCCGGAAGTTTGGAATCGTGCTTGTTCAACTGCCCCATTGCTAAAGCTTAGCCATGGAGTTTATCTTTACAAAAGTTAAACGAGATTTGCCATTTTTGTTGGCAGCACATTGAAAGAAATGAAAGAAAGTAATCAAAGCAAAGACCACCTAAAGAAAAGGATAAAATTTTAAGGCTCGATACATATTTTGATGAATTACTAGCACTCTCTAAAAAGATTTCGGCTGCAACCTGTAAAATTTTGAACCCATTTTTGAAAATTCCCTTGTGCAATTTCAATTCTTCGTATAAAAATACATTTTTAGAAAACTTTAAGGTTGATTTTTTAAAAAATTGTGTATATTGCATATCAAGTACATGCAATAAGCTCTTCAATTTAACTTTCAACTTGTTCTATTAGTAGTAGAAAGGGAAAAATCGCGCAAATAAAAGTCGGACAAAAATGTGCAAAAAATCCCCTAAAAATTTTCCCTTACAAAGTAAGGTTATTTTTAAGGTATTTTTGACATTTTATAATAAATTTTTTTAAATAAGAAAATAAAATGTGATCGTTTTGAAGTTTGTTTTTATTGTTGTCTTAAAAGTACAAAAAAATGTTTATTTAATTTTACATATTATTATTCTTAATTGTAGTGCACTAACCTAAAATATGCATATTTAAAAAACAATAAAAAATTACTTGTGAAAAAAAGTTGTTAAAATCGAACTTTTTTTTTATTTGTTTAAAATATTTACTTATTCTTAAAATATTAATTGTTTTAAAGGTTTCGGACTTAGCTACATATGTCTTAACCCTTTGAGGACCATAAGCTTTTGGAACATTTTTTTTTGGAATCTTGGCATTAACAAAGCTAATTGACGGACTAGTTAGGTGAAAGACGAACGCGATTTTAATTAATTAAAATAACCATGCTATAAGCGTTATAAAAATTATTTTTTTAATTGAATAAGTGTAGAAAAGGCCAGTAAAACAATCTGTCTTAGTCAACGTACTCAACATGATCACCAAAACAAAAACAAAACTGTTTGGAAACGGTTTTGTCGCAATAAGCTATTGGCCTTATATTCAAATTCTTCAAACGCAAAATTACCGTTGGCGACCATAGAGACACCCGTGTCCCTTTTCGTTTTTTTCAAAATTCTCATTTGTTTGTTACAAAATTATACACAAAGTTTATATGAATCGATAGAATATTGTCTAGTTAAAATAAATTTTTGGATTTTTTTTTTAAAAATTTCTTTGGTCCACAAAATAAAACAGTTTCAAAATGCCACTTATAACAGGTGGATTTAATCTTTTGGGATACATATGTCCCTGTGTCCTCAAAGGGTTAAATAGCGTGTAAAATTTTAAGCAAAATCGGTTGAATAGCTTTAAGTCAGTGCTTCCCCGCAGTTTCGAAAACGTAGTTTCGAAAACGTAGTTTCGAGAAAAAGGTATTTAAAGCTTTTACAGCACTTTCATACACACAACGGCGCACAGTATATTCTTTTTGCCATAAATAGGAAAATATCAATTTGCGAAATGGCCCAAAAAAGTTTTGTTTTCTGATAGAAAAACTTCAACTAAGAAGAAGCCCAAATGGTTTTTATTAAATTTAACCGAGTAACCGAGAGGTAACTCGGAGCTCTGAAAGTCAAGTGTTAGAAAAACAGACAGTTTAGCAAAAAAAACCTACACTTTGGTCTCACTTTCGAATCCCATAATTGAGTGACTTTAAATGCAACCCCTTAATAATGAAGCATATTTTAAAAACTTGTAATCAAATGCAACTAAGAAAATTATTCGGGGTTTGTTTTGATTACAACTTTCGTTTTGCGGATATTTTCAAGGTCGTAGTGATTGTTCACGTGAAAAAAGTGCTTTTAGAAATTTGAAAAAGAATAAAGAAATAGTATATCGAGGTATATTCTATATTTTTTTGCTTAAGCTTGCTAAAAGTATGTTTTATCAAATAAAATATGTCCCAGCTGCAAAATTTTGTTTTTTATGAGACATGTTCTATGAAAATCTTCTCTGCATGGCTCAAAATAAAAGATAAGCTTGACTGCATTAGAAATATGCAGAGCCGTAACAAACTTTACTGGCGCCCGAGGCGAATAAAAATGAAACGCCTTTCCCCATCCCCAACAAAGGAAAGAGTTTAAAAAATTTCACTAAAAATAAATAACAATTTTGGTTCAAATAAGTATGTATTTATTTATTACAGAATTCACAATAACGTAGCCACGAATATTGTGCAATTACGCTAATATCAAGAGAACATAGTAGTGTGGAATAATGATTTTAAAACATGATTATATTAAAATTTTGCGAGATTTTATTGTTGCAAATTCATCAATGACATCATCAAAATTAAGTTGACTGGCAACTTCATATTCAATCGATAAAATTGTAATATTTGTGAATCTTTCCTGATCCATAGACGATCTCAAATAATTTTTAATAAGTTTAAGTTTGCTGAACCTGCGCTCACACGTAGCTATTGTTACAGGCATTGTCAAAAATATTCGGAATGCAATATCTATGTTCGGGTACGTTTCTCTCAAATTATAATCATGGAGCAGTTGTAGTAATTCTGAAATCGTTGCGGATTTTTCGTGCTCAGAGAAAATTCACAACACTACATGTCAAAAATCAGAAATCTCATAAACAAAATCAACCACATTCATGTCTTGTTTATATTTTATTGCCAAATCAGTTGCTGCTTTCTTCAATTTAGAAGTGCTCATGCTTTGCAAAGACTCATCAGACAAAAATGCAAAATCCCCAGCAACTTCCAATAATTTTTCATACCTCCAGCTTCCGATACCAGAACATCGGCTGCCTTCTTGACATTGATTCGAAGTTTTTGGATTTCTGAAAGATTTGGCCCATCGTCTTTTCCTTCCAATCGCTCCAATCGCTTCTTCTATCCTGATCGTTCGCACGTATTTTTCTAATTAAAGAGCATCAGACAACGCAGATGCTCGAATAAAATGTTCTTCAAATTCCGTATTACGATGTTCTTGCATTGAATTTTTCAGTCCGCGAATCAAGTATGCAGTTGTTTCTATAGACAAAATTTTTGTTAGTAAAGCTATGGCGACGCGGTCAATTTGCCGAAGTACCTGATTCCACACATCAATAAAAAAAGAAACTTTTGGGTTGAGAATTTGAGGGTTTTAAAGAATTATGAAAAGTGTTGTATAAATTCAAGTTTAAGCGATGAAAATTAACTATGATGATCTCAAATTGGTTTAACTCGTTCGCATACAAAAGGTTTGTAAATGAATGTAGTGTTAATTGAAGTGATTTATTTATGCACGCGAGTGCAGCAAAGATAGCATTTCAAGTTCAAAAATTTTTTAAAATATTATATTTTGTCGTTAAGCTGCGAAGATTGTGGCTTTGTTGCTTACGTGGTGAGCATTGCCAACTCACCAGAATAGAACTGTTAGAAGCGAATGAAAACTTCATTCAGTTCAGTGAAAAAACTTTAAAAATAAACCAAATTTCAGCACCTGCCCCCCCCCCCCTGTGATTGCACCAGAGGCAAGCGCCTCGCTCGCCACACCCTAGCTACGCCACTGGAAATATGTTAAAGCAAAAGCTTTGTAAAAGCAAAAACTTGCGCTAAGATAAAACTAAATTAAACCTCAGTAAAGTAAAAATATGTAATATCATAATTTTAAAATAAGTGGTGCACTCATCGTCGCTCCAAATGGTTATTTCAGCAAACACTTAAAATGTGGTTCCAAAATTTTTTTGGTTATGATAAAGTTAAGCAACTAAGTTTTTCGCAAATGAAATTGTATTTAAAACAATATACATAAATAAAACAAACAAACAAATAATTAATATAAAAATTTAACTTACAAAACCAAAAATTAAAAAAAATTAAATTAAAGTCAGTGCAAGTAGCAACAATGACAAATCGATAACACATGTCTTAAACTATGTTTTTTTTTTTTTTTGCTTTGCTATTATATTTTTGAAATGAAACTTCTTAGGCGGCGATTTATTTCTGAGAGTAAAATTTTTAGAGTCTCGTTACGTACAATTTTCGTCATGAAAAAATTTCGAGACTCGTCACGTTTTTGTGTACTTTAGCAATGATATTTTCTATTTTGTGTGTTTTTGTATGGTGACCACCAGAAGGGTAGCAGACAGAGTGTACGTGTGTTCAGAAAAATGTTGAGGAAAAAAATTAATAGGACCAGCTCACACTTTTGATTCCCCTAGGGGTCATCGATTTTTTTGATCTGAACCATAATAGACATTTTTTTTCCATATTTTTATGTTTTTTGTGTGGGCACCACCAGTAGGCAACACGTAGAGTGTAGTTGTGTTCATAAGAAATGTTGAAGAGGAAAAATTGAAAGGATCAGCTCATTAATTTGACCTCCCTAGTGGTCGTAAATTTGTTTGATATGAATTTTATTAAAAAATTTTTTCTATATTTTGTGTTTTTTGTATATAGATAGATCCCCACAATAGATTTCCTTACAATATATGCAATTTTTCAAGTAGAAAATAGCACATCACCGACATGTATGTCATATTTACGTAATCAGAAAACATTAAATCAGTATTACCAATCAAAGCACCAACCAAAGACAGTGTAAATATTAACTAAGCAGAATAATTTTATGCAAATTTTTTATTGTATTTCTTTTAAGATGCTATCTCCCTTTCGCTCTTTCTCTCTGACTCATTCACAAAAATTTCTCATGTGTTTAATTTTCCTTCTGTATATACAGCGCTATAGTGTATTTTTGCAGCAAAGCTTTTTACGCCTCGTTTTGTGACTTGCTTGAGTGAAATCTCAAAAACAACACTTTTTTCCATACACCTTTTTCTTAGAATTGTTGTTGTTTTTTTTTTAACTTGCGTTTATTACAACAAGAGGATATAAAATTAAAATTAAAAATATTTCTTTGTAAGCGTAAGCAGTGAGAATCGAACTCGCACCATTTCGACAGAGAGTTCTATATACTAACCACTACTCCAAAACACTTTTTGTCATGATGTGATTCATTCAATATTAAGTATTAACTAAAGCTAAGTTGCAGTAGATGACAGGAATTTAATAAAAGGTTTGTGCATTAGCTATCCTACATATTCTATTGTGAATGCGTGAAGCTATGATGAAGCAGATCACAATAATCGATCAAAAGCATTGCGCATTAGCTATACAAACAACAAATTTTATATCCTCAAGGTTCCATTGAACGGGTTGAAAATTATTACAAGATGCCAATTGTTTTAGGTGAAGACTTTAATTGCGAATTCAGACATGAATGTTCAAAGGCACTTAAGGCAAGGCCGGTGGTCTAGCGCTCGAAAATTTAAGGTATTTTTAATGGAGCAAGATACCTTGCGATGATTACTGACTTTTTTTTGCTTAAAATGGAAGAATTTTACTAGGTTGATTTGTGGTCTCAACAAAATGCGATACTATGAACCTATTGAGAGGCGGGTTTGGTGAGGAATTAATCTTACGTTTTGAAGTAGAACATTAGCAGCCGAGATCATGCGATTTGACCCCAATAGACTTTTTTTTGAGGGGCTATGAAATCTCTCGTATACAGGAATAAGCCAGCCACAATTTCAGCCCTGGAAGATAAAATGTCATCTACTTTTAGTGAGATACCGGCCAAAATGCTGGAATGGTATGGAGCTTACGGATGGACCACCTCAGGCGTAGCTGCGGGCAACATTTACATAAAATAGTTTTAAAAAATAAAATATCAGGTATTTCAAATCCATCACTTTAAATATTTCATTCACTTTTGCAAATTTTATATTTTTTTTTTTTGCAATTTTCAAATGCCAAACGTTTAAAAATTCACCCTTGAAAATTGCCAAAGTAATTTTTTTCTGATATTATATTTTTTTGTGATCATTTTATTCAGTTTTGCGATCATTTGTTATTAGAATAATTTTGGTATTTTTGATTTTGGACGCTTTGGAAGAAAAGCGCTCATTGGAAGAAAAAAATTCTTGCACGTGTCTGTCTTGTGTTCGTTCATTGTTTCTCTGCAAATCCACAATTTGTGCTTATATTTCAGAGTAATTTTTCGTAAAAAGTTAAAATATATGTATTTAATTTTTGACTGCTATAAAGGGCTTTCAATCCCGTGATCACGAATCAATTTCTAGTCCCGGAATCCCGGGATTTCAAACCCTAAAACTCAGGATTTTAATCATAAGAAAATATAAAAATTTTCAACAACTATAAATTCAACGGCAATGTAAGCGATGGCAGGCCTGTAGCCAGACCAAGAAGACAGAGGGGCAGGCATGAATCTTGAGGGGAGGGGGGAAATTTTTTGTTTTTTCATATAAATAAAAAAGACGATTTTTTTAACGTGTGAAATGAATACATTACACATATTTATTAAAAAAACAGTTAATTTTATAATATTTACATGGATATGTAGATCTTTTTATACATGAGATAAATGCATAAAAAAATAATATTAAAATTAATTCAGGACTTTTTTAAGTAAAACAAATAAAAAAATTGAATTAGCCCGCATCCGTCGTTTGCATCAAGTTGAAGCAAATTTTTTATTCAGATTTATATCGATGCCTTCCCGTAAGAATGTATTAAGCGACATTTCCAAAATTGTTCAGGAAACGAAAAAAACGTCTCATTTAGTTATTTATTTGTGTATTTTATTGAAAGGAACATATTTGGAAAGCGATTTTCAGAATACAAAACTTGATATCATTGCAAAACCAAAATTTTAATCAGATAAGAAATTTTTGTCGCTTAGTACATTTTCATGGTCAAGACATTAGCGCTTGATACAATGGTAAATGGCACTTAAAACATTGACATGGACACAAAAAATAAAGGTTTGAAATAAATTGTGTCGTTTAATTCATTTTTTATTTTTTTCTGTTAAACAATAAAATAAATAAAAATCTATATAAAAAGTAACAAAACATTAGAGATCAAAACGGAAATGTTAAGATAATTAATTTTCATTTTGATTGTCAGACAAAATCATCTTCTTCGTCTGTCTCTGCCAATTCGTCTTCTTTCTTTCATTCCTTCATTAGATTGTTTTGCTAATTCATCCATTTGTGTAGCTCTTGAATGAAACAAAATTGGCTTTTGCAATCCAGTGGGACCTGGCAAATTTTCATTCATTGTAAAATTATAAACAGTTTCACTAAAATACCACGAAACGACGAACGAACTCCTCACCGAAAAAAGTACGATAACAGCAGACGAGAATGAAAGTACCAAATTAACTCAAACGAGACAAAAAAAAAACACAAAATAAATGGGAAAAAAGCAGTAGCCTACTTCATAGAAAAATTATTTAAACTCAAAGACAATCCATCGTTAAATGAGAACGTTATAGCAATAGCGCAGCTGTGTGTTATTCCCCTTATTGTCAACTTGGTTATACCATTATTTTAACATTGCAAGCGAAAATCCCAAAAACAAAAACTCGTGTGTTGTTGCGGATTCAAAATACAACAACGAGAGCTGCTATAACGTTATAATTTAACGATGAGACAATCATAATGTGGAGTGTTTTAAGCGACAAAAATGGATCAAGTTATAGTTGGATGAGTGTGCTAAGCGACAATTTCGGTTAAACTAAGCGACATCCTACAAAATTTTTGTGTAGACCTTTTGTTGCTTACGACAATTAGATCTTTAAAAATGTCGCTTAGCATAATTTTTTTGGCGGATAATACAAATTTCAGGGAGCAACATTATTCTAGTGAGAAAACTTGGCGGTTGATACAATTTTATTTTATCTCTAGTTTCCTTTGCATCCATGATAGGGCAGCGAAACCCAGGCCAAAATATGGCGCTTAACTTCTAGTCTAGTTCCACATCAAAAAGTCTTTTTCGAAAAAAGTGTCGCTTAATACATTCTTACGGGAAGGCATCGATATATTAAGAACAAACATGCAATAGAGATTTGCAGTTTTTTCTTATCTTAAAATTAAAAACATTTCAATGAATTATATATTATTTTTGTACCTGCATCAAATTGGTGCACAACGTGCTTTTCATTTCTAGAAAGTTCCTATGAATGAGGGTTAAAAAATTATTAAAATTCAAATCTTAGAAATTTGAAAAATTGTAACAATTTATCTGAAATGTTTTGTTAAACAAATTTCATATACATATTCAAGTCATGAATAACGTGAATGTGTATATTTTTCGTTATTTTAAACTAAACTAATTTTAAAGCAATAAACAAATACATCTACAAAATGCATATTAATTATTCATTTAAAGTTTTTCACTGTCTGATTTGGCCAGGGTGGCAAACGGTTGTAGTAGGGGGCATTGCCCCCCCCCCTTTCCCCACCCTGGCTACAGGCCTGAGCGATGGTTTTTTTATTTCAGCATCACCCTTTCATCCATCTTTTTATCTCTCTACACCCTTTGAAAGTTTATTTTTTAGTTTGTTTTGGTTGTGATATTAAAAAAACTCTGTTTACTAGACTGTTCAACTTTCATGGAATTTTAAAAATAACAATAGTTTTATTACTATACTATAGTTTTTTTACTATAAAAGGAATATTGAATAAGAAGTTTACTTTTCTTTTTAAATTTTTTTAAATGGAAAATTAATGTTGTTTGTTTTGTTTAACTTATTTACGTTCATATTTTTATGTTTATAATAAAGTGAAATATTATTTGAAACTTTTAATATTTTGGGTTTTCACTCTGAAATAAAATTGAATGTTTAACTTTTTTGAAATAAAAAAAATCATAACTTTCTTATTAAATAAACTTATTATAAAATTGAAAAATTTAAAAAATATATTTAATTAAGAACCGTAAAGGTTATGATTTTTATAAAAAAAAAACGTTAGTTTTTAATATAAAATTTTTCGAGTTGATTTGATCAGGTGATGTATATCGTTTTAATTATAAAATTAACAAGGGTTTCCTCTAAAAATACAAAATAGGATTTCAGAGTTCGACTTTTTCTTCCAGTTATTGTTGAATTTTTTTTCCTTGTATTCTTCTTTGTACATTACTTTTGTCTTTTGTAACTTTTGTCCGCATTAGTAATTATGATTCCATCTTAGTTTTGTCTTAAAAGCTTCTGATTGTTTTTGAATATTTTAAGTATGAATAAGAATTAAGTTTAAATTTTTATTTGAAAAAAAAATATTTAATTGTTTTTGCTAAAACGCAGAATTTAAGAGAAAGATTTATTAACAGTCAATGCTTTTTATACAGCTTAATGCTATTATTTAAAAATTTTGGCATTTCGGGATCCTGAAAAATCCTGGGGTCCCGGGATCAAGAATTTCAAATCCCAAAATCCCGTGATTTGTCAAAACACTTCGGGATTGAAAGCCCTATTGCTATATCAAAGATAATAGATTGACAAACTAATAAAAACAGGTAAAACTAAAAAAAAATCAATCAATCAAAAAAGAATTCTGACAAAAAAAAATGTTATTGTAAAAATTTAAAAATTAAATGTTGTAATAAAATAACATATCGTCGTTGCGCGTGCAATACTGCGTGTCCGCCACTTGCACATACACACATACGGTGATAGTAAAATTTTACAGGAGTGCAGAAAAATCGATTATATTTTAAACTATTGAATGGATTTTAAACTGAACTAAACATTTATTGAAATTATACCTTTGCTTTCTTCTCCAATATGGGCATTTCCACCAAAAGGTCAACCGCGACTGAAAAATAAAATGTTACTTAAAATTTTTTTAAACCTTCATAACAGAGAAAAAAATTTTAAATTTATATTGTGAGAGTACTGAGAGCTGATCTCAATTTGAATTTTGAAAAAATTTCAACAAACTGATGAATGGCAACAAAAGTAGAAAAATGGTGACAAAAGTTGAAAATTTTTAACAAAAGTAGGAATTTTATAAGTATAATAAATGCTTGCATAATATAAAGTTTAATTCAATTTTTTCAGTTTTCTATTTTTACGGACCTGAATTACACTTTATATGATTTTTAAGTTCAATTAAATAAATAAAACAACAACAAACTTTTACTTCTTTGAAGGGAAAAATCTGTATCGTAACGTATGTATCGTAACGTATTATGTTATAGCTTGTATAAAAATAGTTAAAAAATAATTTTCAACGAAACAATTATGAAGATATAGCAACATCATTCCAGAAAACATTAAAATATTTTTAATAAAAAAACTCGTGCACACTTCCCAAATTTTTTGATTATATTGATGCAGAGAAAAACCACTTCCATTTTTTGTATCGTAGCGCGTCCTCTTTTGATTGCTTATATCTTTGGACAATCGATTGGAAATTCGATCGCTTCCAACTTTTTACACTAAATATAGAACTACTAGAATGCTATCCAAAAATTAAAGCAGGGCAAAAAAGTTTAAATATTTCATTGCTTTTTTGTAATTTTTAACAACAAAAAAGGCGTACGAACGTTACGTGCGTGACTATGGAAATGCCCATATGCAATTAGTGAAAAATCAAAATGAATGAATCAATCATGAATGATTAAAATGAAATGGTATTGCACGCGCAACGATGGTATCTTTTATAAATTTTTCATTAAAACATGGTAAACGATCGATTAATAATAAAAATTAGAGATGTTTTTTGAAAGTTTGGAGTTTTTTGGAGTCACTTCAGAAGCTCCAATGTCAGAAACTCAAAGTTTGGCTCTAAGTAATAGATTCTTTCCTCTCAGAATTATATTAATACACTGATATTTAATGCTTTATGCATTGATTGCAAACATTTATTACTATTATACGAAGGACTAAATACAATTTAATTATAAAATAGAACAATTTCAATACAAGTTCGATAGTCGGACATCAACATTTTCCGTTACAGTTAACAAAGATTTTTCAATTCATTCCAGGTCAGCAGCAGCTATCACAGCTTCTCCTCATCACATGATTATCGTTGGCTTTAAGCAAATTTAGTTGTTGCTCACCTTATCATCATGGTAAATAACAACATCCTTGAGATGCAAGTTGGGCAAATTCATAAACAGCGTCTCATCATCGATTTTTCTATCCAAGGGGTAGCCTAAAGGTAGTCTATCCAAATGTTTGGTGGGAAAACCCATGCTGCACATGTTATCATCACGAATGTTTTGCTGCCAATTGCGTACGTCATCATGTAGTGGCGTTATTAGGACCAACATCCGCATTGGCAGACCCTCAATGCGACCGCGTGGCAGGAGAAGTCGATGAGGCAAGCGACAATTGTTGCCGATAAGTGGCTTCAACTCCATGTCACGCTTTCCCTCCATAGCACGCATGACGCGACGATAGATCTCGGTGAGAGGTGTGGTGTCACGTGTAGTCCAGAGGATGTCACGTGAACGGCGGCTGATAGTGTTGCGTCCCGCACGCAGATCAGCAATTGTGGCATCAATATGCAGAGCATTCAGACGCGCATCTTCAAGACTTAGAGAACGATCGTCTCCATCAATCTTTGGTAGCAACATAGTGCGTATAACAACGCTTTGATCACGATCGGCAGTTAGATCAATGTTGATCTTGAAGGATTTGTGATTTAAACGCTGTGATCGTGCAACCAACATTTTTTGCATCACTTGGCCTTGGTCCTGATGCTGCAGTGTCACCCTCTGATCCAGCATATTGATGAGATCGGCATCGTCGAGCTCGACATAGGTGCGCATATGATCGACTGCGACATCGTTAATACGTATTCCATCAAGAGCCATATCGTCACGAGTGTATTCGCCCAACTGTTGACGTTGCATATCGACGATCTTAACAATGCGACGGAGCAAATGTTGCATAACGGGACAACGCATAATGGATGCACGCAAAGTGGATGACATTCTATCAATGTCAACTTTGGTATCATGTGCTTGCACCAAGAGTTGACGCAACGTTTGCAAGATACCAACACCCTGTACTTTTCCCATCATGACTTCACCCATTACGCGGTTAACATCGTCCTGATTGTGCAGCTTAGCGCCTCGAAACTCCTGATCAAGCACTTGTACCAGACGTTCTTCGATGCGGTTGATCTGATCGAGCATCAGACGATCGCGTCGCGTATCTAAACGCATTTCATTTAGTCGCAAGGCATAACGTTCATCTGTGGCTTCCTGAATCAAGCGTGGGCTATTCATGCTACGCTCTGTCTGCCTTTCGATGTTGCGATCGCTGATACGCAGTGCGACGCGCTCCAGGTTGATGCGTGCCATCAGTTGCTGTAAATTGTACAGCAGTTGTTCACCACTACGCATATCTAGCATGTTGTGGCGCTCATTGTTGTTAATGCCCATGCGTAAGCTGCGTGGGACACGACGACGCAGGTTCAGAGTGAGCTCATCGGTATTGTCAACATCATTCAGACGAATGCGACGGCGACTGGTCATAAGCATACGATCGTTCTTCATCCCAGAACCCATATCCATATCCATGCGACGTTGACTGCGCATATCCTGCTGATCATCTTCAAGCTGTTGACGTCTATTCCAGCGATCAGCACCTATATCCTCCATGCCGCGTCTCTTTTCCCACTTAATGCGTTGTTCTTCATCATCATCTTTGCCAGTAGAACCCCAACGACGAGGGTTTTCTTTGTTAAGCATGCGTTCGTCATAGTTGCGTTGACGCATTGTCCAGTTGGAATCATCATCACGGTCCAGTATCTTCTGGCCATCACGTATACCACCTTGAACCATGTCTAAGAAACGATCGCGTCTATTATCGTTGTCAACTTGCTGACGGCGGCGATTTGCGTGCACCAGGCGCTCATTATCATCTCTCTCCATAAGACGTTCTTCACCCCAACGCTGACGGATGTCTTTGTCCTGGTGACCCATCACTTGACCTCTTATTGTACGATCATCATCGTCCATGTCCATACCACGACCCTGCTGTTGCTCTCGATCCCTCATCGTAAGACGTTTATCACCCATACGATGTCGCATGTCTTTGTCTTGGCGACCCATCAGTTGACCCCTCATTTCACGATTATCATCCTCCATGTCACCCATCATATTTTTGCGATGACGACGATTGACATGCAACAAGCGTTCATCGTCGATATTTGTTCTAGGCAACTCAGAATCATCCATGTTTTCGTTCCTTATAATGCGATCATCACGTCTAATGCTCCAATCACCGCGCATTTGCTGTGGTCTATTGCCCATAACATCCATGCGCATTCCCCACTCATGTTGATCGCGACCCATCCAGCGTTCATTATCTAGATTCTGAGTCCAATGTTGACGTGGCATATCATCACGAGACAAAGCGTTACGTCTCATGCCTACCATTTGGTCACGAGTCATTTTGATGCGACGTGTATCCATATCCATTTCCATATCCCGATCATTATCGACTGTGCGGCGTCCATCACTCACTCTTGCGCCGCGTACAATATTCATAAAACGTTCGCGTTGATTATTCCTATCGCTGCTATCTCGTCCCAACATGTCTATATCTTGCATACGACGCCTATTGATATGCAGCAAACGCTCATCATCAATAGTGGTGGTGGGCAAATCATCGATGTCCTGTAGGCGATCCTCTTCGCGATCAATGCCCCGCAATCTAGTCATTTGTTGTTGTCTTTGGCGCTGGATGATGTCGTCGCGCTGGTCAATAACGCGTCGTCCACCAACGATGCGATCACGCTGTATCAAGCGATCAGAATCCATATCGTCATCCATCATCTTGTTCTGGCGGCGACGTCCAACGCGCAAGACGCGATCCATATCGTCGATTGTGCCCCGTATTTTAGACCTATCGATTTGTCGTACATTATCCTCATCATCAACATTCTCAGTATTGCGACGTCTCTGAGCCAGTATTGTATTGATACCACCCTCATTTTTGCGTAATTCTACGCGACGTAATCCTAAATGCTGCTCATCGCGGTTATCGGCTTCTTCCCCTCGCAAATCTTGCTCCTGCAGCACCAGCTCATTGATAAAGTTGTGCACCATGTCATTCAAGCCCACATCTTCGGTCAGCAAAGACATGCGTCCTTCACCACCCTGCATCCGCTGTTCCAGTGGCAACACTAGCTTATCTTCATGACGCAACAAGGTTCGTGTCTGTTCACCTGTTGTGCGTTGCATAGCCATTTCCAAACGCATTTCACGCCAAGGCATCCACAACTGTCTGCGGTCCAACATACCGATTGGTTGATCTCCTACTAACTGCTGACGTCTATTCATGCCGATCAGATCAATCAATCCTGGTTTCTGTGACTGCATATCTTGGGACGTCAGCACGTTGATGTCTATATTTTGAACCTTGCGCAAAAGACTCTCACCGTAGAAAAGCTCCGGCAGAATTTCGTGTATTGCGGGCATGATCAAAGTTTGCGTATCCTGGCGATCGCGTACCGCCAACAACAAACTGTTGGCGAAAAGCACGCCATTGATGTGTACGCGAGCAAAACAGACGTTGCGTTGGAAGGTATCCCAGTCGCGTGAATGTACCAGCATGCGGTATAGGCCGATCATTTGACGCAAGTGATCGTCATTGGTTATGGTATAGATGTCCTGTTTGCCGAGTAGACGCTGATTGCGGCACAGCTCAAAGATGTGCAGCATTTCATCGTCAATCTGTTGTCAATTAAAAAAAAATGGTTGAAATGGGTAACATTTTGAAATAACTCCCAACCAATTTACCCCCTGATATCTGTCCTGATCCACAATTAAAGTCTTGCCCAGCTCCAACAGATGCTCATTCACCAACGGCTGTTGTACATGCATCAGAATGTCGAGTAGAAATTTTTGACGCCAGAGCTCATCCTGCGACATGCTGAGTATGCGATCGGTATCTTTAAAATGAGGCAAATAGGAATATGTTAGCTGCAAATCCTTAAAAGTCTAAGGCTTACGCACCCATTTGTTCCGTTCGACTCCTGTCCAGACCCATCAAATTTGAACGATCCCAGATGCCAGCTGCTGTCATGCTGACCATAAAGGCCAGCACTACGAATAACTTATTCATGATTATTGTAATCGTTTTACTTTTAAATTTCGACTTGAAGTTATATCACCGCTTTATACTGTGAAGACCCCAAAAGGTTTTTTGGTTGTTGTAAGCACTTCTTTGTGCCTTAAGACGACTGCGATTCTGAACTGAAATTGCATCCTTTATATAGCAAACAATCAACAAATATATTTGCTTTGGGTCTGTCGGCTTCAATTGATTGCTTTATAAAAACGATAATTTGAAATTGATTTTCTTACATTGTCGCTAACAAAGATTATTGGAAGCAAAGTCATTGAAACCAGCATCCATATACTTTATTATGTTTTATGCATTCAGTTAAAGAGAAACAAAATTGGCAATTGATTAAATATTTTTATTGCTGCCACTTTCAGAGACCCTCCCAAAGACAAATTATGCAATTAAATTTGCACTCTCTTATCTCTTATCGCACCTTAGGTCAGAGTATAGCCGAATTTTATGTCGGATCAACATTTTTTTACTCTGCGAACAGACAAAAAGACGCATCGAAATTATCAGTTGATAGCATTTCTTGTTTTTGACTCCTTTGTTTGACGTGTCTTCAATACAAAACACATATTCGGCAGTTCAATGACTGGTTTGTTTCGAGAACAAATCAGTAGATAAATTGAGAAAAATAAATATTGTTGATCTCTCAACAAGTAAAAAAAAACAAAGAAAAAATTAGGTATATTTGAGCTTAATTTAATTATGGCATTTAATCAATACTCAGTTTTAAGGAATGCTATGGAAACAGGAAAAATTTGTTGCTTGTAATTCATGGAACATTTATTCTTAATTTATTACAAGAAAGAAAATAATGATAATTTTGACGTAAGAAAATAAAACGGGGTTTCAAGGAATCATGATTTCATGTATCTGACCAATTGGTTTAACATGTTTTTTACTTTCTGCTCCATATTTAATCAGTATTTTGTAATCAAATCCAACATTGGTGCTATAATATATAATAATAAAGCTCATTTTAGGTTTGTTCGTTTGTTTGACTCGAATACAAATCTTAACAACTGTACGGATTTCACTCAAACATAACTTGTATCCTACTAACAAATTGTATCATTTCAATTGTTTTGATCACACCACTTCAAGCGCGTACGCAGGGGTGTTTTGGGGGTTAACCCAAACGTTCACAAATGGTGCTCAGTCAATAAATTACATTTAAATGTCAATAAATCCCACAGATTGTCATTCTATATGAAACTGACACCATTATTTTTTAACTACTCAATAACAAACAACGATCTCTTAGGGGTTGAATCTAAATAAGACTTAGGAGTGTTATTTGATAAAAAAGAACTTTTAATAGCCATTATGATTCTATTATCAACAAGGATAATGCTATGATGGAATTTCTGAGGTGCAACTCTAAAGAATTTAATGATCCGTATACGCTTAAAACTCTGTTTATATCTCTTATAAGATCCACTTTAGAGTATGGATGTGTTGTTTGGGACCCATTTTATGAAATACACAGTGATAGACTTGAAAAAATTCAGAAACGTCTAACACGGTTTTCATAACAAAACTACATTGGGTCTTCATGCCAAATTATAAGTCAAGATGTGCTCTTTTTGGTCTAAGTACTTTAGAGTCGGAGTCGGCATAAAACACGTAGGTCCAGTTCTCAGTCATTTATGATCAAACATTTAACAACACGCACAACACAATTGATCAATAGAAGCTAGGTCAAAGTCCTTCCAAGGGCTGAAATGGCCAGTATATTTACTTTTTTACTTTAGAGTCTAGACGGAAGTATTTTCTTATTGTTTTTGCTTGCGACATGTTAATGTTCCATATCAACTGTGCGCCACTTCTAGAACTCTTTAAAATATATGCGCCTGAAAGACATTTTAGGCAAAGGCATTTCTTTCATGTTCCGCATCACAGAACCAACTATGGCCAAAGTAACCCTATTTATAATATTTGCTCATTTTTTAATTCTGTAAGTCTTCAAATAGATTTCACTCAGAACAGAATGGCGTTTAAGCAATCCGTATTAAATCTTGTTTAAAATCAGTTTTTGTAACAGGTTCAGGGAAATAACGCCCAAAATAAAAAATGAAGTAAAGCCCAAAACCTTTTGGGCATTAAAAATGAAATAACGCCCAAAATAAAAATAAAATAAAGCCCAAAAATTAAATAACGCCCAAACTGAAAATGAAATAATACCCAAAATATTTTTGGCAAAAAAAAATGAAATAGCGCCCAAAATCAAAAATGAAATAAATAAAAAAAAAATTAAATAACGCCGACACCGAAAATAAAATAAGACCCAAAATCTGTTTTGGAAAAAATTACGAACATTTTATTGGCTCCGCGAAATTGCTCCTAATGAAAGAACTCCTAACAGTAAATGAAATAAGTCCTAACGTTGAAAGATGAAATAACTCCTGGTGAAACAAGACCTAAAGAAAAGATGAAATAAAACCTGACATTAAGGAGTATGTTCATTATGAAATAAAACCTCAACGGAAATGATGAATTTCCTAATTTTCAGAATATTAAAAAAAAACCATTGGTTCTTCTGGCCGCGACCACAAAGCGAGCAGGGAAGGCTCTAGACGTCTGGAAAAATGCACACAAAACGGAAGACTAAATAAGGTCCTCAATTTGGGATTTTTTTAATATGAAATATTGACCCTTAGCAAACTAATTTCGATAAGGCAAGTATATTGTGTTTTGCTGTGTTGTTGCCACCCCACGTTCGGCGCGACTGCCTGACGGCGACCATAAAGCAAGCAGAGAAGGCTCTAGACCTCTGGAAAAATGCACACAAAACGAAAAATTAAATAAGGGGCCAAGTTCGGGATCTTCTTTTAATATAAAATATTGCCCCACCACATAAAATCATATTTGGCCGATAAAATGGTTTTCCCTTGTACGGAATGTTAAAACCCCATTTCGTATAAGGGCAAATCATTATATCATAAATAAGAAAACCATTTGGGCTTTATACGGACATGCCCTTCTTTCGTATAGGCGGCCTTCGTCCGTTGCTTACCCTCAGTAAGTCCAACACCGGCTTCGCTGTCTACAGTACTTCTGAATTGAATTTTAAGTTGATCAAACATTTTGATGACAAATAGTTCACATATAGAGTTATATCTGAATAATAATAAAGTAACGCCCCAAATAGAAAAATGAAATAAAGCCCAATTACAATGAAAATTTTGGGCGTTTTGGGTGTTATCAAATAACACCCAAATTTGTATGGAAAATTGTTGGCTTTATTTCACTTTTAATTTTGGGCGTTAGAAATATTAAATAAAGCCCAATTTCAATGAAATAAGGCCCAAAATTTTGTGGAATGAAATAAGTCCCAAATTTGTATTGTAAATTTTTGGGCTTTATTTAATTTTTTATTTTGGGAGTTATTTCTCTGAACCTTTGTAACATACTTATTTAATGTACAATCCAGTGATCTGCAAGCGATGGCATTTTCGCTACTTGCAATCTACCCTCAACAAATACAGTGACAGTCTGACCGCACTACGCAAGCGCTGCGATTGTTGTGTCGAACACACTTGCAACATTGAAGCCAACTGTGTATGAGCGTGTCGTAAGACCACAATAATGCATGTTCGAGTTGTTGGTTTGATAACCAGCGCAGGGTATTTTCAACTTCTGGTATGCAATGGTAAGTATGGTCATTTACAAGCAACAAAACAAAGACATAAAGCGTAACACCTGCATAAAAAAACCAGCGCTTATTTTGTTCTCCGAACACAAAGTATTTGCAGTAACATTGCAGTAACATTGCAGTTACTTTGCGTGACTTTTGAGAGCTTGTAGCTCATAAGCTAATGGTTCAATTGAGCTGATTTCTTTTTTAAAATAAATTCTAAAGTTTAATTGAGTGAGCAATAAAATTTGTTTAGTAAATTTTTAAAGATATTTATTAAATTTAGTTTTTTAAGAAATTATATCAGACGCCATTTAACTATAAAACACCTTTAATCACTGATTTTGATAAGATTTTGTATGCATGCAGATCTTTAATAAAGCTACAACTCTTGTTCAATTGTTCAAAATTTTGAAATAATAGGGTCGCCACCTAATAATATGTCTTTTCAAGAGTTTAAAACTGATAAATGACGTTAAAAAATCTTGAAAAGACATATTATTAGGTGGCAACCCTATTATTTCAAAATTTTATAATTTTGAAATTCTGACAATGGATTCGGATTCAGCGACCCATTTCTGGTTTACGATTTTTTTTTTGCCAGCCCCGAATTCATAAAACTACAAAAAATTAAGGTGGCAACCCTATCCACCATTTTGAATTTTAAAATTCTATCTTTAGATTCGAAATCAGCGACCCCTTAACACTGATAAATTACGTTTAAAACTCTTGAAAAGACATATTATTAGGTGGCAACCCTATTATTTCAAAATTTTATAATTTTGAAATTCTGACAATGGATTCGGATTCAGCGGACCCATTTTTGGTATACGATTTTTTTTGCCAGCCCCGAATTCATAAAACTACAAAAAATTAAGGTGGCAACCCTATCCACCATCTTGAATTTTAAAATTCTAACTTTAGATTCGAAATCAGCGACCCCTTAACACTGATAAATGACGTTTAAAACTCTTGAAAAGACATATTATTAGGTGGCAACCCCATTATTTCAAAATTTTATAATTTTGAAATTCTGACAATGGATTCGGATTCAGCGACCCATTTTTGGTCTACGATTTTTTTTTGCCAGCCCCGAATTCATAAAACTACAAAAAATTAAGGTGGCAACCCTATCCACCATTTTGAATTTTAAAATTCTAACTTTAGATTCGAAATCAGCGACCCCCTAACACTGATAAATGACGTTTAAAACTCTTGAAAAGACATATTATTAGGTGGCAGCCCTATTATTTCAAAATTTTATAATTTTGAAATTCTGACAATGGATTCGGATTCAGCGACCCATTTTTGGTGTACGATTTTTTTTTGCCAGCCCCGAATTCATAAAACTACAAAAAATTAAGGTGGCAACCCTATCCACCATCTTGAATTTTTAAATTCTGACTTTAGATTCGAAATCAGCGACCCCTTAACACTGATAAGTGATGTTTAAAAGTCT
Source organism: Dichetophora obliterata (assembly GCA_963920525.1). Lineage (NCBI taxonomy): Eukaryota > Metazoa > Arthropoda > Insecta > Diptera > Sciomyzidae > Dichetophora > Dichetophora obliterata. Next base: position 34,460,284 of record OY986438.1, read on the forward strand.
TAAAAATACATATTATTAGGTGGCAATACTGTGGTAAAAATGTAGGTGGCAACCCTAACCTCCATCTTAAGTTTTTAAACTGTGACATTATATTCGAAATCAAATCCGTTGTCAGAATTTCAAAATTACAAGAATTCGCAAAAATGAAAAAAACTAGGTGGCAACTCTATCCGCCATCTTAAATTTTAAAGTTTGACATCATCTTCGAAATAAGTTACCCCTAAAACTTCCTAAAACTATTTACTCTATTCATACTAAAGTAATCTACAAACACTTGAGTAAAAATGCAGTGTACGCGCTGATTTCATCGTTCGTAAGCTTACTTTTGTATCACTGCTTAGCCGAAGTTGAAATCAACCTGCAATGGTACACGAGGCAGTAGCTCAAAATAATGCATAATTATAACGATTGCCGTTCGTGCGCTGTGGTTTATATACATAATTATTTTATGCAAACATCTATACTTTCCACTGAAGTCGAAGCACACATCACACAGTGTTTGACTTTGGTACAATTGGCTAATGCAACATGCTTGATGTTGTAAGTGAGCTCGATGGCGTAGAATATGTTGCATGGTATTAATGATATTGAAGTCATACAAAAACCAAGTATGTACTGAGTGTAAAAGCAGTTGCAGTTCATCGGTCTCTGGTACAATCCCATGTATATAATAACTGGTCAACAATATTGTTGATAGTAAATAAATAAAAAATATATAAATAACCAACAAATAAGATTTGGCCTGACAATTAGGGACCTGATTTTGTTGATCTTTTTCAGGTTAGCATTCAGGTTAGTGAAAAGAAAGTGTGAATTTTATTGAAATTGCAGCCCTGATGAAATTCAGGCCTGTACTGAAAAATGGAAACCTTAGTATTTGAAAAAATTCAGGAATGTGTTCGGGGTTTGAGTTGGGGAACAAGCTTGAGTGAGCTGAGTAGAAAAGTTCCGCAAGCATCTCTTACTTACTCGCACTCACAAACTCTGTGACGATTGCGAACTTTAACGATTTGTATTTAGAGCTGTAGTCAAAATAATAATAGCAGTACTCTTATATTCACACATGTTTATATAAACAATACTTGTCTACAAATTTCGGATCCGGTAAACCCATTTTCATTCCTATATGTAGTTTCATCGCTGGTTCGAAACCTGTCCTCAGTATCCTCCTATATTGTAAAATTTTCCAGATACAGGGTGTTTTACGTTTTTGGCAAATGTTTAGTATTATTGATTTAGAATCTAAACTACTCACTATAAAATAAAAAGTAATATTTTGTATTTTAGAAAAATTATCAAATTTTCTATCAATACATCAACCACTATCGTGTCATGTACTGTAGCAGAACTAAAATTTCGAGATTATCAAACAAAATATCAGCAAATTTTGCATCTTTTGTTTTAGCAGAGCTGTAATCGTCCAAATTTAAAATGTCTGTTTTTCATGTAAAAATCATCATCAACAGGTTTTTTCTAAATTCTAACTTTGGATGATAACAGCTCTGCTAAAATAAAAGATACAAAATTTGTTGATATTTCGTTGGGTTATCTGAAAATTTTAGCTCCGCTACAGCACATAACACGAAAATGAGTGATAGATTGATGGGAAAAGTTGATATTTCTTCTAAAATAGAAAATATTTTTTTATTTAATGATTAGTAGTTTAGATTCTATATAAATAATACTAAACACGTGCCAAAAACATAAAACACCCTGTATCTTGAAAATGTTACAATATGGGAGAAAACTGAGTACAGATTCTGAACCAGCATTGAAAGTATATCTAGGAATGATAATCGGCTTACCGGATCCAGAATTTGTAGACTAGTATTATTTATCCAAACATGTCTGAATATAAGAGCACTGCTTTTATTTTGACCGCAACTGTATGGCAGTATTTTAGTATAAAGTTTATTAAGTTAACATATTTGTGTGAATATTTTAATTAAAATGTACAATAATAATGACAAGGCATTATGTGATGTGGCTTAAACATATACATATGAGTCATTATTTTCCTTTTTTAATAAACTGTCCACGGCATGTAATGCATTAATACATTATACAAAAATATAAATTCCTTGAAGTTTTAGTCTCCGACATTTTTTTTTTTTTTTGTTATTTTGATCTTATGAGAAGGATTAAGATTTGATAATGTTTGCTTATTTTTCGAAACAACGCTAAAAATAGAAGTTTTGATGTTTCTGAACGCATAAGATACAGAAATTTTAGGTTAAGTTTTCAGGGTCAAAGTTTAAAAATATTGAAAATCCATGTTATTACACCATTTTAATTAAGACCGTTTTTCGGTTTATATCCTATTTTAAGCTACAAAAAAATCCAGCAAACTTTAATGTGATCCCAAACTAAAAAATGTAGTTAATAATCTTAAATATGAATTTAAAAGTTTTTATCGATTATAAAACGACGATCTTCGTCACATATAATATAAGGCTTTCAAGTTTCACAAAATCGGTTTGTTTGTGATGTTCGCTTTTTATAGAGCATTTTATTTTTATTTTAATACCTTTTATAAAATGATAACCCTGAGTATTATGCAAATTTGTGTGCATACTTTTGAAATGTTGAATAAAATCTATTGTGAAAATTACAGTGTTAGTTTAAAACCACGCCCACATCCCTTAAAAAGTAACATTTTTTCTCAATTTTTCACTTATTAGTAAACAGATTTTGCTGAAATTACTTAACAGTATTTTTAATTATAATAAAAATACTTTCTAGTAGAACGGGTCCAAAGCATAAAAAATGTGCGAAGTAGGGCCTAATGTCATAGCAGAACTGTACTGAAATTACTGACCACGTCTTCTTTCCATACAAAGTGAGTAGTTATCAATTTTCTCAGTTTTTCATTTGTTAATGAAATGATTTTTCTAAAATATTGGTTAAGGTTTCTCAGTTTTCTAAGCCCTTACTATAGAGCTTATTTCCATTTTCCTGTCAAGGCTTTAGTTAAACCAAAAAAAGTTTTCCATATAATTTAAAAAGTCCTTTTTCGTATCGAGTCACTTTTATTATGACAAAGTATTTTATTCTTACATAGTTTTTTACTCAGTTTTAACATAAATTTTTACATTGTAACAATATTCGAATTTGATAGAAGAATTTGTGTATTCTTTCCTTTGCATAGGAAATTTAAACGCGTGGAATTTCAACGCGTTCATCATGCTTGATCAAAACATCCTTCAACAGCATATTTGGCTGCAAGAAATCCTTGACATGCTCGATGGTTCTATCTAGTGGATAGTCCAATGGATGTGTATCCAAGTGCATGGCAGCAATGCCAAGACCACACAACCACTCTGGATGAACCAGCTCTTGCAAGGCACGATCTTCTTCGGTAACGGGTGTGACAACAACAAGTAACTGCATGGGTAGTCCACTGGGTGTGCCACGTGGCAAGAGCAAGCGATGAGGATAGCGACAGTTAGAGCTCACCAATTCGTGCATGGGCATGCCTTGCATGATGCGACGATAGATCTCGCTAAGGCTTGATGTGTCGCGTGTTGTCCAGACGATGTCGCGTGAGTTGCGCTCAATGTGGTTGCCACCAGGTATGAGGTTCTGCACAAAAGCATCCAACAGCATGAAGTGCTGACGCGCTTCTTCCAAAGACAGAGGGCGACCGTGTTCATCGATTTTGGGCCCCAAAAAAGTGCGCACTACAACGCGTTGTGGTTGTTCGGCGACCATGTCGTAACTTAGGGTGAATTGTTTGTGGTTGAGACGCTGCTGACGAGCCACCAGCTGCTTTTCCAGCTTATGCATAATGTTGACGTCGGACTGCAATAGCTGTTGGTCAACCAAGTTGATGAGATCACCATCGGTGATATCAAAATAGGTGACGAGATCATCAACTTGGACTTGGTCGACGATTATGCCAGGCACCAAGAGCTGCTCAGGCCAATAGGGCCTCACCTGCTGCTTGTAGTGCCAGATCAATTTGTTTAGACTGGTAAGAATATCTTGATAGATGGGTTCACGCAGATTTCCGGATGGAACTGATAATACGGTAGCCTGGCTGCTGGAGCTTTCCAAACCATAGACGGCCTTATTAACGTCATTGTAGAGCTCATCCCAAATATTGCCCCATTCGCCGTTAGCCTGAATAAGAATCTCGCCAATTACTTTTATAATCTCTGGATTGTTGGGACGCATCTGGACGTGTTCCAACTCGATGTCGATTAAATGATGGAGCTTTTGAATGCTTTGCTCGATCTTGATGTGAGCCTCTACCGGGGTGAGCATCATCTGTTGGTACAGTTTGCCGCTTGTAGTAATCAATTGTGGTCTACGCCAAATAGTTTCATCAACACGTTTGTTTTCCATTGTTTGAGCCAGGGAGATTTTTTCCAAATTGATGCGGGCCATCAATTGCTGGATGTTCTGAATGAACATTTCCCCGCTGCGGGCATTCATCAGCTCTTGGGCGGGAGAGATTTCAACGGTTTTGATGCTGCGTGGAATGCGAGAATGTCTGGTTTCTTTATCGTCATCATCAATGTGACGTTCGTGTTGTGGAGTCACCCAGTCGTCATCGTTTGAAATTCTGGACCTCCAGCGATCATCATCAATAGGGCGACGATCCTCCCACTTTCTGCCGGTTTTAACATCATCACCTACAATAGAACGGCGATCCTCCCACTTTCTGCCAGAGTCAACATCATGGCGATCAGCTACGATTGAACGACGATCCTCCCACTTTCTGCCAGTTTCAACATCATCGCGATCACCTACGATAGGACGACGATCCTCCCACTTTCTGCCGGTTTCAATATCATCGCGATCAGTTACGATTGGTCGACGATCCTCCCACTTTCTGCCAGTTTCAACATCATCACCTACAATAGGACGACGATCCTCCCACTTTCTGCCAGTCTCAACATCATCGCGATCAGCTTCGATTGGACGACGATCCTCCCACTTTCTACCGGTTTCAACATCATCGCGATCACCTACGATAGAACGACGGTGCTCCCACTTTCTCCCGACTTTCACATCATCGCGATCAACTATGATAGGACGACGCTGTGAGCTTAACCAATCTTCATTTTCTGTAGTTCTGGACATCAAACGATCACCATCAATAATACGACGATCTTGCCAAGACTTTTGCCAGTCTTTTCCAACTTCAACCTCATCCTTATCATCAACGTTTGTGTGTCTCATCAAAGGATCACGTTCAATCCTCTGTGTATTCATCCAGTCATCGTGTTTGTTGGATCTGGGCATTACCCAGTCGTCATCGTTTACCTTGCGTTGTTCTTGTTGCCACCAATTTTTACCTTCGACCTCATCACGTCTCCATGGTTGATCACGACTTTGCCACTGAATGTTTTCGAGGTCGGAAACCCAACCGTTGCGCTTGTTCATCCTCTCCTCATTAATGCCACGACGGTCAACATGTTCTCTCCACTTAGTTTCGTGAGCCTTGTTGATGACGTTATCATCATTAGTCTCAACCCAGTGAACTCGATTGCGACGGTGTGATTCCCTCCAGTCTTTTGGCATTTGCTCACCAGACAACCAATCGTCAGTATGTTGCTTATTCAGTCTATTAGTCATCCAAGGCATAACCTCTTCAACAACAACACGTCCATTGCGAATGTTGCTCCAACGACCGCGATGTTCTTCGTCATCAACGACTTCTGGGACACGAGAATTCCAACGTTTCTCGGTTTTGTCACTCATTTCTGGAACGCCTTGACGATTCTGCCACCAGCTTGGTCGTTGCCAGTTTTGATGGCGACGACTGACATGCAACAAGCGTTTGTTTTCGGTCTCCTCGGAGTTGTGTCCATGTAGGCGTTCGCGATGAATCATTTCCTCAACATTTTCTTCTTCGGGCGTTTGCCATTTTTTACCTTCACGAGTGACTTCTGGCATGTTATCATTTTGCCTCCAACTAGCTCTGGTTCTTTCATCCCACAACTGTTCGTCGCTCTCGCCAGCAATAAGCTTTTCATTCCACCTCTGCTGCTTTTCGGTCTTAGTTATATTTGGGTGCCATGTACGAGCTTCCCATTCGGTATGTCTTTCTTCATCTTTGCCTTCTACTCGTTCCCATCTGCCTTGATTTCTTGTTTCCGGCTTGACCCATTCACGTGGTTGCCATTCGGTGTGTCTCTTTTCTTCATCTCTGCCTTCAACACGTTCCCATTTACCGTGATTTGTCCACTCCTTTTCCCATGGCAGTGTTTTCTCAACACCTAGGCGATGCAATTTATGATGCTTATCACCTGTCACAGTCTCCACAAGTCGTTGATTCATGGCATGATTCCAGAAGATATTCAAACCAATGTCATCGGTAAGGTATGACAACGAGTTGGGTTGTTCCACGGGTATGATGAATTTTTCCTCCGACCGCACGAGGATGTTTTTCTCAGTTTTGTCCTCAGTTATAGGCTCATCCAAGTGTGTACGCCATGTTGCATCGATGGGTCCAATAATAGGGCCACTTATGTGTCCAACCATCTCTTCTCTCATCCTTTCACCCATTGGTTCTCTCATCTCAACTTCTATTGGGCTCATGTGGCGCTCATGCCATGGTCGCCACAGACCCACTTTGCCCGTGCGGACCCAGTGAATGGGCGATATCATGCTCAGCATGTTTCCTAAGCCGACGATGTTCAGCCAACTTGGCTTGGTTGTTGTCGTCTTTGTAACCAGATCCAGCCATTCAACATTCTCTGCGGTAAGTATGACATCCTTGTCGTAGAACAATTGGGGCAGGATCTCATGCATCGCAGGCATAATCAAGCCACGTGTGTCCTCTCGCTCATGTACAGCCATCAGCAAGGCATTTACGAACATTATCGGGTTAAGGTGTAGGCGTGCAAAGCAAACGTTACTCTGGAAAGTAGGCCAATCCTTGGCCAGAGTCAAAAACTTGGTTAGTCCCACCAATTGACGAGCATGATCCATATTTGTTTCAGTGTAGACAACATCACGTCCCAATACTTCATGTTCGCGACAATGTTCCAGGAATTCCCACATTAACTCATCTCGAGGCTATCAATTGCGATGTTAGTAATTATTTAGACCCTTACATATTTAAACTCACCTCCTGATAGGCGGCCGGATCATTTATTAACACTTTTCCCAATTCAATTAATTCTCTGTTAACGAGTGGATTTTGCACCTGCAGCAAGACATCCAACAAGAACTTTTGGCGCCCACGAACGTCTTCCTCTGAAATTTCTGCAAGCGTCGAAGTTCTCAATGTCATGAAACTCAACTCAATTAGTTTTGCACCATATAATAACTTACCCCACTTTGTGGGCTCCTGATCATGGCTGACGGCATTCCGCCACCACCTCGGCTTACGTTCTAAGTCCAGACGTCCTGCTGCCGTCAGGCACGCCAGACAGCTTAGCAATATTACAAGTTTATGCATTATAAACACTAAAGCTACTGACTTGGTTTAAGAGTTCTTAGAGAATGTCTCAAGCTACTTGTTCTACCTGCAGATGATTTGCAAGCTCTGGTTTTCTGTCGCACCTTCATAAGCTTTTATAGCACCAACCAAGCTAACCTTGGAATCTCTTAGAATTTTACTCTTAAAGCTATTATCGGCTTATTTGCTTGTCAGACTTTTTGACCTCTTCTGCAGTTGCGATGACTTATCTGGTAAGATTGCACTTTTTCTATAATTTTTCAAATAATTAAGCGCTGCTTTTAACTTGTTATCGGTGGCTGCAATTCTTTGTTTTGTTTGTTTGAGTGAAATTTATAGCTGCAATGCAACCATAAAAAATAAACTGTTATAACTGATGATGCTTTGTGCCATCTATTAGATAGAAGTGTCGCTAGACAGCTATTGCGGGAAGTACAAAATTAGTTACTTTGTATTAACTCGTAGGCAAAAATTTAACATATGAAAATATGTATTTAAAAAATGTTGGCAAATTTTACTCTCTTAAATAAAGGAGTATTTTTCAAGTTATTGAAAATTTTGCTTTCAAAGTTTAGAATAAGAAGAAATCAGTTAAGCAAAACTTATTAAAGCGTTTGCTAATTTTATGACCTCGTTCACATTTGTCAAGAATCGCTTTAAATTTTCTTTGTTTGTACACAATTCGTCGCAACGGAGCCACAGTGTCCGAGGGTGCGGACAAAAGTCGTAAATATTTTAGGTTGCAAATTTAAAAACTAAGTATACAGATTCACAGCTAAGAATCCAGTTATTTGAATAACTATCTATCTATGATATTTGACTTGGAAATTTCACGAAATTTAATTTTCCAAGTTTAGTACCGTTTATTTTAAAACAGTTCTTAACTTTTAGTATTATGACTATGCAAAACAAAAAATTAGTAGTGCATTATTTTATTTTATTCAAATCGTTAAGTAGAAATAAAATCTATATATCAATAAATATCCTAAGAAATAAATTTTTGCTTCTTTTTTCAATTCATTGATATCTTAAAACAATGCTTTCTAAAATTTGGCTTGCAACTATTCTCAAACACTGAAGTTATAGACAATTTTGCAGTGCAAAGTTAGAAGCATTTAAGATTTTTTTATTATTTTATATCGTTTTCGACATAACACAGCACCCATACAAGGACGATTTTTACACCAAATTGCTTGTAATTACTCTAGATACAAGACTACATCTTTGTAAAAATTTTATAAGTTAGCTTTGTCGAATAAATCGAATTTTTTTGGGAAGTAATTTTTGGTGAATTTTGTTTCGTTTTTTCGATATAAAATCCAAACCATACATCGTTCAATGCTGAAAACGTATATTTTTCCACAAAACGACAAAACAAAATTTTGATTGCAAATTAAAGTCCCTTTCACGCTAGGTCTTCTAGTTTAAGAGATAGAACCATTTAAAATTTTATTCATATGTTATATCGTTTTTTCGACATAACTCCCAAACCATACATCATGCAAGGACGATTTTTCCACCAAATTGTAATTTGTAATACTCTAGATACAAAACTGCCTCTTTGGAAAAATTAGCTTTGTCGTCTAAATCAAAAATTTTCGGGAGGTAATTTTTGGTGAATTTTTTTTTTTTTTTTGTTTTTTGCTATAAAAACCAAACCATACATCATTCAAAATTTTGATTGTAAATTAAAGTCCTTTTCGCACTAGGTCTTCTAGTTTAAAACTTAGAAGCATTTACAGTTTTTTAATATCTTATATAATTTTTTCGACATAACTCCCAAAGCATACATCATAGAAGGAGGATTTATACACCAAATTGTTTGAAATAACTCTATTGTCCTTAGAAAAAATTAAAATTAAAATTAGCTTTGTCGCCTAATCGAATATTAAAGTTTTTTTAATATTCTATATCGTTTTTTCGACATAACTCCCAAACCATACATCCATCATACAAGAACGATTTATACACCACATTGTTTTGGGGTGAGAAAGAAATGAGAGCGATTGCGCAAGACTTGATTATTAATGCTTTCCGAGTAAGAAACAATCACATATTTAATTAGACCTAGTTGCATTAAAGAAAACCTTATCAACATTTTTCTTCAGAAATTTGCATATATTTATTTATTGTAATAAAACACAATTTCCTAATTTTACAACACTTAAATCAAATACACAACGATTACACACATGGGCGTAGCGATTGTAGGTCAGGGGGCGTTGCCCTCCCCCCTAAAGCAAAAGAAATATTTTTAGTATTAAAGAAAGAAATACAAAACTGGATTTCTTATGATAAAAGAGTATTGAAGTTTTTAATATTTATTAAATCTTTATTTTGTTTTTTTATTACAAGCTTAAGGCTGCAATTATGTAGTTTTTAAAAAAAAATCAAGTAAAATAGAAAATAAGAAAATACAAACAAAATAAATCTTAAAGATTCATGCTACTTTAATATTAGTTTTTTTTTTAAATTAAAGCCTAGTACTCTGTTCGTTTACGTGAAATTTCGCTGGCAACATCTATTTATTTGTTGCGTGAAATTTCTGACTTAAAGTTTGTTGCGAGGAATTCCTATGGCAACGTTTCTCAGAGAGAATCAGAGAGATATGTTGGGAGATTTCATATGATCTCTCTCTCTTCACATCAAAATAAATAGGCAATACAATTAAATTGTCGTGAAAAAATGTAGCGCAGAAACATGTTGCGATAATTTCACGCTGCGGAACAGAGTACTGCTCTAACGAAAATGTTGTGAAAATTTCCACGCTTGTTTCGCAGCTGTCATATTTTGTATAGAGATTTGAGTGGAATTTCACATGAAACTAAACAGAGTACTATGCTTAAGTGTAAAAACTATCACAACTTGGTGTTAAACTATCAAATTTAAATTAATATTTGGTGCTATAACGTTTTTTTAATTACCACGTCTAGACGTTTTGGCATATTGGAAACAGTTTTTAAGGTATAATCGGCTCCAATTTAAGTCCCTTCTTCCTGAAGTCTGCTTTTCAAATACCGTATGGAAGAAGCAGGACTCTAGCGAACACGCCGCTCCAATTCGTCCTATAAATTCTCTATGGGATTGTGGAGGCGTTTCGATTACTTTTGGGCAATTTTTTTATCAATATTTGGGTTTTATTGAATCCTTTTTATTCGAAACTAACAATAAGTTAGCAAATCTTATGAACAAATTTGACATCTGCCATGCCATTGCATAGATTATAGTGTTTTGTAGAAGTATTACGATTAAGTTCGCCTTAGTTTATCGAAGTAAGTTCAGCAAATTTCGAGATCTATGGTATCTCTACTTTTGAGTCTACTTTTGAGGTATTGGCGTTGTAGAAGATTCCTTGCTAAAGTATTTGGGTGGGTTCTCAGTTGGAGGATGTATTTCGAGCAGTACTGTTGTATTTCTTCTTTAACAGTAGGAATCTTGAGGTCTTTGTGTATATTCAAATTTCGGATGTACCAAGGAGCACCTGTTATGTTTCTAAGCATTTTAGTTTGCATTCTTTGGAGTTTTTCTATTTTCGATTGCCCATAGTTGATTGCCGTTTATTTATTGATTTGTAAATAAAAATCTTGTTTTCTAGACTGAGATTTGCTTTTGAACTTAATAGCCATTGGAGTTTGGAAGATTTAATATTGCATTGGTTTCTTTTTGCTTCGATATGTTTCCTCCATGTAAGTCTTCTTTCAAATATTAAACCAAGATAGTTGACTTCATTTTTTTGTGGGATAGGGTGATTGTTAACCCATTAACCGCGGTTGGGTATTTTTTTACCCATGAAAATGCTTCTGCATAATTGATCATATCTCAGGATTTATAACAGTTAATGCTTGGTTTTCACTATGTCATTTTTATGACAACACTAAAGTTTATCACCTTAAATATTACCCTAATAAAACTCTAGAACATTTTCTGCATAGCTCCATTTAATAATTTAATTGTTTTTAATTTTTCAAGATTGCCAAAGTTAGAAAAAAATGTCTACATGTTGTTATTTTCAATTTGATTGACAACAACTGACCACTGAAAATGACATAGTGAAAACCAAGCATAAGTGCTTTATTTTTTGTTTGTTGCTTTAAGAAAACATAGAGCTATAACTTGTTTTTGGAGTGTATCAAGAAATTTTTTCCATTAACTACTACATTTTCCAATTCAAAAGTGATTATGTTTAAAAATCAGAAAATTTGTGTTATCATTTGTAAAAAATATTGTATTTTAAAAAAAAAAATTAAAAGCTCTCTTAGACAATTAACCAGCTATACCTGCTATTGATAAAAAATTGTGCCCATTTAGAACACATTAACGACGGCTGGTATTTTTATACCAACCTTATATCTCGACTACGGTGAAAGATACAAAGTTTAAATTTGATGTGCTTGTTCCTGCGATCAATATAAGAAAGCACATGAAATTTTAAAAAATCATACAAAGCTTTTGGGAGCCACGGTTAATGGGTTAAGTATTACAGTAGAGCACGTCTCTCTTCTTAAAGTGAATGTGATGTGGGAGCTTGAAGTCTTATTTACTTTGATTCTCCATTTTTCTAACCATTTTTTAACAGCTCTAAGATGGTTTTGAAGATTCATTGTAGCTTGTCTTGGGTCAGAGTGGGTGCTCAAAATAGCTGCATTGCCTGCAAACGTTGATGTGAGTAATTGGGGGCTCGACAAAAAACCAACATACTGAAGAAAATAAAAAACCTGAGCTGCACTATTCGATAGTCGACAGAAACGTTCGTTGTAATAACTAACGAAACCAAATCAGCTGTTCAAATTGAAATTTTTGATTGGATTTATTTGTGCATTTTTTTAATTTATAATTACTTTTATAAATGGACTAGTATAATAGTCTGCCCTACGACAGGTCCTCCGCACACTTCCTTTTTGGAGCCATTTTTTCTCGTTAAAGCTTGATTTTTTATTCAATTGATTTGTGAAAAATACATATGTACCACTTTAAATAACAATTTACGTATTGAAGCAGTGTAAAAAAATTAGTTCAAGTGTAACCGTGCAAAAAGTCGAGTTTGGTCGCTATCATATTTATACACAATTTAACAAACTGGCTTTGCAACCTGATACAATTATATTTTTTGGTGCAATCCATCAAAAGAACTTCACTAAGTTCGTCATAACATTTTTTTAAAAGGATCAAAAAAGAGGTAGTTAGATCAAAAACGTACTATGTATTGTAAAAACCCAATATTGTAACTATTAAGTATCAAATATAGTTTCTGTGCATACTTTCAGGCTGAACATTTTTGAGAACAGTGTGTCTTGTAAAATTACTTTACTGTCAAAAAATAATTACAATTTGAGAAATACTGTATGCGGAGCAGCATTTTTGCCTTTTATGTATTAAGATCTGCATACTTTCAGGCTGAACAGTTTGAGAGATATTGGACACGGAGCAGCGTGCTTGCCTTTTATATATTAAGATATATAAGAAATTTTGTTGATGGTAAGTTTATATTACGTTACTGCAAATTATAAGATCTATGTTTATATTCTAATCAATTTGCTGTGCAGTCCAAAAAAGAAAATTGAGTGGCAATGAGAGCAGAATGGAAGGGAAAGATGAGTAGGACTGCAAAATAATCTATCTACATCGGCCTCTGCTAGCACATGCAATAGTGACAGTTTCTGAGAAAACGACTTGGACAAGCGGGTTGGCCGATGAGCTGGAATGAGTAAATCTCAGAAATTGCAAGTGCTCAAATTCCCCTGGGTTTTCCCTCAAATCTACGATTTTAAGATGAACGCGATTGGCCCCAAACTTAAATTTTGTCACAATTGCCTACAAACCTATGCGCCGCAGTTAATATACTCATTAAAAAATTAAAAGGTGCACTTTGCTTATACTGTGTCCTCTTTTCACCTAAAAACTTTTAAGCCGTTTTAGGATCACTCGTTAGTGGCACAAAGGGTCGGCTGTGCGAATAATCGCCCAAGTTACAATCGTCCAAATCCAAAAATGAACAATCACCCAAAAAATTGTGCGTTTCTTCATAATGTACAATCGCCCAAAAAAGTAATGAACATTCGCCCAAATCATGAAATGAATAAACGCTAAAAAAATTTGGGCCTTTGCTCACAATGTACAATCGCGCAAAATTGTAATGAACAATCGCCCAAAAATATTTTTTCCGCTTATTTTTAAATCGCGGATTAATTCAATATCATTTCGAATTTCATTTTATATTTTCCTCAATAAAGCCAATATTTAAAAAAATTTCTATTTTTATCAGCTACATGAAACAATAATTGGCCGCCCCAATGAATAAAATCCTTGCTACGCCCATGCTTAAAAAGACTTCAGCGAAACATACTTCTCAAACTTTAACGAATATTTCCTTCGATGGTATTATTTTGGTTTTCTTTTGTAGTTTTTTTTTTTACATGTGAAGTTTTTATCAAATATTTTCAAATAATGTTATCTATTTTGAAATTTGGTGCTTACAAGCATAGATTATATATATAACCAGAAAAAATGCTGATCAAATAATACAGGGTCCGCCATCTAACGTTTTTTTTTCAACTAGCGCTTATTTCGGGAATGGTAACACTTAGCTCATGTTTGATTTGACAGATAATTAGTTTTATTCTTCCGCTAAACGAATATGGTTGTGTATACGCTTGAACAACGCTGGGAAATCGACATTACTTTGAAGATCATGGTAATGTTGCAGATTGTGTGCGAAAATTGCGTACGGATTTTGGAAGAAGAGAAGAAGTTATCTTGTGAAAAAAGTGAAAGAAACTAGCATCCTCATCGATAAACCAAAGCGTGAAAAGCCAAAAGCTATGGCAGAAAGTGTGCGTGAAGCGCCATCAACATCAATTCACCGTCGTTCTCAACAATTGAACATTTCGGAGACATCATTGAGACGAATTTTGCATAAAGACCTTGGTATGACGCCATACAAAGTCCAATTGGTTCAGGAGTTGAAGCCAACTGACCATCCAATGCGTTTTCGCTTCGCTAAGTGGGCCTGCGATCGACTTACAGAAGATGGCGATTTTGACAAAAAAATCATCTTTTCAGATGAAGCTTATTTTGATCTTGACGGGTATGTAAACAAGCAAAATTGTCGCATTTGGGGCACAAAAAACCCGCACGCATACATTAAAAAGCCGCTGCACCCAAAACGAGTCACTGTTTGGTGCGGATTTTGGTCCAGAGGCATAATTGGGCCATTTTTCTTCGAAAATGAGCACGGAGTGGTCGTTACAGTCAATGGCGATCGTTATCGGGCCATGTTGAACAAATTTTGTTCACAAAAATTGAAGAGGAGGATATTGGCAACATTTTGTTTCAACAGGACGGCGCTACATGCCACACAGCCGAAGCTACACTCGATGTTTTGCGCCCTGTTTTTGAAGATCGCATTATCAGCCGCAGAGCTGATGTCGTTTGGCCACCTCGGAGCTGCGATTTAAAACCGTTGGACTATTATTTGTGGGGTGCCCTCAAAGATAAGTGTTACGACGACAAGCCAGAGACAATTGACGCTTGAAAGGACAATATTCGTGAAGCCATTGGTGAAATCCAGCTGCACACAATCGATAATGTGCTTAAAAATTGGACCGATCGTGTAGGCTACTGCATGGCTAGCCGAGGCAGCCATTTGAATGAAATTATTTTCCATTATTAACCGGAAGGATTGTACTTTCAAATAAAAAAAGAAATTTGAGAAAATATCCAGTAGTTTTTTTTTATAGAATTTTCAAAAAAAAAAGTTATTTGGCGGACCCTGTATAATGGAATTCAATTAAATAGCAATCAGATGTTATTACCCACAATTTTATTGTCTCTAAAAAAGGCAATAATTAATAACACTGGTTTACAGTTAAAATGTACATTCAATGCCACTATTTTTTCTTATGGATTATGGCCTGCTTAACTGAAAAATCACATTAAAAATTTTTATGGATAGGTTTTCGAGATATGATTTTTAATTTTTTTTTTTCGGAGGTAGCTTCATCATATATCATATCAAACATATCAAACTATATATCGATTTAGAGATGTCCAATAGATGCCATTATAAAGGTAATTCAATTTTCAACAATAGTCTTAAATATTACTTTCCAATCAGTTCGATAGTTTAAGCGTGATAGCCCAAAGTATATGAAAAAAACTTAAATTTTTCGGCCAAAATTTAAATCTATATATTCAAGCCCGTTTTTGTGCGGTAGATAGGGACCGCAGAAAAAAAAACGTAAAAATTTTTTCTGAGACTTTACAAATAGCTACAAAAATAACTTCAACCTATTACAAAGAAAAAGTTTCACCTAGGAAATATATCCAAGTTATATGAAAAAGCGAAAAAGTGCTCTCCAAGCAAAATAAAAAAGTAAATTACACATGGAAACGTTTCAAAAAATTTTAATTCCTTATTTAAAATATAGAAAAATTCACAAAATGTGCATTCATATTTTATTCAATACTCATCGTAGTCCAAAACGCGCATTTTTTTGTTTTGATCTAGTTCAAAATCGTTTTCGTCACTTGAAGATATTGCAATGGAATTATTATCTGTTACCATTGTAATGGAATTATTATCTGCTACCATATAGTCGGTAATAAGTCTTTGTGACGAGGGTCGTTTGACAAGTTGATTATAAACGTCACGATAGCTAGACATACACGATCGAAGCACTTTCTGGAATTTCAAACTTCTTTGGGAGTTGTTATCTATTTTAAGAAAATTCATTTCTAATTTGCTGCTGAGCTGGATTCGTGCATAAATGTTATCTGCTGTCATAGAATTCGAATCTTCTTGTCCATCTTCATGATCAGTTAAGATATTGATAATGTCACTATCATTTACGGAATCGTCCTCAATCATATCTATAAGATCATTTTCGTCGAAAATATCAAGTCCTTCTCCAGAAATGTTATGAGCAAGCGCATTAATTTCTGATGATAACATGATTGAATTTTCTGTTACATTTCTGTTAACCGTAGTCCTAGGTTGAGAAAAACTTTTAAATTCCACGTTGAGGTGTAGATGAACTGAAGTTCTAAAATATTTTGAAAAAATTTATAATTGAGATACTACAAGGAACATGATTTCGGTCTACACTTAGCATAAAATAAAAATCATGTAAGCTTGCTTTTATTCCAAAACAAAACGGTTTTGGAAATATATAAAAATGAACTCATATGTAGTTTTCTACACCAACATTGGACAACGGTAAATTACACATTGAGGCCATACCGCTTTCCAGCACGCATTTAAAGTGTGTTGTTTTATTTGAGCTATTGCTTCAGTAGTGTAGTTTATGCAATCTAAAATCGAAAATTTTTTCCAAACTCATGTCAGGCTTATTTCTTGGTTTTCAACCTTTTCCAAAATGTGTCTGAAAGTTAATTTCACTAGAATTTCTCAAAAGTTGCAATTATGCCCTGGTCCAAAGGCTGAATAAGGCTGGTCGTATTAGATGGTAAAAACAGTATTTGTACGTAAGAATGCTCTTAACAAGGATGACCGGGTGCATTGTCAACAATTAATAACACTTTAAAAATAAGTCCCATCTCTGTTAAATATATTTTAACTTCTGGTACGAAGCAATTGTAAAACCATGTTTTAAAAATAGATGATATGATCCAAGCTTTCTTAGTTGCCGTGAAATGTACTGGAAGTTCAGCGATATTTTTGAAGTGAAAACTTCTTTAGGCGCGTTGTACGATTTTGATAGAGGGTAAATCTTTGGTTTGCGTCATTGTGTTTTTCCGAGTAACTCTCGTCATCAATACAGACAGCAAAGATAGCAAGATAATAAACTTAGAAAACATAAGCAAGCAACCATCAATAAGTTCCTCTGCTGACGTATCGTTCTTTCCCCTCCCTTTGCTACGCTGCGAAACATTAGCTGCATTCCCGTGACACTAGAACAGATCCAATCTCAGTAAAACATCGATAGTTCAACTTTATATCAATTTGTCATCACAGTCTTGAAACAGCTGTTTTAAGAACAATAACAAAAGAAAACAATACCAAAACGCCCATTGAGCGGTGAAACGTCAAAATAGAAAAATTAATAGTTATTTAGATTTACCAACTATGTTCGTTTTGATAAAAAATGCTTGAAACTTGGCAGCATTTTAAGATCAGAAATAGAGCTAAAAATCTAAAGGCAGAATTAGAATAGACGTAATGTAATATAACGAAATGTTGTCAACTGTCATCGGGACGGGACGTAATGTAAGAAAACGTTGTAGCAATTATAATAGGCAGTAGCCAGGTAGTTGTTTGTCGTAAATAATTGCACGTTCCTGTACACATACAATTAAATCTTCGTCATCCATAGCTGTGGATACATAAAACTATCACATTAATAACAAAAACTCAACAAAAAGCGTAGTTCAACAATATAAAATATCGCAATAATCGAATCTAACCTCAATGTTTAGTTGTTCTTTGAGCAGACGTAATGTAAAGTAACGTAGAAATCGAAATCCAACGGATCTTTACGTCCCGTTACATTACGTTACTTCTATTATAATCACTTGTATAAGAAAAGTATTGATTGAAACAGTAAGTGACAGAACACATGCTGCAGTGGCATTTCACTACATTACGTTACGTCTATTATAACTGGGCCTTAACTGTGGTTTTAATTTTTGTCTCTAGATCAACGACTACGGGAATGCAGCTATTGAATGTTACTGTTTTTTCAATGTATATGTAGAGCTAGCTGTAGGCTAAAATAAAATAAATTTAAAATTTTTGATATTTGCTTTTTGTTTGACTGGCCGTGAAGTCTCTTGTAATGCCTCCACTCGAGATCTTGCTACCAGGCACACAAAAAACATAGCAAGCAAAGTGCTGTTTATTTTCCGCCGCCAATTCGGTTCATCCCCTCTAACGTTGCGCAACCGATGTGATACTGCTCTTCTCTGTTCATCGTTGTACACTCAAAAAAATACTGTAGTAAAATTAACTACACAATGTGTATATACTTCATATATATGTAGTTTTATTTATTTTTAAATACATATGTAGTTATTCAATATATTTTTACTGAATTTACATTTAAATAATTAAAATTACACGAAGTAGTTGCATGTAGTATGTAGTAAGTAGTTGTTTACATACATTTATTTAAATAAAGAATATCTACATTAAAATAAACTGCATAATATGTATTTGATAGCAATCGTATCAACTAAAATCATTATAAAAGGTTCGTGATGAGTGGTAAGTATACTTCTTAAAATGTATTTTTTTAATACAAAAATTCTTTGATTTTCTTATAATAAAAGCAATGTTTGAACTGTGGCAGAAAACGTGTTGCAGTTTTTTAATTAATAAATTAAAAAAACATTTAATTTTAATGTAAATGTAATAATTTTCTGTTGTTAAAAAATATGTAGTAAAAGTAAATAATTGAAATTAGTAAAAATAATTACATTTTTATTTGGACGGTGAGTTACTAATTTACATTTGTTTTAAATACATTTTTATTTATTTTTACTACAGGATTTTTTTTGGTGTAGTAGATTTGCTTGGTAATTGTTGTTGGAAATGTATTTTAGTCGAGCTACAGATCTACATATACATTGACAGAAAAACAGTAAATATCCTTCATGATTTCTTTATGAAGGAACGATTTGTCAGCAGATAAACTTATTGATGGTTGCTTGCTGTCATAGTAGAATTAGACAAGGTAATGTCAGGGCTGAATGTGTTCTCTTTCTAAGTGACCATTTTGAATTTCCATCATCCATTTTGATTTATTTGCCAATTCTTGCTTTCATAATGCATTCTCATTGGTTGCAGATTTTGTATAAAATGTCAACTTCGTTTTTTGTCAAGAGCGTGTATTTGCGTTTCATGACCAACATAAAAACATTTGTAGTTTTATAAAATTCGCCAGCATATTCTCTGACTGGGACCATGGTATAATAAGTAATAGGTAGGAGTGACATTTCGTGTTTCGACCATCGAATGTTAAGCAAAATAAAATAAAATAGAGAACGTGTGGCACACACATTGGCCGCATTCAGAGGAGTCATCTGCTGTGAATGGATCATTTAATTGCAAAGGTTTCTCACTCAAATTTTAAAAAACAGTTGCCAACTATTGACTACGCTGAAAGCTGCCAATGTGTGTGACACACGCACTTTATATTGTTTTCTTTTGTTTGAAATTCGATGGTCGCAGCTCGTAAGAAAATAAGTAGTTGTCAAGGCTACCTAATAATAATTTTATCATGAGTTATAGCCGATACACATTGACTGCAACAGTCGTCCACCGACAAAACGAAAACTTGAAGTCAGAGAGAAATGTCGCAGTATTCTCGAAGACTTGATTATAATGAACGCAACAGCGACAATCAGTATTTCATACAAAACATAAACAAACTCTGCTATGTTCGCTCTTGTCGTCTATCAAATTAGAAATAGATTGAAGTCTACGGCAGCAACAATTGTGGTCGTGTTCTCTCTTTGTCGTGCCGTCTTCAAAAAATACATCTTCATAAGAAAACATGCGTTCTATTTTTTGACAATTGGCGTTCGTCGCTAGTCGCAGTCAATGTGTATCGGCTATGAGACTGCATTGTCCAAAATTTTTTGTTTCTTATTTCAGCTACCATAATCCCATAGTATCTTTTCTAAAAATACAATGCAATGATTAATGGCGCAAACAGTGAAAATAATGTAAATTAAGCTCAATGAAATGTATGTAAATACAAATTTGATGTTTGTGTAAATTATTATGTATTTTAAGTGTATATTAATTATATCAATGAGTTTAATTTATATTTTTGTTTATGTTTTACTTTGTCTTTTATATTTAAACCCATAATTTAAAATATAATGAAGTGATAAAAGATGAAAATAATGTGCATTAATGATGAACCGGATGTACGGATGAACCAAATCGGGGGCAAAAAATAAACTGCACTTTGCTTGCTATGTTTTCCTTGTAGCAAGATCTCAAATGCAGGCATTAAAAGAGACTTCAAGACCCATCAAACAAAATATCATATATAAAAAAAATTAAATTTATTTTATTTTAGCTACAGCTCTACATATACATTGAAAGAAAAAATTAAATATCCTTTTTGAGGATTATTTTTTTATTTTTCATTCAATAGTGCTTCAGATATTTTATTTTTATATCAACAATATTCAATTTAAATGTAATAATATAGTTTGGTGTAATTATAAAATAAAAATGCTATCTGAATAAAAAATATTTTGGAAGAAATAATCAAAGATTGAGGGGGTGAAAATATAAAAATTTTTTCCGATTAGCAAGAAAATTCTTATATAGTAGTAAGGCGTTCCATGGCAGGACAAAGTCTTCCAGGGAAAACTAATATTTTACATATATGTTTTCGCTTCGGTCGGCAGTCCCCTCACTGCTATACTTTTTTTGTTTAAAGTGCACGTGGGTGCAAAGATTTATTTATAAAATGTGGTTACAACATTTTTTCACCAGATGCATTACTACAAAGAAGGATAGTAACTCGATCCTTTGCAGCCTTAAAGCCACTGCTGGGCATTTTTTCCAAAATAGTCCAGTTTCATCTGCATTAAACACTTGATGAATTAATGATCGTCATCAATAATTTTTTCTAGGTTTTTACTATAATTTGTAGCAGCTGCTTCATCAGCGGACGCGGCCTTGGCTGGAAACTTCACATTGTGAAGTTCGTGTAGTTTTAAAAATGCAGCTAAAGTATGAGAGTTTTTTCCGTTTTCTTTATTACAATATTTCTTGAATATGATGCTCTTTTAACACTTTCCATTGTTGCACAGTTATAAGAATAATTTATTTTACTTGCTCGTTTTTGCATGGCTCTTATAGTGGATTCACCTAAATCGAATTCGCTACCGAGAGCTGTGGATCCTTCACTATCTGCTAGTCTTTTTAAAATTGCAATTTTAGTTTCTAATGTAATTATGTTTCTTTTTACAGTTTTTTTATCATGACTATTCATTTTGAGGTGTACTTATTAGAGCGTATCATCAAAACTAACCTCTTTTTGACACCGACTCAATCGCTAGACATTTAAGAGACATTTTCAAAAAAAAATTTTTTTTTTAAGTGGTCCCTATGGTGCTATTTTGATTTTTTCGTTATATCTTTGGTGTTTTTCATCCGATCCGGAAAAAAATTTATGTGTGTGCTTGTTGATGTAATGCAAATAAATTTGTATTTTTTTTTCTCAAATGTTTTTTTTTAGACTTATTGCACAATCTATCTCAGTTCCTACTATGTCATCATGTTCCAAAAATACCAAAAAACGAAAGTTTACAAAAAATCATTATAACCATGGGAACAAATGAAATCGAAAAAATGCATTTTAGAAGCACTTCCGACCAATTATATGCAAAGAATAACACTTTAATATCAATAAATGAAACGAAAAATTAGTCAACTGAACTTTGTTTGCGGCATGTACTTAAAGAGCATCTACACTATATGTTTCATATATATGACACGTCAAAAAATTACAAATAGTTTTTAACTACAGATAGTGTGGAACATATGAAAATGTGGTTTTGAAATGTCGTTTGTATTTGCGTCTGTAAATTTTTGAATTAGAACCGTCTCTAATTTCGTATGTTTTTCTATCTGTACAAAATGTCAGTTTGATAAATTTTTTATTTGAAAATGGAAGAAAAGGCAAATTTTAAGATATTTATTCAATAAATTGTTTTAAAATGAATTTATTCTTAGTTTGAATGGCTACAGGAGGACACTTAAGAGCCTTAAGGCTTACAAAAATTTCAAAAGTTGTTTTTTTATTTTCAAATGACGTGTCGATAGTGTGGAGACAATAGAAAAAAGCTGTCTGACAAAAAATTAATTCTGACAGATGAAATTCGGTATGTAATTTTATTTGACATGTCATATGTATGAAACATATAGTCTGGGGGCACCTTTACGGGCAACCTATAAATAGAAATATGCAATGAAATATGTAACGAAAACGTTTAATGAAAAAAAAAGAAATTTTTAAAAACATACCGTGGCCAGAGCGGGGTTCGAACACGGGAGCTTATGGCTGCCAAGCAGATGCTTTACCTCTGAGCCAAACAGGCTATACGAATTTTGTTGCTTAAGTATTATTTCAAATAATAGGATTTGTGGAAGACATCGTTGTCGGCATTTTGATCGTGCAATCGTATTTTTGAGCGGACACTCGTTATTTTGAGAGATATAGGCCGCATTCTAGCCAAAAAAGTGCTCAAGAACTGTTCCACAACTTTCGGGCTGAATGGTATGCTCTCACAGAACATGTTCCTTGAGATGTCACAATTTATATAGCGAAAATATTTTATGCTACTTGGCTACTTGAGCACTTTTTCGGCTAGAATGCGGCCATACAAAATTAATTTCATTATAAGCAAACGAAAAAACTCATTTATCGAGCACGAAAAAGCTTATGTTTGTGTAATGCAATTAAATTTAGCTTTACCAAGAACAAATAAAATTTATCGCAAACAATTTTAAGTTTCCAAAACACTTTGTCAAACGCTGCAAACTTAATTCTTATGCTGTAAAAGGCCTCCAAACGTTTTATTTCTGTGCGTGTACTTAGTGTGCAAAAGCACAAATCGCCGCTGTTCAAAGACTTCTTTTGGCACGTTTTTTTTTTATTTTGTTCGAAATTCCCAGTTCAAAGATCTTTTTAGCCTTTGCTCAAACTGTCAATATTATTATTTCTTATAATAATAATTTATATCAAATTTTCATTCGCGTACATTGTGAACAAAAAAAAATCACGTTTTAGCAAAATGAATTTCCAAATGCACGACCTTGACAAAACAAAGTTGCCAACAAAAAGAAAGGTTGTGGAATACGCGTTGTTTTTACAGCAAGATTCAAAAATCAAACGCAGTGCATTCACCGAAAAAGTGTTCGAAGAAGTGTCCAAATTGTGGCGTTACGCAAAAATTCCAATAGTGTCCAGAACATATAATCGTAAAATGATTACAGACTTGCTTATGAAATCGTCTTTTCAAACAAAGAACCCTCGGATGTTCCATGCGAACGATTGGGATACCCTTTTCCGTATTTCGCGATGTAAGTGCTCCATTGAAAATGATTTTCCGTGCGTGTGTGCCGATGAACACAAAATACCAGAAAATGTGAAAGGTTTTTTTATTGACAAATGTGGTGCTCGTTTGCGTTTATTGCCGGATGCGGGTGATGCTGATGTCTCCGCGAGTGTATTCACTACAGACACAGGTGCTACAGCTGCATGCAGTGCAACTGAGTATGCTCCGACATCCGACAGTGAAGAGGACTACGAATTTGAAAGTAGTCAGTTGGAGGACGCAGATACACCGATGGTAGCCGTTCAATTGAAAGTATCCGACATCCGCTTGAGGTATTTTTCTTCTGCACTAGATCGGAGCGATACATCAAACCGCCATGGTGCTTTGCACGCCTCGATGCTTATCAAGGATTTACAAGATGCTATTGCCACAAAGGAGTCGGTATCCGCTGACGTACGAGAACAAATGCTGAAGATACTTGAAGACATCGTTATAGATAAAAATAAAGTTTTCCGTGAAAGGCAAAAGTTCCGAAAGGAAGCGAAAACAGCCGCACAATGCCATGAGTTACTAACGTGCATCTCATTCGATGGAAAAAAAGAGCGAACTCTAAAGACGTGCAATGTCATAGAAATTGAAGAGCACATCACAATTTTGAAAGAACCAAATTCAAAATTTATCGGATACGCTACACCTTCGGAAGGTTCCGGAAGAGGTATCCAAACTGCAATTGTGGATTTTTTGCAGAAAAACAATTACAATTTAGACAATTTAGTAGCGATCAGTTGTGATGGCACAGTCACAAACACTGGCTACAAAGGGGGTGCCATAACGTATTTGGAATCGTATTTGCGCAGACCATTGCAATTTCGATTTCGCTACCGAATTTCGAGCCAATATCAATGGGTGAAATGCCTTCAAACATTGATACGTGGCTAATACGAAGCGATCAAAGTTACTTATACCGCATGGTTCTTGCGGTTGATAGTGGCCACTGTGGTAAGAATTTAGCCAGCGAACAGCCCGGTGCTACCAGTACAGCGCGATGGCTTACAGCAGCATCTCGCATCTTGCGCTGGTACGTAACGCAAGCGCAGCCGTCCCAGAAATTAAGAGATCTTGCTATGTTCGTGGTCAGAGTGTATGCGCCATTCTGGTTTTTAGTCAAAAGCCAGCCACTTGCCATTCATGGCAGCCGCAATGTCTTTAAGTACATTTCATGGATACGTGATTTGCCGAACTACGTTCAGTTAGCCATCAAACCAACCATCGAAAGCAATGCCTATTATTTTCACCATGAAAATATATTACTTTCTATGATAACTGATCCGGATGCAACGGTGCGTGCAGATGGATACAGCAAAATTCGGTCGGAAGTGCTTCTAAAATGCATTTTTTCGATTTCATTTGTTCCCATGGTTATAATGATTTTTTGTAAGCTTTCGTTTTTTGGTATTTTTGAAACATGATGACATAGTAGGAACTGAGATAGATTGTGCAATAAGTCTAAAAAAAAACATTTGAGGAAAAAAAATACAAATTTATTTGCATTACATCAACAAGCACACACATAAATTTTTTTCCGGATCGGATGAAAAACACCAAAGATATAAAGAAAAAATCAAAATAGCACCATAGGGACCACTTAAAAAAAAAAATTTTTTTTGAAAATGTCTCTTAAATGTCTAGCGATTGAGTCGGTGTCAAAATAGGTTTATTTTTCTTCCATACAAGGTGATACGGTCTAGTACTTATGTCTAAAAAAAAATTATAGAAAATAATATCTAGGTAAAAAAAAATAATTGATTATAATCAATTTACCTTTAATCTCACAGTTTAAAAAAAATACTATTCAAGTAGTCAAAAATTATGTGATTGTGCACTTTGAAAGTCAGTAATAAACTAATATACATAATTAGATGATACAGTATATAATGAAATTGGCTGATGCAATAGTTAAGAATATTGTGCAATATGTATGTAATTGATCCAATTTCACAGCGACCTTACATACCCCATATAAAAAACGCAAAAAAAACCGCACAAAAAATATCGCATAAAAATAAAACTCGCATAAAACAAATCCCACAAAAAAAATTGCACAAAAAAAGACCGCACAAAAACAGGTTTGACTGTAATTTATTCTATCGCCATGCAAAATTAGAAAAAATTTGCAAAGAATACTTTTATTTTTTTTATTTTATTTAAAATTTTTTTTTTAATATTTTTAAGTAGAAAATGAGTTACTGATGAAGAAAAGCTATGGAGTTATGAGCAATTGAGTAATGGTATCAAAATTCAATTCTTACTTTGTTTTTGTATTTATACCCTACAGCTGAACTGGTAAGAGTATATCTACTTTGTAAAAACTTTTTTAAGGGCCAGAAAGACCCATTGCCGGTAAAGAAAAGTAGATGTATTCTTGATCAGCATCCTCCTTGAGTAATTAGTTTTTCATGGACATTAATTTTTCGACGCGAGGGATAGATCACCCGGCAGACCGCGTGGGTTGTGAAGTTATTAAATGTACAAAGTATTGAAAGGAGCTGAAAGTAGCAGCTAGAAATCGCCCACGATTACTTTTTCTATTTAAAATTTTTGAACGGAAACCCCTTTTTTTTTCGTAAATCTTGCATACGACCATGAGAATTACGAGGTAGGGCCGACTCGCTTAGTGCCCTTACGCCAAATCTTTTTATTGCGAAAATTAAGGATGGAGTTTTTGACGGTCTACAAATAAGAAAAGCGCTCAAAGATAAATATTTTACCTCATTATTGCTACCTATTGATGCTGCTGCTTGGAAATCATTCCAGTTGATTGTTCAAAATTTTCTAGGAAATAACAAAAGTTCGAATAACAAGAAAATTGTTGGGTTATATATTGTTATTTTATGACATTTTTGTCGATGTCTTTCATGTATTTATTCATTACTTTTGTTTACTAAATGATAAAATCTGCAAAAATATAATTTCAACAGGCGTAAATATGTCGCTCAAAATTCATTTTTTGCATTCCCACTTTGAGTTTTTCCCAGAGAATCTCGGTGACGTAATTGACGAGCAAGGTGAAGGATTTCACCAAGAAATGAAAATCATTGAGCAGCGCTATAAAAGATTTTGGGATGAGAGAATGCTGGGAGATTAAATTTGGTTCCTTATCAGAGACACGATTCCAGAGAAAAACAGAACACAAAGCTGCACGGTCGAAAATTTGGGTTTAAATTTAAAACCTTTTTAAGTTTGGATAAATATAGAAACCATCAAGGTTTTAAATAAAGTTTTAATTTAAGCCCAAATTTTCGGCCGTGTAAACTACACACCAAAAAATTTCGTCGGTAAATTCAAACATTTGCGGTCACTTTAACGTCAATACAATTTTTTTTGCACACATGGTCGAAAATTTGGGATTAAACTAAAATTTAATTTAAAACTTAAAGTTAGGTTTTTAAATTAAGCCCGAATTTTCGACCGTGTAGGGCACAAAATATTTCTAACTTTAACACGTAATATTGAAATTTGATAATAAAAGTTAATAAAATTAATTAAATTTTAGAAAATAGATGTTTCTCGCATATTTTGACCCATTACAACTAAAAAACTGAACCAATTGGATAAGAATGTTAAAAGTAATTGTTAACAATTTGATATCCGTTGATTTTATATCTAGTACGACCCAATTGGATATCTTTAACTCTAGAAGTGACAGGGTATAAATACTAAATTTGAAAATATTGATATTTGATACCGTCACTCAATTGCTCATAACTCTGGAATTTATCAATAGATTTTCATCATCAATAACTCCTTTACTTCTTAAAAAGGTGGTTTATACGTAGATTTATATTATATTTTTTGTAAATTTTTTACTAATTTTGCATGGCAATAGAATGAATTATAGATTTAAATTTTGTCCGAAAAATTCAAGTTTTTTCATATATTTTGGCTTATCACGCTTAAACTATCAAACTGATTGGAACGTAATGTTTGAAACTATTGTTAAAATTAATTATCTTTATAATGGTATCTTGTGTGACTCTATTGGATGTCTCTAACTAAAGATATAGTCTAATATGTGAGGCTACCGCCGAAAAAAAATATAAAAAATGGTCAAAAATTCATATCTCGAAAACCTATCCATAAAAATTTTTTAACGCTATTTTCGAGTTAAGCAGACCATAATCTAAAAGAAAAAAATAGTGGCATGGAATACAAATGGACTTTTGTTTTTTTAGAAGCCAGTGTAATATAATACGATTGACTTACACAATAACAATGCAATAAAATCTGAACGCATATGTAACTAGAAATTTTTGTTTTATAAAATTTAATAACAAATGCTATCAGATTCTATTAGATGTGATGAGTGATTTGCTCTGCGTGTTCTATTTTCATAAGGTTAATATTTTCAATAAAGCTATCTGCTCTAACTTTAGAGTTCATATGTCTCTAAGAAATGGTTTTGAGGTTTTTTAGGTATATTAAAAGTTTATGCTTCATTGCCAAATCCTGTCAATTAAGTAGATGAGAAAACCAGACTCATCTCGTTTTCTACATTATTAAAATGTATGTTTTATTTTATTTATTTATTTATTTACTTGATTGCTAAACCTTAACAAGTTTTATAGCAAATTTAAAATTATAAAATAAGATATTTAATACAATTCAAAAATATAAAGTATGATTTTGATTGAAATCATGTATTATTAACAAACTTAAAAGTTTTAATAAATTGCTTAAAGTATATAAGTTTATTATAGTACAAAAAATAACAAAAAAAAAGTTAAGTCAAAATCGATAATATCAGACTGCAAAGCAGGGTTGCGTTTTCAAGACAAACAAGGTCAAGTCAGCAACAATTTTTGTATACGGCGGAGTCGTGTGACAAACAAGGTCTCATACCCAATAAAACACCACTCCAATAGGTATATATATAATATATATCGTTCTGTCTTCCTGAAGCCGGTGAGATCCTGGCTTGACAGGGTGGTTACTCGACAAACTAGGTCAACTTCACCAAAGCAATTTTCATAAAATAAAGAAAACCAGTTGCGAACGCAGGCACCAAGACAAACTAGGTATTATCGGCCACTCATATTAATATATTACAAATCGATCTAGCATAGTGTTTTAAGAGGTAAAAAGACACCGAGACACCACCGTACCGTCGACAAATGTAGTCAAAATCATCATGAAGATATGAGGCAATTGAAGATCCCAGGTTTAGGTCCATTCAGATTATTTAGATGTTTATACACCAAAATTTTCCATTTTACGCTTAGGTCCATTTATCCATTTAGATTGTTATATTAATGATGTGTTTACAAATCACCAGATGCACCAGATATATGTTTGAAAGAACTTTACATAATCAACGTCGGTACTGCAGGTAATCTCTAATTTTATGTTTGATTGAGTCCATGGATTCACTTAAAGATATAACATCAGATACAAAATTAAAATCACCGCAAGCGCTTCTAAGAGGTTCATTTTGCAAATAATTAATTCTACAAAAGTTCATGTGGAGTAACTCAAAAGATTTTCCAGGACGAAGAGGAATATTAAAATATACTTTACTCATAGACTGTTGACGTATCCATGTAAAAGTTTTGTAATCCAACAAGCATTTATCATAATTCTACGATTTTTTAAAGAAGGAAGATTTAAGAGTTGTAACCGATATTCATAAGATGGTAAGTGAAAATCAGTATTACAATAAAGATAGCTTAAGCAAAACAAAAGAAATTGTTTCTGCACTGATTCAATGTCGTCTATGTAACAACCGTATCGTGGGCACCAAACAACTGAAGCGTATTCTAAGATAGGCCGCACTACTGTTAATGTTAATGTTGTGTGGTGGAGATGCGTACTGCGACCTAAATGAGATCTATTTTACCTCCTTCTCAAAGCTCCGCTGGGTTTGCGAATTACAGAATTTCATCCAGCCCTATTTCTCTAATGAATTTGAGAATATTCTTAGGTTCAAGGGATGAAACCTGCTCTAGACTCAGCTCATAGTTCCCCAGTACTAGTTTACGTCTGCGAGCCACGGCGTCGCAGTTTGTAAGTAGGTGTATTGGTGTCTCCTCTGCTTCTTCACAGAAACGGCAGTTACTATCGATCTCTATGCCCAATTTCATCAGGTGGTACTTCAGTTTACAGTTTCCTGTAAGGAACTCCGTTAGAATCCTAAGATTCGGTTTGCCTAAGCTTATGCACAATTTTGCTCTCCGAGTGTTAAAATCTCTGAGGAGCAATTTGGATTGTCTTAGCTTTGGGAGGCTTTTCCAAAGGTTTGAACGTTTATGCCTCTCCTCCCTTTTTAGTTCTTCTTTTATAGAATGTTTGCCCAATCCGCAGAATGGTTCTGGTCCTATAAATTTTGTGGCTGCACCCTGTCGCGCTAGACCATCGGCTTCTTCGTTACCCTGTATTCCTTTGTGTTCTGGGACCCAAAGTATAGTAACAGTGTTATTCTTGCCTAGCTCGTTGAGTTTTGTTAGGCATTCCCATGTTATTCTCGATGATATCTCACAGGAAACTAATGCTTTGATTGCTGCTTGGCTGTCTGACATCACAACTATATCCTGACCTTTGTATTTATGGTCCAGATTGAATTGTGCACACTGCTGTATTGCTAGGATTTCCGCTTGGAAGATACTGGGTGTTGTCCCCATAGGTTCAAAGTGCTTGGTTCTTGGCCCGTACACCCCTGCGCTTATACCTTCCAATGTCTTGGACCCATCTGTATACCATGCTATACTGTGTGGTTTCTTAACTTGCGATATCATCTCGCTGTCCCACTCTTTCTTGGTACTAAGCTTAATTCCGAAGTGTTTTTCGAAGTTATACCTTTTTACTATATCGTCTCTTGGTAGATCGATGTAAGGAGTGTGCTTTGCAATATCCTCCTTCTCTCTACTGCTGATAGTTTTACGTAAACCTGTCCCCTCTTTTGCAATGCCCAACAGAGTTCGCTTGGCTACTCCCTCTATGACAAGGTGTAAGGGTGTTAGGTCCAGAATTACTTCTAGTGCTGCTGTAGGGCATGTCCTCATGGCCCCTGTGATGCATACACAGGCCAGTCTCTGCACCTTTGTTAGCATATTCCTCATTGTGGTTCGCTTGGTTCTCTCAGCCCATGCTATTGCACCATAGATGAGGATGGGTCTCACCATCATAGTATACATCCAGCGGAGAATTGTTGGGTTAAAACCCCAGCTTTTCCCCGCCAGGCTCCTACATACCATGAGTGCGCGCGTTGCTTTGTTTATAGTTACCTCTGCATGTCTTCTCCAGAGAAGCTTTGAATCTAGTGTAAGTCCCAGATACTTTACTTCTCCTTTGAAGGGAATTTCAGTGCCATCCATTCTCATTGTTCGGAGGTTTGGCAGGCCTCTTTTGTTAGTAAAAGATACTATGGTGGTTTTCGCTGGATTGATACTTAATCCCACCGTGTTGCACCACTCCTTTGTTACTGACAGTCCTCTCTGTATCAGGTTACAGAGTGTATCCTCGAACTTCCCTCTCGCTATTAAGGCGATGTCGTCTGCGTATTCTGATTGATTCTTATAGTGGTGTTGCCCACTTTTGTTTCTGCAGTTCTAGTGCTAAGCATTTGGCATATCCATCTGCTAAGCATATCATTTACTCCTTTTTTGTGTAAAGACTTCTTCACAGCCTCGTGAGAAGTATTATCAAAGGCTCCCTCTATGTCTAGAAAGGCACAGAGTACGGTTTCTTTGTTTTTGAAAGCTGACTGGATGTTACTAGCCAACTGGTATAGAGCAGATTCTGTAGATCTACCCGCCCTATACGCGTGTTGACATGGGTGCATTGGTGCCTTCTCCAGAATCTCAGTTCTTAAATAGTTATCTATTACCTTTTCCATTGTTTTAAGTACAAATGAGGTAAGGCTAATGGGTCTAAACGACTTTGATAGCGTGTAGACTATTTTCCCTACTTTTGGTATGAAGGTGACTATCGCCCTTCTCCATTTCCTTGGGATATATTATATATATAGTTATTTTGACTAGGTGAGGCAATATAGTTGCTGCACCTTTTTGTAGAAGTGCAGGAAAGATGCCGTCTACACCTGCTGATTTGAATGGTTGAAAGGTTCTGAGTGCCCAATCTAGACGAGCCTTTGTACAAATGCTCGTTGAGAGTTTCCATTCTTCTTGATTTGGAGTAGGCCGCACTAGGGAAGTGAATAAGGTTTTCGTTATGAATGGATCATTAAACTCTTTTGCCCAACGTTTAATAAATCCTTAAGTACTATTTGCTCTATTTATTATTTTATTTACATGAATATTAAAGCGTAGTTTAGGATCCATTGTAACTCCAAGATCATTGAAAATATCTAAGGACTCCAATGGATAACCACAAATTTTGAAGGTACATTTAATTGGTGGTTTGCGCGAGAAAGACATATGCTTGCATTTCTTCATGTTGAGGTTCATACGGTTCGTTTTGCACCAGTTATGAAGATGATCAATGTTCGGCTTGCAAAAATACAGCGTCATTATCATTTTTAAAAGAAAGGAAGAGTTTGACGTCGTCAGCAAACATTAAGATGCTAGAATGCATTATGACAGATGGCAAATCGTTTATAAAAAGTAGAAACAGAAGGGGCCCAAGATGACTTCCTTGAGGTACTCCTGAAGTAACAGGAAACTCATGTGATTTCTTGAGCTTAAAAATAACAGATTGTGTTCTATTGCTTAAGTAAGATTCAATCCACTTTACCAACGGTATAGGAAATCCAACAAGATGTAATTTAAAGATCAATAGTTTGTGATTTACTACGTCAAAAGCTTTGCTAAAATCCGTGTAAATTACATCAGTCTGCATGCCTTTTCCAAAGTTTTCTATAGTTTTTGATGTAAATTCGAGAAAGTTAGTAACAGAAGATTTTCCAGAAAGAAATCTATGTTGGAAAGGAGACATTAAAGATTTAACGCTATGCGATAGTCGTGATGTAACAATTGCCTCTAAAAGTTTAGGCAAAGCGCTAAATTTTGCGATGCCACGGTAGTTATCAATTAAAGACCTATTTCCGGATTTATGCAGCGGAATGATAAATGAATACTTCCAGGCTGCAGGAAAATAGTAGGATTTTAATGATAAAGTAAATAGTAAAGAGATTGGAGTTACTAATTCTTCACAGCAGTATTTTAATATACATGAAGGTATGTTATCAGGACCACTTTTATATGATGTTTTAATATTTTCTAAAAATGATAAGACTGTGTTTGTGTCAATTATTGGGAAATAAATATCCCCAGATTGAATATTAAAAGGATAACTTAAAGAATCATAGGACGATGATGAATAAGTCGTCTTGAAAAAGTCGGCAAAAAGATTGCAAATACTATTATCATTATCAGACTCAACAGAATTATACTTCATAAAAGAAGGATAAGAATCAATCTTACGTTTTGTGTTAACAAAGTTCCAGAAGGATTTAGCATCAGATTTGATGTTTAATTTTACTTTTGCTAAGTAGATATTATAGGATTGTTTCCATAACTGTTGGTAACTGTATTTAATCGAGGTATAGCATCCCAAATTGCATATGTTATGTGTTTTTTGATATTTTTTATAGTATTTAGATTTCAAGTTTCTCATTTTTCTTAATTCATTTGTGTACCATACCGGACCCGATGTCAAAGAGGGTTTCCTTTGCGGAACAGCCTCAAGAAAACAATCATTGAGCGTTCTATTAAACGCATATACCGCATCATCAAGACTCTGAGAAGAGAAACTTTTTGTATTAATATTTACACAGTAAAAAATTTGAGGGTAAATTTTATCTTTTTTATAACATCTGTGTGGTATAAACTTTTTTATTCCAAATAATTTATAAATTTTATACCACTCAATATTATAAAAATAATAAAACAAATATAATTTAAAAATTTCATATGGATATCATGTGTTAGTCAAAATTTATTCTGGTTCGAAAGAAAAAAATTCACCGAAATCGGGAAATTTAAAAATATAGTGGTTTCGATTGGTCTGACGAGAAAAATGGTCTTGAAAAGTTTATATGATTTAATGGTATAAATTTTATAACATTTTTGGTTTGGATTTATATGTATACACGGTGTGCAGGAAGCAACTTTAATTCAACCTGAAATGTCGACGCAATCTGAGTATGCAGATGTTTGAAGAACCATCTACAGATGCAGAATTCATTGTTTTTAAAATCATATGAGTTCGTTTAAGGGGGTGAATCAATTTTTTGTAGTAAAACAACGATGTTTTTTATATCATAGTAAAACTATTAAAAAATATGTCCTCAAAGTTTAAAAAATGGTTTTATTTCAAATATTTACATTTTAAGAAATCAAAAAATTCCATTTAGTAATGGACCGGTAAGAAAACATGTGTTATTATAAATCCAAAATAGCAAAAAGTATAAATTTTGAAGAAAACTAGTTAGATAATGTTTGTCTTTATTACCTGTAATACTATTTTTTTCATTGTGTAATGACTTTAATATTTACATATTTAGAGATGAAAAAGCAACAACTGCTTCCTACAACTTCCGTAAATATGCTGCATTATTCATTGAATGAACTTTTCTTCGATTCCAATGTTTTAAAAATTCCTTGTGAATGGATTTCCCTACTTGTGTAGACCGTATATCGAGTCCATCTCTATTTAGGTACTCCAGACAATGAGTAAGGTGTTACATTAGCTTTCAATGTATTGGAAAGTTCTGAAGCTTCAAACATTTTTATAAATTTTTCAATGTACTCTTAAAGGTTATCATACTTTTGAGTAGAAAAGCCGCAGTTAATTATGTTGTTCATAGCTTTTAGAACGTTAATAAACGGAACTAATCGTAAATTTCCAATATTTTGATATATGTCAGGATCATTTAACTTATCTGCGTTTTTCAAAAGGGTACGGCAGGCATTGCTTTCAAATGTTTCGCAATGATAGTTTAATTGTGTTTAATTAAGATTTATTGGCCAAATCAGTGCCTTTTGTCTACTGAGGATTGGAACTAATCCATCTCAAAACAATTGACGAATCCCTGCATTATGTGTAATTCCGGAATAATACACTTTTGGATATAGCAAACATCATCACTTTTTTTTAGCAATGGTGGATTTATAGTGGTGGATTATCCGAATCAAGAGAAGAAAATTTATTAAAGTATGAAAGATTGTTCTTTTCGATTCAGTTCTTTTAAATTTTGTAAGCTATCAAAGCAATATGAGCATGGACATGAAGCATTAGACCATTGACAATTAAAATTAATTTAAAGTCGGCAATAAATCTCTGGGTGTTTTATTGATTTTTGCTAAATCGAACAAAGTAGAAATATTACTTTATGCTTCTGTATGTTTGGGACAATACACAGCATTTTTAACCGTTTTACACTTGTCAACTTTGTTTCTTTGTTTATATTGCCTTATTTATTGTATAGCTTTTAATTAAAATGTTTGTTCATCGTTTTCATCTTCATCTCGGTACGCTGAAGAATAATTTTCTGGAATCATTGTTAAACTAATTTTGAAGAAGCCCTGTCCTTCGTCAGCCATTACTTTCATCATAGTTTCGCTTATTATAACTCAGATGCATGGGCTGATTGATACCATGGATTGAATTTCTTTTGATTTGTTTGAAACTACGTCAAACCGTAAATTATAAGTTTTGCAAACATTTTTCAGAGTGTTAACTTTTTTAGTAACATGTGAGGCGTAATTTTGTGAAATCGAATTTCAACTTTTTCTCCTTCGAATAAAATAAGCAACATTTCTCGTTTGTCTGACGCTTGCACCTGAATTTCTCATAATATTATCTAAATATATTTTTTAAAAAAATTATTCGTTTTTGCTCTTTTGGATTCATAACAACAAACAATCGCTTACCGGATCTATTACTAAATGGAATTTTTTCATTTCTTAAAATGCAAATATTTGAAATTAAACCGTTTCTTAAACTTTGAGGACATATTTTTTAATAGTTTTACTATGATATAAAAAACATAGATTTTTTTACTACTAAAAATTGATTCCCCCCCTTAAACGAACTCATAGGATTTTAAAAACAATAAATTCTGCGTTTTTAGATTGTACTTCAAACATCTGCATACTCAGATTGCGTCGACATTTCAGGTTGAATAAAAGTTGCTTCCTGCACACCGTGTATACAAAATAGTATAAAATTTATGCTCATATTTTTAACTGTGTAGAATAGAATTCCAGTTTATATTGGACAAGTTATTCTTCAAAATCACGTAGTTTGTTTTTTTAAAATTAAACTCAATAGGCGGTTGAGAATCATAGTACTGCACTGATGGTTTTGGAAAATTTAAAATAATTTCTAATGTTGGATGATGAGAATCTTTGGTGCAACCAGAGGATCTGATTTAGACACAGAAGCGATATTGCTGTCATCAAAAAACACCAGATCAAGCAAACGATTATTTTTGTTAAAGATGCAGTTAAGTTGCAATAGGCCTTGGATTGAGAGCTCGTTTAAAAAATAATTATCAGATGAACATTCAGACGAAGGTAAAAATATTTCAGGAATTTCAGAACAGCAGTTCCAAGAAACGTTTGGCAGGTTAAAATCTCCAGTTATTAAAATATGATCATTAGATTGCAGTTTTGAGCAAACTTTACTAATAGAAGCCAAATGTTTGCTATAAACTTCTAAGGTAGAAAGGGGAGCAATATATGAGCATGTAATAAAAAGACTCAAGGAACCAAACTTAACATGAACACAACAGAATTCAATGTCCAAGGATTCTGGAATTAATAACTCTTCAGAGAAATGTGTCGCTTTGACTGCAATCAACACATCCCCGCCTTTAGAGCAAATACCAGGAATGGAGTTTCTATCTTTGCGGTATATGCTAAATTTGTTGCACAGAATTTCAGTATTTAGAGTGTTAGGTTTCAGCCAAGTCTCACTAAAAGCAATTATATTAAAGTGAAGGTTGTGACTCAAAATTAATATATTATTTAGTTTTGTGTTGATGCCACGAACGTTTTGGTAAAGGATAAGGAACTGAAAGCAACTATCTAGTTTTTTTTATTCTTGTTAAAACTCGGAGAAGTAGCCAAGGAAATTGTAGGCCAAGGTCTAGAAATAAATTCATGCACCATCGTATTGTCAGGCCAAGACTTTTGATCCAATACCTTGTGATTTATACAAAATAAATCTTGAGTAACGAAACAGAACGTACAATTTAAAATTTTCATTATATTGGGGGTTGGAATTAATTTTAAAGGTTTTTTTTCGGTTTTTGAGCATTTATTTAGAAACAACGGTACAATGTATATTATTCAAAGTATTGTCCATCGTTAGCTACAACATTTTCCCATCTTTCTGGCAGCATATGGATTCCGCGCCGGAAGAACGATTCGTCTTTTGAGGCAATCCACGAATCGACCCATTTTTTGGTATCCTCGTAAGAAGTGAAGCGCTGCTCAGCCAAGCCATGCGTCATCGATCTGAATAGGTGGTAGTCGGAAGGGGCTATGTCTGGGCTATAAGGCGGGTGGGGTAGCACATCCCAATTCAGCGCCTCCAACGTTTCCTTGACGGTTCTTGCAACATGTGGCCGTGCGTTGTCATGTTGAAAAACCACTTTGTCGTGTCTTTTGGCATATTCCGGCCGTTAAACCTTTAATGCTCGGCTCAATTGCATCAATTGTTGTTGGTAGCGTTCCCCAGTGATGGTTTCGTTAGGTTTTAGCAGCTCATAGTACACGACACCCTTCTGATCCCACCAAATACACAGCATAAGCTTGGCGCCATGAATATTCGGCTTGGCCCTCGATGTTGATGCATGGCCGGGTGGTCCCCACGATTTTTTTCGCTTAGGATTATCGTAATGGATCCACTTTTCATCGCCAGTCACAATACGATGCAAAAAACTCTTCCTTTTATGCCGTTGAAGCAGTTGTTCGCACATGCAAAATCGCCGTTCAACGTCTCTCGGCTTCAACTGGTACGGCACCCAATTTCCTTGCTTTTGAATCATTCCCATGGCCTTCAAGCGTTTGCCGACCGTTGATAAGTCGACTCCCAATGATTCTGACAATTCTTGAAGGGTTTGACACTGGTCTTCATCGAGCAAAGCCTCCAATTCCTCATCTTCAAACTTTTTCGGCTGGCCCGGACGCTCTTTGTCTTCCGTATCAAAATCACCACTTTTAAACCGACGGAACCAGTACTCACAAGTAAAAATCGATGGAGCATAGTCCCCGTAAGCCTCAGTAAGCGTGCGTTGTGCTTCAACCGCTTTTTTCTTCAAATAGAAGCACAAAAGTAAACCTTCCCGCAAATTGCGTTTTGTTGGAACGAAAGTCGACATGTTCACAGAGAAAAAAATATATGTTGTTTACACTTCAGTGGAATGACACATACTGAAAAATGAAGCGTACACAATGTGCTTTGAAATGAATATAGTCACAGGTGTGCCCGATGCGATCTATTGATAGTTACGCCATCTCTTAGAAAACCTTTAAAACTAATTCCAACCCCCAATATTTAAATAAAGAACTCATCCAGGTAAGCTCTACGAACTGAATTTTTTACAACAGAAAGAATCTAGCATTCGCTTTATTACAAACAACAATCGCATAGAAATTTCACAAATTCTTTCTAAAGCTTTCGATTCTCAAAAAACTGTCAATTTGTGTTCAGACGTTGCCCATTCTTTTTTTCATATAACTCTTACCACAACGACACATAGATATCATTAAAATTTTAATTCAATAAAAAGATGCAATATAATTAAATATCTACTTTTTCCATTAACAACAATTTTCATTCAATCTTAGCAACAATCACAACAACCAGAAATATTACACAGCGATAATATATTTCTTCTTTCTATTATTTCTTAACATTCCATTCATCTACTTCACTATGCTTCTACTATGCTAGGGTAGAACATAAAAAAAATATATAAAGTCAAGTCCTTTTATTGTATTATTAACAGCAGAATAAATTGCGATTTTCTATGGGAGTGAAAAAGAATACCACGCTAGCAAAACTGGCTGGATGGATGGATGCAAAAGCGATGCATTCAGTGGCACAACCTTGTTAGCAGCGTCACATAATATAAAAAATAGAAAAAGAAAATAAAAACAAAAAATATTACAGGTAAAAAGTATAGAATACCAGCGAGAGAAGACCAAATAATATGATTGTCGCGTTGTTCACCGAACAAAATTTGCCAACCTCCGTGGGCGATAGCAAAATCGACGAAGCGAAGGATATTAAAAAATACGAACGATGGAGTTATACATACACGATTTGACAGAAAGAGGGGACTGAACGACAACCAGGCAAAAGCAGCAGTGCAATACTATTTAAAAAAAAAACACTCAACGAAATAGGAATTAATTGTAAAAAACTCAAATTGTTTAAAAGTGCAACTACTTAGTGAAAAATTTAAACTTTATTATAGGATTATCAAAGAACTATCATAAAAAGTTTATATATACAAATCCTCCTTTCTTCTTTCCTGCAAATAAGAGATCATTTCGAAAAAGTCATCACCAAATC
The DNA here is from genome assembly GCA_963920525.1 of Dichetophora obliterata. Classification (NCBI taxonomy): domain Eukaryota; kingdom Metazoa; phylum Arthropoda; class Insecta; order Diptera; family Sciomyzidae; genus Dichetophora; species Dichetophora obliterata. The sequence goes on from OY986438.1 coordinate 34,499,279, forward strand.
TTATACCTTAAAATTTATGGAAATTAAATCGAGTACTATTTTTTTTTTAGTGTACATTGACTCTTATATAAAAAGTTTGTGTAATATTTGTCAAAAAAAAAAATATTTGCCAAAGTCACCTCGACTTTTTATTAGGTTCAAAACACATTTACGTACATTTGAGCAGAGACCTTGAGGCATAACATCGAAACATAAAAAATGTTTGTTTGTAGCAGATATACTTTATTTTTGGTTATTCCTTAAAAAATTCGTATTGAAAAAAAAATCCAGAACGCTTCACAGATTTTTTCTTTGAAATTGTTTTAGGAAAAAATTTAACGTGATAGCAACTCCCTTTTCACCATCGTAAAATAAGGAAATTTAAACCATTTTTTAAAATATTTTTTATTTACATAGATTTTTTACAACATATACAAACTATTCATGTGTCTTTTTTACAAACATATAAATACCAACTTATACGATATTAAATAAATTTTTTAACTTTAAATAAAATGGTTAACATTCACTATTTTCCCTGTTTAAAATACTACAAATCATATTAAAAAAAAAAAAAAAATAAATAATTAAAGTAACCTGTAACAAAACCCAAAGTAACGTTCTCTAATAACTACATAATTGTATTTAAACCAATTTAATAAACCACCAAACTATGCTAACGTTGCTCGCTTGGCAACAAAATCACGTGGTGCCTTCTCCTTGTTGGTAAAGCGTGCATAGCTGAAAATACAAAACGAAGAAAATGATTAGCATATGAATTATGAATCTATGTTTGGGCTGTTCAAATGTATATTAGATAATAACATTATCGGAAACAAAAGTTGAGACTTACGTTTTCTGATATTTGGCAACATCCGCAGCGCTTAACGATGGACGTGTTGTTTGAAAGGCTTCCATTAAATGTGACTGCTTCACCAGTATTCTATCAGGTAATTTCTGCAAAGAATGAGCAAAGTTGATGATGGCGCAAAGAATGGTTGGTGATGGCCCACAAGACACGATAAAGTCAAGAGGTGGCCAAACAAAAGTTAAGGCAAATGTGTAACTAATTGCTAGACATGCGTTTATCTTGGCGCACACAAACACACACACATACACAAACATATTATCTCTCGCTCTCACAAAGCGTCTGAGGTTCTTCATTCAACTTAATTACACACAACCAGAGTATGGCAGAGAACGAAGACTTGTTTTCCAAACGAGGCAAATTTACGAGAAATTTTACGAGGCTTTAAAATAGACATGTTGGGATTGACTTTTGTAAACATGGGAAATCGCAAAGACAGGTTGTTGCTTGAAAACTTTTTTTTAAATAATATTTCGGCTACTATATTTTAGGCTGAAGTTTCACACCTTTAGGATTGTTTTGTAAATTGGACGGGAAGATTAAAGAGAGTTACTATGATATTTCAAAAAAGATGTTATCCAGATAACCTGTAATTTGAACTTGTAAACATGTCAACGTCTTTCGAGCTCTTCAAAAGATGAGATTATCGATATTATTTCGATTCAAAAAAATTTTTATAACTGATCGAAAACATATCGATACAATAAACTTTTTATAAGATCCAAGAAATGGGTTCGCAGAATTTCAAAATCTTGAAAACAAAACCTTAAAAAAAATCTTTAAAAAAGATCTTGAAAAAAAAGTATTTTGAAACTCAAAATCTTTAAAAGCCTACGCATAGTATGTATTCCTACGCAATGTATTCCTTAATTCAAGCGTGAATTCAATACAGAATCAAGAATTCTGTATTGAAAATATTATACTGGGAGCGGTCCGAATGCTTGAAGGTCAAAATCTTAAAACAACCAAAATCTTGAAAAAAAAAATCTTGAAAAGAAATCTTGAAAAAAAAATCTTGGAACGAAAATCTTGAAAAAAATCTAGAAAACACAATATATGCATAAATTTTGATAAAAATCTTGAAATTTTAATAAATGTTGTTCTTTCGAATAAAATGTATAATTTCGAGAAAAAACGGAAAGTGTCTAATTTCGAAAACAAAAATGTCAAATTTTGGCAAAATATAAATTTTTTTAAAATGTATGGTCCCACACTTGCGTCATCCAGACGAACGACGAGATCTTATTCAAAATTAAGTACGACATTTTTTGCAAAACATGTACATTTCGAAATTTGACACTTATTCAAAGGGAGCGGTCCGAATGTTTCAAGGCCAAAATCTTGAAACATCCAAAATCTTGAAAAAAATAATCTTAAAAAAAAATCTTGAAAACGAAATCTTGCAAAAAAAATTTGAAACGAAAATCTTAAAAAAAAATATAGAAAACACAAAATATGCATAAATCTTGAAAAATTTTTTAATTTTAATAAATTTTGTTCTTTCGAATATAATGTATAATTTCGAGAAAAACGGAAAAGTGTCTAATTTCGAAAACAAAAATGTAAAATTTTGGCAAAATTATACATTTTTTAAATATTTATGTTCCCACTCTTAGCGTCATCCAAACAAACGACGATAACGTGGTAGTTTTTTGGCCATTTATGAACATTTTTTTGCAAAATTTGTCACTTTTAGAAATTTGGCACTTATTCAAAATTAAATATGACATTTTTTGCAAAACTTGTACATTTCGAAATTTGACACTTATTCAAAATTTGGAAATTTTTTCGAATTTTGGCACTTATTTCAAATTTTGCACTTTTTTCGATATTTGACACTTTTTGAAATAATTGGACAATTTGACATTTATTTAAAATTTTGACAATTTCTGTGACTTGACAATTGTTCATTATTTTTATTATTTTCGAAAAATTTGATACTTCTTTCGAAATTTGACACTTTCGAAATAGTGTCAAATTTTCAATTAAGAAATCTTGAAAAACCTACGCATAGAATTTATTCTTTAATTTAGAGTTTCAAGATTTTTTTCAAGATTTTCGTTTCAAGTTTTTTTTTCAAGATTTTGATTTCAAGATTTTTTTTTTCAAGATTGTTTTTCAAGATTTTTAAATTCTGCGAAAAGGACCCAACCCAAAAACACCACGTCCTCGTTATTTGTTAGGATGACGCTAAGTGTGGGACCATAAATATTTAAAAAATTTATAATCTTGCCAACATTTGACATTTTTGTTTTCGAAATTAGACACTTTTCCGTGTTTTTCTCGAAATTATACATTTTATTCGAAAGAACATTTTTTTAAAATTTCTAGATTTTTTTCAAGATTTATGCATATTTTATTATAGATTATTTTTTTTAAGATTTTCGTTTCAAGATTTTTTTTTCAAGATTTCGTTTTCAAGATTTTTTTCAGGATTTTTATTGTTTCAAGATTTTGACCTTCAATCATTCGGACCTACATTCTATGCGTAGGTTTTCAAGATTTTGAGTTTCAAGATTTTCGTTTCAAGATTTTTTTCAAGATTTTGTTTTCAAGATTTTGATTTCAACATTTTTTTAAGATTTTTTTTCAAGATTTTGAAATTCTGCGAAAAGGGCTAGCCCACAAAATTTTTTTTAGATCATATATTGAAAAAGGGATCGTAATACTTGAATGTCAAAATCTTGAAAAAAATAATCTTGAAAAAAAATAATCTTGAAAAAATAAAATCTTGAAACAAAAATCTTGAAAAAAAAATCTAGAAAACACAAAATATGCATAATTCTTAAAAAAAAATCATGAAAAAATTTTGGAATTGTAAAAAAGGGTGTTATTTCAAATAAAATGTAAAATTTCGAGTGAACAAAACGGAAAAAAGTCAAATTTCGAAAAAAAACAATGTTTAATTTTGGAAAACCTACTTGCGAGCGTGTTTTTTTTTTGCATATTTCGGTTTACAAGGTCCAAATACATATAAGTAATAAAAATATATTTAAAAAATTAAGTGTGGGCGTAGCTTTTTCGAGATTTTGAGTTTCAAGATTTTATTTCAAGATTTTATTTCAAGATTTGTTCAAGAGTTTGTTTTCAAAATTTTGAAATTCTGCGAAACGACCCATTGAAAAAATGTCATGATTCGAAAAATGTTGAATTCCAAAAAAAATTTCAATATTTTGAATTAATTGTGTCAAAAAGTGTCAAATTTCGAGGATTGTAATATATTGCAAAAAATTGTCAAGTTTTAAAAAAAGGGAAATTTTAAAATAGTTTTATATTTTGAAAAGTGTAAAACTTTTAAGTCTCAAATTTCGAATAAGTGCCAAATTGAACAAATAAAGGAATGATTCTACTTTAGAATCCACACTTCAATTTTTTTTTTAATATTTTTATTATATGTATATGGACCTTCCAAATTAAAATATGCAAAAAAACACGCTCGCAAGTAGTCTAGGAGATAAAATTCGTGAAAAATCATCATACTTTTACCAAAATTTTTCATTGTTGTTTTTGAAATTTAACACCTTTTCCGTTTTTTTCTCGAAATCTTACTTTATTCGAAATAACAATTTTTTAAATTGAAAGTTTTTCTATATGAACCACTCTTTATTACGAGTATTATGTTAATTTTCTATGATTTAAATACAAATTCTAATGTTTGATAGTTTAAATCATTCGTGATTTTAAATACAAATTCTAGTTGTTTGATAGTTTATTAAGCTTTTTAGTCAGGTTAGAACAATTAATTGCTCTAACGAATTTTTTCCAAAGAAAACAACAACAACAGCATTTTCAATATGAAAAGGAAAACATCGCTAGCTGATTTTATTGCAATTTGGGCCCTGCTATAGGCTTCATCAGAAATCTTTGTGATGCCGCCACCTGGGATCGAAACCGGGCGTGGAATGCCGTGCCAGCGAATTAGCGCACTGCACCACAGAGGCGATGAGATTTCAGTGTCAATTTCTCAGTTTTTCTGTTTTTCTCCTTTTCATACCATGTTCGTTGCTGTTCTTTTTTGCTTATTTTAGGTTTTTTCAAGATTTATGCATATTTTTTGTTTTTTGAATTTTTTAAGATTTTTGTTTCAAGATTTTATTTTTTCAAGATTATTTTTTTTCAAGATTATGGTTGTTTTAAGATTTTGACATTCAAGCAATCGCCCGATTCCCCAAGAAATATCAAAATCCAATTTAATTTGGATCGAAAAAATATATCGATAGTATTTCGTTAAAAAATCATTTATATTTTAATCAAAAACATTGGATAACATGCAATAATTTAATAAAAAATATAGATAAAAAATTATTTAACTACTGATCGAAAAAATATCGATAAAAATATAGTTTTTATTTAATAATTAAATGATAGCAGTCAATATTCGTTATTTTCGGTTTCCGGAAAAATTTCACAAATACTTCTCACCGTCCTTTTATAAAATTTTATTTTTTAGAAATTTTGATTTATTTTATAGATAAAGAAAATATGGCTACTCTTCAAAATTTTTAAGTCTAATCCAGCAGAGCTATTTAATAAATAGTTCAAAGTTGGTGGTTTAGGCTACAGAAAAATATTTTTTTGTAGTTAAAAAACAAACGGTCCCAAATAATAGTCATGAAAAAGTTCTTCCAATTTGCATCAAAAAATTTTAAATTTTTGAATTTGGATTAAAGATAATGCAGTTTTTCGTTCAATTTTTGGATTTTTTCTAAGTTATTTTCACTAAAATTAAAAAACTTAATTACTTCTAATACGATCCTCACTTTTACGATATCGTTGCAAAAATGTTGAGTGAATGCATTGATTCCTGGTCAGAATTGCTTAAATTGATATGCATTTAAACAAAAATATTAGTTATAAAATAAACATCTACTGAAAAAATATTGTAAGATATACAAAAAAAATTATTGAGTTATTTGAATTTTGAAATTTTTTGTTCGGAAATTAAATCAAAATTATCAACATTATCAAAAATTATGCATGTCAAATAACATTATCTTTAATCCAGTTGCAAAAATTAACAATTTTTCGATGCAGATTTGAGGAGTTTTTTCCGAACTAAATAATTTTTGACCGTTAATGTTTTTACAACTATTACACCAGCCAATATTTTTACAAAAAAACTCAATTTTTATTCGATAATAAAAATTCGATAAAAACCCGATAGTTATTTCAAAACATTCCAGCATGCGGATGGCTATCGCTAGAGTCGAAATATTTGAGTAATCATCATAGCATAAACCAAGGATTATTTTGAGGAACCGACCCGGACCACTTTTTTTTAATGGAGCATGAAGCGCCTTAACTGATATCCCAATTAAATTTCAACCTAATCTACGATGCCCTTCTACCTTTCTAGCCCATTAACTATGATACAATAATATCACATACAATGAAAACTAAATAAACCAGAATAAATAAAACCAGAAGGAAGGTCAATTAAGACGCTTCAAACGAGACTATTTACTTTCTATTTGTATATCTCATCTTTCCATTTACTTTCTAATTGTATATTTAATCTTAGTAGGAAATCTCATATTTTTATTTTATTTTGTATGAAAAACTGTTGAAGGTATTTATAAATTTGTTGAACTACATAGGAAATATAAAATATATACAAAACACAAATGCAAAGAAAAACAAAATCAAACTTTGGACTAGTAATGAATGAGTTGTTATTTACAATTGACTTTAAAATAATTGCTGAGAAAGTAAATATGACTTCTATACAAAATTTTGAAATAAGTACTTGTCATCTATTAAAAAATATGAATGTCCAAAAGCAGGGAATAATTTTTTCAAGCAGTATTATCTTTAATCTCAGAAAATCTTTCTAGCAGTCAACTATTCTAGAACTACAATAATCTCTGTTCATTTTTGGTACAACAACGAAACAAAAAGCTACATTTCAGCTTGAATATTGGATTTAAGAAAAATATGTTTTTACTAGATAACAAGTGTTATGGTTCTGTTGTCAAAACCTTAAAAATAATTGAAGACACTTTCCATAATCGTTGGCTTAAAAAATATTTGATTACTTAATTATATTAAGTAGAACATAATATCTATCTTTTATTTTGTATCGATTTTTTTTCTAAAATCGTTGGCTTAAAAAATCTTTTATTACATAATTAAATTAAGTAATAATATCTTTTTTTTTAAACAAGTAATAATTTTGTCAGTGCTTTTAAGTTCGTAGATAAAGTTATAAGCTTAGCTAGAGTTAAGTACAGTTTTCTTAGAGGCTACATTTTTAATCTCATACGGTTTAAATAAAATCAAAACTTAAAACTATTTAAAACTAAATAATAACATAGCAAAACTTCAGTTATTATTTAAACTTGTACGTGTATTGATAGCGTTGCTCGGAAGAAGGCTCTTGCAAAGTTTCGGCTTCGGAATCTTCGTCACTAGATGAGGGCGGCGTTTCCAGCATGGGCATGGACAAATCTAAATATTCCTCATTGGACGAAGCATTTGCCGCCAGCTGTAGTATCTTGTCTAGATTTTCGACAATCTCCACAAAGGTGGGACGTGCACTCGAGTCGAAATGCCAGCACTGACGCATCAACATATAGATGTTTAGCGAACAACGCGGTGGTTTCTCCATGCGTTGTCCGGTAATGAGGTAACTATAGAGTTCCTCGGCGGACATGACATGCGGATACGGTTGTTCGCCATATGTCATGATCTCCCATAGTAAAACACCATAGGACCAAACATCTGACTGTGAGTCGTAGAATTTCTCTTGCAAAGACTCCGGAGCCATCCATTTAATGGGCAGGCGTCCATTGGTATTTTTGCGATAGTAGTCGGTATCTTGTATATCGCGCGCGAGTCCAAAATCAGCTATTTTCATGACATAGTCGTCGCTGACGAGCACATTGCGCGCCGCCAGATCGCGATGGATGCACTAAGAAGAAAAAAGAAAACCTGTTTAGCTAAATGACCAATAAACTCTAATTTCAACCTACCCTTCGTGACGCCAAATACTCCATACCGCGCGCAATTTGAAAGGCAAATGAAATGAGATGCTTTTCCGTCAACTGCGGTGGGCGATCTTCCAAATAGTCGCTGTTGCGTTGCCAGCTACGCGGACTGCCCATCGAGAGCGGACGGTTCTTCTTGAGAAAATCTTTGAGATTGCCGTGCGGTGCAAACTCCACAATGACCCAGAGTGGTCCACTTTGGGTGCAGCAGCCCAGCAAATTGATGATATTGATGTGCTTGCCAATCATCTTCATAACCTCCATTTCGCGTACCAAACTCGCCATATCGGCATCGGTGTGCTCTTCCTTGACCATCTTGACGGCAACTATGGAGTTTGAGGCCGCCGTTTTTGGCAAGCCACTGGCCTCAGCCATAACAACGCGCCCAAAAGCACCCTCACCCAAAGTAGAGCCAAGCGACAACTGACTGCGTGGTATTTCCCAATTGGAATCTAGTGGAAACTCATACTCGTTAAACGCCTGTGTTGGATCGGCATTGGAGGATGTCTGAAAGGTGGTGCGTTGCTTTTCAATCTTAATCACTGGCATCTGCAGATCACAGGAGCTGCCCTGCGACGAAGGCGTCTTGTAGATTATCACCTTTTTAGTCCACTGATGCACCGTTTCGATGCGGTGTTTCAACAGCTTCTCGTGCTTTAGCTTGCGCAGCACATAGATAATAAAGATGGCACCCATCAGAAAGAGCAGCACTACTACAATGGCCACTACGGTTATCCAAATCGGATGACTGCGCAGTAAGGTGTAAACTTCACGGGTCGGCAACTTATCAACCACCTTGAGATAGGCGCTGGCCATGGATTGTCCCAAATTGCTAGCTGCCACACAGGTGTACCAGCCCTCGTCGGCGTGTGTGACATTCTCGAGACGCAGAACATGCGGCTCATCTGGATCGCTGGCGAGTTTGACAAAATCCTTGGCATACTTGTTGCCGATATCTTGCGACAGCGTCGGCACCGACTTCTCCAGCTCCTTGATAGTCTCATTGTTGCGCGTATATCTGATCCACATAAAGTGTGGCGCCACATCCGAGACCACTTTGCACTCGAATAGCGCGCTGCTATTGGTGAGCACCGTTTGATTCTGCGGAAACTTGTCGCTGTGTATAGGACGTGAGCGTAGGCGATCGATGATGGTCAACTTGGTGGTGTGCGCAATACAACCGAGCTTGTTGCAGAGCGTGCACTTGTAGGCACCCGAGTCTTCAGTGATGACATCGTCCATGTGAATGGACCACTTCTTGTAGGTGACTTTACCGATGTGGCGCGTGATTTCTGTACTGTTGCGGGTCCAGGTAATGTTTGGCAGGGGATTGCCAATAGCGGGGCAAATCAACTGTATAGAGCTACCCGCAGGTTTGTGCAGAAAGTTGATCAATTTGTCGCTCTTCTTGAACTTCGGAGCAGTTTCTTCGCCAAGGCTTGCCTCTGTTTCCTTGGCATCAGTTTCAGCATCTTTGGTATCGAGCTCAGCTTCTTTGGCATCGTAATCGATATCAGTCTGATCGTCGGTTTGATCGTTGTTCGCGAGAGGTGTTTTTGGTGTGGTTGCAGGCACTTCTACGTTGAGATATGCACTAGCCATCGTGCGTCCCAAGCTGTTGGCAGCAATGCAGGTATACCATCCCATGTCTTGAGCGCGCACATGTGACAAACGCAATACATGCGGCTCATCTGGATCGCTTATCAAGCGTTCATAGCTATCTGTTGCAGCATTAAAGTCGCTAAGAGCACTTAAAGACTGCTCTAAGTCACTAACGCTGGTTGTTTGAGTCCGTTGCCGATGCTTGATCCAAATAATGTGCGGTTCCAAGTTCGAAACAACGTGGCACTCAAAGAACGCAGTTGCGTTTAGCGCAACGCTTTGATTCCTGGGAGTATTGTCGCTGATAACGGGCACCGTACGCAACCGCTCGTACACTCTCAGCTTGGTGGCATGTTCTATGCAGCCGTGCTTATTGCAGAGCTTACACTTGTAGAGTCCGGCATCGCCAGCTTCGAGTGCTTCTATGGTCAGCGTCCACTTCTTGAGTTTCACGCGTTGTTTTAGCGTTGTGCCTACATCTTGATTATTGTGCATCCAGCTGATTAGTGGCAGAGGATTTCCCTGCCCAGGACAACTGAGTTGTAACGTGCTGCCAGTGGATTCTTGCACAAGACGCTGGAGTTTGTCGCTGCGCAAGATGCTGGGCGCACTTTCCGGTTGATTGGCGTTGTTGGGCAACTGTACGAAGGAGACTGCAGCCGTTGGGGATGGAAGCTCTGTCGACGCCAGCTCAAAGCTTTGATTTTCATGCTGCAATTCCAAAATAACAGGATCTTCTACAGTGTGAAAATTGGCGATGTCATTTTCGGCGATTGCTTTTGTTTCGTTTTGCGTTGCATCGTCGACGATCAGCGTCAGGTTGACCCACTTCAAGCCGTGAAACTCAGCTTGTGTATAGCAGGCATAGAGGCCCGCATCCTCGCGCCTAAGTTTAGGAATAACAAAAGTTCTATTGCGACTTAGTTCTTGCGCGTGACGGTACCAAATGGGTTTGGTTAGGCGACAAGTAAGTTGTAGTTCGACATTTTCGGGCACATGTTTCACCGTTAAGCTCTCCTTGCCCAGCGTTATACCGTAAACACTGGTTTGCACTGTTGGCAAGGCGCTCAAACCTATGCCTCGCGCATTTGCCGAGTAGTTCGTTAGGCTTATTAAAAGTAGTGTTAAAATGAGACAGGTTTCGGTAGATATTAGCTGCTGCATTTTCGGCATTTTTATGTGAATTTATAGAAAAATGTATTTTATTTAAATTAGTAACAGTTATTTTCGCGCTGCGTTTGATCGACACCAGCACTAATCAATATCTGCGCATTCCTTGGCCTTGCAGCTTCGGCAGCCAAGCAAGCCAGCCAGCCAGTTGGCTAGTATCAGTCTTTCTCTTTCCCACACACACCTCAAGTCAAGGCACCTACTACAGTAGTTGTAATTCGCACTTAAAATTCATATCGAATATTTTGTTTAGTTTTAAATGACGACATTTTTCATTATTATTATTATTATTATTTTTCATTTGACATTCGTTTTTCTTTTATTTTTATTTTCTTTTTCGTGCTATATTTATTTGTTTCTTTTTTGTTGCTTTTTTCACTGCTGCTGCCGCTGCTGTATTGCTACTTATTTATATTTCTTATTGTTTTTTGTAATAAAAAATAAAAAAGTATGTGCATTGGTTTTGTAATGAGTTGTTTTGCTGTTTTGGCTCCGTCCACTTCTTGAGCTTGAGTTAACAACGCTCGCGTTTGTTTTTAATTTTTTTTTTTTCTTTCTCACTCGCTTTTAAAGTTTATTGTTTTAACGTACTTCTAAGCGCATTCGATACAAATTTGTTTGTTGGCAGGCATTAAAAAAGATGTATATTCATTTCCTCGGTTAATTATTTATTTTTGTCTCTTTTACACTTTTCAGTTGAGTTGTCAGGTCAATTCCTTGGTGTTTTGGAGTAGACGAAGTCGTTTGGAATGTTACTCTGCATTGTATTTGGTATTCTTTGGTTTAATTTTGGTCATAGCATTCGCATTAATTACTGAAGTTTTTTTTTCCTTAACGGTTGATGGACACTTTTGAAATCGTGAATTTAAGACGTAATAAATCTAGATTTTCCACTGCTTAGAATTTTATTATCGAGTTTTTGCTTCAAATTACAATATTTGGTTTTAAAAATTAGAAGTTCTGGTTTAAGTTAGCTATTGTGAAAAAAAATTACGCTTTAACTGAAAACGATCAATGGAATGATATACAAAAATAAACGATCACAAGATGTAGAGTAAACACGAGCGTTAAAGTATTTAAATTATTTTCCTAAACGAACTAAGAGATAATGAATTGTATGACTTTAAGTGACACAAAATCACTAAAGTATAGTTTATAAGGCATCATCAGTAATTTTTAGAACATTTTTTTATGATTTTCATCATTTAAAACTATTATTTCTTTAATGGTTTTAGATTGCATCTTATATTTTAACGCATTTCTTAGCACACGATCACTGAAGGACGATTTGCTATAGTGCACGATCACTTATTTCTTGAAAGTATGATAATTTTGCTTATATTTCTATTAAATAGTGTGCTTAATTAGGCACGATTAATACTAAACGATCACTAATTCTTCAGAAGTTTTAATTCAAATTAAATTTTTTTGTTTTAAAATGTACACGATCATTGAAATGGAGGAATTATTCTCCCGATCGAACTAAGAGCCAATCAAGTGTTTACAATTTTAATATCATTGAGGGTTGGTTTATAGTGCACGATCGCTAATTTTGTAGTAGAATTTTACAAATTTTTTGTTTGTCTTTGCTTTTTTTAAGGCATTTCATTTAATTTTTTTTTTTATCAAATTTTCATCACTAAGAGACTACTGAAAAAAGCACTAGATGATTTATAGTGCGGGATCAGTGATGTTCTAGAAAGTTTTTTCCTCAATATTGTTTTGCTACTGTCATTACATCTTATTAAATCATGATATCTTTAAATTGTTTCAGGTTGTATCTCATATTTTAACGCATTTCTTAGCACGCGATCACTGAAGGACGATTTGCTAAAGTGCACGATCACTTATTTCGAGAAAGTTTATGTTTTTCTTATATTTCTATTTAGTATTGTGATCAATGATCACTTATTTTTCGAAAGTTTTATTCCACATTTTTTTTTTATTAAAAGTGTACACGATCACTGAAATAGACATTCTTCTTCCGATCGAACTAAGGCCAATAAAGTGTATGTAATTTTTAATAGCAAACGATCAACAGGATTGATTAAAATTTCACGATCGCTAATTTTTGGAAGGTTTTCAGTTTTTTATTTTTCTTCTGTATTTACTTTTTTAAATCATCTGTATGTTCTTCTATATTTACATTTTAAATCAAATCATTAATTTTTTTATTACGACATATGCATTTTTAAGTTCTGGAATCCTTCTTCTGAAAAATCTTAACGACGATCAATTCTATGATATTTAATGGTACATGATCACTAAAAGACGACTGAAAAAAGTACAAAATGATTCATAGTTTATTCCAATTTTTGCTTTTATTTAAAGCCAAATCTTAATGATTGTCTAAAGTTAATAGAATTTTTCTTTTTTAATTCTTCTTTATTGAAGATTATTCTATAAAATATTTTATATTCGGGCTTTATTTCAGTGATCAGCAATTTTTTATGTTGATTTCTAATTCATAGGAATTCTAAAATTTTTGTTGATCAACTATTGATCTTAAAAATTGAATTAAAAAAATTTTTTTTAATCAAGTTTCTGAAGATCCTTTTTTTATATTTCATATTTTGTTGAGTATTTTTTACATTTATTTGGAGAAATATAATTTCAATACAAATTGATTTAATTTGACAAATCAACATAAACCGATTTTTGAAACTGATTTTTGAAATTAAATGCGCGTAATCCTCTTTTTTTGTTTTTAATAAAGGGCAACAGATAAGCCTGATCTCAGTGTATTAATTTTAAGTCACGATCACGATTTTTGACACAAAATCTGATAATTATATTCACAAAACTTCAAAGTTTCAATTTCAAGAATCGCGATCGTTTGTCTATTTTTTCCAATTAGTATTGAATAAGTTTAAATTGTCACAAAAGGCATATGTGAAATTTAAATTAATTTTATTACCGTTATTTTCATTTCTATTTATCTTTGACACTTAATTTTTGAATGATCACAAGTGATCATTTCTATTGATTTTTTGTTTTTAAAAGCCCTCAATTTTTAAGGATCATATATGATCATTAGTGCGATTCGTATCTTTATTGAATTCGGGACTTTAGCGATCGTTAGTATTTGTATTGCGCTATTCACACAAAATAATGTCGGGACCAATGTAAAGAACTGGAGCACTCTTTTAATGTTTTTACAGTATGTTTTTATGTATATACAGATTTTGTTTTATCGATCGAGTCGTTTCTTTTTGTCGAATAGTAAAAGTAATTTTTTTCAATTTAAAGCAAGTTTTTCCTTTTTCATTCAAAACTAAAAGATGCTCATTTCACTTCAATGAAAAATGTGATAAACAATGTATTACTTTTTTTAATAAGATCGTTTTGTAAATCCTTAAAAATACTGTTTGGTATTAATCGTGTCTGAAGCACTTTATATTTTTTTAAAAGAAGATCATTTGTAGATTACAAAAAATGTTTACATAAGTATTAACATTATGTTATTATATAATATAACATGTTGATTTTTTCACAGTATTCGTTATTTTGTAAAGGATATCTGAGAATAAATTATATTTTTAACTATATCACCTGCACGATCGTGGTTTAAATAACTTAACAACTATCATTGAATTTGTTTTTCGATTGTTGAAATTTCTTTTTTTCGCTTCCGAATATCACGGGTTTAAGTTATGATTTTAAATTTTTTTTTTTTTATTTTTTTATTTGATCTTGTTTTTATTTAAAAAGTATTTCTTATTGCTTTAGTAAATAAGAAACAAATCCTTAAGTAAAGACCATGTTATTTTATTCCTTTTTTTATTTTCACATAAATAACTTTGTTTTCAAAAAAGATCTTGTTGCGTTTGTATAGTTTTCAAAAGCAATCTTGTGATATTTGTATAGAGTCAAGATCATAACACTTATTTTACTAATCTCAAAATTTTATGTTATATTATTGTATAATATTATATAATCGTTACGTTGTTTGAAAATTTTCAAAATTGTCATTGCAAAAACAAATCACTCAATCAGCCCGCACACGATCACTTCGATCAATTCTAATTAGAAACTCAAAGTAAAACAGTAGTTGTTAGTTCGTTCATTCGCAGCAACTAATTTCTTTTATTGCTTTCACATTCCAGCTTCATTGCTTACTGTTTAAACTAAGGTAGCCGGTCGTTAATTTTATGGCCAAAACTTTTCACAAGCTGTTACGATCATTTTTTTTCATATTATTTGTAAATCATAAAATAATAATTATCACTACTTTATGGCTACAGTTGCAATATTGTTGCTGTTGTTGTTGCTGTTAATGCAGTCAAAATATTTATTTGCTTGTCTGATTTTGCAATATCCGTCGCTTTGTAATATCGATGAGGTCGATCAAATCACTCAAAACGCACACCAAAATGCATCGCCCGATATCCGTTTTCGTTCAAATCAAACTTCCGATCCGTCTTTTGCGAGTGTTCAAACTCGACTGTGACAGAGCTTGACTGGTTGTTGGCTCAGGGAATATCTTCGTTATGATGATAGGTGGCAGTGTCGCCACCATTAACAACAACAACAACACCAGCAGCAGCACTAACAATAAAGCACTTGTCACCGTCATGAACTCTGCTGTTTTTTTATATCGATTGCTACGATCCTGCTTGAAGAACTCTACCTGTTGCTTGTATAGCATGGGTTGCATCGCTTATGTTGCGTTCATGGCTTTGAACCTTTGAGCTTCTGTGGGTTTCTTTGGATAGCTATTCCATGCGTGTCATGTTGTTGTTGTTCTTCTTGCATTTCAATATGGTTTTTTGGCATATTCTTAGAATGTTTGTTAATTCCCTGCATAGATAAGCATTTTACTTAATTTATGCGCGGTTCTCCATATTTTATTTTCTTCCATGATATATGTTGTTTCAGTGTTTTTATTCTTTTTTTGTGCTGTTGGTTCTTCTATTTTTATTGTTAGGCAAAAGAAGACGACACTTTATAATGTTTTTATTGTTGTAGTTGTTATTGTTGTGCATGTTGTTGTGATTTATTTGCGCGTGCGATTATTGAATATCAATAAGAAATATCCGTTACGTGACTTATTTCTTCCTTTGGTGTCGTTGCTGCTGCTGCTGCTTCTACTGCAATCGCTGTTTTTATCCATTCAAAGCCGTCTTAATCGTCCTCACCCGCATAGCAATTCTTCTAAGCTAGAGATTGTTTCTATCCTTAGAGCTAGATTGTTGTGTCTCGATGAGCTTGTTGTAGTTTTGTTGAGTATCTTGTATCTGCTATCTGCTATGTGATGTGTGTTGATATCTCACACCATGCATATTTTTATATTTTTAGAATTTCTTGTATCATTTCGGGTTTTTATCAAAACAATATAAATTCACTTTTTGTATTATGCTGCCGCACGTACGCAATTTTATGGTTTTCACACAATGCTTTTTCAACAACCGAAATCATAGCATTTCATTATTAAATCCCTAAGATATTAAGACAATAGATTTTTGCCACAAAATTGTTTAACACATTGATATAGTATGCTGAATTATGTGAGAGATAAGGAAAAAAGGAAAGGAAATTTGAAGAGGCATCGACAGGAAGTTCCTTTTAAGAGGTGTAAAAGGAACTATTAATATTTAAGCGTGTTATTTATATATTTTTAAATATTTTTTTATATTAATTTAATTTAAATATTTTTTTATTTATATTTGCAGGCCTATTCTGGCAAATTAGCAATTGTTAACCAGTATTTTTATCTAATATATAAAATTCTTCTGTCACGGGGTACGTAATCGAACTCCTCCGAAACGGCTCGACCGATTTTCATGAAATTTTCTATGTATATTTTGTAGGTATGAGAATAGGTCGTAAAGTATATTTCAACCTCCTACTAACAGTGGGCGTGGCACCTCCCATACAACCCAAATTTGCGATATCGAATATCTTTGGAGTTATAAGCCGCTTAGCCTCGGAATTCGGTATTTGACAATTTACACGTGCCGCTTCGCAGATAAAATTTTGTGAGAGTTGGAAAAGGGGGCGTGGCACCTCCCATACAACCCAAATTTGCGATATCGAATAGCTTTGGAGTTATAGGCCGCACATCATTGGAATTCGAAATTCGACCACAATTTACACGTGGCGTTTTACTGATAAAATTTTATGGGAGTTGGACAAAGGGGCGTGGCACCTCTTATACAACCCAAATTTGCGATATCGAATAGCTTTTGAGTCAATCAAACAAAGCAAACAAAGCCTCGGAATTCAGCATTCGAACTCAATTTACACATGCAGTTTTACTGATAACTTTGTATGGCGTTGGACAAGGGGGCGTGTCACCTCCCATGCAACCAAAATTTGAGAAATTCTACAGCTTTTGAGTTATAGGTCGCACAGCCATGGAATTGAGTATTCGACCACAATTTACACATACAATTTCACTGATAACATTTTATTCGCGTTTGGCAACGGGGCCGCGGCAGCAACGCGCCGGGTTTAAGCTATCTATATATATAAAATGGAATGTGTGTTTCTTTATTTGTTTGTTTGTACCTTATAGGAGACCAAACCTCTGGACCGATCTTCCTGAAAATTTCACAGCATTTAACTGGGACTCTGGCATGATTAAAAGGGTACTTTTTCCACCACGCCCACTTTTACGCCCACTTTTTTAAAATTATGTAATGGCTCCCATATAGTTTTTAACAGATTTACTTCAAATTGTATACACATTATACTCCAGGCGAGGTAGAAATAAACATTTCTTACGCCACGCCCCCTTTTACGCCCCTTTTCACGCCAAATTTAAGTTTTAAACTTTTTGTTCTCTGTACAAATTTGTTCCTTCCAACGGATTATTTTTTATTTGGTAGTATATTGCTCTTAATACTGTTAACGTCGCCATATTACTATGAACCACGCCCACTTCACCGCCCCCTTTTTTAATTCAGATACTTACTTATACCACTAACAATGTTTGCTATACAAAATACTTTTTTTGTAATATGTATTTACCTAAAGTTTTATATAGTTTTTATCTACAGGTAAGGTAGCCATAGATTTTTTATTACCAAATCCCCCTTTTTCGCCCCATTTTACTTTAATTATAATAAATCTGCTTTCAATCTATATATATAAAAATGAATGTCTGTCTGTTTGTTTGTGCTTTATAGGAGGCCAAACCCTTGGACCGATCTTCCTGAAACTTTCACAGCATTTTACTATGAATCTGGAAAGAATAAAAGGCTATATGAAGTTTTTATTTGACAAAGGGGCGTGGCACTGCCCATATAACCTAAAAATTTAAATCGCCATATTTTGGGCATTTTTTGACCTACGTTGATGCTATTTGGTACATATGGTATTGGCATAGTTAGGAATACGTACCAGGAGAAAAGTGGGTGGGACCACGCCCCTTTTTAGGAAAATTAAAAATCGCAATATAGTCTTAACTACTGGACCGATCATCATTAAATTTTCACAATAGGATATTCTTACGAAATAATAAATTCTTGACTATATAAAGTTGTGAGTGGACGAAGGGGCGTGGCCTCGCCCATATAACCCAAATTTTAAAATCGTCATATCTTGGGCATTTTTTGACCAACGGCGGCAGTATTTGCTATATATGGTATTAGCATGAATAGAAATACGTACCAAAAGAAAAGTGGGCGGAGCACGCCCCTTTGTTTGCGATATATTGGAGGCTGGACCTGATAACCGATCTTAAATTTTCACAGCGTTCAGCTTTGACTCAGGAATACTTATTACATGATAATATTTTTCGACCATGCACACATCTGCACCAACTTTTTTACTACGTTTATTAACGGCTATACCACAAATCATGTCATTAAAATCATTAAAATACATATTAATTAAAATAGTGGGGTAGCTCAATTCTCTTTCTTCTACCACTGTCTTCAAAACAGCTGATTTTATAATACGTGTTAATTAAAATAGAGAGTGGGGTAACCCCATTCTCATTCTCCCACAACAGACTGCGAAACAGCTGATTGTGTAATTGCTGCTTTTTGATTGGTCTAAAAATAAAAAGGGGGAGCATGAAGCAAATTACATGCGATTCAGCGCTGAATTCTAATTGGTTTACAACAAAAAAAGAGGCGAAGCATTGCAATAATTAAATTAAATAAATAAATTTTTGTAAATATATAAATACTTTTAATTTTATTTTAAACGAGGGGGTAGCGAAGCACACCGGGTTCAGCTAGTATATCTATATGTTTGTTATTTTCAAAACAAAATTTGAAGCTCAAAAAACAATATTTTTTTAATTAAATTGTCAATAAATGAAAAGCATTTGACAATTTTTGTCAAAATTTATTATTTTTGAGCTTCAAATTTTGTTTTTAAATCAACGACTTTCAGAGCTGGGTCAAGAAGTACTCATTACAATTCAATTCCAATTCCTTGAAATTAGGAATTGGTAATTGGTCCTCTCAATTCTTCAGGAATGTAATTGGAGAAAATTGTCAATTCTATTACAGGAACTGTAATTGGTAATTTAACACCTCAATTCCTCAGGAATGGAATTGGAAAAAAACGTCCATTCCATTACAGGAATTGTATTTGGTAATTGAACACCTTAATTCCTTTGAATGGAATTGGAACAAATGGTCAATTTCATTACAGGAATTGTAATTGGAATCCTGTAATGGAATTGACGATTTTTTCCAATTCCATTCCTTAGGAATTGAGATGTCTAATTACCAATTACAATTCCTGTAATGTAATTAAGAATTTTACCCAATTACATTCCTGAGGAATTCAGATTCACAATCTCCAATTCCTTATTCCAAGGAATTGGAAATGAAGTTGGATTAAATTTAAATGGAATCATTACAACCCAGCTCTGACGATTTTCCTTTTGAAATTTTTCTCATTATACTCAGAGATTAAGATTAAACCTACATATATACTCATGTAGGTTAAGAGTAAAATATTTTTATAACTATTGTTGTAAAATATGTATCGAAAAAATATCTACCAAAAAAAATACTTTTATTTCTAATAAAAAAAAATTACCTTTTTAGCGAAAAAATATTGATTAAATAAAATATGAAAATTTTTTTTATCGTTATTTTTTGATCAGAAATAAAACTTTTTTAGCTATATTATTATTATTATCAATATATCGATTAGAATTAACAATTATTTTTTTTTGCACATTTTCTTGATCAGTTAGTTATAAAAATACTTTTTATTGATATTTTTTTGATCGAAAACAAAAATTATGTCTTGATCGATATAATATCGATCGCCTACCACGTCTATTTTCCACACAAAGTGACTTAATAAAAACAGTAAAATCTCTATAAAATTGCTCACAAATTAATTGAATGACTTAAAATTTTGAAAGCAAACCCAGCTGGACAGCTCTAACAAGTTTACAAACACAATAAAACAATATTTTGTGTTCACTAACACATTCTTATGTTATTAGCTTATGTTGAACAAGGTAAGTTGTCATATTTGTGTATCTTACTTTTGTGCTCGCTTAAAATGTACTGCAAGACCAAAAATATAAACCAACATATCAAAGTGATCGGTGTTAATTTTTGACGTTAATTTTCAAATAAAATAATATAATGAATTGACCATGATTCGAATTGACTAAATTAAAATTTTTCAAAAATCAATGCTATCGCAGTTTTAAACACCACGTGCAGCGTCTCAGCAGCAGCAGATATAAATCATCAAGCAACATAAGCTTTTGGATGGCGGTATCATAAGTGTGGCTGCAACAAAGAGCCGTAAAAAAGGAAGTTAACGTAAATAAAGGAAGTTAACAAATTATATTAATCAAATAAAAAATTAAAAAATTTTTCTTTTCAGGAAACTAAATAGATTCCTGGGTAATCCAATTCACCAAGGACATCAATTATTCCTATTTGCACATTTTGAAATATGCATGTACAAACTGCTGCTGCCATTGCTGGTGAGGATAAAAAACGTGTATTTTTACTATCGTGTGTGCGTTTGTTTTCATTTTTATAGTCGCAATTTATATGTATGTAGTCGTCATTAAAGTCATTTGTTCAAAAATTGTGTTTTAAAATTGAAAAAAAAATTCTATGCTTGATTTCTTGGGGTTGGGCATGATAGAACTGCTAGGGGGGAGAAGTGAGTACGCTGAAAATGTAATTGGTGTGAGCAGTTCAGGTATACATTTTTCTAATGGATAAAACATGGATGGCAGACTGAGATGCCAGATCACACGTATGAGAGTCAGAGATGCAAACCTTGTTATACTTTTACCTACCTATAGAACAAATATAACAAGTTTTGTATGGATTTTTTAAGGGGAAATAACACGAAGCGTGTTAGCACTCGTGTTAAATAACACGTTATCTAACAGTTACGTGTCTAGCTGGGAACATTGATCTTAAATATACATTTGTCAAAGTTTAGTTTGAAATTTGGCAATATCGGATGAAAACCCCCTCCTACCTCCCAAACAAAATGTTGTCATAATTTTCACTCTTCAGCTTTAATTTTCTATATTCACTCAGAGTCAGGCATGCCAACTGGTAGGGAGTTCCCCGATTTGCGGGGAATTTCAAGATCATCTGGGAGTTGTGGAATGGGCTCAAATATGCGGGGAATTTCATAATTCATCTAATTTTAATGATTATTTGAGGGGAATTTCATATTTTATCTAATATTTGCGGGGAAATTGATTTTAATATAAATTTTCTGATACTATGTTTTTCTTACACAAAAATTTATAGAATTTAATTTTTTTAATATTACATATGGGCATTTCCATGGTGTCGCACGGGACAGTCGTACGCAGTTAAATTGGAAAAAAAGTAGTAATAACACGGATTTATATTTTGATAATGGTCTTAACTTATAACTCATAGTAAGCTCTATAAGTGGTGCTAAGGTTGATTATCGGTAATTTTTCCTTTTCAAAATAATTGCCAAAAACAACGGGGTTCGCACGGGACAAAAACGGAAGTTTTTTTCGAGGACAACAACTCAAGCGCCGAATTCAGCGAAGTCTGAAGGAATATTTCAAAGAGTTTATTTTATGGATATTGTGCATTGGTGTTTCTTTTAAATTGCTTTTATTTTACCCAATAATATTTAACACTTATTTTTTAATTTAATATTAAGCTCGGTCGCACGGGACAGGTCGCACGGGACAGTTTTTTCCATTGCAATTTAATTGGGTAATTAAGTAATTAGGTAGTTAAGTAATTATGTAATTAGGTAATTAAAAACAAATTCAATATATTTTCCTTTAATTGCATCAACCATTTTTTCATTGTCTTCAGCCAATGCCTTCCATTTTTAATAAAACAAAAATGTTTATGAAACATTTACTAAACACTTACGAAAAAGAAAAACTACATTTGTGAAACAGTGCAGACGATGTGATCATCATGGTTAATAATTTTATGTACAAATTGCTTAAATTAATAAAATTAAAATGTTTCTCTTAGATAATATCATAAAATAATAAGTTTTTAATAAGTTTTAATTTTTTGGTCACGGTAGACTTTCCTGTGGAAATACCCATATACTTTTGTTAAATTAAAGTTTTTTCTAAATGATTAAAGTTTTTGTGGCGGTCGTAGCCTAGTGGGTAGAGTGCGTGGCCCATTATTAAATGTTTGATCAAAAATGACCGAAAACTGGACCTACGTGTTTTATACCGACTCCGAATGGCTTATGTTCTCAAGAAACTTTTACATGGAAATTTTTACTCTCTGAGGTGCGCCATTGTCTGCAGAGAGGTGACAACCGAACAGAAAAATTAATTCAATTGAAAAAACTTTCTGTCTGAGCTGGAATTGAACCCGGGCTACCGCGGTTCTTTAGCTTAGGGGCCACGCACTCTATCTACTAGGCTACGGTTGCCACATGCATATTAAAAATCAAACAAAAATACTGAAAAGCTCATTGACATTTTTAATTTAAAAAATTTAAAACTGAAGTGAATTTATTACCTCATTTAGAAAAAGTTTTGGTGTGAATTCTGTAGCTCATATTTTAAAGCGATTGATTTATAACCACAAGGTAGTGAGTACGAGCCTCAACATTTTTGACGGATTTTTTCTATTTTTTTTTTATGAAACAAATTTAAATTTTGAAAAATTTACCACTGAGAGTGAGCAAATAATTGTAAAAAAAAATTTAAATAAAAAATTTTTATGTTGATTTTATATGATTTAAATACAATAATTGTTCTAACGAATTCCAAAGATTTTTCGAAATTAAAAATTAAAATCGTTTATTGAGCTTTGGGTCAGGTTAGAACAATTAATTGCTTTAACGAGTTCCAAAGATTTTTTCAATAAACGATTTTAAACTATCAAACAACTAGAATTTTTATTTAAAATCAAGTATGATTTAAACTATCAAACATTTAGAATTTGTATTTAAATCATATAAAATCAACATAAAAATTATGAATAAAAATCAAGTATGATTTAAATATCAAAAAGTTAGAATTTGTATTTAAATCATATAAAATAACATAATAAATAACAATGTCGTATAGAAAAACTTTAAAAAAATTTTATTTACTTTATAAGAAAGTAGTTTGATTTACTGCTATTTGGAATATATCTTTATGTGAGTTGTGTAGCTCAGAGCACAGGGCGCTTGCTTTATAATCGTGAGGTTGTGAGTTCGAGCCTCAACAATGTTAATGGATTTTTTACGGTTTTTTTTTTGTTTGTTTAATTTTTAATATCTATAGAACTATTTCAGTTTCTTGAACAAATTCTTTTGTCACCTTCAATGGTGAATTTTTGAAAATTCTAATTTTGAAAGTTTTTGACAAAGACTAAAAATCAGAAAATAATTTAAGTAAAAAAAAATTAAATACAACATGTTTTTAAAACGAAAAAAAAAAAGTACAAAATAATTTCTCCTAGAGTGGGGTTTCCCTGTGTCACTAACCTTAGCAAACTTGAATCTACCATCCATGTAAGGACTTCTATCCTGACAGTCAATGGACTTGGGATAAGAAATCATTTGTTCACTAACGTACTACAATTGTTAACCCTGGATAACCAATGTTAGGCGTTTCGACTAACACTGCTCAATTTTTTGCTTACAGCCTTTTTTTTCTCATCTGATCGTGTTCTCTATCCATATCGTAGTAACCACATTAGTTGTTAAGCTACTCTCGTTGTGTTCGGATGTATTTCCCTTTTTGATTGGATGGGGTGAATCTTTTTATAAATGTAGTGTTAGTCGAAGCGACTAACATTGGCTTTAACGTAACTTTTTATACCCCCACGCGTATTGCGTAAGAGGTATATTAACTTTGTCACTCCGTTCGTAACGCTTATAAGGAGATATTTTTTTGATCAGCATCACCTCCTTAGACGATTAAGCCATGTCCGTCTGTCTGTCTATCCATCTGTCTGTCCGTCGACACGATTACATCCACAGTTTTTAAGATATCATAATGAAATAAAAGATGTATGCTTAAATTCAAAAAACGAAGATAAAATTCGGGAATGAGCAAAATCGCATGAACACCACGCCTACCTCCCATAAGAAGTGACTTTATCAAAACTCTCTTAAAATGCCACAAAAATAAATATATGAACTTGGAATTTTGCACATTAGCTTTGGAGTGAAATATTCACCACATATTTGAAATTTGCCAAAATTGGATGAAAACCACGCCCACCTCACACACAAAGTGGCGTCATTATAATCTTCATAAATTCAAAAACTTATGGTTTAAACTTGATATTCTGCACACAAGCTTTGATAATTAGGATGAACTCAGAGTTTAAAATTTTATATATTTGGATAAAAACCATGCTCCATAAAAGTGGCGTTATCAAAATTATACAACATTGACAACTTCGTATATACTAAAATACGGATGTGTGGGTATTTTAAATTCGGTTCAGTCGAAGTTAATTCCTTTGTTGTAGGAATATAATGTTTTGGTTATAAGTTTTTAATAGTGGTGCAGCGAATTGTGTCTCTTGTGCTAAACAATTGATTTAAACTTTTTTATCTTAATAATAATAAATAATGGTTTATTCGTATAATGATAGAAGAGCCTTTTAAGTTTTTTATGCTTATTTACTATTTTTTTTTTTCAATAATCTTATGTAGTATATCTCAAACTGATAAAATAAGTAGCTTATAAAAAAATTAAAATATAAAAAAAAAACCAAGACCAATATTTCTAGTAGAATATACATAGTTTTTCCATTTTCAACAGCTTTTAATGTATTTTATGTACTAACAGCTTTTCTAAAACGAGTTTTAAAGCGTGTTAGTCGAATCGACTAATATTGGTTATAACGTATTAGAAATATGATTGGTTATCCAGGGTTTATAACACTCCTTTCTTTTCTCTATAGCATACGCCCCACGTTTTTATGAGAACTAAAAGCCCCACTCTAGGAGAAATTGTTTTACACTTTTTAGTTTGTTTTAAAAATGTGTTATATTAAATTTTTTTTTTTTTGATTAAGTAATTATTTAGTTTTTATGCTGTTTTATACTGTTATTTTTTAATTTAATTTTTATGTCTTAAATTTTTTGATGTTTTTTTATAATTTATTTTAAAATTATTTTTTTATTAAGTTTCTAATGTTTTATTTATATGTGTTTATTTTTTTTTATTTGTGTTTATTTTTATAACTTTGTTTTTTCTAATTTTTTTATTGTTTTATATATATATATATATATATATATATAAAACAATAATAAATATATGAACTTGGAATTTTGCACATTAGCTTTGGAGTGAAATATTCATCACATAAATGAAATTTGTCAAAATTGGATGAAAACCACGCCCACCTCACACACAAAGTGGCGTCATTATAATGCAAAATCTTCATAAATTCAAAAAATTTATGGTTTAAACTTGATATTCTGCACACAAGCTTTGATAATTAGGATGAACTCAGAGTTTAAAATTTTATATATTTGGATAAAAACCATGCTCCATATATAAATAAATATATATATATATTTATATATATATATGCCACTTTTGGACTAGACGAGTTAAGGCTATGATTCTCAAACTTTTCTGAGTCTCAGAGCGTATTCGTAATTTTAAGTTTATTTTGCAAGTTTCGCCAGTTTTAGATCAAAAGTCGTTTTTGTATTTAAAAAAAAATGGTTTACAATTTTAAAGGAAAGGGCGATCGATAGTGCAAAAAATGTCCGCTCCTAGTTTTACACACTTCGCCAATATTATTTATAATATAAGATATTGCTAGCCCATTTCTCGTTTAGATCTACAGGACTGTCTAGTTTCTTTTTTTAACTAAACTAGTGAATGTTGAATGTCGCAATTCAGAAAGATATGAGATAGCAAAGAAATCATCTTTACTTTTTTACCTACATAGATGTGGGTATTATTTAAAAATAATTTGTATTTAATATTTTTGTAAGCTAAATGAAACAGACCAATATGTTAACAATGAAATAATTATTCCTTTTTCTACTAGAGATGATTCTGTATTTGAATTGATTTCGCATCCAGTCATAGGATTTTAATTTTAGAGACGGAAAGTAGCACATGAATTAGTTCATCTAATATTATTAGATGTTCTTTTTTATCAGTGATATAATGTGAATTATCATATATCAACTCAATTTTTTTTTTTTTTTTTGTTATTCGACTTTTCCAATACAATATTTTTTATTAAATGGCTCAGGGGATTTTCAAATATTTTCATTTTTACCGTTGATACTTGTTTTGATTGAACATGAAACGTATAAGAAAGTATGCCAATTTAGCACACTAAATATCATTCTCATAATAAATGAATATATCTATAGCTACATTTTCACTTACCGTTTGCCGGTAAACAACCATTGCTATAAGAAGTACTTGAGCAATTTCAGCTTTCATTATAATTTTGAGAACTGTTGTGTATTCCACTTTGCAATGTCAAATTTCATACAGCTCACTTTTAATATTTTTCTAGTCTTTCACATTCTCACACACACACACTATTTACATAAACCTTAACATCAGACACAGAAGCGAACACTTACATCGTGGCCATATTTTGCCAAAGCTTCCTTGACGGCACTCATATTAGCCGAAGTCAAAATACTCTGTATATCAGCTCCGGTGTAGTTTTGCGTCTTTGAGGCAAACCACTCAAAGTACACGGTCTCATCTAAATTGAGCGTTGCAGAGTGTGCTTCAAATATGCGCAGGCGAGCTGCTGCATTGGGCAGTCCACACTCGACCAGACGATCAATGCGTCCAGAACGCAAGAGGGCAGGATCCAAGAGCTCTGGACGTGAAGTTGCAGCTATGACGGTTACGCCTTGTAGACCCTCAACGCCATCGAGTTCGGTGAGCAGTTGATTGACAACACGATCGGTGACACCCGTCGAGTCATGGCCACGTTTGGGTGCCAAGCTGTCGAACTCATCAAAGAATAGCACACATGGCTTGGCGCTGCGAGCTCTAAGTTGAACAAAATAAAATTTTTTTTAAATAATTAATAATCAAAGTCATCAGCAAAATTGACAAACTAGTACCGATTGAATAGATTGCGCACATTTTCTTCACTCTGCCCTATATATTTGGCTAGCAACTCGGGACCCTTAACCGATATGGTGCGTAGCTTCCAGGAGGATGCAATTTTCGAAACCAAAAATGTTTTACCTGTACCAGGCGGACCATATAGTAAAACGCCTGCTTGATTACGCAGCGGTGAGGCATTGAAAATTGTTGGATACTGCAACGAATATAAGTTAGAAAATAGTTTGCTAAAAATAAGTTTGAATAAATTTACCATTGAAGGCCACATCAGCACCTCTTCCAGCACCGTTACAACAGGCTCTAAGCCAGGTGTTTGTTCAACTGTGAGATCTTCATCTAGCTTATCAGAATTATGATGACTCTCAATGCCTTGTAAACAATAGGAGTTGGTATTTTCTAAGGATTCCAGCATATTTTCATCGGTTAAAATTGGGTTTGTTTTATCTGCATGAGAATAAAAGAGATATTGTTTTAACAAGCAATAAAGAGTGTTTCAATTGTAAGACCTACTCAGGCGATAGGCATAAAATATGGCACGCTCAACCAATTCCACAAGATCGCCTTTGTTGTAACCTTCGGTGAGATTGGCAAACTTGGCAAAGTCCAACTTTCTGGAATTAATGTGACTGCATAGCTCTTCAAGAATTATTTCACGTCCAATACGTTCCAAATTTGGCAATTTTGCTATGGTTTGAAAAAGATGACGTCCACGTGGTGAATACAAACGTTTGTTCAACGATTGTAACTCATTGACTGTGGCAATGACAGCGATTGGATTTGTTGTTGTGTATTGCACAATAAGCTGATGCACCGTATCAGCGATACGATTAAAGTATTCACCATCCGCTGTGGACTGCTCACCAGCAGCATGCGCGAGTACATCTAGATTTTCGAGCACCACGATGGAGGGCGCATTTTGTAGGCAGGTTGTGAAGATGGAGCGAAGATCTTTTTGTATGGATTCGGTCTGAAAAAATTGTTTAACAAAATAAAACCTAATATTTTGATTCTTTAACATAAGCTTAAAAATTTTTGTACCAGTAATTACCTTACGTCCCTTACTGCGAGTGCAGTAGAAGATATCAAAGAAACAGTAATAAGGTTTTCGCATCAACTGATCCAAAACACGTTCCACCAGCACAGTTTTGCCCGTGCCAGAGCTGCCTGTAAGTTAATAAAGCACTACTTAGGTTGGCTAAAAAATAAACATATTGTTAAAACAAACCTGCAATGAGCACATTCCCCTGCCTAAGCACCGCGTTTATTGAGTCTAAACACAAATTCATCTTCAGCTCGCCCACCAACTGATCCACAATAGCATCAAACTCTGGCAGTTTAATCAAATCCTTAACGCTCAAAGGTGTTTCCTCTTTGGGTTTGGCATCTAGAATATCGTCTACTTTGCGCACCAAATCGGCACCATAAATTTTACACTCCTTCAGAAACTGCGCATCAATTATGCAGTAGCGAAAGTGCTCCGGCAAGATACCCACCGAAACGATGAGACCCTCTTCGAGACGCACGACTTCATTCTGATTCAACAACATGGGCGCTATATTTGTTTTTTCAATAACGTAGCGTTTAAAGGAGTTCTCAATGATTTTGTAGTGTGTCCTTTCGTGAGCAAACAGCTCTAGTTTCTCAACAAAATTCACCACCAGAGGTTTTGGTTTCAGCACCACCTTTTCTAGTTCTTTCAGATTAAGCAGTTTCATAAGCTGGGCATTTATCTCAATGGTGGGATGTATATTTTGTGGCATATCACCTTCGCCCACCAACTTCACTTTGACATAGTATTCTTGCTCGGTGCACGTGCGCATACAGTAGACTGCATTAAGCTCCATAAATTCAGGAGCATTCGATTTGGTAACATAAACATCGGATAATTGCGCTTTTGAGCCTTCCGGCCACTCGCCCATAATGACGCGGAATTCAAAGTTATGCGTATTCTCACGACGCAGATCTTTTAGCAAGCGTACCATTTTATCGGCGCGTTTTACTTTAGCCATCGATTCTTGACGAGTAAGTTTTTTAATGCTGCTCACAGTAGTAGAGCGGCTTAAATTGTTGTCGACTTGATCATCCTCTTCGGCTAAAGAATTACGCATGCGTGCAGTGGTACGACTGCGTAAAAGTTTACTGGAGCTGCCATTTAAATGATTATCCGAAGCATTGCCATTTGTTAAAGTGTTGTCATTACTTAGTCCTTTATATAGATTTGGGGCTATGATTAGCTCAGTTGTATGATCAATGCGGCCATAGCTGAGATTCGGTTTAACACGATCTAGATTTGAAAAAAGTAGGAAATTAATAATGAGAGAGAACTAAGAGGAATTTTATGTTTGAATGGAATTACCAATAGTTACAGCCACTTGCATAGATTTATTGATCCAAACAATGAGAATTTGTGTGGAGTTCAGAATTCGTGTTTGTTCGAGTACAGTGCCGGAGATTTTTTCGCTGCTGAGCTCCTGAAAGTTAATTAAAAGTAAGTTAATAGGATTAAGAAATTATAAAAGAGAGATATAGTGTTCAGCTTTTCCACCAAACATTTTTAAAATTAATTTTTTACACTTATAGGAAAGTACTTAAGTTAGACATCAAACGTTGTTATAAAATGTGAATAACGAGGAATAAAACTTTAAAAAAAGGTTTTATCAAAAAATCATTGACCTGATGTAATTTCTTTACAACTGTTGTCCTTAAGACAGAAAATTGAGTATAATTTTGAATTCCAAGTCAACATCTTAATATTGCAGTATCTAAATAAATTTATTTTTTAAAAAGGTATGCAAATTAAAGCCAAGTGTGAAGTTTAAATTTTTCTCACCACAAGTTTAATGGACAGTATATTCTCTTAATATAACTAGAGGTGGTAAGGAAATGTTCAGGAGTGTTAAGTTCTAAAAAACATTACTTATTTTTCCTGAGTCGGAGACGATTTAGATATATTTTGTTTTGAGATAAGACAATTTAGCATAATCTTATTACAGATAAATAGCATAAGAAACATGTATGTACTTGTTGCAATACAATTATTATTTCGTTTTAAGAAAAAAAATTAGTTTACAATAAATCAAACAAAGAATGCAAACAGCTAATTAAAATGAAACTAGAAAAATTATATCACTTTTTTTGTCATCAAAACAACTTGGATTTTTTACGCGAAATTTATTTTTTCCAAAATGTTGTTTTTATATTTTTTACAAAAAATTTAAGCCTCCAAAATAATTTATGTGATAAATTACCCCAATATCTCTTTCCAATCAAAAGTTATGGCTTTTATGATTAAGTTCATTTATGATTTATCGAATAGCTTTGGCGTTATAGGTCGCACAGCTTTAGAATTCTTGGAAGGATTTTGACCTAGCTTCTATTGATCAATTGTATTGTGCGTGTTATTAAATGTTTGATCAAAAGTGACCGAGAACTGGATCTACGTGTTTTATACCGACTCCGAACGGCTTATGTTCTCAAGAAGCTTTTACTCTCTGAGGTTTGCCATTGTCTGCAGAGAGGTGACGACCGAACAGAAAAATGAATTTAATTGAAAAAACTTTCTGTCTGAGCTGGAATTGAACCCGGGCTACCGCGGTTCTTTAGCTTAGGGGCCACGCACTCGAAGTTGTTTTTCAAGTCTTAATTGTTTTAAGCAGGAAAACATCAGTACATGTATTTTCATTATCTCCTTAACTTTTCTTATTGCGCTCAAAATTCATCCATTCATATTTTTAAAATACTTTTTTACATAACATATTTTTCTCAATTGCAGTTGTAAGCAAAAAAAGTTACAGCTATAAAATGAGATTCCAATTTAAATAATTGAAGCGTCGCCGCGAATAACGTTGTAAACGAAAAATGAATCAAACATGTTTTTTACCTTTAAAAAGCTCTGAATTGGGTTTGGTTATTTTTGTTTACAAATTTTACAGACAAATTTCTTTGCAACGCTTACACCAATAAAGAGAAAATTAAAACTAAATGGTTCGAATGGTGCGCCATTGAAAAAGTTTATTTCAATTCCGAAAAACTTGCAATTTTTTCACAACGTTATTCGCGGCGACGCATAGTGCGCTTTTTTTAATTGTAGGATGACATTTGGGTTCTTTTTTTTAATTTTATAAAAAAATATTTTTATTCGTCAGATTATAAAACATATATTTTTAATGTGGTATTAAAAACTTGATGTATTTTATGGCTTTTTTTTATAAAATTCGTTAAATTTGAAGCTTTAACAAAAGTAAACTCAATAAAACCCAAAAAATAAAGTTAAGTTTAAACAATAATAACTTTGAGCACAAAGTATATTTGAAGGTTTTGTTTTTTAAACTTTTTTATGATTTAATCGCCATTGAATTTAATACAATTTACAATTTAATACAATAAAAAATGTTAATAAATAAAAATAGAAAAATCGTTAAAATATGACTGTAAATTTTTGAAGGAATGAAAATTTAAGCAAAATTTAGTAGAAAATATCTAGCTAACTAAGCATTATTAAAATCGAAGGCTATAACTATCATAAAAAATCGTATCTCTACCTTCTGTTTCTGTAAAAAACTGCTGCATCTAGATGCTAAGAAAAAAATTTTTTAAATTGAAGCGATGCTTCAATTGTAAAATTTTAAAAACTAAAAATTATAAAGAGGCAGTGTAGCTACTTCCGAAACAGACTGTCTAGTCTGCTGAGTAATGGACTTAATACAGAGTTATTGTTGTTGTTGCTTTCTTTCATAAACTAATTTACCTCTAGATCTAGCTCTAAATCTTAAACTTGTAAAATCATCAATGGTTACAATTAAATATAAATTTGAAAAAGTTTAATATTGTAAAAATGCTTACTTAAATTAGAAAAGTTTTTAAGAGTTGTGTAGCTATTCTCTCTTTTGTGTGTGATACATCAGGCCCTTAAACGATATTCTTTATATCAGAAAAAAAAAGTTGAAAATAACAGTTGAATTAGTCTGAAAAAATAACAGTCTGAAATAATTGTCATTGTTTAGACAGTTAGATAAAATGCACATTCTAAGAGTTTTACTATTTTTTTCTTTTCGGAAATGATATTTGAATGTGATCCTTTTAATATAGACCTCATATTTTTTTCGATATCTGCAATACCCAATCGAATAATTGTTATCTTTTCCTCTAAAAGTTTTGATTCATAAATAAAACCAAGCTAGTTTCTTGAGTAATATCAACTCATTCAACAAATATCAAATTTAACTTTTACTTTGGCAATTATTTTTCTTTTGTCTTTATTACTAATTTTCCCGCTTGAGTTACAATTTTTTTGAACATTTTAAAAAGGTTTAAATAAAATACAACATGTGCCAAAATTTTAAATCATTCAATCATTCAATAATTTCTCAAAATAACAAAAATCGTTTATAATTATAGCTGAACATGCCAAGCACAAAAAATGCGATTAGTGACGAAAAACACTCATATGAGTGGGATAGAACGCCCACCCAAACGAACACATAAAAAAGTGTCAGTTTGGCAAAACTTATAGTCGGAAAGGAAACTATTTTGAGCCAAAGAGCAACAATAACTATAAATAAACCAAGCAACAACAACAACTACAAAATGCTTACAATTATTTCCCAGTCCTTGGATGAAACCGGCGTAACGTAGACGCTCTTTAAGATCATAACATCGCCGATAAGCGAACACTTAACCAGATCATTTTCATGTAAACCTAGAATGGAATAGCAAGGAATTAGCTAAGTACAATATAACAACATTTAGCCAACAACAAACAGCGTGCAGTTTCTGCTCAACATTTCTTTTATTAAGCACTCTGCTTACGTTTTATCACACTCAAATGCTGCTGTTTGTTGTTTGCAAACTATACTGGCGCAGCTGCAATATTTACCAATCTCTTTCGCAACCCTGGCATTGATCCCAATTTCTGTGTCTTTGACGGCGCCCGCGTGAGGTGCCCAGGAGGCGTAGTGAACATGTGCAGCAAACTGCAGACTCAAACAACCAGTGTCCTAAAAAGCCATTTAAAATTGGAAGGAAACCATATGAGAACTATTTAAATGAATGCACTAAATTATATAATATATATTGTTTCAACTTATGCATAAACTAATAAACTTAAGCTTTTATCTAATCTTAGCCAGCGCCTCCTAAAAATATTTTAACACTCACGTAGGTCGACACCACGCTGTAGTAGTTCTCTGGCAGCAGCAGGAAATTGTTTTTTATTGGACGAAAGACCACTTTAAATGTGCGTTTGAACATTTTTTTAAAATTACTTCCTATTTAAACGTTATTTGAAACGATTAGCTGCAGTTGATTCTGGCAGCTCTTGAAGCACTATTTCTCGACTACTTGATGGTCCGCGATTTTTATTGCGTTGAGGCACTTGTATGCATTTTATTGAGTTTTGTTACTTATTGCAATTTTATGTTGCCACAAACACTAGCCGCAGACCAACCGACCGAAAAAAATTAAAAGCGTTTCTACTGATACACAAAAGTAAATGAAATAAAATAAAATTAAATAAAATGTTTCACTGAACTTTCGAACTGCAAAGAATTTCACACGCGCGAACAGTGATGATAACCGCAATAATACTAAAACTAGTAACCATACCGTATGAAGCAGTATGTGAAAAACTTATTGCAAGAACATGATATGTTATATATAAAAAGTCAAGTAAACGACTTACCAATAGTAATTTTAATGTCGACTTTAAACTAAGTTAAAGCTTTTTGACAACAAATTCTATAGAAATAATGTCAGAAAAGCTCACACTAAATTTAATGTAGGCATTAAATCGGCTATTAGTGAGGCCCCTTGAGTTTTGAAAAAAAATAAATTTGTTTAAGAATAATGGGTTTTAACAGCAACAACAACACAATTTTATATACGAATAACCATGGAAATGGACAGAAAGCAAAACATGTGACTTGTTATACAATAGAACCATAAGGAGAGCACCCAGAGTGAGATTGAAGGAGAACAAAGGTGCACCCAAAAAAATCCTGTAGTAAAAATAAATAAAAATGTACTTAAACAAATGTAAATTAGTAACTCACCGTCCAAATAAAAATGTAATTATTTTTACTAATTTCAATTATTTACTTTTACTACATTTTTTAACTACAGAAAATAAATACATTTACATTAAAATTAAATGTTTTTCATTTATTAATTAAAAAAACTGCAAAACGTTTTCTGCCACAGTACAAAGATTGCTTTTATTATAAGAAAATCAAACAGTTCTTCATCACGAACCTTTTATGATTATTTTAGTTGAAATAAATACAAATGTTATCAATTACATATAATGCAAATTATTTTAATGTAGATATTCTTTATTTAAATAAATGTATGTAAACAACTACTTACTACATGCAACTACTTCGTGTAGTATTAAGTATTTAAATGTAAATTCAGTAAAAATATATTGAATAACTACATATGTATTTAAAAATAAATAAAACTACATATATACGAAATAAATACACATTGTGTAGTAAATTTTACTACATTATTTTTTGAGTGTGATATTAAAAATAGCATATTCACGACAGCTTTGTCACAACATATGCTAGAGGAGGATCACACAGCTGATTATGACAAAGCATGAAGACTGGACAGGGAGAAGAAAGAGAACACAAGATACACACTCGAAAGCTTAAGAATACAGCATAAGCTAACGAAGACGATGAACACAAAGGAGTGCAAATAAAACATCAGCTGTATTATAAAATCTGCAATTTAAAAATTCGCGTATGTGATATATTTTCTAAATTTAAGGTTGTCATCCAGGGTTTAATTATTTTTATTTAATTTTTGCAATCAGTGTTGGTGTCATCAACTTTATTTATTTAAATAAATAATTTAAATATTTAAATATTTTAAAGATTAAAAAAGAATGAGAAATAATTGCAAGTTAAACAAAATAGCAAAAAATTTTATAATTAATTTATTGTAAATTTTTCAAAGATTAAATATATTCACTACACTGAGGAAGACAGAAAGACACTACCGAAATGTTGGGCAAAGAATGAAATAGATTTTCTTATATATTTTCATTTTTGACGAAAAGATCAACATAACCGTAATTAATAAAATTAATAAGAAATCAGCATTGGTAACAATAACAATTTCAAAACGAAACATCATTATTAT
This sequence comes from Dichetophora obliterata, assembly GCA_963920525.1. Lineage (NCBI taxonomy): Eukaryota > Metazoa > Arthropoda > Insecta > Diptera > Sciomyzidae > Dichetophora > Dichetophora obliterata. The sequence goes on from OY986438.1 coordinate 34,534,518, forward strand.
TTATTTATACTTACGGATGTTTTTGTGCACATGTGTTCCTAATATGAAAACAAATAAAATTTTTTATGAATCTTTCTTAAAAATCACGAAATAAGTTATTTTTCTAATGGGTACATAAAATTTTAAAAACACAATGAAAAATAACGTATCTTTAAAAAATGCAAAACAATGCAAACTGCAAACTTCTGATAGTTTTCATCTTACTTAAACATCATAATAAAATTTAATTTATTTTCAATAATGATATGCAGCTTATAATCAGTGTTGCCCTATTGTCCGATATATCGGATTTGTTACGATTTTCATTCTTATATTCGATGATCCGATACTTGGTCAAAATGTTATGATTTCAAGGAAAATCTGAATATTTGATGTCCGATTTTGCATATTTTTTTTAATAAAGCAATGTATATGTGACTTAAAATAATATTGTTCCACATATACCGACACTTTTTTTACTTTTTTACCGACATCTTATAATTTGTTAGTTTTTGCTTGCCAAAAACATTGTTGTTGTTTTTCTGAGTTCAGCTCCGACGAGCTTATTTCAAAAGTTACTAGATCTGTTTGCGTAATCACACTGTGTGACTTGTGAGTCACTATTTTCTGTTTTCGTACTTTCTGTGTAAGAAATGGGAGAAGAAGAACAAGCATACAATCGCTCTCTCGAGCACAGAATGTGCACAGAGCGTGCTGGAACTCAATACTTCGAGTAAATTAAGAACAAGCATCAATAAGAAGAAGTATCAAGAAGAACAAGCAAATGTCAAATGTTTGTTTATGTTTTTCAAAAATATTCACAAACTGTGCTGCTAAAAATAAATTTATAAATTGCAGTTTCTTTTGACCTTCCATTTTTAACTATAAATCAATTATTTAAAGTAATTTTAAAACTTAAAACATAACTTAAAAGATTTTATAGCTTAAAAAATTTACTTCATAAACAAAATTACGACAATTTCAATTGGCGCTATGTACGTTTCACTCGTCTGCTGTCAGAATCAGCTGTTTTGTGCTCGAAACTTGCAAGAAGCTGTTTCCGTACTTTTGCTAATATTCTCAAATTTCATTTTTACTCTCAGTTCGAGCTTACCAGAATGTACACAAATCTTACACTGTGTAGAATACGGAAACACACCTACTATATGAAAAAATTCTCATGGCAACACTGCTTATAATACTAATTTTAAGTTCCTAGAAAATTATTCAGTTAACATCACTAGAGTACAATATTCGTTGGCAAAGTGACAGCGGAATAAACGATATGCTACACGCAGAAAAGTGCTGTAAATATTCTCTTTGAACGTGCTTTACGAAGATAAACAGCTCGTCATAACAATAATCAGCTGCTGTGTTTTCAGATTTTGTTGTGCTATCTTCATTCGTAAGGCGTGAAAGAACATAAACTGTGAAAGCTTGTGTGCATGTTTCACAGATGACGCGCAAAACGGCAACAAATATTTAGTTCATACAACAACCAGATATGCGAAACATAAACGATATACGTGGTCACAAGGAATGCCTAAACTCAAAGTATTGTAAAAAAGCGATATGGAATTTACTTTATTGCCAATTTTTGGAAGCATGCAGATATCCATTTTTTGCCTAGAATTGATCATGATTTATGTATGCATGTATTTTGTTTGTAACGGATTATATATTTTAAAAAAACGGGTCGTAGTTCGTGCAATTAAAATATAGTTTTTTACGATACTGTGAGTTTAGTCGTTATTCCTTGTGACCACAGATATTACGCGAAATCTAATGACACAAATTGGGCGATAAAATTTTTTTCATTATTAAACTAACTCTCTGTTGTGTAACTTTTCAAATTTAAGTTAGAAATGAAACACCTTTTGTTATTGTATATAATTATTAAAAATTTTTATTTACAACATATTTTCGGTTTTAAGGGCTAACCCTACTGTAAGGTCATTGAAATTAGTGTCTTCTAGAATTTTTCTAAGCAAGGAAACACAATTTATGTGAAATATATATATACGGGGTTTTATTAATAATATATTATATAGAAAATTTTTTTAAATGGCGTTAGTAGAGCGTCATTATTGATGTGAACTGCGGCTGGAAGCACGACTGCAGTAGGTCTTGTGCTAGAACATAAAATAATTTTTTTTTTTTTTAGTTATAGAATGTAAATCTAAAGACATATGTGGGTTAAATCTTCCAATTTAAATATTAAAATAAATATTAAATTTAAAAAAATTTGGGAGGCGTTTTAATTCCAAATATATGCTTTTAACAAAAAAATCATCGAAATGACATAACTCAGCCATCATAACTAAAATATAAAAAAAAAATCCTACGTACTTCTCAAGATAATATAACTATAAATAGGTATGTGAACCGATCGGATATAAAGTGTTTTAGTTGTGCTGCCAGCCACGAAACACTTCTAGTTTAAGCAACATGACGCTCTACTATCGATATTTAAAACAAGAAACATTTTTACATTACATAATATATACTCAATAAAACAACGTATGTATAATTCACATAAATTGTGTTTTCTTACTTACATAAATTCTTAAAGACATGACTTATTTTAATGATTTTTACAGTTTTGTTAGTCCCTAAGGAAAATAATTATATTTATAATTAAAAAAAAATTATATCATTATAAATAAGACTACTTTAAAAAGTGCTTAGTTAAGAGATTGACAAAAAACGTAGGTATAATTTTTATAAATAAAAGCTCAATTTGATATTTTTTAAGAAAAGTTCACACAAATGTGTTAAGCATTTGCTTAAAAAGAAGCACTTAGATAAAATCATATTTAGCTTAAGTTAGAAATTAACATATACTATACATAAAACATAGTAAACACAAAGAAAAACATTAAAATATGCTACTTTACTATTAAAATCCTTTTATATAAAGAATTGCATGTTTTCTGTGCCATACAGCTACACTGTTATTTTTTAGATAGCTTAAGATAGCTAAAGATATTGGTTTCTGATGTATGAAATGGGAGCTTTGTTTCTAAAATACTGCTTTAAAAAATGCTATATAAAAAAATGGTACGGTACAAATTTTATATTTTTTTATATATATATATATGTATATATTATTTTGTGTATATGAGTAAAAATTTTGTATAAAAATGTAGAAAAGCCACGCTACTCGTTTTAATGACAATTTGCTTAACGGTTATTATACATAAAATGCTAGTTAAACAATGGCAAAATTTTGTATAAAGTTATTGTATAGGTTTTTAAAAAAATTCATTGTGTCCTTTAATGGTTGGCAATTGTTGTTATTTTTTTATTTCTTAATTTAAAATGTATTCGAAAATAGTCATATTTATTTTTGAAAATAAAAAAAAACTTAAAACATGCAGTTTATCGTCGATTACTGGCTATTCAATGAGTTATTTTTTAGCAGTTTAAAATTTCACATATATTATATACAAAAGAAACAATCACAAAAAATTAGAGATTCGAATTGTGCTTACAATATTATTTCATATAAAATTTTCATTTTACGTGTAAATTTGAATTAAAAGTTTTGAAAACAAAATTATCCCAAATGTTGGTTTTGCATTTTTATTATTTTCAAATTATATTTAAATATTTTTTTTTAAATAATTATCAACAACAATTCAGCGTATCCAATCAATACAAAAATAGAGTGAGGAATGTACAAAATGTAGCTAAGAATAAACAAAATATGTAGCGATTGAAAATTGCATAGTTATTGTCTTTTTTTATGTAGACAAAAATTTGTATGTATAAACAAAATACTTTTGTTAACATTAAAAATAGGCAAAAAATATAGTAGTATATAAAATTTATAATTAAATGCGTGCAATTGTTTTAATATAAACTCAAGGGTTTTTGTTTCAGTTTCAGTTAAGAGATAAACATTAATTTATAAATTTATGTTTGAAAAAAATGTTGCCATAATATGAGGAATTTTAGAAATTCATCAAATGATAAGCAGTCTAAATTTATTATAGTTATCGATATTTTTAATATTTTTCTAACGCTTATTTCTGCTGAGACCTAACATTCTAAACGTCTAGCTCCTCCAAAGTACGTGACAGACGATTATTATCGATGCGTCTGCGTTGACTGCGTCGCACTGCATCGGCGCGTCGATAAGGCTCACTTTTTAGCCCTAGCAGTATATCCTCCAACGCACCGTTGTACACTTCATCTTGATGCAGCAATTTTTTTTCACGCACTGAGTTCGCTTTGGTCTTTAGCTCATTGATGACAGCCTCCTGCAAGGAAATCGAACATGAAATGGGCAGCATCTTTGAGTGTGGGTGTGGGATCAGTCAAAGCGAGCAGGAAAATAAAATAAAAAAGGAGAAACAAAGGAGGAGCGCATAGAAAAAGAAAAGAAAGAAATAAATTAGTTAACAAAAATAGCCCAACACCAGCCATTTAAATTATTATGAGCAGCATAAAAGTATAATTATTAGGTATAAAAATACTAAAACAAAGTTGTACTTTTATAAAATTATTAAAATAAAGTTTAACAAAAAGTGGCAATGTTGCATGACTTTGGAAATGTTTAATAACACGAAATAAACACAAAGAAAACAGAAAACACAATAATACTTACACACTAATGACGATTAGTACAGTTATTTATAAGAATTAGTATAATATTTATTGAAAAGATTAACACGTTTGAAAAAGTTGACAGTAATTTACAATAAAAACGAAAAATACACACTGTTTTGTTGTAAAGGACTTTTATAATTCCGCATTGGTTCTACCTATTTTTGCCTATATTTTGTTGTTTTTTAATAAAGGTCTCGAAATGAAAGATGGCTTTTAAAACATTTATTAGAGAGCAATCATTAACGCACTCACAAGAGTTCGCGGGCTGATTAATTCCGGTGATTCTACGGCCGGAAGTTTGTGTAGAGGCGGAAGATTCCTCAGTGGTGTGTTCTATCATCTGTTCTACGAAACTTGAACTAATGATGGATATAGAAAGGATGTTTAGGTAGGCAACGCTGTTGATGCACAGGGAAATTATTTGTATACCCTTTCGAGCTACTTGGGTCAACGATCACCGATCTCATTAATTGGGTAAAAACTAGTTGGTTTTTTTAAAGGAAATATTATATTCCGCTTATAAATCCTCTTCGTTTAGATCATTTCCAATTTTAATTCAGAATAAATTAATTTGAAATTCTGAAAATCCAATTGAAGTTTGAAGAGATCAATTAAAATTCAGAATTCCATTTGAAATTCTGAATAGATCAATTGAAGTTCAGAAAAATCAATAAAAATGTAGAAATTTCTTTCAAAATTCAGCAAATTGCAGAATAGATCAATTGCAATTTAAAAAACGATCAACTAAAATTTAGAAAGTTAAGGTCAAATTAAAAAAATTCCATTCGAAATTCAGAAAAGATCAATTAAAATATATAAAAGATCAATTAAAATTTAGAATAGATTAACTTTGAGTAACCCTTCGAGAACGACAAACAAACCGCTGTAAATTAAAACTTTTTTTTGTGGTATTGTCATCACCGATGGCATATTTCTATACAAAAGTGGAATAAAAAAATTTACTGTAAGCATTGAAAAAATCCGGAAAACCCCATCCGGAAATTTACCTTTAACTTTGTTGGAGTAGCTGATTCATAAAGGTTTTGTAATAATTGGGATGAGGAAATATATCCGCTGGTATTTGAAAAACGTTTGTGGTACCCATACGTGTGGTCTCTGAGAAATCGGGATTAATATCGGGAAAAATGTGGCACACGTTAAAAGCCACATTGATTTTTAATCCTTTAAGACCAACTTTATGAAAATATCTCGAAAATTGTGCTCGCATGACTTAAAAATGTAAATGGGGTATTTTTTACCCATTCGTCGAATGGAGTCAAAGGGTTAAAAATACCAATTGAAAAACAGAATAGATCAATTGAAATACAGGTAAAATATATTCAAATTTAGAAATTTCATTTGAAATTCAGAATAGATTAATTGAAAATCAAAAGTGATCATTTGAAACTCAGAAAAGATCAATTGATTCAGAAATTACATTTGAAATTAAAAATAGATAAAAGATCTATCGAAATTTAGAGATACTAATTCAATCAAAGCGAAGTGTAATAGAACTGTAGAATAATTAAATAGAAAAATAATAGAACCATACTATACTTAGAATGGGGACCTCCAGAATGGTAGTAGATTGTTATGTTCAGAAAAAATGTTGATGTAAAAAAAAAAAAATAGAAAGACTATTCATACACCTGACCCTTTTAGGGGTGAATTTGGAATATATATGAATCATTTTCAAATTTTATATGATTTATTGTAGGGGGACTTCCATAAAAGTAGCAGATAGATAATGTTGGGGTTGAAAAATAACAGTTTCAGCTCATATATTTGACCCCCTCTAGTTGTGAGTTTGTTAAGGATATGAACTATTTTGATATTTGTTTTTATTTTTAGAATTGTTTTTAGGGGGACTCCTAGAAGGCTGTCATAAAGGTGGTGGGTGTGGACTAACTCATACATTTGAGCCCTGTAGAAGCCACACTGGAGGAAGTATGAAATATTTTCGACATTTTTGTTAGGGACCCCAAGAATATCAGATAATGGATTGATACACTGAGAATAAAAACATACTGTGGAATCAAACGAAAAATTTTAAAAAATATATATAACGCCCTTGCGTTTCTACAAAACAAAATTTTAAACAAGAGTGTTTAATTTCCAACTTTAAACCATAATAAAATTGGAGAAGGTAGAAGCATTTCGGAGAGACAGACTGCCGAAACTGTCAGAACGATGTTGACAGCTTACGGATAATCTGAAACCGATGAGAAAGCGAAAATTGGCCGCATTCAGCAAAGTCAACTGTTGTGAACTGTTATGGTAGCGATACCGTAGAAAAGTTGAGAATTATTTAATTTAATTATTATAATCATTTAATTATGTAAATAATTTAGTTGCAAAGGTTTCTCAGTCAAATTTGCAGCGTTCTTCCTGTGTTTCAGCGAATTTTAACACAACAGCCAGTTACCAATTTTTGACTCCGCTGAATGCGGCAGTAGATTTCCTTTTGTTCTCATTGGCAAAAACCTGACTTTGAAAATTTTGGATATGAGAAAGAGCACGCAGTCTGAAATGCATCCGCCTTCTTTAGTTCTGCCATGATGTAAACTCATTTCTTTTTTTTTATAATTTTCTCTTATTATTTCTTTGAAAAAACAAAAAATACGTAGCTTTCTTAGATTGAATTAAAAAATTAGGTGTAGTAGAATAATTGACCAGACAAATAAGACCAAGCTAAGAAAAAACCCAATTTTACATATGATTGTTTGAAAATATTTTTCAATTGGTTTTGCAAATATTGAACATTAGATAAAATAAAATCTAATTAATTATTTAAATATTTAATATATTTCAATATTTTAAGCCGCAATAAACCGCAAACTTTATCGAATGGAGTGAAAATTTGATATACAAGGGTTGCCAGGGGTCGCTGATCACGCTGACGTCGAAAACGCGAAAAAATTTAAAAAATTTAATTTAATGGTTTTAAATTTAAAAGCAATATTTTAAATTTATGTTCTAAAATATTTGTTTTCAATATTAAAGTTTTTGCTTTCATTTTTTTTTAAACTATAAATGTTTACTTCAAAATTATATTTAAGAACATTGTTTTGAATACAAAAACTTTTGTTTTAAATTTAACTTTGCAAACTGTACAAGAATGTGTCTTTAACTTGAATGAGATTGTTTCAAGCTTTATTTCAAAAACAAAATTTGTTTAATATGAACAAAATTTCATTTAATTTTGACACATATTTCTCTCATTTTAAATTTAAACACATTTTTTTACCGAAAAATGTTATGCCTAAACTTTAATATTTAAAACAAATACTTTTTTAAAGCATAATTTAATGGTATTATATTGTTATTAAATTCAAAGCAAATATATTAAACCGTCATTTTTCGATGCAATTTTTTTATACTTTTTCGAGTTTTCAAAGTCAGATTCGTGATCAGCGTCCGCTGGGACGTCCCCGAATAAAAATTTTTTTGATTTCATTTGATGAAGTTTGCGTTTTATTGCGGTTTGAAATAGTATATGTATCAAAATAATTAGTTTTTATTTCAACTTAGGTTCAATATTTGTAAGACTAATTCAAAAATATTTTCAAACAATCAAATGTAAAATAGGGGTCTCAGTTGTCTGGCAATAATTTTCAATGATTCCACTACACATAACTTTTTTATTCAATGTCTGATAGCAACGTATTTTTTGTTATTAGAAGGAAATAATTGTTCAAAAAACAGAAAAGAGTTTATAGTTGAAAATTTAACACGCTTGTTTTAATTTTTTTTTTATAGAAAAGCAAATGAGTTAAATTTCATTTTAAAATTTTTTGTTTAATTTTTAAATATGTTTTTTTTTTCCCAGTGTAGGGATGAATTCAGTAGAAATATGAATCAGATTGGCATTTTTCTTTAAAAAAAAAAAAAAAAAACAAAACAAAGCAAATACAATTTTATATGTTTTTGTAGTTAGATCCCAGTGATAGGGGATGGGTGTGTTTGGATGAAATGGGGAAAAAAATAATAGGACAATTTAAATTTTTGACCACGCTGATGTAAGGGTCAATTTGGGAGAAATGTGAACTGTGTTCGACAACCTTTATTTTTGTGTTTTTGTAGGGGGACTCCCAAAGGAGTCAGGTACATAATAATAGCAAGTTGATCATTTCAGCCCTTGGAACATTTGATATGTTGATAGTGCTAAATGCGTGGAACGCAGCAACATCAATAGCTCATTTTTGTCTTTAGTCGTCGCAAGAGATTATTGCTTAGCGACACAGAAATTATTGAACACAAATGATCGACAACTGAACCTACGAGTTTTATGACGACTTCGAACGGCTTATGTTCTCAAGTAACTTTATATGGCAGTTTTTTACTCTCTGAGGTTTACCATAGAGGTGGCGGCCGAACAGAAATATTAGTTCAATTGTTAAAACATTCTGTCCGAGCTGGGGTTTGAATCGTGGTTCTTTGGCTTACGGGCACGCACTCTACTACACTCGGAAAAACATTTCTCAGAATATCAGAAAAAAGGCATCATATTTCATTTAGGGAATTTCTCAGAATATCAGAAAAAAGGCATCATATTTAGAGAAAAATAGTATTGACTATGCTCCAGCAAATGTTTTTCTCGAAATGTGATCCCAAAAATTCCCTAAAAATGGCAAAAAGCTTCCATGAAAAAGAGAAATATTTTCTTATCAACAAAGACACCTTCTCTTTAAAAGAAAAATATTTCTTTATAACAGGTTCAATCATTTTCTTTATTGTGTCAATTTTTCCCGAAAACCGAGAAATATTTATTTAATTTTAATAAAGATTTTCTTTAAATTGCGTTAACAGTTTCTCATAAAAAAAGAACACTTTCTTCAAAAGAGAGATATATTTTCTTAATATTGGTACAACACATTTCTTTTTTTGCGTACATTTTTTCTCTAAAACAGAGAAGTATATCTGCAATTACGATTAAAAATTAATTTTTGTGAATATCATATTAATATGATATTGTGATTCGGTTGTAAAAATAATAGTTCAAAATATGTTAAGAGGTAGAGGTAGAATTATTGTTTTGGCATTGCTTTGTTGGAATCCCTTATAAATATTCCAGGAATTTCTTCTGAAAAATGATTTTATAAATGCATCCAAAGAACCAGTGGTAATAAGCAACATCGCTTTGTGTAGCTATGTTAAATTAAAAAAAAATCCTTTCGAAGGAACAATCGTCCTAATGTGCAGACTATGCAACACTTGCCTTTCACAACATCATTCACTCGCTCTCAAGCTTTCTATATTTTTTCGTAACCAATCCAATATTAGGTAAATATATCGTTTTAAGAAAAGAAGACTTTTTTTTGGGAAAGGATTTATTTTTAATGAAGAAAATATTTCGCATAGTGAATTGTTTATCTACAATGGAGAAAATTTTTAATTTTCTATGAATTTTTTTCTAAAAATGAGAATTTTTTAGTGCGAAAAAAAATACTTATCATTATTAAAGACATGAAATATTTTCATTTCCCACAAGTGAAGAAATATTTCTTCGAATATGTGGAAGTTTATTCTAATTGAAGAAAATTTTATTTGAAACTAGCTGACGTGCCCGGTGTTAATCGAGAAGTTATATATCTTTATCCAAATTTTTTAACTTTTTTTCATCGCCAAACATACTAAGGCTCTCAGATTCATTAAACACCTTAAATGTTTAAGATAAATAATATGCCATGCAAGAATTTTCAAAGTTTTATTTTTGCATACCTTTGTGGTAAGTAACATTCTTGGTTTAGGTGTCTTTTATTAGAAAAATTTCGTTTTCTATAGGAACATGCAAGTTGCTTAAAATTTCCAAGAAATTGACACTACAAAAACTTCAGTACCTTAAACTAACAAAAAGTTTTTAGTACTAATTTTATTTAATGGTGCAATAGAAAAAAAAATCAATCAAAAATGAAAGTGCTGACTTTGAAAGTGAATAACTCGGGCATGTTACAAAGGATTGCATTAATTTTTTTTTTGTTTGAAATTTTGATTAATTGTGCGTCTAATCGTGTTTCAATCTTTTTCATTTTCGTTTCTCTTCTAATTTTTATAATTTTCAAAAAAAAAACCTTAACGAATTTCTTTATTTCGTAAAAAACTTTGGTAAAAATACTTGTTGTTAACAAGATATTCAAAACCATAAATGGCTTATTTAATGTTCTTTCATATAGTATGCATAAATGTAGGGTTGATTTAAAGTTTCCATAGTAAAAATTAAAAAACTTTTTATACGATCGAAAAATCTAGCCTATCATAAAAAATTTTAAGATTTTTTTTTTATCTTTATTCATTTTGTATTTTTGTAATTTTTTTTGCATAAAAAGTAATGGTGTAGTGAAAGAATCATGTCAATTTCTCAATTCGTTTCTGAGTTATACTCTCAAATACCCCTTTAAACACTGCCACAGCAACAACAGCGCCACCTACCGGGCTAAACTTTAAAACAAAACCATTTACAGACCCAGCCACATACACATAACAAATTTCATCAAAATCGGTCAAGCCGTTTAGGAGGAGTTCAGTGAAATTAAATGAAAAAGTGAAACTAATTGAAAACTACCTTTTCCAATTCTCTCTCTAGGATAAATTATTCAGAATCAGGCTGTATATGAGTGAAAAGCAGAGAGCATTGTTCAAATCATTTCATTTGTTGAGCGCAATCTCTGATGGAAAACTTTTCAAGAGGGATTAAAAATAAAAGAGGGAAGCAAAAATCACAAATAAATAATTAAAAAACACGCAAAATTTTACAATACAAAATTGAGCGATTTTTCATATGAAAAATTATCCAAGAATGGACAATGTTGCAACCAAATGAAATCTTTATTTTGTTAAATTTTACTTATGAAAATCACAAAACTATTTAAGCGAAATCTCATTTTTTGTTTAATTAAAAATTAATTAAACGTTAAAAATAATTTATGTATCTGCAAAAATTATCCTAATATTTCGAACCAATAAAAAATAAAATTTTTTTCTATTTGTTCCTGTTAAAATCGCTGTAAAAATCTAAACCACTGAACAGATTTCACTATAATTTGGAGCATATAGTGTTGGACAAAACATATTGGACTAAAAAAAGTATGGTTTTTTTGCAAATATTGATTTATTTTATCTATATAGACTTCGATAGTATATGATCGATAAATAAATATGAAACGTCAAGGGCATGATAGAATTACCAGGTAGTATTAATTGCTACTTTTACTCGTTACTTTGGGCATATAGTGTCAAATAAAAGTATTGCTATCACCCCTAGAAGTAAAAGGGGATTTTTTGGTCTTTACTTTTGCCTTGATCTCTACATTTGCATATGATGTCAGTAATTTTTCTGCTGCTTGTTACTTCTGTTAAATTTTATGCCATAGACTAAGGTATATTCAACATGGTAGTATCGTCACAGAGAGGTGGGTACCGTAGCTGTCAAACATAAGAAGAGCATAAAAGACAATAAATAAAAGCTGAGAAAAAACTGTCAAATGTGTTTATTATGTGTATGTGAAATTTAAATAGTTTTTTGTTTTTTTTTTATTTTTCGTGAATTAAATAACATTTGCAAAATATTTTAAACTATTCGCAAGTATTTTAATGGTTTTTCTTTTCGATTCCATTTGCTCCATTTGCCGTGTGTCATAAATTTTTTAAATTTCTAGAAAAAATCTACAAACATGAAAAACGACGCCGGATAGTCTGTTCATTTGTACTGCCCCAGAAAATGTTCTGCATTCAACTGAATTATTCTTGACAGGGTCTACGCTTCTGTGCAGTTGAGCATCGTCGATGTTGATGCAGAAACCGGACGCATGACCGTTGGTTCCAAGACCTATGCCATCTGCGGCGAAATCAGACGTATGGGTGAATCCTATAATTGCATTGTGCGTTTGTCATATTCTTCATATTGTTTTTCTTATGCAGAAACCTACTTGTTAATTTTTGATGCAATGAAGCAAAATATTTGCTATTTATCAATACTTATCACGTGGCTTATATCAAGTTCAAAGACAATATAAATAATTGTTTGTAGTTTTCTCTTTTCAAATAATACAAAAATCAACATTGTTTGCACCTACTCGCTTCATTTTGACACTATATGCCCAAAATGACAGCTTATCCCCAGCTGATTTTCAGCGAATAATAATACCTGGTAATTCTATCATGGTCAATGGCAAAGCAAACAAAAAAATATCACTTGGCGTTTTGTTGTTGTTTTATCTTCCCATGTGATGCTCAGAGAAATCATGCTATCAGAAATGCATGCGACAAAACATATTGGACTGCTTACAATGTTCTCAAAATTGAACTGTACCGTTGAAAAACCGTTACAATTCTGAAATGAGAGTATTGTAACAAGTGAATAACAACGAGTTTTTTTTTTTATTATTCTCCTTTTATCAGTGGTCCAGTAACATTGATAAGAAGAAGGTAGGCGATAATTAGGATAAGTAGGAATAATTACTAGGTTAGCTTTTATTTTTAGAATTGATTTTAAGATGGCTCGGTCAAAATACACCGCGGAACTCAAAAAGTTAATTATAAGAGAGTTTCTTTATGGTTTACCTCAAAAAGATATTTGCAAAAAGTTTTCAGTACCGAAACAAACCGTAAGCTTTATTGTAAAAACTTTTAAAACCTCGGACAGAGTTGCAACCATTCACTGTGGAGGCCGAGCAAGGTGTACAAATTCGAGGGATGACACGAGAATTGTCAGAGAACTTAAGAAAAATCCGGAAAAATCAGCTGTTGATATTTTGAATGCACTTAAGCTCACGATAAGTTGCAGGACAGTTCAGAGAAGGGCCTGTGCAGTTTTATTTTCAGACGAGTCCAAATTTAACTTGAAGCATTCGGATGGAAATATTCAAATTCGTAGACCACCTAACACAAGACTAGATCCCTTGTACTGTAAAGGGACTGTAAAGTACGGAGGCGGCAATGTAATGGTCTGAGGATCTTTTTCTGGGAATGGTGTCGGGCCTCTCCATAGAATAAATGGTATCATGGACAGTTTTATGTACCAAAACATTTTGGAAAATGCCATGTTCCTCTACGCTGAGTGGAATATGCCCCTGTCATGGCAATTCAAACATAGCAATGGCCCAAAACACTGGAGCAGATCAACGTTATGGAGTGACCAGCACAATCCCCAGACCTTAACCCGATCGAAAACCTCTGGGAAATTGTTAACAGAAGGCTAAATCGCGAAGGAGTGGGTGGAGATAAAAATAAGCTTTTCAAGGCCATAGAAGATGCTTGGAAGTCAATAGACATGAAAGCTGATTGCTTCCATGACAAAAAGATGCAAGGCCGTGCTTGAAAATAAAGGATTTCCGACCAAATATTAATATTATTGTTTAGTCCAATACGTTTTGTCGTGTGAATTTTTGATATTTTTGTTTTCGTTGAATAAATTCTTAACTTTAATTGATTTTAATAAGCTGAATTGCTGTTTTATATCAAACACACAAACATTCTTGTAATTTTAATACAATTGGTGGTACACTTCATTAATAGTTTCATAGATTTTGTTGATTTATCAAATGTACTATATTATTATTAATATTTATAGTTTCTGCATTCAATATGCAAAATGTATCCTACTTTGTACCTTAAAAGAACTTAGTTCTTAGTGTACTTACATACATTAATAAATAAATAAAAATAAAATACTAATGTTGTCCAATATGTTTTGTCCAACACTATATATTTATGACATTATCGAAGGTGCCTTGGAATATTTTTTCTATACATATGCTACGTTTTCTCCCAAAAAAACACCAAATAATATGAAAAACATAGGCTTTACCAAATTAGGTACAGAAAAATAGTTTTCTATTCTATGTATTTCTAAGTCAGCACACAATCATTAACTTAGAATAACCAAAAATAAAATGCCATTTAAAGTTATGACTTCGAAAGCAAATATCTCCTTATATAAATATTTTATACTTTTTTCAAGTTTCAACCTTGTTTCAACAAGTATGAAACACATGACTCTAAAGATTCGTAGGATAACAGATAGATGGCGCTACTATTACTATACAAGCACACATAATTTTTAAAAGTTCCAACCTTCAAATGATACGTGTTATAGCCCAAACAGAATAGGCATAGCCAACATGTAGCGAGCTGTCGAAAACATAGCCAACGAAATGTTGTGCACAGAATCGAATTTGTGTTGATAACGCAGATAGAAGTTTATGCTTACAATATTTTGTTATTTTTTACTAAATTAGTAGATACAGCCTTGCATATAATAGTTTGTTTGTTTTTTTACTAATTTGGACTAATATGCTTCAGTCAATTTTATAGCCCAAACAGAATAGGCATAGCCAACACGTAGCGAGCTGTCGAAAATGTAGCCAACGAAATGTTGTGCACAGAATAGAATTTGTGTTGATAACGCAGATAGAGCTTTATGCTAACAATATTTTGTTATTTTTTACTAAATTAATAGATACAGCCTTTTGCATATAATAATTTGTTTGTTTTTTTACTAATTTGGACTAATGTGTTTTAGTAAATTTTTAGTTTTCTAATTCGAACTTTGTATTTGACATTTTGCTACCGTTGGCTGCGGCAAAAGTTAAAAGCTCGTCAACATTTTTGTGTCGGCTGCGTTCGCTACATGTTGGTTATTTTAATTATGTTCATTTCATAGGGTTGCAAGGCAACCAACTTCTATGTTGACATTTCTTCTGTTGGCTGCGTGTTGGCTATGCTTATTCTGTTTGGGCTATTAAAATTGCATGACAAACTGACGTTTAGTTCAAAAGTTACAGTGGTTTTAGTGACGCTACTTTCTTGGTCGCTGCGGGTTGCCCACTCAGTTTTTTACGATTTGACTCTGGTGGGTAGTGATGATGATTGTTTCATCCATTTGCTATTTGTACGGCCGCGTTTAAAATCAGCAAATCCCCTCTTTATAACATTTTAATAGCAAAGTTTCTATAAGACTTTATTAAAATATGAGAGAATAAAGAGAGAAAAATAAAGAATAAGTTACTTTGCATGAACAGGCCCTTTTCATCATGAAATAAATAAATAAAAAATTGTTAGTTTCGGAACTGTACAAATTTGATATCATTTCAAAGATAATACTCCCATTAAGGAAAGTCAAAAATATTTTTGCTTAAAAATTAGATATGTAGGCACGTTATCATGTAAAACTTGTCTAATTTTTTAGTAATTTGCAAGGTAGTGTTCGATGTGTTCTTGATGCTCACAGGAAAAAATATTTTTAAAATATATTTTTAATCGAAAATGGAAATTAAAAAGAAATATTTAAAAGAACAAACTTTGTTCAATTTTTTCTTTTAAGAATTTTTGAAATAAATAAAAAAAAAATGTAATTTTGGTAAATTTTTAAAAACAAAAAAAAACTACCAAGAACAATAAATTTTGCAAATTTGGATAGACATTTACTAATACCCTTAACATTATTAGCTGCGGTTTTTTAATTGATAACCTTGAACTTTTACCTAAAAGGCTATGAAAATATGAATTCTGCTTTGTTCCGTCTTTTTGAAAAAAGTAGATTTTTAACATATCTCTAAATCAATAAATTGCTTGGGAATAGGAATTCACCGGACGTACCCCTTAAAACTAATCAATTTAAACCATTTTAAGTATACATCTATTACTTTACATTTTAAACCTTTTGAAAAAATTTTATTAATATCGGTCAACTTTTGTGTCTACCTCCCATACAAAATTACGTAACAATTTAATGTAGGTCCCAGTGAGGTACCCCTAAGGACTAACCGATTTCAACCATTATTGGTATTTTTCTTAGATAGCTTAAACTTACTAAGCATACAAAATTTTATTATCATGTCAGCACTTCTTTTATTTATTTCCTTATTTGTATGAGCGCAAAGCACTGTGCGACGTTATGCTTTATTAACACATTTAGTATAAATTTTTCCATTGTTTCAAATTTACAAAAGTACCTTCATTAGATCTACTGTCAGTTTTAAACTAAACGTCAGGTTGTTAAAAAAATTTAAGCACATTTTGTTGATATTAATACTTCTTAAAAATTGTGTATTCGTCTGAGCCTAAATTCTGGCTGATTTATAAAATTTATTTTGTAATAAAAAAGTTTTAATTTGAGTGTATCAAAAAAACAAATTAACTTATACATAGGCATTGATGCCTCCTTAAAAGTTTAACGAGCCCAACGATAAGACTGCCGGAGTATTTCAATTGAAAGTAAAAAATGTGGGTATGATTCGGAATGGAAAAGCACACGATAAGCATAACTGTAGAACATGTTTAAGTCCTGAAAGTAAATGCAACGTGAATACTTTTTTATTTAATTTATTCTAATTCTCCGGTTTGTCAACACTGTTTCTAGCGGTTCTAAATGTTTATTTAGGTCTTTGGATGCAAATAAAGGGCATGAATGGGCGCTCAAAATAGCTCAAATTAAAGTAAGACAATCGAATAGATTATTTACTCTTATGTTACTGTCCCAAATATAATTGTATAGGCAGAGTTTACTTCAAAGTCCCCAGCATTCTTAAAAATGACCTAATAAATTTGGTAAAATTTGTTAAAGGTGAACTATTTTTTTAATAATTAAAATTTCAAAATTAAAACAGTTGAAAAAAATTCATTAAAATTCTTATTCTTAGCTCGAGAATATTTAAAGAGGCTATTTAAAGAGAAAAAGCTTAGAAGGAAAATAAAAATTATAAAACAACATATAACAGTAAGAAATATACAACAATAAGAACAACAAAAGAATATTGTTAAATGCTATAACAACAAGAACATATAAATTAAAACAACAACAACATGGTATATACATACATAGTTCACATTTTTCCACTTACATTCAAGCATTGCTTTTTTTTCTAAATTTTTACTAATTTTGTTGCACAGTTGAAGCTACTACTAAATTAACAAACAGTAGTAGTAGTAGTTGTAACAGAGTGTTGTTGTTGTAATAGTGGTGAGCATAATGACGCTGATTAATAAATTAATGATGATGACGATGATGATGATGGATACATTAAAGGCACTTTTGTGAGTGTTTTAGCGCTATTTGTAATATTTTTTGCCATTGAAGATTGATTGCTGCACACGCATTTGTTGCACCGGATATGTATGAATTTGTTGCACCGGAAACGTGTGCATTTATAAGTGTAGAAGTGTGTGTATATGCGTCTATATGTAGCTGTGCAGTTCACTGTGCTTTTGCCAATATTTCATTTATGAACCAATTTTATAACATTTATGTTTACATTTTTTTTATAACCAACACCATATTGCTGCTTATAACATTAACAACACATCAACCAACAAACCAAACACCAAATAAATAATGATTTTTTTTTAGTTTTGCATAAAAATGCACGCCTTTTTTCTTGCTAATTTTTTGGGAGTGCATTGATTTTTATTATTTTTCAGTGCTAATTTTTATGCTTTGTATCGCTTAATTCAGGCTGAATTTATAAACGCTTTGTGTAGTAAACTGCTTTCCATAGTCACGCAACCAAGTTTCTAATAGTCGGCCAAAACAAATTGGGAAGGATGAATGAACAACAAACATTAATTAATTAACAACAATTAAAAAAACAACATTACAAAATACAATTGAGGGAAATAAAAAATATTTATATTAAAATATACACAGTTAGAGAGAGAGAGAGAGAGTGAGAAAGAGACTTATACATTTATATATATGTACAATAATTAAGCACACGCAGGTATGCGTAATTTAGCGATTAAGAATACAAGTATGTAAGATAGCCTCCGTTGATAGCGAATATTTAAGGCGTACCTGTTGTTTTTTCTGGTTGACCTTGTTGCGCAGTAATACTTGATCGTTTTCTTTTTTGGTTGCTGCCAGGGCGGCAGCCTGTTCGAGACGACGTCTTTGTTCGTTTTCCTGATCGTGTATCTAAGGACAAAAAAAAGAGAGCCAGAGTTAGCAGAGCGTAAACTTTTCAAGTATGAATTAACAGCGAAGAACCATGGCGTATGAGTGATTTTAATTCAGAAACAAAAGCTTTATTTGAAATAATTAATAAAGCCTTCAGCAAAAAGTTTATTTTGAACAAGTTTCAAGTAAATTTCAAGTCAGCTCTTTCTGTACCAATTCTCTCACCCACCTTAAAAGCACGCGTAAAACGCACAATCAGTGCAAAGAATGCGCTCGCATCGGCATTTCGTGAGGATTCACCAAAATATTCGACGCATTCCTTGAATGCATCCTGCGCATTCTTCAGATCCAGCTTGATTTTCTTCACCTTGTCCTCTGAGTTGTTGAGGAAATCACGCAATATGTGCGTTTGTGTGCCCTTGACACGCAGCTCGGCTTCCTTCTTGACCAGTTCCATGCCTTTTTCCATGTCGTGCACATCGGTGACAATATTTTCCAGTGACACCTGCGACGCCTTGTCTGTGCCATAAAGCTCCGTTTCGAAACTTAACAGCTCTGGGAATTTCTGACGTATAGTCGCCACAATGTAGTGCAGCAAAGAGCTACGCTTGTCCGTTGATTTCGTATCAATCAGCGTGTCTAGCGATTGTAGTTTAAACCCATAGGCAGGACCACGTTTACTGCTATTCAAATAATTGCCAAAGGCGAGAACAATTTCCAGCACTGCCTTGAATTTGCGCGACTGCTTGAGAGAGTTGGCGGCAGCGGTGATTGCTTGAATTTGCTACAGAGTTGAAGATAAGCAGAAATTTATTTACTTTTAAGCACAATTAAATAAAATTTCTTACCGGACTGATTAAGTGCAAGCAATCGAAGAAGTTGCCCATATAATTCATGATCGACAACTTGGAAGAGATGCGTTCCACACGCGACAATTGCAGCATAAACTTGTCTTCCTCGGTAAGCATCGTTTGATCCTTACGCTCTGCTATATATTCTTTATAGGACTTAATTTCCACATCGGTGGGCACCATTTTTTGTAGCAGCTCAACATTTTCCAACGAGAGCTTTTTGAGGTCGAGACTGTGTATGGCGGCGATGACTTCATCGATGGGCATGTCCAGTTTTCGACGAGATATTGCTGGATAGATGGATGGATATGAGAAGAAAAGTTGTGAATAAAATAGAATATTTAAAAAAGGAGGGGAAAAACTTACAAGATGCCACTGTATGCAGGTTCGCACCACTGTATTTCGACATTTCATACATAACCTTAAGAGCCTGAACAGAATCAAAAATCGTTGCGGCCGACGATCTTTGTTGTTAGAAAATACATACAAAATGTAGGAAAAACATCAGCTCGTTTTCCGCAACGATAAATCGCAGACTTAGAATCTATTCTATTTCAATCGTCGGTCGCAACGATTTTTGATTCTGTTCAGGCTCTAACTCTGTCTACGATTCGAGTAGAGCCTACTCAAAAGAGTAGAGTAAAGTGAAAACTCTCTAACACTTACATCGACTCTTTTGATGTCGATGTTACTCTGGGTTTAGTTTATAGCATTGCTAGAACTTCGAAATACAGTAGTGGTGGCAACCTATCACCTTGACATAAAAAAAAATGTAAAACTGGCATAAAGGATTTGAATACACAATTTTAAAGCAAAGTTGGAAAAAAGTGGCATAATAGGTAAACAAAATGCTAAAAGACTGGTATAAAATTAAGGTTGAATAAAAGTGTTAAAATACAAATTCATTCGTGAGCAAAAATGCAAATTGTATACGAAAATGGTATAAAATAAAACAAATTTAAAATGTGCGGCATTTCAAAAAGTGGTATAATGTTTAGTATACTATATTGCCTTGTATAATAGTTACAAATATGCTATATGAAAAGCAAAAATAAGTAGTATAAAAGTGCTTAAAAGTATTGCAAAAGCAGTTTAAAGAATTATTATGAAAATAGTTTAAAAATAACTAATAAGGTAATATTATGTGTTTTAAAAATTCGTATAAAAAGTAGTGTAAAATACAATAAAAAGACAATATTAATTGTAGTAGTATAAGAACTGTCCACTCTTAATGCAATAGAAATTGTTTAAAATATCATGCACGAAAAAAAAATTGAAATGGCTTGAGAAGTAATCTGAATAGCTTATGCGAACTTTGTGGTAACCCGAAAGGTATAGAATTTGTTTGCTAATGAAAAGTAGACTGGTATAAAAATATATTATCAACTAAAGTGTAGAAAGCTGAATGAAATAAAAATTAAATTTCTTCTTGAGTTATTCAAGTCAACATTAAAAACATAAACATTGAAAAGAGTTGACAAAAATACACTGGTATAGAATAAATGTTTGAAGAGAAAGTATTTATCGAAATTTAAGAACAAGTATTGAAAAACAATATAAAAGAAGTGATATAAAAATTGTTAAAGAAATAATTTTTGCTGATATAAATTGGGATGTGGCCGAATAAAAACAGACAACAAAATTAGTTCTTTTAGTTGTTTTTTATAGAAATATTTTTTATAAATAGTGAAAAAAATAACAGTGAATTGTAAAAAATTGTGTAATTGATAGAAGTGCTTATAAAGTTTAAATTAAAAAGCATCAAATAAAAATGTATATATTTTCAGTAGGTTTCAGGAAAATTTTTGTAAATTTTTAAAGTTCAAAACCGTGAAAACTCTTACCAATATTTCGTAATCTCGTGTGTTCTAGCAGGGATATGTGATCCGGTTTCTTAAAACGTTTACTAGGGTACGATTGCAGACCATCCACCTCAGAATTGGGGCCATTGGCCAGCGTACCACCGATGCCAATCTTGAAGCGTTCCTCGAATTCATTGAAATCGATGTGTTTAAAGATCTTCTCATCATCCAGCTCGTTGAAGATTGTGCCACGTACCTAAAATATTAGATAAATATCAGACATTGCGGTTTAAAATTTAAACTTTGCAAATACTAATTCATAATTAAACCTTTTCTGTACTAAAATTTAAACCGGCTTATTATTACAGCTTTCTTTTTAGCTTTTTGGTTTAAATTTGAGAACAATTCTGTATTATTTTTTGTTTTTAATGCAATTTATACTAAATTCTTAATGCAATTTATACTAAATTCTAGTACATTGGATACTAAATTTGAATTTGGACTCGTAAAAAGTTAGCCTGGCAGTGCTGAGACTCAATTAAGACTCTTTGGTTCATATGTTTGTTTATTGCTTTTTTTACGTATAGCGCAACAGCCCAGTGATTAGAGTAGTGAGCACACAAACTTGATTTCGTGGGTATGAATCTCACGATTTTTGATATTTGTTGTTTATTTTTTCTTTTTAATATTTTCATCCAAGCCTGTACTAGATTTTAAACCAAAGCTGTATTAAAACCAATTTTAAGTATTTTATATTTATTTAATAGAACCTTATTTCTAACTGTCAGCTGAAAAACATAATGCTCTGATAGATGCTGTCCTGTGCCCAAACATTAAGTTAGATGGTTTCAAGCCTTAAATAACACGTATCTTTCTACTGACGATATTTATCGCATAGTTGTTGCAGAAGCCACTCGGCATGCAAGTTTGAGTGACTGCTTGGTAGATCTTGACACAACAGTCACTGGATATCAGGAAGAGTTTTTTGATTTGATGTTAAAAGGCTAACAAATAAAAAGGTAATGCTCTTTCATATTTCAACATTTTTATGTAGATGAATCGAGCGAAGATTTTACGCCAACTCAATCCACATCATTGCAAAGTGCAAAGTATAACAAATTTGTAGAAGAGCAATTTTTTTAAATACATCAATGATAAATCTTCACATTTTGAGATGTTGCAAGGTTACCCTCTTATGAAGGACTTATCAATCATTATGAACACACCTTTTACATCTTCCTCTGCAGTGGAGCGTTTGTTTTGTTTACAGTCCCAGAAGGCAATCTCTAACAGATTTTTTTTTTTTGAAAAATTAGTTTTGATGAGGGCCAACCATGAAACAAAGATATACAGATAGCTTACTCCGTGCGGAAAAAATGAAATCTTCTGCGCACTACGTCACTCGAGCTTGTCAGCTGTAACACGTGGTGCATACATACAAAAGAAAATGTGAAAAAGCAAAAAGTGAACACAAGCAGCAAGCAGCTTAATTGCAAGAATTTAAGAAATATTTAATTCATTTTCTAATATTGTGCACTTATAGTACGCGTAAATTATAATTTTTAATTATATTTTATGTAATTAAAATTAGTTCTAAAGTTTTAGAGCTTTTGATGAAAATAACAACGATTTTAATTGGGGCCATAAAATGAATTTACAATTTTTCAACAAACGAGAAGAACAAGAAAATGAAAACAAAGAATCTATCAATGTGCTGTCAAACACATAAAGTAACGTAGCTATTTTTTTGTGTAGGAGAACAAATGAGAACAGAAAACACCCCTATTATATATGCATTTCTTTTCAATAATAGTACTGAAAAATAAATTTGCTTAAATTTATTTTTAAATATATTTATAATGTAATTTATTTCATTTCAATAAACCAAATTTCAATAAGAAAATGTCGATATTTCTTCATCGCTATAAATGAATTATCCCCTTTAAATGTATTGTGACTACGTTTTTATTTGTCCACTTTGACAAGCTCGAACTACGTCACAACAAAGATGGCGGACATGCGCAATACTTTATCTGTAGTTCTTTGTATCATGAGGGCCAACAGAGTTTTTTTATTAATTTTTTACAATTAAAAATAAAAAGAAGTTGCTAAAATCTTTAACAAACTCATGAATTTTTATTTTTTGAAAGAATGTTAAACAAAATTCACCAAGTACTTAACAAAGTACTTGACAAATACTTGAAAGTACAGTACTTGTACTTGAAAATTTAAAGTATAAGTATGGAAGTACTTATACTTAGTACTTATTTTTTAAGTACCTAGGTACTTGTACTTATGCTTATACTAGTACTTATTTTTACTGGTCTGATAAATATAGATGAGAAGATTTAAGACAAGTATTTTAGATCAACTGAAGTGAAGAGCAACAAGAAATATCTGGTCGAAAATTTATTTCTAAATTAATTCAATTTTTAAATAAAATGGTCTCTATGCAATGCTGATATAAAATAGCACTCTCAAACAATTTAATAGAAAGAAAACGTTAAACAGTCTTTTGTTGATTTCCTAGTCTGTAAGAACTGTCCTAAAAGTGAACTTGAGAAGCATGAATTTTAAATATAAAACTATAGTTTTCATGCTCAAGGCTTAAAGCTTATGCGTAAAAGTTGAAGTTCTATGAATTAGCACAATAAAAAATTATAGAACTTCATCAGTGGTATAAAAACTGCCATAAAACGATATTTCATATTTTCACACACTTTTTGCCATTTTCAATTTTAATCAAACATTCAAAAAATGTTAATGGAAATTTATTAAAAAAAAATTACTGGTATATTAAAACATATATGAGCGTACGTATTTATTTTTTTCTATATTCTCATTCATATTCTCTAAAGCACTGTGTTCATCTTGCAATGCTTTTGTGATATAAGCAATTTTCCAAAACTGGTCGAAATTGTGACCTATGCAATTTTATACAAAATTTTCCAAAATTATCCAAACTTCAACTTCTGTTGGAAATAGAAAAATAAGCATGTAGTTTTTGGACGTTAATATTAACACTATTTAATATTGCTACACGTAAAACTGGTATAAACTGCTATAATTCTAAATTGGTATGTTCATATAAATTAATAAAATTTTAACAGCTGATAAAACATGCACAAACGAATAATTCTTATAGAAAACCCGAGGAATCAATGTCGTCCAGAACGCATAATAAATTTTTTTAAATTAGTCGAAACTATAAAAAAACTTATTTTTGAAAAAATACGGGTTTTGATGTATACTTTGCAGTTCTTGAATGGCTTTAAGTATGAAACTTGTCGAAATTAGGGAAAGTCTAAAAAGGTGAAGGCCAAGTAATATCATTCAAGATTAGTATACTTGCAACGAGTGTAAATTAAATTTAGTATAAATCGATTCTGATGTAAATTTTAAAATAAATGCTGTTATTAATTAATTATTTAATTAAATTTAAAATCGGTCGAAATCATGATTAAATAATTAATTTATGACTTTTGTAGCAAAATTATGCAGTTTTTGGACGGCTGTACAATTTTTTGCAACTGGTCGAAATTTAGATAAATTTTGGAATTCCTTGTGTGTAACCTAATTAAAATCATTAAACATTAACAGACTTACAACCAACTTAACTAAAAACTAGCCTAAAACAAATCTGGTATAAATTTAATTGGTGTTCGCTGGATTGATTTATATGGAGGTAAAAAAAAATTATGTTGCCTGGCCAATCTTCAGATCCGGCATGAATAGTTATCAAAAAAAGAAAAGGGGCCGATCACATCTTAAATTTTTTGAATTTTTTCTTTAGGCATTTTTTTTTCAAAAATTTTTTGTATATAAACGTGCACCTCTTAGCACCGCCTCTATTTCCAAATATAATGTCGGGTATAAACAGGATTACACAATACACATTTTTCATAATCCTATTATCAAAATATTTCATAAACTATTTTGTTTTGAGAACATTCAGAGCCGCTTTAATAATAGACTTTAAATATAATAGCGAAATCAATTGTCCTACTTTGTTTTTTTTTTCTGATGCTACACAACAAAAATGTAAAAACATTTGATATTTTGCATGAAATAAAACATGCCTCAAAAAGTCAATCCCAAAGCCGTACAAGTTCATCATTCATATCCTGCTAATTTCCTTCAATATCCGCTTTGCCTGTTGCTACAGTTTTTGCTGAACTTTACTCAAGCTCAGCGCAACTAGTAAACAGATAGACGACAGACGGCCCGACCATAAAAAGGATCTTTGTTGAGGAGAGTAACTCACCTGGTTTGGCTTCAGTGCAATCCAATTAAGTGTTGGCAACTTATACTTGGTCGGCACCTTCCGCTTAATCGTCATGGCGCCATCCGGTGCCGGCATAAAGCCAGCTGCGGGCGGTGGTGGTGGCTGGAATGTGGACATCATGGGTGGTGCATTGGGCGGTCGATGTGCAGTGTTGCCACCAGCGCCGATGGCACCGTTGCTGTGTGCATAATGAGAGGATCCACCATTTGGCATCATGCCCATGCCATCCATCATCATGGGTGGTGGTGGCGGCACTGGTGGAGCAGGTGGTGGTGGTGGTGGCGGTGGCGCAGCAGCAGCAATGGGCGAAAGCGCAGATAACAGTGGTGGTGGAGGCGGTGGTAGCGGCGGCGATGTACATTTATCCGGCGAATAGATGCCATTTGTTAACGAACCATCAGCGCTGCTCATGGAGCGTGGCAGCGAACGCGAGAGTGTCTGCAGCTCTAAATTTTTGCTCTGAAGCAGCGACTCGCGCTTCTTTAGTTCTTGCTCGTTTTGCTTGAGTATTCGTCGTAGCGTTGTTACCTCCTCGTCGAACTGCAGCTTGGTCTGCAGCATCTCTTCACGCTCCTCCCTGAGCTGAACAAGTTCATTCTCAAGTTCGGCCAACTTGTACATGCATTCCGAGTTGCGATCCACTTCACGTTCCACCTGATCTTCGAGTTCCTGCACACGCTCTAAAGCCGCAGTCTTTGTCTCCGAGTCTTCCATGAGCGCCGCAACGTCAAAGACATTGTCTAGATAGGCAGAAATTTGCACCTTCAGCTCCTCAGATTCGGTGAGACGCAATTTTTCGAGATATTTATCCAAGCCTAATGCCGTGAACTCGTACTGGAGATGTACGCGGTAGTTCATGTCCTCAACTGAGTGCACCACGATGTTCATGAACTGCATGCAAGCGACCATAAAGTCAATGTTGAAGGCTTCAAAATTCATAAAGTACTCCATGAGTGTCTGGAAGCGACGCTTCTCCTGACACACATCCTTAAAGTTGTCGAAGGAGGAAAGAATAATTTCATGGCCACCTTTGACAAGACAGATGGCTGCCAGCAGCTCCAGCACCAGAGCCTTCGTGCGTAGCGACTTGTGAATGAGACTTAAAGCAATACAATTGATGGCCTCCCGATGTTGGATGACCATGTTGAAGCCGTACTTGTTGTTCATGATGGCACGCAGGCACATGATGCACACGTGAATGTCATCTGTGGAGGCGCCCATGTTCAGCTTGGCAATATGACGCGAGCGACGCTTAATGCTCGGACTGTCGAGCACCTCGGCCAGCGAGGGACGCAGAAAGCCACCATTAACGGACGTGGCCGATGTGGCGGAATGGTTGTGATGATGACGTGAGCTTTCGAGAAGACTGGAGTTGCCAGTTGCGTGATGGCCAGTACCCATGCCACCCACACCATCGGCCGAGTTACCGAGCACCTCATGAGTACCAGTGCTGCTCATATTCAGCCGCTCATCCGACTCACTGAGTGCCTCCTGAATGCGCTGCTCATGACGCATCATCTGGAGACGAAAGCTCAAATAGTCGACGAGTGCATCGAGTCCTTGATTGGTTTCATCCAGAAACTCTTTAACCCATTCGATGTGATTGGTGCGTAGCGAGATTTCAAGATCACGCAACACTTGAGTAGAGGTCGATTCACCGACCATCTTGCGTTTCTGACAAAGAAAATAGAGGAAGAAAAGCTGTAAGTGTAACAAATTGGTGTGGGTAGGATAGGTAGGGGGAAGAGTGGAGGAATGGTGAGGAAAGACAATCAAATCGAGGATTCAAAAGGAAGGCATGTGATGTTGGTGCGTGGTGATGGTGAAGAAGTGGTGAGTAGTGGTTGGAGTGGTTGGATTTTGTGCGTGGTGTTTGCAGAAAGCAAAAGTAATCAACAAAAAATAGTTAGAGAGAGATAGAGAGAGCAAATAAAAGTGGCAACAGATAGAGTTTAAAAGAAAAATAAAGTGAGAGAGACAGAAAGAAACAGATAGAAAAGAAAAGAAAGAAACACATAGACAGTTTTTTGGTGAGTTAAAGTGTAGTGTGGTGAGTAAAATAGAGTTTTGTATTAATTTTCAACATTTTGTACTAATTGTTTTTCTTTTTTTCCCTACTACAAGAAGTTGTAAGTTGGTTAATTTGTAGTTATTGAAGTAAGGATTCTAAACGGGATTTAAATTAAGAAAAATTTTGAAGAAAATTAAAAATATGTCATGAAAAAACTACACACTACGCAAAGTGCGAACTGAGCATAAAAAATAAGAAAAGTCAGAAGAGAAAAGCAAAACACAAATTTTAATACTTTTAATTGAAGCTGCAAGGAATGTGATGATTTTTAACAAAAACAAACAAAAAAAAATTAAAATTGAGAAGAAAAAATTACGAATTATAGAGCGAACTATGCTAGTTTAAAAATATTTATAAACATATAAATAAGATGGCTTGGCTCTTTCCTGCCGAGTCATATAATGTAAATACGAAGTATCTCGACGACAGCGCCACCTATCGTATTCTAACAATGAACTATGCTTTGTTTGATCAAAAACATTGTGCAAATTTAACCTCAATCGATCAAAAGTTGTTCAGAGGTTATGTGATAGCAAACAGACGAATCAACGATTATATCTATAAAAATGTATCGAAAAAATTCTAGTGAATTATATGAATTCAAATTGTCGTAATAAATAAATTAAGAGAGAATTAAAAAATATTGAGCATAAGAAGAATAAAACGCATTATGCTTCGCATTGCTTATAATTCGCAGCAATTTATTCAGAAGAAAACATGAGTAAGTAATCAACCTAAATTTCACCTATAATAATAATATTTTCACTAAATCTTTATTTCACAATTATAAAAACTTAATTGTGAGCTCTCTAGACCATGTAAGGGTTTTTATTTCAATTTTTATTTTCAAACTGGTATAAAATAAAAAAAAATTATAAATATATTTCCAGTAAAAACTAAAAAACAAAGCACTTTCAACGTGAAGAAGTAGTATTTAAATGGGTTTTTAAAAAATTTTCAAAACGGCTCGAATTTTCATATATTAAAAAATGGAACTTCTGTTGGGCATATATAAAACACAATGTAAGACTTTTAAACCCTTTTCAAGCATTTTGTTTCCAAAAAAAATATTTAACTCAATTTATATTTAATTATCTGAGCAAAATTTGGGTAAGAAATATCTCAGGGGCTGTTCAAAACTTAATTGATTTCAAAATAGTATTCCTTTTGAAGACCCTTTATAGTCTTTAGAGTGACCTTTCTAGCAAGAGCAGTATAATGATAAGAAAAAATGTTTGGATTAATGGTTTACAAAATTGCTCGATTAAAATAAAAAAAAATTGTAATCTATTCACAAAGATATTCTTAAAAATCATCACATTAACTTTTTTCAAAATGGAAATAAATAAACTTAAATTTTAATAAATTTATGATTAGCCAAATTATTATATAATTATAATAATTTACTAATTAATAAAAGTAAATAAAAATACAAAAAAAAAAACTACAAAATAAAAAGTTTAAATTTTCAAATTCATTGTAAATAAGAAAAGAAACA
Organism: Dichetophora obliterata; assembly: GCA_963920525.1. Taxonomy (NCBI): domain Eukaryota; kingdom Metazoa; phylum Arthropoda; class Insecta; order Diptera; family Sciomyzidae; genus Dichetophora; species Dichetophora obliterata. The sequence goes on from OY986438.1 coordinate 34,563,509, forward strand.
CTCATGAACCAACTGCAACAACTACATACATTTAAAAGCAATAATAAAATTATAAAAAATTCTAAGCTCATGAAACAATTTTTTTTAATGCGAAAACTTACTCGATGACTGCGTGAAGCTTTCGGATCCAAATAGGTGCGCAGTTTGTTGAGATAATGCGAAGGTGGGTCCTTGGCTTGCACCATTTCCTGCAAGTAAAAAATGAGAAATTTTTATTTTTTTACTAACATTTTTTTTAAAAAACTATTAAAGATACATTGTATTAATGGATTGTTTTATATTTATGATGATCAGAGCTGTACAAGCATTCAATTTGATTTTATTTTCAAAAAAGTGAATCAGTGAATAACGAAATAAGAATGCATAATTAATGCAAAATTAATTTAAAAATAAAATTTTTAATTCACATTCATTTCTTAAATAATGAATAATTATTCATTTCAGTTATTCGTTTTCGTTATTTAGAATAATGAATAATTTTTTTATTCATTTGAAATATATTCACAAAGATTGCAATTCACAAAGAATTTCACAATTTTCAATTAGTCTTTCTTTATTCATTATATTTTTTTATACGTCATTAAGTTTTTGTTCATTACTCATTTGTTTTTCATTATTTATTCATTATTTATTATTTATTCATTATTAGTTTTTATTCATTATTCATTTTGTAATTAATCGTTATTATTTTTTTTTCATTATTCATTTGTTATTCATTATTCATTCTTAATTCATTATTCATTTGTTACTCATTTTTATTTATGGCTTAGGACGTAAATGAATAAAAAATTAATAAAGAATAACAAATGAATAAAAAATGAAAAATGAATAAGAAATGAATCAAAAATTAAAAATTAATAGAAAAAATAATTAAAAATTTTAAAATTGATTCATTCAATTTTAATAAATTGCATTCTTTGTGAATAGCATTCAAATGAATAAAAAAATTATTCATTATTCTGAATAATCAAAATAAATAATTGAAATGAATAATAAGTATTTTTTTAAAAAATTAATGTGAATTAAAAATTTTACTTATAAATCAATTTTGCATTCATTGAATGCATTCTTATGTAGTAATTCAGTTGTACTTAAAATTCTGAATATGAATGCCGATTTTACAGCTCTGATATGTGTAAACGGGCGATAGATATAAAATCAATTCTTTCAAAAAGTAATTATGAATTATAAATATTATTTGCAACCATAGAATTAACTATGAAATATTGCAAAACATTTTAGTTTAGTTTCGGAACCGCAAATAAATGGTAACGTGTAATAATGCAAAGAAAAATTCCGCGCTGACACACCAAGTCTAGCGCAGTTTGATGTATAAGCAAAATGCATTGACTGAAAATTTTTTTAAACCTTCATAACAGAAAAATTTTTAAATTTACATTGTGAGAGTGCTGAGAGCTGATCTCGATTTGAATTTTGAAAAAATGACAAGTAGAAAAATGGTGACAAAAGTAGAAAATTTTTAACAAAAGTAGGAATTTTATAAGTATAATAAATACTCGTATAATACAAAGTTTAATTCAATTTTTTCCAGTTTTCTATTTTTACAGACCTGAATTACATTTTATATGATTTTTAGTTCAATTAAATAAATAAAACTATAACAGATTTTTACTTCTTTGAAGGGAAAAATCTGTATCGTAACGTATGTATCGTAACGTATTATGTTATGGCTTGTATAAAAATAATTAAAAAAGAATTTTCAACGAAACAATTATGAATATATCTGTGGCCACAAGGAATAACGACTAAACTCAAAGTATCGTAAAAAACGATATTGTAATTGCCCGAACTACTACATATTTTTTTTAAAATATATGAACCGTTACAAACAAAATATGTGCAGACATAAGTGATGATCAATTCTGGGCAAAAAATGGATATAAAGCATACTTCCAAAAATTGGCAATAAAGTAAATTCCATATCGCTTTTTTACGATAAAATGGATATAAAGCATACTTCCAAAAATTGGCAATAAAGTAAATTCCATATCGCTTTTTTACGATATTTTGAGTTTAGTTATTATTCCTTGTGACCACAGATATAGCAACATCATTCCAGAAAACATTAAAATATTTTTAACAAAAAAACTCGTGCACACTTTCCAGATTTTTTGATTATATTAATGCAGAGAAAAACCACTTCCTTTTTTTGCATCGTAACGCGTCCTCTTTTGATTGTTTATATCTTTGGACAATACTTTCGATTTCTTCCACCTTTTACACTAAATGTACTAAATGCACTAAAGTACTACTAGAACGTTATCCAAAAATTAAACAGGAGAAAATAAGTTTAAATATTTCTTTGCTTTTTTTAATTTTCAACAACAAAAAAGGCGTACGAACGTTACGTGCGTGACTGTGGAAATGCCCATATAACCATAGCATAGCTATGAAACATTGCGTAAAATTTCAATTTGATTTATTAATCGCAAATTAATAATACAAAATAAAACAAAAAATTGCTGTACTAACACAACAACTTTAGCTCAGTTCAGTGTTGACTCAATTGCGCCAAGACGGTGTTTGTAATGCTGCGATTCCTGTATCAACAAAAAGTTGATCAGCGCAGTGAGTTGCGTTGATGAATATGTTGTTGAGTGATAAGCGGTGAGTTTAGTAACGCATTGAGCTATGTGGTAAAGTTCTTAGAACAGTTAGGTCTTACCTAAAGAAAATAAATCAAAGAAAATCCTGTCGCAATATTTATATTAAGGCTGTGTGCGAATTGTTCTAAATGCGACCTAAACTAAATAGTGTCGATAAGGCAGAGCTTCCTAATTAAGGAAGCATTTGGGAAGCTCGAGAATTTCCTAAATTATTTAGGAAGCACTGCCTTATCGACCCAATTTAGTGTAGGTCGCATTTAGATCAATTCGCACACAGCCTAAATAATAAATATAATACCAAAAAATGAGAAATTTTTAAATTCAAAAATTCAATCAAACTATTTAGTCTATTTATTATAAGTCTACTTTATGATTTTCAATAGTGATGTTTTTATTGTTCAAATAAACAAAATAGTTATTAAAAGTAAAAATAGTTTTTAATGTAAAATTAAAATTATTGTAAGAATTTGTTCAAGATTTTAAAATTAATTGCATTTTTTTCAATTTTAGTTTTATTTTTCACTTTTCTCTAGGACATAAGGATTTTTTTCAAAGGACTTTTAAGTTTCAAGACATATATTTGTTTAAAAATTTTATTTAAATACCAAAAATCTTCCAAACATGATAATATGGGTATCAATCAAATAGAAGAGGACAATCTCTTTTATAAAAAAAATCAATTTGAAAATAATTTTTTTTGGTATTAAAAGTAATATAAGTTTTTTTACTGCAGACAAATTAAAATTTATTTTCATAAATTTTCAAATAAAACAAGTCAATTAAACGAAGTTACGTATTTGGTATGGATGTATTGCCACTTTGTATTTTATTTTTTTTTATAAAAGAGATTGTCCTCTTTCGTTTAAAATCCATATTGTCATTTTTGGAAGGTGTAAAGTATTTAAACTAATACGTCTTGTAATTTAAAAGTGAAAGTTTGAAGTTGCATATATGTTGGAAATCCAACACATTTACTTGAACAAAAAGAATAGAATAACTAAGAAACAATTTGTGTATCTTCGCTTTTGCGTTATTTTTTTCAAAACAAATGTATCTGCGCAGTAACGCAATTCAGTGCTTCAACTCAGTAACGCAACGCAGCTCTGCGTAATCCATGTCTAATATAGACCATTCAATCTTATAAAATGTTGACAAGTTTTCTCCAAAGTCAACAGTTAAAACTCCAACTAATTAGTTAAGTTAAAACTAAAACTTTCAGAAGGCAAAAAAATTAGTTCACAAGTTTCAAACTGCATTTAATTGCTTTAAATATAAATCATTTAACTTGGTTCAAAAGCTACATACATTATATTTAAACATTTTAAATAAGCAGTTAAAGTTAAATTTAAGCACTCATTAAGACGCTTATTAATCTCAATCTGAGTTAGTTGAAGTATGTAATTTTAGTGTATTATTCAAGTTATTAACTAGATTTTTTTAAATTACCCTAAAACAGCTCTCATCACTTAAAGTTCAAACTAACAATTCGTTTAGATTAAAATTTTGTTTTTCTTCGTGCAAAACTCTCGGTCTCAGAATATCTAAAGACCTGACCTACTTATTCTTCAATATTCCGTTTTTGCATTTTGAACTTAACGCATCGTTGCATTGCATTAATTTCAATTTCCGCCATTTAGATAAAAAAGGCCATCCGTACACATAAGGAGAAATCAACTAACTGATATTTTGTTCAACTATTAAAATTGTTGATAACTCCTAAAGTTGTGTACAATATGTGACGGCACATTAAATGCAATGCCTAGTTTATCTTCTAGAGCGTGGACAGTGAGTTGAATAACTAAAAAAGAAAAAAATATAAATTAAAAAATTTACTTTTTTGCTGTAATTTATAACTTTGCTGCTTCATGCATTTTGTGTGCTGGGTAAGCAGCAGTGTTGCCAACAATTTGTAGCTCACAAAAATAAAAACGTTACTTTGACGAAAAAGCACTAAAACAAAATCTTAAATATATTATTCCATATTTGGCGGTTGTTTAAAAAGTGTATCAAAGAAAAAAGTTTTGAGACAAAAAAATATTTTTTTTTAATGTTATCGTTGGCTAAGTATGACAAAGGGCGCGTTTTTAGTAGCGACTTGTTGCTTTGCCGAGCCGAGCTGAAAGCGCGTCAAGCTAAACAGCTGGTAGTGCGATAGTTCGCGCTTACCACCGCTGACTTGTTGCAGATGGTTTTTGACTACTTTGTGTTGTTTGTATATATTACGTTTCTTTTTTTTCATTTTTGCAATCGAAGCATAAAAAAAGTCACGTGATTTCGTGTGAGCTTTTCGTTTTCCTCAAAACAGTGGGCAACAAGTGAAGAGACGAAAATGCGAAAAACTGTGCTGAAACGCACTTTAAGCCACTGTAAGTTGCTTTAAGTCGCTGACTTGTTGCAGCTGGTTTTTGACTATTTTGAATTTGTTTGCATATTAGGTTTTTTAAATTTATTTTCTCAATCGAAGCATCAAACAAGTCACGTGATCTCGTGTGTGCTTCTTGTTATCCACAAACTGGCGTTAAACAAGTCAAGAGACGAAAATGCGAAAAACTATCTTAAGCCACTATAAGGCGCTTTAAGACACTTGCTGTTACAGCTTGTTTCGACTTTTTTCCAATTGTTTTGTTCTGTTTTTAGTGGCCTTGTTGCTTCGTTTTCATTTCGAATTGTTTTTTTAACAAAACATGAAAAATAACAACATAAAAAATAGTGGGGGAAAATGCAATCGACTGAATAAGCGACTTACTAAAAGGCTTCCTGAACATTTGCCCGAATGCGGACTTTACACGGTCAATCATCACTGGACATGAATTATTTATATGTGTTAGTAAATATTTGTTTTTATGCATTACACAGATTCGTTCATGGCTGCATTGATCAACATATAATTATTTTGATATTTTGCAGACACATAAAACAGATTGATGTCAAATTATTAATTTTTGCACTACAAATTTAGATTAAAACAAAACCTACTGATCGCTAATTTTGATTTTTTTCACCTACTTGCATTTGATGCCTCGAAAAAACGAAGAAAAGTCGCAACAGTAAAAATAAAAAAAATGTATGTATTTTATTGAAGTTTTTCTTGTTGCTCTACCTTTTTTATGTTATTTAATGAATATAATAAGTAAGCATTGCGTAAAATAAAACTTAACACATGCAAACTGTGCGAACGAGTGAGAAAGGAACAATCGGCACTCTGAAGACCAGCGCACAAGTCGCTTTAAACTGCTTGTTCGGCTGACGCTATACGTACTTTGAGCTTATTTCAAATGATTGTATGTGCAGCGTTTTTCAGCTTTCCCTCTCGGTTCGGCTCGGCAAAGCATCAAGTCGACAGTATAAATGCGCCCAAAGCATGCAAATTATTAATAAGGTTATTTACCTAATGTGCTTTTTTTTTTAAGGAACGCAAAGTTTTAAGATTTCTATAAAAAGCCCAAATGATTACATTACATTATGGAATTAATTTTTTTTTCTTGTATTTGGGTACGTCCTGTGTTGCACACGTTACATTCGAACGCATATTTTTTGCTTAAATTAATCCTTTTGGCGTTTTGAATTCTCATATAACCTTTTTATATTTCTTACATTTTTGGGATATCTCTTGTGTTTTACTTTAAATGTAATTTTTAGAACCCTAAATTAAGAAAATGCCATTGATATTAGTTTTTGCTAGTTTGTTAAAGTCCCGAGCATTTTTAAAAATAAGTTTGTTGTATTTAATAACTATAATTTTAGAGTAATTTAATGCCGTTGCATATTTTTCTGTAAACTGATATAAAAATGCATACATAATTTTTCTATTTTTAATGCATTATTAGCTCTCTTTACGAAGCTAGTTCGATTGAAGAAAAAATTAGATTCCTCTAGATTTGTTTTTTGTGTTGTGCGCAGTACTGCATGTAACTTACTTGTGGCATGCTCAAAGCTACATAACTGATTTATTTATAAGGGAAATACACCTATACTTTAAGTTAGCACAAATATGATATTTTAAAATTTAGTGCATAAAATTCAGTTCAGTACTTTTGGAGTTTACCTGGAACAAATATATTTTAAGTTTCTAATAGAACGTGCTGACAAAAGGGGGTTCTAACCGCTTGGGAGATTGCCCTTGTAAGGAATGTTGTTATCACCTAAGGTTGCAAACAGAGTGAACGCTGAAGCGAGCAGGCAGACAGCCGCAGGCAAACTATGTGAACAAGAGAGATAAAAGTTACCTTGGTTTTATTTCTATCTCGTTTTTCGGAGGATTCTGCCTGCGCCTGTCTGCCTGCCTGTCTGTCTGAATCGGTATTCACTCTGACCGCAACCTTAGACTTATAAAGCTTTAAAGACAAATGAACCTAATTAATTTGACATATTCTTTTTAGATAATATTTAAATATATAGATAATTTTTATATTTTATATTAAATATTTATCAATACAATACATTTCATTTGTGTAAAAACGTGTAAACATTGAGACTATTTTTAGTTTTTTGGTATTCAGGACCATAAAGTAAATACATGTTTTCTGTTTTACAATCGGAAAGAACTAAATTAAAAAGGAAAATTCACTATAATTACAGAAATTTATTTAGTGCCTTTAAAAAAAACAAGTGTATTGCAACATCGAAAAGCACTAGATCTAGACTTGGCAACACAGTTGAGCGCTATAAAGTTGAGCGATTTTTGCCAGTTTGTGGTTTGCACTGCTTGTTACTGTTGTTATTATTGTTGATAGTGAATTTCAATTTATTTCATTTTAATTTCATTTCCGTATTTTTCATTTTGTTGAACTTTTCATGCGGATGTTGCTGCTCTTTATTCTGATTAACTTCATTTTTTTTCTTTCTTTATGCAGTATTATTGTTTATCGCTAGCGTTGGTAAAACCATAGCTAAATATTTGCAGACAACAACCAGCAATGCGATATACATATATGTAGAGGAAGCTATTGAACTACATAAAAGTTCGTTAACTTTTGGATGAGTCAAAAGAATTGCAGAGTTGTGATGATTGAATCATATCTGCTTCAAAAACAAAGCTTAGTTTGTCTAAACTAATTAAAACATTTGTACTATATTTCAGAAACTTTATCTTAATCTATATCGAATGTCGGATTTCAGATGCTGTTTTGCATTTAATCTATGAGCTTGATATGTCGAGCAGGTTTTTGTAGTGTTAAATTCACCAGCATAATTATATTTGATATCACAAGAATATAAGCTGAACCTGTCGGATGCATGAATTGTCAAAACTTTTTGTTTTACGATTTTTACGCGTTCAAAAAATAAGAATTAAAATCTTTCTTCTTCACATCGAGCCACATTCTTAACACTGATCACGAGCTGATATGCCGAGAATGGTGCTAAATATTTTAAATAAAAGCATACTAACTGTTATGTGACTGCGAAAAGAGAGCAGCAAAAACAACAAAAATAAGCGCCAGCAAACTTCACAACAACTGCAAATTTACACAGATTGGAAACAGATACAGAAACAACAAACAATACTAACAACAAGAACAACTTCAACATAACAACAATGTTTGTTTTTTTATGTGCATGTTTTTTTTTCACTGCCTGCTTGTTTAGGCCATGTCAAGCAATTACCAAGTGCGACAAGCGTAAACAAAGCTTAGCAATGCCAAAACAGCGCAAACTTAGAAACTAGCGCTGAGTGAGCCAAATGTTGATGCTACTGCAGCACTTTTGTTGGCACGTTTCTGACAATGTTGCAGAAAAAGCAAAGTGTACTAAAAAACTTAAACTACCTCTTTTACCACGATGGTTGCTAATACAAAAACAATAAAATAAAAATGTAATAATTGCTTTTACAAGTGCAGAAATTGCAAAGCGGCAATTAAAAAAATTAAAATATTGTTAGTTGCATTTTGCAAACAGTAATGTTGCACCGTAAAAAATTATCTATGGCAGTTAAATTGGTCGAAATAGTTTTACCACCCATTCTTTGCTCCGAGGAGTTGGCAACATGATTGATTAAAAAGAAAACATAAATATAATAGATTATTTTCAATTGATCGAAAATGTAAAATTGGTTGAAAAATTAAATTTGAGCGAAAAGTAAAAATGACTTGCAAAATTATCATTGTGGAATAACGAAAATTGATTGAAAATTCCAATTGGTCGAAAAATTAAAATGTGTAGAGCATTAAAATTTTAAGAAAAATTTTAAAAAACCGAAAATAAAATTGGTCAAAAATTTAAAACTGGTCGAAAAATTAAACTGGAGCGATAAGTTAAAATTACTTGAAAAATCACCATTGCCGAATAACAAAAATTGATTGAAAATTCCAATTGGTCTAAAAATTAAAATCTTTATAATATATATTAATATTTAACGAAAAATTGTAAAAAACCAAAAAGAAAATTGGTCTAAAAATAAAAATTTGACGCAACACAAAAATTTACCAAATTTACAAAATTGGTCGAAAAAATTAAATTTTTATAATATAAAAATTAACAAAAAATTGCAAACAAATAAATTCCTTTTAAAAACATTTGTCGAAACGCAAAACTTTTTAAAAAATTCAAACTAGCCGAAATATTTTTCACATTTAAATTAATATAAATTTTAAATTGGTCAAAATAAATTAAAATTGATTGAAACTGAAAATTGGTTGAAATCTATGTCGAACAACAAAAATTTATTGAAAATGAAAATTGGCCGAATTAAAATGTTTATATTATTAAAATTGAATTGTTAATTTGGTCAACAATTAAAAAATGGATCGAAACACAAAAATTTAACAAAAAAAATTGGTCAAAAAATGTTCTCATTTCATATGATTACAAATTTAAATTGGTCGAAAAATAAAATTGATCGAAAAACGCAATCTGAGCAAAACATGAAAACTGGTTAAAAAATTAATCGACACCTAAAATTGGTCGAGTTAAATGTTTATAATATTAAAATTTAATGAACAATTTTAAAAACCGACAATGTTAATTTGGCTGTATATTAAAAATGTTGGTCGAAACACAAAAACTTAAAAAAATAAAATTTGTCGAAAAATCTCGGTTGAAGAATTGATTGAAAACGAAAATTGGTCGAAATAAATTTTTATAATAGCTGTGTTCCTATCGCCTTAATATAATCACGATAAAAAATTCTCTCAAAGGAACGGCAAGAAAAACGACTCGTAGAGAGCGCTACCGTTGCAGTCAAAATTCAATTCAAACAAACTATAATGGTACAATAACTATTAGGTGTCATGAGAACGTGTATCGTTCACAACTGTTGTGAACTGTTATGGTAGCGATATCTTAGTGAACAATGTTTTTCTCTGACTGGGTTTTACTCTAAACGTCAGAAAAGTTGTAAATTTTTTATATAATTATTATTATTATGCAATTATATAAATATATATATATTAGGCCGGGTCGATTTGTGGGGAGGCAAAAAAATCGCCCATTGCTCAGTGAAAATCGTATTCTAGGGATCAAAATAAGAAACTTTGCCCGAGGAACTATACCTTTAAAACGAATTCTAATGCCCCAACTTTTGACTTTTGTTCCGTAGGGTCAAATTTTGAAAAATCCCTTTTTGACCCATTTAGAGTGCCCCAATCGAGACCAAATGTATAACCAACCCCCACTAACTTCGGAGGGCCGATCCACCCATGCCAATGGCACACCCCCTGGAACCGCCTGGGGTTCCCCATACAAACGGTGATTTTTCGAAATGTTTGTATGGTGAACCCCCAGGGGGTTCCAGGGTGGATCAGCCCTCTAAAGTTAGAGGGAGTCGGTCATACATTTGGACTCGATTGGGGCACTCTAAATGGGTCAAAGAGGGATTTTCAAAATTTGACCCTACGGGACAAAAGTCAAAAATTGGAGCATTAGAATTTTTTTAGAGGTATAGTTCCTCGAACAAAGTTTCTTATTTTGATCCCTATAATACGACTTTCACTGAGCAATGGGCGATTTTTAAATCGACCCGCCCTAATATAATATATATCTATGTATATATCGAATTTTAAACAAAAGAAAACAAAATAAAAAGTGAGAGTCACACACATTGTCTGCATTCAGCGGAATCAATAATTGCTCTATATATATATATATCTATATACATAGAGCAAATATTCAGCGGAGTCAATAATCTATACATAGATATAGAGCAATTATTGACTCCGCTGAATGCGGAAAATGTGTGTGATTCTCGCTTTTTATTTTGTTTTCTTTTGCTTAACATTCGACGGTCGCAGCTCGTGAGAAAATAGGTAGCTGTCAACGCTACCTAATAGTGATTGTATCATGCAAACAATTAGTTCAAAAATGAAATGGCAGCTTATAAAAATATACAGATGCGGCGGCACCTGTGTTTCAAATTTTTTAAAGTCCTGATCACAATTTTATATGGGTAGCAAAAATAATCCTATTTGTTATAGGATTCAAATCTTACTACCCAACCACTTCCTACTTTGAACATCAAAATACCATGAAAATCGCAAAATGGGATATTTTCGTGGTATTTTAAAACTCCCAACAAAACCCAAAAACTTCTCATTTCCAACACCAAAATCGCAAGAAAATCGGGAAAAGGAATATTTTCCGTGTAATTTTTTAACCACAAAAACCATTCCATTTAAGGGAATGCCTTCTTAAAGTTTGCCTGGAAAACACCTACTAAAATCCTTTCATTGAAGGGCTCAAAGTAATCTTCTATTGAAAAATTCTGGAAGCACTTCTAGAAAAATCTAAGGAAAGCATTCCTACCAATGACATGCATATGTTAAAAGAGTGCCTTCTGGGTATGAAAGTGGAAGGGATGGATGGAATTCAGGACTTTCCCTTCCACTTTACTTTCTTTTGGAAGAACTTTTTTGCTGAGACGTTATTCCAGCTTAGGTCAGTCATTCACGATTCCTTTACAGCTACTTAACCATAATCAACCCTGACATCGCTGACATGTTCCCTCTTTGCAACGAGCCAACGAGCACTCTCCCATACCACCCAACACCTTTTTTCCTGCTGCTCAAACCCTACGGAGCTCACTACACATGCGATCTGGACCAATCTAGTCGAGGTCGCCTCTTTCCTACAACAACAACTACTGTGTAAGAAGTCAATCACACAGACTAGACAGACTGTTTCGGAAAGCGTTACCCTTTCCATCTTCAGTAGTCTTGAGTGATTAAGCTGTGACTTACTTACTGTTAAAGTTCTATATGATTTGGCATTCGTTCGAATAAAATCTTTGAAATCATATGCTGGTAAAGCAGAAGTTTTTATTTGACCAAAGCCTAAAACTCTAACTGGGATTTTGTGTGCTCTAGTTGCCTCTTTTTCACTTTTTTCTTTGGTGTTCAACGAATTTGCCGAAATGCGCCAATGAATTCTGAGAGTGTATTGCTTCCGCTAGAAAGCTAAGATTATTTTTAATTAATTTAACATTAATTAAAATTTTTTTTATTTTGTCTGGCAGAGTTTTAGGTTGCGGACGGAGTGAACGCCGATTCAGACCGACAGGCAGACAGGCACAGGCATTAACCTGCGAAGAAACGAGATAGAAATAAAGCCAAGCTAACTTTTATCCCGCTTGTTTACATAGTTTGCCTGCGCCTGTCTGCCTGCCTGTCCGCTTCAGCGTTCACTCTGTTTGCAACCTTAGGCTTGACCTTAAATAAGAACCTTTGCTTTGAAGTCATATGATTTTAAAGAGTTTATTCGAACAAGTGCTAAATCATATAAAACTTAAACAGTGGGTTGGTCACACCTAAATCACTCAAAACTACTGAAGATGTAAAGAGTAGTGCCTTCCGAAATGGTCTATCAAGTCTGCTGTATGATTGACTCTATACAGAGTATTTGTTGTTGTTGCTTTCTTCAAAACTTACTTGATCTAAATAGCTCATAATTAAAAATCGTGTAAAAATCAAAGAGTAAATACTAGCAAAAAATTAGTCGAACATTTCAAATGGAAGAAAACATTATAGTCCAAAAAAATGCAATCTTAAAAACGTTATTAAGTTATTGTTTCTCAATTTTACTGTCGACATAAACTATAACTATTTACGTTCAATAAACAAAAAAATGCTGCAAGCTAAACTGTTTAGTTTACAATTAGTGCCAAAACTTTAGACCACTTTGTGTTCGCACAAATTGCACACATGTGATAGCACGTGCCGGCAGGCCAAAAAAACTCTGACATGTCACGCTAGGCCAAGCACAGGCACATCTTAAACGAAAGTCAACACGTGGCTAGAGAGCATGGCATGCAAGTGAGTCTATGTTACAACTTCATCAACAGGCTAAGAACTTCAGCAGGACTTTCAGCTTTGTTTGACTTCTTTGGTTTCTTGTTGTTTTTTGGTTTTTGTGGTTTTGGCTGTCAATTTTGTAGCATAACAAACCAGCTGCATGAGCTTAAAATAAACTGCTTGTCAAAACTGGCTAACCAAAAATTGACAGCGAGACTCAAAGAGGCGTTAAAAATTGACAATTAGCTGAACAAGTTTACGTAATATTCAGTTAAAGTAAAAAGTTTGTAACCAACACTATAACCAGCATTGCATAAAAGCCTGCCTGAAACATCAGTAAAAGCTGCTGCTGCTGTCATGAAAACTTTCATTTTTTTTAAACTTTTTTCAATTACAACTTATTTTCTTTAATTAAAAATCGATTTTTATGTCAACAACCAAAACTTTTTGTATCAACAGAAAAAGTAAGGAAATATAAAAAAAAACGACTATTTAGTTCAAAGAAGAAGAAAAACAACATGAGTGGGTCACTCGAGCAGTGACATGATGAAAATAACGCAAAGTAAAAACCATGGCAAACACTACAAAAGCGAGATAATAGCAGAAATGTAATTACTTCTTATTTAACCATTTCAATCGCATTGCGATTGTGTAACAAGTAGTTACAATTGCGGCCAGAAAAAAGGTAGTAGTTGTAATAACCTACTTTAATGCTAAGTCAGGATTTTGTATGTTGTTTTATTAATATTGTTAACATTTTCATTGCTGTTTATTTGTTTGTTTGTTTTCTTGAGTGAACAACAATTTGCCAATCTGATAAAATCAATGATATTAAAATAATGATAGGTTAGACTGTGCAGCAGTGGATGTGCACTGAAAGAAACTTGTATTTGAAAATGTATTTGAAAATTTAAAAAATCCAAGACGAAATTTTACAGACGATGGTTATAGATTAAAAAATAATCAATAAGATTTATTTCATAAAATTTTTATGAGCTTCACATTTTTAAAGTTATTTTACTATCAAAGCTTCAGAAAACTTAAAAATTTTGTAGCATAATTCACGATTTATGATTTGACATTTACTTATTTATTTATTTAAATTAAGACTTTTTTACGTTGGTTAAAATTGATAGAAAATCTTAGATTAATCAAAAGGTCAAAATTGGTCTAAAGGTAAGAAATTGTAGAAAATTATAATTTTATAAAAATAAAAAAATTGGGCGAAATTTAAAAGTGAGCAAAAAATTTGAATTGGTCAAAAAATAAATTAAAAAAATTTGACGCTATTAATTTTCGGCTTACAATTAAAAATCATAGAATAATTTTAAATGGTCGAAGAGTAAATTACTTGGTTGCAAAATAAAAATGTATCTAAACGTTAAAATGTACTTATAGTAAAATAATACTTGACCGAAAAATTTAATTGTTATATGGTCAAAGAGCATTAATTGGTCGAAAACTTAAAAGTTATCCAAACGTTGTAATAACCGTTGTAGTTATTGAAATTAAAAAAATAGATAATTATCTAATTAACTATATTAATAAAAACAAATAATTATCTAATTAACTTTCTATGGTAGAGCCAAACCAAATGAAGAGTCTTCAATTAGTATCAAATTAAATAAAAAAATCTAAAAATAATTGATCGATTTCAGTCAAGGTCATAAATAATTGGCATAATTGAAATCATGTCAAAAGTCAAATAATGGATCACACTTAATTATATAGTTAAAATGCATATTTAAATAATATTTGGCCGAAAAGTAACATTTTCAAATACAATTAAATAAATTTATTTAAATAGAAAATTGCACTGTGGATTCCTTGCGAATTTGAATAGGTCAAAAAATTGTAACTAATTTTATAATGAAAAATGGCTAAAAAAATAAATAGTACTCGCCAAACAGGACTTATTTCACTTTGGTTCAAAGTGAAGAAATACATGAAATTTTTCGATAACTTTAAATTGACCAAATATGTAAAAATTTGTCTAGGCTTGCAATTTGTAGAAAAATTGTATTTGGTATAAAAACTGGAATTGGCCTTAGAATAGAAATTGGTCGAAATTGGTCGAAATTTGTCGTTGGTAGAAAAATTTAAATATTTCGACATTTTAAAATTTTCGCTTCATTTTCGTCATTTCAACTTTCGCTTTTCAGTTTATTTTGGGCTCAAAAATCATACAAAAAGTTTTAAAATGGTCGATATTTGTTTTATTTTTAACAGTGATATTTGGTCGAAAAATTAAAATTAGTCAAATAGTTTAAATTTAATAATAAAATTAAATTTGACAGAATAATTAAAATTGACATAAAATTAGAGATGGTCGAAATATCAAAAATTATAGAAAAAGTAAAATAAATTTTCTAAAATGAAAGCTCGCAATGAGAATTCTTCGCAAATTAAAATTGGTCGAATGATGGTAATTAGTTCAAAAATGAAAAATGATTAAAAAATAAATAGAAATTATCAAAAAATATGAAAGAACTAAATTGGATTTCAATTGGTCGAAAAAGTAAAATTGCTCAAAGACTTGAAATTAACCAAAACATGAAAATTTAACGAAAAGGTTGAATGAAAATGGATAATGGACTATATATGATAATTGGCCGAAAAATGGAAATTAGTCTAAAAAATAAAATATGTAGAAAGTTGTATTTCTTTGAAAAATTAAAATAAGACAAAATAACCAATATTATCGAAAAGTTTACAAAATTTGTTGCTATTAAGTCTCACAATGAAATTGTACAATGATTTGTTCGAATAATGATAATAAGATTAAAAATACAAAATAGTTAAAAAGTAACTACATGTATGTATACATATTTATGAAAACATATGAAGACAAATTAAAATTGATAGTAAAATTAAAATAAAAGAAAACCTATGTCTAAATAATGATTAAAATTAATAAACGAATAGATTGTCAAATAAGTAGAATTTTTTTGGAAGCAAAAAGAAAACTTGATTGAAAACTTAAAATTGGTGCAAAAATAAAAATTTAGCTAAAAAGTAAACTTCAAAGCAGATACTGATAATGTATCAAAGTATAAAAAATGGTCAAAGAAATTTAAATCGATACAAAAAATTTAAATAAGTCGAAAATTTAATGAATTGGAAAATTGGTCGAAAAAGAAAATGTAAAAGTTAATAAGGCTATTTACAGTTTCAATACGCTGGTCTGCTATTTGTACGATTTGTTTTTTGTACGACAATTTACGTAAGCGTATTTTGCTTTGCTGTTGTTTTGCATGCAAACGAAAATACACCAACACGCGTAAATTAAAGTAGCCCTTGGACGTGTTTTTTGTACCTGGTATTTTTATGCTCTGTCTACGGCCGCCATATTACATACATCACAGGGTTGCATAATTTTTTAATACGACAGTCACATGGCGGAGTGCTCACAGTTTTAACAATAACAAATGCTATAAATACGATTTGCTAAATGTACGCTTAAACTGTGAATAGCCTTAATAAAAAATAATAGAAATTGAGTAAAAACTATATATCGGACAAAGCTAATGAACAAAATACTTAAAATAGATCGAAGAATAAAAAATGGTCAGAAAAATTTAAAAAACCTAAAATTGGTCGAAAATTTTAATTAGTTGAAAATCAGAAATAGTTATTTTATAGAAAAAATAAAATTGACTAACAATTAAAATTGGTCAAGGCAAAAATTGACTAACAAATATATTAACACCAAGGACAAAAACTGGTGCGAAAATTCAAATTTGCAGAAACGAAAATGGGCCGGAGAGTAAAAATTTATAGCTAAAAAAAAATGGTCGAATTCTTGTATGAAACAGAACAAAATTTTAAAATTGGTCAGAAAAATTTAAAAAACCTAAAATTGGTCGAAAATTGTAATTAGTTGAAAATCAGAAATCGTTTTTTTATAGAAAAAATAAAATTAACCAACAATTAAAATTGGTCAAGGTAAAAAATTGATTAACAAATATATTAACAACACCAAGGACAAAAACTGGTGCGAAAATTCAAAATTGTAGAAACGAAAATGGGCCGGAGAGTAAAAATTAAAGATAAATAAAAATGGTCGAATTTTTGTATGAAACTGAACAAAATTTTAAAATTGGTCATATAGTAAAACGAGTCGAAAAATTTAGACATTAGTCCACAAAAATTGGTCGAAAAATTTTCGATATTAAAAATATTAAAATTCATCGGAAAAATAAAATTCATATAAAACTTAAACTGATAAAAAACTTTAAATTTATCAGAAGAATAAAAATGGTTTAAGAACTAAATTTGGTCGAAAAGATACATACGTAAATAGGACAAAAATTTAAAATGTGAAAAACTTCAAACCGATAAAGTTATAAGAATTGGTCGATAAGCACAATCTTTTTATATATACATTAAAAATCAAAACTTTATTATTTTGGCATTTCGACAAATGTCAAGAAAAAAACAAAATTGTCATAAAACTTCAACATTTATGACTTAACGTGTATCACAGTAACCCAGTTTGCTGTACATTAACAACTTATTGAAAACATAAAAACAGCACTTAGGCTATAACTCTCCTAAAATGTGGTTAGTCAGTTTATTTTTTCTCTTTTGCAGCAGCTAGAGAGAAAATATATAAAATACAATAAAACTCGAGCTAATTATAGATTGAATTGCATGTTGTTGTGTTGTTAAAACTAGTGCTATAATAAAAGTTTTGCAGCTTGTTGCCCAACTCTAAAAGAACAGCTTACTTCAATTTGACCTTAGGCCAAACGAGTGACAGTTTATAATGGCGGAGAAAGGCAGCCAGACAGTCAGTCGTCGAGTCAAATTAAGAGTTTTCAGTAGCTGTTGATTTTATTATTCTTGTTGTTGTTGTTGTTGTGTATCAAACAGTGGAAGTTAAAATTGCTAACGTCTGTCATTAGTTGGAGTTTTAATAGGTTTAAATCTATGCAAGCAGTTTAATCGCATTATTTTCGTCAGACTGCAAAGCACACATTCAAACATAGCTGACACTAAGTTGTTATGCAACTTCAAACATTTTAAGTCTTGCTACTTTATGGCTAAATAAAGTGAAGATTGTTTTTTTTTTTGTTACATCCTTTAAATGAAATTTTAACGTTCATCCATAAAAACTCATAAAGTAATGATCGTTAAATATATTTTATAAGTAATCAGCCGACAGGTGCAGTTTATGGTCTACAAAGTAAGCCAACACGACAGGCAGACAGACAGCCAGGCCGTAAATAAATTTTTTAAGCATTTAACACCCACAGGAAATTTGAGCAAGAGTTGAAAATAACAGCACTTTGGAGTATTTACCGTTATAAGTGTGTGTAGGATTTATAACGTAGGCTTTAACACAGTGCAGCTAAATTAGGAGCTTAAAACGAAAAGTTTAGATTTATTAGAGAGAGAAATACGGACATAAAAATAGCCATACAAAAATTTTAGCACATATTATGAAGCCACAATGTTGAGCTTTAAATACTTTTTTATTAAATGTGGATAAAAAAGCTTGTTGTGTTAAGTATTAATAAAATCAACGGTTTTGACAAGAAATATTCAACTTGATGGATTTTCAAACAAACATTCTGAGGGTGAGAAATGAACTTATGAACAATTATTAATTGCAAAATAAATAAGGCTGAACAATTTAAATTGGTCGAAAAATGCAAAATGGTGGAAAATTTTTAATTGGTCTAAAATTAAAATGGCTCGAAAGAATTAAATGGTTTAAAAATATTAAATTGGTCTTATTGTACCTACATATGAAAAACTAAAACTGGTCGAAAAATCGCATGCAAAGCTTTCTTCATAAAAAGCAAATGAACAAAATATTATATTTATAATTCGGATTGACTGAAATATTAAAATGGGCCAATAAATTCAAATTTGTTTAAACATTCAAATTGGTCGAAACTTTAAACTGGTCGAAAAATAAAACTGCCTTCGAGAGTAAAATTGGTTAAAAAATTGAATTTGTCTTGTAATACAAACAAAAAGTAAAACTGGTCGAAACATCTTCTGCCAAGCTTTTATTACATTATTTTATTAGAAATTAGGATTGGCCGAAATATTAAAATAGATCGAAAAATGTAAATTGATTCAAACATTACAAGTGATCAAAACTTTAAACTGGTCGAAATAATAAAACTACTTGAAAGAATAAAATTGGTTAAAAAATTTAATTTGTCTTATAACAAATAGAGACAAAAAGTAAAACTGGTCGAAAAATCTTATGTCAAGCTTAAATGAGAATAAGCTTAAGAACAATATATTTTATAAGAAATTCGGATTGGCCGAAATATTAAAATAGGTCGAAAAATTTAAATTGGTTCAAACATTAAACTAAAAATTTAAATTTTTAAACTTGTCGAAAAATTAAAACTGCTCGAAAGAATAAAATTGGTCGAAAAATTTAAATTTATCTAAAAACTAAAATTAAAAACTGCATAAAAAATTTAAAAATGTCGAAAAAGTAGAATTCGCAAAGAAATTAAGGACCGGTTTATGTAACCGGCATATGCGGTAGCCGGAATACTTGCTATATGCGACCTATGACCCAGCCCAAACATATTCAGTCGATCTTGAAAACTTATATCAGCCTTACGACAAGCTTTGACAAACTTTAAGCAATCTAATAAATTTTGTAATCAACATTTTTTAATGTTTTTAAAATTCGTCATGCAATCAAAATAGGTATAAATTATACGAATGAGTAAAATTATGCGAAAACTTAAAATTAGTGACAAAAAATATCTACTTCTTCTACACAAAGTCATTGATCTTGCAAACTTATATCATGGCTGTTTTAAGGCAAGCTGTTTATAACAATTTGAAAATCTTATAGAAAATATTTTTATTATAGATTTCAAATTCATCGAAAAAATGGTACAAAAATTAACTCTCGTCAAAAAAGTCCATATTGATCGCACAATTAAAATTGGTAAAATTCAAAGTGGTCAAAATGTTTAAAATAGCTCTAAAAACATAAAATTGGTCAATAATTTTTATTTGGCTTATAAAAACGCAGAAGCATGGAGATGTCTATTCATTTTCACATACACTGTTTGACGACCTAATGAACAATAAAGATTTACAGCCCTATTCTGACAAATTAACAAATTGGTAACCAGTATTTTGAATATTTCTATGTGTTTGTTGTAATTTTTTTATTTTAAAACAAAATTTAAAGCTCAAAAATAAAAAATTTGATGAAAATTGTCAACTGCTTTTCACTTATTTACAATTTCATTAAAAAATTTTGTTTTTTGAGCTTTAAATTTTGTTTTGAAAACAACAAACACATAGAAATATTAAAAATATTGGTTAACAATTTGTTAATTTGCCAGAATAGGGCTGTTAATGGATGTAAAAAGAAAAACTGGTCGAACACTTGCAATTGGTCGCAATATTAAAACTGGTCGAAAACTTTCAATTGGTCGCAATATTAAAACTGGTCGAAAACTTGCAATTGGTCGCAATATTAAAACTGGTCGAAAAATATAAATGCACCACATAGAAAAGTTTTGAAATACAAACTATTACTAGGTATTAATTCAACCAAAAACTATGCCATTCTTTAGAGAAGCTTTGACAATGTTATGACAATTTGACAATTCTATAAACTATCGTTTTCTTATGAATTTAAAAATCATCGAGAAAATAGTATAAAACCGCAATTTGGTCGAAAAATTAATTTAAGTCTAAACTTAAATTTGGTCGAAATATTAATAAGTTTTGTACATAAAAATAATACATAAAAAAATTAAAATTATACAAAGAATTAAAACTGGCCAAAAATTTAATGGGTTCAAAAATAAAGCTGGTCGAAAGTTACAATGGGTCAAAAAATTAAAATGTATCACATAAAAACTTTTTAAATGAGCATAGCTTGCATTTAAGTTTAATGTGATACAGTTAAGATTATTAACAATCGTTTTCTTACGTGCATAAAAAAAATCAACAAAAAATAAAAATTAGTTAAAACTGGGTGAAGAATTAAAAATCACTAAAAAATAAAATCGTTCGAAAATTAAAATTCGCCAAAATATTTAAACTTATTAAAATAACCATTAGTCAAAAACCCAAAACTGGTCGAAAAAAAATTGGTCGAAAACTTGCAATTGGTGAAAATATGTTAACTGGTCAAAAAATAAAACTGCTCGAAAAATACAATTGCTCCAAAAAAATTTAAATTAGTCTTATAATAAATACAAAAACATTTCTATTTTCATAATAAGGGTATTCACTTCACTGCTGAAATATCCGAAATGCTGAAATTTACGAAAACTTCAGTGCAATTGTTGTTTTGGTTTTCTGAAGTTTGCTTAAATTTAATCACCTATTGAGTTGATGAAAAAAGTCGTCGGAAATTTGCGAAGAAAAGATGTGTTTAGTAACCATAAGCAAATTTCTTTAATGAGTATGAGTCATTGTGAATATGATAATTTCGATAAGAAGAATATCATTCTATCAAACCCCTCCAAAAAGCTTATGCAATGTATGCGTGCAAAAACAAAATTATCATTAATTTTATTATTGCCGACTGATATAATTTCGATTTGATTCTTTTTTGGATATTATTTTTTTATAAAAGGACAGAAAGCACAAGTTTTTTAACAAAATATGAACAAAACTATTACAGGCAATGGCGATTTAAAGCTTGACAGATGCATGTGAAAAAAACAAAACATGGCAAATGGGTGCTCACTTCAACTCGTCGGAAATTTCCGATTTCTGAAATTTCAGCATTGAAGTGAATACCCTTTATGTAAAAACACGGTTGATTTTGCTTTAATGTACGAGTTTACATACATAATTGTACATTTACTGTACATATTTCAGTTTTTATTTTTCTTTTTTAATTTTGCTTTCTTGAGCCGATATTGAGTTCATTATTTCTTTTTGTATTGTAATTTTAATTTTGCTGATTTACAGTTACATAATATTTAAAGTGTTTCGGCATTTTTATTTTTTTTTTGCATAACGAAAACTTAAAATTTATTTTTTTATATAATCAAATAAGTTTAAATAATTATTTTGTTCCAAATGCAGTCTTAAAGAATCAATGGAGTTTATCAAGCTGGAATAAACGACATTTTTTCTTATTTAATAAATATTGCGTATGCAAAAGTAGTTTACACCTACTTCATTAAAATAGCTTGAGTGATAGAGCACAACTAACTGTTGACTGAAGTAGCATTGGAAGTAAAAAATCCAATGCCTAGGATTTACAGGGTGTTTAAACTGCAGACGAGAAAAGTTGTTTATCCAGAAGACCAACATAAATTCTATGCTTTCTGTATTTGTCGGCCTTTGTAGTCTAGTGGAAAGTGCGCTAGACTATCAACCCAGAGGTCCCTGGTTCGAATCCGAGCTTGGGCATGGTTCTTTTCACTTTCTTTGTTCTTTCCTACATTGAAGAATTATGGAAAACTAAAAAAAAATCTAGAAATAAAGGACAGGAACACAACTAAGGGCTGGAAATGCTTGCCGAGGTTAAGGCATAACACTAGCCTCGGTTAAAAAGCAATTTGTCTTTCAAGGTTGTTTTGCCTAATCAATAATTCACGTATGGTTCTAATCAATTCCTCTAAATAATCTATCCCTTTACTGTTAGGTCAAAGACCAAACCTTGTTTGTATAAGGCGCAAGCCTTGGTTCTTTGATCTTTAAAAAAAATTAGGTTTTATATGACCTCAAATACATGGAGTAAATTTTTTGATTTTGTTTGTAAGACCAACGAAATAATGAGTTTATAAAATATTGGAATAAAGATAAATTTTAAATTCGTTTACTTAGTTTTTTTATCTTCCTTGTTATCTTGTATCCTTGACTTGTTTTTTGTTCGGATTCAATTCGGTAAGTGCCCTTTTTTATTTGAAGTATTCACTAAGTGATGATTAAGCGATAAATCAACAATAAATTAATATTCTGTGTTGTGAAAATGAGTTAAACGAATACTAAATTTTATCCATAGTTTCCAAATCATTCTGTCATTGAGTAGCAAAATTTGGCAAAAAAGTAATGGATAAAAAAATAACCTCTAGTTTCAACTTTTTTATTGAAACATAAATGCCAGTTGAAGTAAAGTGGCTGTATGTCCGCCTGTGTTGTTGGTGTTAAAAGCATGTCGAGCGAACAAGTTCTAATCTACGAATCTGTGAAACCGTTGTCAGAATGCATGCAAACCCATACAGATGAAGATATTCCAAAGTAGCAAAAGGTAGACAGACATAATGAGCGACCCACTTCGACTTAGACACAAGATGTCGTGGCTTGGCAGCAGATATTGCGTAAAATGCATTTGATAAAAAATGTATCTGACAACGATGATGCCACCACCAAAACAACAACAACAACATAAACATTAACATCAACATCATTGCAACAATATAAATAATGAACCGCCATGATATGCTATTTGCAACAACATATGGCATACTTTTTTCTTTTGAATAGCGTTGCCAGCCGACAATTAACTATGCAAAATTCTAGTACATATCAAATTCAAGCAAAAACAAGGTGGCATCACTACCAATTTCTTGGCACACCCTGTTGCCTACTTTTGATGATGACTGCAGCGCGATTTGTGCAACGCACAGTTAGAAGATGTTTGTTGGTGGTGGTTGGTTGCTCAACATGCAGCTGATCGATGAAGCTAAAATGGTTTTGTGATGATAGTGTTGTTGTCGTCGCCCCAAAGAAATTTTCAAGCTGTTGTTCCCACTGTTATTGCTGTGGCTCTTGTTGTTTTTGTTGCAGTTGCTGTTGCATGCATTCATGCGCAGAGGTGTGCTCGCGCCTGCGCAAAAATGTCGATTTGTGACAAAATGTAGATTTTATGTAAACGATAGTCGCCGCGAACTTTGCTGAAAAGTTGTTGAAATGTAGTTGAACTAGTTTCATAGGAAAAAAGCCATAGTTCGTATGACTGACTGACTGAATGTAGGGAATGACGATGAAGGGTAACAACTTGGCGGGTAGAGAAGGCAAACTATTGAATGAACTATTAAGATGGCTATAAAATAGTCTAAAAACCTTGGGCACAATAATTTTTTAAGCAATATAAAAAAAATCATCACAACATGAGAAAAAATTCACATTTCCGACACGCATAATAATATGTTTTTTTTTAATTTTTTCAATGCTGCCCTATTTCTGTTGTTTATAACAAACACTTTGACAGAATTTGATGCATTGTCATCATTGCCATATTTTAACCCCTATTTTTTAGCAATACCGCGGAGCGTCTTTTCTTTGCATGTGTTTATTTTTAATTGAGGAAATCTGTACTTGAGCGCTTAAGTGTGTAATTTTTTAAAGCTCTCATTAAATCGTCGCTTTGCGTAGGCGTGCATAAATGTTAGAAGCCACTTCAAAAGCTTTGTGCAATTAAAGAGAATGTTAGAGAATTCTATAAGCTGTCAAGGCGAAAAAAAATCAATATTTCTGTCTGCAATGAATAAGGTCAAAATGTTAAATTTTATATCATATTTTTTGGTATTACTTGGAAAAATATTATCTTAACCACTATGAAAGCTATGCTATAATTGTAATGTTACAAATATTTATTACAATTATATCAAAGCTTTCATATAGTGGTTAAGATAATATTTTCCCTATAAATATACCAAAAATATGACAGGAAATTTGCCTTTTTTTTATTTTTATTGAGAAACCAAATATTCTAAGAACCTACATATTTACTATTTTTGCAAATATTTTTTAAAATTTTAGATACGCCCTTAAGCATTGCTAATTAAACAAAAATCATTAATATTTAATATAAACCCATTAATATTTGTTTTTCATTTTGGTTAAAGCCTTGAGTTATAGAGAAAGAAAATTTTTTTTAAAAGTTAATAAAAAGTGAGCACTTTGCAAGAAGTTTCACTTCTGTGCTGTATACACGCTATACATATACTTTGACATTGTTATCATGTTTTATCTTGTCTTTTGTTTATATTTTTTTTTTGTTGCTAATATTTAATTTTTCTTTTTTAAAGATCAATGAACCAAGGCATGCGCCTTATACAAACATGGTTTGGTCTTTGAATTGAAAGGAAAGGGATAGATTATTTAGAGGAATTGATTGGAACCATACGTGAATTATTGATTAGGCGAAACAACCGTGAAAGACAATTTGAATTCCTTTTAACCGAGGCTAGTGTTATGCCTTAACCTCGGCAAGCATTAGTTGTTCCTGTCCTTTAATTCCACATTTTCCACAATTTACCTGTGGATTTTTAGTTATCCATAATTCTTAAATGTAGGAAAGAACAAATAAAGTGAAAAGAACCATGCCCGAGCCCGGATTCGAACCAGGTTGAGAGTCGAACCAGATTGAGAGCCGACACACATTTTTATACATTTTGTATGTTTTTTATAATTTGTTTTATTTTTTTAATTTTTGTTTTATATTTTTTTTTAAATTTCGTATATTTTTTAACACGTTTTTATTAGCTTCACTTCATGTCTGTCCCGTACAAATTTTGGAATCCATTTTTAACCAACTTCCCGATAAGCTAGAGTTTTGAAACCTAAAATGTAGCTCAGAACAGGATGACAACACATTAATCACTTATATTCTTGTATATACGTTCATTTGTTTGGCTAAAATACGAAATCATTTGATACTTACATATATACATATTCAAAGTCAAACAAAAATACTGAAAAGCTCATTGACATTTTTAAATTTCAAAAATTCATAGCTGAAGTAAATTTATTACCTCATTTAGAAAAAGTTTTGGTGTGAGTTCTGTAGCTCATAGCTTTAAAGCGATTCATTTATAACCACAAGGTAGTTAGTTCGAGCCTCAACAACTTGGACGGATTTTTTTTTTTTTATAAAACGAATTGAAGTTATGAAAAATTCACCACTGAGGGTGAGAACATAAATTTGTAAAAAAATAGTTTAAATTAAATTTTTTTATTTATTTAATAAGAACGTAGTTTGATTTATTGCAATTTTGAATATATTTTTTTGAGAGTTCTGTAGCTCAGCGCACAGGGCGCTTGCTTTATAATCGTGAGGTTGTGAGTTCGAGTCTCAACAATGCCAGTGGATTTTTTCCGGTTTTTTTTTTTGCTTAATTTTTAATATTTATAGAACTATTTCGGTTTCTTGAACAAATTCTTTTTTCACCGTCAATAGTGACTTTTTGAAAATTCGAATTTTTAAAGTTTTTGACAAAGACTAAAAATCAGAAAATAATTATTTAAGCAAAAAAAAATTAATTTAACACGTTTTTAAAATACTATAAAAAAAAATAATATAAAATAATTTAAAATAATTTCTCCTAGAGTGGGGCTTTTAGTTATCCTTAAAACGTGAGGCGCATGCTATAGAGAATATTAACCCTGTATCACTAACCTTAGCAAACTTGAATTTGCAATACATGCAAGGACATCTATTGACAGTCAAGGGACCTGAGTTAAGAAATCATTTGTTCACTAACGTACTACAATTGTTAATAACACTGCTTTTTATTCTCTATAGCATTTAGTTTTTAGGAGAACTAAAAGCCCCACTCTAGGAGAAATTATTTTATACTTTTTAGTTCGTTTTAAAAACGTGTTATATGAAAATTTTTTTACTTAAATAATTAGTTGGTTTTTATACTGTTGTTTTTTTAAAGCTTTTTTTAAAGCTGTTTTCTTGCAGCATATGCTTTTTGCCACATTTTTACACCTTCCAAGTGCGAAAGCTTTTAGTTTTTTAAAACTTTATACGAAAACTTTTATTTCGAAAGTGTTTTTTTTTTAATTTATAAAAAATTTTAAAAAAGTGTATTGATTCAAGTAGAAAGGCTTTGAAAGTTTTTATTTCAAGAATATTTTATCCAAAAGATTTTTCTTCTGAAAGCTTTTATAATGGAAGTATTTTTATATAAAATTCGAAGCTACTTATTTCTAAAAGCTCGGCGCCAAAAGCTTTTTCTCTGTGCAAGCTTTTATTTCAGAAGTATTTTGTTGAAAAAAACTTTTATCATAAATTTTCTTTTTAGAAACATGTTAAAGACCTTTTCGAAAAAAGCTTTCTTATTAAGAATGGTATCATATATTAATACGCAAACATCAAATGTTGTCGTACACTTTTTTTATATTTATTTTAGAATAAGAGCAATGAAACGTATATTATTCGGTACTGACACTGCACCATAGATGTGCCGAAAGATGTTAGATTTTAAATTTATGACCTCTGACCCGAAATATTAAAGTAAAATTTTATATTAATTTGAATGAATTGAATCTCAGGGCTAAGAGGTAGAACAGTGAACGAGGTATCAGATGAAAGGTCTGGCTGCACAGTATGATTACATTTTGTATTAGTGACCTTCGACCTGAAATATGAGCGTAAAAAGAGCATTTCTTAAATAAAAGCTAAACTGTAAGAGATAGAATACTGTCTCTGCGTCTTTCTTTCAACATCTATATAATTAATTTTAAGTCCAGATTTGCTTACTACTTGTATTTTATTGTTACAATTAAGTGCTTTTTCACGTTATTTCTTTTTAAATAACTTAATTATTAGCTATAAATAGTATTTACTTTTTCGGTTATCTATCTTATAACTTGTTGAAAATTTGTTAGTTCGTATTGTATTTAAAAGACTATGTCTTACATGTAAACATTAATTTAAATAAATAAATAAATAAATAAACAAATAAATAAATAAATAAATAAAAAAATAAATAAATAAATAAATAAATAGAAAAACATGATGTAAAAGACAATTTTAGACATTGATAAGATGTGCAAAAAATATCTCAGACATTTTTTGCCATCTCTTGCGTATGCCCTACAATAAGCATTTTTTTTATGTTACAAGTGTGAATATATGTTGTGATGGTGAAATTTCTTACAAATAGTAAATTTTAATGAATGTCCGTTATTTTGACATAAAAATAATTGTGATATCTCGAAAACTATAGATGTTTCCAGTACAATGTATTTTTGTATGAAAAGTCGATTGTTCAGAAATATGTTAAAAATATGTTAAAATGTTAAAAAATTCCCGTTATGATGACATTAAAATTATTCAGATATCTCAAAGAATGTAGATTTTGTCAGTACAACGTATTTCCTTGAAGCAAGGTCATCGCCTCAGAATGAGTATAAAAACGATTGAAATTTCAAGTTTTGATTTTGCAAGCAAATGTCTCAGCCACTTTTCAATCGTATTTCATCAAATTTTCTTTGTCTGAAAGATCAATTAAATTACTTTGAAGAAATAAGAAAAAATGTACCGTTATTTCACGAATTCACTGATTTATATTGTTTTAAAGAAACCTCTACAAAATTTTTAGTTTTTGCTCAAAAAATAGGCCAAATGTTTTTTTGTTGTAATTTTTTTTTCTTATTAAATTTTATTTTTTCACTCTCTTTCAAATGACATATCATTTATTAGCAAAAATTGCTTCATTTTGACACATAATGCAAAAAACAGTTTCTATCATCAAAAATCATGAGCTATAATTTTTTTGATGAAAATGAAATTTTCCAAAATGTTGTTTTTATATTTTCTACAAAGCTCTACAGCTTAAAATATAATTTCTGTGAAAAAAATTTTCATATATTTCAAACCATTCCAAAGTTATATGCACAAAGCTATGTTTAAAGCCATTTCGTTATATATAAAAATAGGCGTAGGAGAAACAGCTCTTCCGTCTTTCTGAACCGAATTTGATAATTTTTTAAAATAAATTAGAGTAGGGAGAAGGAGTTCACGGAATATTTTTGTGACCTTTGACCTGAAATATGAGCGTTGAAAAAATATTTCTGAAGTAAAACTCTAACTATAAGAAATGGAAGAACATGGTGTAAGAGGAAATTTTCGACATTAATACGATGTACAATAAACATTTTTCGCTATCTCTTACGAATACCCTACAATAAGCATTTTTGTATGTAACATGTGTGAATGTATATTGTGATGGTGAAATTTCTTATAAATAGTTAATTCTGAAAAATTCCCTTTATTTTGACATCAAAGTTATGGCGATATCTTGAAAACTATAGCTTTTCTCAGTACAACGTGTTTTTATATGAAAAGCCCTGGTTGTGAAAAATAACGGTGTACAAAAGTTTTTATGGGTAATGTTTTTACAGATATTTTTAAAAAAATTTCGACTATTTTTATGTCAAAATTATTGCGATAATTTGAAACTTAAGATTTTGTTAGTACAGCACATTTTCTTAAAGCAAGGTATGCCTCAGAACTAGAAATTACAGAAGGTTGGTCGAATTTCGGCCACAGGCAATACTAGTTTTAATAAATATTTAAACAAATAATAAAAAAACCTTCGACCAACGAAAAACTATACTAATTTAAGAGTCCATCCGGTTCGTAATGTTGTGGTTTTATTAAAAGCAATAAAAAAATTCCATAAAACTTGATACTTAAATTTGTTTAATGAATATTGTGTAACCAAACTTTCAATTATTCTTGACTAATGTTAAAAAAATGCAGAAAACCCAAAATGTTTATCGACTATTATTTTAATGCAGTTATGGAGCAGAAAAAATTGTGCTATAAAATTAATGAAGCTTATATTAGAAATAACTACAACACACCCTAGTAAAAAAAATCTGTACACTAACACACAAACATTAAAACTTATGGACTTCGCCAAGAATAAGAAATGGGAACAAATGCTTTCCTGGACTCTAGAAAAAACAAAAATAAAAATAAAAACAATCAGAAGAGTTAAAACGAGTATTTGGTGAATTGAAAGAATAAAAAGGCTTTTTGACTAAACTTTTTTTTTTGTGTGTAATACGTGTTAAATAAAAATTTTTGAAAAAGAGGCAAAATTTATAAAATTTTTAACAGATTTGCACAGATTCTAGAGAATTTTATCCTGGGGCTTTAAGCTGTAATGCGGTTCGAAAACCAAATGCTATTCGAAAACAAAATCACACCATGTATTTGCATGGCTTTTTGACAAATTTTTGATTAGTTCGAATTCAATGCAGACAAAAACAGCACTTTAAAGCAGTGGTAGAAGTTACTGCCATTTAATAATCTTAATTCATGTATTTACATGGTGTGCTTTTGTTTTTGAATCGCTGTTGCTTTTCGAATCGCATTACAGATTAAGGCCTCGCAAACATTAATGTATTGATTTATTTGGATTTTTTATTGAAAAATGTCGGTTTTTTAAATTTCTATGAAATTCTTGCTCAAAACCTCAAGGAAACGAGAATATTTTTGGAGCGCTACTAATGAGTTTATTAAAGAAATGATTACAAATTCGAACAACGAACATTGCGGCCGCTTTGTTATCTCAAGATTTGTATGGAAATATAACAACGCCATTAAAGGCTGTAACTAAAAAAAGCACACGCTGTTGTTATTGTGAATATTTTCAGCATTACTCATGTAAGAAGGTTATTTGTTTAAATTAACATTGATACAACAACTTTACAATGAAATTAACATTGATACAACAACTTTACAATGAAATAAACATCTCATAATGAAGTAAGCTTTTGAACCTGTCATTTTTTACATACTTATATGTAGCTAACATTGAATTTAAAATTCCTCATGCAAAAAAAATAAATTAATTAACTCTTCTGAAAGGCTCACCCAACACTGGCACTGGTGGCTTTTTTGTTATAATTGTAGCCTTTGTTTTTGTTCATGACATTCGAACCTAGCCCAAAAATAGTACTCCAAGTAAAAAAAAAAACTGCATTAAAAGCTTTTAATTTCAAAATAAAGTAATGAAGAGGGAAAAAAATGTTAAATGTTATGTTGCTCGTAAAACTAAAACATGAAAAGGTCAGGGTGAATGTTAATTAAATTATAGCTTCACATGCAGTACTTTGACTGAGGCGCTTTGAGGAGTTTTAATAAAACTAAGGATACAAGAATAAGCTTTCATAATATTGCAGAAATAAGCTGAAAGCTTTAGAACCTATGTATATCAATTAAAAAAAATAAGAATAAGAAATAATCAGGCAGGTTCTGCATTTCACTTTAGAGTGGAATTTTTTCCCCACCCAACCCCCTCGGTTGATTAGTTGTGATTTTTTATTTAATCGATGGATTTTTAAGTACTCGTAGTTTCTATTTGTAATCCTTTTAATGTGTGGTTTTACGTTATTCTTTGAAACTAAAGGATGATCCAATAAGAGCTTTCTACTTTGTTTTCTAAATAAAATACATAAAAACGAATGTATTGATGCAAATCTTTATTTGGAATGATAGTTCGGTTCCTACAACTCAATGTTTAAAAATTATTTCGTTTAAATTTTGCTCACGACTAGTTCTTAAATGGTCCATTCTGTGGGTCCAATTTTCGACAACTTTCAAATTTCGACAAAATTCGAGATCGGCGACGAATCAAATGTTCATGGTTTTCACGAACACTCTCTGCTACTGCAGCAATATTCTCAAAATTACGAGTTCTATGCACTCTGGTTGAATTATAAATGTCCAATAGTGTAAAATTTGTTCGAAATTTGGTGATGGTTTGATGGTTTGATGGTTTGGACCTTCATAACGACCAAAATTATATTGAAGAACTCTATAACATTCTCTACCTGATGACTGATTTTGGTAGTTAGTTTCCACAACTAATAAGCGTTGCTAAGGAGTAAGTCTATTAATGGTTAAGTCGTATTGAATACTGAACACAACCGTCATATCGTCCCCTGCATGCCAAAACCATTTTAATTCCACAAAAAAAACAGTTCCAGATAAAAAACAGTTCCAAATCAATAAATGAGATTTTTTAATTTGTTTATCATGCCAAAAACATAAATGTGCCACGTTCATTGTTCTGACACAAACATTTAAACAAAATTGGAATTTTTTTGCATGCCAAAACAATGAATGTATTCTAAAATCCTTTAGGAGTTAAGTAGGCCAACCAAATTTAAATCATAAATCGAAGAACCTAATGCCCACATATCTGCAAGCCAAAGTATAAAAAATAACAGATCCTACACATTCATACATTACTCGATTCCTTGAAGCATGAATGTTTTATAAATTGGAATTTTTGTGCATGCCAAAGCAATGAATGTGTTTCAAAATCCGTTTAGAGAGAGGTAGGCCAGCCAAATTGTAAACTATTGTTAAGTCACTAAATACTAACCATTCGGTAAATGAAAGTTTTAAAAAATTTTGCTTCCCTAATTTACAGAAGCATTCAAACCTTTAAACTCGTTTTCCCAAAAACTATAAAAAAAGCACATTCATGGTTTTGGCATGCAGGTGACGATATGTAGTGTGACCATCTCACTTTTGCAGCATTCGGGGACAACGGGCCAAAAATTCGGGGACATTGAGCTAAACTCGGGGACATTTTTCGATAAAAACGGTGACAATTCAGAGATTGTTTTCACCGCCTCGTGTAATGCCTCCAAAGTTTACTTTAACATTACCAACACCAAATCCAACAATTTCTGTTTCAAATCAACGTAGTCGCTGCAGTGGATATGACATCAGCTATAGAAATGACGATTCTAGTGGCATAAAATACCGATCAAGAACAGGAAACACGAGCAAAGCAAATTTGTCAGCTTGAGGTTTAAGCCTAGTATTCTGTTCGTTTCCGTGAAATTTCGCTGGCAACATCTATTTATTTGTTGCGTGAAATTTCTGACTTAAAGTTTGTTGCGAAGAATTTCTATGGCAACGTTTCTCAGAGAATAAGTTGGGAGATTTCATATGATCTCTTTCTTTTCACTTGAAAATAAATAGGCAGTATAATTAAATTGTCGTGAAAAAATGTTGCTCAGAAACATGTTGCAATAACTTCACGCAGCGGAACATTGTACTGCTCTGGCGAACATGTTGTGAAAATTTCCACGCTTGTTTTGCAGCTGTCACTTTTTATATGGAGATTTGAGTGGAATTTCACATGAAACTGAACAGAGTACTATGCTTTAGTGAAAAAAGAACCAATATTTTGTAAAGAAGCAGACTGACATACAGTTCCTGTGTTTTTCACTATTTTTTGGTGTGATTCGATAGAACTTTTCCCAAAATTGCTCAAAATTAAAATCTTGATGGCAAAAATTACAACTAACGTGATCACTGTGTTCATTTTTATGTTTTCTTATTAATTGGTATTTACTTTGAAAATCTGCGGTAAATAAGCATTTACGTTTTCACATTTATGCGTTTTTTTTAACACTTGTTGCTGTGAAAAACGCGAACTATGTCATTTAATTGAAGGGCATATTGCAAAAACATGGTAAGCCACATGATCTAAAAAATCAATTTTTTAGTCTAGTACATTACTGAATGTATTACCAGCAACCACTGAAGAGATTTCGACTATTTCTTATTAATTTTCTAGCCTATATGTAAAAGTATCCGCGTTCAATTCCATTTCTTCATACAAAAATAAATTTTTTCAAAACTTTAGAGTCGATTATTTCAAAATACAATATTTTTTATGTGGCTTATCATGTTCTTGCAATAAGCCCTTCAATTATTGAAATCCTAATTAGGTAGTTCGGGATCGGATAGAAATGTAACCTTTATTTGTGTTGTTTTCTTTCCTACCATTCTAAACAATACCTGCAATTCTGTCAAAACAACGTCAAATGAAAGCACTTGAACCATAGAAGTAAAATATAAGGAAGCGGTGTAGTTGAAGCGAAATGAAGTATTTTACAAACACAGTGAAGTTGACACAAACACAAAAACATTCAAACAGGGCCGCATTCAATTATGTAGTAAATAAAGGCGTAAACTATTTTTTATTTTTTAGATGCATGCTTACTATGCAATTTTTATATAGCACCGTTATATAATATGTTGTGTTACCAATTTTTTTACAGATAAAAGCATTGCTAAAATAAAGTAAAAGACATGAACTCAGAATAAAACTGAAACGACAAAAGTTACTTTAAATGATTTTTTAAAAATTCATTTAAAAAACTATTTTTTATAAACTATTTAATTAATATTAAAATAACACAAAAACTAAACAACTAAAATACATACCAAATTAAACTCTTTTAAAATAAATAGTTTTGTGTAGTTTTTTCCGAACTGTCGGCTTTTAATTAGTTTTTTTTTTATATAAAAATACCTAGTTATAGCTTGTAACCTTAGGTTGCTAATCCACTTTAATTTCATGCCAAGTTTTCAAAGAAATTGTAAGCAAATAAATAACTATTAAAGCTTATTCCAATATGAAAAAAGATTAAGGCCCTTGCCACCCTAAATAATGAATGCGCTCATGAAGCAGAACTTGTGTTTTGACAGATGTTCTTCCTCAAAAATGGATTTTTTTTTTGCTCGGGAAGAACTTATGTCAAATAATGACGCTCTATCTCTCTTCCTCAGCGTCGAAAATTCCTTCTACACACGTATAGTGTGTGTGAGTATAACACCACTTCCTTATCTTTTATTTCTATGACTTGAACTCATCCAGAGATGCCGCAAGGAGTACTATTGTAGTTATACTTTGGTACTTAATTAATCTAGTACTAATCTTCATTCATAAAAGGCAAGCATACTGCTCCTCGCAGTCTCACTCAAACTGTAATAGTTTTTTTGCAATTATTACAGTGCTTTTACAACATATACCGTCCCCAAAAATGTTCAGCCTGAAAGTATGCACAGAAAATTCATTTTATTTTTCTCAGTGACAAAATAGGGTTTTTACAATAGTACGTTTATGATCTAACTATTTTTTCTTGCATTCTTTTATAAATAAGTTATGACGAGTTTAATGAAAGTCTTTTGATGGATTGTACCAAAAAATACGATTCTATCAGCCGCGAAACGACATCTTACTTGCTAAGTATAAGATGGCTTGACAGTTTGTAAAGTTGTGTATAAAAATGATTGTTATCAAACTTGATCTTTTGCACTTTTACACTTGAACTAATTTTTCAACACTGCTTCAATACTTAAAGTGTTATTTAAAATGGTCTATTTGTATTTTGCAAAAATCAAGCTTCAAAAAGAGAAAAAAGTGCTTTCGTCAAATAGCTCCAAAAAGGAAGCTTTTATACTAGTACTCTTATATTTAACACTATAATATAAAAGCAATAATTTGTATAAGTTTTGTAAACGATAAAACTTGAAACAAAAGAAGATGAAATATTTGGTGCATTTGAACCAATTTTTTCTATATGGCTAAAATATTTTTTTGTGGAAGAATTTCGGGAGATATGGTTCAATTTGGAGACAACAGGACAGTTGCCAAAATTCGGGGCATGTCCCGAGTAAATGGAACAGATGGTCACACTAGTCATATGAATAAGCCATTTGACACATAACAGCTGTCAAAACAACCCAGTTGAAAAAGGGACCTCGTATTGGATTACCTTTTAGAGCTGGAAAAGTCAAAAGGAAATCAGTATTTTTAAAGCGATATTGTATAATTTTGTCCAAGCTGGTTAGTATGTGTCTAATATTTTCTGGAAATTTGTACTGTTCAAACTTAAAGTTAAAAACTTACATATTTGCTTGGAGTCAAAATGTAGGACACTGTAGGGACGTCAAAAAGACATACGAAAATGCCGAGACACGTGAACTAATTTTTTGGTCGTAGAATTTTGGTCGTAGCCAAAATAGATAAGATTAAAATCTCGAGATATTTGCTGTTAAAATTTAGTCACTTTTAGACCCATTTTTAGCTATGTATATTTTTTATTTCTGAAGACCAAAACTTGTGACTACCACCGATTTTGCTTAAATTTCCGGAGTTTAATATACTTATGAAATAAAAACACTAATTTGAGCAAACAAATTTTAAGATTTTTTTAAAATTTTTTACGTTTAATATTCAAATTTGGTCAAAATGGAAGAAAAGCAAAATTGCTTAAAATTTGAAAAATCAAAAAATCAACAAGGCTAACTCGATTTTCACGTTGGAAGTATTTTTGAAAAGACAACAAAAAGTAATTGTTAACAAACTGCAAAAATTGTTTTTAAATGAAGGTCAAATGAAGGTCAAATATCAAAAATCTGAATATATCCAGATTTTTATCTGATTTGGAAAAACTTAGTATTCCACTAAATTCTGCGATCGAAAATTAAGTTTGCTTGACTCGGCGTTTTCTTTTTGTGTCTTTTCAAAGGTTGAAAATTTACCTACCTATGAATATTTTTATTTTATTTTTCATGTTTGTATAAAAATGAAAATAACCTTTTTAATACCGTTTGCATTGGAGGTTTGAGTATCAGTAGTAACGGAATAAATCTGGGAATTGCCAATATCGAACCTCTTCAAAATATTTTCCACTTCCGTTTTATCGACACTATGTTTATAGGATCACACAAAAAAAAGTTAAACATTTGAAATACCTAAAACATAACAGGCAAGTGTTAACCCGCTCGGGTATTGCCAGTGGTACGTGAATCGTAGCCAACTGTTTTTGATTTTGAACTACAGCCAGAGTGCCACTTCT
Source organism: Dichetophora obliterata (assembly GCA_963920525.1). Taxonomy (NCBI): domain Eukaryota; kingdom Metazoa; phylum Arthropoda; class Insecta; order Diptera; family Sciomyzidae; genus Dichetophora; species Dichetophora obliterata. The sequence continues at coordinate 34,599,741 of OY986438.1, forward strand.
GTTGACGAGAGCTACCATGCAGTGTTTCCGCAACGATTTTTAAAAAGGTATCCAAGAAAAGGTCAAAAAAGTATCCAAAAGTATCCACTTTTAAAAAAAAGTATCCAGCTATCACAATCCAAAAATCAATAATACATTCATTTTTTTAACATAAAAATACAACTTTAATCTTTTTATACAATGCAACCCAATTTTTTAAGCTTCCAAAACAATTTTATGTATTTAATTTTAAGACTAAAAAATATTTTTATTCATATCTATATATATAAAATGGAATGTGTGTTTGTTTATTTGTTTGTTTGTACCTTATAGGAGACCAAACCTCTGGACCGATCTTCCTGAAATTTTCACAGCATTTAACTGGGACTCTGGCATGATTAATAGGGTACTTTTTTCGACCACGCCCACTTTTACGCCCACTCTTTTAAAATTATGTAATTGCTCCCATATAGTTTTTAACAGATTTACTTCAAATTGTATACACATTATACTCCAGGCGAGGTATAAATAAACATTTCTTACGCCACGCCCCCTTTAACGCCCCTTTTCACGCCAAATTTAAGTTTTAAACTTTTCGTTCTCTGTACAAATTTGTTCCTTCCAACGGATTATTTTTTATTTGGTAGTATATTGCTCTTAATACTGTTAACGTCGCCATATTACTATGAACCACGCCCACTTCACCGCCCCCTTTTTTTATTCAGATACTTACTTATACCACTAACAATGTTTGCTATACAAAATACTTTTTTTGTAATATGTATTTACCTAAAGTTTTATATACTTTTTATCTACAGGTAAGGTAGCCATAGATTTTTTTATTACCAAATCCCCCTTTTTCGCCCCATTTTACTTTAATTATAATTAATCTGCTTTCAATATGGTATATTTATATAAAAATGAATGTCTGTCTGTCTGTTTGTTTGTTTGTGCTTTATAGGAGGCCAAACCCTTGGAACGATCTTCCTGAAAGTTTCACAGCATGTTACTGTGACTCTGGAAGAAATAATAGGCTATATGAAGATTTGATTGGACAAAGGGGCGTGGCAGCGTTCATATAACCCAAAAATGTAAATCGCCATATTTTGGGCATTTTTTGACCTACGTTGATGCTATTTGGTACATATGGTATTGGCATAGTTAGGAATACGTACCAGGAGAAAAGTGGGTGGGACCACGCCTCTTTTTAGGAAAATTAAAAATCGTAATATAGTCTTAACTACTGGACCGATCTTCGATTAAATTTTCACAATAGGATATTCTTACGAAATAATAAATTGAAACTCAACATCAAGGGCTTCCGAGACTGCTGTTCAGAGCGAAACACGCTTAGAAATTCAGCGATCTCGAACGTCAACATCAAGGGCTTCGGAGACATCTGTTCAGCATGAAACACGGTTACGAAGCGACCGTTCTCGAACCTTGACATCAAGGGCTTCCGAGACTTCTACTCAACATCAAACACGCATGCGAAGTGACCGATCGCGATCCTCTTTATCAAGAGCTGCCGAGACACCAGAGCAACGTGAGGCACACCGTCAACCAGATCGTAGTCGAAGATCACAGCATCGTCGAAGCCCTGCATCATATAGCTGATTGCATTCCACTACACATCAGAAATTGATTGCAGTGAAGATAAGTTAGTCGCCATTGGACCAATGAATAAAGTTTGCCAATACTGCAATGCTAAGATATATAAAAATGAAGCACCTGGAATGTGCTGCGCAAATGGTAAAATTGCTTTACCCGAACTGCTATCACCACCAGAACCACTACTATCGTTAGTTTCAGGTAAGAATAAATAAATAATTTGCCCCTAAGGCTTCAAAAAAGGAAGAAAAGGAAAAAATAAAATGATTATTATTCAAAATAATAATATTCCACTACATAGGAACAACAGCGGATTCCTAATATTTCTTAAGCAACATACGAAAATACAATTCGTGTTTTCAAATGACATCGTTTGGTGCGACTAAAGTGGTTCGAGACAACTTCATGCCAACATTTAGAGTTCAAGGCCAAATTTATCACCGAATGGGATCAATATTGCAAATTCCAGATGAAGATGATCCTAAGTTTTTACAAATTTATTTCATGGGACAAGCGGATGATAATGACCAAGTGCAACAGAGCGAGGGGGGTAGCGAGGCACACCGGGTTCAGCTAGTATAATAATAAGAAATAAAACATGTATAAAATTTAAAAGGAACATAAATTTCAATACTTCTGTCTTTTATATGTGTTGCTATTACCCTTTAATTATATATTATATAAGAATAATTTTTAAACAAAAGCAATGTACAAAACAATATACAGAGTGAATCAAAGTAACTGTCGCACCTATATTAATATCAATTATGCAAAAAGAAGCAACACTTGAAAACATATGTTGTTTTTTACGACTCTGGTATTATTGGGGGTTGGAATTAATTTTAAAGGTTTTTTTCGGTTTTTGAGCATTTATTTAGAAACAACGGTACAATGTATATTATTCAAAGTATTGTCCATCGTTAGCTACAACATTTTCCCATCTTTCTGGCAGCATATGGATTCCGCGCCGGAAGAACGATTCGTCTTTTGAGGCAATCCACGAATCGACCCATTTTTTGGTATCCTCGTAAGAAGTAAAGCGCTGCTCAGCCAAGCCATGCGTCATCGATCTGAATAGGTGGTAGTCGGAAGGGGCTATGTCTGGGCTATAAGGCGGGTGGGGTAGCACATCCCAATTCAGCGCCTCCAACGTTTCCTTGACGGTTCTTGCAACATGTGGCCGTGCGTTGTCATGTTGAAAAACCACTTTGTCGTGTCTTTTGGCATATTCCGGCCGTTTAACCTTTAATGCTCGGCTCAATTGCATCAATTGTTGTTGGTAGCGTTTCCCAGTGATGGTTTCGTTAGGTTTTAGCAGCTCATAGTACACGACACCCTTCTGATCCCACCAAATACACAGCATAAGCTTGGCGCCATGAATATTCGGCTTGGCCCTCGATGTTGATGCATGGCCGGGTGGTCCCCACGATTTTTTTCGCTTAGGATTATCGAAATGGATCCACTTTTCATCGCCAGTGACAATACGATGCAAAAAACTCTTCCTTTTATGCCGTTGAAGCAGTTGTTCGCACATGCAAAATCGCCTTTCAACGTCTCTCGGCTTCAACTGGTACGGCACCCAATTTCCTTGCTTTTGAATCATTCCCATGGCCTTCAAGCGTTTGCCGACCGTTGATAAGTCGACTCCCAATGATTCTGACAATTCTTGAAGGGTTTGACACGGGTCTTCATCGAGCAAAGCTTCCAATTCCTCATCTTCAAACTTTTTCGGCTGGCCCGCACGCTCTTTGTCTTCCGTATCAAAATCACCACTTTTAAACCGACGGAACCAGTACTCACAAGTAGAAATCGATGGAGCATAGTCCCCGTAAGCCTCAGTAAGCGTGCGTTGTGCTTCAACCGCTTTTTTCTTCAAATGGAAGCACAAAAGTAAACCTTCCCGCAAATTGCGTTTTGTTGGAACGAAAGTCGACATGTTCACAGAGAAAAAAATATATGTTGTTTACACTTCAGTGGAATGACACATACTAAAAAATGAAGCTTAGACAATGTGCTTTGAAATGAATATAGCCACAGGTGTGCCCAATGCGATCTATTGATAGTTACGCCATCTCTTAGAAAACCTTTAAAACTAATTCCAACCCCCAATAATTGTACACTTATTGCATGAACCGTTTTAAAAGATTTGTCAATAATAATAAAAATATTGCGAAAGGAAATAAGTGCACAGATCCTTCGCCAGCACGCAAGTTTCACTATCATATTTTCCGACGAAAAACTCTTGCTTTTGCAAGCAAGCCACATGTCGCAAAATGATTCAATATCTATGAATATTCCTATATATGAATAAGGCGACGCAGCTTGCATGGCAGAAATTTCTAAAGAAAAAAACCATTGAAAGATTTCAGAATATTTCGTCAATCATGTTTTGGGGCGAAAAAGGCAAATCTTCTTATCGAAAAAGGCGTTAAAATAATTCGGAATATTACTGAAAACATGTTTTAAAGAACTATCTTATGCGGCATGCCAAGCAAATTTACAGGGGGGGTCACTTTTGTTTTCAGCAAGATTCTTTTCCAGCACAAAAGGCAAAAATCGTTCAAGGGTGGTGCAGAGCAAATTTGCCATGTTTTATTTCTGTTGAAGGAATGCCCTCCGTCATCTCCTGACCTAAGCCCCCTGGACTTTTCTATTTGGGGAATAATGCTGAGCAAATTAACGAACATAAACACATGACGGTAGATAAACTTAAGCGATGATCAATGAAAATATGATGACCTGAAAACCAGATGCAAGCCGCATGCTCGTCTTTCACAAATTGATTAAATTTTTAAAAAAATGAATGGTGAAATATTTGAATTTATTGATGAAGAGTTATAAGGAATGCTTAAAATAAAAAATGAAAACTTTTGTTTAATAAAGTTTACACAGTGGTTTTGATTTATGATTAATTGACGCACTTACGTTTTTGAATTGTGTAGGGTTTTTATTTTAGTGATTTTTGGTGTTTACCTTTCACTTTGTGCAGGATGAGAACAATATGCCGCCTAAAGGCGACCCGACAATTGTCCAGGTAAGGCTGTTCCTGCTACAAGAAAACCTTTAATTGGTAGTTTTCCAGCAAAGGATGTCCCTTAAAGGCAACTTTGTGCTCGTGAGGAGCCTATGGAGATAGAACTTCGGAATTTAAAGGCCCTAAAGCTTGTGAGATTTAAATAATTTTTGTGAGATTTAAAGAGATTTTACCGTTTTGGTAACCTCACTTTGTAGGAGGTAGCCGTGGTTTTCATTAGATTTTTCCAAATGTAATACTTAAAGTACAAATAAATTGTTTTAGCTTGTGTGCAAAATTTTTAGACATGAGATTAATTTCTGCGGAATTGAAAGAGATTTTACCATTTTGGCAAGCTCACTTTGTATGGGAGGTAGACGTGATTTTTATTCGACTTTTACAAACTTCATGCTCAAAGTGCATATTAAAGGTTAAAGCTTATGTGAAAATTTGAAGTGATTAGATTAATTTTTGTGGAATTTAAAGAGATTTTACCATTTTGATTAAGTAACTTTGTGTGGGAGATAAACGTTATTTCCATTTGATTTTTATAAATTTCATACTCAAAGTTGATATTGATTGTTGAAGCTAATGTGCAAAATTTGAAGTCATTTGATTAGTTTTTGTGGAATTTAAAGAGATTTTACCGTTTTAGTTAATTCACTTTGTATGGGAGGTAGGCGTGGCTCAATCCGACTTGGCCTCCATTTTTTAATAAAAAGCTTATATATTGACTTTCGTTACGATTGCTATAAAATTATGGCTGTTTCGTGATCACAGACAGACAGACGGACTTGGCTAAATTGACTCAGGAGGTGATGCTGATCAAGAATATATATACTTTCCTATACCGGCCACGCCTCATTATTAGCGTAACAAACAAAGTCACAAAGTTAATATACCCCTATTACGCTTTTTAAACGTGGGGTATAATAAGGGTACTTGACGGTGCAACCTTTACTAGAATTATAATTAATCTATAATCTAATTATAATCTAATTATAATCTAATTACACTTTGCAATCGCTACGGGAATCTTAAGGGTTAAAAATTACAGATTTTTTTTAAATCGCTTAGCTATAGCAGACTTAAAATATTTTTCACAAAATTTAAAAGTTATTTGTAAATAGATTGCTTTAATGTATTTTTTGATAAGAAAATATTACCCAAAAATGTCTCAGTCCTCATTTATGTTAACATTTTTGTCGAATTTAAAGGACTGCTTACTTTTTATATATTGCAAACAAGAACAAATATTCATATTAAAAAAGATTTTAAAAAAAGTATCCAAACTTACACTGAGGCCAAAAAAAGTATCCATCAATTTTTGAAGGAAAAAAGTATTCAAATGGATCCAAACGGCAACACTGCTGCCATATGGTTAGCAGTCAGCGCTATCTGTGAGTTGGAGTAGAGTGCTTGGAATTTCGTCGTTTGTGTTTTTGCACCTTAATTCTCGTTTTATTACTTTACTTTAATTTTTAGAATAATTTTGTTGAGTTTTCTTTAGTTTGAGTTTTTGTAAAGTTTTGTTAATTTTATTTCAAGTAAATTTTTTATCGATAATATATTTTAAAATTAATTTAGCCTGAATTCAATATGTGTTGCTTTATTTGATCTCATGGCTTGCGTTTGTTTAATATACATGAGTTGGAAATTTTTTTCCCCATTTAGTTCGATTATATATAAAAACATCAGGTAATAAGACAACATACATTCATTCTGAACTATTTTCATTGACTCGTAAAATGCATGAATGAAAGATATGGTAAAAAAATGTTATAAGGTCTTGCTCCTTGTTCTCCCCCTAATTTTCATCCTGCCTACGCCCTTGTAATCAAAAGCTAAAATCCACAATTTCAAATTATTCCGAGCCCTCAAACCCGAGTTACAGATTTATTTTTGTCTTAATAGGCCAAACGCTCACTGTGCGCCCTAATGCACAGACCTCTTTACGATTGTAAGAAGGCGCCGGGCCCATTTAGTCGCACATGTTATTTCTAAGTACATGATTATTCGGTTAAAGCCCTAACTTTCTGTAATTTTTTATTACTTTTTATTACACATATAATTGGGAAAATGTTTAACCATATGTATGTATTGAATGATAAATGTAACTCAGAATTCTGAATTCTGAATTCAGAATTCTCTTAAGAGACCAATTTTGTTTAAGCGTATATAAGTTTTTTAACTATTTCGATGGCATTCTTTTAACTTCTCTTTAAATTGATTTAATATTTAGCAGAATACTTTTGAGTCGCTCTAAAAGAAAGTATGCTCTTTATTTTGTTGCTTTTTCCCTACCTCTTTAACTTTAACAAAAACAACAGAAATATTAACGATAACAATAACTTAATCAGTGCTCATTTAAACAGCACTCGACTGACCATAATGACAGCATGTTTTGCTTATCAAGTAACATAAACTTACAGCAACGCCTTAAATTATGCAATAACAAAAAGAATAACAATAAAAAAACATACGTTAGACAGCGCTTTAGCGAGACGGAACTCATTCAAATGATTCAATATGTATTGTAATTAAGTCAAAATTATTACTATAATAACTACAACAATAAAAATTGTTACAATAATAAACACTGTTTTTTTAAACACGCCTTTGATCGATGACTCACACCTGTTACAAGCAGAAGTATAAAGCAGCAAATATATGTTATAATAATAATAATAAGACATCACAACAAAACATAACAATAAAACAATACATACATAGTTATTATAACAATTGAATATTGCATCAGCAACAACAACTAATTGCTATATATATATTGTATACATATATAATTTTATTTTAAGTTACACGCTTCGATTGAAAATGTATTAACTGCAGCAGCTCAGCCAAGCATTTGAAGACCTTCTTTATTGCCATCATGCTAGCTGCTCACGTTCTGTTCATAGGACGTGATGCAATTGCTAGCAGAAAATGGCGCTAAATACAACGAAATCGAAATTGAAGCGCTAAGAAATTGCATTGGAAAAATGTAATTAGTTTTCCGTTTTGCTTTCTGTTAATTTATTAACTCTTATTTTTTACGATTGCGATAAGTGGAAATGTGTGAAATTAAAACTAATAAAAACAATTTTAAAAGTGAACTTTAAAATATTTGACGATGAGTGAACTTACTACGTGGAAGTCTATAGTAATATTTATTTAACACCACAACGAATTTTATTTGGAAAAATAATTTAAGTTTTTTAATTAGTCAATTTTTTTTGTTGTTTTAATCTTATTCTTTTTTATTTAATTTCTTTTTCATTTTTACTTTTTATTACAACTTTTTACTTTCTATTTTCGTCTTTGAATATTTATTTCTTACTATTTAATTTTTTTATTTTTTTTTATATTTAACTTTTCTTTTTGCCTTTTCGAAACTAAAGCGCTATGAAATTGCATTGGAAAAATGTAATTAGTTTTGCTTTCAATTCATTAATTTACTCTTATTTCCTGCGAATGATGATTGGAAATGTATGAAATTAAAAGTAATAAAAATAATTTTGAAAAAGTGAGCTTCCAAAATTTTAACTTTGAGTGAACGTAGTACATAGAAGTATGTACAGTGAAGCCTCCCATAATCGGACACTGATGGTCGTTGTATTTTTAACCAGCTATGGGAGTTGTTCGTTTGTGGGAAGGATCAAAAAACGAATAAAAATAAATACATACATAAATACTTTATAATTTGATGACATATATTCTTTTTCTTGAATTATGACACAATGGGTCATGTGAATAAAAAATCAGCAAATGCTTTTACTGAATTTTTCTAGTAAAAAGTATGGATTTAGTGAATAAAAAAAGCTATATAGATATAGCTTAAAAAGCTTAAAGCTATATAGATATAGATATAAAAAAAGCTATATAGATATAGCTTTTTTTATTCACTAAATCCATACTTTTTACTAGAAAAATTCAGTAAAAGCATTTGCTGATTTTTTATTCACATGACCCAATGTGACGAAATCGACAATAAAGCACAACCAAACTTTAAAGGTATTCTTAAAGAAGAACATGTTGAGTGTCCATTGCACCAGATTTGTGAAATTTTTTCCAATTTGTTTTTAAAGTTAAAGTGTTCGAATTTTGTTGAGTCGACATTCATAGAATTTTTATAACCACTTGCTGTAAACAAGAAAAACAAAATCCTTTTCTTTTCGGTGGAATTTTGCATAGAATAAGGCTTTGTAAAAAATTTGACGAAATGGGAGCATTTTGTATGGTAGTAAACATATAAGTCATAGGAATCAGTTTTTGACCAAAAAACAAAACGTTAAAATTGCCGCCATTTAGCGAATTCTTAACCGATTTTGATGTTCTGGATAGAGTTCAATAGAAAGGCATTTTTACGTGCATTTAGTTTTTGTAAATACAAAATAGCATTATTGGAATATTATTAAATTGAGTCAAATTTTCTCAAGTGGGAACAATAAAAATCAACTTATTGAACTTTAACTTTTTTTTATGGAACTTTGAAGAATAAGTGATTAAAAAGAGTGTGTTGATTTTTTTAAAAAAAATTTAGTTTCTTGAAAAGTTATAAGCAAAGTTGTTTTTATGCAATTTTTTTTTAATTGCGATATCTCGTTAATTTGGTGGTAGACCTAGAAATAATTCACAATTTAGATGAAATAAAGTTTTCAATAAAATTTTAAAAATTCTGTATATATAAAATATTTTTTAATAAACAAATTAACATCTGACCAACTTCTCCACTAGATAGAATCTAGATTTTGTTCACAGTATTGTTTCCTTAAAAACTGTTTAACACTTTGCCGAAAAAGGCACTTGAGCACAATCAAGCGTCTTTATTCGAAATTGTTTTTTGTTTTGAAACAGCATGCAGCGGTTATATGTGGCTATTCCGAGTTAGAGGCATTAGTGAAAGTTTGTCAGTTAGTCGTCGCTTTTTATCATGACACGTAACTGTTTCAATAAGGACATTGGAGACAAAAATGTAGAAGAGCAATTCTCCGAAGTAGCAATAAAGAAAATATTTTCAGACAAGGACGAAGAATATGTGTGGCCCCAATGCAAATAAAGTTATAAAATAAAGGAAAACTTGTGACTTCTATAGAAACATTTGTAATGGCATCATCAACAGAAAAAAAGGTGCTTGTATCCAAATTTTTCTTTTACGTTTTTTTCTTCAATGTCCCTTTTTTCTTTCTTTCCAAAACTTTCGAACTTAATTGTATTTTTATTTCGAAAAAGTTTAATTTTACACTCAGCACAAATATACCTACACTTCGAATGAACCCGCAAACTTATTATTACTTTTATTAAAAAAAGACCCATTAAATTTTTCTTAAAGTGACTATGTGATTTTGTTTTAAAAATATTGCAAGACTTATGTTACTTATGCGTCTAACTCGGAATTGACACATATAAACAAAAAACAATTTCGAATAAAGACGCTTTGAGCTCAAGTGCCTCAATTTTTACTAATGCGTCTAACTCAGGATTTACATATTTCACCGCTGCAGGTTGTTTCAAACCGAAAAACAATTAGTAATAAACAAATTATGTAAGTAAACACGCTTGACCGTGCTCAAAAGCTTAGCGCTGTAGTACGACTTACGCCTATTTGACGGTGTTAAAACAGACATAACATTTTTTGTGTATGAATTGTACTGAAATTTGAAAAAAATTTAGTTTCTATCTAGTGGAGAAGTTGGTCAAATGTTAATTTGTTTATTACAAAATATTTTATATACAAAGACTTTTTAAAATTTTATTGAAAACTTTATTTCATCTTAATTGTGAAATATTTCTAGGTCTACCACCAAAATTTCATTATTTTTCACTCAATAATTAACGAGATATCGCAATTTAAAAAAATTGCATAAAAACTACTTTGATTATAACTTTTCAAAAAACTACGTATAAAAAAAAAATTTACACACTCTTTTTAATCACTTATTCTTCAAAGTTCCATAAAAAAAAGTTAAAGTTCAATAAGTTGATTTTTATTGTTCCCACTTGAGAAAATTTGACTCATTAAAATTAACAAAAACACAGTTTTTTTTTAAGTTAAAGAAAAGTACAAGAATTTTTTTCGCTGCACGCTTTATTTTGTATTTTATCGGATTTTTTTTTAAATAGCCTTATTTCACGCAAAATTCTACGAAAAATAAGTGGATATTATTTTTCATTTCGCACTTGTTCATGGCTGTAAGAATTCAATGAATGTCGGCACAGCAAAATTCGAACAGTTTAAAAATAAATAAAAATACTTACACAAATTTTACAAAATTCTCTTGTATTTATCAAAAAATATTAAAAACCTTAAATACTTGAGTTCAAAAAAGTTATTAATAAATTAATGCTTAAAAATGTAACGAAAAGCTTGTGTCTAGGAAATTTATCCGGTTGTGGGAGGTGTCCGCATATGGAAGGTGTCTGAGAGCGCAGAGGTTTCACTGTAGATATATTATTTATACAACAGTTTAAGACACAACAAATAAATTGAGTAAAGACAAAATCAGAAATTGTAATTTTATGTATAAAGAACAAAACTTTTTCCTTTTTTTTATTTTTTTTATTTTTTTTTTTCATTTTTTTTTTTATTTTTTTATTTTGTTTTTATTTTTTTTTATTTGTTTTTTATTTTTTAATTTTATTTTATTTTTTATTTTTTTATTATTTCTATAATATCTATAATTTTTATTTTAATTATTTTAATTATTTTAATTATTTTAATTATTTTATTATTTTAATTTTTTTAATTATTTTAATTATTTTAATTATTTTAATTATTTTAATTATTTTAATTATTTTAATTATTTTAATTATATTAATTATTTTAATTATTTTAATTATTTTAATTATTTTAATCATTTTAATTATTTTAATTATTTTAATTATTTTAATTATTTTAATTATTTTAATTATTTTAATTATTTTAATTATTTTAATTATTTTAATTATTTTAATTATTTTAATTATTTTAATTATTTTAATTATTTTAATTATTTTAATTATTTTAATTATTTTAATTATTTTAATTATTTTAATTATTTTAATTATTTTAATTATTTTAATTATTTTAATTATTTCAATTATTTTAATTATTTTAATTATTTTAATTATTTTAATTATTTTAATTATTTTAATTATTTTAATTATTTTAATTATTTTAATTATTTTAATTATTTTAATTATTTTAATTATTTTAATTATTTTAATTATTTTAATTATTTTAATTATTTTAATTATTTTATTTAATTAATTAATTATTTTCATTATTTATATTATTTTTATTATTTTATTATTTTTTTATTTTTATTATTTTTATTATTTTTATTATTTTTACTATTTTTATTATTTTTATTATTTTTATATTTTTTATTATTTTTATTATTCTTATTATTTTTATTATTTTTATTATTTTTATTATTTTTATTATTTTTATTATTTTTATTATTTTTATTATTTTTTTATTTTTATTATTTTTATTATTTTTATTATTTTTATTATTTTTATTATTTTTATTATTTTTATTAATTTTATAATTTTTTTATTTTTATTATTTTTTATTTTTATTATTTTTTATTTTTATTATTTTTATTTTTACAAACATTGTTCAGGAGTAAGTCTATTCATTATTGAGTCATATTGAATACTGAATACAAAAGTCATATGGACAAGTTATTTGACACATAACCAACTGTCAAAACAACCCAGTTGAAAAAGGGACCTCCTATTGGATCACCCTTTATTTTACTGTTGCTTAGGAGGTACTGTATATATGCTTTTAAAAATGAGTATTTTTCTTTTTAAGCCTTACCTGATCGCAAATGATGTCCCACTTCTTTTCATCGTCGTAGTTTTTCAATAGCTTCGCTTTATCGGGTGGTAGATCCATTGAAGCCTGTAAATAAGATAATAATGAATAATTAACAAAAATAAAATACGTTTCAAACATCAGTCATTTTTAAGAATGCCTTATGTTATAAAAACTCTAACTGGACTATAACCGGTGCCAATCATCTATATATATCATTATAGATGTGCACAAATTGGCCTTTGTTAATATAAAAGAAAAACTTCTATGCTTTATAACAGAAAAAAAAATATTGAGATTATAAAAAACCAAAAAAAAAGGTTAAGACTTCTTATTAAAACTTCTAAATCCTGTGAATGGTTAAAGAATACTAAATCATAAATAAAAAAATCTGAAAAATCTGAAAAATCTTTTGCGTTCATCTTCCATGCACATAATAAGCCATTCAAATAAACAAATATAGAAAATGGATGGATATTCAATATGTTGCCATTAGCACACGAATGTTTATTGCAAATGCCAACAAACAGAAGATAGCTGAATGAAATAGTAGCAGAAGAAGCTGGAAGCATAGCATCTCATAAGCAGTAAAAAAATATTGAAATTGAAAACTGTTATTGAAAACCACAGACACAAGATAAAAAATATTAAAAAAAAAACACAGAAAAGCGAATTTACATACATATAATAAAACAAAGCAACAAAAGAGGCAGCAAAGAGTTTTAAGTGGTAGCAGATGTGATTAAAAAAAATCAAAAACAAGTTAGGAGCATTGATTGTTGGTCGAAGAAAAAAGCAATACAAAAAAGTTGTATTCTTTAAATAGCTTTATGTATGGCCGGCTTGTGTGACGCTTATGCAACATTTTGTAGTAATTAAGCTTGGATTGTGCAGAATTAGCATTATTACAAAATCAAGCACAGCGAGGAAAACGTTTGACATTCGAGTGGAATTTTCAACACTTATGCTTAAATGAGCATTTTTATTTTTGTATGCGTTGTTGTTGTGTCTGTATAGTAGTTGTGGGTCTTGTTTGGTTGACTGTCTGTCTTGGCTGGCTGGTTAAATGAGTTAACCAAGAACCTGTCTACGTAGATAAACAAATGTATGGAATGCAACAGGTTTAAGCTCATTAAATCAAAGCCCATTTGATTGTCATTTAGGGTCAAGTAGGCAGAAGATTATTTTTCAAACTGCCACAATAAGCTTAGGTTTATTGGATTTGGTTTTGATATTTCTTTGAGGTTTTATGTATTTAAGGTCTTTCTAAATAGCTATGTATATTTTTTTTATCAGGAATCGACGGTTTTATTTAAAGTTCTGGTATAAGTTGTTTTAGCTATAAGAAACTAAATTCTGATGGACCTTTTAAGTATCAGAGATAAGAGAAGTAAGAAGATAAAAGAAGCAAGAAGATAAAAGAAGAAGTTAAAAATAAGTCTCATAAAACTATTTCACAATGGAAAATGTCGCAATTTAAAATGGTATATGCACAAAGAAGAAAAAACCAAGTTTTTTCTAGGGTATTTGAATCTTGACGATTATTCTAATTGAATTTACAATGAATTTAATGAATTTACATTGAAAAAATACCACAATTAAAACATTATACATTAAAAAATGTCGCAAAGAAAAAGTCGTAATGAAAAATGTCGCCAATGAAAAATGTCACAATGAAAAACGGTCGTTAAAACAAATCTTATCTGTTCAATTAAGAAATTCCTCAGTAATTATTTAAGGTGTTTAATCCTTATGTTGACTGAATGGTCTGCGAAGACCAATCTGAAATTAAAACAAAAACAGAATGAAAGAAATAATTATTCCAGGAAACTGATATTTTACGGTATCCTCAACTAATGTGTTCACGATCGAAAACTATAAATAACATATTTTAAGAAAAAAGTGGGAGTGGTTTGGTATGTTTAAAATGGATCCACCTGCTATGCATGATGGATGGGTCCACACAGATGAGTAGAATTCTGTATGTGATTCACATGAAATTGGAACGGAATAAGACATTCCAACGGAGCAATTAGTAACTCCACTTTTACAGGATAGAACTGGTAACGCAAAAATAGTGGGCCAGTATTCTATTCATCACGCCATTGAAGAATTTTTCGGTACTTAACTACAGCTAATCTATATCAAACAAACAATTTTTTTTTTCCTTTTTTTAAACTTCATTACCATCTTCTGCATCTCCATCACCAAGCACAAAAACCTTTCCAGCTTCAGCGAAGCAATTCTGCTTCATCTGTCGCTCCAAACAAAGCTCAAAAAAACAAAACGAGATACCTTTGTGTAAATTGCAAAAAACAAGCTTCATTACAACATGCAGAAGCATTTCACAAATGCCATGAATGTTTAGCGACAACAGCTCAATAAAACTCATTAGAATAGATTTTATTTTTTTTTAACTGTCTATTTTTCTCATATTTTTAATAAGATAATATTTCAAATTTCTTACACATATTTTTCGTATTAGTTCACTTGTTTTTTTTTTACCTGAGTGAAATCAATATATAGAACAATCCGTTTTTACATTCTATATTTTAACCACTTAAGTAGAATTTTTTACAAGCATACAAACACACTTATTAATAGATCATACAACAACTATACCTGGTCATTATATGCGTTCACACCTTTGTAATCTCACCTTAATTAGATATGGTCTAGCCAGACCATTCCGTCACTTTATGTTTTTTGGGCAATAAGTCACCACAAGGGTTAAGACTTTAAGATTATTCTTATTGAATTAACAATAAATAAAATTGATTTACATTGCATTTTCAATGAAAGTGTCACAGAAAAAAAGTCGAAATAAATAATGTCGCATCAAATAATGTTTTATTCAAAAATCATCGCAATTAAAAATGTCTCGATAAAAAAATCGCAATAAAATTAAAAATGCCACCATATCAAGTGAGACATTATTCGATCAAACATTATTTGAGGTATTGAATTCATTTTTGGCAATAATTTTTATTAAATTTACAATGAATTGAGTTGATTAACATTGAATTAATGATAAAAATGTCAAGATATGAAAGTCGCAATAAATAATGTCGCATTGAAAAATATCGCAATGAAAAATATCACTATGAAAAATATCGCAATGAAAAATGACGCCTTGAAAAAAGTCACAATGAAAAACAATTGTATTATCATATGAGATCTGTACAATAAAGAAATTCATCGGGATCTATTAAAGGTATTTTTAATATTGACGATTTTTTAAATTTTAAAAACAATAAATAAATAAAACACAATAAAAAAGTCGCAATATATAATTTCACACTCAAAAAAAAATCGCATTAAAAATATCTCAATTTAAAATGTCACAATGAAAAAATCACAATAAAATATGTTTCAATATGAAACGAGATATGTTCAATAAAGAAAAACATCTGGACCTATTAACGCTATTTAGTTCGTGAAAAAGTCGCATTGGAAAATAAAGCTATTTAAAATGTCGCAATGAAAAATCGCAATAAAACGTTTAATTAAAAACATCTTAATTAAAAATGTCGCACTTAAAAATTCGACATGAAAAATGTCACAATGAAAAAAGTCACACTGGAAAATGTAATATAAAAAAGGTCTGTTCAATAAAAAAATACACTGGGTCTTATTTAAATCTTGACTATTTTCTAATTGAACCATAAGAATGTCACATTAAAAAATTTCGCTTTGAAAAATATTGCCATTAAAAATGCCACAATGAAAAACGTCGCATTGGAAAATCTTGCTATGAAAAATGTCACAATGGGAGCTTTCCACAGTGACTGGTGGGACAATTTACTCCAGAATCCCTAATGTTTAGGCCCGTAACTTTGTATTTTGATGTAATATAGTGATCAAATAGATATTTTACAACAGATTATAAACCGATTTATAAAAATTTTACCGAAAAAATAAAACTCATATAAATATATTGGTGATATTTCATTGATTAAAGGAGTGTGACTGGTGGGACAGTCAAAAATACCTCACCTCCGCCTTCTGCACTGGCAATCGATATTTTAGCCCAAATACTATACATAGTTAGATGTCTTTTACTATGCTATGAAATGATTAAATAGACTTCAACAGAAACTAGAAATTAGCACCAATTTTAGTTTCTACAAGAAAATATAGTAAGTAGAAATTGTGACTGGTGGGACATCGTGGGACTGGTGGGAAAAAATCATGCGACTCGTTCACAATAAACAACTTGTTATAATGAAAAAAATTTTTTCTAAATAATTTTTACAGATCAAGAATAAATTGGTTATAATCATATAAATTTAAGAAAATATCTCATTTTACCATTTTCCGTGGAATGCCCAATGAATAATGAAAAATCTCAGTGAAAAATGTCGCAATTAAAAATTCAAAAATATCGAACTTACCACCTGACCAGAAACTTTTCAAAGGATAGTCAGAAACTGTTAAATAAATTCTTATTTTGATCAGAAACTGACCTTAAACGTGACATTTGTTTTGATGTCGATTTACTTCCGAAACGGGCTGTCTAGTCTGCTGTGTGATTGACTTTATACAGAGTTGTTGCCTTCTTTCATAAGTTACTTGACCTATAGCTCTAAATTATAACCTTTTACTACGAAATATTAAAAAATTAATTTTGAAAAAAATTTGATATAAAATTAAAATTAAAAATTAAAAAGGTTTAAATAAATTAAGGTTTAATGAAATTATTCGCCCAGTTTATAAAAATATAATTAATAATTTTTTCTCAATACAAATTCGATATTAGACCCCGACTCTGACCCTGATAAATAAAAATTAAGCACTTGCTTTTGCTGTAGATTGAAAAAGATTTCTACCATTGCTTTAAAGATTATTTTTTGCTTTAAGTATCTACCTTTAAAAAACTTGGCAAAGAATTTTAAAAAAAGTCGCATTGCAAAACAAGGAAACAAAAGTCGGAAAACTAGCTTTAATATATTGAAGTTTAATTTAATTATTCACCCAGTTTAAAGATATATTCCATTTTTATTCCAATACAATTGCAATTTGTGATTTTGGCTCTGATGCTGATAAATAAAAATTAAGCACTTGCCATTGCTTTGGATTCAACAAGGTTTAAAAAGTCGAAAGCAAATGTCGCAGTGGTTTAACGTTTTATTCGCACAGTTTAAAAAATTATATTTAAAATTTTGTATACTCAATACAATTAGGATTACGGTTCCTGACCCCGATAAATACAAAAGAAGTCATTGGTTTTGCTTAAGATCAGTAAGCAATAGCTCAAATGTATTTATTTTGATATATATCTACATATTGAAAGACAAGCAATGGCTTGGGTTTTTATTCAAATACATTTTAAGCAAAAGCTATTGCTTAATTTTTATTCAGAATATTATAAATAAATTTGTCCAACTACAGACTGAATCATACAATTCTATTCATTAAAACAACCTCAAAAAGCTTCTAAAATCCCAGATAAGCTCAAAATGAAACATTTACATTTAACAAGAAACATTTACACTTAAGCTTCAAACACACACTCACAGCTTCATCGTCGTCATCTTTATAGTTTTTGTTTGATTTTTAAGTGCTGACAAATAGTAAAAAATAATATACCGAAGCTAAAACCGAAATGCAAAGAAGAAATTGACTTTCAGATTTTTATTTTGTACTTTTATGTAAGCAAAAGTAAAAAAAAAGTCAATTACGAGTGGCAAAAGCTTTTAGTGCCATCGATGCTATGAATGGTCTGGAAAAAGATGAAGAAGCAGAGGCAGAGTCACAACCAGAATCAGAGAAGCAGCATGTCAGCCATGTGTGCGGTGATTCGCTTTCAATTGTGTGAAATGATGATAATAAAGAAGAGAATATTTCTTGCTTTGCATAAAATTCTGAGAAAATCTAAAGAGTCATCAAACATCAAAATTCTGCATCTGTCGGGTTGGTCGGGTCGGGTTGGGTTGATTTGGGACTCATGTGTGTGAATCAATATTTATTAATTCTATGTTCAAAGCATGCAGGAAATCAAATAATGACTAAGCTATTCAAATCGAATGATATGAATGGGATTAGAAGTGTTCGATATGGTAAAAGCATGTGAAAAGATGAAATAACAAATACCATGGAATTAGCAGTAAATTTATGATTTCTGCTATTGACGTTAGAATAAAGGAAATAAATAATCGATAGCTGTGTTTGGTTACAAAGATTTTAATAGCTTTGGCTATGAAGAATAATTGATTTCTGTATCCATAAAATTCTATGACAACAATTCTATTGAAGATATTTTATTCAGCAATTTTAATATATGCCCCATTTGCTACATTTTTCCTACTCAATGAATCTTATGTCGGCACCGGTCCATACTATAAACCACATCCGATCCAGAAAATTAGTTTATAGACAATAGTAACTTAATCCGATTAATAAGCATTTGCTACACCATTCATTTTGAGTGGTTAAGCATAACATATCGCTTTCCATGTACCGCGATATATTGTATTCAGACTATCGATTTAGTTTTCTGTGTCATCAAGCCAAACCAAAGCAAAACAAGATAGTACAAAAAAACCGAAACTAAATCAAAACAAAACCGAAACCAAACAATAATACTAATACCAAAGTACAACGGAAAAAAACAAACGTGAAAGTCTATTAAGAGATGAACTTTTAACCTCATTAAATAAATAACTATAGTAAAGAAAAAATTCCTTAAAAAAACAACCGAAACTGCGGCTTTGCGAAAAAAATGTTGAAGATGCCATAAAATGAAAAGGAAAAATTTAAACAAGAGAACTATTTAAAAAATGTTTAAAACAAAAAAAAAACTTTGAATACAAGTATACATATTTGTTGTTATTTTACATATGTTTATATAAACCACTGACTTTAGTCAACTTATAAGCTTTTGAAATGTATTTAAATTAGCTGCAAAAACTAAAAAAAAATCTTCCTGTCGGAATGTGGGTATGTGGGTATGTTTGCATGTGTGTGTATCATATATAGACTTCAAAACCGCTGAGCCGATTTTTATGAAATTTTCATGGAGACTGAAGCAACATTTTGAGAGTGTTTCTGTGAAGTTTGTGGCCTTATTTTGTAAAACACACGCAATCACTTCACTTGGGTTTTTTTCTGGCAGTTCCATTTCCATACGAATTAGAACAAACCCCCTCTCTCTCACTAAAAGTTTCCTATAAAATATATTGGCAGATAAAAAAATCTAACGCAAGTGATTGCGTTCGTTTTACAAAATAAGGCCATTAATGTCCATTGGATAAGGAGGCGTGGTACCTCCCTTACAACCCAAATTAACGCTATCGCCCTCAAAAAAAAGGCATATATCAGCAGAGCTGTAAAATCGGCATTCATATTGAAAATTTTAAGTACAACTGAATAACTGCATAAGAATGCATTCAATGAATGCAAAATTGATTTAAAAATAAAATTTTTAGTTCACATTCATTTTATAAAAAAAATGATTAATTATTCATTTTAATTATTCATTTTCGCTATTCAGAATAATAAATCATTTTATATTCATTTGAATGCTATTCACAAAGAATGCAATTCACAAATAATTTCAGACTTTTCAATTGTTCTTTTTTTTATTCATTATCCTTTTTTTATTCGTTATTCATTTTTATTCCTTATTCTTTTGTTATTCATTATTCAGTTTTTATTAATTATTCATTTTTTATTTGTTATTAATTCATTAGGTATTAATTTTTTACTCATTCTTCATTTTTTATTCATTTTGGTCTCCAGCCATAAATAAAAAATTAATAACAATTGAATAGAGAATAAAAACAAATGAATAATGAATAAAAAATGAATAATTATTAAAAAATGAATAATGAATAATAATGAATAAAAAATTAATAATGAATAAAAAAAGAATAATGAATAACAAATGAATAATGAATAAAAAATTAAAAATGAATAATGAATAACAAAAGAATAATGATAAAAAAATTAATAACGAATAAAAAATGAATAATGAATAAAATAAGAATAACTGAAAATTCTGAAATTCTTTGCGAATAGCATTCAAATTAATAGAAAAATGATTCATTATTCTGAATAACGACAATAAATAATAGAAATGAATAATTAATCATTTTTTTTAAAAATGAATGTGAATTAAAAATTTTATTAAGAAATCAATTCTGCATTCATTAAATACATTATTTCGTTATTCACTAATTCACTTTTTTGTGAATAAAATCAAATTGAATGCATTCTTTTACAGCTCTGTATATCAGACCGTAAAAAACAAAAATTTTGATCGTAAAAAACAAAAATTTAGTAATTTTTTCAGATGATTAATGTCGGCAACGGTACAAGAAATGGGCGTGGTCGCAGTATATCTACGCCCACTTTTTCGAAATCTTTCTTATACCTGAGTAGTACCCATTTTGATAGTGAAACTTGGTATGTAGGTGCTCCAAGTGGCGGCCGCTATATATTAATTTTGCCATGTCAATTTTTACGCTCAAAAATCAATAGAACCTCTTTATATCAGATGGTTTTAATCGTATAATACAAAACCGTTATAATTTAGTTTATGTATCTACTCTCGACAACTTTGCAAAAAATAGGCGTGGTCGCACTATATCTGCTTTCACTTTTCAGTAATCAATTTAATTCCTGAAAAGTACACGTTTTGACAGTGGAACTTGGTATGTACGTGCCATAGGTCCAAGTGGCGGTCACTGTATATAAAAATATTGCCAGTAGAAGTCAAAAATATTAGCAATTTAGTTATTAAGGTTAAAAACATATCCAGGATGGTTTCTGCATTGGAAAAGGGGTGTGGCACCTCCTATACATAAAAAATTTGCGATATCGAATAGGCTTTATTTTTATATTAGTACATAAGAAATGGTTATTCTTTTGCAATATAGGCTTTGCAGTTATAGGCCGCACAGCCTAGGAATTCAGTATTCGACCTCAATTTCGCAGTTTCACCGACAAAAAATGCATCGTGGTTTGTTCGGATGCTTAAAACTTGACAACGACTGTACCAAATTGATATTTATTTCTGCGAGTTTGTTCGCAATTGCTACGCAAAGATTTAGGAAAAAGGATAAGTCGAAAAATTCCCAACAGGTGGCGCTACAGGCGCACATTTCGGTTTTTAGTTCAATTCGAACGTGGGTATGTTTGTATGTGTGTATATCACGTATAGACTCTAAAACCTCTGAACCGATCTTTAAGAAATTTTCAGGGAAACTGAAGCAAGGGGCATGGTACCTCATATACAAGCCAAATTTGCTCCATCGCTTACAAAAAATAAAAATAAAATTGTATATATCAGATGGTTTTTATCAAAAAAAACTAAAATTTTGTTCAGATATTTACTGTTAGAAACTGTAAAAAATGGGCGTGTTCGGGCTATATCTACGACCACTTTTTTTTAATCGTGTCTATGGGTCCTAGTGGCGGTCTCTAAATACATATATGAATGTTGCCGCGCCCACAAATCAATAGAAATTCTATATATCAGACGGTTTTGATCGTATCATAGTAAAATTTAGTAATTTAGTTTATATGTCTGTACCCATTTTCAGGAAACTTTAAGAAGTTATTAAACACATACCAAGGAGAGTTTTTCCATTGGAAAAGGGGGCGTGTCACCTCCCATGCAGCATAAATTTGCGATATCGAAAAGCTTTGTAAAGGTATAGGTCACACAGCCTCGGAATTCGTTATTCGACCACAATTTACACGTGCCGACAAGGGGGCGTGGCGCATACCACACAACCCATATTTGCGATATCGAATAGCTTCGGAGTTATAGGTCGCACTGCCTTGGAATTCAGTATTCGAACTCAATTTATACGTGCCGTTTCTATGATAACATTATATACAAGGGGGCGTTGTACAAGGGGGCGTGGCACCTTCCACACCACCGACATTTGCTATATCGAATAGCTTTAGAGTTATTGGTCAGACAGCCTCGGAATTCAGTATTCCACAATTTACACGTGCCATTTCATTAAAAACATTTTATGGGAGTTAGGTAAGGTGGCGTGGAACCTCCCATATAAAATCAATTTTAAAAAATTTAATGCTTTTGAGCTATAGAGCGCACAGCCTCGGAATTCATTATTCGACCACAATTTATACATGCAGTTTCATTGATAACATTTTATGGGCGTTTGGCAACAGGGGTGTAGCAGTAACGCGCCGGGTTTCAGCTAGTATTCAGGTAGTATTTCTGCTAGTGTTTCATAAAAGTAAAGAAAAATATTGCTACGATTGTCGGCCTTTGTAGTCTAGTGGAGAGTGCGCTAGACTCTCAACCCAGAGGTCCCTGGTTCGAATCCGGGCTCGGGCGTGGTTGTTTTCACTTTGTTCTTTCCAACATTTAAGACTTATGGAAAACTAAAAATCCACAGCTAAATTGTGGAAAATGTGGATTTAAAGCAATGGAACAACAAGGTTAAGGCATAACACTAGCCTCGGTTAAAAGCAATTCAAATTGTCTTTCACGGTTGTTTTCGCCTTATCAATAATTCACGTATTGTTCCAATCAATTTCTCTAAATAAATCTATTCCTTTCCTTTCAGGTCAAAGACCAAACTTTGTTTGTATAAAGCGCACGCTTGGTTCTTTGATCTTTTAAAAAAAAAATTGTACTAAAAATATATCTTAATACATATTTACAAATTTGTGGAGAAAGTTGATTTTAATGCCGAATATAAACCTTTTATAATCAAGGTTTAAGGATCGTTAGAATGCGACATTTTAGCTTTTCACTGTTATTCAACATTATTACACTGTTTAAGTAGCGATTTAATAAAAAAAATTGAAAAATTATAGCATTGAGGCGACAGTGACAAGAACAGATAAAGTCACGTAACCACATTATTT
Source organism: Dichetophora obliterata (assembly GCA_963920525.1). Lineage (NCBI taxonomy): Eukaryota > Metazoa > Arthropoda > Insecta > Diptera > Sciomyzidae > Dichetophora > Dichetophora obliterata. The sequence continues at coordinate 34,622,996 of OY986438.1, forward strand.
AAACCTGGTATATGAAAACTAGTCATAACAAAGCGTGAGTCAACTAAGTTTGGAGTGCAACAAAGTAAAAAACAATTAAAAAACACGACATATAAAAAAGTTCTTACGAAATGCACAAAAAACTTTTCAGTCTATGTGCTCATTCAATTTATTTGATGTTACCTGCCCATTTAAATTCCGCTAAAAATTACGAATACGAAATCAGATGGATTTGAATTACTCTTTCTCTAACGTTTACTGGAACTCTTAGTCTTACTTCTACTTATCCAGTGGTAAATTAACACATGACGTTAACAATTTTTTTCTTAAACACAATATAGCTTAAACACATGACGTTTACAATTTTTTTCTTAAATACAATATAGCTGCGAGGTCTTCAAAGTTTACAATTCTCTATTACATTTATACGGACATGGTCGCTTAAACACTAATGAGATCTACCTTACATTGTAAGCGACGATGAGAGTAGGTATGCACAAGATAGGAGAGAACAAAAAAAAATTTAACGAAAATCCTCTCTACTCCAAAAACTCAACGAAAAAGAAAGAACACACCGAAAAGAAGCAAGTAAAAGCAAATGATAGCACAAATTATATTCACAATACTTTTTACAATTAATTGAACAATACGAAGCTAATAGACAAAAATCAAACTTAAAAAACATTCAAGAACATTTTAGAAAAAGCGAAAGAGAAATTAAATAAAATTACGCTCACGCTTATGCAAGAGCAAGAGAGATAGTACGTACCCGCCGGCTTGTAAAAATTTGTCGGTGATGACATAGTAGTGCAAAACTGTTGTAGAGTTTTCGATGGTTGGTTTATGTGTTGTGCAGATTCGCGATAAAAAATATATTTTCTTGTTTTATTTTTATTTAGGTCCTGCCTAATTGGATGCCGGCGAAGTTCGCCACTGGCTCTAAATTTGTTTTTTTTATTACAGCCGTCCACTTTAAAGTGCAAAGGCTTTAGTTTCACAAGTTGGCAGCTTAGAAAAGCTCAGAGACTTTTGAAAAATAAAATTAACGAATTAGCTGGCAGCTTAGAAGCTCAAAAACTAATTGATTTATTTTCAAATATGTTCATCCTTTTATAGTAAGCATAACGGTATTTTGTCTTAAAACTAGTTAACAATTGTTTGTGTAGCTTAGAATGTAAATAGAATCATATGTTCTTTAACTAGAGTAAGAGTAATAGTAGAATATTGTAATACATATTTGTAATTAAGTATTAATAGTTTAATATGTGTGAGTGAGTAGACTTATATTAATAGAAAACGTAAACATAATCATATGTTCACATATTTGTGTAGGAGTAAAAAGTATAATATAATATCATATGTTTTGTATTCAGCCATATGGGTACATGTGTGCGAATGAGATAGATAGTAGTGTTTAGAATGAACATATGTTCTTATTGTTTGAATATTATTGTGCATGTTCTCGACAATTCTTACAGTAGAGGTTTTAATATTATTACTTATTTTAAGAAAAGTATTTATAGCTTGATGTAATTCAAATAATATGTATAGGTATTCTACACCCTTACCCTTAAGAAAAAAAAAATTTTATTTTGAAATTTATGAAAAATTAAAATTTTTTTGTGTTTTAACTTATACAATATTTTAATATAATTCATATATTTACAAGAATTAAATTTTTAAATAAAAAGATATAATTTTTACAAATATTTCTTTAACATATTGTTATGATATTCTTTAAGTGTTCCATTTAAATTTACTATTGAATTTACTCCTTTTTTATTTACAATTATGAATGGACCAATATAAGGAGATTGATTTTTTCTTCTATTCATCCTTTTTATCAAAACTTTATCTCCAATATTTAAATTTAACGGATTTATATATTTATCTTTTTTTATTCTATTAATTTTTGCAATATTTATTAATTCATTTGCTTTTTGTAAAGAATAATTTAATCTATGTTTCAGTTCTTGTGCGTAATTGTCTGTATTATATACTATTGATTCGAAACGATTATCATTTGGAAGATTTGCAAGTTTTCCAAAAATTAGCTCAAACGGTGTATAATTTGTATCAACATGAGGTGTTGTGTTATATGAAAAAGTGAAGTATGGGATCCATTGGTCCCATTCTTCATTTTTACAAAAGTTTAACAAATATTCATTTAATACTCGATGGTTTCTTTCAATCGAGCCCAGAGTCTCATGGTGATATGGAGTGCTAAAAATTTGTTTAATATCTAATAAATTGCATATTTCTGACATTAATTCATTGAGGAATTCTGTACCTCTATCCGATTTTAAAATTTTAAAGTGACCGTATATTAAAATTACGTTTTCAACAAGTGTTTTAGCAACAGTTTTCGCGTCTTTTGTCTCCATTGGACATGCTATTACATACTTTGTTAAGTCGCACTGCATCGTTAATATATATCTGTAATTGTTGGATAAGCGTAGGGGACCTACTGTGTCGATAGAAACTACTTCAAAGCTGGTACTTGGTGTGTCTGTCATTGTTAAATTTTCTTTTGTATGTTTAGTTTGTTTATTAATTTTGCAATTGTTACAATTGAGAATGAAATTTTTTATCATTTTGCTCATATTTTTCCATATGTATTTTTGTTTTAGTTTCATTATTGTTTTTCTTATACCGAGATGTCCTCCATGTGTCGAATTGTGGTATTCTTCGATTAATTTGTTTTGTTTTATTTTGTCGACTATTCTTTGTGGTTCATTATAAATTAAAATTTTTAAGTTTTCGTTTGTTCTTTTTATGTTATTAAAAATATCTTTGAACTTATCCATTTCTATGGTTTTAAATATTTCATCATTTCTCTTTAGCGCTAATTCTTCTATTCCTACATTATACATCTTTGATGAAAGCTTCTCCAAAGTCAGCGGTGTGAACAGTGGATTATCACTACATCGTATAATTACTTCCTCATCATGTATTTCAATTTTGGTATTTTTAAACTTTTTTTCTGTAATGAACCTTAATTTTTTAATTTTTTTTATATCTGTTATGGATGTACAATCCCAAACAAAAAGTTTTGCGGGCTTTTCGCTGGCAGGACATTCTCTTTTGTTTAAATCAGTGTTTTTTGTATATTTATCTGTGTTCATACTTCTTGTAATTGCTAGTATGTTTTGTGTGCTATCTTCCATTCCGGTTGGAATCATAGCCTTTAGGGAATCACTATTTAAAATTATTCTTGACAATGCGTCTGCATTGGTATTCATTTTACCCTTTTTATAAATAATATTGAAATCATAATCGCTAAGATCTAATCTTATGCGTGTCATTTTAGAAGAAGGATTTTTATGAGAGAAAAGAGACACTAGCGGGCGGTGGTCTGTTAGAACCGAAAATTTTCTACCGTAGAGGTAGGGTCTAAAAAAATTGATTGCCCAATGTATAGCTAAGAGCTCTTTCTCAATAATTGGCTTGTTCAGGTCATGTTTTGCAAGAGATTTGCTTGCGTAAGAAATTGGTAAGTCTGAGCCTACTTCGCCTTGCGATAGGACTGCACCAAGAGCGTAATTTGAAGCATCTGTGGTGAGTATGAAGGGTTTATTGAAATCCGGATATTGCAGTATCGGTGGGTTTAAAAGTTTTGTTTTTAGCTCTTCAAAAGAGTTCTGGCAATTTTCATTCCAGTCAAATTTTGTATTCTTCTTTAATAATGAGTTTAAATTTTTAGCAATATCTGCAAATCTTGGAATAAATCGACGGTAGTAGTTGCAGAAAGCAACAAATCTTCGTACTTCGTCCGCGTTTTTTGGTATTGGATATTCTTTTATAATTTTATTTTTAGACGGGTCAGTTTTTATACCATTGGCCGTTATAAGATGCCCAAGGTAAATAACTTCCGGCTTTAAAAAACAACATTTATGTGAATTTAATTTTATATTATATTTTCTTAATCTGTCAAAAACTTTGATTAAATTGTCGTTATGATGTCCTAAACTACAACCGAAAACAATTATATCGTCTACATAAATAAAAGCTTCTGTATCTAAACCACTTAATGCGATAGTCAGCATTCTTTGGAAGCTGTTGGATGATATCTTCAATCCAAATGGTAAACGCTTAAATTGGAAATGTCCATTTCCAGTTGAAAAAGAAGTTAACGGTCTTGAGTCTTTGTCTAAGTTAATTTGGTGGAAAGAGCTGGTCATGTCCAAAGTCGAAAAGTATTTAGCTCTTCCCAGTCGGTCGAGAACGTCTTCTATTTTTGTAAGTGGGAATTTATCGTTCACAATTTTTTCATTTAATTTGCGAAAGTCTACTACAAGTCGCCATTTTTTGCTGTCATCTGTTGACTTTTTGGGAACTACTAGTAATGGTGAGTTGTAGGGGCTTACTGAATGTTCGATTATGTTGTCTGATAAAAGTTGGTCAACCTGTTCATTTATCTCTGTTAATTGTGTTTGTGGAAGTCTATAGTTTTTAATGTATACCGGGGTCGAATCTGTTGTTTGTATTGTCTGCGTGTAAAAATTATTTGTACTTAAGTGTTCTCCAGGGAGATGAAAAATGTCACTGTATTTTTGTATAATGTTGATTATTGATGTCTTGGCATCTGGGTCGTTACAACCAATGTCTAAAGTTTTTAGTAACGTATCTAGTCTATTTTTGTCAGTCTTATTATTGATTTTACAGGCAAATATATTGTAGTTTTCTAGTGGTTGAATTTCAAAATCAAGATTTTTCAATATTACATTGTTACTATTCGTATTTAGAATCTTAACGTGAGCATTGCCATTTGCTGGTATCAAGCTATTACCTAAAAATACTCCGTTTTCTATCTCTTTATTTAAAATAATACTATCTTCGTTGACTTTAATATTTATTGGAACTATAGATTCTGAACGAGCAGGAATCACGATATTTGTTCTACTACAACTATTTAAAATTATTGGTAAAATTATTTCTTTATCATTTATGATTAATGTTAAAGTATATGTTTCAAAGTCAATTTTTGCCAAATACTTCTCTAAAAAATCGCGTCCTATAATGCCATCAGTGGCAATTGGAAAATTGTTTTCTACGATATAAAATTTATGTTGGATATCTTCATCGTCCACTATTAAATTTAAATTTTTTGTACCAATGCATTCAATTTCTTCATTTGTAATACCCGTTATTGTCGAAATATTCTGTGTGTTTATGTGATCTATATTTATAAATTTACATATGGAGATATCCGCTCCAGTGTCAATGAGAAATTTCAAATCGTCGTTTGTATTTTCGCATTCTAAGGTGATGTAAAAAGAAAGATTTTTATTAAGTTTGCAAATTAATTTTGGCCCCTGTGGGTAACAATCTCTGCTACCCGGCCATAGCGGTTTCCCTGCGAGTTGTTGAAATTATTATTATTAAAATTTCTATTGTTATTATTGGAAATTCTATTAAAATTTCGGTTGGGATTACTATTATTATTTACAAAGTTATGGTTTCCATTAAAATTTCTATTATTATTACTGTTTGCAAAATTGTTGTTTCTGTTAAAGTTTCTATTTGTATTATTTGTATAGTTTGTATTGTATCTTGTATTCATAAAATTGTTATTATTTCTATTATTGTTTTGTGGAATGTAGCTATTTCTAACGTCGTTGAATCTATTGTAATTTTCTCTGTAAGTATTTCTGTTTCTAACTTGGAAAATATTAGATTTATTTGTCTTTAAACTTTGTTCTGCAGTGATGCATCGTTCTACCGCTTCATTGTATGTTTTAGGTGCATTCGCCAACAAAATAGTTTGGTATTCCAAATTAACACCTTTCATGAAAACATTCAATGCCATGCTTTCGTTAACCTTGTAAATTGCATCTTTTGCGGCTTGCGTCGGATTAGTTAAAGATTTAATTTCGAAGGTTATTAACTGTTCAGAAAGTTCTGAAATTTTTTCTCTGAATTCAGAAATACTTTTATTGTTTTGTTTAATTGTACCGATTTCACTTAAAACTTGTTGTAACGTTTTCGGATTGGGGTAAGCATTTTCCAATGAATTTTTTAAATCAGTAAATGTTGAAGGTCTATTAGTTCTACCTATTATACTACGCACTTGAGCAGTAAGTTTGAAATTATATACATATTTAATGAAAAGAGCTTTATCTTCATCTTTTAAAATATCATGAAGCAATTCTGCTTGTGATATAAAATCTTCCAAATTGATAAATTGTCCTTTGAAAATTTGTAGGTTTTTTCCCACAACATTGATATCAAAACTAGCCATATTGTTTTCTTCTTTTATTTCTGGTTTTTGTTTAATTGGTAAATTTTTCAAAATTGTATTTAAATCTTGATAGAGGTTATTAAATTTTTCTTTTAAAATCTCATGATTTTCATCTATCGATTGTTCAATATTTACTTTGTTTTTTAGACATTCTAATGTTTTTAATTTTTCTTCAATATACTGTTCAGTATATTCTCTATTCTTACTTTTGTTTATATTTAGTTTTAATTTTTCTAAAAATTTTATGTTTTCTTGAAGAATTTCCATTTAATCTTGAATACCCGTATTTTATACCTAAAATTTTTAATATCTCTGAACACCCTGTGCTACATTCAGCTTTTCGTTACAAGTTGAACGTGCAGGTGGCGCAACAAGTGTTCGTCAAGTTTTAACGAAAGAAGAAATGTCAAAAAAAGAAAACAATATACATAGCTAAAGTAAAATGTCGGTCGGTTGTTTACGTTCGGTTACTAAGTCGTGTGTAAAAAAAAATTGATAGTTTAATTATGTATATTTAGTGCGAAAGTGTTAAAATAATGCAATATTTTGTTCTGTATTTCTTTTTTTTGGTGTTTTTTTTTTTTAGTGTAAGTTATTATTTAGAATTAGCAATCGGTAGTGTTGCGAAAATTTGCACCATATGTAAATGTAGTGGTGCTTGGTTAAAGAAATATGTGAACGAGTAAAAAAAAGAATGAATAGGCAAAATAAGTTCATTGAAATTAAAATTCATTTTATAGTTTTGTTTAAAATAATAATTACATCTTAAGATCGTGGTTAAAAAATTCAGTAAATAATTAAATTGTATAAAAAATTTTGCAAAAATGAATATTTAGTTGTGTGACCTATTCTTTTTGTCGGTTTTTTATTTCGCGTTCCAGCTTATCTATAAGCAGCCAAATTTCGCTGGCTATTTTCCAATGTGGTGGAGGTTCACTGTTTATTATCCTCCGTAAGCTTGCCAGTCGTCGTCGGTCTCGCACTAGACGTCCTCCGCGTTTTCGATTGGGCTTATCAGTTAGAGGGATGGCTGTCCTCTTGGCCTCCTTGATGCGATTTTGGCGTCTCGCATACTCTTCGAGTGTAATCCTTTTCGGTCCTTGGTTAGCTGGAATCTTTGTTGGTATGTAGCTGTGTACTTTTTTTGGTGCGCCTTCAGGAACGTACTCCGGTTCGCTTTCTTTTATGTTCGGCAATTTTGTTTGCGCATGGTTTGGCAGGATCGCCATGTAGAGTTTTCGATGGTTGGTTTATGTGTTGTGCAGATTCGCGATAAAAAATATATTTTCTTGTTTTATTTTTATTTAGGTCCTGCCTAATTGGATGCCGGCGAAGTTCGCCACTGGCTCTAAATTTGTTTTTTTTATTACAGCCGTCCACTTTAAAGTGCAAAGGCTTTAGTTTCACAAGTTGGCAGCTTAGAAAAGCTCAGAGACTTTTGAAAAATAAAATTAACGAATTAGCTGGCAGCTTAGAAGCTCAAAAACTAATTGATTTATTTTCAAATATGTTCATCCTTTTATAGTAAGCATAACGGTATTTTGTCTTAAAACTAGTTAACAATTGTTTGTGTAGCTTAGAATGTAAATAGAATCATATGTTCTTTAACTAGAGTAAGAGTAATAGTAGAATATTGTAATACATATTTGTAATTAAGTATTAATAGTTTAATATGTGTGAGTGAGTAGACTTATATTAATAGAAAACGTAAACATAATCATATGTTCACATATTTGTGTAGGAGTAAAAAGTATAATATAATATCATATGTTTTGTATTCAGCCATATGGGTACATGTGTGCGAATGAGATAGATAGTAGTGTTTAGAATGAACATATGTTCTTATTGTTTGAATATTATTGTGCATGTTCTCGACAATTCTTACAGTAGAGGTTTTAATATTATTACTTATTTTAAGAAAAGTATTTATAGCTTGATGTAATTCAAATAATATGTATAGGTATACTACACTGTAAGCGGAAACAAAATCTTGTTTGTGCTCGCTTCTTGTTTGTGCTCACATTATTTTATTTTCATTATTCAAACAACAGTTTGACTTTATTCGCCTGTGTAGTAACATCGTGTTTTCAAACAGGAAATTTCGCACAAACACAATTCGTTTGTGAAAACTATTAATCTTTATGTTTAAACCAGAACAAAGGCTTATGTATAAAATAACAAAGTGTTATTAAACATTAGTTTTGAAGTGCTAGATAAAAGGTAATAAATGCGTTCATTAAATTGTAAAAATTATCGTGGACAAATTTGTGACGTCATTTGCATTTGTTTGCTTTATTTCGGTAAGTTCTCATTCGTTTTAGTTGTGTATTTGGCGCAGAGAGGATTTTCGTTAAATTTATTTGTGTTCTCTCCAATTTTGTGCGTCATATTTTTGTTCTCTCCTTTCTTGTGCATACCTACTCCCATCGTCGCTTACTGCGTAAGGTAACTGTCATCAGTGTTTTAGCGGCCATGTCCTAACAAATGTAATTGAGAATTGTAAACAAACTTCGGAGGCCCCGCAACTACATTGTATTTAAGAAATAATTGGTTACGTCATGTGTCCATTTACCACTGGGCGCTTGTAAAAATTTGTCGGTGATGACATTGTAATGCAGAACTGTAAGCGGGGTGTGATAAAATCTTGTTTGTGTTCAAATTACTTTCTTTTCATTGAAAAGAAGTTTGACTTTGACAGTTTGACTTTACTCGTCTATGGAGAAACATAGTGTTTTGTAGAAGGTAGTTTTGCAGTGAAGTGTGTTTTTCAAAATTATTAATCTTTATGTTTAAACTAAAACAAATAATATAACTAAGTGTTATTCAACATAAATTCTGAAATGCTCGATAAAACGGCAATAAATTCGTTCATCAAATTGTAAAAATTATTGTGAAAATTAATTTGTGGCGTCATTTGCTTTTGTTTGTGACGATTTTCGTTCGTTTTTTTTTCTCTCAAATTTTGTGCGTCATTTTTTTGTTCTCTCCTATCTTGTGCATACCCAGTGGTAAATATACAAATGACGTAACCAATTATTTCTTAAATACAATGTAGCTGCGGAGCCTCCGAAGTCTGTTTACAATTCTCAATTATATTTGTTCAGACATGGCCGCTAAAACACTGATGGCTTCTACCTTACACAGTAAGCGACAATGTGAGTAGGTATGCACAAGATAGGAGAGAACAAAAAAATGGTACACAAAATTGAAGAGAATACAAATAAATTGAACGAAAATCCTCTCTTCACCAAAAATACAACTAAAACGAAAGAGAAAACACCGAAAAGAAGCAAACAAAAGAAAATGACGCCACAAATTATTTCCACAATAATTTTTACAATTTAATGAACGAATTTATTACCTTTTATCTAGCACTTCAGAGTAAAAGTTTATTAATACTTTATTTTATATATAAAACTTTGTTCTGGTTTAAACAGAAAGATTAACAGTTTTCACAAATACACTTCAGTGCAAAACTTCCTGTTAGAAAACACGATGTTGCTACACAGACGAATAAAGTCGAGTTGTTGTTTTGACAATGAAAAGAATTTTCTGTGAGCACAAACAAGATTTAGTTTCCGCTTACAGTTCTGCATTACAATGTCATCACCGATAAATTTTTACAAGCTGGTACCTACTCCCATCGCCGTTTAATGTGTAAGGTTGCCCGCATAGTAAACGCCGAAGCAGGCAGGCAGGCAGGCAGGCCCTGCGAAGAAATGAGATAGAAATAACTTTTTTCTCTCTTGTTCACATAGTTTTTCTGTGCCTGTCTGCCTGCCTGTCTGCTTCGGCGCTTACTCTGCGGGCAACCTAAGGTAGAAGCCTCGCAGCTGCATTGTATTTAAGAAATAATTGGTTACGTCGTGTGACCATTTACCACTGGGTATGCACATATACGTCCACTTCATTTTTTATGCTCCGCGAACTCAGAAAATGCAAGCTCGCGTAAAAAAATGTTACTCTGTAAAAGCTATAGACTGAAATTTATGTATAGAAAGCTGTTTTTGTGTACATACCCTGCAGTGTAAGACTAGTCAGCATTAAAACATGAGTAGTATTTATACTAGTCAAAACAAACTAGTTTATATTTTGTCACGATTTACTAGTTGCAAAAGTAGTTTAAACCCAACTAGTTTTTGTCAAGTCACATTAAACCAGTTGTAAAACTAGCCAAAATCAAACTATACTACATATTATCAAAATCAACCAGTTCCAAAACCAGTTGGAGCTGGGTACCCCATTGGAACAAACTAATAATAAACAAATTAAATCATATAAAAACTAATTTAAAAACTTGTAGTTGATAAACTATCTTGAATTATATTAATGCGACATATACTCTCATTTTTAAATGTTTTTATTGCAACTTTGTAGTAGATTAGAACTTAGTTTATATATACCATAAACATGGTATTTCATCAAATAGCTTTAACTTTAGCCTTTAGCTAATATTTTGTTGTAAAAATATATGTTCCTTATTTAAGACATTGAGAACTGCCTTGCAGCAGACGTGGTGTACCCATTTGTGCACACATGCGAGCTAACTGATAGACGGCCTCAAAATCCTGTGACTTAGATCATCAGGTTGGAGCTAGGTACCAGCGCTGAAAACTGCAAAAACCCTTAAAACTAGCAATGCATTTTCCTGTTGTATTACCGTAAAAGAACTTAGGAACTGTGCAAACCTGAATCCATCATAGCCAATTGTGTGTGTTAAAATTGCGAATTTGTGTTTTACAATTTATATTGAAGTGAGCAGTAAAAGACAGCTAAAGCGTTTAATAAAGCGTCAAAAAGAAGTGTATTTACAAAAATTGGTGTGCGAAAGTGAAGTTAAAGAAATAAATAAACAACTGCGAAAATCTGCAAGTTTTCAATGAAATCCAAAGCTTTGAGGTTATGACACCAAGTGCGGAGGTTTCTGGAACACGCGTACATCAGTGCAATGATCTTCCATGTACCAGCTCGAGTAGACAAACTCTAAAAGAAAAGCTCACCAAACCATCCTTTAATAGTCTTTCAACTCAAGCTACATTTTTTAACCATAAACTGTTAATCTTGGAATTGAGCTCTTATGGATCGCAAAAGAGGATTCGATTTGCAAGGAAGTGCGAAACCAAAGGAAAAACGACTGGCCAATAATGTCAAATGTGACTGTTCCCATGACTTAAAAGCTAAATTATCGCATCTTGAAGGTATGACAAATTAAAATTTAAAAAAAAATTTTTATAACAGAAGTTTTTACAGATACATTACATGCACAAAATTCAGCAATCATGGAAGCACTTGCAGAGCAGAAAGTATTAATGGAAAAATTGATTCGACAAGAAAGCGCTGCAGCTCCTATAGGCGCTTTATTTCCACTAAAAAACGAACTGGATATGAAAACAGTTGATATGAAAATAGTTCCGGAAAATCGCGACCTTTACGTAAGAAAAAACTTTATAACAATTTGATATATAAGCAAAGTAAGACTTAACCCATCGATGTCCAAGCAGAAAAAAATTTCGTATTATACGCACCTATTTTAACTTAACCTAACTTTTACATAAACTAATTTTTCGAAAGGTGTCATCTATGAGATGTTTGATGCGCAATGGCCTCACCAAAAATTTACACAATGTTTTGAGTGAAAACATTTAAACTTTAATATTGATGGAACTCATGGCAAGAAACGACTTAAGGATTTTAAAAATATCTACCGTATTCTAATGGGCAATGTTTTATATCATACACATAGTTCATTTTATAATAATTCTAATTTTTATATATATATTTTTTAGATGCAATCGAATCTTAGGCATGCTTTCCAATGCATTAAAAAAGGCATTTTCAAAAAAGGTCATCAGCTACAAAAGAAAATATCAACATTAATGAAGACTCAAACTGAACAATGCATTTTCACTGTTAAAACTTTACATTATCTCATTGAAAACACTTCTTGATTTTGTGCACTTTTTTTTATATTAAACTAATTAGTATTTTATGAAAAATGCAAACTACATCAAAATGAATTTAATACCAAAAATACTTGACATTTGAAACTTGATTTATGAATATCTTAAACGATATTCAAATCAATCGTCATATTCAGTTCAAAATAAATAAAATCTTAGTAATGTATTTTAAATATTTCTTTTATAATAAAAGCTAAAGCGTATTTAGTTAAAAACTATATATATTATATATATAAATTATGCAAACTGCAACAAAATGAATTTAATACATAAAATACTTAAAATTTTAAACTTGATTTATATCTTACACTAAATAATAATGAATATAATGAATGTAATATTTCAATTCAAAATAAATAAAATCTTAGTAATGTATCTTAGAAATGTATATTTTTTTATATTAAAAGCTAGAGATTAACTAGTCAAAAACTATTCGATATCGGTGGAGTTTTGAACTAGTTTTAATTTGGTATAAAATCACTAGTTTAAAACTAGTCGTAACAATACTGTTTGAAATCTAAATCGAATTGGCGAACCTATGAACTAGTTTTAATTCGATAATTACTATATTAGTTAAAAACTAGTCACAACCCAACTAGAATTTTACTTTACATAAAAAATGAGTTGTTAACTAGTTAAAACCTTATCTATAGTAAGACAATTGTCTTTTCCAATGACATCACCACGTAAAAAATACCAGTCGGTTCTATGAGAATAGGACATAAATCGAACTATTTGTTGGATATTTCCAACTAGTTGTTGACTGGTATAAATCTAGTTGATTACACTGCAGGGTAGTGCAAAAATTTTACAATAGGTGGCGCTTAGCAATGAAATTAAACAAAACCGAATGAAAGCTAGGACCTTGAAATTTAAATCAAAGGTGTTATCAAAATCAATTCTCACAAATTTTGCCACGAACGATGAACTATGAATGATAGAAACTAATCACCACAATAAAGAAGTGCGCTTATGGAAAAGAGAACGTGGCACTACCCATACATCTCCAAATTCAAAAAATCGATTACTCCGTAACTAACTGTCGGATTGAATTCAAACTTTTGGAAAATTTTTACCTCGGTGTCCGATTATTTCGATACAGACACACAACTTAAGCTGCAAATTTATAAATATATAGGTAAGGCATAGCAAAGCATAAGGGTTTAACGATTATTAATTTTCACAAATATACTTACTGCAAAAATTTCTGTTGGAAATAACGATGTTGCTACACAGACAAAATAAGTCAAACTGTTACTTGAAAAATAAAAATAAGCTATAGATCTTAACACAAACAATATTTGGTCACATCTTGCTTACAGTTCTGCATTCCAATGTCTGATGTAAATGATGTATCTCTTACTCATACTACTTCAACTCTAACTCTAAGTCTAAATCTAACTGTAACTCTTATTCTTATTCTTACTCCAACTCTATAGTTTTAACTTTGACTCAAAAGTTAACTTAACTTAAATATAAACTCCAACTCTAATTTAACTTTAATTTTAACTCCAGTCAATCTTTAACTCTAATTTGCTCTATATTACTATATTTAGAGGACACTAAGCTAAAGTCTAAAAATAATGATATTATAAATTTATTTAATAAACTATTTGTTTAATTTATAAAACACTTTTAATTTGCATGAATATTAAATCTATGTTTTTCTTAAGTTATAAAACTTATGGAAAAAAATGCCGCTGTTATGCTATTTCAACTTCAGGAAGTTATTAATTAATGGTCAAGGTAGATGCCACGTCTAATTGAAAGTGAAAAATACTTATTTTATTGTTTTTTTTTTTTTTTGTAAAACAGCACAGACTCAAATGGCACCAAGTCACTCAAGGCTAAACTTATATGAACTCATAATTTATATGTTGTTACGTTCTTTGTTTTGTGAATTTTTTTTCTTAGTTTCTGCATGTTTTGAATTGTTAAAGCCACTAACTTTGTGTATAGCCTGTGTATAGTAATTGAGTTATCTTAGTGATTGATTGATTGCTTGATTGATTCAATTAAAACTGGAACGAATACCATGTAAAAAGCATCAATTGTTTGTTGCAGCAAATTAAAGCTTTCTTGAGACACCGAAGAAGGAGCATTTGTCTAAATATAACGTTGGGCGTTTAAAAGTCAACAACTGGTCGTTGAACAAACTGTTGCCAAGTTGCACCCAACGTGGTGCACTGCTGAAAAGGAACAGAGGATTCTGCAGTATTTTGTGCCAATTATTGGCGTCTACTTGAGAAGAGAGAATGATAAAACTTAAGCTAGTTGTTGGAAGTAATGGACGATTGAGCAAAAAAATTTAATGGGGGAAAACATTTGTGCAGCATGTTTAAAAATGCAGCAATGCATAAAGAGCACATGTAGGCAACTCCAGAGGAAATAATATTAAAAAAAAACGTTGACGCTTCGCAGTCTGATTTCAAGTTTTCAATTTCAAGCGGAATTTGCGGCGCGTTTTTTTTTTTTTTTTTTTTGCTTAATTTAGCTTTGAATGTTATGTACATGCTGTTTTGACGTTCCTAAATTAATAAAAATTTAAAGTGTATAAATTTTAAAAATTATGAAACATTTTAAGCATTGTGTTATAGGTAAAGATTGAGTTCGGCCAAAATCAAGAGTAGAAATAAGTGCTAGAATAAAAGAGTAAAAGTTAGAATCAAAGTTAAAGTTAGAGTCAAAGTGAAAGTTAGTTTTGGAGTTAAAGCTACACGGTTAGAAACACTGTACTAAAATTTAAACTTTTGAAACTTTGCATAATACTAAAATATGGTTTTAAGCAGCTTGGTTTTAAATTTAGTACAGCCTTGGATTAAAATATAAAAATAAAAAAAAACAACCGCCGCGAGATTCGAACGCACGACATGTCGTGTTTAACAAAATAAGTTTTGACGAGATATAAACGTGTTTAAAGCAGTTCCTAAAAAGGACAGTAAATTTTATGTTTGTATAAATCGTACTGCACTCAAATACCCATTATACACAATTATATTTCACTAGTATACGACAAAACAAACTATTGTCAAATAAAACACAAACATATTCAACAATGACTTTTCGGCAAGGTTCAAACGTTTCACATTAAAGACAAATAATACACGATACATTAAAAATATTTTTTTTTTTGTAGGTTTATTCGTCTTTTATTTTGTTATATTAAAAAGAATATGTATTTCATTTTGTAAGAGAATAGATCAATATCAATTAGGACAGAATATTCAAAAGTAGTATTGGGGTTGGAATTAATTTTAAAGGTTTTTTTTCGGTTTTTGAGCATTTATTTAGAAACAACGGTACAATGTATATTATTCAAAGTATTGTCCATCGTTAGCTACGACATTTTCCCATCTTTCTGGCAGCATATGGATTCCGCGCCGGAAGAACGATTCGTCTTTTGAGGCAATCCACGAATCGACCCATTTTTTGGTATCCTCGTAAGAAGTGAAGCGCTGCTCAGCCAAGCCATGCGTCATCGATCTGAATAGGTGGTAGTCGGAAGGGGCTATGTCTAGGCTATAAGGCGGGTGGGGTAGCACATCCCAATTCAGCGCCTCCAACGTTTCCTTGACGGTTCTTGCAACATGTGGCCGTGCGTTGTCATGTTGAAAAACCACTTTGTCGTGTCTTTTGGCATATTCCGGCCGTTTATCCTTTAATGCTCGGCTCAATTGCATCAATTGCTGTTGGTAGCGTTCCCCAGTGATGGTTTCGTTAGGTTTTAGCAGCTCATAGTACACGACACCCTTCTGATCCCACCAAATACACAGCATAAGCTTGGCGCCATGAATATTCGGCTTGGCCCTCGATGTTGATGCATGGCCGGGTGGTCCCCACGATTTTTTTCGCTTAGGATTATCGTAATGGATCCACTTTTCATCGCCAGTGACAATACGATGCAAAAAAACTCTTCCTTTTATGCCGTTGAAGCAGTTGTTCGCACATGCAAAATCGCCGTTCAACGTCTCTCGGCTTCAACTGGTACGGCACCCAATTTCCTTGCTTTTGAATCATTCCCATGGCCTTCAAGCGTTTGCCGACCGTTGATAAGTCGACTCCCAATGATTCTGACAATTCTTGAAGGGTTTGACACGGGTCTTCATCGAGCAAAGCCTCCAATTCCTCATCTTCAAACTTTTTCGGCTGGCCCGGACGCTCTTTGTCTTCCGTATCAAAATCACCACTTTTAAACCGACGAAACCAGTACTCACAAGTAGAAATCGATGGAGCATAGCCCCCCCGTAAGCCTCAGTAAGCGTGCGTTGTGCTTCAACCGCTTTTTTCTTCAAATGGAAGCACAAAAGTAAACCTTCCCGCAAATTGCGTTTTGTTGGAACGAAAGTCGACATGTTCACAGAGAAAAAAATATATGTTGTTTACACTTCAGTGGAATGACACATACTGAAAAATGAAGCTTAGACAATGTGCTTTGAAATGAATATAGTCACAGGTGTGCCCGATGCGATCTATTGATAGTTACGCCATCTCTTAGAAAACCGTTAAAACTAATTCCAACCCCCAATAATATTACATGGGTTTCATTTAAACAGTGAATACATTACAAAAATAATTAATTTTTTAAGTCAGTTGTACAGCCTATACCGCACACCAACATCGACAGCATAAGAAGAATAACAAAACAAAAAGAAAAAAAAATTGCATTGCATTACATTGTTGCTAGGTGCCTGCACTTGCTTGTTTTGATTATAGCGACTGGAGTTCTCTTACAAAAAGCTTAATAAATTCCGAAGAGGCAAACATGGCACAACCAAATTTTTAACATTTATTATGGACAGTCTATATTTAAAGAAAATCACAATAAGATGACAATGGTGCACAAAAGAAAACACTTTAACACCATTTGAATAACAAAAAACTAAATTTTTTAATACATTTTTTAATCAACAAAAAATAATTTTTTTAAACATTTACTAAAAAAAATTTGTATGCAGTAAGAACCACAATTACCCCAAGTTGAAGATTCCATTGAAAAAGCTGTCCACAAATATATTTCTTTTAATAAAATTATATTTTAAAAAACTTAAAAATTTCCAAAATGTCACTGCGCGCGAACGAAAGCAAAAAATGTTGATTTTTAACCGCGCTAACTTTTCAACCAGTAATGTCAGGTGAATAGTTTTTGTTGTTAGTGACGCAGAATTTATTATCTTTGGTAACTGGTATCAAAAAAAAGTTGGTACCTCAAACATTTTTTTTTTAATTATAGCCATAAAAGTCCATAAAATACCCCATTGTGCGACATTCAGTTTTAAACTCACTATTCTAACCACTGGGCTATTGGCCTACACATAAAAAGCGCGATAAACAAACATATGAACCGAGTCGCCTACACGGTTAAAATTCTTGGAATAAATTTTAGTCCAGCTAAAATACTACTGCATATTTTTTAACCTTGAGGTTTAAAATTTAAACTTTCACAAATTCTAACCCATAATTAAAAACTTTTCTGCACTAAAATTTAAACCAAAGAAATATTTCAATACTGAAACTCAATATTAGGTTCATATGCTTGTTAATTGCTTTTGTTTCGTATAGCGCAACAGTCCAGTGGTTAACGTAGTGAGCTTACAAACTAGATGTCCCTGGTTCGAATCTCACTGTTTTTGTTTTTTTATTCTTTTTATATTTCAATCCAAACTTGTACTTAATGTTAAACCAAAGATGTATTAAAACGATTTTTAAGTATTTTGCCAATACTAGATTTGAAACAAAAGCTGGTGTAGTCATATATAAAGTACAGAAAAGTTTCAATTTTATTCCAAGATTTTTAACCGTGTAGTATTGAGTCGCAGCATTGCCAGGATAACTTTATACGGGTCTTAATCCAAATTTGGTATACACATGTACTAGAATTTAATATAAATTGTGTTTAAAACAAAAATTAATACAGAATTGTGTTTAAATTCAAACGAAAAAGGCTAAAATTGAAACCAAAAAGCTAATATTTAAACCAAAAAGCTAAAATGGATGCTGTTATATTTATTTTGGTTTAAATTCTAGTACAAAAGAGTTTAAAATATGAGTTAGTATCTGAAAAGTTTAAATTTTAAAAAAATACAGCAATATTCTAGTAGGACTAAAATTAGTCTAAAATTTCTAACCGTGTAGCTTCACTTGGCTAAAATTTATTTTTATTTTGCCGTGAGATTATTTTATAAAAAAATTGTGTTTAAAATAATACGTTAATTTAGAAAACAACGCTTGTGGAAAATAGACACATTTTCAAAAGAGATTTTTTTTTATTAATGGACTTTAAAATTATTATCGATATATAGCAGTAAAAATACCGTGCTAAATTAAGTAGTAAAAATGGTTAGTAGAACAAGGAAAGTCTTCTTTTAAGTGAATTTGGACTATAATTTAAGCATTGTATTGATCGAATGTAAATATTGATACCGTCTGTGTTGATGTCTCATCAGGATTGCCCAAACACCATTTAGATTTTCAAACATAAAAAATATATATGTTTATGGCATCACTTTGGCAGGCAAAAACTGCACCTGCGCCTTGTCAGAAACCAATAATATACAGTTACAAACAATAGCGTGCCGTTGCTTTATTTTTTATGTGCATATTTAATGACTTATTTTTCTTCCCTACCTTTTCTATTGAAATTGGCTAAGAAAGGGCTTAACCGTTTTGGTGTAAAAATTGTATGGGCTTTTTTATAAACTGCTAAAATAGGTTAACAGGAGGCAATCGTGGGGGCGGAGTTAAAAAAAAAATCAAAATACGACAGAAAAACAAATAAACAGAAATCTGATAATAAAAGTAATAATAAAAAAAAGAGAGAAATGGGAACAAAAGGTAGTAGTAGCACATTTTAACGATTTAGCACACACGTAAAAAAATCTTGCATGTGTCGTGCTTTTTTTAATGTGTATTTAAGTAAACAGTAAATTTGGGGTTGCCGAGTGGGTTCGTTTTATATTAATGATGAGCACGCGCTGCTTCAAAAGCTGTTGAAAAATGGCAACAATATTGAATGCAGTGTTTTTAAATGTTTTTGGTGTTGTTTTGCTGATTAATCATTGTTTTGGATTTTTGTCAAAATTTAAATAAAAACTGTTTTTGCTGTTTACATATGGAAAAAAAAATTTTTGAGTCTGCAATATTTGTTAGCTAGAATAAGAAATTATGACTGAGTGCAGTGAACTTTTTGCGGTTATGGAGGCCATTTATTTTCGTCTTGTGGTTTCTCTCATAAATTAAAAAAGCAAATATTGCTGCTTTGAAAGCTATAGAGTAAGCTTGAGTAAAATTAGTACGTTAAGTGCACAACGGTTTAGTTCATCAAGTTTTACAACACGAATTAGAGTGAGAGTTAGAATAAAAGTTAGAGTAAAAGTTAGAGTTAGAATTGAAATTGGAATTAGAATTTTAGACTTATGCTTGGTTTTCACTATGTCATTTTTATGACGACACATAAGTTTATCACCTGAAATATCATCTTAATAAAACTCTAGAACATTTTCTGCATAGCTCTATTTAAAAATTTATTTGTGTTAAATTTTCCAAGATTGCCAAAGTTAAATAAATTGTCAACATGTTGTTATTTTCAATTTGATTACCAACAACTGACCACTGAAAATGACGTAGTGAAAACCAAACATTAGATTAAGAGTCAGAGTTAGAATTGGAGTAAGGGTTACAGTTAGGTTTAAAGATAGAGTTAGGGCCAATTTTCAGTGCAAGCTGAAACCCGAATCAAATTAAACTGAGGTAAGTTAACACCAAAATTGGACGTTAAAACTAGGTTTAACTAAATATTTTACCATTTGTTGGTGTTATATTGACTTAAAGTTTCATAATATGTATTTCTTTTGTGCCTTAACCAAGTTTAAAAGTTCAGTTTTATTAAGTTAACTTAAATTCAATTCGACTAGAGTTTAAGCTCGCACTGAAAAATTGGCCCTTAGAGTTAAAGTTAGAATTAGAGTTAAAGTTAAAGTTAGAGGAAGAATTAGAGTTATTGTAAGAGTTATTGTTAGAGTTCGAGTTAAAGTTATAGTTAAAGTTAAAGTTAAAGTTATGGTTAAAGCTAAATTTAAAGTTAAAGTTAGAATAAGATAAAGGGTTAGAATTAGAGTTAGAATTACAGTTAAAGTAGAGTTAAAGTTAGAATTAGAGTTAGAGTTATTGTAAGAGGTATTGTTAGAGTTAAAGTTATAGTTATAGTTAAAATTAAATTTGAAATTAGAATAAGAGAAAGGGTCAGAATTAGAGTTAAGATTTTTTGTTAGAGTTATTGTTAAATTTAGAGTTAAAGTTAGGTTAAGAGTCATTGTTACGCTTTTTTACACTTAAATTAATACTTGATAGTATTTTTGTAATTATATGAACAAAGATTTCCTCAATATTGATTTATAAATATGTTTATTTGACATTATCAAAGGAGAGACATATTTTCGGCAAGAAACTTCTTATTCGCAAGGATTTAATATATTTTTAAAACAAAATCAAAACTTTTTCAATTTCAGAAAATAAGATTTAAATATTTTGTTTACAGTGTGAACCAGAATAACTGTCACTGTTTTTTGGTTTGCTCCCTACCTTAAGAAGTTCAATTTAAAAACTTTTTAAGTTGGCCAAGCTTTTTGAAATTGAATTACAAACAGACAATAATTAAACATTTCCAGAGCTTAGCCATTTTTAAATCAGTATCGCAATGGAAGCTAAACGGGAGCTAGTTGTAAACTTGTATTTAAAAAAATTAAAAATGTGCGAGATTATTAAGAAGCTTAAACCGCTCGATATCGGGAAGAGATTTATTTATAGAACTGTAAAACGGTTTAATGAAACGGGAAGTTGTAAAATTGCAAAGAAATCTGGGTGCAAACGAACTGTGAGAACAAAAGCGACCATAAAATGCGTCAGAGAAAGAATAAGACGAAATCCAGCTCAATCGGGTCGATCTATGGCAAAGGGCATGCAGATATCCCAGTCATCAATACGGCGGATATTGAAAAATGATCTTGGGCTCACAGCTTATAAGAAGCAGCGCGTGCATGGCCTTACTGACACGCAAAAAAAAATTGCGAGTTGAAAAAAGCAGAGAGCTTTTGCGTTGGCATGAAGGAGATGAAATTTTATTTTCTGATGAAAAAATGTTTCTACTACAAGATAGCCACAATCAACAAAACAATCGCGTGTATGCAGTAAGTCTCGCAGATGCTCCCAGAGATAAATTGGCCATGGAGCGTTACCAGAATGTAACGAAAGTAATGGTATGGGGAGCAATATCAACAAAAGGCAAGTTACCGCTACTTTTCATAGATCGAGGGGTCAAAATTGATACAAACTATTACATCGAACACGTTTTGGAAGGCCATTTAAAACCTCATGCCCAGGACTTATATGGCGATGAATATTTTTGTTTCCAGCAAGATTCTGCGCCTTCACATAAGGCAAAACGAACTCAAGACTGGTGTCAGCAAAATGTTCCCGATTTTATATCAGCCAAAGAATGGCCAGCTGCGTCGCCAGATCTTAACCCTCTCGACTTCTGTGTATGGGGCTATATGTTGAGCAAAATTGGCAACACAAAAGGTCTTAACATTGATAATTTCAAAGCTCGGCTGATAGACATTTGGAATGAAATGGATCAAGACATGGTGCGTGCCGCTTGCAAATCATTCTTCAAACGTTTGCGTCAAACAATCAAAGAGAAAGGAGAAAGATTTGAATTAACGGCCTGATTCCCTTAACTTTGTAATATTTTTTTAGCAAATAAAAAGAAATTATGAAATTTCATTGACTACTTTAGTATTTATGGCGCATTATTTTAGTGACACTTATTCTGGTTCACACTGTAAATTACAAAAAAAAATATAGCAAATGCATTTTAGGAATTTAAAAAAAAAACAATATTATACTAACAGACCTATTCAGTCAAATTAACAACTGTTAACCAGTCTTTTAAATATTTCTATGTGTTTGTTGTAATTTTTTGATTTCAAAACAAAATTTTAAGCTTAAAAATAATTGTCAACTGTTTCAGTTATTGACAATTTCATTCAAAAATTTTGTTTTTTGAGCTTCAAATTTTGTTTTGAAAACAACAAACATATAGAATATAAAAATTACTAGTTAACAATTGTTAATTTGCCAGAATAGGGATGTAAGTCTTTGATCTGCTATATTCTATTTTTCTTACACAAAGCACTTTTTGGACAAAAAGTAAACAAATTTTTAAGGAATTTCATTTTATAAAAAAAATATGGGGTGAACTTTTTAAAGGTTTGTTCTTCACATAAAATACATAATTATATTTTTGAAAGTATAACCTGTAGCATTAGAGCTGAGGCGGCCTCGATTGTCTAGTGGTAGCACGCTTGACTGTTGCACAAGGGTCTCGGGTTCGAATCCTGGCCAGGTCATGGTCCCACGCTATAACCTTTCTATCCTTATTTCTAATCAAAGAAACTTTAAAACACATACATAAGAGTTGGGGTTGGTGTTGGAGTAAGAGTAAGAGTCAGATTAAAATTTACAATATATTATAACAACTATAATTTTAAGAGAACGTTGAGTTGAAGTTATAATTATTTTTTTCAAAGTGCGATTCATACTTGTGACTTCACATTAGCAACTTAAACACAAACATGTTTTTGTTTTTTATTTCGTTTTCCTTTCTTCTTATATTAATCGAAACATTTTTCCATGCTTTTCATTAATCCTCCCACCAAAGTTCTCAGTATAACTGCAACTCCTGCATATCTTGGATCGAATATAAAAAAACCACTTTAAAAAAAATCTATTTAACATCATTAATAACCGTCACATGCTATCATCTCATATCGTTCCTCTTCCCAGCAATTAAAACTATCTTCTAACGGCGCAACAACTTGTTACTAACTGGTTGCTTATACGTAATAATTTTCAATATAATTAAATTCAAAACTCAATTAACTAGACGGTGTGAAAATTCGATGCAAATCATAAGAAAATCACACAGAAACATTATTCACAATTAGCTCATGTGAGAAGTAAGGAAAAAAACGAAGTATAGCAAAGCAATAGAATTAGCAAAAATTTAATTTATGACTCAATCGCAATTAAAGTAAATTACGGTATACATAGAAATTAAAATGGCGGCACATGAGAGACTCAGAAAGCAGAAAAAGAAAACAAATAAAAAAATATCAAAACAAGCTAAAGCTCACAGAAGAAAAATAAATAAGAATTTGAAATTAACTGAGGTGAAACAATTTTAATAAACAAAACACGTTATGGCGCATTAAGATAAATGGAAAACGAAACATGATAAACACCATAAGAAATACGAAAATTCAATGAGAACAAGAATAATAACGGAATATGTTTTATTTATAAAAATTCGCATGAGACATGCTTTTTATTAAAATGTAAAAAAATGTTGCAGCTAATTATTTCAAAAACAATATTAATACATAGTAATAATGATAATCATAATAATAAAAATAAGCATACTATAAATTTTATAAAAAATAATTAAAGCATCAATACTCTTATCTCTTACGCAATACTAAAAACATCAATACTCTTATCGGGGATTTTGTGTTTGGGAGAAATAAAAAACGCTTAAAAGATAGCAATGCGTTAACGTAAAGTTGCATCGAAAAGCAACGTTACTTTTATTAAGTTAAATAAATATATCTGAGAGAGAGATACAGAAAGAGGGATAGACAGATAGAGATACGGAGAGAGAGAGAGAGAGAGAGAGAGAGAGAGAGAGAGAGAGAGAGAGAGAAATACACAAGATATTAAAAAGTTAAATGGTACGAAAAGTCGCAAGGTACAAAAAGTCACAAGGTACAAAAAGTCGCAAGATAAAAAAGCAGCATGGTAAAAACGCTCGAAGTAAAAATGTCTCCCGATACAAAAATCTCAAAGCACAAAAAGTCGCAGGGTACAAAAATCTCAAGATGCAAAAAGGCGCAAGGTAAAAAATCTCGAAGAAAAATCTCAAGGTAAATATGTGACAAGATACAGTCGCATGAAAAAAAATCGCAAAATAAAAATGACGCAATACACAAAAGTCTTAAGGGGAGGTTCTAGTAGAAATCAACGGTAAATTTTTGTTTTTTGCTTTATTTTCATTCTTAGGATCTTGAAAATATGTAGTCAAAAGGATATTTCCCTGTCTAATTTATTTTACGAGTCAGCGTATTAGACGAGAGAGTGCGTCGGCCGAAAAACAGGCATAAACGCGTTTTTCTCGAAACAACTTTTTTCCGCGCTGTACACGATTCCGCTTCAACGGCTTGACCGATTTCAATATTTGACGGCTCAAATTAAAGCTTATTCAATATAGGGGCTCTTAAGGAAGCGTTTTTTTCAAAAAATTTATTATCATTATTTTTTTAACGTTAAAGCAAAAGAAAAAGAAGGATAACAGGGTTTTTTTCAAAGAAACGCCATATTTTAAGAAAAAAGGGTTTTATTAAAATCGGAAATCTACAAGGCCACTCAAATTTCATCTAGGTTAATAATTTTTTTGGTTTTTTCGTTTCAGATCACTTGGCAGGGCTGTAGAGTGTACAGCGCACCAGAGAACTGAACAAGCCTACTTGAAGTCTATTTCAAACGCTTGCTTAAAATACAGTTAAAGCTAGCTTGAGCTTGATAATTTTGAATCAAGCATAGCTTGTAATAGAATATAAATAAGCCTACGACAGCTTGCAAGTATTCTAGCTTACAAGCGAACGGCACGAAGTTTCAAGTAAGGGAAAGCTTGATGCCTTCGGCAAAAAGCTTGAATAGCTTGAAATTGAAGGCAAGTATCCAATTAAAGCAAGTATTCAAAAATTCAATGAGCTTGTTTAGAGAGAGCTTAAGCGTAATAGGACTTTTAAGGATTCTGTGGGCTCCGTGGTGTGAAGTTTTAGGGTAAATGATTTCGAAGATGCTGTCAGACTTTAAAATTTAAGATGGCGGATAGAGTTGCCACCTAGATTTTTTATTTTTGCGAATTCTTGTAATTTTGAAATTCTGACAACGGATTTGATTTCGAATATAATGTCACGGTTTTAAAATTTTAAGATGGAGGTTAGGGTTGCCACCTAAATTTTTACCACAGTATTGCCACCTAATAATATGTATTTTTAAGAATTTTAAACATCATTTATCAGTGTTAAGGGTCGCTGATTTCGAATCTAAAGTCAGAATTTTAAAATTCAAAATGATGGATAGGGTTGCCACCTTCATTTTTTGTAGTTTTATGAATTCGGGGCTGGCAAAAAAAATGGTGCACCAAAAATGGGTCGCTGAATCCGAATCCGTCGTCAGAATTTCAAAATTTTAAAATTTTGAAATAATAGGGTTGCCACCTAATAATATATCATTTCAAGAGTTTTAAACGTCATTTATTAGTGTTAAGGGGTCGCTGATTTCGAATCTTAAGTCAGAATTTTAAAATTCAAGATGGTGGATAGGGTTTCCACCTTCATTTTTTCTAGTTTTATGAATTCGGGGCTGGCAAAAAAAATGGTGCACCAAAAATGGGTCGCTGAATCCGAATCCGTCGTCAGAATTTCAAAATTTTAAAATTTTGAAATAATAGGGTTGCCACCTAATAATATATCATTTCAAGAGTTTTAAACGTCATTTATTAGTGTTAAGGGGTCGCTGATTTCGAATCTTAAGTCAGAATTTTAAAATTCAAGATGGTGGATAGGGTTTCCACCTTCATTTTTTCTAGTTTTATGAATTCAGGGCTGGCAAAAAAAATAGTATACCAAAAATGGGTCGCCAGCAGTGCAGCAAGTGAAAGAGTTTTTTCTCTTGCTGGTAATGTTATCGTTGAAAAACGAAACAGACTGGCTCCAAAAATACTAGATGCTATTCCATTCCTAAATTCTATTTTTAAAAATGAACAATACTAAAAATAATATACTATACTTATAAATACTTGTTTGAGTTTTCTTTTTATTGGTTGTGACTTTGACTTGAAAAACACTTTAAAGGTTCCCCATGATTGAATTGTTGAATGACGTTTAAAAATCTTGAAAAGATATATTTTTAGGTGGCAGCCCTATTATTTCAAAATTTTAAAATTATGAAATTCTGACGATGGATTCGGATTCAGCTACCCATTTTTGGTGTACCATTTTTCTGCGAGCCCCGAGTTCATAAAACTAAAAAAAATTAAGGTGGCACCCTATCCACTATCTTGAATTTTAAAATTCTGACTTTAGATTCGAAATCAGCGACCCCTTAACACTGATAAATTATGTTTAAAACTCTTAAAAATACATATTATTAGGTGGCAATACTGTGGTAAAAATTAAGGTGGCAACCCTTACCTCCATCTTAAAACCGTGACATTATATTCGAAATCAAATCCGTTGTCAGAATTTCAAAATTACAAGAATTCGCAAAAATAAAAAAATCTAGGTGGCAACTCTATCCGCCATCTTAAATTTTAAAGTTCGACAGCATCTTCGAATCATTTACCTTAAAACTTCACACCACGGAGTCCACAGAATCCTTAAAAGTCCTATTACGCTTAAGCTCTCTCTAAAGAAGCTCATTGAATTTTTTGGATACTTGCTTTAATTCAATAATTTGGATACTTGCGAGCTTACAAGCTTTTGCCGATCGTTTTAAGCTTTTCAACTTTCTGCCCGACAAAGTAAGCCGAAACAAGCCAAGCCAACGAGCAAGCATGAATATGGCTTGTATCTGTTTGGTATTTTTGCAAGCTGGCTAAAGCTTGCTTTTTCAAGATTGGATACATACTTGAATTCAAGTACTTGAAAAAGCTTGAACTTCAAGTAGGCTTGTGCAGTTCTCTGCAGCGCACATCGGCTTACGCCGCGCACGGCTTTGACCAGCGAGACTTTCAGCCGCCATTTTGAATTATTTTTTATCAAAGAAATTGTATAATTTCTTGAAATATACACAAATAAATGCCACAAAAGATTTTTCAAAAAAAATTTACGTTCGCTCAAAAAAAAAGTTACGTGACATAACGTTTCTACTAGGACCTCCCCTTAAGGTGCAAGAAGTCCCAGAGTTCGAAAAATATCAAGTTACAAAAAGGCGCAAGGCAAAAAGTAGCAATGTTAAGAAAATCTCAACGTAGAAATGTCACAAGATGCAAGAAGCCGCATGATAAAAAATCATAAAATAAAAATAACGCTGGATACATAAAGTCGGGAGGATACAGAAACCTCAAATTACGAAAAGTCACAGATTTAAAAACAATTTCACGAAAAAAAGCGCTGGTAAAGAGACGCGAGGAAAAATCTCGAAGTAGAAATGTACAAAAGGTACAAGGTACAAAAGTTCCTATACTAAAAATGTTGCAAAGCAAAATAAGTCGCAAATTGCAAAGCCTGCAAGGTGCAAAAAGTCGCAGGGTTAAGCAAATCTCAAGGAACAAAAAGTGCATGGTTAAAAGAAGCACGCAAAAATCGCAAGGTTGAAATGTCGCAAGATACAAAATATCGCTAAATAAAAATGTCGGAATACACAAAAGTCGCAAAGAAAAACTTTAAACTTATAAAAGATTCATAAAATTGCAAGGTAAAAATTTGGCCAGAAACAAAAATTTCAAGGTTTAAAATGTCACAGGGTTCCGAAAATCTAAAGGCACAAGGTAGAAAATCGCGAGAAAAAAATATAAATGTAGAAATGTCACAAAGATATATACATATAATCGCAAAATAAAAATATCGGAATACAAAAAGTCGCGAGAAACATCTCAATGTAAATATGCCACTTTGTACAAAAATTTGCACAGTACAAAAATTACTATAGGAAAAATGTCGCAAGATACAAAAATTGCATGAAACAAAAAGTCTTAGAGTACAAAAAAATCCTAAGGTACCATAAGTCGCAGAACACAAAAAGACCCAAGACAAAAAGTTGAAAGGTTCAAGAGACACATAACACAAAAATTCGCAAGCTATAAATATATCGCAAGGTATTCGCATGGGAAAAAGACCCGAAGTAAAACTTGCATATGGTACAAAAAATCATACATGATGAAAATGGTCGAAAGACAAAAAACTCACAAGATACAAAAAGTCAGAGGGTACATGTGTGAATTCAGAAGGAGCAAGGAGTCGCAAGGTACACAAATTTTAAATTATAAATGTTACAAGGTACAAAAAATCGCAGGGTACAAAAAGTCAAGTTACAAAAAGTCGCAAAGTACAAAATGCCATAAAGAATACATATTTCCCAAAAACAGTTTGATTATTCTAACATTTAGGGTATTCTTAAAATATCTTTATTTAAATTGTTTGTATAACGGTATCGCTAGTTTTTTATTATGCATATGCAAGAAATGCAACGTTAAAATTACTATATTAAACTTTTTCACAAGTGATATTTTTTATAATATTTATTTATTATAAGAATTTATTGTAATAATACAAAAAAAAATAATAGTTTTATTTAGTTACCAATTTTTTATAGATTTAATGTTTTTTTTAATTTAGGTATGCAATAAAAAACAATAAAACATAATAATAATAATAAAAAAATGTTTTCAACTTGACACATGCAACGACAATTTAATAAAAGTCGAAATTTTTTATTATTATAGGAACTAAATACGTTATAAGTAAAAACTACAATTTCAAACTTTGTCGCAAGCGATATTTTTTCAAAACTTGCTTTCGAAAAGTTAGAAAATTTATTTGTAGATTTAAGCCTAGATTAGCTTAGAACAAATTAGGAATTTATTATAATAATGCAATAAAAAATAATAGTGTTATTTACCAATTTTTTTATAGATTTAATGCTTTTTTTATTTAGATAAACAATAATATATGACAAATAAAAAAATGTTTTCAACTTGACACATTCGACGACAATTTTATAAAAGCCGAAATTTTTTTATTATTATAGAAACTAAATACGTTATCAGTAAAAATTACTATTTCAAACTTTGCGATTACTATTTCAAATATCGTTTGCGATTTTTTCAAAACTTGCTTTTGAAACGTTAGAAAATTTATTTGTAGATTAGCTTAGATTAGCTCAGAACACATTAGGATTTTATTATAATAATTCAATAAAAAATAATAGTGTTATTTATAAATTTTTTATAGATTTAATTTTTTTTTTTAATTTAGGTAAACAATAAAAAACAATAAAATATTACAATAATAATAAAAAAATGTTTTCAACTTGAAACATGTGAAGACAATTTTATAAGAGTCGCAATTTTTTATTATTATAAGAACTAAATACGTTATAAGTATAATAATAGGAACTAAATACGTTGTCGCAAGCGATATTTTTTCAACTTCTTTTAAAATAATAGAAAATGTTTTTCGTAGATTTTATCATAGATAAGCTTAGAACAA
Organism: Dichetophora obliterata; assembly: GCA_963920525.1. Lineage (NCBI taxonomy): Eukaryota > Metazoa > Arthropoda > Insecta > Diptera > Sciomyzidae > Dichetophora > Dichetophora obliterata. The sequence continues at coordinate 34,652,503 of OY986438.1, forward strand.
ATTATGAATTTATTATAATAATACAAAAAAAATAATAGTGCTATTTGGCAATTTTTTTATAGATTTAATTTTTTTTAATTTAGGTATACAATAAAAAACAATAAAATATTACAATTACAATAAAAATACGTTTTCAACTTAACGCATGTGACAATTTTACTCAAGTCGTAATTTTTTAGTATTATATGGAATAAATACGTTGTAAGGCTAGAACTACATTGTCGCAAGCGACAATTTTTCTAATCTCGTTTCTGGATCGAAGGTAAATGCTTTGTGGAGTTAAACTTCAAGTAGCTGAGCTAAATTAGGGCAAGCCCCCTATCGTTAATGCCAATCAACACACGCCTCTATCTCATAACTTTTTATTTATCTTTATTTTATTTCAATCGCTTATTTATACTCGCATGACTAATAATTTTTTTTTTTAAGTTGAAAGAGCAATAAAAATTGTATACATATCCATTTTTAAATCCATAATTTTAAACATTTCAATTGATTTATTCAAGCTTTGTACGCTTTGTTTACGGGTGGGCGACGATGTTGATTTTTTTCTTTTATTAAAGTCGCGCTTGTTGCCGGCGACTTAGCGTGTAGCGGAAACCGCGCCGTACAGATCAGCGCACAACGGTGCGTTTGGCAAATTTGTTTATAGCTCAGTTGTTTATAACTTTGTTGTTGTTGTGGGTGTTTGTGTAAGTGTCTGTGTATCTGCGACTGTTTATAATTTTTTTTTATGTAGATATGCAAAATGACCGGACATGCCATTTGAAAAAATATACAAACAATCATAGAAACAGAGAAATAGAGAGAGAAATTAAAAACAACTACACACAGTATGATTTCAACAATTTTTTCTTCATTTAAAAGTACAGACACGCAACAATAAATACAAGAAAATACCATAATAATATTCGTTAACTCTGCGTCATATTAACGAGAAGTGCGACGAGTTATAGTCTCGCATGAATTCATGTTCAAATTAACCTTGAACCAAAACTTTTAAAAATTATTCATTTTTTAGCTAGCTGCTAAAAAATAAGTGGAAAAAAAGAAAACTGTAAAAAAGTGGCAGCTCTGAAGATAAATTAAAAAAAAAACAAAACTTTTGGCTGCCAGACCTGACAGGCATATGATCGAAAAAGCTATAATTTCTGACGCTCGTTAAATTTTAATGTGTAAAACGCAACAACACAAGAAGCTTCAAACTCCATAGAAACTCCATGAAAATTACGTTGCGAGCATGATATATTTTTTTCTTTTTATCAAAGTCTCCCTTCCAACAATCATTAGTCGATTGTCATCTCATTTAAATAAACCAAAAAAAAAAAATATTCATTAAACCATGTGTTTTAGAGTAGAATACAAAAAACTACTCAAAACTATCTGCCGGATAAGCTAGAAAAACAAATAGTTATCACAACACATTGAATTGAATCAACCAGTCGTTCGTCGACTTCGACATAATGACAAAAACAATATAAAAAAATTATTTATGTACGCACCCTTTTCCTGTAAAGTTCAAAGTTTTGTATTTTTATTTAGCTTTGCAGAGTTCAACTTTAATGTGCTGCGCATTGAACAGGGGTGAGGAGGAGTTAAAAGAGAGCAGAATACACCAAATGAGAACACGAATTAAAATCGCGCTGAAATCGCCTCACAATTAAGCCTTTGTTGTTGATATTTTTACAGACATATTTGTGTGAGCTGCAGACGGCACAACAGTGAAAGCCAAAATTATTTACCCTTTTTCATTTGTTTTCTTATAAAATTATCCTGGGCAATAAGTACAAACTTTAACTATGCAGAGTCATATAAGTTCTGAAATATTACCAAACATTTCAGTTATGAACTTATTAAACCAAGAAAATTCTAAAGATTCCCAAAAATCAGTGTAATTTTTTACGAAAGAATTACTCAAAAATTTTCCAATATCCTACTATATCATATAAGCCTAAAATGACAGGATATGCGATAAATTAGATAATTTTGATTTTCATGTTCTTTTTTTATTTCTGGAGTTTACCGGCTTTGAATTTAACTAACTATCAAGAAAATGTCTCCAGGTGTAACTCTTCAAATTGAAAGATTTTCGTATGTGTTTGACGTATTTTTTTTACGTGCTCAATAGAGTGGAGTGAAACTTTAAAATTCAGATAATCGATTTGTAATAGAGGCGAAAATCTGCCCCATGGGCTCAAATTGTACGCCTCAAATTTATTTCCGGGTAACTTTTATTTCAGAGGTGCCCCCGACAGGACAAAATAATAAAACCTATACAAAAGTGTGTACTTTTTGATTAAAATCATAATAAATATGATAAAAAAGTTGGTTTGCCATGAAATACAAATTGTTTATTTGGTCTCAAATATATAAAATATACATTAGTCAAACATTTAATTAAGGAATCAGGAGAAAATAAGGTATATTATTTTAAAATTAGAGTAATAAGGACCAATTAATCTTATGCACTAATTTGCTTATTTTATTTTTTGGTAACAAATGCAAAAAAAAATGTTGCGAGTCAAGACCGGCGTTTACATACTTTCCTATTTTTGGGTAACCCGAAAAAGTTGACCCCTAATAAATTACAACTTATAATAATGCAATGAATTACTATAATATGATAAAACAAGAATTGAAGCAGGAACCAACATCACGAGATCCAACGGTCCAAAAAGTATCGGTATTGAAATCCAAGAAATTTGGAATAGAATCTTACTTCCCACTGTGAGCTTCAATAGGATGATGACATTAGTAAGGTCACACCATGACAAGTACAGAAAGTTAATGATATAGCAAGAACCAAATATATTACCTTTTTATCTTACAAAGTAATCATTTTTCAATAAGAAACCATTTTAGCGATAATACGGGTTTACTGAAAAATGTTACTTATGCGAATTAAATAAATAATTTTTATTAAATTTTTATCATTTAAATTTTTTAATTTTTTTTTTCTGATTCTTGAAACTTGTGCGAGTGTTTGTCGCCTCAGGATTGTAAGGTATGTTGAATGCAAGATTTATTGAAATAAATACCTTACATTCAACATACCTTACAATCCTTAGTGACCATTTTTTACACCAACTTCAAAACAAAATTTAACCATTATTTCAAAGAACCTATAAATAAATTTAATAAAATTTTAGAGTTTTGTTCTTAATTATGCATTTTTTTTTTTCATTGAACCATTTTTCAGGTAGATTTGAGTGATCGGTTGGGCAAGAGCCTGTCGTTAGCTCAAATCAAAAAAAAAAAAATTAAAAAATCTCAGAAGCAATGTGCTTCACACAGTTATTTATGAATTTTCTCATCCAACTGCGGGACTCCTAGGAAAATGTTCGCATCAAATTAGCAAAAATTTTAACATCATTTATTCCCATAAATTAGTTCCTGATAAAAATATTAATATGTATATGTAATTGCATTTATTTAATGTACTGTGAAATGCTTTATATGTGCTCGTAGTAAATGATTTTTTTTAACATTTTGTTAAAAAAGCATTAACAAAATCTTTGTGAATGCCCCTAAAAAAATTTGAAAATGTTTACCGGATATCTGAAGCATTTTCCTTTAAAAAAAAACACCAAAAACTGCCAATCAAATAGCCAAACAAATTATACTAAACTCAGTTATTTGCTCCACGATATTCAAATGACTTAGGGCGCTTCGAAACGTTAACCCCCCGAACAAAAATTCTTACTTAAGTGCCAAGGCAGATTTTGGTAATTATTACATTTCGAAAATCACAAAACAAACGATCCATACATTTTTGATCCGCCTTAGTGCTCAATCCATGAATTTACGTATTAAAATGGCGTTTGAAACCAACGGTTATTTAATTTTTCGCCATAGCTTCACAATTTTCCATGGAAACATATACAGCTGTATGCAAAATACAGTATTGCATCAAAAAGTATTACAAGGTTCAAGAAAACCAAGACGGCAACACTTTCATAAAGAAAAAGTTACTGATATGACAACATTGTATAAATCTTTAATGGGTGCAATTATACCATTGTCCTTTTCTAACGTCTTATAAGATTTCTCGTTAATTTTTAAAAATCTTATCTTTTCCACTGTGTGCAAAATATTAATAATGTCACTTTATTTATATATTTACAAGCTTTTTTTATTATATTTACACTAAAGTACTCTCAGTGATTTAAAAAAAAATTTAGTGGCTAAATGGTTTTTGAAAAACTCTGCTGAAATGAGAAAGGTTTCAAGAATTTCGTCAGAATGCAAAACGTATAAATTTATACAGAAAATTCTCAGATGTTCCCCACAAGTAATAGCCAATTGTAAAAAATGGAAAAATAAGCCAGAATCTCGTGGTCGAAAGACTAAAATAAATCATTATGAAGCAGCGCGTCCATTTCTGAAATCTTTTAAATTAAAACAGGATTTACAATTGGAAGTTTACACTGCAAAAATTCGTAGAGATCCACACAAACACAATCTCTTGGGTAGGTGTCTTAGGAAACGTACTTTTCTGAATGCAAAACATCTTTAAAGTAGACTGAAATTCAACGTTCACATTTGGATTGACCAGTATCTAAGTGGTGTAATATTTTGTGGGCAGATGAATCCAAAGTGGTGCTTTTTGGCACGCCTGGGTCTTAGTATGTAAAAACACCGAGTACATTCGAAAACAAGTTTAAAAGACCGTTAAGCACGGTGGTGCAAAAATTAATGCTTGGGGAGGTTTCTTATACACCGGCACAGGTTCCATATTGTGGATTAAAGGTAAAAAGGAGGCAAAACTATACGTTGAGATTTGCAAACTCTTGTCCAACAGGATAACAATTCACAACAAACGACCAAATTAGCAAAAACATGGTTTTCGAAAAACAAAATCATTATTTCGTATTAAAATATTTTTATAAATTTTTTTATAAAAAAAAAATATTAATATGTTTATACGCTTAGCTAACAGAACTGCTAAAAAAAAATTTTTTGCAATTTTATTGAACTTTTACACAAAAAAATAATTAAATGAAATACTTTAAAAAAGCGGATATAATTGCTTCGAAAATTTAAACTTCGCATTTCAATCAAACATAAGTTAATATATTAAAATTTCGGCTACGAGCTTTCATGATATCGACTACTAGATCTTTCAAGATGCTGCCGGCCTAATACAGAAACATGATTTTTGCCAAAATTATACACATTGATACACCTTGATAAACTTATTGCAAGAGCCAAATCTGGAAAATATGGGGGATGAGGAAGCAGTTCCATGAGTAACTCGTGCAACTTGGCCATGGTTTCGATCGATTTGTGAGCTGGAGCTCATTTTTTTCTTCGATAAAGGGGGCCGTTTGTTTGCGATTTCGTTCTTTAATCGGTCCAATAGTTTGACCGATTACTTTTTCTTTTCTCAAATAGTCGATGAACAAAATGCCACTTGCATTCCAAAAAACCGATGCCAACACCTTTCCGGCCGTTTGTTGAGTCTTCGCTCTCTTTGGTGCACTTTCAATGGGACCTACCAACTCTTTTGCTGATTCCTTAGACTCTGGTGTATAGTGGTGGATTCATGTTTCATCCATGGTAACTTTTTTACGCAAATAGTTAGTCGGATTTTCATTAAACATGTCTAAATATTGTTGGGAAGTGCGAACACGTTCATGTTTTTGATTGATTGTTAACGAACGCGGCACCCATCTTGCAGTCAGCTTTCTCATACCCAAACGTCATGTAAAATTTTAACTACCGCCCCACTTGATATACCTACGGCTGTAACTATGTCACGCACTTTCACTTTCGGATTGTTCAATACGAAATCGTGGATTTTTCCAATACATTCCGGAGTGGTCACTGTTTTGGTGTTCCCCCGGCGTATTCATCTTTTGTGCTGATTCGACCTCTTTTGAACTCTGCAGTCCAATATTTGACGGTTGAGTACGACGAAACAGATTCACCATAATATTTATCGAGCTTTTCTTTTGTTTCTTTTGCACTTTTTTACGCAAAAAGGAATGCTTATCCAAGGCACGAAATTCTTCTTTATCCAATTTTATAGCAACACCAACAGTTGTTTAATTTCAAACACTGTTACGTCACAATTCATTGACAGATAGATCTGACATTTATGGTGCGTGTTAAGGTTACGACCCGTTAAAAATGTCATGAATTTTAAGAGTGGTGGTGCAGTCACTTGTAGACCGGCAGCATTTTGAACTCCGTGGTAAATATTGTTAAAAATTGCAAAAACGAAATCACAACAAAATTGATCTCTTTAAATTTGATGACAACATGTGTAACCTTAACCTTTCGTTAGACAACAAATTTGTATATATTTAAATAGAAAATAGTGAATTTATGGGCATTTTGAAACTCTAATCCAAGTAAACGACCGAATCGACTCAAACCAAAAATAATGTATATTGTCAAAGGTCCATACTAAGATAATCCCTACAGTGGTAGGTAATATCACTTTCGCGCTCATCTGGAGAACATTCTAAAGTTACTGGTGCAAAAATGCACCAATAGCTGGAAATGGGTTAATATTAAAATTTTGTACTTTCTGATTTTTAATAAAAAACTATTCAAGATACGGTATTGAAATATTCTACACCAACTTTCATCAATGCATTACGTCACTTTTTGTACCAAACACTTAACTCTTAGGCATTCTCCTAACCCATACCGGCCCAACTGCCCAACTATGCCCCATTTTTCGAAAATTTTTGCAGGTCTTGATATATCTAACACTGACCTATCGGGCTAGAATTGACCGAGTTAAAAATATCAATAAAAAAAAGTGTCATTTACGGGGTCATTTTAATATCTTTTATTGAACTTGGAATTCAAAGGTTTGATCGGAAAGCAACAGCATTTCTGTCAGCAGCCAACTGGTGTTTGGTATTATATGATGGCATCAATCACGTTGGGGGGACTCGCTCGAAACGAGTTTTTAGGCCTCTGTCACTGTACTATCAGATAGTAAGACAGTATACAAAAATTTTCGTATTCAAATTACATATCTACAATACATTGTAATGTCGTCACTTATATAGAATGGATGCTATGCCGCAAAATTAGCAAAAAATCAAAGATACGAGGTGGGCCGTTAAGGGTTAAAAAAATCAAATATTTTGTTTCATTTATCCGCAGTTTTTTATCACTAATCACAGACTGAATCGGTTTCTATCGTTATGCTCTAGTGTGGAATTTTAATTTTCAAGATCAATTTTTTGGGCAGTCCAATGTATACCACATAACCCACCCTGTTTTCATAACGCGATTTTTCGAGTAAATCCACTTTATTTAATATTTTATCAGTTACCCAAATAGAAAAATATATTGAGCCTATTGTAGTTAATACTCCAGTGATCAAGTATTCAATATTTTTTTGGAATCGACGTAATTAGCTTCACACAGTAGGTAAAAAGTAAGATGTTAATCACTTACCCGAACTTGCGCTACTCACAATTTTTCAAATTATTTTCAAATGTTTATTGCTAATGCAAACAAATATCGAAAGTATGTCCAAAAAAATTATATTCATTTAAATATTTTTATTTTTACTATCCGTTCATTTTTGCATCCTGTGAAAAGACGTTTCTAGTAGTTCAAAGTTACTGCCCGAGATTCTACAAGTTATTTCAAATTTTTCAATAACTTATTCACGAAAATTTTTTTTTAAATCCTCGAAGGGAGGACAATACGAACAATTTTTTATTTTGTTCGTCTTGAGTTAACTTTCCCGGGTTCTGAAGATTCAGAATATTTCATTTTCGATTTTCCGAAATATAACGAAAATGAAAATTAAATTCAATGGAAGGAGGACAAATTGCATGTGCTTTTTAATTTCAATTTGTGAAAATATACATCAAATTATTTATAGTTTAAAATATAGTTAATTATATATCTATTAAATATCTTTAGCTTAAAAACTAAAAATAAAAACATATTTAGGGTATTTACAAACTGTGCTATCATGTCATAATGTCATATTGTCCTAAGATTTTACACTAGTTTAAACATTTAATTGTTACCTTCCATATAAAAAAGTAGTAATATATTACAACTCTGAAAGCTATGTTTAATGAAGTGTCGTAATCAAACAGCTGTTTCTTATTTGCATTTTTTTATCTTGTAAATTTTAGTTGTAAAATTTTAGGACAATATCACAATATGACATGATAGCACACCTTGTGAATTCCCTAATTGTTTATAAATCTAAAGCCCGTAGTAAAAGTTTAAGTATCAACAGATTAATTGCCATGTCAAATTGAACAAGAACACAAAAATAACGTACCAATTTTTTTCGACTCTACTGTTCGCAATGTGCGTAACAGCTCAATATGGCGGAAACTTTGTATGGCAGAAGAACGAACGAACATCAGAGATCAGCAGCAGTGCGCAATGCTCATAAAATAAACAAAGCCACAATTGAGGGTGCAATATTGCGATTTACAATTGAACTTTGTTAAAATGCAAACAATTGCAAAATACAAAAAACAGAAAAAAACAATCATGAAACTATTTTAATATGCAAATCACTCTCTTAAGAGTCATAAACAATGTAGTAAATGGATAAATGTGCAGAATGTTTTGAAGGGCAGTAATTGGAATATAAATGCTCAATTAATGCGGTAATAAACCTTGGATAGATGGTGAAAGTACAATAAATGCACTATTTGAATGTGCAAATAAAAGCATGACAGTGACAATTTAATGTCAAAGTCAGCATTATTGTTGTTTTTGTGCATTAAAAAAAACATTGTCATTGGGTGCGAAGGATGTGCTACCACTCCTTCCCTTCTGTTTAATGTATAAATTCTTCGGCTTGTATTTTTAAAACAAATTTAGTTGAAAAAATTAAAGTACAAAAATTTTAAAAATAAAGAAGTAAAAACAAACAAAAAATAAGAGCAAAACTATTGACATTTTTACATTTGTTATTTTTTTTTATATATTAATTTATTTTGACTTTTTTAGATTTTAAAATTTTTAAATTTTTTATTTTTTAAATTTTTACTTTATTAAGTTTACATTTTTAATCTTAAAATTTTTTAATTGATGTAATTTTACTATTAATTTATCTATTTTTGTTTTTTTTTTTCTTATTTTAGTACTTTTATCTTTAGTTTTTTACTATTTTTAAGTAGGTGACAGTGGGGAGTTTTGAAGCATGGGGAGTTGCAAAACACGGCAATAGATGTCGCTTTACAGTGGTTTTGATAGCTTTTACCTCTGTTAATATTTTTCACCTAATATCTCAGTTTTGTACTAGCACCTGTTCCGATAGCACACTTTTCTCGTATCCCTTCACACAGTGTGTTCAACATTATGTTCGAAAAGTTTTCTTGAGCATTCGTGTTTGTGGCATTTTTATACAGCCTTTTAGGCTTCGACGTTCAAAAGGATTTATGCAAAAACTTTTTTTGTGTTACTGATGCGTTGGCAATTTTAAAATAGTAGATGGGAAGATGGGAAGATGTGAAGCACGGCAAATATGACAGATGTCAACTTAAAATCGTATTTTACATGCGTATTAGGCATTCAAAAATTCAAATGTTTATTGCAATTCCAAGGATTTTTTCAATACATTTTATTATTTTTCTGTGTTTTCCCTTACGAAAAATGAAGTTTTCAACTCGAGGACTTGACAAATATTAAATATTTACGATAATTCAGAAATCTATTAGGAAACTTTAAAAACTATGCGAAAACTTGCATTCATTGCAAATCGGAATGATTGAGCAACTTGCCATTTTTCACATTTTGTTCGATAAAATTTTAATTTTTTTCCATTTTCTTAACTTTAATTCATAATAATCATGATAATTTGTATTTTTTTCCGATCCCAATAAAGAATTTACCAAAAAATTGCATTTTCTGCCATTTTTAGTCGTGCTTCACAACTCCCCACAATTTTTAAAACTCCGAAGGTCAGGTTTTTTACCCAGCAAGTAAAAATTGTCGATGATTTTGGATTTAATGCAAATCCTTCAACCAGAAAGTGTAGTTTAAGATGCTCTAGAGATTCGATTCGAAAAAGTGGAAAAAAATAATTTTTGTGGTAGTTTTGACCCCCAAACAAAGCAGGTTTCAAAACTTCCCACTGTACCCTATTCTTATATTTAATTTGTTTAAACTTCTTTATTTTTTAATTTTTAAAAAACTAAATTGTACGTCGGCTCTCACAATCCGCAAGGATTTCGAGCGTATTTCGACGCAGGAAAAAATTTTAATTTAATTGTTGGTTGTCTAATCCGAGGCGATCGTAGCCTAGTGGGTATAGTACGTGGCCCCTAAGCTAAAGAACCGCGGTAGCCCGGGTTCAATTCCAGCTCAGACAGAAAGTTTTTTCAATTGAATTAGTTTTTCTGTTGGGTCGTCACCTCTCTGCAGACAATGGCAAACCCAGAGAGTAAAAATTGCCATGTAAAGCTTCTTGAGGACATGAGCCGTTCGGAGTCGGCATAAAACACGTAGGTCCAGTTCTCGGTCATTTGTGATCAAAATTTAATAACACGCACAACACAATTGATCAATAGAAGCTAGGTCAAAGTCCTTCCAAGGGCTGAAATGGCCAGTTTATTTATATTTTATTTTTTGTCTAATCCGTAAGTTGGCTAACTCTGCAGTTACACGTTCAAGTTTCTGTTCAAGTTTTCTTTGAAGTTGCAACAAACTCACACTTTTTTAGTGTAAACACAGTAAAAATGTATGAGTGTGTTGCAACTTGAAAGGAAACTTGAACGTGTAACTGACTGGTAAGTCGATGTATGTAGATTGGCTCAGCTTTTTCCCGCTCAAACGTCATGTATATGCGCTTTTACATTAAACAATTTTTATTTTATTGATAAAAAATAAAAAGGATTAAAAAAACTAAACCCGAAACGGGAATTGTTAATGGCAATGTGTGTTTTTTGTTATAAATTTTATTTTTTAATGCATTCCTTGTTTAATTTTGTAAAATTCAAAAAATATTTTAGATGGGCCAACCTCAGACACTTTTACAAACTTGTATTATTTGAGGATTTAAGAAAAATTTGCTGCACTTTTGGATTTCGCAGAAATATCTATAATATTAAGGATTCGGACAAAACGTTGGATCTTTAATGACAGCTAGACAGAAAGAATAGACGAAAATAAAGCAAAAACGTGTGCATTAATGAGTTTTTAAAAATTTCTTATTCTTAGAATATACAAGCAACAATAATTTTTAAATGCAGACATCGATGCAAAAAAGAACATATTGCAAAATTTCCCAGCATTAGACGAACAGGAAAAATTGGACAAGAAAAAAGGGACAACGGTTGGAAATGTGTAAATATGCAGTATTAGGCCAAGCATATGTTGTAAAGTTAGTTGGTGCATCTGGAATGGAGTTAGCCAAGTGATACGGGATACATACAAAAATTACTACTTCGCTAGACATCGCTACTAAGGAATGCAATGACCTGTAAGCAAAGACAATAATAACAACAGCAACAACAAAAACTAACAACAAAAACTTAAGCTATAAGAAATAGAAGACACTCCTGCTGTCTGGTAACTAAAAACTATATGAATTTTAATGTTCGCAAAATCATGCAGCAACAGAAATGGAAGCATACTTTTAGGTGCACAATAAAAATAGCTGTTTGCAATTCTAGAAAAAGGACATTCACATTGCGCTACTTGCGAAGCACTGAAGCAACAAAAATAGAACTGCAACAGCAACAACAAGTGCAAAAGAAAAACGTGTAACCGGAATGTAAAAAATAAAACGTAGTTATGTATTATATCATGTAACATGTGTCACGTCTTCTTTAGTCACAGCGTTGGCGACGGCAAAAAGACAGGCAGACAATACAAACAGATAGACGGATGAATGGACAAAGAAGAAAAGGAATGGCAGTTTTAAGGAAGTGCTTGCAAATAAAAAAGGCAAATAAAATAAGGAATTAATGCATTTTCTGAACGATAAAAAAATATGAAAGAATAAGAAGAAAATAACGATTAAAGCCAACAATAATATAAATACTAAGATGCTTAAGAAAAAGGGTAGAGATTAGCTAAGCTCGGTCTTAAACGAAACTGAGACAAGCAATGACACAATTCAAAGAACAAATTTCAGCATTGTCTGGTCAAGATATTAAATTCTAATGTTTTTTTACAAAATTCTAGAAATTTTTTTTTACCTAATTCTTTTTTTTACAAATTTTTTTTTAAAAAGTGAAAATGAATGAAACCTTTCTTGAAGGTTAAAAGTCAAATGACAAAAAGATGAAAGTCTAAGTAAGAGTAGAACAAAATAAACAGAAATAATGCTTAGATATGATGTTAATTAATTTTCGCCAAGCTAAGATAGTAACTTAATAAGAAGCCTAGTGAAAGGGATAAGAAGTCTGTTCAGTTAAAGCTACAATAAAAATCAAAAGAATTTTAAAGCACATAATGAAAAATTTTCAATGAATTAAAATTAAATAAGAGAAGGCACAAAAAAAATGCTCGCTAAAAAAATTAATTAACCAATCAATTTTAAAAGATTAAAAGCAAAGAAAGAAATGTAAGTAAATAAGATTTCAAAAGGGAAAAAAGACAAAAACAAAGTGGTGTGGTAGGGGTTTCTCGTCAGGAACGAAGTTTCTGAGACGTTTTCTTTAAATCCGAATGTGATTCGAAATAAAATCTGTATATTTTATTATTTTGTATTTTATATAATTTTTTCAAGGCAAATAATGTAAATGACCAACAAATCAAAGAATTTAATTTAATATTTTAGAAAAAAAAATTGTTTATTTATTGACAATTAGGATGTAAAATTCTTATGAGAGATTTTTTCAATTCTAACATAACATTTAAAATCAGCGAAATTCAGCGATCAGTGCATCTACAAAGAATATAAAAAAACACATATATTCACGGTCCTCCTAAGTGGCAAAAAAATTTTATGAAATTCTTACTTGAGATTCGAAATCAACGACCACTTACTTAATACTGCCAGCACATACACAAAGAGAATAATTCAAAATAACAAATTTTAAGGGTCCACCCTAGTGCCAAAATCAATTTTTTAAATTCTCTAATCACATTCGAATTCGGCGACCAGCACAAAGAGTGAAATCCCACAAAACACATTTTTAGGAGCCACCAGAGCTGTAAAAGAATGCATTCAGTTTGATTTTATTTACAAAAAAGTGAATCAGTGAATAACGAAATAAGAAAGCATTCAGTGAACGCAAAATTGATTTGTAAATAAAATTTTTAATTCACATTTATTTTTAAAAAAAATTATTAACTATTCATTTCAATTATTCATTTTCCTTATTGAAATTATGCAATTCACCAAGAATTTCAGAATTTTCAGTTATTCTTTTATTGTTCATTATTAATTTTTTATTCGTTATTCATTTTTGTTAATTATTCATTTGTTATTCATTATTCATTATTCATTTGTTATTCATTTTTCATTGGTTATTCATAATTCTTTTTTTATTTATTATTAATTTTTTATTAGTTAATTTTTTGTTCATTATTCATTTTTTATTCATTATTCATTTTTTTATCATTATTAAATTTTTATTCATTACTCATTTGTTATTCATTATTAATTTTTTATTCATTATTCATTTTTTATTTCAACATTTCAAAATAAAACATCCAGTTAACATCAAGTTAACATCAAGTTCGAAATCAGCGGCCCCTTAAACTGTAAGCACATATGCCACAAGTATAAAACAAAAAAAAAACACATTTTTAGGGTCAACCCTAGTATAAAAAACAATTTTTTTAATTCTAACATAAGATTCGAAATCAGCGATCAGCGCATCTACAGAGAGTATAGAACAAAAAAAAACTTCATTAGGGTCCACCCTAGAGGCAAAAACAAAATTTTAAATCCTTTCATCAGATTCGAAATCAGCGACCCCTTAATACTGCCAGCACACACACACAAATTATAAAATAAAAAACTCATTTTTAGGGTTCACCTTAGTGAAATTCTAACATCAGATAACACTGTATTACACACATTTGCTGAAGTTTCCATACCTGAAAACTTATTCTCACGTATGATTTAAAACAAACACACAAATAAAAATAACAAAGAGAGTTCCGTATTTCGGTATATTTCCAACAGACTGGAAAAACTTTAAAATATTTTAGAGTATTTTAATTTTTTTCTATTTTTATAGTCTTGCAAATAGTTTATAGTTTTTATAGTGCGTTTCGAACTCAAAATGACTACTGAATAGGTAAAATAAACGGATAAATTGGTTTCGAAAAACTAAAAACATATGCGGCAAAATTTTGAAAAAACTGGAAAGAAATAAACTTCTACTGAGTTGCAATACCGCTACAGTCATGTATTCGAAGTCTTATATTTTTTATTATTTTAATGACGTCACTTTTTATGGGTCGTGGTTTTAATCAAAACTTTTTCTTAGTTCAACCTCAGTATACGTTTTAAATATCAACTTTTGTGTAAGATATTGATATTATTATTGATATAGATATTTTCAAGTGAATATATTGATTTTTTTGGAATCTATGAAGGCTTTGAAAATATGGCAATGTCACTTGGTATGGGAGGTAGACGGAGTTTTGATTTTATTTCACCATATTCCAAAAACAGAGCACTTAATAAAAATTTAAATTTATTATATTTAAATTTAATTAATATATAAATTTTAATTTTAATTAAATTTAATTTTTTAATATTAAAATTGGAAGAAATTGTATTGAGTTTTGTAGAGTTTAAAGAGATATTGTCGGATTCATTAACCCTAATTGTCCCAGCGGTTTCATATGGAGCTATAAAATATACTTGTGAAGTTTATTTTGGGCCAACTGATTTTAATTTATGCAAAAAAGCAAAAAAAAAATAAATAAAGATTTGTGGGACAAGTCACTTTGTATGGGAGATAGTCTTGGTTTTTATTCGATTTTGACAAATTTCATACTCAGAGTGCATATTGAATGTTAAAGCTTATGTAGTTAATAAACTTTGAAGTCATAACATTAATTTGTGTAGAATTTAAAGAGATTTTATGGTTTTGATAAAGTCACTTTGTATGGAAGGTAGGCATAGTTTTTGGTCTCATTTTCGAACTTAATATTCGTTATACAAAAACAAGCTTATTTATTGAATTCAAATAGGATTTCAACAAATAATTTCAACAAATAATTTTAACAAATTGTAAGCAAGAAAACGTTTTCAAAAATTTTTATTAATCTTATTATTTAAAAAATTAAATAATTAACGGCAATAATTAACAGCAACAATCAAAAAGTTTTTGTTCAAAATCAGAAGAGCAATGATTTTAAAAAACCACAATGAAAAAGGGAAAAAGGTTCAAAATCAATTAAAAAAAGGCAGAAATTTAATTAAATACAAAATTTTTACAATAATTTGTGAACAAAGAAGATTACTTAAAGATATTTGAAGATTAAATTATATAAGTTGAACATTTAGATATTTTGAAAATAGAATAAGAAGTTAAAAAGTTGATAATCAGGCACAAAATTAAAAACAAAATTTATTTATAAAAAAAAAATTAAAAAAAAAATAAAATAATAAAAAAAAGCTAAGAGATAAAAAAAATTAACAATTATGTCCCATAAGCAATATATCGGGATTTGTAAAATAGTGTTTTTAAGTTTTTGAGTAAAAAAGGTAAAGTCAATAAAAACACTGTCATTCACAAAAAAACCCAATATAACATAACTGATCGTCATTTTAGATGATCCTTTCTACAAAAAAAACGCACAGTAACAGTAAATTTCAGTCCAACTGACTTACATCAAATCAAAGGACACCAAACCCTATTCTAAGGAAGATAAGTAGAGGGTAAAATATTAATGGTATAGCGTGAGAATGCATTAAGAAGAATTCAAATCTCTGCGGCTTTTTTTCCCCTTATCGACCTAGAAGGTAAACATTTCCGCACGCAGAAAAATATATTCGAGTTTTGTTACCATTGTTGTTTCAGTGATAGAAAAAAACTACTCAGCAGCTATAACGTTAATCTGGGTATTCGTTTGTCGAGAAACGGTAAAAGTAAAGCAGGTAGTTGTTGTTGTTATTGGCTGGCAGCAATTGTTTGGTCGCGGTCATGTACCTGTGGGTGTCTGACCGATCCGTGACTGCCTTGCTTACGTTCTGGTCACGTTCTGATCAGTTTTGGTTGTTCACATAATTTGAGTGAATATGTGAAAATTTTCTACTTATTTGTTTTCTTTTACGTTTCTGCATTTCACTAGTTTTAGCTGTTAGTGAGAAATCCGACTTCTACATGTTTGTTTTATTGTTTAACGTATGGGTAGGAGGAGAATGACAGAGGCTAAGGCCTATAATATAGAGTGCCGAAATGACACAAGTGATTGTAGGCGTAAGTTTTTCTTTACCGGATGGTATTTTCACATTCTAAGGTGTGTGTGCGTGGGCTGATCAATTAGCAAATGTCTGAGTTGGGTCTAAAAAGAAAATATTTACATAAGCAGTTTCAAGTTGAACAGTCTAAAAAATAAATTTTCTCCATTGCATTTCCTGTCCGACTCTCAGTAAATACTTTTCTATCTATAATGACAAATATTGAAGTATGGAAGGAAATATAAGATAAAAAAAAAAAACAAAAAGGCAAAGGATATAGAGACAAAAAAATAAAAAAGAAGTATAATTAAATAAATAAAACTGCATTTTTTTAGAAAAAAGGCAAAAAACGTAATTAAAGTCAATCATCATACAAAGACAAAAAGCACAAATGTCTAAAAGAGGAATACAGTCAAATCAGGATATAACAAACCCCCGAAATAGTGAACGCTCGAAATAGTGAACTTTTTTACACGAACTACTATAAATAGTGAACAAACGATAGTGAACAAAATAGTAACTAACATTTCACAGAATAAGAACAAAAAATTACGCAAATAAAAAATAAGAGAAAACTTCAACCTCGAAAATGCGAACAGTCGAAAAAGCGAAAAAAAATGTGAAAAATTTGTTCACTATATCCAGGTTCGCCTGTATAATCAAAAAATTAAACCGAATTTTGTTTTTTTTGTTTGACTGAAATCAAAAAGTGCTTTGAAAGTAAAAATTAAAAATATCATAAAGTTAAATGCAAAAAAAAACAATTAAAGGCAATAAAGTCAAATGCAAAAAATATTTTGAGAGGAAAAACTACAATAGAGACGAACTAATCAAGTAATGTAAAATAAATCATATAACTAAGAGAAAAAGTCAAAATGCAAATAGTGAAAGGAGGCAGAAAGCGAGGAGATGTTTTCGGAAATGTCGGGGTAAAAAAATAATAGAACCATATCGTACATTTAATCCCACTAAAAGTGATTTTTTATGACCAATTTTCGAAACTGTTAGATTTTGTTTTTTTTTTGTCTGGAAGTAATGTTGGGTAAAAAATTAAAGAACTATACCATACATTTCAAACCTCTAAGGGTTAATTTCGATACTTTTTTTTGTTGAGAACCCACAGAATGGTAGCAAATTGGGGGTGAGTGTGTTTGGAACAAATGTTAAGGATGAAAAATAATAGGACCATCTTATAGATTTGAATCTTCTATGGTTTTATTTACTATTTCCGACACTTTGTTTTTTGTATGGGGACCCTCAGAGGGTGGCAGTTTGGGGCAGATGTGTTCTAAATAAATGCTGTAAGTAATAAAAACTAATAGGACCATATCATACATTTGATCCATCTAAAAGTAAATTCAGTAAATATATGAATATTTTCGACATTTGTCTTTACATTTTTTTTTTTTTTTTTTTTTTTTTTTTGTTAAACCCTAGAAAGGTAGGAAATAGGACGTGGGTGTCTGGAATAAATGTTGAAAATAAAAAATAGTAGGACCGTCTCATAGGAATAGATATGAACTATTTTGACACTTTTTAATTTTTTGTGATTTTTGTAGGGGGACCTTCAGAAGTGTGATAGATTGGGTGTAGATGTGTTCAAAAGGAAGGTTAAAGGTACAAATAATAGGACCATCTCACACATTTGAGCTATCTAGGAGTAAATTCAGTAGACATATGGGCATTTCCGCCAAAAGGTCTAACCCGACTAAAAAATTAAATGTTACTTAAAATTCTTTTAAACCTGTATAATAGAGAAAAAATGTTTAAATTTATATTGCGACAGTACTGAGAGCTGATCTCAATTTGAATTTAATAAAATCTCAGCAAGCTTGATGAATGGCAGTAAAAGTTTAAAAATGGTGACAAAAATTGAAAAATTTTAACGAAAGTTGAAATTTTTTAAGTATAATAAATACTCGTATAATACAAAGTTTAATTAATTTTTCTTAATTTTCGATGATAACGGTTCTGAATAACACTTTATATGTGTTTTTAAATTCAATTAGATAAATAAAACTATAAAATATTTGCACTTCTTTGATGGAAAAAATCTGTCACATAACGTATATCACATAACGTATCATATTATGGTTTGTATAAAAATTATTAAAAAAAATTTTCAACGAACTAATTATTAATATGTAGCAACATTATTCAGGTAAAATGTAGCAACAGGTAAAAACCACTTCTATTTTGTGTCACGTGACGTATCATTTTTGGTGGCTTCTATCTAAAAGCCGAACTTTTGACAACTCATAGGATTTACAACTTGTATAGTGCGCTTAGTAAACTACTGAAAAATCAAAATAAGAAAACTGTAAGTTTAATTTTTCTTTGTTTTTCCACTCATTAAAGTCGTACGACTGTCACGTGCGTAGCTACGGAAATGCCCCTATGCAGTATTTTCTAATTTTTTTTTTTTAGAGACCCCTAAAAGGGTGTCAAAGAGGTGATGAAAGTGTCTGGAAAAAATGTTAGGAGGGAGAAAAAATCCTTTAGAGATACATTTCACCGCTCTAGGAGTCAACGTAAAATTTTGATAAATTAAACCTTAAAATAAAGTTTAAAGGGTTTAAATGAATGCAAACAAATTATAGAAAAAATACAAAAAAAAATGTTAAAACTTATAAAAAATAATGAGGCAAATTTAGAAGACATCAATAAAGCAATAGTTCAAAAAGCAACATAGAAAGAAAAAAGTAAGGTAAATAATTTTAAAAATAATAAAAATGTATTATAAATAGATAAAAAAGTCATAAGTTCGCAAATTAAAAAATTATACCAAAAAGTAAAAAATGGTCTAATAAAATAAAACAGGCAAAAATTGTCAATTCAAATATAAGACAAAAGTGCATAAAATCCAAAATTAACAAGTAGGAGTTATTTTTGACTGGGCTCAAGTTAAATATTTTACAAAACTGTAAAAAATATATTCGATGTTTTATTATTTTCAGACGTCATTGCTAATGCGAAGTGGTTTTTTCAAAATCTTTTTAAATTTCTAATTCGGAGTACGTTTTGACAATCAAAATTCTACTTATATGTTTTAAGAAGGTTTTGCTTTTTATAATGACGTCACTTTGTATGGGAGGTAAGCGGAGTTTTAAATGTTTTTTGCAAAATTTCCAGAGTGGATCTAAAAGTTAAGACTCATGGCAAAATTTTAAAGCAATATATTAATTTTTGTGAAATTTAATGATATTTTACCGTTTTTATAAAGCCACTTTGTATGGGAGATAGAAACAGTTTGTATTCAATTTTGGCAAATTTTATACTTAGCTTGCAAATTTTAAATGAAATCTAATGTGCTTATTTTAAGTTATTTGCTTTAATTTTTGTGAAATTTAAAGAGATTTTACCGTTTTGATGAACTCGCTTTGCATAGGCGCAGTTTTCATACGATTTGACTTAGTATCGAACATGATCTTCATAAAAGGGTGGTTAAATTTTAAGGGCCGATGTTGAATGTGAACCACACCTAACCGTCAAGTTTTTTTTCTGCATTTCATTTGACATTTCTGAATTTCAGACTAATTCGATTTGAACCATGGAAAGATACACAATCGAGCAACGCGTAAAAGTTATTCAGGCTTATTATGAAAGTGGACGTTCAAATCAAAATGCTATCGTGCACTTCGTGATTTTTTTCGGTCAATTGAATCGTCCAAATGTGCGTACAATCGGAAAAATTGTGCAAAAATTTGAGCAAACCGGGTCTGTAGAAGATGTGAAAAAACTAGTGCATGCTCGCACAGCTCGTTCTGCAGAAAATATTGCTGCTGTTCGCGATAGTGTGGCTGAAGAGCAGTCCACTTCAACTCGTCATCGTGCCCAACAATTGCACCACTCACGCTCCTTGTTGATGAACATTATGCATAAAGAGTTGCATTTACACACTTACAAGGTGCAATTGACTCAAGAACTAAAGCCTCTTGACCATTTTAAGCGTAGTCAATGGTCAGAATGGTGGCAAGAAATGGCAACAGTGGATGATCAATTTTCGAAAAAAATCATCTTCAGTAATGAGACACATTTTCACCTCAGTGGATTCTTCAATAAGCAGAATTGCCGTATTTGGGCGAATGATAATCCAAGAGTGATTGTCAAAAAACCAATGCACCCACAAAGAGTGACTGTTTGGTTCAGTTTATGGGCTGGCGGCATCATCGGGCCATATTTTTTCCAAAATGAGGCCGGTTAGGCAGTTACTGTGAATGGTGTTCGCTATCGTGAGATGATAACGAACTTTTTATGGCCCGAATTGGAAGATATGGATGTGGACGATATGTGGTTTCAACAGGACGGTGCCACACAGCTAACGAAACAATGGCTCTATTGCGCGACAAATTCAATGGCTGTGTTATCTCACGTGGTGGCGATGTCAATTGGCCGCCAAGATCATTTGATTTGACACCGTTGGACTTCTTTCTTTGGGGTTATTTGAGAGAAAAGGTGTACGTCGATAAGCCAGCAACAATTCAAGAGCTAAAGGATGAGATAATTCGGCACATTAACGGCATAGAACCTCAAGATATGCCTCAGCGTCATCGAAAATTTTGACCATCGGATGGAGGTGTGCCGCCGAGGTCGCGGCTGCCATTTGGCCGATATTTTGTTCCACACATAATTGAACCATACCAATATTATCATAATAAAAAGAAATGACAATAATTTCCTAAATAGTTTGTGTTGTATTCAAAATCAACATCGGCCCTTAAAATTGAACCACCCTTTATATATAAAAAAATAATGGATTTCATTATGAAATATTGAAATCATGATGACAGATGGTCAGACCAGCTGGCTAAAATAACTCAGGAGGTGATGTTTATCTAATACAAATATGTTTTTTATACCTACCACGCCTCCTTATGGAAGTTACAAACGGAGTGGCAAAGTTAATATACTGCTTAAGCGTGTTTATAACGTAAAAAGACAAAAAGTCAAAATTGACCAAAAATTTTAAATATATGAAAAAATTTAAAGAAGAACGGAATAACCAGATGAGCCGGAATAACAAAAAAAAATAAAACGATATTACTCAAGTCAATCAGCTCATTTTCGCATTATTTCCTACATCATTTCCTCTCGGTTGGCTATTTTGTTTTCCCTCGTCTTTTCCCCTTATTTAAGCATTAGGTTCCTTCACACGACGCCTTCTGGTGTCAAATACTTGATTGATAATAAATAATATCTTTGCGAAACCTTTTGAATTGCTGATTATGCTGGCAATAAAATCATAGTAAAAAAAAAGAAAAATGACGCACGTACGTGTGAAATTTATTTATAGATTTTCTGGAAAACTGCATATAATGAGCCTCAATATCTAGCTATAAATTAGCTATAACTAAGCTATTGTGTGTGGTAACGATGATGACAACATTGAGTACAAATTTACAAGGAATAAGTGTATAAAATATGGCTAAACAGGCGCCATTGACTTGCCAGGAATTTGGTGCATTAAATGCAAGAAAAAACAAATACACTAAAATTAATTTTATAGCTAAAATTGGCCGCAGAACAAGTTCAACTCAAAATGCGCAGCATGTTACGCGCTCTGCATGCCAACTTATTGTAAATGGAGCATCATCATACACAAAAAATGTATAACACCAAAATTTGTTCTCAACAAAAATCCGAAACATTCAAAATGTACACAACAAAACACTGAAATATGCAAATAAAAGCCAACAAAATGTGTTTTAAATACACAAACAATAATAATATTTGAATAACATTTCGGCTACTGTAGCGCGCACAGTACACGAATTGAGGTAAACGTTTGCGCATTGGTTGTGTCAATAAAATAAGAAGTGAAAAATAAGAAAATTTCAAAAACTGCGATATGTTAACGAAGCGTAACAAAAAAGGTTAGGAAAACAACAAATTCAATTTAAACCGAGAACGTGTGAATGGCATCGAATGACATCAGCGCATCCAAGACAAAGATTTTTCTTTTGTGTCCACTTAGAATTAGTTCTCTTTGAAGCTTTCGTCGCGATTCTGTCTGCAGCTTAGTCAAGATTTATTGGAACAAATTTGAGCAATTAGTCGAGCTTGGGCAATTTTTTATGTTAAATTTATGATTCGCATTAAATCTAATTTAAACAAAATAACTCAAGCTCAAATAATGAGCTAAGCCATATTTTTAGATATAAAATTGACTCATTTGGGAACTGTTTATCAATTCAGTACTTTTAGATATGTAGGTATAATGGGTTCAGAGAAATAACGCCCCATGCAATAATTCCCAAAATAAAAAATGAAAAAAAGCCCAAAAATTTTCCATACAAATTCGGGCGTTATTTCATAATAAAATAAGGCCCAAAATGTTGGGCTTTATTTAATTTTAATTAGGCTTAATTTCATTTCTCTATTTTGGGCGTTTTTTCATTATAAACCAAATCCAGAAATAAAAAAGTGAAATAAGGCCCAAAAATTTTACACACAAATTTGGGCGTTATTTCATCAAATAAGGCGTTAGGAAATATCGCCCAATGAAAATTTTTTTTAAAGATCACAGAACCAAGGCATGCGCCTTATTTCATATAAAAACAAGGTTTGGTCTTTGACCTGAAAGGAAAGGTATAGATTTATTTAGAGGAATTGATTGGAACCATACGTGAATTATTGATTAGGCGAAACAACCGTAAAAGACAATTTGAATTGCTTTTAACCGAGGCTAGTGTTATGCCTTTACATGCGCCTTAAAAAAACAAAGTTTGGTCCTTGACCTGAAAGAAAAGATATAGATTTATTTAGAGTAATTGATTGGAACAATACGTGAATTATTGATGAGGCGAAACAGCCATAAAAGATAATTTTAATTGCTTTTAACCGAGGCTAGTGTTATGCCTTAACCTGCGCCCTATAAAAACAAGGTTTGGTCTTTGACCTGAAAGAAAAGGTATAGTTTTATTTAGATGAATTGATTGCAGTCATACGTGAATTATTGATCAGGCGAAACATCCGTAAAAGACAATTTTAGTTGCTTTTAACCGAGGCTAGTGTTATTCCTTAACCTCGGCAAGCATTTCCAGCCCTTAGTTGTTCCTGTCCTTTAATTTCACATTTTCCACAATTAAGTTGTGGATTTTTAATTTGCCATAATTCTTAAATGTAGGAAAGAACAAAGAAAGTGAACCTCTGACCTCTGAGTTGATAGTCTAGCGCACTCTCCACTAGACTACAAAGGCCGACGAATCGCCAAAAAAAACGAAAGATCGCCCCAAATTTAATCATTAAAATTTGGTGATTTTTAATTTTTTTTTTTTTGGCGGTTTTTAATTCTTGGTTATATTTTTTTTTATGAAAAATTGCCGAATTTTTTTGTTGAATTTCAATTTACTTTTGTGTAATTTTATTTAATTTTGGGTTATTTTTCATTTTTATACTTGTTATTTTTTCTGTAAATTATTGATTAATATATTTATTTTTGTTTAATTGTTCTTGTTAATAATAAAACATTGAAACATTACTTTAAAATTGGATCATTCATAATTTTTTTTTGTGATTTTTTTTTTATTTTTGGGCCATTTTTCATTTGGATGATTTTTCATTTTCTTCAAAAAAATTTTAGGTGATTTTTTTTCTGGCGATTTATCATTTTATTTGAATACTTTCATATGAAAATTTACCGAATTTTTTTTATTTGGAATTTATTTTTTGGTCATTTTTCATTTTTATACTTGTCGTTTGTTTCTGTAAATTATTGATTTATATATTTATTTTTGTTCAATTGTTCTTGTTAATAATAAAACATTGAAACATTATTTTAAAATTAGGAAATTTTTAATTTTTTTTTTGTGACTTTTTATTTTATTTTACGGCCATTTTTCATTTGGATGATTTTTAATTTTCTTCAAAAAAATTTTGGGTGATTTTTATGAAAATTTACCGAATTTTTTGGATAGAATTTCATTTTATTTTTGGGTCATTTTCCACTTTTACACTTGTTGTTTTTTTCTGTATATTATTGATATGGGCATTTCCAAACTGGCGTCACGGACGATTTGTACGAAAACATATTTAAAAAATAGAATGAAAGTCTGATTTTTAAAAAGTTTTTAAGTACTAGTTTTAAGCACTATATTAAGTAAAAACAATGACAGTAATTAACCCTAAGGATCTAAAGATATAAACAAAAATATGTGCTGGTGTTACGTTACAAAAAACGGAAGTGATTTCTGACTTGGATTACAAACTTTGCAAAACTCTCTGAATCGGGCCAGACTTTTTGTAGAAAACTTTTTGTAGAAAACTTTTTTTAGAAAGTTTTAAAATAACATACGTTTATTTTACAAATGATCACATTTAAAATTTTTTTTTGGTTTTTTTATTACGATTTTTGATCTGGCGTTATGTTACTAAAACTTCCATTGCAGTTGAATTGGGTATTTGAGTAGTTAGGTAGTTAAGTAATTATGTAATTAAGTAATTAAAAAAACAAATTTAATATATTGTCATTTCCTTGCCTCAACCATTTTTTCATTATCTCTAGCCAATGCTTTCCATTTTTACTACAGCAAAAAAGCTTACGAAACATTTACGAAACATTTACGAAAAAGAAAAACTACATTTCATCGCTTGAGAAAATAAATGTCGTATGTGAAAATTTTCACTTTTGAGATTATTGAGAAAAAGAGGCTATAATTCAAAATCTGGCGGAGCATTATTCTTCAGAATTTCAGGCCTATTTGCAGACACATTTCACAATAGATTACGAAATTTTTGTGAACTTACCGCTATTTTTTTAGAATTTTTAGCCCCTTTTTCTCAATAATCTCAAAAGTAAAAATTTTCACATACGACATTTATTTTCTCAAGCGACGATTTGTGAAACAGTACAGACGATTTGATCATCACAGTTAATGAATTTATTTAGAAAATGCTGTAACTAATAAAATTAATATGTTTCTCTTAACTGATATAATAAAATAATAAGTTTTTAATACTTTTTAAGTTTATGGTCGCGGTAGACTTTTTTCTGGATATGTCCATAATCATTTTTGTTCAATTGTTCTTTTTAATAATAAACATAAAAACATTTTAAAATTGGGTAATTTTAAATTTTTATTTTTGTGATTTCTATTTTATTTTTTTGGGCCATTTTTCATTTTCTTTAAAAAAAATTTTGGTGATTTTTTATATATATACTTTTTGGCGAATTTTCATTTTATGTTTTGGGTAATTTTTAATTTAATTTTCGTTCATTATTCATTTGGCTGATTTTGGCTATTTTATTTGGTGATATTTCAAATAAAACCAAAAATTTAGGGCTTTATTTTATTTTCTATTTTGATCGTAATTTCATATTTCTGGCTTGGTTTCACTGTTATTTTAGACGTTATTTATTTTTTAAAAGTATTGGGTCTTATTTCATTTTCAGTTTGGGCGTTATTTAATTTTTTTGCTTTATTAAATTTTTAATTTTAGGCGTTATTTCATTAAGCGTTATTTCCTTGAGCCGATATAATTGATAAAAGAAATATATTATAGATAAAAAATAATTGTAAATTTTTAAATTCTTTGTGAATTGCATTGATGAAGAAGATAGCATTGATATGAATACAAAATTGATTCATGATTCTAAATAACTAAAATTAATAATTAATCAATTTTTTAAAATTTAATGTGAATGGAAAATTTTATTTATGAATCAATTTTGCATTTATTGAATTAATTCTTTTTTTCGTTATTCACTACTTTTCTTTACAGCTCAACACAGTACAAATAAAGAAATAGATAAGTAGCAGAAAAGTAAAAATAGTACTTAAACTAATATCAAAATAAAAATTTGAATATAAAAGTAGAATTCAAGTAGAACAAGCAACAGAAATAGTATTTTACAACTTTGTTAAATAATTCTTTAAACGATTTTTTTGAACGAGTATCTCTTTTAACACAATTGAAGCTCATTAGCTTGAGAAAATATTTTTAAATTTTGTAAATATGTAAAGCATGAATAATGTTCTTTCTTTAAAGACACATAAATCTTTATTAACCAACGAAAATTTCTGACAAATTAATGTCTGAATGTGTTTTGTAACACAAGTTTAAAAACGCGGCCGAGCCTACTCTTTCTAAAGTTCAGCGGCTTAAAATTACAAAAATTAATATAGCTTACAAATAAAAATAAAATCCAAAGCTCAGCAGCTGCACCAGCATAGTTCAGAAAGCTTTTAGTTTGCTTTATAAATGATTTATTTTAAATAATAGGCGCATAATAATTAATCACTTGTCATCGCTCTATTTAGCGATCGACCAAGTGGACATGAAGTGAAAGTTTCCGGCGTAAATAATCGCTAAATAATCACGAAACATTCTTTTAGTAAATAAATTTGTTTACAAATACTATAGGCGCAGCTTAATTTCATTAAAGTATGTAGACTATTTTTTGAAAAAAAAAACAAAACAAAAACTTCAACAAAAAAAAGTTACAAAATAGTTTAGAAATGGTTGCATGTAGGCGCAGAAATGCGTGACAATAACTCATTAACCTAAAATCGAAGCAGGAAATGCGCTAATGCAGCGCTTATAAATGAGGTTAAATATATAATAAAACCTTATCTTATTGAGGCAATAATTTAGGGAGAGGAAAATACAATTTATTTAACTCACAGCTGATTTAAGTTAAGAGGGCAGAAACTGTAAAGCCGAAGAAGCTTACCTGCAAAGAAAAAGAGAGAAAGAAAATTATTAACTTATGAGTATAAAAAATTTGATATTGAAAAATATATTTAAAACAAATTAATACAGAAAAAGTTTCAAAAAAGTATAAAAATATTACAAGTATCTTTTTAACAAAACTGTTGAAATAATTAAAAATCATTTATCATTAACCTAAAATATTTTAAAGTTCTCAACAGAACTGTAAGGCCTTGTTAGGAAAACAAAACGTCAATACGAGTATCAGCAAAACCAGAGAAAAACAGGAAGTAAATTTGTGAGCGAAAAAAAATAATCACAACTTTGTACACAAACATACAGCCAAAGAAAAATACTAGACTACTTGAAAAAAATTTGAGATTTGTATGATGAAGTTTTCTCAAAAGCGTCAGATTTCGCCACTCAGCTGATAATTTTCATACACAAACTCTGGTAATCATTTGTGCCCAGCAAGTGGCACACTTGTCTTATATTGCTCGATTGGGCGAGTTGCCGGAAATACCCTATTTACGACGGCTATCATTTCTAGTTAAGCTAGAAATGTGGAACTCTTCTATTTTACCTATATTTAGTGGAAATATCGAATAAATTTTAGCTTGCCTAATATAAAATTTTATAAATCAAATATGGCTTATTCATTTATTTTTAGAACACTACTACTACAGCTTTCTTTATTTATAAAACTATTTTTTAATTTAATAATTCCGTTTGTTGCTGTTAGAGAACATTGAAAAAGACTCTAAAAAAGAGCGTTTTACTGTGCAGAAACAAAGCTGTGCTTGGAAACGAAAAGTCCGAGATGAAAAAATCCTGTGGCATTTTAAGCTACATATATTTGGCCGAGACAATTTACCTCATTTAGTTAAAAATACTAAATTCATAAATAAAAAAAAAACACAAATAAAAAAAATTAAGATATGGGGCATTTTCTTGGTATTTTTTACCCGTAAAAAAATTATTTTCCCTGGGAAAACTGGATAGTCTCGTCACCGTTTTAAGAAACTTCATTTTGAAAAAAACGAATTTAAAGTTTAATTTCAGTTTTTTTTTCGAATTTGTATTTATTTTATTTAAATTTAGATGCACCTGCATCTTTTTAAGCCTTTTTCTCCTGCTGTTGGGCTTTTTTTTCGCTGACCGCCCCTCTTTTGTTGAATCAGCGTAACTTCAAAATCACTATTTCTTTCAACTCTTATTTTTTTGCTAATGTACTATAATTTTTTTATTTTTAATGTTGATTGCCGCGAAATTTATGTGAGTTCTTTATTTTTTTTACACTTTTAAATTTTGTTTTGAACTTTTTTTATACGATGAAGCCAATTTTTTTGAGTAAAAATTAATAATTGACGTTTAGTAAAAAACCAAATGAACACGTGCTGACTAATTAGTACCTATGTATTTCAATTATCAGGGTGGTCAAAGTCCAAAGAAAGTGTACGAAACAAGTCAAAAGAGAGAGAACAATAATTAGCCATTCGGCCGATTTTTCCTACAGCATCGCAAATGCATATACAGTATCCGACAAAACTATGCGTACCCGAAAATAATATATCTCTTCTATGCTCATATTTTTTAATTCTCCGAACTGTGAAACTTTTTGTTGTTGTGTTCTTGGAACTATGTAAGTAATACATAACGCTACAAAATAAGTCCCGTTCGATTTCAATATATCTGCTGTAGTGAATTATTTCTGATCAGTCACGCTCAACACGCGACAAAAGTATGCGTACTTTGAATTTACAGAGTAACAAGTTTTTTGCGTGCCAGCAATTTTCAAATATTTTTGTGGTAAAATGTTAACAGCGGCATTATGATATTTTAAATTAATTTTAGTATCCATTATATAGCTTTTTGCATTGTTTGATTCCCATAATGCCAAAATCAAAGGAGATAAGCATTGATCTTAGAAAACTTATTATAGCTGATCATAATAATGGGCTAGGATATAGCGCAATTGGTAAAAAATATTCTAGGAGTAAATCCACTATACAAAGAGTCATAAGCAACTTTAAGAAAAATGGTGGCGTCATGAGTGCACTCAGAACAGGACAGCCAAGGGTAACTACTTAGCGTGATGACAGCCGAATATTACGAGAGATAAAGAAGAAGCGATCTACTTCAGCCAAGACAATAAAAGAAACTCTTAAAATACAAATTCCTGAAAGAACGATTCAACGTAGAATGCATGAGCAGAATTATTCTAGTCATTACTGCGTTAAGAAACCTCATATCTCAAAAAAAAAATAACCAGAAATTACGACTGGGATTCGCCAAAAATTATTATTAGACTTTCTGGGAGAAGATTATTTGGAGTGATGAGAGTAAATTCGAGTTCAAAAATTAAAAAAAAAGAAAGAGTGTGGCGAAAGAGTAACGAGAGATTGCAAGCGAACTGTGTTAAAAAAACTATTCAATTTGGGGGAGGAAACGTATTAGTTTTGGGCTGATTTAGTTACAAAGGCTTATCAGAGTTGGTTTAAATAGACAGCAGAATGATGGGAGAATCGTATGTGTTGCTTTTGAGAACTTATTTAATGGATTCAGTTCAAAAAAATGGGTCTGCAAGATAATTTTATTTACCAGCAGGACAACGACCCAAAACATACAAGTCGTGTTGCTAAGGACTATTTTGGTCAAAACTCAATAGAAGTTCTAGAATGGCCCGCCCAAAGCCCAGACTTGAACCTTTTTAAGCATGTGTAACAATATCTCGATGATAAGCTCGATAGGACCTCTTGCCAGTCCAACAAAAGAGAAATTTTGGCCTGGAATTCCACAACAGAAACGTATATTCAAAACTTAGTTCATAGTATGCCTCGTCGTCTTATGGCAGTAATTAACGCAAAAGTTGGAAACACGAAGTTCTGAGGTCATACATACAAGGTAAGTTATGAAAAAGGAGGAGTATGCATATTTATGGCGTTGTAAAATATTATGTTCTTTCAGATAAACCCGCCTATTATACTTGTAAGATTTGAGCTGAACTTTTTAATTTGCATTTTTAACTTGTACAACCTTTATGTAAAAATAAAATAATAATTGATAAAAATCAGACAACTATTTACAAAAATAAATGTATGTTGGTTTCAATTGAAGAGAGGTACGCATAGTTTTGTCGGATACTGTATGTATGTTAGGGTGGGGCGATTTGAACATCTTAATGGGCGCTTCGCGTTTCTGATTCTTGGGATTGTACTGAGCAAAAAAGTCCACTAGACCATACGTCTGCGGTGAAAATCGAGCTTCCAGATTTAGACTTGCAGTTTTTTCTCAGACTTTTGTCACGTTTTTTTTTTTTTTTGATATTTTGGCCTAAGACATTGAGATTTTTGTCTTAGTATTGGATCGAAAATCTCAATGGTTTGGCTGTTATAGGCCAAAATATCCAAAAAAAACGTGACAATAGTCTGAGAAAAAACTGTAAATCAAAATCTGGAAGCTAGATTTTTACCGTAGACGTATGGTCTAGTGGACTTTTTTGCTCAGTACAATCCCAAAAATCAGAAACGCGAAGCGCCCACTAACACTTTTTTCCTTCCATACTTATCGCCCCACTCTAATGTATGTGTATATATTGCTATCACTTTTTAGTTAATGAATATTTTTTCATAAAATTTTATATACATACATATTTCTGACATATTATAGATCATAATAATGTAAAAAAAATAATTTTTTAATTTTTTCTAAGGTGTACTAACTAATACCTTAATGGTTTTATCTGCCTTTTCATTTTTTGTTACATAATAAATTTTATATTTTTTTTTACAGATTTATATTCCAAAGTTCTGAAAATTTAGGGGAAACATTAAAAAACCAAGAAACCTATTTTAAAATAGGAAATTCGCACTCGTTTTTACTCTGATCGGTATGAATAAAGCATATTAATAAAAATAACTAAACTCCACTCTACTCATGTTTTTATTTGACGTTGAGTGTTCACTCAGAATAAACATCGCAACCTCCAGTACACTCAGTTTTTGTTTATTTCGTATTAATAAAATTTCAGATCAGTCAACAAAAATTGAGGGTGCTATCTATCTGCCTCAGACTTACTCAAACTATACAAATATCATATTTTGCCCATTTCACAATGAAGTATAACATCTATTGCACTTACCATTTCCTGTTTGGCTCAAATTGTTTTATTAGAATCCGAAGTTATAAATTTTCAGAATCAATTTTCGCGGCCTAAATAAGGTATTTTTTGAGACAACGTAGCTCAGGCAATTTAAAAGCGATTTTTATAAAAAGGGTATCATTGAAAATGTTAATTCGTCTATTTGAAGGAAAAAATTTAAAACTTTTGAAAATATTCCAATAAGTTTACACAATCTTAATTTTAAAGTTTACTTATTAAAATTAAAAAACCCTCAGGATCTTCTTCAAGCATTTCGTTATCTTGAACTTCACCAAGTTCTAGCGCTGTATTTTCATAAAGTTCTACATTGAAATTGCAAACAAACACATATGAACGAAAATTTTGCATACTTTAGTTTATTTATTACTTACCATGAAACAAATTTGGCTGTCTGACAGCTGCTGATATGAGTTAACACTAAAAAAAATGTTGTTTTGCCCTCAGAGTGGAGTGGAGTCTATTTAATACGGATTCCACTCTCCACTTAACTAACAACGCACACTCAAAATCCACACTCAAGCACTTCATTTCACTCGGTCACTCAATTTTTATTAATACGTCCCAATAAAGTAAACTTCATTTATCAGTGTTCAGAGCCTTGTATTTAAAAATTATAAATAAATAAAATTTAGAAGGAATAACTACTTTTACTGTATGAATTGTTATGAAATTTTCTCTGAACACCAAAACACGTCGTAACAAATTACTTCAAAATTCTACGAAATGGAGCTACGAATGAGCTCAGTGATGTCTTTTTCGTAGTTTCTACGATAATCTTACTATGACGGACTCAGTGATAGGGGTGATTATTACAAAAAAAAGCCAGTTCGTAAAATACTTTCAAAATACACCGACAGCATTTTAATGCTGCGACAGCTCCCAGTGTAAACATGATAAGGAACTTAATGACTCGTTTTGAGGATTGGGGTGCAGTAGGTGATGAACCACGAACAATCGTTGCTCTACCTGTCCGCACTACACAAGCTGTGGAGGATATTCGAGAAAGTGTCCGCACGGATCCACCAGTGTCCACTCGTCGACGTGCTACCCAATTAGATATATCCAGAACATCGCAACAACGCATTCTAAAATTTGATCTGAGGATGTTTCCTTATACAATTCAATTGGCCCAAGAATAATTCCCGAGACATGCACCACAACGGCTACAATATGCCAATAGATTCATTATGATAGCCCCAGAAAATTACAGCTTTTTGAACAACCTCATTACGAGCGATAAAGCATATTTTAATTTAAAAGGATATGTCAATAAACAAAATAGCCGAATTCGGGTACAATCCGAGAGAATCCGAGAGCAGTGCATAATCAATAATTACACCCTCTCAGATGCGATACTATAAAACCACAAAACATTCAGGATCTAAAATGCAAAATATTTGCACAGAAATTGCAAAAATGGAGCCAGAAACGTTGCACAACTTAATGAAAATGCCTTAAAAAAAGCCAAGAAAATGGGCGCCATTTAAAGAATGTCATATTTCACACTTAGATTAAAAAATTTCATAATTTATAACTTCATTTAAAAAATTTGGTTTGGTTTATTTGCTCAATTGGCTCGAATAAGGTTCTTTTTCCTTGGAGCGCTCTTATTTTCTTTAAATTATACCAATTTATTATTGTTATTACTATAAGAACCCGCTCAAAGTGGCGGCCGCAGCCTAAAGGGTAGAGTGCGTGGCCTCTAAGCTAAAGAACCGCGGTAGCCCAGGTTCAATTCCAGCTCAGACAGAAAGTTTTTTCAATTGATTTAATTTTTCTGTTCGGTCGTTACCTCTCTGCAGACAATGACAAACCTCAGAGAGTAAAAATTGCCATGTAAAGCTTCTTAAGAACATAAGCCGTTTGGAGTCGGCATAAAACACGTAAGTCCACTTCTCGATCATTTGTGATCAAACATTTAATAACACGCACAACACAATTGATCAATAGAAGCTAGGTCAAAGTCCTTCCAAGGGCTGAAATGGCCAGTTTATTTTTATAATTACTATAAAAAAGTAAAAAAAAATAAAAAACTAGGTTCTTTTTATTTAGAAAACGTCATAGCGAGCAACAATAGATCAAAAACAAAAACTTTGTTAATTATTACTAACATTTTTGCATGTCATACCAAAAGAGTTCTATTACATGACAACAACAAAAGAGTTGCACTGAAGATGCAAAGTTGGCGACGAGAACTCGACATTTGCAACTAAAGTTAGCGATGATGTAGTTGCTTTTACTGATGATGATGATGATGCTGCTGTTCTTTTTGTTGTTGTTATTGTTATTGTTGCAAACTAACTAACTAGTAGGCGCGCACATT
This sequence comes from Dichetophora obliterata, assembly GCA_963920525.1. Classification (NCBI taxonomy): domain Eukaryota; kingdom Metazoa; phylum Arthropoda; class Insecta; order Diptera; family Sciomyzidae; genus Dichetophora; species Dichetophora obliterata. The sequence continues at coordinate 34,685,959 of OY986438.1, forward strand.
CCGACTGCATTTTGTTGTGTTCGTTTTCTTAACTTTTTCGTTTTACTCCTTTTGCCAACCTTTCATGATTTTCGCCACATTTTGATGTTGTTGTTATTGTTTGTTGTTGTTGGTAGTTACACCATGTGGAGCTTGGAGCAAAGCTAAACCGAGTAGAGCAGAGCATGAGTCATGCTTAAGTTGAAATATTATTTTTATGCTGTGATGTTAGTTAGTTTTTTAAGGTGTTTTTTATTTTGTTGTTATTTTTGTTGGTTTTATTTTTTGTTTGTACTAGAATTGATATGCGCCACATCAACAAAGCAGTCGAATTAGTTTATTTTTTTGTTGTTGTTGTTTTGGATTCTGCAAATTTAGACAAGTTGTAGAGAGTATAGCAGACGAGTATGTGTGTGGGTAAGTGTTGCTGTCTACGTGTGAGTGGCACTTCATTTTGCAGTGTCGTTTTCTCTCTGTTTTAGCGCAACTTTCTGGCTGGCTGGCTAAATGAAGGCTGGCTGATGCCGCATGCACTTGAAGGATGCCTTAAAGTAGCTGCTTTTGTATCTGTTAGATTGAGTGATAAGCTAACAATTAATGTTGCTGTACTGTAGCATTGTTCTTGTTGTGTTTTTGTTGCTGAAACTGCATTTGTGTCTTTACTTTTGGCATGCTGTGATGTTGAGCTTTTATGTTAACATAATGGCAAAAAGCTGTTATTTCAGTGAATGGAATCTTTGGCAAATATTTTAATTATGTGTAGTTACATGGTTTTCTTTGCAAACTTTTTGTAGTTGGAATTGTTAACATATTACGCAATTTGTGTGAATAATTATTTTAGTCTTTGGAATCTATTTATGTATGTATATTAAGAGCTGCACAAAACATTATATTTTGGCACTTCACTTCTGTACAGTACTGCTGTGCACTGCATTTCAGTGTAGCGTTGACATCGAATGCACAAATTCTATGGTGAAGCTAAGCAACGGAACAAACACTTCATAATTTTAAATGCTTTTCGCTACAGCAACAACAGTAGTTATGTTATTTTTTGAAACAGAATATCAAAACATAATGCGACAATACAGCAAAGTAACGGGAAATCATACCATGCATAGCGAGTGCTTACTTCAGTGTCGATCAGCTAGAAGCAATCTTATTCATTCTATGTAGATACGCTGGTCGCTGAATTCGGATCAGTGACGCATGTTTACTAAGTGTGTGCCCAAGCTTCCAAAAAATAAAAAATTCTAAGGTGGAAATCCTATTGTCAAATAAATTTTGGAATTTGTAAATTCTGACAACGGATTTGGCACCAACGACAAATTTTTACCTTGTTTTTACACCAGCATCGTAATCACAAACATAAAGGTGGCAACCCATTGCTAAATAAATTTTGGAATTTGTAAATTCTGACAACGGACTTGGCATCAGCGTTTACCTATTGTTTGATCCAGCATCGAAATCGGAAAAATAAAGGTGGCAGCCCTATTGTTGAATAAATTTTGGAATTTGTAAATTCTGACAACGGATTTGGAATAAGCAACCCCTTTTTACATAGTGTTTTCCCCGGCATCGAAATCGAAAAAATAAAGGTGGCAACCCAATTGTCAAATAAATTTTGGAATTTCATCAGCGACCCAATTTTCATGGTGTTTGACCAGTATCGAAATTGCCAAAATAAAGGTAGCAACCTATTGTTAAATAGATTTTGGAATTTGTGAATTCTGACAACGGATTTGGCATCAGCGACAAATTTTTACCTATTGTTTGATCTAGCATCGAAATCGGAAAAATAAAGGTGGCAACCCTATTGTTACATAAATTTTGGAATTCGTAAAGTCTGACAACGGATTTGGCATAAGCGACCCCTTTTTACATAGTGTTTACCGCAGCATCGAAATCGAAAAAATTCTGAAATTTCATCAGCGACCCATTTTTACATAGTGTTTGACCAGTATCGAAATCGCAAAAATAAAGGTAGCAACCCATTGTTAAATAAATTTTGGAATTTGTAAAGGGTGTTTTTTTAGAGGTTTGTTTTTCGAATAGAGATAAAGCTGGCATTTTGTAGTCAAATCTGGCAACTCTAATGTCATTTATGTTCAGTTTGGTTTGCCATTTCATCATGAACAGGTTGACAAAAGAACAACGCTTGCAAATCGTGCAAATTTATTTCGAAAATAATGGTTCAGTTCGCGAAGTTTACCGCAAGCTCCGTCCATTTTATGGTCGACATAATCGTCCATCAGAGCAATTAATTCGGTTAACCATGGGTCGTTTTCGCACTACGTTTACTCTATGTGATAATACGCATCCGCAGAGACGTCGAACAGTGCGCACCAAAGAAACAATTGCCGTTGTAGACCAAAATGTTGAAGAGGACCCGAATGAATCGATTCGCCACCGTGCACAGCAATTGGAGCTTTGTCCATCAACTTTAAGGAAGATTTTGCGCAAAGATCTTGGCTTGCGACCTTACAAGATCCAGCTTGTGCAAGAATTAAAGCCGCGAGACCATGCAATGCATCGTGATTTTGGTGTATGGGCCGAAAATGAGATTGATCTCGATGCTGATTTTCATCGCAAAATTTTGTTCAGTGATGAGGCTCATTTTTGGTTGAATGGCTACGTCAACAAGCAAAATTGCCGCATTTGGAGTGAAGAGAATCCACATGAGACCCTTGAGACGCCATTACATCCACAAAAACTGACTGTTTGGTGTGCTCGATGGGCTGGTGGAGTCATTGGGCCATACTTCTTCCGAAATAATGCTGGAGAGTCAGTTACCGTTAATGGAGACCGGTATAGAGCCATGATAACCGACTATTTTGTTCCCGAATTGGATGGCATGAATGTGGATGAGTTGTGGTTCCAACAAGACGGCGCTACATGCCACACAGCGCACGTCACAATCGATTTATTGAAGAAAACATTCGATGAGCGCATAATTTCGCGGAATGGACCTGTCAATTGGCCACCAAGATCGTGTGATTTGACACCATTGGATTATTTTCTTTGGAGATATGTGAAGTCGCTCGTCTACGCCAACAAACCAGAAACGTTAGGGGACTTGGAAGCCAACATTCGTGGCGTTATTGCCGACATACGGCCCCATATGCTCGAAAAAGTGGTTGAAAATTGGACCTGTAGAATTGGTTTTATTCGAGCCAGCCGTGGCGGCCACATGCCCGAAATCATATTTAAACATTAATGGCATCAAATTATCCTTCCAATAAAGCCAAATTGATGGACATTAAAACGATTTTCTTGTGTTTTATTTCAATTCGAAGTTCTATACCTCTAAAAAAAAACCCTTTAAATTCTAACGGCGGATTTGGCATCAGAGTCCCATTTTTACACAGTGTTTGACCAGCATCGAAATCGCAAAAATAAACGTGGCAATCCTATTATTAAATAAATTTTGGAATTTGTAAATTCTGACAACGGATTTGGCATCAGCGACCGATTTTTACTTAGTGTTTGACCATCATCGAAATCGCAAAAATAAAGGTAGCAACCCATTGTTAAATAAATTTTGGAATTTGTAAATTCTGACATAGGATTTGGCATCAGCGACAAATTTTTACCTAGTGTTGGCCCCAGCATCGTTATCGCAAAAATAAAGGTGGCAACCCTATTGTTAAATAAATGTTGGAATTTGCAAATTCTGACAACGCATTTGGAATCAGCGACAAATTTTTACACAGTGTTTGACCCAACTTCGAAATCGCAAAAAGAAAGGTGGCAACCCCATTGTTAAATAAATGTTGGAATTTGTAAATTCTGACAAGAAATTTGGCATCAGCAACCTATTTTTACCTAGTGTTTGACCCAGCTTTTAAATCATAAAAATAAAGGTGGCAACGCTAATACCCATTTTTACATAGTGTTTTCCTAAGCATCGAAATCGAAAAATAAAAGTAGTCTGATAAAAAAAATAAAAAAAGAACCATTTGCTATAGTCATTCCATTGCTTTTCGACAAAAAAAAATTAAATTCTCAACCTGACCCTCTCCGATTTGGTTTAAAATTTGTATACACGTAGTGTTGGCTACAATTTAGAAAATAAATTTGTAATTTTTATTTTTTTCGAGTGGTTACTGAGATACGGGTATTCAAAATTTGAAAAAATGCGGTTTTTTTCTTGAGGACTGATTTTCATTTGATCATAACTTCGGTTTAGTTTGAGAGAGAGCAACGATTTTAGATTCATTATAAAGATATTTTCAAGAAGCTTATTTTGAATATTAAAACTTTAAAATTTACCAAATAATTCGTAATTTTTTTTTTTTGCATAAAAGTTTAAAAAAAAATATTTTTGTGAAAGACATTTTTAAAAATTTTTAAAAAAAATATATTAATTAATGATAATTTATCTAAGTTCACTCAAAATTTCAGCCTGGGACGACAATGGGAACACTATCAAAATAATTTTCTAAGTAAAGTTCCTTTAAAATTTATGCTCAACATAGCAGCTTGCGAGAAAACATTCATTCAAGAAAAAACCTACAAAAATAAAAATCCTAACATAAATTACCGAATTTGCTTCAATCAAATCCCAATAATCACCAGTTCTGTGAGTGCATGTGAAGTTCTTATATATTAAACTTTAACGTCAGTGTTTTCTTCAATTTCAATTTACATAAAATATCTTATTTCAAAGTATTGTGTTGTAATCCTTTTAATGAGAATGATCACAAATTTCAAAGGTGTAATTTACGCTCCGTTTCTCAATGGATGGTAGAAAAAGTTCCAAGTTATAACACTTGGGCATAAGATATGTGACAAATGTAGAAAAAAAATTTCAAAAATGGAGCTTTTTCAACCTAAATCTGGGCCTGATACGAATTATGAGCCTTATATGGATTATGAAGAGAATCTTAGTTGTTTGGATCAAACTGGATACTGATGCTACCCTATGTGGCTTAAATGCTACATTGCAAGCGATTGGTGAAACGCCATTACAGAAAAAGCGAGCATACGAGTCGTCATGAAATTCGTTCTTTCTACAAAGTAAGAATTTAACTTTTGAGGCCTCTATCCAGCTCTCAAGTAATTACTTAAGAAATATTTGAATATATTTCTTAAGTAGAAAAAAGTAGTATGAAATCAAATTTGACATCTCACAAAAATAAATTATTATTTTTATTTTGGCAGAATATTTTTTCAAAAAAAGTCTGTTGGACCGTTAGCTGATTATTTTGGTTTATTTGAATGGTGAAGATATTCGAATGACAACATTCATAATTTTTGCCATTCGAATAACAACCGCCATCAGCTACAATCGCACACAAAAATTAATGCATTCATACGGCTCAAGCTCGTAAACAACGGTTTGCGAATGAATACGAAGGCAGCATTCAGACAATGAAGACATTCGGACGCTTCGCTTGAAACTCGAGTGTCTGTAACTCAATATATATACTTTTATACCTCCCTGCCGTTCTCTACCAACTCATTCCTCTTTGTTGTTTTGTCTGTTTGTTTCCATTTAGTTAATATTTTGCGTACCCATACATAAATATCCGCGACAAATAGGTACTTCAAATGTCGCACAGCAAACATCATGAAAGCTGCAATTCGTTTGAGTGACGCAATTTTTTTTCAACACGTTCAGACGCTTTCCGTTAATCCGCCAGCCACGAAATGAAAATGCAATAAATACGTACGATATATTCTCGTTAGCGTTTTCTGTTTACTTTGAGAGCTGCATTTAGTATATTTTTCATGGAGCGAATGAACGAAAAAGCATGAATTTTCTTGCGAATGTTACTAATATCTTGCTTCGTTGTGCATTCTTGTGTCGTAGACGCTCAATATCACGAGTGCTCTTAGGCTGCCCGCAGAGTAAACGCCGAAATAGGTAGGCAGGCGCAGGAAAACTATGTGAACAAGCGAGAAAAAGTTATTTCTATCTCGTTTCTTCGCAGTGCACTGCCTGCGCCTGCCTGGTTCGGCGTTTACTCTGCGGGAAGCCTTATTTTGCAAATAAAGTAAACGCCGATTCGGACAGGCAGGCAGACAGGCGCAGGCAGTAACCTGCAAAGAAACGAGAGAGAAATAAAGCCAAGCTGACTTTTATCTCGCTTGTTCACACAGTTTGCCTGCGACTATCTGCCTGAATCGGCTTTCACTCTGTCTGCAACCTTACGCTATAGCTTTTTTATCTGCAGCGATTGGCACATGTGTTCACGTAGCCTTAGATGAGGCTATTCGGATAATCTGGGTTAACTTTAATGCAAAGAATATATCTCGTATATCGACGTGAAACTCTAAACGTCATTTGAATGCACTCAAGCTGTTCTCTCTCTGATGGTGATACTAGGGATCAGCTATATCTAATTAGCTCTATTGCGATGTTTTACTACTATTATCCCCAACTACCTGTCAGTTTAAGTGTGTAACACACCAGAAGAATTAAATGACACTAACAGCCCTATTCTGGCAAATTAACAAATTGTTAACCAGTATTTTGAATATTTCTATGTATTTGTTGTAATTTTTTTATTTCAAAACAAAATTTGAAGCTCAAAAATAAAAAATTTTGACAAAAATTGTCAACTGCTTTTCAGTTATTGACAATTTCATTAACAAATTTTGTTTTTTGAGCTTTAAATTTTGTATTGAAAACAACAAACACTTAGAAATATTCAAAATACTGGTTAACAATTTGTTAATTTGCCAGAATAGGGCTGTTAGTCTAGTGTGGTTAAGAAAAACCAGTAGGTTGTTTATTTTTGTAGTAGTAAAGTTCCCCTCAATTGCTTAAAAAGGCTTACCCAGTACTAACCCGTACTCAATCGAAACCTGGCTAGGACGAGGAGAGTGCTAAAAAGAGGGTAAGTGTTTTTTCATTATGTTCGTCGCAACTGCCACAATTCATTATTATTGCAATTACAATACAATGTAATTATTTAACGACAGTAAGTACCTCATGTGGAGACTCCATTAAAAAAGGGCTTATTTAACGAACCGGAGGAAAAAGATTTCTTATTAACTGAAAGGATCCACAGATGTCTGCAGTATTAACCTAACATAAATGTTCTAGGTTATTATATATAGGTAGCTCGCGATCTCCTAAAAGCAGTGCTCATGCCTCTTTCCAGGAGCCTAAATCAGAGATTTTCCTTTTTGAAATCTCAATTTTGGTGCATTTATGAAATGAAATGGGTTAGCATTCTGTAATATTATCATAATAATTCAGAAGAAAATAAGTATTCGTTTCTACCCCAAGAATATGCACGTTAAGTAGACTAGAGAATGAAAGTACACTATTTTGAGGATGCAATTACTTCTTTACATTATCTTCTTTGTTGTTGCATTGGCAGCCTATACTACTGACCAAAGTCGCATAACTTTTACCATATAATGCTATGGTATCTAAGTAACCGAATCTAATTTCCGTTACGCTGGACTAATTTTAGTTAACGAAACAAAGATTTTTTTCCAGGCATTTATATCAAGGCTTAAGCATGCAGTTTAAACGATTTTAAAGATTTTTTTCTGTATGAATGGCATTTAATATAAGAAAAAATTGATTTGTGAGGGTATTATTTTCTGTATCTTTTATTGTATTCGACCCTATTCCTACTCGAGCATAGGATTTGAATAATTTTTGAATTTGCTAAATATTTTCTTTTGCATGGATTGCATTAACTCTGCGTTACCTCTACCTTGCATGCATTTATATCATCATTTTCGTAAATAATCACCAAACTATAGCTAAGAAAAATAAAAATAAATATATCTGCAAAGATACTTTCACAACTTTACTCAAAGAAACAATGCCTCGAGCATATATTTCTTTTCAGTCAGTGTTTCCGTGCCTGATTTTCATTGAAAAAAAGTAGTACAAATAAAAAATTTTTTCTTAAGAGCTGGATTCATTTCTAAGTAATTTTGAAAAAAGAAAATTTCTTTTTGATTACTTTTCAGTTTTTCATATGAAAAATTTGCTTTACTTAAGAGCTGGAAACAGGCCTTTGGGAGGAAATTAAATTCGTTCATTTGCAAAGCACGAGTTTTACTTTTGATTCGAAGAACTAATAATACTAATTTTCAAATCAAAAATTCTCAAAATCTGTGCGTTACGATTTTTTGTTAAGCATTTCAAATGAAAGGCGATTAAATCAGCTTTGTACTAATAATACTAATTTTCAAATTATTATTAGTTCCATGAGCGCCAATTTCACTACTTTTAAAAAATGTTTATGGCAAAAGTCTTAATTGTGCCCCTATAAGCTATATATCGTTACAAAGGTGGTTTAATCACCTTTCATTTGACATGCTTAAAAAAAATCGTAACGCACAGATTTTGAGAATTTTTGGTTTGAAAATTAGTATTATTAGTTCTTCGAATCAAAAGTAAAACTCGTACTTTGCAAATAGAACGAATTTAAGTTCCTCCCAAAAGTTAAATTCTTACTTTGTAGAAAGAACGAATTTTATTTCCGAATTTAACTTTTTGCGGAACAAAAATTTTGGTTTGAGTCTTTGCTAAGTTAGCGTCGGATTGACGAATTTATCTTCACGCTCTTTGGGCGGCATCGCAGTATAAAAACAGGAAGAATTTTATCAACCTGTGCTATCACAAAGAAGACTTCGAAATAGGAAGTGAATGGCATTTTTCAGCCACATCTCATAGTAAAGGCGCAAGTGATGGAGTTGGTGGGACGGTGAAGCGACTGGCTGCTCGAGCAAGCCTACAGCGCCCGAATGCAGAACAAATTTTGACGCCTGAAAAACTGTTTATATTCGCAAGAGAAAATATAAAAGGGATAAGTTTCAAGTATACTACAATTAAAGAGCATTTAAAGGAAGAAGTAAAATTAGAAGAGCATTTTAGAAAAGCCTGCAGAATCGCCTGTAGGAATCGTAGGAACAGAGCGTAGGAACAAAATACGCTTTCGTAAATTGGTGCGAAAAAGCTGTAGTAGCTGAACTTCTATTGTTATTGCATGTATCTTATTATTCAATATAACATATTGCACATTTTTTTCGTAAAAATACCCCAACTTGTAATATCCAAAAAGGTACACTTCTAGCAAAAATTTCATAACGGCCAGGTTTATTCGTCGTAGGTGATTTCACTTACATAATGTATAGTTTAAGAAAATATTTTTACAAAATTTCAATGAAATTTTTTTTCAAATTTGTATTTTTGCAATTTTTTTTAATACAAGGAAAAAAATTATTTTTTCCGAAAAGCAAAAAATCACAACTCTAGTAGTTATCGTCAAATTTTCATGTTTGATAGCTCTTTTTGAAGAAAACTTAAATCAAAAATGAGGTGCATACCAGTTTTCTTAAAATTGCACTTAGAAAAGTTATTGGGATTTATTTGAAAAGAGATCACTTTTCCAATATAAATAAGATTTTCAACTTAAAGGTCGCATGCGGCACGTTAAAATATCAATATTTTTCACAACTTCTTTCTGTTTTCTTAAGAAACAAAACCCCAGTCCATAATTAAGGATCAGAAAAAAATGTTACCCTATACAAATAAGGACCACTTTAATGTATATAGTATTTAAGTACTTACATTCTCCGAAATTTCATATCGATCTTTTATGCTAATCATAATGAAAATCTGTGCATAAGGTTTTTTTCAAAAATTAAAAATCAAGTTCAAAAATATGCAAAATCGGATAAAAATCGAATCAAAACGGTAAAATCTCTTCAAATTCTACAAAAAAATTATAAATGCAGTTAATATTCTGCAAGTAAGCTTCAATTTATAATAACCATTTCGGGTTTGAGAAATTAAACCATATCGAATTAGAGCCACTCCTACCTCCCATACAATTTCAGTCGATTTTATACATGCCTTTATATTATTTTTATTAAAACAATGACTTAAAATTGTGCACATAAGCTTGGCCGAATTTGAAATATACCACACTCAAATAAAAACTTTGCCTACCTCCCATACAAAGTGACGTCTAGAAAATAGTAAAGTATTCACGAATTACACAAAAATGAATTTATTAACACGATATTTAAGATATACACCATTGATGCTTAAGATTTACTTTACTTTTGAGATATGGAAAAGTTGAAAGAAAACAACGCCTATCCCCTGGGGGGACCCCATACAAGTGACGTCATTAAAATAAGAAACACATAAAAACTTTTAATATACCGCGAATAGCGGATTTGGAACATTTTAACTTTGCCTTAGTCGCATACAGTTCCTCTTAAGTTCATAAAATTATATAAAACCGTTTTTTCATAAAAAATGTTAGGCCATAATAAGTTTTTTGTTCCTTTTTAATTGATTTCGACCAAAGTATTTTGCTTTTTTTTTATTAATAATACCTAACTTCCAATTAAAAAATAATGTTAAAAATATTTAGCATAAATTTGAATAAAACTTGAAATATGTAAATAAATTAAAAAAATTTCAAATTTATTTTTTGTTTTTTTTTTTTCTTCAACCGCAATAAATTTTCCTCCATTATGGAAAATGTGTCTCTGTCTAAAATAAAATTATGTCGAACATGATAAGAAAGAGGAACAGAAAACAATTCCGGTTTCGAACACGCACGCATAATTGTTTTGTAGGGCTCACACGAGCAAACAAACATAAATTCAATAAATTATTGTTCATGTGTACAGGCAGGCATGTGATGGTATTTTTGTTTTTCTTTTGTTTGAAAGTGGGTTGGGATCTAAGCTGGAAATTGATTAGAATTTCATGAGTTCTCTTTGGTTTTCACTAAAAATACGGTTTTATGTCGCTCAGCTGAGACGCATCAAGTTAACTGAGAGTTATTTAATATCAAGAGATTCCCTTTGTTTTGAGTGGGAGTGTTTGTTGTAAGTTTTGTTTCAGACAACGATTTATTTTGTCGTTGACATGTTTAATCTGACATTAAGCTTATTAAAATTGAATGAAAATGCTTCTAGTAAGTTTTCTAGGATTAGTTTTTTAATTTTTAGAAAAAGTTTTTAAGTTTGTTTTTGTTGAATAACAATTTTTTAATTTTTAAAAATGCAATTTTCACACTATTTTCTAAAAATAAATTTTCCTTTCATATCTCACTACAGCTGGCTGTGCTGATTAATAACTGTATGCTGCTATCCACAGCGCACAATTCACAGCGTTAGGCCGCGTTCATAGTAAACGCTTTTAGCTTAGCCGAGAGGTTTAGCTGAAAAACGATTTGTGTATAATCATATAGAAAAAGCTGAAAGTGTTCATAGTGCCAGCAGAAAGCTAGCATAAAGCTTATTTTCAAATGCTTTTCAGCGCTTATATCCCCATCTCGCTTGCTTACACAGAAAAATAATTTTGTTTTTTATGCTTTGTTGTAGAGCATTTTTAAAATGCTATTCCGCACTTGTTTATTCATTTTGCCTGTTAACAATATTTTCGTTGATTTTGTTTTATTTGTTGGATTTTTTTGTGCTAAAGTTTTAACTGTTGTTGTGTTGTTGTTGCGTTGTTGTTTCTTTTTGTGGTGCTTTTCAGTTGTATTCACTTGTGTATTCTATCTCGTTTGTTTACATAGTTTTCGTTGTTCTTGCTTACTTCTTGGGTACTTTTTGTGCTGAACTTTCCACCTGTGTTTTCAAGTTCCTTTGAACTATTGTTTGTTATTGGTTTGATCTTTCATTGGTGATCATCGCGAATCTAGATACTCATCTAGATACTCATTAAACAAAAAATTTTTCATTTACTTTGCAAAACGCAATTGAGGGCATTATTTTCCAAAGAGGCAAATGAAAACAAAGCATCTCAGTCACAAGCATAAAGCGCGCACTATGAACACCAATAAGCTCAATAAGCTACTTTATGCAGCGTTGAATAAGCGTTCACTATGATCGAAAAAAGCTTGACAAAGCAGCTTTTTGCATCAGCTTCAGCCAAAGCGTCCACTATGAACGCGGCCTTATAGCTAGATGTATTAGAAAACATCTGTTTTGTTGGTGTAGCTATATATTTTATGATATATCCAACAAAGACAATAGCAATGCTGGCAACAAAAACAACTGCATAGCTACAAGAATAAATAACAAAAATTCAATCAAGAGCAATTTTCCACAGCAACTCTTGCGACGGCAGCATCTTGCCGTGACGTTGAACTTGAGCGGTGCAAGAGTTTGTCCAAGTTAGCACCAATCCGCAGTTGTTGTTGATGTTGTGGTGGTTTTAGTTTCTGGTGTGCCTATACGTATGTCATTCATCGATTTTGATCCGTTTATTGCACCATTACTATTGTTTTTGTTGTTGCCAGCCGAAGCATATGAAGAAGAAACAGTTGATGGCAGTAAAAAGGAAGCGACAAAGAATGTCAAGGAATACGCAGAAACAGCAGAATATGTCAAGGGTTTATTTTTAACATTCAATTTTTTTATGTTTTCTTTTTTTTTCTAATTATTCTGTTAGTTTTATTTTATCTCATTACATTTTTACATTTTTATGGCGCCCTTGCCCTTGTCTTGCGCCTTGTTGTGCTTTGTTGCGCCTTGTGCAGGCGCTGCGTATTTTGTTGCTTTTATTGCTGCTGATGTTTTTGATGTTGTTGCATTTGTTTGGCTCCTTGTACGTGATATGAATTTTTTAATATGTTGCCATTCTGGCATGGTCCTTACTTGCATGGTCTGCGGCAAAAGTTGAAGTTGGAAGAATTGGGTTCATTGCCTGATGTCTGACGGAAATTGTAATCTTTGTTAAATTGATTAGATTTATACACGAAAAGAAATTTGACGATAATGATGATGATGCAGCATGTTGAATAAAAAGTTCGAAAGTGCATTTTTGCCAACAAAAGTTGAGTGCTTTTGAGGCATTCAGATACTTTTAAGGCTTAAGAAAACTTTTGAAAAAAATTCTTTATTCTTTTACCAGTAAACAGGGTTTATTTATATTCATGATACAGATAAGCACACACTAATCTAAAAAATATATAAAAAATTTTTAAATAGTCAAAAACAATATAAACTAAAAATCAGAACAGGAATAAAAATTTAAATAAATATAAAAAAAAACAGTTATGTCAGTAATGAACATGAAGCATGCAATAGAAATAATAAAAATAAAATTATGAAAACAACAATAACAAAAATTATTATAAAAAAAATTAAAATAAAAATTAACTAAAAATATAAACAAATAAAAAATAATTAAAAAACCTTATGAATATAAAAAAGTAATATAATTTTTCTGCCAATTTGTGGTACGTTTTATATTTTGAGAAGAGTTTTTGGTCAATACTTTTTTGTTGCAATTTAAATATAAAATATATAGAAATTCTATTTTTCTCTTAACGCACAGTATTTTTGTCCATACAAGCAATGGACAAAAATAGAAGGAGTAATCCTATGATAATGCAATTTTGTATGCTTAATAACTTAAAGCCAATTAAGAAAAATTTAAAAAATGGTTGAAATCGATTAGACCCTAGGGGCACCTCCCTTGGACCTATATTAACTTTTTTACTTGCTTTTGTATGAGAGGTACATACAAAAGTCAACCGATCTTAACAAAAATTCGTCAGAAGGGTAGTCAAACAGAGTCATAGATGTGTACTGAAAATAACCGAAATCGGTTTAACCCTATGGATACCTCCTTTGGACCTATATTAATATTTTACTTGATTTCGTATGGGAGGTACATACAAAAGTCAACCGATCTTAACAAAAACTCGTCAGAAGGGAAGTCAAACAGAGTTACAGATGTGTACTGGAAATAATCGAAATTGGTTGAACCCTACGGGTACCTCTTTTGGACCTATATTAAATTTTTACTTGATTTTGTATGGGAGGTACATACAAAAGTCGACCGATCTTACCAAAAATTCGTCAGAAGGACAGTCAAACAGTCATAGATGTGTACTGAAAATAACCGAAATCGGTTTAACCCTATGGGTACCCCCTTTGGACCTATATTAATATTTTATTTGATTTCGTATGGGAGGTACATACAAAAGTTTACCGATCTTAACAAAAATTCGTCAGAAGCGTAGTTAAAGGGAGTCATAGATGTGTGCTGAAAACAATCGAAATCGGTTCAAATCTCCGGGTACCTCATTTGGACCTATATTAATATTTAACTTGATTTTGTATGGGAGGTACATACAAAAGTCGACCGATCTTACCAAAAATTCGTCAGAAGGACAGTCAAACAGTCATAGATGTGTACTGAAAATAACCGAAATCGGTTTAACCCTATGGATACCCCCTTTGGACCTATATTAATATTTTACTTGATTTCGTATGGGAGGTACATACAAAAGTCTACCGATCTTAATAAAAATTCGTCAGAAGGGTAGTCAAAGGGAGTCATAGATGTGTACTGAAAACAATCGAAATCGGTTCAAATCTACGGGTACCTCCTTTGGACCTATATTAATATTTAACTTGATTTTGTATGGGAGGTACAGACAAAGGTTGACCGCCAAAATGATAGTGAAATAGAGTAACAGATGTGTACTGAAAATGGTAGAAATCGGTTAAACCCTAAGGGTACCTCCCTAGGACCTATATCAATTTTTTACTTGATTCTGTTTGTACATTTTTAACTTTCAGCATTTTTTCAAACAAAAAACAATATATTTGTGGGACGAAGTAGGAAAAGTTATTTTCAGTTCCTAGTTGCATAATATATTTATTTTGATATTCCGAAAAAAAGGCACTTATTTTTATAGGATTTGTTTTTTTTCTATTAAAATATGCCAATTTTCATGATTTTTCATTCGAATTTATGAAATTTTGAAGCCACTTAAATATTACATTTTTTTACTTTGATAATATAATAAATTTTTTAAATAATAGCTTTTTATAAAAATCAGCTTTGTTTGGCTTAGTTTCGTCCAACAATGTATTTTTGGCAATTATTTATATAAAGCACTCAAAAAGCTATGCTCAAAATCTGAGTTGTTAAAAAAAAATTACTCAACTCTAAAGCGCTCCAGCGCAGTCAAAATATGTATTATTGTTCTAATTCCTTGGATAATTAATAATGAAACAATTACCTGCCGATTGATACTAAATTTATAGAATTTCGAGACACAACATTTTTTGATTTTTGTCCACTGGACGTTCACTGTGTGACGTTTCGTCAACTTTTTGTTGACATCTTCAGGAGATTTATTCGGGTTTTTTTTTTTTTACCCGAATTATTAGTTCATTTTACAAAACGATGAACTATTTTTTTGCAAACAAATATTTAAAAATTGTAATAATTGTAAATTGTAACAATTTTGCAGTTGCACTGGAAGGACAGCTACAATTTTTTTAAAATATTTTTTTATTAAAAAAAATAGTTTATATGTTTTTGTTTTTAGTGTAAAGTTAATTAGAATATAAGAAATAAAAACCAAAACAATCCCCTAATACTACGTTTACAGTGGACCAAAAGACTCATTTAAATGAGTCATTCAAAACTGTTTACTGTTGTAGTATTGTTTTAAACGCCCTAATCATAGCATCCCTGGTTCGATAACTCAACTTCTAACTTTAAAGTTGACTTTTGACTTTAAAGTTGAGTTGCTGAACCAGGGATGCTATGATTAGGGTTTTTCCACGATACTACTACAGTAAACACTTTTGAATGACTCATTTCAAATGAGTCATTTGGTCCAATATAAAAGAAAAATGCACATTCTATATATGTATTTTATATTTGAATTACAATTAAAAAGTACTGACTCAATAGATAAAAAAAGTTTACAAAAAAGTTGTAACAGTAGCTAATCCTTTAGGGACCAGAAAATTAGTTCGTTTTATAGAAAATTTGTAAAACAGAAACGAAATGAGAATAATAATAATGTTGTTGTATACTAGAAATTCATTTTTTAAAAATATAACAAAAAGTTAAAATATACACTTAAAAATTTGTATAGAATTTTTTACACCAATCGGTGTTCCAGGCAGTCCTACACCGTTCGGTATTAAAAAACATCATGTCAAAGTGTTAGAATTTAATATCCGAAAGAGCAAATTTTTTCACACCGAACGAATGTTTGTTTTGTACCTTATGATGTGTTTATTTATAATACGCAAAATGATAATTTTTTAACACCGAACGGTGTAATTTTTAACTATTCGAAATGATTTTTTTACCATTTTTAATAAATTGTCATTAAATTTATTAGTTGTCAAATGAAATAAGACCCAAACAGAAAAATTAAATATTCCTCAAAATTTATGAGATATTCTCCGAAAATTGGGAGTTATTTCATATGAAGTAAACACCCAAAAGTGTATGGACATTTTTTTGGGCTTATATCATTTTTTGAGGTCTATTTCGTGGTGAGAAAAATTACATTTAAGATTTAATCAGGATTTACAAAATTAAATTGAACAAATAAAATTGAGAAATTTCAATTTTGAATTTGTTTATCAATAAGAATGGGATTTCAGTATTGCTCTTCTTTGCCTTTTTTATTTCACACCTATCGGATAAGTTCTTCATTTCACACCGCGTAAACGGTGTAAATTAACACCGTTTGGTGTAAAAATTGTAAATACGCACTCACCGGTGTGAATTTATTTTTTAAATGTTTTAGTGTGTATAAAAGAATAAAACGAAATTCAATAATATGCATATAAGAATAAAAACTATAGAACTATAGTGAACCCTTAATAAACCAGATAGTTAATTCGTTATATAGAAAAGACTTAACACAGAAACGAAATAAATAAATCCTAAAAAAATAAATAAAAATAAAACTAAAAAATACAAAAAAAAAATATAAAAACAAGATTAAAATATACGAATATTAAAATAAACAATGCACAAAAACGCTTTACCTGTAGCGAACCTCAAAGAAACCATAAAACAAGTTCGTTATATAGAAAATTTGTAATTCAGAAAAAACTTAGAGTAATAACATTTTGTGTTTTCGAAATAAATTCTAAATAAGTGTTATTTCGAGTTAACATTTTTTTTTTTAACAAAACTTCCATTAAGGGGAAAACAAAATTTAAATAAAAAGTAAATATAAAAAATAAAATAAATAGATAATATAAAAAACAAAATAAAAATATTTCATTAAAAACAAAATAAAAAAATAATGTTTAAAAAAATATTTAAAAAAATAAAATTAAAAAAATAAAAATCATATTACCCAAAATATTATTTAAAAAGAATTAAAAAAAGTACATCAAACAAATAATGTATAGTATTAATAAAAATATTATACTAAGAAAACATAAGAACAAAAGAAATCTAGCTAAATATATATTATATAAAAAAATATAAACAGTTTAAGTAAAAATACAAAAACTTGTAATATATTTAAAAAAATATAAAAAAAATTAAAAGTATTAAAAAATATTAAAATGTTCTTAATAATAAAAAAATAATACTAAAAAATATAAACATGTATATAATAATAACAAAATAATATTACAAAATAAATAAAAAAAATATTAAAAAATAAAAACACATAATATTTACACTTAATTAAAAATTACATTAAAAAAATAATAATATTCATAAAAAATTGCACTAAAATATAAAAATTAAAAAACAATTATAGGCAAACAAAAATATTAATTATATAAAAATAATATTAACAGTAAAAGTGGACAGCTGAAAACAACATATAATACTACGTTTACATTGGACCAAATGACTCATTTCAAATGAGTCATTCAAAAGTGTTTACATTGGGTTTTTTTTTTGTGAAAGTATTTCATTTTGTTTGACAACTGGTTGTTTGCAGTTATTTTTTTTTTTATATTTGTTGTAGGACGTTTTCCTTTGTTTTTAGTGTGTTTGGTGTTTTGTTATCCATTCTCCACTGAATGCGTTCAAAATAGTTTGTAATTGGTTTTGAGAACGTATTCAATCTCATTCATTGTTTCAAATGAGTTGAATTGCAACTGAGAATTTGTATGGGAAATGATATGATTTCGTTTCTCATTTGGCTGAATGAGCGGAAATGAGTCATTTGGTTCAATGTAAACGTAATATAAAAAATGCATTTTTATTTAATACGCCTTATAACTAACCTAAAAGCTTTGCAACTTTTTTTACGTTCAGTGCAACATCAAATTCATCAAAGCATCGAAAATTCATTCAAAACCAGAAAGTTTTGTGCGGGCATTTAAACAGAGATGCTTTACAAGAACTAGAACAACAACAGCAACAAGAAGGGGGCGTGATATTGATTTCATTTACACGTTGCAGAGCAAATTATTTACCACAATTCACGTTGTTGTTGGCTCAATTTCCTAGATTTTTACCCTTCAAAAAATGTTGCAGCAAATTTTTGCCTTCTATTTCATGGCAATTAATAACATGAAGCAGCCGCAATGAGGGTGATGTGCAAACATCAGGGGGGGAGTTGTGTGATGCAGGGTGCTTTGTTTTACTGTTGGTTTGATAGGTTTGATATTTAATATTTTTTGGAATTTAATACTTACGCGCGTTTTGACGCGCTTGCAAAAGATATGGAGTGATTTTTTTTTATAAATTTTAATATATGCATAAACAACAATAACAAACAGTGTGTGTGTTTCTGTAATCAAAATAAAAGCTACAGGTTTAAAAATTAACATTTTAACACTTCAGCGCATTCTGATTTCTTGAAAAATTTGAAGCCAGACGTGAGTTATTTATATCATTGAAAAAAAGTTGGAAAATATTTTGGATAATATAAAAAATGTATTTACATTAAAATGTTTGTTTAATTTATATATTGGTATCTATAGGCGCAGATATTGATTTATTTGAAATTTTTTAAATTCCATTTTACAGATAGTTTATCTCGGTTTTATCATTATTTGTTAGTGTCACACATTTTTTTTTTAAATCAACTCTTGGTGGTCGTTCTTCTGGGCATTTAATATTAACTTTATTTTTGTAACTGCACGATAAAAACGAAGAAGACAATAAAGCGAGGAAATGGAACTAATGTAATAACAGAAAAAAATAATGAAAAGCAGACGATACAACAACGAAGACCAGAACTGCAGATACTCGCGGTCATAGTGGTGGATAACAACGTGGTTGCAGCTCATATTGCAACAACAACAACTACGAGACAGTCAAGAAATAAGCATTAAATTCAATGTAAAAAATCCAAAGAGAAGCAAACGAAAACATTAAAACTGGATTTTATCGCTTTAAAATACAAAAAAGAAGAGACAGAAAATTCAACAAAAAATAAAACATAAAACTTGACAAAAATCAGACAATTTTTTTTATACATAAATACAATAAGAAAAATACATAAATAGAATTAAGTTATTCGGCAAAGGAAATTTGGTATTCCGTCGACATGCTCCGTGTTTAAGTCGAAAAGTGAGACAGAACTATCTTAAGAATAAGCTAACAACTTCTTTGTTGGCTGATGCATTTCATTTGTTTAACCGCATAAAAGCTTTGCTTAAAGTTGGTGGACATTTAAATAAGATGGACAGAAAATTATTAAAAAAGCAAATTAGGGAATTGTTTCGAACGGTACCATTGGCATCGCCGAAGTTTTTCATAGTTTTTTTAATTGAAAAACTGTCCTTCCTTCCTTCCTTCCTTCCTTCCTTCCTTCCTTCCTTCCTTCCTTCCTTCCTTCCTTCCTTCCTTCCTTCCTTCCTTCCTTCCTTCCTTCCTTCCTTCCTTCCTTCCTTCCTTCCTTCCTTCCTTCCTTCCTTCCTTCCTTCCTTTCTTCCTTTCTTTCTTTCTGCCTTCCTTCCTTCCTTCCTTCCTTCCTTTCTTCCTTCCTTCCTTCCTTCCTTCCTTCCTTCCTTCCTTCCTTCCTTCCTTCCTTCCTTCCTTCCTTCCTTCCTTCCTTCCTTCCTTCCTTCCTTCCTTCCTTCCTTCCTTCCTTCCTTCCTTCCTTCCTTCCTTCCTTCCTTCCTTCCTTCCTTCCTTCCTTCCTTCCTTCCTTCCTTCCTTCCTTCCTTCCTTCCTTCCTTCCTTCCTTCCCTAATCAAAATCCTTAATATTGATCGTTAATCGTGATTCAACCACAAATTTCATAAATTTAAAAACAGCTGTTGCAGTACCTTGAACCCGAGAACCTTGACTCATCCACAACATCATATTTTATAGTAGGAATCATCAAAAAATTTAACATACAATGAAAGCTAATTAAATTTGTTATTTTTAAATAATGCCTCAATCAAGTCATTTTTATCATTGCATTAAATTTAAACTCAAAAAACCAGCCAGTCTGTCAGTCTGCCTGCCTGCCTGCCAGCTTGGCTGCTTTTCTTACGCTTCGCTTTCGACTTTGCAGCCTCTAGCTGCAAGAGCGCTTATTTTTTCGACCCCTATCAATCGGGTTTATTTTACGTTTTTATTTTATCTTCTTCTGGCACTTAACTCGCATATGTTTCAGTGAATTTTTAATGATATCATAAAAACAGGGTCTTGGATTCTTTCAACGGTCCACGCTGGCGAGAAAAATCTTAAACTAAACATTCGAGATCTGCAGTCTCTTCTGCGCAAATGCATCGTATATATAAAGGAAAGCATATTTTTT
Source organism: Dichetophora obliterata (assembly GCA_963920525.1). Classification (NCBI taxonomy): domain Eukaryota; kingdom Metazoa; phylum Arthropoda; class Insecta; order Diptera; family Sciomyzidae; genus Dichetophora; species Dichetophora obliterata. The sequence continues at coordinate 34,706,379 of OY986438.1, forward strand.
GCCTTAATTGAACAAATGGCGAAAAGTAGTTTTTTAACCTTCATCGGTCCCTTATTTCTAGAAACGAATAGGTTCCTTGTGTGTATATTTTACACACTTTTTTCAGGAGCATTATTTTCATCGATGAATGAAATGCATGCAATATTCTCGTTAAAAGTAATTACTTATTAATTATTTTATTCAATTAAAAAAAAATTAAATCGATTATAATTAATCGATATATAAAAGTGAATGTATGTATGTGGGTATGTATGTATGTATATCTTCGATCTTTATGAAACTTTCAGGGAAATTGAAACAATATCTTAAAAGTGCTCCTGGGAAGTTTGGTGTCAATTAGACAAGAGGGCGTGGAACCTTCCATAAGACCTAAATTCACGCTATCGTCCACAAAACATAAAAATGCTATATCTGTGGGCACAAAGAATAACGACTAAAATCAAAGTATCGTAAAAAACGATATTTTAATTCCACAAACTACGACCCATTTTTTTGAAATATATGAACCGTTACAAACAAAATACATGCAGCCATAAGTGATGATCAATTCTGAAAATGGATATCTGCATACTTTCGAAAATTGGCAATAAAGTAAATTCCATATCGCTTTTTTACGATATTTTGAATTTAGTCAATATTCCTTGTGACCACAGATATATAAGTTGATTTTGATCGTAAAAAAACTAAAATTTCGTTCAAATGGTTCCTATCGTCAGCTGTCCTAAAAATGGGCGTGGTCGCACTTTACCTACGACTAATTTTTCGAAATCATGCCAATTCCTGAGTTGTACAAGTTTTGATAGTGAACTTTATGTATAAATGTTGTCACGCCCATTTTACCGCCCATAAATCAATGAAACTTCTCTATATAATTCGGTTTTTCTCGAATAAAACTAATATTTGGTAGTTTAGTTCATATATTTACTATGGTTGCAATATATCTACGCCCACTTTTTCGAAATCTTGCTAATTCCTGAGATGTTCACGTCTTGATAGTGAAAATTGGTATGCAGGTGCAATGGGACCAAGTGGCGGTCACTATATATATAAATGTTGACACGTCTACTTTTTCCGCCCATCTGTTTATATTGAAAAAATTAATATATGTATGTGTGTATATCAAGCAAAGACTCCGAAACCGCTGAACCAATTTTTATGAAATTTTCAGGTAAACGGTAGCAAAGTCTTGAGAATGTTCTTGTGAAGTCTGGCACTGATTGCAAAAATGGGCGTGGCACCTCAAATATAACGCTCACCCTCTTCAAAAGAGACATACTCAAAATTTCCAAATTTTTACTTTTTCGTGAAAAACTATTCGTAGCGATCATCTACATTGGCTGTCTTAATTTTATACACATATTCTTAGTATTTAATAAAAAAAATTGTTTTTTCCCTTTGTTTTTTATGGAGTCCCTTGAGGAAAACAATGTTTTTTTGCTCCTCCTGAAAATGTAAAAATTTTGAGTTGTGTCTCTTTTGAAGAGGGTGTGCGATATGCACCCCAAAAAATGGCGGCCTCGATAGTTTAGTGGTAGCGCGCTTGACTATCGCTCAGGGGTCCCGGGTTCGAATCCTAGCTCGGCCATGGTCCTACGCTATAACCTTTCTTTGCTTATTTCTAATCAAGGGAACTTAAAACACATCAATTTGCGACGAAAAGTTGTAGTTGGTAGTGGTAGGAAAAGTTTGTGGAGAGGAACGCTTAGTAACTTGATTTGACATGCACAATAGATCCTATGGGTCGCAGTGCTCATGGGCCCACTATAAACTAAAACTATTAAAACTTGATTTTACCGAGGTCAAGGCATAACACTTGTTTCAGATTTAATAGTACATGTTTCTACAGCTTCTGATTACACATTAAGAACATCCTACATAAAAGTTTCACTTGATTACTCCCTTCTTCCATTCTGTGGTATCACAACGGACCAAAAATATGGTGTAAATGGGCTGGTCTAAAGTCCTGCCGCCACCTTAACCTAACCTAACCTAACCTACCCTAAAATGTTCGATACTGAATAGCTTTGGAATAATAGGTCACACAACATCGGAATTCGGTTTCGTAAAGCTTCAGTAATTTATAAAACGCATATCAAGGATGGTTTTTGCATTGAAAAAAGGGGCGAGGAATCTCCTAAACAACCCAAATTTGCTATATCAAATATGTTTGCAATTATAGAGCGCACAGCCTCGGAATTCGGTATTCTAACACAATTTACACGTGCCGTTCCACTCATATCATTTAATGGGCGTCAAAAAAGGGGGCGGGGTAGTAACGCGCCGGATTTAGCTACTTAGGAAACAAAAATTAAAAATTGGGAAAATATCGGGAAAAAAATTAACAATATAGCAGAAGAACAGTGACATGGGACCGCCAAGATTATGGTGCGTAAATTTTACACACAAGAATCTATTAGGAAAATTTTGTCTGTTGGGTAGCAGCGACACCTAGCGTGAAAAAAAACGTCGAAAACATAAATTTTGCATACGATTTTTACATTGAGCCAAAATCCTAGCTCGATTTGATGAACTTATATTAAAGAAATATCAGCTTGAGAAGTTGAAAAGTGTGTACAATTTACACAGAGAATGCGGTTAAGGTTAAGATGAATAATACAAATAGGGCATAAACTTAAAGTTGCATAAACAAAAACCCAAAAAACTTGTATGAGTGATATAATAACAAAAATGTGTTTGTTATTTCTTACTAGCTACACATAACTCAAAGTCAATAAAATCAAAATTTATTTTGGGTAAAGTCCACAAAACAAATGTTAACTTACGCTTTTTTTTAGCAAAAAAAGCTGGCTATTGTGTGTACTTCAGAGAATAAAAAAAAATCCAATTTAATTTTGACTTGAGTAAAATTTTTTTCTTAATTAAAGTTATATTACGGTTGATAATTTTATTTGTACTATGATATGGCTTTGATGTTAAGAAAAATACTCTTGTGTAAATAACATTATTAGCATAGATATAGAAAAAAATTTTAAAACTACTAAAAAGAGTTCACAAAATTATTTTCATGAATTGAAGCTCATTGACTATTACGCTCGGAGCAACAATATTTTCTCATATAAAGCAAAAGTGAATTCGCAAAAATCGGCATGCATTTTTTTTCAAATTGTTAATTGAGCCTTTTTTCGATTAACTCAATTTTTAAAAAATTTATGAGGCTTTGTTAATTTTAAATTCTTTGGAATTTTGTTTTAATTCTTTTTATTTTCAAATTTTTCCATATGTTTTAAGAATTTTTATAATTTTTAACTGCAACATTTTCTAAGCACCATAAGTGGAGTAAATTAAAAAATTATAATTTATGGATATTTAGTGAAACATGTATTCAAATGTTGTAAGTGGAACATGAACTCAGAATGTTGGAGCGCTGAAATTTTATCAGCATTCGTAGCAGCTTGCATGAAATGCAAACAACAATAACACTAAAAAAATAGCAGCAACATTAACTAAAGCTATTTATGGAAATTAGAGATAAGTACCATAGCCGATATAACTCTAAAAATAGTTAAGTTTTCAAATGTGCGCCTTCGTCCGTGATTCTTGCTGACTTGACTCTTCCGCTTTGAAAGAAAGACATGTACGAGAATTAATCAGAAAAAAATACATATAAAAACTTCTCTGTTAGAAGCGCTGACTACGCAGCACTGCTACGGAGTGCACATAAAGAATGCAGTGCTTGCTGGATAAGAAAGTGTGGAGGTGGAGTTGGAGAGTACGCGCAGTTTTGGACGTGGTGCAATATGAAAGTCTGGCAAGAATATTCATCTTTCGTTTTATTTTTGATTTAAATTTTTTTTTGAGGACTTTGTACCCTTTGCATACATTTTGACATTGTCCTTATTGGTGCAGAGCTGGTTTCTTTGATGTTTTGCAGATAATGTAATGAGGACAGCTGAAGTAAACAGTTGATGTTCGGGAGAGTGTAGGATAGTGTATACTAGACCGGATCGAAAAAAAATGTTCACGTGCCGGTGTCTAAAATAATAGTTCAGGTCGAGAAAAGAAAAATAAATTGTAAGCAAAAATGTTATTTTTAAACCCTTGTCGAAAAAATTACATAAGAGCCCCAAAAAATAAATATACAGTTGTAAGGGTCGTAACAAAGTCGTCTTATTTTTGTATAATCTTTTTTGAACAATAGAGTGTTCAATATATTTTTTTTTTAAATATTGAAATTCATTAATGACGTTTAAAAAAACATTAAATTTCATGTAGTTTTGAAATTTCAATCGATGCGATATGTTTAAAAATGAGAAAGTTATGATAGTTTAATTTTTTAAATTCTACATACAATTTACTCATATCTGAAACACCCTGTCATACTAACCAGAAAACTTAATGCGAAAACTAAGTGCTAATTAAATTAAATAAAATTAAAACAATCATAACTTCTTATTTTTAAACATATCGCATCGATTGAAAAACATGAAATTTAATGTTTTTTCACACGTCATTAATGAATTTCAATATTTTTTGCTTAAAAAACAAAAAATTTGAACACCCAATTGTTCAAAAAAGATTATACAAAAATAAAACTTTGTTACGACCTTTATCACTGTATACTTTTTTTTTGTGGTTTTTATGTAATTTTTTCGACCAGGGCTTAAAAATATTCTTGTTAACGGGGAGTACACTATAAGAAAAATTTTTTTTTCCTAACTTAACAAATTTTTTTGATCCGATCTAGTGTATACTAAGTAGGGGAACACTGTCAAAATTATTTGATTTGCTTAAAACTTACTTTAGTGGAAACTTTTAAGAGTTCTGGAGAGAGCAGAGCTCAAAAGCTGATTTCAGGTTGCTATACAATGTTACATCTACAATATTTTGTTGCATACCAATTGAAATTCAGAAAAATATAATGATATTCAGAAAATTCTTTTGAAATTCTGAGGACATCAACTAACAAGGAAAGGTCTCTACGTGTCACTCTCCGATTTTAATGAGCTATGGATATGTGATAGAAGACAAAATTCTAAGGTTGACGTGTTTTTATATCTGCTAAGTTTAAGGAATAGGCTTTAAAAATGGCGTTCGAAAATTTGCAAAAGTTACGTTTTTTCGCAATAACTTTAAATTTACATATTGAAACATACACAAATTAGGCATCAAATGAAAGGAACTGAAATTTCACGTAGTTTGGTATATATAATAAAACATTTTTTGTTGTTGTTTTATTATTGTTGATTTTAACAAATTTTTACGCATATTGTATTGATTACGTAACTATTTCTTTACCATACTTGTGTATGTGAATCCTTATATAGTTTAGTTAGTTATATTTTTTTTTTTTTTTTTAATTTAAAGATTTTAAATAAAAAATTCATTTTTAAAAAAAAGCACAGTTGTATAAATCTATATATATAAAAATGGATGTTTGTATGTGGGTATGTGGCTATATCACGTATAGACTCCAAAACCGCTGAACCGATCTTTATGAAATTTTCAGGGAAACTGAAGCCACATCTTGAGAGTGTTCCTGTGAGGTTTGGTAATGATTGGACGAGGGGGCGTGGTACCTCCCATACAAGCCAAATTTGCGCTATCGATCACAAACCAATAAAAGGATACAGTGGTGTGCGATGAAATAGAGTCATCCACTCTTCAAAACTTTAACTCTCTTTAAGTCTACACTGTAATGAGTTTCATATCAATAACTTCTGTACTTGATTGATCGGTTCCTCGCTGCATATAATACCGTTATTTTCAGTATACTTTGTGCGTTTCTTTTCTTTTGGGCAGTGTCAATTTGGTAAAGGCCGTGTAAAGACCTGTGCAATGAATTAGAGTCAATTAAGAAAAACATATTTTTTTGATGCGATTAACGGTACATTTCATTTAAATTTGTAAACAAAGGTAAGTTTAGCTTCTAAATATTATAAGTATTTACAAATATTTATTAATTGTTATTATTTAGTCTCCAAAATGGGCAGAGGTAAGCATTGTAGTAATGAGCGCCGGGAAATAATAAAAAAGCTCAGAAAAGAAGGCAAAAGCTACCAAACAATATCGGAATTAATTGGATGCTCCAAAAAAATGTTGGAAAACGCCGTTAAGTATGAGGTCAGGCCAGAAAATCGCGGAAAACAACCTAAATTTACGGAACATATAAAGAGAAGAATGTTGCGGCACGTTAAAAAAGACCCTTTTATTACCTCTACCGCTCTCGAAAACTATTACAAGCTGGATGTGGACACCTCTACAATAAGAAAAATCCTTATTAAGAATAATTTAAAGGCAAAAAGTAACCGAAAAGTTCCATTTCTATCGAAAACAAACGTTCAAAAAAGGTTACGTTTCGCCAAGGAGCATGTGAATTGGCCCGTGAGCAAATGGCGAAATATTTTGTGGTCAGACGAAACAAAAGTGAACTTGTTCAATTCTGATAGAAGTAATTTGCCAATACGAAGACCTCCCAACACCGAATTCCGTCCCCAATACACTGTTAAAACAGTTAAACATGGTGGAGGAAACATAATGGTATGGGGTAGTTTCTCTTACTATGGTAGTTTCTCTTATTTCAAATTAAGCAGACAATGGACGCTGAATATTACACCAATTTATTAAACAACGTCATGTTGCCTTATGCTGAGTGGGAGATGCCGCTTCGATGGGTGTTTCAGCAAGATAATGACCCGAAACACACATCGAAGCGGACAAAAGCTTGGTTTGAGAATAATAATGTGGATGTTTTAAGCTGGCCTCCGCAATCACCAGACTTAAACCCTATTGAAAACTTGTGGCGAGTAGTTAAAATGGCTATTAAGGGCAAAAACCCATCCAATAAGAATGAGCTGTGGACACTAGTTAAGTCTGCGTGGGAAAAAATTCCAATCCGAACGTGTCAAAACCTTGTGGATCCAATGCCTAATCGTTGCTTGGCTGTGATTAAAAATAAAGGCTACTCCACAAAATACTGAGGTAAGGAAAAGTATACAAGAAACATATTTTTTTTATTTCACACTGGTATTTATTTTATTTCAGATGATGAAACTCGATGACTCTATTTTAATTCACAGCCAAAATAGGATATTTTGAAATATTTTTTTTTATGTTTAAGCATTGAAGCTAATATAACGATATTTATGTTTGTAAATACTTTTCTTTGTTTCTAAAAGATTAACAAAAAATAAAAAATTCACAAACAATTCAAATTTTCTACATTTATTTTTGGTTTGAAAATATATTTTAGGGTCGACTCTATTTCATCGCACACCACTGTATATATCAGACGGTTTCAATCGTAAAAAAATAAGATTTGTTAATTTTGTTCAGATAGTTATTGTCGGTAACTACACATAAAATGGGCGTGGTCGTAATATAAATACGCCTACTTTTTCGAAATAATGGCAATTCCGGAGTTCTACACATTTTTATAGTGAGGTAACGTTTGGACGAGGGGGCGTGGTACCTCCCATACAAGCCAAATTTGCGCTATCGACCACAAACCAAATAAGGGATATTATACTAGACGGGTTCAATCGTAAAAACTAAGATTTAGTAATTTTGTTCAGATGGTTACTGTCAGTGACTGTACAAAAAATGGGCGTGGTCACAATATATATACGCCCACTTTTTCGAAATCATGGCAATTCCAGAGTTCTACACATTTTTATAGTGAAACTTGCTGTGTAGGTGCTCCAAGAAGCTGTCACGATACATAAATGTTTTCACGTCCACTTTTACCGCCCACAAATCAATATCTGTTTATATAAAAATGAATCGTGATTTGTTCGGTTGCTTAATACTTGAAAATGACTGGACCAAATTGGATACTTCCTTCTACGGGTTTGTTCGTAACTGCTACGCAAAGGTTTACGAAAAAATAATGCCACACCCCTATTATCACCCACAAATCAATAAAAATGGTATATTTAAGACGGTTTTGGTCGTATTAAATTAAAATTTAGTAAATAAGTTCGTATGATAACTGTCATTAACTTTAATAAAAACGGGCGTGGTCACTCTTATTCTACGCCTGCTTTTAAGAAAATATCAAAAACTTCGAAACTATTGGTCCGATTGAGCTGAAATTTTGTAAATGGCTTTGCTTTGAGTACGAGATGGTTTAAGAAGAAATGCCACACCCCCTTTTACGTCCCACAAATAAATAAAAAATTTGTGTTATGGAATAGCTTTATAGTTATGGGTCGCACATCTTAGAAATTCGGTATTCGACCACAATCTAGACGTACCATTTCAGTGATAAAATTTTATGGGAGTTGGTCAAGGGGGAGTTGGACCTCCCATACAACAAAATTTGTGTTATCGAATATCTTTGAAGTTATAGGAATTCAGCTTTGGAATTCAGTTTTTGGCCTCAATTTACACATGCAGTTTCAATGATTTTATTTTATGGGCGTTGGACAGGGAGGCGTGACAATCTCCCTTACAACCCAAATTTGCGATATCGAATTTCTTTGAAGTTATAGGTTGACAGCGTAAGAATTCCGTATTCGACCTAAATTTATACATGCACTTTCATTACTTACACTTTATGGGTAGGGCAAAGGGGAGTGGCACTTCCCTTACAACCCAACTTTGTGCTTTCAAATAGCTTTGGAGTTATAGGTCGCAAAACGCTGGAATTCAGTATTCGACCTCAATTTAGACATGCTGTTTAACTGATAACATTTTATGGGCCTTTGACAAGGGAGAGTGGCAGCAACGCGCCGGGTTTTAGCTAGTATTATTAATAAAATTTAATTATTATTTTAAATAAAGTATACAATATGGGTATCAAAAATTTTGTTTTCTTTTTTAAATTTAACGGTAAATGTTAATATTTTATAGGGCTGCTATATAAAAGTGGTTTCTTATGTACATTTTACTCTCACAAAACACCTTGATTTTTTTTGAAAATATTCTAATTAACTATTGTAAATATATTTTATGATAAACATTATCATTTAAATACATTTTCTAAACTTTTTTCCAAAACTTATAAATTTAGTTCTTCTTTTTTTTTTTGCGAAAAGTCTGAAAAATCTACAATAAAATCAAAATACTTAGTTTGTAAGCGAATAGCTCTTTCAATATCTAATGGATTTGCTCCATTTAAATTTTAAATAATACTTTATTTAATTCAGATCGAGAATATGTCTTCTAATTTGTTTTTCACTAATACTTTGTATATATTTTTTTCTTTTTTAAAAAAGCTTATAAATTATTAAATTTTTCCAAAAACCAGTACTAAATCAAACTTTTTATATTTTTTTAAAACAAAACTTACGATTAGAGCGTTCTTAAATGTGCCATTAGAAATTTTGTACCAAAGAACATAAATTTTGCACAAAAAATTAAAAATACTACAATATTCATTACAAACAATAGTTATTATTTAAAAAAATGAAATTCTGAGCTAATTTTAGATTTTTTTGCAGGCATGTAACGAAAAAATATTCCTTTTTTTAACATCAAAGTTATGCACATATCTTGAAAAGTATGGAAGTTCTTCATACAAGAAATGTTTAATACAAAATCGTTTCATAGGAAAACAAAATCACCTTTCAAGGTAACTTAAAACTTTTTTTGTATAAATAATGAAAAAAATTCTGTTATTTTAACACTAAAAACAGTCGCATATTTATAAAACTATGGTAATTTTTAGTACAATGGATTTGTTGACATAACTTCATTGCCTTAGGGCGCGTTTATAGTGCCGACTTGTTGCTTTGCTGAGCCGAACCGAGAGGGAAAGCTGAAAAACGCTGCACATGCAATCATATGAAATACAAGCAGCTTAAAGAGACTTGTGCGCTGGTATTCAGAGTGCCGATTGTTGCTTTCTCACTCGTTCGCACGGTTTGCATGTGTTAAGTTTTATTTAACACGATGCTTACTTATTAGTTATGTCCATTTAATAACATAAAAAAGGTAGAGCAACAAGAAAAACTTTAATAATATACATACATATTTTTTATTTTTGCTGTTACGTCTTTTCTTCGTTTTTTCGTGGTATCAAATGCAAGTAAGTGAAAAAATCAAAATTAGCGATCAGTAGCATTTGTTTTATTCTAAATTTTTTGTACAAAAATCAATCATTTGACATCAATTTGTTTTATGTGTATGCAAAATAGCAAAATAATTATATGTTGGTCAATGAAGCCACGAACGAGGCTGTGTAATGCATAAAAACAAATATTTACTAACACATATAAATGATTCATATCCGAAGTATGATTGATCGTGTAAAGTCCGCATTCGGGCAAATGTTTAGGCGATTGAATTTTTTCCCCACTATTTTTTTATGTTGTTATTTTTCCTGTTTTGTTAAAAAACAATTCGAAATACAATCGAAGCAACAAGGCCTCTAAAAACTATTGGGGAAAAAAGTCAGAACAAGCTGTAACAGCAAGTGACTTAAAGCGCCTTAAAGTGCGTTTCAGCATAGTTTTTCGCATTTTCGTCTTTTGACTTGTTGTCCGCTGGTTTGAGGATAGCAAGAAGCCCACACGAGATCACATGACTTGTTTGATGCTTCGATTGCAAAAATAAACAAAAAAAAACGTAATAGTTATGTACAAGCAAATTCAAAATAGTCAAAAACCTAAAGTGACTTAAAGCAACTTACAGTGGCTTTAAGTGCGTTTCAGCATCGTTTTTTCACATTTTCGTCTCTTCACTTGTTGTCTGCTGTTTTGACGAAAGCGAAAAGCACACACGAAATCACGTGACTTTTTTGATGCTTCGATTGCAAAAATAAACAAAAAAGAAACGTAATATATACAAACAACACAAAGTAGTCAAAAACCATCTGAAACAAATCAGTGGCGGTAAGCGCGCACTATACGCACTACCAGCTGCTTTTAGCTTGGCTCGCTTTCAGCTCGGCTCGGCAAAGCAACAAGTCTCCACTATTAACGCGCTCTTAGAATGAAAAAAATCCCAAATTGAAAGTTTTGACTTTTGATGTAAATATCTCCATTGTTTTTGAATATATTTCATTGATTTATTTTTTCCCCTAATAGCTTAATAAAATGACTTTACAAAAACTATTTCAATGGCACTCTTAGCTATCATTTATATTTTTAATTTTTTTTCAAAATATTCAGTTTTTACTTAAAAAATAGACCAAAAGTTGTTTTGTTGGAAAAAACTTAAAATCGCATTTTTGGCCATCTATCTTTTGTCATTCATTAACAAAAATTTCCTTTTTTTACATAAAAAATAATTAACTGTTTTTGTCATAAAAAAACAAGGCAAAAACAACACCCTCTTTGATTATTATGGCAAAATTAAGTTTTTAAAAAATGTTTTTATATTTTTTAAAATATAAGCATGCTTTAAGAAAAAATAAGAGAAAACGTTATCCAAATATCTCTTACCAATCAAAAGTTATAACTGAAAATGTATATTTTCATACATTTGCTTGTTTTTATCTTTTTTCTATCAAAATTAAATTTATAAGTTTTGAAAAAAAATTTTAGAAAATGTATTCAAATGATATTATTTATCATAAAATATATTTACAATATTAAGCTTTTAAAAAAAATTTAGGTATTTTGTGGGAATAAAATGTACATATAAAACCAAGTTTATATGGCAGCACTAGTTATAAGATAATCACATTTACCGTTAAACTTGTATACAAAAAGTTTATTCCAAAAAAAACAAAATTCTTGATACCCATATTGTAAATAAATATTGTATTTAAAATAAAAGTTGCATTTTGATAATCAATATTTACATAATTGAGCATGTTTTAGAATTAATTTTTAATTAAAAAACATTATACTACAAAAAAATTACAAAAATAAAAAAAAAGGTTACTAACCTAATTATATAAGGATTCACATACACAAGTATGGTAAAGAAACGTTTGATACCTAATTTGTGTATGTTTTAATGTGTAAAATTAAATTTATTGCGAAAAAACTTAATTTTTGCAAATTTTCGAACGCCTTTTTTTAAAACCTTTACCTTAAACTTAGCAGATATAAAAAGACACGTCAACCTTAGAATTTTGTCTTCTTTCCTTTCCTTGTAAGTTCAATAATTCCATCTCAAACTCAAAAAACATCAAATGAAATTCAAAAATCATCAACTAAAATTAAAAAAAAAAACATCAATTGATATTCAGAAAACATCACTTTAAAAAAAAATCCAAATGAAATTCAGAAAAATTTATTAAACAAAATTCACATGACAGTTTGAATGTCGGATATTGCATAGGAAATTCAAAATATATCAATAGGAATTTAGAAAGACCTCTTGAATAAATTTAAATTAAAAATATCATTAAAAATTCAGAAATAAGTCAATTGAAATTCTGAAAAAGCCACATTGAATTCAAAAATATATATTAAATTAAAAAATGCTTTTTGAAATTCAGAAATACCATTGGAATTCAGAAAAGCCCCTTTGAAATTATATTTAAAATCAGAAAAGAATAGTTTAAGTTCAAAAATGTTAGAAAAATAAAAAAATCCATTGAAATTCAATTGAGAAATTCTATTTTCAGAATATCAAAAAAGATTTACTTAATTTAGAAATATTATATAAATTTAAGAAATAATATTTAATATTCGAAGAAAATCAATTGAAATTGCCTTTGAAAATTCAAAAATTCAGTTGAAATTCAGAAATTGTATTTACAAGTCGTCATAAAGCATAAATTGAAATTCAAACGAAATTAAATAAAATTCATAAATTAGATTTTAGAATTTCGAAAACATTTATTGAAATTCAGAAATACCATTTGGTATTAAAAAACATCCGAATTAAAATTAAGAAAATGTGAAATTAAATTTTGAATTATATTTCAAATTCAGAAAAGATATGTGAAATTTAGAAATTGCATTTGAAGTTCAGAGAAGTTGAATTAATATTAAAATTCAAAAATTCAATTTGTAGCTACGAAATTCCATTCAAAATTCAGAAAAGATCAAATCATAACCAGAAAGACTCAATTGGTATTTATAAAAAATAAATAAATTGACATAATAGATGCAACATATTAGTAATGGCCAGGGCTAGGATTTCGATAACATGTCATTTTTTTCCTGCTGCTTCTAAGACATTTCCTGCTTATTTAAAACGTCCATTTATGTTTCCTAAATTTTAAATATGAAAAGTTTTTAGGACATTTTTTCGTCATTTTTCATCGTTTGTAGTTTTCAGGTCATTTTTACTAGATTATTTTTGGCATTTTCTGGTCATTTTTAGAGATTTGTAGTTATTTTATTATCATTTTTGGACGTTTTTAATTTTTAGAACATTTTTCGGTTTTTAGGTTATTTTAGTGTAATTTTTAAATAATTGTTTTTGTTTTTTTTCGTGCTAAAAAAATGTCAAAATGCAAATTTTAAAACATATTCCTTTATCACTAGAGTCCCTTCAATCAAAAACATTACCTCTCGACAAAGGAGTAGCTTTGTTTATAGACTTCGATGAAAAAAAGCTCTGCGCGTGGTGAAACTGACGAAAGGGTATGTAGAAAAATTAAACAAGTGTTAGATAAAAACTCAGGATATGCTAGTATAAAATAAGTTTTAATTTAGTAATGTTTTATTTTTAAGACTAAATTTTTTGTTTATTTTTTATGCAATTGTTGCCGTTTTTTATTTTATTTTTTTCTTGTTTTTAGGTCATTTTCTGCCGTTTTTACGTCATTTTTGTCATATTTTTAGGTATTTTTTTGCAGTTTTTTAAGTAATCAAAATCCGAGCCTTGGTAATGACCATACCATTACCACACCATTACTATACTCTTACCATATCTGTTCAGGCCATAAAAGTCCCATCCCTAATAATCGAAATATCTAATTGTTATAATTATAATTTGAGAATCACTTAAGCTTGCATAATTCTTTTTAAAGTTAATTGTTGAATACCAACGGTAAAATAAAAAAAACTTAGTACTAAGCCTCGTTGCTGGCCTTCTGCTTAGCGGTGAGAAAAGTTTTCTCTCTCTTCCTTTTAACATCTCGTGCACGCAAGACATATCTTTCCGACAGCAGCTTAAGTTAAAGCTTGAATTTAAGGTAACAAAAAAAAATAAGGAAATAAGATTAAACCTATATATATTAATAAATAATTTTAAATCCGTTCAATTTTGCCTGGTTTTTCTTCTTCCGTGACTCTTTATCGGCGAGTTAAAACACTGGTTTTTAACGTCATCAATATCATTACTATATGTAAGGTAATATTTTTGTTAAATTTCTGCCTTAGCAATAAGCACTTGTTTATTTTCTTTTTCAAATTATATGTTAAAATAATATCAAAAAATATTTATGTATATCAAAAATTTTCATCATTCTGATTATTGTTGTTGAAATATTTTCTTGGTTCAGTTTATGAAATGAATTGTTAAATATCGTCATACAAATATATGTATTTCAAAATAAATTATATATCAAAATAAAAATACAAATATAATCCACCACACTATACAGTTGCCATACTATTGCCATTACATATTCATACCGTTGTCATACTTTATCATATCAATACAATACCATTATCAAGGCATTACATTACTTCTTAAGTTACACGCTACACTATTGTTTAGTTGTAATCATTATTATAACCTTAAATTTGTCAAAATCATGCCATTAATTAATTACATTAATCTTTAAGTTATAAGGTAAGTTTAAATTTTAGAGTACAATTATTATTTCGAAATTTCAAGAATTTTAATTTTTTTTTTTGCTTTCATTTGATCTTTTCTGAAATTTAAATTACTATTTAAAATTAAATATCTTGATTTTTGATGGAATAAATTTTTAATTTTATAATTTAAATTACTGTTTTCTGAATTTATTTCAATTATTCTTTCTAAATTTTAAATGGAGTTCTGAAACGCATCTAATTTTTTCTGGATTTCAATTGATGTTTTCTGTTCTACTCTATTTCTATTTCTAGTCTATAGCATGGATTTCCTTGATTGACAATTGATCATATCTGAATTTCAAATGGAGTTACTGTTTGGAAATGGAATAGCAATATAAAGCATAACTCAAAAATAGAACAAAAGTGGTAACCAAACAACAGAAACAATGTTGCTGACATTAACAACAAAATGGGGAAAAATGTTGAAATTCAATAGAAATCTTAAGGTGAAGAGACAGATAAAAACACAAAATGAGTGCTAAGTACACAAGACTTTTGTTATAAAAGGCATAGAGAAGAAAGAACCGCACGAGAGCTATGACATTTTTAACAGCTGTCAGATTATGTTCGACAGTGAACAGAAATGTGTTTCTTGGAGGGGAATATTTTTTTTTGTGATAATACATCAATTAATTGAAATGTTGAATTCCTAAGTCATATTAATATTATTTTAAAGTGTTTCCATACACTGTGAAGTAATAATAACACTGAAATAATAATAATAAAAAATAAAAAATTAAAAATTTTCGAAATTATGTTTTCATTGCTTGAAAAAGTAAAATAGCTCAACCAAATCAGGCATATCAATGAGCACTTTTCGATAGAATTTATGTTTTTTAGGAGATCATTTTCATTTCTTGCTTAAAATACTTATGATTCAGCGCAGTCCATTTGGAAATAAAATATTCTGTAGCTTGCCTCAAGTAAGTTGGCTCTACAAACAGTAATCTTTCCAACTCTTTACACGCACTGAAAAATGTATCAGTCGGTAAATAAATACGAACCATTCAAACTGTTTACACTTACTAAAATTTTGTCAACTTGATGCCAGCTGATTTGGTACAAGCTATAACTAAGAGATTCTAAAATTGTTACTTTTAACATAAACTTCTCTAATGTACTTATTTATAATCAATATGGGTTTTCATAAGGCAAATACATAAGGTGAGAATGGAAAAGCGACATACAAATTAGCCCCCTTATGCAAAAGATTTCAGCATTTAAACAACAAATTTGATTGTGCTGTTTTATATTGGACAAGACGACTAATGTTGTTTAAAGCCTGCTAGCCCCTTGTTCAATAGATTTCAACATTTAAACAACTGATTTGATTAACATTTAAGCAACGAATAATGATGTTGAAAACCTCCTTTTAGCAACGCAGCCGCTAAAATGGGTTTATGAATAAGGGGGTAGATGTTTGGTGTTATTGCAAGTTTGTGTTTAAACTTTTGAAAAATTCCGAGACCGTACAATAATTTTTTTTGAAGTTCCTCCTGTTCCTGCTGTTCCTCCACCACTTTAGTTTCATTTATGGTGAACATAAAGTTATCTTCCTCTCTAGGCTGTGGCGGTAATATGATTAACTTTGTTTTTGGTGAGTTCATAGAAATTTTATTAAAACGGAAAAACTCCTGTAACATTCAAACATCATATCCTATCTTGGCACGCAACACAGTTTTGCTTACCGATGGGTAAAATAGAGCAACTCCATCCGCGAACAGAAATAGTTTCCCATTAAAAGAAATGTTTTTCATATCATTTATGCAATTTAGAAAAAGTATTTTTTAAAATTTTTTTTTTTAATTTTTCAGTTAGATACAGTTACTCACAAAACTGATCGGACAAAAAGCAAAATAGGGAAAAAGTTACAACTTTTTTAATGAACCACCTCAAAGCAAAAACACACATAGTAAACAATAATTGTAGCAGCATGCTATCTTTATTACACCCATTTTTTTTTCTAACCAAATGCTTGTAACGGGATCATAAGCTCTCAATTAAGCACATGCATGAAAATGATTCAACAAAAGTCATCGGACAATGAGCGCAAGTGCAGAATGTTGTTTTAGTCTTCATTTGATCTTGCTGGAAGGCATGCGTTAATTGTTTTTAAGTGCGCAAAATTTTAGTAAGTGGCAATATTTGTTTTTTTTTCGGTGCATAAAGTCTTTTTTTCACGTCTTTTCAAAATGAGCAAATCACGTAAAGAATCTTCAATTGAAATTCGGGAATTAATAATTAAACATTTTAAAGATGGCTTGACAGTCCGCCAAATAAGTGAAATTGTTCAGAAGAGTCGCTCAACAGTGCATGATATTATTAAAAGGTTCAAGGAGGAACACCGAATTGAAAATAAGTGCAGAACTGGGCGTCCTCGCTTGCTGACCTCAAGAGACAAACAGGCTATTGTAAGAGAAATTCAACGAAACCCCAGAAAAAGTGCCTCAAAATTGGCTGCAGAGCACGAAGAAAAAACCTCAATATCAGTGCATCCAGAAACAATCCGTAGAGCTATTCGAGAAGCTGGATACAACGGAAGAGTTGCCCGACGAAAGTTTTTTGTAAATGAGCGAAATCGAAAAATACGACTTAAGTACGCCAAGGAAATGATCCAGCACGAAGAAAGCTACTGGGATGACGTTATATTTGTTGACGAAAGCAAATATAATATATTTGGATCGGATGGCCGGGTCATGGTGTGGCGAAAGCCCAACGAAGAAATGAGAAAAGAAAATCTTTGTCCCACTGTAAAGCATGGAGGAGGTTCGGTGATGGTGTGGGGGTGTATGGCGAGCGCAGGAGTCGGGAAATTGGTTTTTATAGATGAAATCATGAACAAATTTATTTATTTGAACATATTAAAAACTAATCTTAAGCAAAGTGCTGAACAATTCGGGATAGAAAATAGTTTTAAATTTTATCAAGATAACGACCCTAAGCATAAAGCTGAGATTGTCAAATTGTGGCTACTCTATAATTTCCCTAAGGTCATTTCCACCCCCCCCCCCCCACAATCACCGGACCTCAATCCCATAGAGCATATGTGGGATGAATTGGAGCGGCGTATTCGCAAATATACAATAAACTCGAAAACTGAGTTAAAAACGAGGCTTCAGGAAGAATGGGACCAAATTGAGCCAACTACAACAAAAAGACTAGTGAAATCTATGCGAAACCGATTAAAAGAAGTCATCAAGGCCAAAGGAAACCCTACAAGATATTAACTTTTAAAATCGAATCATTTATTTTGTTATTTTGAATTTTTGTCCGATGACTTTTGTGACTCTTTATTTTTAGTTATTTTGTACTTTTCTAAGTTTTTTTAACATAACTTATTTTTATAAAGAAATATATTTAGTTTTTTTATTACTTACAAATGACTTATTACTTGTCTATAAAAGTTTTTAATATTGGAAGCAATTTGTTAGATGATTTTTTAAATTGTTTCAATCAAAATGTGTTGTCCGATCAGTTTTGTGATTCACTGTATTTCCATTATTTACATTATTCACAATATTTTGCTACAAAGCCAATAGGCTATGAAGGAGCGGTCCAATCTGGCTTAACTACATATTTATACAATATAACTAAATGATTAACTCTAATCATTAGTAAAAAGGTTATAGAATTTTTTTCGCACTACAAAATCTTGGCTTCTACATTGATAAAGATTTATCTTTCAATTTTCACATTAATCACCCCAAGTAACAATATTAGCCATATATTCATTCTTGCAGAGCTTATAGTGCTATCTTATATAGCAGCAAGCTTCAACTATAGCTTTAGTCGCGCTACTAAAGCTCTTGCAGAGAATATATAAGGCTACTTTCTTGAGTTTAAAAGCACTATTTTTACTTCATATGAGGAGTAGAAGTAGCTGTAAACTTTTAAAAGAGTCCCTGTCAAACCCAAATAAGAGCTCTTGCAAAGCTCTTTTTTATTATTCGTTTAAGTATGTATGTGTTAAAAATAAACTCAATAAATATATAAAATTTGACAAGTGTTTGTGATGATAAGAATGACAAATAAATTAAAGAAATAATAAAGTGATTATTATATCAGACTCATGTTCGTGTATTTGTTATATGCTGCGAATTTCGGTGCGCTTTTGAATTTATCGGAAACGTGAATGTAGTACTTCGAAAAACTACAACGGGCTTAACAAATAATTAAAATTAAGAAGTGTTAATTATTTAAAAATAGTTGGAAAATTTTTAGCATTCTTTAAGATCAACTAAAAATGATTTAAGTACTTTATTCTTAAATATATATATCATAGAAATCATCAATTTCGTTTTAAATATTATTGTAAACACTAATATTTAGCTTGCTTCAACTCCGAAGATTTTCTATTTTTTATAAGATCGCCATTTTTTTCAAAGAAGCTCTTTATCAGATTTTTTAGTCACTTGTTATTCCCAAAAAATTTATTGCATTAATTTACAGTATTTTATATCTATTCGCTTTAAAAATGCAATACAAAAATACACATTAAAGCAAATATTATACTCAATCTACGAGTTTTAAAACTGCTGTATAGTAATTTTTATTACTTTAAAAGATCCTTTACAGAGCAAGTAGTAAATTTTAGAGTTCTGCTCTTTTGCAGATTTGATAAAATCCCTTACAGAGCTGTATAAAGTATTAAAGCTCAAAATGGTAAAAAAAACCATATTTAGAGCATTTTCTTTAAAATTAAAAGCAACTAGCAGCAAACAAAGCTGCGGTAAAGCTTTAACCGCATATTATACACCTATAGAACACTTTTAGGACTCACTCGCACCTAGTTGCTCCAACAATGTTACTTGGGACATAACTAATCTCCAAGGCCTCATTTGCCCTCCGTAAATTGTTTTGTAGCAACTATTTACTGCCTTTCTTGATTTGGAAAAGAATAGGTCACGCTTTATTTGTTCCAGTAATGCTATATGGATTGGAAGTTATGTCTGCATAGAGTAATTCGTTTCGTATACAATCTCCGCATTCATGATCACGTCTCTGAATATGTTAAAGACTTTTTTGGCAGTAGTTTTGAGGATTTTATTAAATTACGTATAGAGCAACAGGCTCTATAAAATCCTTAAAATAAAATCTTCTGTATATCTGTGGCCGAATTACAGCATCCGTGATCGAGTAAAATTGCACAAGATTGATAACCACTTGTCTCGTCGTTTACAGCATCCATGATCGAGCAAAATTACGAAGGGCACTACGAGACAAGTGCCTATCAATCTTGTTAAATTTTGCTCGATCATGGATGCTGTAATTCGGCCCCAGGTAAGCAAATTAAAATTGTCCAACTCAAGCAGAACTCATATGCTATTGAGCCCTGCTTTCTCTTCTTCTATTATGGAAAGATCGTTTACGGTACGCGCATGTAGGCTCTGGAATACAGTTCTTCCTTACCGGGAACTTAATTTATCGCTGACTTCTGACTTTTAGTCAATTTATGGCCGTTTTGGCAAGCAAATTTTAAAACTTAAATAATTTATTTTCAAATTTTTTTCTCTTCATTTAAAAAAAAAAAAATAAATAAAAATAAATAAAAAAAATAAAATTAACAAAATTAAAAAAATTTTAAAAATAAAAAAAATAGTTTTTATTACTCTTGGAAGGTAAGGTTAAGGTGGCGGCCGGTCAAGGCCCACATAGACCACATATTTGGTCCGTTGTGATACCACAGGGGATCTACTCCTCCTCTCCTAAGCACTGTCGTAAAACCACGCTGAACTAATAATAAAAAGCAGTAGACGCTTAACGTCTACCTCCTCAAGATCCTTGAGATCATCAAAAAGAGGCTATCTAGATGCTGCTGTCTTCTGCGGGCTAAAGAGAGGCATGAACAGAGAAGATGCGATATCGACTAGTCCTTAACTAGTTGCATTAAGAGTTGTTATTGATAGGCTAGGGGTATTTTACTAGGGGTAAAAAGCTTTTTAAAATCTTGTTCATAAAGTCTATTCTTTTGTATTCTTTGTAATTTTTAATTTCTTCTTTTTATTTCTAATTAACTAACTAAATTTCTAATTTTTAATTACACATCGTAATATATGTTAAGTGGGAGTGGACTAGAGACATATATATGAAGTACTTGGTATCGACTGCGTGTTTATTTTTAAATTTGGATAGAAAACCCAATCAGTATGATATTTTACTCTGCACGTTAATTATATGAGCCTTGCAAGTTGGGTTATTGCTAAGGGTGAGGCCAAGGAACTTGACTTCATCTTCCTCCACTACTTCAGTATCATTAATAACGAATTTAAATCTTTCTGCGTCATTATGCTGTGGTGAGATGATTATAAATTTGTTTTTTTCTTCATTTAGTGCAATTTTGTTAAAACGGAAAAACTCTTTTAAAATTGACACATCGTATTCAAGTTTCGCTCTAAGTACATACTTGCTGGACATACTTGGGTAAAAAAGAACTAGGTCATAAGCAAATAAAAATAATTTGCCATTTAGCGAGATGTTTTTTATATCATATATAAATATGAGAAAAGCAATGGGCCCAGCACACTGCCCTGTGGAACACCCCTTATCACCTTCTCTGGTCTATTCTTGCTTTTTCCATTGAATACAATTTGCTCTCTACCGTATAGATAATTGCGCATCAACTAAAGATTCATATCATGAAATTCAGCGGGATCAAGTTTTTTAACGAAAATGTCATGACTTACGCATTGGAAAGCTTTTTGAAGATCTATGAATAGTCCTCCTTCCTCATTGCAGTCTCCATCCATATAAGAACAACAAGCGCGTCGGAAGCGAATTTCATCTTGGGGGGCAGTACAAATGGGGGGGCAGTACAAATGGTGGTGCAAAAAAAGTTCACCAAAATCTCTTCAAAGAAACATGAATGTGAATAAACAAATTTTTCATTTTAGTTTAAAATAAAAAAAATATATAAAAAATATTAAAGTTTCATTATTTTAAAAAGTTCTTCCAATTTCAATATTAGAGATCATTCTTTAAAGGATCTTTCATATGGTAATATGAAAATATAAGAAATAATGGTTGCTTTTATAAAGCAAGACTAGGTATATCTTTACATGGTTTAAATGCAATAAGGTACAAAAAGTTTTATCAATTTAAATTATTCCAAAATGTTTCTTTCTGTCCTTTCGAGAAACAAACTCTTTCACCACCCCCATGGAATTTATTTCTTCGGTTTTATCTTTGTGAATGTGTATAAGTGCCGCATGAGTGAGTCGTTTCTGTGTCATAGTTGCTCGAAGATACGTTTTAAGTCGTCTTAGTGCACTAAAAAAACGCTCAGATGAAGCTGCTGATGCAGGCACAGTCAAAAGCAAAGCAATAAGTTTTTCAACATAATTTAATAGTTTTTTTACAGTATCCTAATTTTTTGCAAATTGGGAAACAATGCCACTACAATTTGAAGGTGTTTGGCCAGGCAATTGCTTCAGCATTTTAAGTTGCGCGTGGAGGTCGCTCCCATCAAAGTCATCTGCATAAAGATCTAGTTTTGTTTTTAGATTTTGTTCAGAAGGCACTTTTCCGTTGAAGGCTTCGATTACAATATTACAGTATTAAGCTACATACTTAAGGGTGCTTTTAAACTGAAGTGGTGGGTTTGCAGTAGAAACTCTACATTTTGTTCTATCTTTTTGCAAACACAGAGAAAGAAAATGGTTATCCGCAAGCATGCTTATGAAGAAGAAAGAAAGAAGAGGAAAATATATAATACAAAAATATTATCGTTGTAAAAAAAACTGATATTTTGAATAACTTTTGAAGAACAAATATCATTGATAGCCTGGATCAGTGCAGATTGTGTGCCATAATGTTGCCTTAACCCATACTGGCGGTTTCATAAAAGTTCAATTTCATCCAAGTGTTTAGTTATTTGCTGTTTTTATAACTTCTCCACTACATTATTCAGCACAGTAAAGTTTGCAATAGGCCTATAATTTTGGATTTTACTTTTATCTCCACCTTTGTAAATTGGAAAAATTTGTTGGCGTTTGAACATTGTCGGATTGATTTCTGTTGTAATTATTGAAGAAAATAATCTGGGCATTATTTTTGTTACAGCTCGGCGGAGTTTTTGACAACACACGGCGGTAATTCGTCTATTCCAAATGGTTTGTTATTATCAATCTGCAGCACGACCTCTTGTACATCTTCTGGAGATTATTGGTCCCAGCACACTTTCTTTCGGAACGCAACAACTAGTTGTTTCAATTTCACTTCTTGCTGCTCCATTATATACCCTCCGATATTTACCGCCTAGATTGGTTCTAAACGGCTTCAACATTTTCTCATTCGAGCTGATATACTCCAGTTTTTTCAGCAGCATCGTTTTTTATGTTCGCTAGCAAATTGTATATTTCAATCGATCTTTTCTGAATTTCCTTTCTGATTTTCAATTGACCTATTCTAAACTACTTACAATTGATATTTTCTGATTTTGAATTGTACTTTTCTGAATTTCAAATTATCTTTTCTGAATTTCAAATGATCTATCCTGTATTTGTCAATTTTTTCTCGATAACCTAACCCAGTCACAACATGTGATAATAACAGGTGATTTTAATTTAAGTAGCTTAATATGGAAAGCAGTTAGTAATGAATACTAATATTATTAACTGAATAATAATAATAATTAATATTAACTAATAATATTAACTGAAACAGATATACTTGTAATTGACTACTTCTCACAATTTGATTTAATTCAGATAAATAACGGATAATGATTTTGTTGTAACTATTGAAAGACCATTTTTTGAAATTGTTAAAAGTACTCAAAATCATGTGGCTCTAATGCTTGAGTTTTATGGGTTAGAATATCAAAGCAACGCCACACAATCTCATAGCAATATAGTATCATTTACGTTAGATTACAACCGTGCAAACTTCATATAAATAAATGCTTATTTGGACTCAATCTATTGGGATAGTGTTTTCTCTCATCTAGAATTAACGGAGATGTACGCAGTATTTTTGGCCATCTTTAAAGAAGTAGTAGACATTTTTGTCCCTAAAAAGTGAATCCGAAACTCTAAAAACCCTGTGTGGTTCAATAGAATATTAATTAACTTAAAGAATAGAATGAATAAATCTTACAAGAAATTTAGAATCAACAAAGTAAATCTACAGCTAAAATATCATTTTTTAGCCTGCGTAAAAGACTTAAAACTCTTCTTGAGGGGGCAAGCTAAAAGAAAATAGTAAGTGTTTCTGGACATACATCAACGAAAAGAGAAAATCAAATGGTATACCAAATATGCACTATGCACTTCATGGGTTCATCTTCCGAAGACGCAGCTACCATTTGCAATTTTTTTGCTGACTATTTTAAATCAGTATACTCCACTTCCGTGTCTCCAACCACTACTTTCGACAACACGGCCTTGTTTAATCCCTTCGACAACACAGCCTTGTTTAATCTTACACCTCTATCTTACGAGGGTCCTGATGGTATTGCTCCTATTCTGCCAAAATCCTGTGCTGTCAAAGTTTATTTACCACTAGCACCTTTGTGGAACAATGGAAAGTCTCTTATTTACAACCTATTCACAAATCGGGTCCTAAGCATGATGTATGTAATTATAGGCCGATCAGTAAACTTTTAACTATCCCCAAAATCTTATAAAATCTAATAAAAAATGTAATATCATTAAATCAACATGGGTTTATTTCAGGTAGATTAACGGTCACTTATTTGAATTTATTCTGTACATATATAATTAATAACTTCTCTAAAGGTCTTCAAACTGATGTAATTTTTACAGATTTTGCAAAGGCGTTTCACAAAGTTAATCATAAAAGTCTACTTGCTAAACTCTCAGCGTTAGGTTTCCATTCAAACCTACTTAATTGGATTGACTCCTATCTCCAGGATCGACAACAAGTTATTCAAATTAATTATTGTTTTTCTGATGTGATTCACATAACATCAGGAGTCCCACAGGGTAGCCATTTAGGGTCCCTTTTATTTTTAATCTTTATTTACGATATTCCTACAGTTATAAAACACAGCCAGTGCCTTCTCTTTGCGGATGATCTGAAGTTAGTCCAATCCATTAGCCATGTTAATGACTTCAAACTACTCCAATTGGACCCTGATTCCATAATTAATTAGTGTACTCTTAATGACCTTCCACTGAATATTTCCAAAGGTTCTCTCATTTTCTGGATTGTCCTCTCCTACTATCTGGAATTATACTATAAATTCAACTACTTTAGGTAGAACCACTTTGAAAAAGAATCTAGGCGTTCTCTTTGATCATAGTCTGAACTTCAGAGATCATATTAATTTTATTGTAGGCAAAGCGAATTCGATGCTAGGTTTCTTAAAACGTAATTCAAAAGAATTTTCAGATCCTTATACTCTTAAAACCCTTTACTTATCACTTGTAAGTCCTCAATTGGAATACAGCTTCACTACTTGGAACCCGTTTTATTTCCATCCCTCTAAGAAAATAGAATCTATTCAAAGACATTTCAGTAGGTACGTGTGGGAAAAAGCGAAATTGGAATCTCCCCATAATACTATCCTATGAAAATCGTTGTGCCCTGATTAACCTTCATCGCCTTGAAATAAGACGAAAAGTTTTCTCAGTCATGTTTATTTGGGATCTTATCCACTACAGTATAAATTGTCCGGAACTTCTAACCATGCTTAACTTCTATACTCCAGCTCGTCATATCCGTAGTCATTCTATTTCTATTTTGGGAGGCGGTCCAAATTTACATAATATTATAAGTAAATTACAATTTATCTTTATTATATATTGTTGATAATTTTCAAACTAGTAATATTTTAGGGTATTCACAATGTGGTGTTTTAGCCCTTGCATTGTGTATTTTTGATTAATTTGATATTTGTAGTAAACTTTATAAAATTAAAAAAACAAAATGTACAGTATTCAAAATACAACCTGTGGCAAAAATATAGCGATGTAACCCTATTGTATTTTTTGTAAATTTCGTTGTGTATTAGATCAGCAGATCACAAAAGTATTTCTACTCAGCATGGAGGAAGGCTACGCTGTGAGTTTATTTAATAAAAATTAATATAATTTAGTTTAAATTTTTGTATGATTTCTTTTAGATAGTTAGATTTCCAAAGATCAGCTGATTTTAAAAAATACAATGCTTTAGTAAAGGTTCATTCACAATAAGTTATAAGTATTGTAAATTTTTTAAAAAATTCATCATAAATACACCACATCGTGAATACCCCTATTGAATTACCTCGTTAAGTAATTAGTCATCATTGTAAATATATATAATTTCTGTGGTCTATAAGAGCATGTACTGTGCGTGTACTCTGTTTGATGAAGAATAAATGAAATTAAATGAAAATTAAGTGAATTTTAACTGATGTTCTTTGAATGTAAAATGACATTTTTAATTCAATTTATCTTTTCTGAACTTAAAATGAATTTTCTCAATTTCTTTTGATGTAATTTTCTCTGATAATCTTTAAATGTAATTCAAATTGTTCTTATTTAATTTCAATCGATTTTTTTCTAATTACAATTTGAGAGCTTTTTGCAAGAACATGATTTCAAATAATTATAAATTTTTTTTTTTTACAAATTTAATTGAATGAGGTCCGAAATTTAAAAGGAAATTTTTCGAAATATCTTCAGTGGTGGTTGGTTGGTTATACATTAAAGTTATGCGTCGAGCCTAAAAATCGATTTTTGTTTGTGAAAATCGAAAGCTTAATTGTGAGTAGTGTAGTTCCGTTGCATATCAAGGAATCTCTCAACTTACCAAAACTTTAGCAAATCTACGATCTAGTTCCTCTGTTGTTGGCATCGGCTGCTGGCTACGACTACGCACACTTGGCTGTCGCACATGATGATACTGCGAGCTGGTCCCTATGTCATAACGTAGATCATGTTTTTGCAGGAAACCCGTCGTCGAACCATTATTATGTTTCGTCTGATGGAGACTGCTTGCACTGTGGCCGCTGCCACTTCTGCCACTGCCGCTGTAGGTGTTGCAACCACCGCTCTCGATCTCATCGGCCAGAGCATCGGCGGTGGTTAGAGGGCGCGATTTAACGGCGCCCATGCTGTGAGCTCTGCTATCAGCTGCTGTTAAGCCACGGTTCTCTACGCCGCCACCTCCCTCTTCTCCTCCTCCTCCTCCACCACTCCCTACAGGGTAGCCAACGAATCCAAGCGAATTGGAAACGGCGCCCAACACTGTCGTCTGGACAGTGCGGCAAAGTTGTAGCGTCTTTGCTGGGCAACTTGAAAGTTGCTCCCTCAGATTATTGAACAGATCCAAAATTGAAGATTTTCTTGGCTAGTGGGAAGTAATAACTTGGTAGCGATTGGCACCAGCTGCAAACATTGGTATTCGAAATTTGGATATGGTTTTATAATTTTAATTTTCTCCTTTTTTTATTTTCTCTAATTTTACTAAAATTTTCTATTTATTGATTAATTCTCATGCTTATATCGTGCGGGAATTTTGCAAAACAAATTCAAGGGAAATAAGCAAAACAAATAAGGGCACTTTTGGGATATGTGTATTTTTTTGTTCGTTTAAAAAACAATACTTGAAACTTTCCAATTTTTTGAAAACTAAGGCACTTCTTTGAAAACTGCTAAAAACAAGCGGGGACCACAGGATAGATGCAACAGGTTCAGGATGGTTTTAAACGCGCTTGAAAATTGTGAATTTTCTGTAAAAACTACAAATTACTAAAGCGTCTCGTAAACCGATAATACACAAAATTCCATGCAAGTCAAAGTATGAGTTGGACGAGATTTAAGCTGCGAGCCAGGAAGTTCGGTCCTTCTTCCTACTACACTGCGAGCCAATTCACGACGTTCACCGACGATGCAACGAAAATTCAGGGCGTAATCCTTTATTTTAGTCTTTCTTTTTTTTTTTTTTTCTTTGTTTAACAACGGCTAATTTTTTCTTTCACTTAATTTTATATTTATTTATATTATTTAAGTATTATATTTTTTAGAATTTTTGTTCTTTTTGCTCATTTATTATTTATTTCATTTTTACTAGACACAAAAAACAAAGGGAATAAGCAAAGCATATTTTTGGAATACTTTATTTTTCTGAATTTTGTGCTACAATAACAAAAATACAGTGAAGCAATCGCAAAACTACTTAAAAGGCAGTAAATTGATACTTTTTTAATTGCAATCGATACTTATTTGACTGCAATTGAAAAATTGCAAGCACACACAAAAATTAAATAAACACACCGACTCGGCTTTTCGCAGGAAATTTTTTGTTTTAACAAAATTCACTCGGCTTTTTGCCACACAGCAGCAACACTTTTTCACTGATAACTTTATGCACTCACTACAAAATTCTGACTAAAAACGCAAAAGGCAGCGAATGCAGGTAGTCAGCAAAATGGGTAAAAACTTGGAGCTGGCAGTACTTTTCGTTGCTGAAATGACAGCTGTACCAAAGCAGGGCTGCAGACAATAGGTGCCATCATACGATACTACATGTCAGTCGTGTCCATGCGACTGAATTTTTTGCACACAAACGATACTACATGTTTGATGACAAATTTAATAATTTTAAGACAATTAACATTTGTACGAAAACATGAAATATTTCGAAGGAACTATTGCGTGTAGGGGCGATATATACCGGATAATATAAGTTATCTTATTAATTTTAAGGACTTTACCCGTCCTTTGCCAGCCACATATTTGAGAATATGATTCTAAGAGAGATTTGAAAAAAGCTAGAGTTTTTTAGACAAGTAAGACACGAGAAACAACTATTTTAACTATACGAAATTCTATTGTTTCTTGTGTCTTGCTAGTCATTTGTATGCATTTTTGAGATACAAATTGAAGCTGTTAATCACATAAAGTTCGCATTCGTAAGAAAGCAAATCATCGCTGAGCCTCCAAAAACGATAAATTTTTTATTTGATATTTTATTAACACTATCTTTCACCCATATTTCTGATTTTGCCATTTTTTATCTCTTTTAGCTTAGACGTTGTGAAAACAGCTATGTATGCTCGCAGTGGTAGAAATTATCTGAAACAATCCGTTTTATTCCATAAAAACGAAATATCCGTGTAAAATTTGCTGGAAAACACATAACCATTTTTGTAGGAGCAGCACCAAAATATTGTGATGATCAATACTGAGTAACGTTTTCCAAAAATTGTTCGCAAAGCTAAGAATGTTCACATTTTAAGAAAAAAATCTTAATTTTAGCCCGAAACGTGTTGTGAAATTTTGTTATGTCACTCTTATTTTCTTAAACTAATCTAACGACGGGATGAATTGAACAAATAAGTTTTTCAAGGTTATCAATTAATTCAAAGGTTATCAAATAATGTTATCAATTAAAATCATTATTTTTATCACTTTAATTTATATTCCTCGAAAAATAAGCACTTGTTCAGAAAGGGTTAAAATATAATTTCATAATTTCGTCCAATTTCGTGTGTGGCTATTCATGTTCTTGGACCTTCAAGTGTCGAATTTTTATTTTGATGATAATACTCTTTAAAATGGCCGTAAGCAATTCTTTTTCTATTTGCCTTGACTAAAACTTAGCGACAAATTATCTAAAACCAATAGTGGAACAAAAATGTTTTACCTTTAGTTTGGCTATAATGTGAACTCAAAAACAAATTAAAAAACAATACATTCATTTAAAATTGCACCCTTCTGAATTTTTTACTTTATTTTTGTAAACTTAACCAGAAGTATTTTATATGGAATGGTTAAAACTAAAATCAGCACATTTTAAGTGTTCATATTCGCATTGCCACATGGCAACGACAGGGTGATTCGGGTTAAATTGCTTATCACCTTGTTTAGTAATTAACAATTTTGATAGGGACAATAGCTAAACAGGTGAAGTATATGTACTAAAAATTTGTAAGCTGTCAAACCAGTAGACAACCAATAGACTACGATACAAATTCGATCATAAGATTTTGTTAATATGAAAGTTTGTTGTCATTTAAAATTTACAGAGACCGGATGCTAAAAACACTAGTGGAGTTTTTGTAACGGATTCGTAAGTTTCCGGGACACCGTAAGACATTAAAATTCAAAAATGAATTTTAAATTTCAAAAGTTTAACATTTTGGTTGTTGTGGAGTGGTGCTACCATCTCTGCGAGAGGGCGGCCCTGTGCATTTAGTTTGAGGGCGCCTTTTTACAGCGCCCCTGGTTCTCGATGACCAGTATTAAAAGGCCGCTCACTCACAGAGGCGGTACCATCGCCCCGGTCCAGTGACCCGCGGACACTAGGTTGGCCACGGCTGCACGTGCTAGTTAGCCATTGCTAGCAGTTCGGTGAGATGTGGGGTGGGGTCTTGTGGCCGTCCACGTGTACCCTTGCCGTACAAATGTCACGTGCATACGTCATCGGCACGTCGGTGATTCCAAATAAAGAATACAAAAAAAAATTTTTCTCGGAAACTAGAAAATATCTATCAAGTAAAACAAATATAAAAAGAATAAAGGAAACCGTTTGGGCACCCCTGGCCCAATCATCCAACACCTACTCGTTGAGCTCTGGTGGACGAGCTCGGCCCACACTTTTCCCACCCTTCCGTGAGGGTTCAGGGGCTAAATATCTTGGAAACCCTCCCAAGAGCAGACATCTTCTCCTCCTGACCAAATAAAAAAAAACCCTTTAGCAATTCATTATATTATAGAATTTAATTTAGTTTTAAGTACATGTAAAAAAATTCAAGTAGACTTAAAAAACAAAGGTATACAACTAAGCATCTTACGTATTAAATATTTGTAAACTGAATTATATAATATTACAAAGTTTAATGTTTTTCGCATTGCTTTCAATTTAACACTTTTAAATGTTATCAATAAAAACGACAATTATTAATTTATATCATTAAGGCTTTTAGCTAAATACAAAATCCTTTTCAGTTATTAAGCCGCATTAAAATTTAATGTTTAAATTTAGTAGTTTACCTAACTATAATTAAACAATGACGTACGAGCACTTTGTGTGTACTTTCAATGCATGCATTAAGAGTTTTTTTTTTTTTTTACAAAGCAAGTTCAGTTATCATTCAAGGAATATTTATAAAAAAAAACGTAAAATACACAAATAAATCAATATTCATAAAAAAAAATGTTTACTTTAACTTTACTTTTCAGTGCCGTCGCATGTTTATGCAATGCTTAATATCTAAGTTACATCGAGAAAAAAATAACAATGTGTATTTAGTTATACATTTAATGTGTGATTTTTTTATAATGAAATTTCATTTCGATTAACGCTGAATTATTTGTTAATAAAAAAAATTTTTTTTTTTTTTTAATACAAATGTAAAATTTTTTGATTTTTATTTGTTATTTGAAAAAGCTACGCCTGTAAGTCTTTAACTGCTTTTAATAATTAGAAATTTTTATTGTTTGTATTTAAAAAAAAAATTCTCGTATTTTTGGTGTTCGGTTTTTTCACCCTTTTTGTTACAATGAAATGTTCAATACTGTAATGTATTATTAGACAATAAAAAAAACTTTTACATTTGTTTCTTACAATTTCTATATGATAGAAATGTATATAACGTAAAATGTTTAACTAAATGGATAGTAATAAATGTATGATTAAAATTAAATTTTGTTGGAATTTTTAAATTGTTTTACTTTTACGTTGCTTTTCAAAAAAAAAAATTTTGTCTTACCAGCCAAAGAAATCAACTTCATAAAACTGAAGGGATTTAGTGTATTGTAATTCTTGTCAACACCCAGCTCGTTCAACAAACGGTCAGCAACGAATTCAATATACTCTGACATCAGCTTGCAATTCATGCTATCGTCACTGGGCAAAAATATGCGCTGAAGGTCTAAAATGTATGGGTCGCAATCACATCCATTTTGCAGTCACTGATAAGCTGCTGACAAGCGGCACGAGTGGATTCCGAAACAATTGTCAGCTGCCGATATACTTGGATGTAGTCAAAGCAACGACACAAGGTGGAACACTTCTTTTTTTTATTTAATGGATTAGAAATTTTTTTCTTATTTAAAAAAATTATTCCAATAAACCAATCGTTATGAACGATTTTTCACTGCATTCAAGATATGTTGAAATCAAATTTTCTCCGATTCTGATGCCAGCGCCGTGAAGATGAATGCACCGAGTGTGAATGTGTGTGTTTACTTCTATTGAATTGAATGAAAAATTTATTTGTCAAATATATTTTTCGTTCGTTTTCGTCGTTTACTTTTGCTTGCTTTAACGAAAAAAGTATGTGTGATTACGTTCTCGTTACTAAGACTATTTATTTTAATAATATTTAAGTAAAATACTAATTTATTATTTTAATTTATATGCTGAGCAAAGCAAAAAGCAAATTCCGACGTGATGATTAGCAATTCACGGCCATTCCCAAAAAAACCTTTTTTCTCTAGAACCGCGTGTTTTCTCCGAATCTCCATGCCCTTTGTCACACAAGTAGATTTCTTCTCAGCGTTTGCACTATGCAAGTGTATGATACAATTTTGTAACTCATACCCGCTGTGTGACACAATGACTACGGCAAAACGGGTTGCAAACAAACAGTCATGATTTTCAAAGGTGGAAATAGTGTCAGTTGTCATGTTTGACAACGTGTCAACTGTCACATTTGCCAAGTTTAGAAATGTGTCAGCTGTCAAACAACAAATTGTCAGCTGCCAAATTAAAATCCGTCAGCGGTCAAACAGCAAATTGTCAGTCCACACTTTGACACCGTTGCGAGTTAGGGTCGTTCACGATGCTGTGCACCTGAGATTACCTTGTGTATCTGAACCAAATAAAAGGTTTTATCGATGGTATGTTCACGCTAAGTGGTAAAGAGTGAAAATGTTATACCACAATGATATGACAAATACACCACATCGTGAACAACCCCGACAACGCAAATGGTGAGATTTGGTGCCGTTACAAAACAGTTATTCGGAACCGACCATCACTCGTTACAAGAACTGAAGGCACTATTCTCGAATATCTTTAGCGTGAAATACCCCAAGCCGTTTGTTCGCCATGTCAGCCAGCTCATAGTATGCCGAACCCATCCTCTTAGTGATCCTAGCTTTCTCGAAAACGTTTGCCAACTTTGCGCTAAAATGCTCAGAGGCCTTGCTTTGGGCGAAACTTCTTCGGTAAACAATCTGACCAACTTCAAAACTCACGGGACGTGTGCGCATGTTGTAAATTTTCTCATTTTTCTCAAATGCCTGACGCAGATTCTCTCTCACTTGTTCTCGAATCAACTCAGTTCTCTCTTCAGGTTTTACCGCTGCTGTGGGATCTTCCAGCATTTTTAGTTTTCGCAGAAGTTCGTAGCTTTTAGCATGACATATCATATTTTGTCCGAACACAACAAAATATGGTGAAAAACCTGAAGAAGAGTGAACTGAGCTGCGGAGAGCGGCACTTATCGCATATAAATTTTCATCCCAATCTTTTTGGTCCGGATGAATATATGCGCGAACGGCTGCGATTATTGAACGATTCACACGTTCGACAGCGTTTGCTTGAGGAGAATAATTTGCAGTTAAATTATGCTTGACACCATATTTTTGTACTAAATCTTTAAACCTATTAGATCGGAATTGTACGCCATTGTCAGAGGTTATAATTTCGGGAACACCGAAAATTGCGAAAACTCGCTTCTCTAGAAATTCGACAATCTTTTTGGCAGTAAAGGTCCGAATTGGTTCCAAGAAATGAAACTTCGACAGGTGGTCAAGCACAATCACGAGACCCACGTTCCCTGAGCGTGACCTAGGGTAAGGCCCTAAAAGGTCAACGTAGAGTCTCTGAAATATGCGGGTAGAAGTTAATTGTTGTCCCATGGGTGGACGAAGTACGTAATTCGGAGCTTTGGTCAGTTTGCAGACTTCACACGCCAGCACATAGTCGCGGACTTGTTTTGCCATTCTTGGCCAAAAATACAACATTTTGAGTCGCGTGAGCGTTTTGTGAATTCCACCATGAGAACTCATTGGGTGATCATGAGCTTCAACAATGAGAGATCTTCTCAATTCCTCAGGCACCCAGAGTTTCCATGACTGTTCTTCTTGGGTGGGATCACCACTTGCAAATTCACAACGCTTGTAAATTAAGCCGTCCACAACTTGTATGTCTGGTTGTTGCTCGTCATTTTTTTGAAACTCGTCAACCAGTTTTAGATAATTTTCTTTTTTAAAATGTGCAGAAGAAAAATCCAAAACTGGCCAAGTCGTAACTGCAGTTTCTGTCAATTCTGAAATTTCGACATCCTCCGGCGAATGCACTCTCGATAAAGAATCGGGAACTACGTTTTGGCTACCTTTGCGATGAATGATTTCAAATGAGAAACCTTGAAGTTTCAATGCCCAACGAGCAAGTCTGCCATGCAGGTCGGTTTGGCCCATTAACCATTTTAAAGACGCGTGATCAGTGATCACTTCGAATTCATGCCTTTCGACGTAAGCTCGAAATTTTTTTATGGCCATGACCGCTGCAAGACATTCTTGTTCTGAAACGGTATAGTTTCGTTGCGCTTGGTTAAATTTATGTGACATATACGCAATCGGGACTTCATTTTCATCATCATCACGTTGAGCCAGAACGGCTCCGACTCTATACTGAGAGGCATCGCATTGGATTGAAAACGGACGCGAAAAATCAGGGCTATGAAGCACAGGTGCACTACTAAGGCTATTTTTGAGGGTCTCAAAAGCTGCTATCGACTCCTCAGTCCAAACAAATTTTTTCGCTTTTTGCAGCATGTTGGTCAACGGTGTCGAAATGGAAGCGTAATTTAGCACGAACCGTCGGTACCATCCACAGACACCGAGAAAACGACGAAGCTGTCGCACAGTTTTTGGCAAGGGAAAATCTCGAATCGCTTGCACCTTTTCTGGATCAGTACTGATGGTTCCATGCCCAATCACGTGACCCAAATAACGAATTTGTTTGAGTAAAAATTTACTTTTTTCAATATTTATCGTCAGACCAGCATGTCGAATACAGATGGCTACCTCCTGCAGCAAAGCTAAATGATCGTCAAAGGTCTCGGTTATCAAAAGCAAATCGTCTAAGTATACAAAAACTTGTGTTCTCAAATGAGCAGGTATGACCTTGTCCATCAAGCGAGACATCGTCTGCGGTGCGTTACATAGGCCGAAAGGCATTGTAACAAACTGGTACAACGGTCGATTGGGCACTGTGAAGGCTGTCTTATCCCTTGACGCTGCATCCAATGGAATCTGCCAGAAGGCATCCTTCAGATCCAAACTCGAAATGAATTGAGCCTTAGGAAGCCGACTGAGAATTCCATCAATGAGAGGCAGGGGATAAGCATCCTTCACAGTAACCTCATTTACCTTACGCGCATCGAGACACAAGCGCACTTTATTAGGTTTGACGATCAAGGCTACAGGTGATGACCAAGCGCTTTGCGACACTTCAATGACACCAAGTGCCAACATGCGGTCGACCTCAGCGAAAAGAAGTTTTTCGACCCCAGGAGAAACCGAAAAGTGTCGTTGTTTGACTGGTTTTGCTTGCCCTACGTCAATGACGTGACTAATCAAGCTGGTGCGGCCTAAGCCTTGTTCAGAAAAAGATGGAAAATTTAAAATGGTGGCGTTTAGCCTAATTTGCTGACGAGTAGTCAACACATGGTGGTTGGAATCAACTTCAGAAATCTCTCTAACAGGAAAGCAGTGGTAATTTTCCAGAAAGAGATCTCCAGCCAAGCCAAATGCTTTTACGAAATCAACTCCCAAATACAAGTCTTGAGACAAAGTGGGAACTATCAAAAACCTGAGGGGTTTGGTGACTTCTCGAAAGGTGATGGTGGTGTCGAGGACTCCTGCAGAAGCATTACTCGTCCCGTCCGCCGTCTTCAGATTAATCGCACACCTTTGCCACTTCAGTTGCTCGCTAGACATCAGTCTTTGCGCCAGCTGGTTGGCTATGCAGCTGATGGTGGCGCCAGTATCGATTAACCCCATCAACGTTTCGCCGGCTAATGAGACCGGTGCGTAAGGACGAACATCATTCCTCGGAGCAAACGACAAAACCGCCGAGCACGCAAACTTTCTCAAGGCTCGGACCTTTTTCCAAAATTGCCTCAATCTCGCAGTTGATCGCCGTTTCTTTTTGCATTGAATTTGAATGGAGCCCTCGCTCTGAAATATACGTCGACGCGCAGCGTTATATTCGAGCCAACGAACATGCAACGGTTTGAACGTCCGTTGTGGCACAGTAGCAGCCTTTTCTTCACGTGTTAAAATTCGAATTTGGGTATTTGGTACATCCGGGATTGCCTCAGTTTGGCAGGCCACCTCAGAAGTTAATGAGGGGCAGTTGGTAAATCTAAAAAAACATCATTATTCTTATTGGTAGGTGTAGCGTTCGCGTCACCAGGCTCGCATGCCAGCTCAGAAACCTGACGCTGATTTTGATAGTTGCGAGAATTCCTCCCGTACTCTTCATCAAGCAATTCACGTTTCTGAACAAACGCGCGAAGCTGGCTAACACTTTGTATGGGAACATACAACAAACTACGCCTCACATCCAAACGCAAATTCCTTTGCAGAATTTCCAGCAAAACCTGAGAGTCAAGAGGCCGTTGTAATTTATCAGTCACTTGCAAGACTGCTTCATAGAACTCATCAAATTTTTCATCAAACTTTTGCTTCCTATTTCGCACCAGATCCATGATGTCTAGATCAGTTCTGCGATCACAAAATTGGCTTCGCAGCTCCATGCACAACGCACCCCATTCAACCCTAGGCACACTTCGATGGTAACGCCAAAACCATTCCAGCGCCTTTCCAACGAACAACATGTGCGCATAACAGCATAATGCCCCAAAATCTCCTCGCAAACTTTGCATCGTCAGAGCGTGCACTCGATAAATAAATTTATCAACTGTTAAGGCATCTTCTTTGCCACTGAACGTGACTTTCCAATTGGAAATCAAACTGGCAACGTTCTCTGACGGTACAAATTGTGGGGCAGATCCCGCAGCATATACACTATGATGCGGCATGTGGCTTGGTGTATAAGGAGCTGGCATACTCTGGGCAAACTGTCGATTGTGACCCGAAGTTGAAGGTGGAGCGGGCATAAAGTTTGGTGGAGGAACACTATAAACATTCGGTGCCGAATTTATACTTGGCATTGGCTCCAAGTTCTGCTGAAAATTCCGCAAGGGGTTACTGCTGGATGTAACTCCATGAGGAGTATGTCTGACTGGATTAATTTGCAATTTAGCGAGTTCGGTACGAACTGCCTCATTAATCAAGTGCTGCAAATCACTATCCGAATACTGATGTCGAGCCACCGAGGACTGAAATTGATCAGAAGGACCTTGAGTTAATGCGTTAGCTACTTGGTTAGAGTTTAGTTCGACCGACCCTTTTTGCACGGGTTGCATTCCCGACATATTTAAATCCGGTAGTTGTGCCTGACTGAAACCTAGGTTTCTTTGGCTTCTAGTGACCGGACGTTCTTTTCGTAATGCCCCTTGGCTCTCATTCGCCCTACTAGGAGAAAGTAAAGAAGGATCGACCACCAGATTTGGTTGCCATGGCTTAAGTTTCTTAACTGTGCACAACGTGCGGCACAGCGGACAGCTGTGAGCCTTTATTACCCACGGGGATATGCAATCTTTGTGGAAAATATGACTGCATGGTGTTGCCACCAGGTCATCAGCCTTGCCGAAGGACTGCGAGCAAATGCTGCAGCAATTTCCAGCTAGTTCCACCTGTACCGTTAAATTTTCATCACTATGATGCAAAGGCATGGTAAAAAAATCAAAAATTTATAAATATAAATGTATAGGTCTTATTTATTTGGTCTTAGAAGAGAGAGATTTGCTTTGAAATTATGTTGAGCGGTTGTTGGTTGATTGAGTCAGGGGGTCCAATAGATAATAAAAAAAACTTGTTAATTAACCGGAAACTACAACTTAAATGGGCTCACGTGATGACACGAAGTCCAGAAAAATAGTCCCGAGTGAAGCGGTCGACATGCGCACTAAACGCAACAACATCGCAATTCCAGGCAACACTCGACACTACCTCCGAACCCGATATCATCACGCAAGAAAACAAAAAAATTATTTAATAAATTTAACTATTGAAAATTTAAAAATTGAAATTTAATATCAATCACAGTTTTCATATCAAACACAAAGGAATTAATCATTTCAGTGATTTGACTGCGGATTCGAATGCAGATTAATGTCACAGACGGATATTCCAGCAGCCAACCCTGACTATCCAATTCAAAATATAAAAAAACAAAATCACAAATTTTTGATAGAAAAAAAAACTGCTAGAAAAAACAATGTACTCTTTGGTTGGAATCACCGACGCGCTACCGAACATCACAAAAAAATATTTACGGAGAGAGTCGATAATTACAAAATTTTTATCGGCCCCACGTTGGGCGCCAATTTGTAACGGAGGCGAAATTTTGGAGTCAACATGGACGTTAAAATTCAAAAAATGAATTTTAAATTTCAAAATTTTAACATTTTGGTTGTTGTGGAGTGGTGCTACCATCTCTGCGAGAGGGCGGCCCTGTGCATTTAGTTTGAGGGCGCCTTTTTACAGCGCCCCTGGTTCTCGATGACCAGTATTAAAAGGCCGCTCACTCACAGAGGCGGTACCATCGCCCCGGTCCAGTGACCCGCGGACACTAGGTTGGCCACGGCTGCACGTGCTAGTTAGCCATTGCTAGCAGTTCGGTGAGATGTGGGGTGGGGTCTTGTGGCCGTCCACGTGTACCCTTGCCGTACAAATGTCACGTGCATACGTCATCGGCACGTCGGTGATTCCAAATAAAGAATACAAAAAAAAATTTTTCTCGGAAACTAGAAAATATCTATCAAGTAAAACAAATATAAAAAGAATAAAGGAAACCGTTTGGGCACCCCTGGCCCAATCATCCAACACCTACTCGTTGAGCTCTGGTGGACGAGCTCGGCCCACACTTTTCCCACCCTTCCGTGAGGGTTCAGGGGCTAAATATCTTGGAAACCCTCCCAAGAGCAGATATCTTCTCCTCCTGACCAAATAAAAAAAAAACCCTTTAGCAATTCATTATATTATAGAATTTAATTTAGTTTTAAGTACATGTAAAAAAATTCAAGTAGACTTAAAAAACAAAGGTATACAACTAAGCATCTTACGTATTAAATATTTGTAAACTGAATTATATAATATTACAAAGTTTAATGTTTTTCGCATTGCTTTCAATTTAACACTTTTAAATGTTATCAATAAAAACGACAATTATTAATTTATATCATTAAGGCTTTTAGCTAAATACAAAATCCTTTTCAGTTATTAAGCCGCATTAAAATTTAATGTTTAAATTTAGTAGTTTACCTAACTATAATTAAACAATGACGTACGAGCACTTTGTGTGTACTTTCAATGCATGCATTAAGAGTTTTTTTTTTTTTTTACAAAGCAAGTTCAGTTATCATTCAAGGAATATTTATAAAAAAAAACGTAAAATACACAAATAAATCAATATTCATAAAAAAAAATGTTTACTTTAACTTTACTTTTCAGTGCCGTCGCATGTTTATGCAATGCTTAATATCTAAGTTACATCGAGAAAAAAATAACAATGTGTATTTAGTTATACATTTAATGTGTGATTTTTTTATAATGAAATTTCATTTCGATTAACGCTGAATTATTTGTTAATAAAAAAAATTTTTTTTTTTTTTTAATACAAATGTAAAATTTTTTGATTTTTATTTGTTATTTGAAAAAGCTACGCCTGTAAGTCTTTAACTGCTTTTAATAATTAGAAATTTTTATTGTTTGTATTTAAAAAAAATATTCTCGTATTTTTGGTGTTCGGTTTTTTCACCCTTTTTGTTACAATGAAATGTTCAATACTGTAATGTATTATTAGACAATAAAAAAAACTTTTACATTTGTTTCTTACAATTTCTATATGATAGAAATGTATATAACGTAAAATGTTTAACTAAATGGATAGTAATAAATGTATGATTAAAATTAAATTTTGTTGGAATTTTTAAATTGTTTTACTTTTACGTTGCTTTTCAAAAAAAAAATTTTGTCTTACCAGCCAAAGAAATCAACTTCATAAAACTGAAGGGATTTAGTGTATTGTAATTCTTGTCAACACCCAGCTCGTTCAACAAACGGTCAGCAACGAATTCAATATACTCTGACATCAGCTTGCAATTCATGCTATCGTCACTGGGCAAAAATATGCGCTGAAGGTCTAAAATGTATGGGTCGCAATCACATCCATTTTGCAGTCACTGATAAGCTGCTGACAAGCGGCACGAGTGGATTCCGAAACAATTGTCAGCTGCCGATATACTTGGATGTAGTCAAAGCAACGACACAAGGTGGAACACTTCTTTTTTTTATTTAATGGATTAGAAATTTTTTTCTTATTTAAAAAAATTATTCCAATAAACCAATCGTTA
Organism: Dichetophora obliterata; assembly: GCA_963920525.1. Lineage (NCBI taxonomy): Eukaryota > Metazoa > Arthropoda > Insecta > Diptera > Sciomyzidae > Dichetophora > Dichetophora obliterata. The sequence continues at coordinate 34,746,456 of OY986438.1, forward strand.
TGAACGATTTTTCACTGCATTCAAGATATGTTGAAATCAAATTTTCTCCGATTCTGATGCCAGCGCCGTGAAGATGAATGCACCGAGTGTGAATGTGTGTGTTTACTTCTATTGAATTGAATGAAAAATTTATTTGTCAAATATATTTTTCGTTCGTTTTCGTCGTTTACTTTTGCTTGCTTTAACGAAAAAAGTATGTGTGATTACGTTCTCGTTACTAAGACTATTTATTTTAATAATATTTAAGTAAAATACTAATTTATTATTTTAATTTATATGCTGAGCAAAGCAAAAAGCAAATTCCGACGTGATGATTAGCAATTCACGGCCATTCCCAAAAAAACCTTTTTTCTCTAGAACCGCGTGTTTTCTCCGAATCTCCATGCCCTTTGTCACACAAGTAGATTTCTTCTCAGCGTTTGCACTATGCAAGTGTATGATACAATTTTGTAACTCATACCCGCTGTGTGACACAATGACTACGGCAAAACGGGTTGCAAACAAACAGTCATGATTTTCAAAGGTGGAAATAGTGTCAGTTGTCATGTTTGACAACGTGTCAACTGTCACATTTGCCAAGTTTAGAAATGTGTCAGCTGTCAAACAACAAATTGTCAGCTGCCAAATTAAAATCCGTCAGCGGTCAAACAGCAAATTGTCAGTCCACACTTTGACACCGTTGCGAGTTAGGGTCGTTCACGATGCTGTGCACCTGAGATTACCTTGTGTATCTGAACCAAATAAAAGGTTTTATCGATGGTATGTTCACGCTAAGTGGTAAAGAGTGAAAATGTTATACCACAATGATATGACAAATACACCACATCGTGAACAACCCCGACAACGCAAATGGTGAGATTTGGTGCCGTTACAAAACAGTTATTCGGAACCGACCATCACTCGTTACAAGAACTGAAGGCACTATTCTCGAATATCTTTAGCGTGAAATACCCCAAGCCGTTTGTTCGCCATGTCAGCCAGCTCATAGTATGCCGAACCCATCCTCTTAGTGATCCTAGCTTTCTCGAAAACGTTTGCCAACTTTGCGCTAAAATGCTCAGAGGCCTTGCTTTGGGCGAAACTTCTTCGGTAAACAATCTGACCAACTTCAAAACTCACGGGACGTGTGCGCATGTTGTAAATTTTCTCATTTTTCTCAAATGCCTGACGCAGATTCTCTCTCACTTGTTCTCGAATCAACTCAGTTCTCTCTTCAGGTTTTACCGCTGCTGTGGGATCTTCCAGCATTTTTAGTTTTCGTAGCTTTTAGCATGACATATCATATTTTGTCCGAACACAACAAAATATGGTGAAAAACCTGAAGAAGAGTGAACTGAGCTGCGGAGAGCGGCACTTATCGCATATAAATTTTCATCCCAATCTTTTTGGTCCGGATGAATATATGCGCGAACGGCTGCGATTATTGAACGATTCACACGTTCGACAGCGTTTGCTTGAGGAGAATAATTTGCAGTTAAATTATGCTTGACACCATATTTTTGTACTAAATCTTTAAACCTATTAGATCGGAATTGTACGCCATTGTCAGAGGTTATAATTTCGGGAACACCGAAAATTGCGAAAACTCGCTTCTCTAGAAATTCGACAATCTTTTTGGCAGTAAAGGTCCGAATTGGTTCCAAGAAATGAAACTTCGACAGGTGGTCAAGCACAATCACGAGACCCACGTTCCCTGAGCGTGACCTAGGGTAAGGCCCTAAAAGGTCAACGTAGAGTCTCTGAAATATGCGGGTAGAAGTTAATTGTTGTCCCATGGGTGGACGAAGTACGTAATTCGGAGCTTTGGTCAGTTTGCAGACTTCACACGCCAGCACATAGTCGCGGACTTGTTTTGCCATTCTTGGCCAAAAATACAACATTTTGAGTCGCGTGAGCGTTTTGTGAATTCCACCATGAGAACTCATTGGGTGATCATGAGCTTCAACAATGAGAGATCTTCTCAATTCCTCAGGCACCCAGAGTTTCCATGACTGTTCTTCTTGGGTGGGATCACCACTTGCAAATTCACAACGCTTGTAAATTAAGCCGTCCACAACTTGTATGTCTGGTTGTTGCTCGTCATTTTTTTGAAACTCGTCAACCAGTTTTAGATAATTTTCTTTTTTAAAATGTGCAGAAGAAAAATCCAAAACTGGCCAAGTCGTAACTGCAGTTTCTGTCAATTCTGAAATTTCGACATCCTCCGGCGAATGCACTCTCGATAAAGAATCGGGAACTACGTTTTGGCTACCTTTGCGATGAATGATTTCAAATGAGAAACCTTGAAGTTTCAATGCCCAACGAGCAAGTCTGCCATGCAGGTCGGTTTGGCCCATTAACCATTTTAAAGACGCGTGATCAGTGATCACTTCGAATTCATGCCTTTCGACGTAAGCTCGAAATTTTTTTATGGCCATGACCGCTGCAAGACATTCTTGTTCTGAAACGGTATAGTTTCGTTGCGCTTGGTTAAATTTATGTGACATATACGCAATCGGGACTTCATTTTCATCATCATCACGTTGAGCCAGAACGGCTCCGACTCTATACTGAGAGGCATCGCATTGGATTGAAAACGGACGCGAAAAATCAGGGCTATGAAGCACAGGTGCACTACTAAGGCTATTTTTGAGGGTCTCAAAAGCTGCTATCGACTCCTCAGTCCAAACAAATTTTTTCGCTTTTTGCAGCATGTTGGTCAACGGTGTCGAAATGGAAGCGTAATTTAGCACGAACCGTCGGTACCATCCACAGACACCGAGAAAACGACGAAGCTGTCGCACAGTTTTTGGCAAGGGAAAATCTCGAATCGCTTGCACCTTTTCTGGATCAGTACTGATGGTTCCATGCCCAATCACGTGACCCAAATAACGAATTTGTTTGAGTAAAAATTTACTTTTTTCAATATTTATCGTCAGACCAGCATGTCGAATACAGATGGCTACCTCCTGCAGCAAAGCTAAATGATCGTCAAAGGTCTCGGTTATCAAAAGCAAATCGTCTAAGTATACAAAAACTTGTGTTCTCAAATGAGCAGGTATGACCTTGTCCATCAAGCGAGACATCGTCTGCGGTGCGTTACATAGGCCGAAAGGCATTGTAACAAACTGGTACAACGGTCGATTGGGCACTGTGAAGGCTGTCTTATCCCTTGACGCTGCATCCAATGGAATCTGCCAGAAGGCATCCTTCAGATCCAAACTCGAAATGAATTGAGCCTTAGGAAGCCGACTGAGAATTCCATCAATGAGAGGCAGGGGATAAGCATCCTTCACAGTAACCTCATTTACCTTACGCGCATCGAGACACAAGCGCACTTTATTAGGTTTGACGATCAAGGCTACAGGTGATGACCAAGCGCTTTGCGACACTTCAATGACACCAAGTGCCAACATGCGGTCGACCTCAGCGAAAAGAAGTTTTTCGACCCCAGGAGAAACCGAAAAGTGTCGTTGTTTGACTGGTTTTGCTTGCCCTACGTCAATGACGTGACTAATCAAGCTGGTGCGGCCTAAGCCTTGTTCAGAAAAAGATGGAAAATTTAAAATGGTGGCGTTTAGCCTAATTTGCTGACGAGTAGTCAACACATGGTGGTTGGAATCAACTTCAGAAATCTCTCTAACAGGAAAGCAGTGGTAATTTTCCAGAAAGAGATCTCCAGCCAAGCCAAATGCTTTTACGAAATCAACTCCCAAATACAAGTCTTGAGACAAAGTGGGAACTATCAAAAACCTGAGGGGTTTGGTGACTTCTCGAAAGGTGATGGTGGTGTCGAGGACTCCTGCAGAAGCATTACTCGTCCCGTCCGCCGTCTTCAGATTAATCGCACACCTTTGCCACTTCAGTTGCTCGCTAGACATCAGTCTTTGCGCCAGCTGGTTGGCTATGCAGCTGATGGTGGCGCCAGTATCGATTAACCCCATCAACGTTTCGCCGGCTAATGAGACCGGTGCGTAAGGACGAACATCATTCCTCGGAGCAAACGACAAAACCGCCGAGCACGCAAACTTTCTCAAGGCTCGGACCTTTTTCCAAAATTGCCTCAATCTCGCAGTTGATCGCCGTTTCTTTTTGCATTGAATTTGAATGGAGCCCTCGCTCTGAAATATACGTCGACGCGCAGCGTTATATTCGAGCCAACGAACATGCAACGGTTTGAACGTCCGTTGTGGCACAGTAGCAGCCTTTTCTTCACGTGTTAAAATTCGAATTTGGGTATTTGGTACATCCGGGATTGCCTCAGTTTGGCAGGCCACCTCAGAAGTTAATGAGGGGCAGTTGGTAAATCTAAAAAAACATCATTATTCTTATTGGTAGGTGTAGCGTTCGCGTCACCAGGCTCGCATGCCAGCTCAGAAACCTGACGCTGATTTTGATAGTTGCGAGAATTCCTCCCGTACTCTTCATCAAGCAATTCACGTTTCTGAACAAACGCGCGAAGCTGGCTAACACTTTGTATGGGAACATACAACAAACTACGCCTCACATCCAAACGCAAATTCCTTTGCAGAATTTCCAGCAAAACCTGAGAGTCAAGAGGCCGTTGTAATTTATCAGTCACTTGCAAGACTGCTTCATAGAACTCATCAAATTTTTCATCAAACTTTTGCTTCCTATTTCGCACCAGATCCATGATGTCTAGATCAGTTCTGCGATCACAAAATTGGCTTCGCAGCTCCATGCACAACGCACCCCATTCAACCCTAGGCACACTTCGATGGTAACGCCAAAACCATTCCAGCGCCTTTCCAACGAACAACATGTGCGCATAACAGCATAATGCCCCAAAATCTCCTCGCAAACTTTGCATCGTCAGAGCGTGCACTCGATAAATAAATTTATCAACTGTTAAGGCATCTTCTTTGCCACTGAACGTGACTTTCCAATTGGAAATCAAACTGGCAACGTTCTCTGACGGTACAAATTGTGGGGCAGATCCCGCAGCATATACACTATGATGCGGCATGTGGCTTGGTGTATAAGGAGCTGGCATACTCTGGGCAAACTGTCGATTGTGACCCGAAGTTGAAGGTGGAGCGGGCATAAAGTTTGGTGGAGGAACACTATAAACATTCGGTGCCGAATTTATACTTGGCATTGGCTCCAAGTTCTGCTGAAAATTCCGCAAGGGGTTACTGCTGGATGTAACTCCATGAGGAGTATGTCTGACTGGATTAATTTGCAATTTAGCGAGTTCGGTACGAACTGCCTCATTAATCAAGTGCTGCAAATCACTATCCGAATACTGATGTCGAGCCACCGAGGACTGAAATTGATCAGAAGGACCTTGAGTTAATGCGTTAGCTACTTGGTTAGAGTTTAGTTCGACCGACCCTTTTTGCACGGGTTGCATTCCCGACATATTTAAATCCGGTAGTTGTGCCTGACTGAAACCTAGGTTTCTTTGGCTTCTAGTGACCGGACGTTCTTTTCGTAATGCCCCTTGGCTCTCATTCGCCCTACTAGGAGAAAGTAAAGAAGGATCGACCACCAGATTTGGTTGCCATGGCTTAAGTTTCTTAACTGTGCACAACGTGCGGCACAGCGGACAGCTGTGAGCCTTTATTACCCACGGGGATATGCAATCTTTGTGGAAAATATGACTGCATGGTGTTGCCACCAGGTCATCAGCCTTGCCGAAGGACTGCGAGCAAATGCTGCAGCAATTTCCAGCTAGTTCCACCTGTACCGTTAAATTTTCATCACTATGATGCAAAGGCATGGTAAAAAAATCAAAAATTTATAAATATAAATGTATAGGTCTTATTTATTTGGTCTTAGAAGAGAGAGATTTGCTTTGAAATTATGTTGAGCGGTTGTTGGTTGATTGAGTCAGGGGGTCCAATAGATAATAAAAAAAACTTGTTAATTAACCGGAAACTACAACTTAAATGGGCTCACGTGATGACACGAAGTCCAGAAAAATAGTCCCGAGTGAAGCGGTCGACATGCGCACTAAACGCAACAACATCGCAATTCCAGGCAACACTCGACACTACCTCCGAACCCGATATCATCACGCAAGAAAACAAAAAAATTATTTAATAAATTTAACTATTGAAAATTTAAAAATTGAAATTTAATATCAATCACAGTTTTCATATCAAACACAAAGGAATTAATCATTTCAGTGATTTGACTGCGGATTCGAATGCAGATTAATGTCACAGACGGATATTCCAGCAGCCAACCCTGACTATCCAATTCAAAATATAAAAAAACAAAATCACAAATTTTTGATAGAAAAAAAAACTGCTAGAAAAAACAATGTACTCTTTGGTTGGAATCACCGACGCGCTACCGAACATCACAAAAAAATATTTACGGAGAGAGTCGATAATTACAAAATTTTTATCGGCCCCACGTTGGGCGCCAATTTGTAACGGAGGCGAAATTTTGGAGTCAACATGGACGTTAAAATTCAAAAAATGAATTTTAAATTTCAAAATTTTAACATTTTGGTTGTTGTGGAGTGGTGCTACCATCTCTGCGAGAGGGCGGCCCTGTGCATTTAGTTTGAGGGCGCCTTTTTACAGCGCCCCTGGTTCTCGATGACCAGTATTAAAAGGCCGCTCACTCACAGAGGCGGTACCATCGCCCCGGTCCAGTGACCCGCGGACACTAGGTTGGCCACGGCTGCACGTGCTAGTTAGCCATTGCTAGCAGTTCGGTGAGATGTGGGGTGGGGTCTTGTGGCCGTCCACGTGTACCCTTGCCGTACAAATGTCACGTGCATACGTCATCGGCACGTCGGTGATTCCAAATAAAGAATACAAAAAAAAATTTTTCTCGGAAACTAGAAAATATCTATCAAGTAAAACAAATATAAAAAGAATAAAGGAAACCGTTTGGGCACCCCTGGCCCAATCATCCAACACCTACTCGTTGAGCTCTGGTGGACGAGCTCGGCCCACACTTTTCCCACCCTTCCGTGAGGGTTCAGGGGCTAAATATCTTGGAAACCCTCCCAAGAGCAGATATCTTCTCCTCCTGACCAAATAAAAAAAAAACCCTTTAGCAATTCATTATATTATAGAATTTAATTTAGTTTTAAGTACATGTAAAAAAATTCAAGTAGACTTAAAAAACAAAGGTATACAACTAAGCATCTTACGTATTAAATATTTGTAAACTGAATTATATAATATTACAAAGTTTAATGTTTTTCGCATTGCTTTCAATTTAACACTTTTAAATGTTATCAATAAAAACGACAATTATTAATTTATATCATTAAGGCTTTTAGCTAAATACAAAATCCTTTTCAGTTATTAAGCCGCATTAAAATTTAATGTTTAAATTTAGTAGTTTACCTAACTATAATTAAACAATGACGTACGAGCACTTTGTGTGTACTTTCAATGCATGCATTAAGAGTTTTTTTTTTTTTTTACAAAGCAAGTTCAGTTATCATTCAAGGAATATTTATAAAAAAAAACGTAAAATACACAAATAAATCAATATTCATAAAAAAAAATGTTTACTTTAACTTTACTTTTCAGTGCCGTCGCATGTTTATGCAATGCTTAATATCTAAGTTACATCGAGAAAAAAATAACAATGTGTATTTAGTTATACATTTAATGTGTGATTTTTTTATAATGAAATTTCATTTCGATTAACGCTGAATTATTTGTTAATAAAAAAAATTTTTTTTTTTTTTTAATACAAATGTAAAATTTTTTGATTTTTATTTGTTATTTGAAAAAGCTACGCCTGTAAGTCTTTAACTGCTTTTAATAATTAGAAATTTTTATTGTTTGTATTTAAAAAAAATATTCTCGTATTTTTGGTGTTCGGTTTTTTCACCCTTTTTGTTACAATGAAATGTTCAATACTGTAATGTATTATTAGACAATAAAAAAAACTTTTACATTTGTTTCTTACAATTTCTATATGATAGAAATGTATATAACGTAAAATGTTTAACTAAATGGATAGTAATAAATGTATGATTAAAATTAAATTTTGTTGGAATTTTTAAATTGTTTTACTTTTACGTTGCTTTTCAAAAAAAAAATTTTGTCTTACCAGCCAAAGAAATCAACTTCATAAAACTGAAGGGATTTAGTGTATTGTAATTCTTGTCAACACCCAGCTCGTTCAACAAACGGTCAGCAACGAATTCAATATACTCTGACATCAGCTTGCAATTCATGCTATCGTCACTGGGCAAAAATATGCGCTGAAGGTCTAAAATGTATGGGTCGCAATCACATCCATTTTGCAGTCACTGATAAGCTGCTGACAAGCGGCACGAGTGGATTCCGAAACAATTGTCAGCTGCCGATATACTTGGATGTAGTCAAAGCAACGACACAAGGTGGAACACTTCTTTTTTTTATTTAATGGATTAGAAATTTTTTTCTTATTTAAAAAAATTATTCCAATAAACCAATCGTTATGAACGATTTTTCACTGCATTCAAGATATGTTGAAATCAAATTTTCTCCGATTCTGATGCCAGCGCCGTGAAGATGAATGCACCGAGTGTGAATGTGTGTGTTTACTTCTATTGAATTGAATGAAAAATTTATTTGTCAAATATATTTTTCGTTCGTTTTCGTCGTTTACTTTTGCTTGCTTTAACGAAAAAAGTATGTGTGATTACGTTCTCGTTACTAAGACTATTTATTTTAATAATATTTAAGTAAAATACTAATTTATTATTTTAATTTATATGCTGAGCAAAGCAAAAAGCAAATTCCGACGTGATGATTAGCAATTCACGGCCATTCCCAAAAAAACCTTTTTTCTCTAGAACCGCGTGTTTTCTCCGAATCTCCATGCCCTTTGTCACACAAGTAGATTTCTTCTCAGCGTTTGCACTATGCAAGTGTATGATACAATTTTGTAACTCATACCCGCTGTGTGACACAATGACTACGGCAAAACGGGTTGCAAACAAACAGTCATGATTTTCAAAGGTGGAAATAGTGTCAGTTGTCATGTTTGACAACGTGTCAACTGTCACATTTGCCAAGTTTAGAAATGTGTCAGCTGTCAAACAACAAATTGTCAGCTGCCAAATTAAAATCCGTCAGCGGTCAAACAGCAAATTGTCAGTCCACACTTTGACACCGTTGCGAGTTAGGGTCGTTCACGATGCTGTGCACCTGAGATTACCTTGTGTATCTGAACCAAATAAAAGGTTTTATCGATGGTATGTTCACGCTAAGTGGTAAAGAGTGAAAATGTTATACCACAATGATATGACAAATACACCACATCGTGAACAACCCCGACAACGCAAATGGTGAGATTTGGTGCCGTTACATTTTCTTTTCTCGAAAAAATTCTGAATTTTTTTCTGCCTTCTTTGAGAATGCTGCGCTTTTTGTATTTTTTTTTCAAAAAAATATTTATCTCTAAAATTAAATCGTGTTCTTTTCTCGAAAATGTTGACCTGAAAAGTATAAAAAATGCAAAATTTTTGCACTCTCAAGATCAACGGTTTAGAGTTCTGCCCTCAAATGCTACCCACTGAAGAAACAAAAAAAATGACATGTTAAGAAAATATTGAACATTGTATCGACATTTTATTAAAGAGTGAGCTTCTTTTTTTCAAATATTTATTATAAGTAAACATAAAATGGCTGATATTAACAAATAAGCCACATCAGTGGTCTGTTTTATTGCTATTTCACGGAAGATTTCTGCAATTTATTTTATGTTTCTCAATATAGCAGGGCAGCCACACAACATTGAAAAAGAAGTTAAATTTTTATGTTTTTTTCTCGATAAGAACAGATCAACATTTTTTGAGTTAAGGTCAAAATTAAAAAAGTTCTGCGCTCTCAGTAAGATTGCATATAATTACTTTAATTCATTGTGATATTTGTATTTTTAATTAAAAATATCAATAAAAATGTCGTTAAAAGGCTTTAAGCCATGTATATGTATATAGGTATAAGTTTTTATTATTATGTAATAAATATATTAGTTGCCATCTTTAACTTTAATTTAAAAAATTTAAATAATATACAATAAAAAGTTGTGCAAAAGTTGGTAGTTAAAAAAATTTAATATACACACCTTTACATTATAAATTACTTATAACCATTAAGCTATACTACTGTTAAGGCTCGGTGGTAGCATAAGAACTTATATATTTTTATCGTATAGTGTGAATTCCATTTTGAAAGCCCAATGGCAACACTTTAATTGTTCGCTAATTTTTAGCGTCCAAAATTTTCTCATCACTAATAAATATACACAAATGTAAGTTGTTTTTTTTTTAACTACAAACAACAAACAAAAATTTTTTATAAAAAAATATACACAAATTTAAAGTGACGCTGCACAGAATAAGGATACTCACTTCAACGTTGAAATTTGCAAAATGCTGAAATTCACGAAAACTTCAGTGCACTTGTTGTTGTTTTGGTTTTCCGAAGATTGCTTAAATTTAATCACCTATTGAGTTGATGAAAAATAATCTTCGGAAATTAGCGAAGAAAAGATGTGTTCAGTAACCATAAATAAACCGGTTTAATGAGTGTGAGTCATTGTAAATATGGTAGTTTCTATAATAAGAAGTGCATTCTGTCAAATCCTGCCTAAAATCTGATGCAATGTCTGCGAGCAAGAACAAAATTATCATTAATTCTATTTTAGCTGAGTGGCAGTCAATTTATATAAAATTATTTGTTTTTGTAGCAGGCACACTAACGAGATAAAGCAATGGCGATTTTAAGTTTGACAGATGTATGTGTAAGAAATGAAACATTACAAATGGGTCGCTCACTTCAACTCGTCGGAAATTTACGATTTCTGAAATTTTAGCATTGCAGTGAATACCCCTAATGTAAGAATTTTATATACTTTAATTTTTCATGTAATATATTTCGTTATTACTTAATATGTAAACTTTCAGAAAAATAAACAAGAACTTTTTGTCAACACCAACTACAATTTGCCTTGGTAGTCTTGCTTATTTTGTCTGTGCCACAAGAGCTTGACTCGTTCAAGTACAACTGCATTAAAACAAATAACATTAAACATATTTTTTTTCTTTATTTATCCTTTTTTGTAACACAAAAAGTTACAACTTGAATAACAATATTCAATAATTTGGTTTTTTTTACATATTTATCTTTTTTCACTGCGCAAACAAAAATTAATTTGTTTTTGTTTTCATTTATATTTTCAAAATTTAAAGTTTTAATTTAAATTAAATTTAAATTTTGAAAATATAAATGAAAATAAAACAAATTAATTTTTTAAGTTTTTTATTTTATGGCTACTTTTTAATTTTAGTTGTTTTGATTTTTTAAGGCATTATTTAATAACCGAAAATTTATAGTTTCTTGAAAAAATGATTAAAAAAACAGACAAATTTTAACAAATTTAAATTTTTAATTTGCCGGCGTTTCGCAGATTGTTTGCTTTATCAGGGCGTCTTTAAATTATCTGTTTTTTTAGAACAGATAATTTTTTAAAGAAACAATAAATTTTCGGTTACTAAATAACACCTTAAAAAATCAAAACAAATTAATTTTTCTTAATCTTTACAAACTTTTTTTTAATTACTTACCTTTTTTTTAAGTAAGTTTTTATTTTATAATTTATATTTTAGCTTTAATATGTATTGTATCAATTTAAGCAATTCTGATCAGGAAACAATGCAAGCACTCAAAACCTTTCCAACGGTACTTTGAAAGTGAAATAATGTAAAGTAAAGTAAAATAAAGTAATATTCGCATTAGAAATAATAGAAAATAATTAGTTTTAATGAAAATATTTTTTAAAAATTCCAAGAAATACACAAAAAAGCAACACTATCTTTAATCCGATTGCAAAAATGTAAAGATGTTTGATGCAGATTGGAAGAACTTTTTGCAGCCTCTAATTTCTGCCATTTTATTATTTTCCAACTATTACAGCAGCCAATTTATTTACGGAAAACATAATTTTTGTAGGATTTTTAAAAAGTTTTAGCTCACTGATAAAATAGAGCTAGTTTAATTTTTAGAGGTGTCCTTAATGGAACTTTAATGCGAGTTTAATTTTCAACGGAACTTTTTTCTCCCCATACAAGTCGAGGCACCTCAATGTATTCGTTGATTATTTGTATTGTATATTATTATGGTATAAGTTCCTTTTTTGATCTCAATGAAATTTTGAGCAATAAATAAGATTTTTATTTCTTTACATGTTAATTAAATAATCATACATATAAAGAAAAAAAATTATTTTTCCGCTTATTTTGGCAATAAAATTGGAGGGATTTTTGGCAGGATTTTAGAATCTTTTGGAAAGGATAGTAAGCAAAAAAGAGATTTTTCCACATGCATTTGGGATTTTTAGCGAAATGCACATCGCTGCCTACATGTAGGTTAGTCCGAAAATTCTTTTATGCAACCATGAGCAATACAAAAAAAATTCATAGCAGCATTCTCCTATGAACACAACCCAAGAAAAAAGCACAACGTAAATGTCAAAATTTTAGCACGCTTTTTCGTTTGCTTACATTATTTTATTTAATAAAATTCTTAATTGTTTTAAAAATAAATTAAATAGGTCTGCGTGCTATATTCGTAGTAAACAAACAGCGAAAGCATTAAAAAAAATAGAAAAATTGTCAGAAATTGCTGCAAAACATATGAGTACAAAATCAAAATTCCAAAAACAAGGCGAAAAATCTTTGCAAAAATGTCACAACACCAACAAGCACCGCACACTGCTGGTACAAAGAAAAAGAAGGGAAACAGCAGCACAAAAAGAACAGATGGTGCAGGTGAAGTTGATACGTCAGCTAAGATAGATGTTGAAGGTGAGGAGGCAGGCAAGGAGCGTAAAATAAGCGATAAGAAGCCGTTGCATGCGTCCATGGAACAGCTGAAAATGAAAGCGACAGTGACAAAGCATTCGAATGCAAGTCGGAGTGCGGCGGGCTCGAATTGGAATAGTGCCCTGGGAGTGCCAACGACACAAGAAAAAGCTAAAGGTGATGCAGTGAGCACAGTTGCTGCATCCAGCAGTGGTGAGGAGGGCGCAAGCAATGTGGCTAACACAGAAAATGCTGCGCCACCAACTGTGCAGAGCAAGACTGCTCGTCTGCGTCAGAAACGTAAAGCGGCGCAAAGAAACAAATATTTGGCCATGGATTGCGAAATGGTGGGTGTGGGCTTTAATGGACAAGACGATATGTTGGCACGTGTTTCAATTGTAAACAAACAGGGCGAAGTGCTGCTGGATAAGTTTGTGAAACCGCGCGAGACTGTCACCGATTATAGAACAAGCATTTCAGGTATACGGCAGCGCGACATAGAGCATGCAGAGGATTTCAACAAAGTGCAGGATGAGGTCGTCGAGCTGTTGCAAGGTATGAATGTTATACCTTGAATAAAAAGTGTTATTTGAGTATTTTCATTCGAATGTTGCACCTTAGGTAAGATTCTGGTGGGTCATGGCATACGCAATGATCTGGCTGTACTGCACATCAAACATCCCTACGCAAACATACGTGACACATCACGCTATAAGCCGCTCTGTCGTTTGGTGGCCAACGGACGCACACCCAGCTTGAAGCGTGTCTGCCAAGCTATTCTCGGTGTTGAAATACAAACAGGCGAACACAATTCAGTTGAAGATGCACGCGCTGCCATGAATATATACAATAGGCTGAGTAGCGATTGGGAAAAGTATATTCAGAAGCATCATCATCCGCATCATAATCTTGGCAAATAATTGCTTGACCCGTCAACGGGATGTTTGTTCTCACTGCTGCTGTAGTCATATAAGTTTGTTAAATCACTCATATCGCCCTTATTTAGAGCGTTTTATTTTGTGAAAAACTTATTTCCATAGCTTGATGATGGTTATTATTTTAATCCTCCGAAAAAACGGAAAATTGATACAACTTTGCATTAGTTGTTTCAAGTAAAATTTTTCCACGTCAAATTAAAACGTAATTCTAATTTAATTACAATAATTTGCGTTCTTTGAAAAACCGTTATTAGAAAAGCAAACCTATGATGATAGGGCCAAATAAAGGAATATGCTTTCTACTCTCATAGGTTTTCTTATTGTTTTGAGCAAGAAATATAAAAAAAACTTTGTTACGTTACGAGCATTTTTAAGAAATTAAAAAAAAAACAAATTGTAAATTTAAGTTGTTTTTAGTTGGGTTGCGAGCATAAACGGATGAATAGAATAAAATGAATTTATTATTTGACTCAAAATAGTTATGCTAATAGAAAACAATGGCGGGTAGAAAAAGTTGAAAATAACCATTTTGCATACACTTAATTTATAAACCAGAAATGCCAATGTTAAGAATTTCATTGTTTTTTTATTTAATAGAAGTAATCAATTTACAAACTTATGTTTATTTTAACACAGAAATGTGTTTATTTGCGAATAATTTTTTTTTTATTAATGCTAAAACTTTCTAAATAATAGAATAATTTTTCTTATGCTTACTAAATTTTTAAAAGATTTTTTACATGATCGTTGAAATAATATCTTAACAAAAAAAAACATCTATGAATTACCTACTACATGATGAAACTAAAATCAAAGAGTAACAAAAAACTTCTTGTTTACAATTAAAAACATTTCAATTGTAGTTTGTCCGTCGTGATCAGGATGTTATGAAATAATTAAAAACATTTGTAATTTCATTTCCTAAAACAATCACGTTTTAAAAATTTAATGTTCATGTTTTGTGTCTGTATTTTCAGAGGTTTAAGTGGTTAATGTTTGTCTTCAACATTCTCATTCTTAAAGCGTCAGGTACAAAATGTACCTAATATTCTTAATATAAAGTGCGCCGTCAACTAATTTACGATAATCAAAGCCCCTCGTTGTCCTGCTCCGCTTCACTTGCTGCTGACTCCTCTGAGCTGTCGTTTTCTGCCTTCTGTTTCGGTAATTTTGGCTGCTGTTGCTCCTCCTGCTCCTGGGGTGTTTTTATATTAATCTGGCTATTACGTATCGCATTATGACGCTGCATTAACTCACGCCAAGGATCTTCCAGCATGGACGGATGAAAATAGGAGCCGCCTGCATTGTCTTTATTGAAATTGTGCTGTTTGGTAAATTTTGTAAAAAATTTTTATTTTTCTACTCATTTTCAAAAGACTTACAAATTTCTGTTGCCCCCCACCGCCGCTTCCACCACTACCTCCACGGCCACCACGATGTGTGTTATATCTATGCGGCTGACGTAGATAATTTTTCTCGCCGCCATCAACTTCCGTGTTGTCACCACAACCACTGCTACTAAAACTTTGTCTGCTGCCAGCTCCAGATATGCCATAAAAACGATTGTTGTTACCTCTTCCTCTGTGTTGGTGCTGCTGCTGCTGGTGATGTCTGTTTTGATGATAGCTTCCGCCGGGAGTAAAATTTTGCGTGCTATCACCTCCTCTGCCTCCACCACCACCGCCTCGATACGGATCAAATTTTGCTGGTGTCGATGTGTAGCGCGCATTTCTCTGTGGTGTTTGTCTATTTCCATGATTACCTCCTGTTACTGGTCCACCCAGATCAAATGGCAAAAATTCTTCAGATTGTGATGGATATTGTGCCAAGTGCTTGGCATACGGCGATTGCAAATCATCGTAGTTTTTACGCGGTGTATTCATTTTGTGTGTAATATTCAATCAAATTTATTCTAACAATTATGTGAAAAATTAAAAAATTCTTCGAAAAAATAAAATTAAATATAAATGTATACAAAACTTAAATGACTTCCACAAACATGCTGAAATGTCAAACGCATACAATACAATTTTTGGTGCACTATTGTGAATGGTCGTGCCAATGTAGTTATTGCAGTGTTGCAAACTAACTGCAAGACACGTTTTTCACACGGCAAGTAACGAGCAATAATTGCCTTCGGCGAAATTAGTTTTGTTGTTAATTCGCCGCATCGGGGGCTGACAAGAATTAAGCTCTGAGGGCCGATTACGCAAGTTGGCTTCTATAGAAAATGGTAGCGGATTTTAATTTTACTATTATGCAACTCGCCTTTGTCTTATTTGTGTTCGAATATGAAACGTAGGGGGGCGAATTCGAGCTGACGTTCGTTTATGAATACGACTGCCATTTCTTGGCGGATTTGACGCCAAGAAAGTACAGAACACAAAATGGCAAAACGTCATTGAAATACGAAAAAGTAAGTTAAACTAATAAAATAAAGTGAAATTAAGTTTTTTTTTTTAACTAGTGGTTTACGTTTATTTGTTTAACAAACTTTCTTTTATAATTGTACTGGAAATTTTTGTTCAGCGCATGCGTTCTTTTCGCATTTTTGACTGTGCTTCATATAGATGTGTGTGAGTCATGATAAAGCTGCAAACGTCAAAAAATTGCTTATGAATTGCCCATGTATAAGAACTCCATGTATAAGATTTTGACTTATTTGGGTCTGTAATTTTAACCCGCAGTGGTAGGTTAAACAAAAATTGGTACGTTTTGTTATTTATTATTGTTATTAAACCAAGGCCAAGACCGACATACGGTTGTAGCGCCAACTAAGTAAGTAAGTAAGTATTAAACCTTTTTGTACTGCCTCGAGTCCTTGAGACTAATTTTGACTTTGAATTTGCGATATATACTCACCCAGTACTAATAGGCTGATCTATCGCTGACTTTGTAGAAAGGTCAAGAACAAGCATGATTCTACGAAGTCAAAATTTTCATCTAAAAACTGAGCTGCTTACAAAATTCACTCATATATTTTATTTTTCTTGTATACAATTGTTTATTATTCATTACTATTATTAATCACATTTTATAAAATTTTTTATACAACTAAAATATTTACGTTAAACTAAGGATTAACATATAATATATATAAATATATATTTATAAATTTAAAAACGCCATCTAATCAACATAAAACAACGACTTTTGGCCACTTTTGGCGGCGCATCAGCAACTCCACGTCTATTTTATTTTTCAATGCTGGCATTATTGCTTCAAACTAAATATATATATATATATTTTTTTTAAAATATATTAATTAAGTAATTGAAAGAATTAATTACAAATTACAATAATAACTATAATAGTAATAATCGATATCGTACCAAATGCGTCAAGATTTTAAAAATCAGTCAAAGTATTTGGAATACATAAAAACAGTTCCCAAGAAATAGCAAAACAATTAAATAATGCTTGTGCGTTAAGCTTTTAAGAACTAATGAATGCACTGAATTAAGCAAAATTTGGGTTAAGCAAGAATGGTGCAAATAAATATATATCTTTACGTATTAATTTGGGCTTTAGAGAGTTAGTAATAAAATATTTAACATATTTTTTTTACAAACTCAAGCTTTTAACCATTAGATTAGACGTTAAATCAGGCTTTTGTGTTAATATAAATTATTTTCAAGAATAAAATTCTACTTAATGATGCTTTTGTTTAAGAAAGATTGTTATTTTGTGTTCCAAATCTGAACGTTACTTTTAAAATATTTGTTATTGTTTTAATTTTTCTTTTTACTTATTTTCTTTTTACTTGTAATCTTGCATTAAAAATACCTAATATTACACAAATATGCTTTATATATAAATATTTACTAAAAACACTCATTATATATGTATGTATGTATATATGTATAATATAAACTTTATGGCCAAACATACAAAAACTTTGAAGTTTTACATACAAGCTCATTCAAACACTCATTCGCTAAGCATGCACACACATTTTGCTTAAATTAATTTTTTTCAACTGTTTCTGTTACGTATATTTTTGCGATTGCTTACATAATTTCGGTTTCGAACTTTTTCAACTTATATATGGTTTTTTTTTTCAAGAAAACAGAAGTACAACAAAATAAATATTTAGGAAGAAGGCATATAAAAAAACAAGGAAAATAAATAAAAAAGACGCCACAAAGGCGTTTCACTGTTTAAAGATAAACTAAACGGGTCAGTACGGTCAGTTCGGTCAGTGTGGGTGTGAGTGGGTTAAATAAAATCACAGCAAATCAGC
The DNA here is from genome assembly GCA_963920525.1 of Dichetophora obliterata. Classification (NCBI taxonomy): domain Eukaryota; kingdom Metazoa; phylum Arthropoda; class Insecta; order Diptera; family Sciomyzidae; genus Dichetophora; species Dichetophora obliterata. The sequence continues at coordinate 34,764,409 of OY986438.1, forward strand.
GCATATGCCTCCAAACCACGCCATATATAATGGTAGCAAATACACCAACAATGCTTTCCGCAAAGTCATGGGAGAGTTCTTGGACTTGCCGCTGCCCTTAGCTATGGAATCTGTATCGTCTTCGGCATCTTCTTCGAGACCATTGGTGTCTTGTTCATGATGTGTCGAGGTACCCACATGTTTTGGGCGTGAGGTATGGGTTTGTATCGTATTGCGATCTTCGTCATCTTCGTCTTCATCATCAACATTTAGGCGCACCGAAGGACGATCAACGTTCTCCAAGCCAGGCTTAAGATTTGGCACAAATGGACTGCCACCTAGACCAGAGCCTTCTGTGTCATCGTCTTCGTCATCGATGCCGCCTCCGGAGCCAGAACCGCTGCCGTAATAGGGATCATCTGAAAGAAGAACAAGACGAATTTTAATAAGCTATTGGAGTAGAAAAGATATTGCTTTATGCGCTACCTTGATCGCTCCAGTCTACATCTTGGCCATTGTAGGCATTTCTTAAATGGTTGATGGCATTTTTGAGGTAGAATAGTTGTGTGGTAACCATGGCGGTTTGGCGCGTTGTAGCGGGATTTCCTGGAAACTCTGGATTTCTACCATGCTCTGTAGTTACCGAGTGCATATATCTGAAAAAGGACGTGTAAGAAATAAATCACTTAGGGCCAGTTTTTCAGTACGAGTTTAAAGTGTAGTCAAATTAAACCTTGCTTAACTCACCAAAATTGGACGTTTAAGCTCGGTTTAACTAGATATTTTAGCATTCGTTGAAGTTAAATCGACTTTGAACGTCCATTTTTGGTGAATTAAGCTCGGTTTAATTTGACTAGACTTTAAAATCGAACTGAAAAACTGGCCCTTAGAATCAAATGCGTAGAAGTGGATTGGTAATAATTTTGCTTTAGGGCTCGAACCTAAATGCAGAAAAAATTGTTGCACGCGAAGTGTTTAGCAGGTGAAATTAGAAAAAATATATAAAAAGAATTAAATTTCAAGTATATGAATACATTCATATTTTTTATATGTGAAAATAATATGTAGCAGCTTATTTTTAAAAGGTTAAAACAGCATCTTTTAAATCAATAGTTAAAATCCATTCCGTACTTTAAGAAATATAAAGGATAAGTAGTTGCTCCAAAAAAATATTTCTTTGATTCTTTAAACAAATTAGATAGATTATGAAGTATTTTATTAGGAAAAGTAGATTTTGAGTTATTTAAATAAAATAAATTGGAATTGGTAAATCTTATAAAACTTCATACTTATTAATGTAAGAAAACAAATGAAACGGCATTTTAGTAAAATACTGATGATAGAAATTGACGCCGAGAGAAAAACATTTTGTTTAAAAGTCGAGTCAAAACTTTGTTTTTCATTTTGTTTTTAACTTAGTTGCATAAACATTTTGTTTTTATTAAAGATATGATGGTAAAAATCAACAGTCAAGAATTTCATGAAATTTCGCTGAGAATTTGTAGAAAAATGTTCACAATTTTGTCATAGTTGTCAATTTTGTCATATTTCCATAGTTTATCAATGATACTCATTTTCTGTTTGTTTGTTTGTTTGACCGAAATACAAATCTAAGCAGCTAGACAGATTTCTCTAGAATTTGGTACATACACGCCCCTTCTACTCTTTATCAATTAGCGCAAATCAATAGACTGAAATAGTTTTTATTGCTATAATTTATATAATTTAAACATTTTTTGTTATTCCGAAATGGTTTATAATATTGACTTTCTATTAAAAAAAAAAAACCAACCAACTTGAGAACCTCCTCCTTTTTGAAGTCGGTTAAAAAAGCGTCAAAATTTGTTATTGTAGTAAAAAAAAAAAAAGGAAAACTGATTGACTTTTATATGACATAACATTAAGTTTATCTTTCTTAAGGTCAAAGTCATGAGTAGTTGAACATTTGGTTGTGAAAAATAGCCACCTTTCAGTTAAAATACTAGCTTCTAGTGACGAAAAAAAAACTCGTTTCATTTCTATGGTGCATTTCGACAAACTGTCGAACACCAATGAATATTGAAATAAATAAGAAGCAACTAGAACAGATGGCAACCTTGGTAGAGTTGATGGCGGTAATCTATAAATAGCCTGCTGCTTTAAATGTCATATGATTAAGTAGCCAATTTGAACGTTCAATTTGTTCAATATAGTTCAGATGAATAGGTTCCAAAATGTGTGAAATCATATACGATTTCAACAGACTGTCTAGTCAGCTAAGTGATTGACTCTATACAGAGTTGTTGTTGTTACCTTCTTAAAGAAAGAAGGTAACAACAATTAAATTCATGTTTATCTTTACATTTATTAACATTCAAACATGTTTTTTGTATATTGAAAAAAATAGGGGTATTCACACTGATATTAGCCTTGACAACAAATGTTGTAAATCTGATGCCCTTAGGTCAATTATTGCCTATTTTCGCAAAAGGTGGTAAAACATGGAAAAAATTACTTACTCAATTTGGCAAGAAATTAATCTACCCACACTTTGGTAGTTGGGTAGATTGGCAAATGCCGTATATTTTGTTTTTGCTAAGTGCCACTGTACCCAAGTACCCATCTATCAATCTACTCTAGCTGACTCCATGAATTGTTTGGGTAGATTAATTTCTTGCCAAATTGAGTAAGTACTTTTTCCATGTTTTACCACCTTTTGCGAAAATAGGCAATAATTGACCTAAGCGCATCAGATTTACAACATTTGTTGTCAAGGCTAATATCTCGAATAATAAAAAAAATTACCACACCCCATATTACCGCCCACAAATCAATAAAAACGCTATATTTCAGACGAATTCGGTTGTATTGGACTAAAATTTTTTAGTTTAGTTCGTATGGTTACTATCAGCAACTCAACAAAAAATGGGCGTGGTCGAACTATAACTGCGCCTACTTTTCAAAAATAATTATAATTTTTTAGTTGTGCATGTTTTTATAATGAAATTGGTGTGTATGTGCTATGAGACCAAGTGGTGGTCACTATGTATATAAATGTTGCCACGCCTACTTTTACCACAAAAAAATTACCACACCCCATATTACCGCCCACAAATCAATAAAAACGCTATATTTCAGACGAATTCGATTGTATTGGACTAAAATTTTTTAGTTTAGTTCGTATGGTTACTATCAGCAACTCAACAAAAAATGGGCGTGGTCGAACTATAACTGCGCCTACTTTTCAAAAATAATTATAATTTTTGAGTTGTGCATGTTTTTATAATGAAATTGGTGTGTATGTGCTATGAGACCAAGTGGTGGTCACTATGTATATAACTGTTGCCACGCCTACTTTTACCGCCTTTGTAGATATATATATCGTGCGGTGTCTCTTAAGATCACAAGAACGGTAACACCTAAGGCCAACAAATTTACAATATCTGAAATTAAGGTAATTATATCGGTTAGTAAGAAAAAGTCACACCCCCTTTTACCATTCACAAACCAATAAAAATAATTTAGTTCATATAGTTACTGGCGGCAACTTTACTAAAAATGGGCGTGGTCAAACTATGTTAACGCCCAGTGAAGTAAAGAGCGTCAGGTATAAGGAATTTTGGCAGCCGATTTTTTTCGAGTACGAGATTGTTTAAGGAAAAATTTTGCCACACCCCCTTTTACCGCCCTCAAATCAATAACAATGCTATATTTCGGACGGTTTTGGTCGTATTAGTCTAAAATTTGGTAATTTGATATGGTTACTTTGGAAACTGAACTAAAAATGTGCGTGGTCGCACTACAGTTATGCCAGTTCAGATGTACAAAATTGTTTTTTTCCGATTGGCATGAACATTATTATATGGCAGTAAGGCGGTCTGTGACAGGACAACGTCTGCGCGAGATTAATAGTAAATTGTAAAATGCTGCGAAGTTCACGTGAAAAATTACTCTTATATAAAATAACTTTATTTACACCCAATTAATGGCCTAAATTTTGAGCACATAAAATGATAAAAACTTATTTGGTGGGAATACTCTTCCAGCTGTCATCCATCTCTCATCAGCTGTTTAAACCGAAGAGATCAAATAAACATGCAGCACTGCTCAAAACTATTCTACAAAGCATGATACAATTATTTGACAAGGTAGCCGCGTAGACTGGCTTTTTTCTCACGAGCGGCGATGGGTAGTTGTCAAAATTAGCTGTTTATGCAATTAATCAAAGAAAAGTGAAAAATAAGCGACGAAAAAAACAATTAAGCATAACTAGTCAACCGCAACAAACTAAAAACATTTCAATCAACTTCGCGAATAAATTTAATGAATCAAAGATAAGTTAAAAATAAGCACATTGCTAGTCAACAGCAGCAAACTACAACATTCTTTAGCTGTTTTTGACAACTACTAATCGCCAAAAAACTGTCACGGCTACCTTGTCAAATAATTGTACATGCTACAAAGTCTCAATTGCAATTTAGGGTGCTCGCAATAAACAAAAGTACTCAATCTCCCCAAACCCAACTACCCAACTAGTCAGTGTGAATACCCCTAATATGACTTTTTTGGCAAAATTTATTTTTTCCAAAATGTTATTGTTATATTTTATACAAAATCGTTAAGTCTTAAAATAATTTATGTGTAAAAATTACGCTAATATCTCTTTCCAATGAAAATATATGGCTAGGGCTAGGAATCTCATGCAAATGCATGTTTTAACTGGACATCTTAAAATGGAAATGGTTAAGTTATCTTTACGAATCATTAAATTTCATTTAAAATGGCATTGAATCGTTAGTGCATATTTCTGATTATTCTTGGATATTTTGCATCCAATAAATGCATTGTTTTGCATATCTTATAAAAAAAATCCTGTTTTTACTTATTTATTGAGCATATCTTTGCAATTTTACAATAAATGTATGTGGTTTTTGCATATTCTTGCTTTTTTTTATTTGCAACACTTTTAAATTAAGTGCGATATCATTTGGGAAAAGATTGCTTTTATGTTGACTTCATATTTTTTTTTTATAAATGAATTTTACATGTATTTTAAAATCAATTTTTTATATATTTTTTTTTTGTTAAATTACATGCAATATTAATGTTTGTACCGATAATAAAATATTAGAAAAATATTTTCAATTGCATATTTTACCTGTTTTTAGCGCATATTTTATAGTTTTAAGTGCATGCTACATATATGCGCATATTTTCGATTTTAAAGTGCATCAGATTCCTAGCCTTAGTTATCGCTAACAATATGTTATCATACCATTTCACTATTAATATTAATAAAACTTAAATTTTACATTAAAATTCTCTATCTTCGAGTCCCCGTTCACTACTTCCTTTTTTTTTTTTTTTTGAATTGCCTGTGTGCATTTATTCTATTCAAGTATGGCAAATTTTAATTTATTCTTAAGAAATACTAGGAATGCTTGGCTTTTTCATTTAACATATAAAAGTAAATTTTATCGATAAAGTTACCGTGAATTCGATTTGAGTATGTCTATAACGGTATTTCGTTGCGAAAATGATTTTTTGTAGAAGATTGCACAATATTGCAATTAGCAATTGCATTTTGAAAATGCGATAGCAACATTTCTTATAGCAACTAAATTCAATTTAAAGATTTGCTTATGTAAATGCGCCATTGAGCTTTGAAACTAATTTTATGTAATAGATTTTACAATTTTTCCTGATTCAAACCAGTTTTAGGTGCTGAAAAAATGAGTTTGCACAAAAAAAGGAAATATACACTTCCTGTGTGTCATTAATTCAACATTAAGATAATTATACTAAAAAATTTATACTCTGATTACTTTTTTTTTTAAATTCGTGAAAGTTTAAACTTTTTCCAAACAAAAAGTAGCATAATCAAAGCAAAAAATTAAGGACAATTTGAAATATTTATAACTTCAGGGAAAATGTACATTTTGACATTATTTTTTTTTTATTAAAGTTTTAACCACCTTTGTATTAAAAAAAATGAAAACAAAATATTGACTGAAAAAAATTAGAAAAATTATCGAAGTGTGCTATAAATTCTTGAAGAAGTTTGAATTTAGCTAAAGTTTAGTAAAAAATATGTAATACTAGCTGAAAGCTGGCGCGTTGCTGCCACGCTCCCTTGCATGTGCAAATTGAGGTCGAATGCTGAATTTCGATGCTGTGCGACCTATAAATCCAAAGCTGATAGATATCCCAAATTTGGGTTGTATGGGAGGTGTAACGCCCCCTTGACCAACACCCATTATATGTGATTGTATAAATTAAGGTCGAATACGGAATTCCGACGCTGTGCGACCTATAACTCCAAAGCAATTCGATATCGCAAATTTGGGTCAAATAAGAAGTCCCTTGGCAAATGCAAATAAAATTTAATCAATGAAATGGCATGTGTACATTAAGGTCGAATACTGAGTTCCGACGCTGTGTGGCAAATAACTCAGAAGCTATTCGATATCGCAAATTTCGGTTGTATGGGAGGTGTCACTCTCCCTTGTCCAACGCCCAAAAAATGTTACCAATGAAAGTGCATGTGTAAATTCGTATCGAATACTGAATTCCGACGCTGTGCGACCTATAAATCCAAAGCTATTCAATAGCACGAATCTGGGTTGTATAGGAGATGCCAGTCCCCCTTTTCCTACGCCCATAAAATGTTATTAATGAAACTGCATGTATGAATTGAGGTCGAATACTGAATTCTGACGCTGTGTTACTCATAACTTTAAAGCTATTCGATTTTGCATGCTTGGGTTGTACTTGCCTAACGCCATAAAATGTTTTCAGTAAAACTGCATGTGTAAATTGAGGTCGATTACTGAATTTCGATGCTGTGCGACCTATAACTTCAAAGCTATTCGATAGCACAAATTTTGGTTGTATGGGGGGAGGTGAAACTCCACCGTTTCCAACGCCCATAAAATGTTATTAATAAAACTGCATGCATCAATTGATGTCGAATACTGAATTCCGATGCTGTGTGACCTGTAACTCCAAAACTATTCGATATCGCAAGTTTTGGTTGTATCGGAGGTTCCACTTCCCCTTGTTTAATTCCCATAAAATGTCATCAGTGGAACTACATGTGTAAATTGTGGTTGAATATCGAATTTCGAGGCTGTGCGACCCATAACTCCAAAGCAATTTGATATCGCAATTTTTTTATATATTTGTGGGCGGTAAGAGGGGGTGTGGCAATTTTTTTTTATTATCTTGATCGGACCAGTAATTTCGAAGTCTCTTTATCTCTTCTTAAAAGTAGGCGTAGCTATAGTGGGACCACGCCCATTTTAAGTATAGTTACCGATAGTTATCATACGAACTTAATTACCAAATTTTAGTTTAATACGACAAAAACTGTCTTAAATATAGCATTTTTATTGGTTTGTGGGAGGTAAAAGGGGGTGTGGCAAATTTTAAATATGCCTATATTGTTCGCGTAAGTGCAAGCCATAAGTTGACAAAGTTTTATCGCAATCGGATGAACGTTATTGCAGCGCATAGCGAACGAACAAACAAACATTAATTTTTATATATTAGATATATCACTATATATCACTCGAAGGCTATACCTTTCATAAAATATAGTACTTGACATTATATTTCTGTAAGAAATTATGCGTGTATTTGCGTATAAGAAAAATAGTTCATTTGAAAAAAACGCTTAACAATCATATTTTGTCTTAAAACGCACTGATTTCCAAAACAATTTGGAAAGAAAAACAATTTAACAGACCTTTTTTGGATTTTTTTTTTTAAACTTCGTTCAATTGTTAATCTAGTTTTTTTGGGAGATATATCTAAAAGTTAACCGATTTAAAAAATTTTTGGGATGAAGTTTAAGTGTAGTTAAATTAACTAAATTCATTTTTTAAAAACACAAATAAGCAATTTTATGCGGTTTTTGTTTTATTAAAAAGATATGGTTTGTTGGGAGGTAGGCGATGCAGTTGACCTAGAATTCTTTTGTGTTGTTACTTAATTTGGGCTAAAACTAATATGTACAAAATTTAATGACCCAAGCTATTATGGTATCTGAGATAATGCAAATGTCATAGTAAAATCGAAAAAGCGCATTGTGCAACGGTTGCTTAATACACTAATTGAAAAGTGTAAAGTGCGAATGATTTCTTAATTTATCAATCAAAATAAATTTATTTTTGTATCTTAACAAATGACTGCACTATTTTTTCTTATAAATATTCGAATCTTTATAATTTTTAGTTTTGACAAGCATTGATTGTGCAAATGAATGCGACAGACCTTCAGCAGAAGTTTTTTATCTTATCTTAGACACAAACCAATATTTTTTTCGTACGCGGAGGAGCCATCTGCAGGAATCAAATTTAAAGAACTAGAAATTTAAAAAAATAAAATCATAAAAGAAATGTTTTCTTAAAATGCATTTTTTCTCATTTTGTTTCAATTTCTAGCAAAATTCTTTCTTTCTTTCTTTCTATGGCAGCGTTTCTCAAAGAGACTCAGAGAATAAGCTGGGAGATTTTATATGATATCTCTCTTTTCAATTCAAAATTAATAGGCAGTACAATTAAATTGTCGTGAAAAATGTTGCTCAGAAACATGTTGCTTTTCTATTTGGAAGGGCCGCTCAAAAAGGCTGAAATACGAAACAAAAAGCCATTTTTAGTCGATTACAGGATCTAAGAAACATAATTGTTCTTATTTTGTTAACAGAAGCTGTTTCAAAATCTACCTGACTTTTGTATTAAACAAAAATAAACTCAAAAGTGTTAATAATAAAAAGTGTTATATAAAACTGTAATAGGAACAGACTGTCTAGTCAGCTAATTGATTGACTCTATACAGAGTTGTTGTTGTTATTGTTGTTGTTGCCTTCTTTAAAACTTACTTGATCTAAAGCTTGCAATTTAATTCAGGTTATAGAAAACTTTCATATAAAAAAAAAAAATTATAATTAAATTAAATAACAAGTAGATTTTTTAAACAAACCCTCAAATCTTGTTAGAGCATTTGTCAAGTGGGATGGAAATTTGCAGTTCTATGTTTTAATATCCAAAGAATTGATTGATAAGCTTGTTTTTTTTTTAAATAAACTACGGGTCCGCCAAATAACTTTTTTTTTGAAAATTCTATAAAAAAAAATACTGAATATTTTCTTTAATTCTTTTTTTGTTTGAAAGAACAATCCTTCCGGTTATTAATGAAAAATAATTTCATTCAAATGGCTGCCTCGGCTGGCCATGCAGTAGCCTACACGATCGGTCCAATTTTTAAGCACATTATCGATTGTGTGCAGCTGTATTTCACCAATGGCTTCACGAATATTGTCCTTTAAAGCGTCAATTGTCTCTGGCTTGTCGGCGTAACACTTATCTTTGAGGGAACCCCACAAATAATAGTCCAACGGTGTCAAATCGCAGCTCCGAGGTGTCCAAACGACATCAGCTCTGCGGCTGATAATGCGATCTTCAAAAACAGGGCGCAAAACATCGAGTGTAGCTTCGGCTGTGTGGCACGTAACGCCGTCCTGTTAAAACCAAATGTTGCCAATATCCTCCTCTTCAATTTTTGTGAACAAAAATTTGTTCAACATGGCCCGATAACGAACGCCATTGACTGTAACGGCCACTCCTTGTTCATTTTCGAAGAAAAATGGCCCAAATATGCCTCTGGACCAAAATCCGCACCAAACAGTGACTCGTTTTGGGTGCAGCGGCTTTTCAATGTATGCGTGCGGGTTTTCTGTGCCCCAAATGCGACAATTTTGCTTGTTTACATACCCGCCAAGATCAAAATGAGCTTCATCTGAAAAGATGATTTTTTTGGCAAAATCGGCATCATGATTTTCAAAGTAATGTCGCAATATTTCCCAGCGTTGTTCAAGCGTATACACAACCATATTCGTTCAGCGGAAGGATAAAACTAATTATGTGTCAAATCAGACATGAGCTAAGTGTTACCATTCACGAAATAAGCACTAGTTGAAAAAAAAAAGTTATATGGCGGACCCTGTATAAGTGGGTCTCCAGTACAAAAGTTGCTCAAAAATGCAATTCGAACGCCAAAATTGGTACAGAAAAAAGTATACCAATCGAATGTATTTTTTATATACTATTTAATGTTGGTATGTTTATATTTGAATTATATGAAATGGTGAATGAGTTTATAACAAAATGAAATTTCACTGCATTGCTTTGTTTAACAAGTTTTGCAAGACCACATTTTTTTGAATTTCATAATGGTTATAAGGAAATTAGCTACCATATACTTAAAAATTTGCACTGGATTTTCACATTTTTGGAAATTTGCTCTCCTTAATCATATTCGAGCGACAATTTTTTCTGCATACTAACATTTAATAATAAATTTAATCCAAATAAGAAAAAATTATTCGCCTGATAAAAGTAAAATTATGCCGTGAGTCGATGTTTTTTGCTTACCGGTCAATTGTGTGGCCATTCCAGCACATGTTATCGGTTTCGGTGGATGATGAGATATTTTCTGTGCTGCAAATTTGATGCGGTAAATTGGTCCAGAACTTTTTCGATTCCTTTATGCGTTGTCGGATATCTCTGACCAGTTTGTCGAGTATCGGATCACGTCCTGAGTAATCGCTGTCATCATTTTTGCGATTTTGTTGCTGTTTTTTCTTGTTTCTGCGACCCCCACCACCACCACCTACTGACGCACCACCACCTCCACGCGTTTCTGATGACTCTCCACCAGCATCACTTGTGGCTACATCACGTAAGCCGGGTTCCGCTGCACGTTTTTCCCGCAATACAATTGCATCGTCTAGATAAGCATCAATGTCCAGAATATCACCTTCTATCGGGTCGGCGTGTGCCTGCAGCATGGAACGCTTTACTATCGCTTTTGAATCAGTGGTAACAGTAGAGGCCCAGCGTGGATTGAGTGCACGCTTCTGGCGCCCCAATGTGGGACGGCCACATCCTTGGAAGACACGATTTGTGATATCACGACCGGCATCCTAAAACAAACAAACAAACAAAAACAAATTAGATTAAATGAAATACAAATGGAGCATAGATGATATAAGCTGATATTTGTGCCAGCAGCAGCAACTGTGTATTTTATTTACAGTTTAATATTATATCGATATCTAACTGATGATAGCACCGCGACAGCTTGATTTATTGATTTACGTTTAACACGTATGTAACATGATCTACTTTTTGTAACATTAACTGAGGCAACTAACTGATATGGTTAGTTATCTGATTTCATCCATAATGATATATGTATATTTACGAGTATATGTCAAACATTAGATTATTATATAGAATTGAGCAACTGCTTCTTTCTGGGTTGAGGGGTTGAATTAGAGCGCCAGTTCGTTTATCGCTGTGTAAAGTTAAAACAAGTGAAACGCATTTGATTGGAACGTTTTAGAGACATGTGTCCATGTGTTTATATATTTAGAATATTCACATGGTTTGTGGTTTACAACCAATACATGTACAAAAAAGTGCAAATTTTTAAAACTAATAAACAAACCAAAAATAAACATGCTCGTTATAACATCCATTGGCATTCCGATCAGCCAATATGTAAGCAGCAGAGTTGGCAGCGGAGCCATCAGCAGCAGCAGCTCGCATAAATTATATAAAACGCTTTCTTGCTTGACGCTTGTTGGCTTCGAGATATGAATTGGCCATGGCTCACAGTGCGTAGTGCCCATTTAAACAAGGAATAAAAATAGAAGGAATTGGTCTGATTTTTATAAAATTTTCGATCTCAGTTACTTTAAGAATGATGATAATTTCAAAAATTAAAAGGGATATAAAAGAAATTGCATTTACAAATCGAATTTTCGACATTTGTTTGAAATTATTTTAAGATTATTTGACAGACGCATTCAGATTTTAAACTGGTTTACATTTTTTTTATGACCAATGTTTCGTGCTTAAAGCTAATTATTCTACTATTCTGTAAAACAATTACTGTGTGACCCAGAATAAGTGGTACTAAAATAAGGTGCAATAATAACTTAAGTCATTAATGAATTCATAATTTATTGTTAGTTGTTAAGATATATTACAAAATAGTGGCATCAGGTCGTTAATTCACATATTTTGCATTTCTCTTTAATTGTTTGGGGCAAACAATTGGAAAATGATTTTTCAGTAGCACGCACTTTATCTCCCATTCATTTGGTCCCAAATATGTATTAGCCGGGCTTTGAAAAGGATAAATGTTTAGGCTTTCCAAAACATCGCATATGTCCCAGGAACAAATTGACAGTGAAGCAGTATCAGAATGTTTCGAAAGTAATGGTTTTGATAGCAATTTCATCAAAGGAGAAGTTACCACCTCTTTTTATAGATCGATGAGTCGAAACTGATAAAAGTTGCATTCCATTGTGACTACTGGGACATTTGACTTCAGAATTTGACAAATGAGTTATAACGATGTCATTATAACTTTTAAAGCAGTGAAATATATTTTTAAACAGAGATAAAAAATTATTGTGTAATATTCCTTTAAAAAACTAAACAGTTTCTATGTTTTGTGTTACTATTATTTGAGTGACTGTGACTACTGGGACACTGAATAATTCCACTCATCTACCTTTGAACACTGAAAGAAGAATTTTAGCCAAGCCATTTAAATATTCAAGTCAACTTCTTCTCTGTTGTACACAGAGCTGTACCGAAAAGTGCTCATTACAATTCCTCAAATTCCATTAAAATTTCTGTAATGGAATTAACGATTTTTTTCCAATTCTGTTCCTGAGGGATTGAGGTGTTCAATTACCAATTACAGTTAATGTTATGGAATTGATAAATTTTTTCAATTCCATTCCGAGGAATTGAGGCGTCCAATTAGCAATTATTATAATTCCTGTAATGGAATTGACGATTCTTTCAATTCCATTCCAGAGGAATTGAGATGTTAAATTGCCAATTAGAATTCCTGTAATGGAATTGATAATTTTTTCCAATTCCATTCCTGAGGAATTGAGATGTTCCTAATTCCAAGGAATTGGAATTGAGGTTGAATTAATTTCAAAAGGAATCATTACAATCCAGCTCTGGTTGTACAACATATAGTACAAACTTAACGCTTTCGTTTTAATAAAGAACGAGTATGCTTACCTTTGTAGAAAAAATAAAAATATTACAAATTGTGACTACTGGGACAGATCTTTGTGACTTGCGTGTCAATTAAAAATATGTGGATACAATAATTTATTTTAATTTGTTTTGTTATTGTTTTAAGCCCAATTAATGTAATGAATTTTTATATATGGGCATTTTCACGGTCAAGCACGCGACATTCGTACGCCTTTGAGGTGCAAAGAGATAAAGAAAATTAAGAAAAAATTTTTTTGTTTTTAATTTTAGATAGCATTTTCGTAGCAATATGTTTAGTACAAAATGTAGGTTTCGAAGATTTTATGTTTTCAATATATTAGCAATAAGCATGCGATCTAGCACGCGACAAAAAATGGATCTAGAAAAATTCAGATATCTGAGAAACGTAACATCAAATTTCAAAGCAATTAAACTTAAATGGATTAATGTATCCTTCTAATGATAGCTGTCATGTTGAAATGGTTACCATAGTTGTTTTTTAAGCTTAAGTATAATCTAGCACGCGACATCTAGCACGCGACATATTTTTCCACTGCAATTTAATTGGGCAATTAAGTAATTAGGTATTTAAGTATTTACGTAATTTAGTAATTAAAAGAAAATTTAATATATTTTCCTTTCCTTCCATCAACCATTTTTTTCATTATCTTTAGCCAATGCCATCCATTTTTACTAACAAAAAATGTTTACGAAACATTTACTAAACATTTACGAAAAAGAAAAACTACATTTGTGAAATAGTGCAGACGATTTGATCATCATGGTTAATAATTTTATGCACAAATTGCTTAAATTAATAAAATTAAAATGTTTCTCTTAGATAATATCATAAAATAATAAGTTTTTAACAAGTTTTAATTTTTTGGTCACGGTACACTTTCCTGTGGAAATGCCCATATTTTTCTGTAAAACATAAAAGAGAAATCAGAAGCTATTAACAAAAATACATCTTACTCTACTATTTAAAGAAAATTTAGTCTTTTTCTCCAAATTGGTAAAATTTAATCTCAACAGTTTTATATTAGGACATAAGACACATCCGTCTCGTATGTGATGAAAAATTCTTCTTCATTGCCCGAAGTCAATCTTAAAAAATTTTTTTCTTCGTTTTTCTTTTTTCATTTTGAAATCTTCTTAACATAAGACGCCTTTAGAGTAACTTGCAGTAGCTGAATTGGATCAACACTCAATTCCTATTTACTGTTTCTTGAGTACACATCATAGTAGTTTAACTTTCTTTCTTGTATCTATAAAACATTTTCGAATTTATAAGATGTTGCGATTATTTTATTTTTATTGAACCCAAGCTCAGGGGATGCCCCTATAAATGTGTAAGCAAAAAGACAGAAAGGAGCTTTTAACTATTTAATTTTGGATCAGAAAAGTAAATTAAACTATAAACAGCGGCTTTGAAATAATATCAGGCTTATCACTGAATATGTCCCAGCAGTCACGGTGACATTTTAAAACAGTATCGAAAGCATAATATGATCGCCTTAGCTATTAAAAGATATTTAAATGGTGCACCACATGTTAATTATTACTTCTAGGAAGTATTAAATTTATAAAGTCATGTTTCAGGTTAGGAAAATAGCTTTTATATATTTTTGCTTGACTACTGGGACATGCGACTTGCATTTGTTCAAAGAAGAAATACACAAAAACTTATATACCTTTTCGCTTTATTTATATACCTTTATAAGAATTTAGTTTTTTCCAAGCTTTCTATAAAAGATACGTGCCAGGTTTCTACAGTTGACAAAATGACCGACAACAGTGTTGCAAACATATTCAACATTTTCTCCCCAGCAACTCTGTTTGAAACAATAGTTTCCATTTAAAAAAAAGTATGCTTTAAGGATTTTTTTAAAATCTTTTTTCACAGATTAATAAAGTATCGACATTTAGCTATAGATTGTTACCAAATTAAAGATAATTAAAATCAAGTTGAGTCGAGTTGTATTTCGATTTTTAATTTTGCTTCCAGTAAAATTTTGCTCCACTACACCAGGCAAAATGCACTCAAGACTGGTGTCAGTAAAATTTTCCTGATTTTATATCAACCAAAGAATAGACAATGACCGGATTCTACTAATTTCTTAATATATCTTACCTCGTCATTGGTACCTAGAGTTTAAAAATCGCGCATTACTTTATCAATTAAGATATTTGCATAAATCTTTCTAATTTTCAACAATTAAACTATTGACAATTATATTATTTTATTGAAGATACCAATTTTAAAAATATTAATTTTGTATTTAAGGCACCCTTCAACACACTGTGCGGTTGTACGAGCGATACGTAAAGTAAACGAGGCTAATTTTATTGCTGAATATAAAATAACATAACAGAACAAGTGAACAAAACAAGACATCAAATAAAACCAGAAAAATAAAATTAAGTTTTAATACTTCGATTTAAAGCTTTTTGAAATAAGTTAGCAATTTTCTTGAAATAAATGATTTTCCAAGATAGCTTTTGAAAGACCTGAATAAACACAAATAAGCTGTTTTCAAGCATATATTCCAAGATTTTATGTTACATTCCAAACATGCAATTTTCTTGTCACAAATTGTTTTTGGTATTTGTTGCAATTTCGCAATCTAACTTCTAAAATTTTCTTCACAAAAATGACGACTTGCTATTTAAAAAAAAATTTCATTAACCTACCTGAAAATTCATGATGGCTTCGGAAATTTTTATATTAATCGGTTCCACAACCATGACAATATTAAACGAGCCCAGCAAACGTTCTGCCACCTTGTCCATTGCGGACGCATAATTATCCCATTCACTATCTAGTTCACTGAAATAGTGTAGACAACCTTTCATCACGTTGATGCAGTAGTTGGTGCACGGTTTTTCCGCATATCCTTTGCATGCGCCACAATGTTGCATTTTCGTTAAGGCAGCCGTGCAGTCAGCATTTAGACGTATCTGCAAAAAAGATAAAAGTTGTTGCATCTCAACTTTAGGCAGGTAAGAAAATTTAACTTACATTCACCAGCTTTTTTGTGATTTCAGCGGCAGTTGTCAGGGCATGTCCGTATGTTCGTGTGGCAACAAATGAACGTTTTATTTGGACGGAGAGTTTATCGGGCACATCGCCGAATGGCTTTAGCTCCTTCATATGTTCGCTTACACAGAGCAGATATCTGCAAAGTATCAAAATTAAATTAAATTCAAACTAAATGAAGTAATATATATTCGTTTATGAGGACATACTAAAAATATAAAAGAAAAGTTAAATAAATCTGGTTTATTGGCAAGATAACATGGTTCCATCGATATTTTAGAACCTTTAAGTGGCTTATAAAGGTAACTCAACAGAAGGCCATCGTATTCGAATCAAGGTACTTGACGCTGATAAAATAATGCTAGTTTTCTTTATTTTTAAAATTTGCATAAGAGTAGCTATGTTTTTTGTTCGTTTTTGGGTTCATCTACAAAATATCTCGTAAAGACACATGCATTACCTCCTTTTCTTTACATCAAAAAGAAAAATGAAAGTTTTGTTTGTTTCACTGATTGTTTCAAATTCTTTGAATGACTGAGAAAGAGAATAAAAATAAATAATTTTATACTGTTTGAAAAAAAAGTCGTTTGTTTTACTAAACAAACAAAAAAATGCAAATAATGCTGCCATTTTATAATTGGAATAATTTAATTGCAAATGCATTTTTAGCTACACAATTTCTAAACAGAAAAAATATGGAAGCTGTTATATGCTGACATCAGATGTCAAATTGTTGTGTCTGCTGATTGAAAACATAAGCAAAACGCTGGGAAATATTTCAATAAATATTTATACACAAAAAGAATTTGTAAATATGTAATCGCCGCAGACATTTGGCTGAAAGTTTTATTGCGAAATGAGTAATATATTGTTTTTAAAATGGATATTTTGCTAACTCAATCACATTTTACAAGTAGTTATGAAGAAGATTCATGAATAAAATGAAGGAAATGTATATTTTAATGGAACATGTAAAAAACAGTTTCGTTAAGTATTTCAAGTTTCGTTGAAAGGTGTATTTCTTCAAATTAAAAATATTGAAATAATAGCGCTGAAAAGTGTAATATTTGAAAATTTGTCTCGATTTATTTTTCGCCAAAATAATTTTTGTGCAAAACTTTTGTTCGGTTTTGTATGGTTTTGGCTAGCTAAAAATTATGTAAAATATTTCTATTACATTTGATTAAATTATCATTGAAAATTTTTTGATTTTTTAACAATTTAAAGAGTTTCGTTAAGTTTTAAAACCTTCGTTAAGTTCTCGATACACCGAAATTTCATGACTGTGACACACTTAAGTGTTTTATTTAACAGAAAATATAGGTATTATGGCAGAAATATCATGAAAACTGATTCGTTAAGTTTTGTTAACCTTTAAGTGGTGACGTGAACTTTTTTTACACTACCAGTGACGTGGGGTCTCACAGGCTTCTTTACTTCATTGTTTGATTATTCAGTAAACACCAATGAATCTTTTGAAAACTACAAACGTTGGTTTATAGAATTAAAATTAAAAGAATAAATGTTCAAACAACCTTTCAAATAGTCTTAAATAAACATTTAAGGAACTTTGCACTCTTCATGTGTTTCTCGAAAATTGCGACTTGGGAGGGGCCTGTGAGACTCTACGTCACCACTTATAGGCTAAGAATCCTTTAAAGAATTTTCATATTTCAACATTTTAAATTTGAGAATAATATGGTTAAAAACTTTATTTCAGAATGTGATGGCGAAATTTCACTCTTCGTCAAGAAATATTATAGTCTTATTGAGTAAAATATATGCTCAACCTTCTTTTAATAGTTTAATTTCTTTAATTCATAATATTTTTCCAAATTTATAGTGTTTGTAGCATCATTATATGTTACGTTAAGTTTTAAAAATTGTCAAATTTCTAGAAAACCTTTAATCTCAAATCTCAAAAAAGTCACGCGTTATGAAGATTTCTTTAAAAAAAAAAATATAAACATCAGCATATATGATATTACAACTTTGTTAAGTTTGTGGATATGGTTTACAGGAGTAGAAAACTATAATAAAAGTTTGCTTTTAGCTAAGTTGTTATTGTAGTTTGAAAATTTGTGGCTTTTGCTGGAATTTTTAAAATTTTGTCAAGTTATCAAAACAACCATATTTCGAAAAAGGTTATGCGTTTCAAAGCTTTATTTAAATTAAAAAACATTTGCAAGCAGCAACATAAGATTTTAGCACTTCGTTAAATTGTTTTATAGCTTGCAAGAGTAGAAAATTGTGATAAAAATTTATTTGCAGCTTTGTTTTTGCTATATTTTGCAAATAAATGCGTTTTTTCGCCATATTTGAAGTTTCAATACTTTTTATTAGTTTCGTTAAGTTTCATAAATGCAGTTTCCATAGAAATTAAGTACTTTTAGGCACAGATAAAACGTATTACATGCTTAAAAAGACATTAGTTCATAGTATGTTTGGCCGTTTATAGTTGTAATAGCAATATTGCGGTTTCGTTAAGTTTTTAAAACTTTGTGAAGTTTCCAAAACATCATTATTTCGAAAGAGATCACGCGTTTTAAAGCTTTATTTATATAAAAAAACATTTGCAAACAACAACCAATTACTTTAACACTTCGTTAAGTTTTGTTATGGTTTACAGGAGTAGAAAATTATGATAAGAATTATATTCCAACTTAGTTCTTTTTATATTTTGTAAAATTATAGCTTTTGCCGCAATTTTTAAAGGTTCGTTAAGTTGTTTGTAATTTCGTTAAGTTTCGTAAATGCCGCTGTTTTACAAGAAAAGCTTATTTTAAGCACAAATTTATAGTTTTAGTAGCTATATTAAAGGTTTCGTCAAGTTAAACAATTTTATAAAATTTCCAAAAATCTTTATTTTAAAAAAGTCACAAGTTTTAGAGATTTATTAAAAAAATGCCTTTCAGCAGAAACATATTACCTTAACACTTTTAAAAAAAACTCACAAGTTTTAGAGATTTATTTTAAAAAAAAACATTTTCAGCAGGAACATATAACCTTAACACTTCGTTAAGTTGTATTATAATGTTTAAAGGAGTAGAAAACTATAATAAGAATTGATTTTCAGCTTAGTTCTTGTTATATATTACAAGTTAATAGCTTTTTTCCGCAATTTTTAAAGTTTCGTTAAGTTGTTTTTAGTTTCGTTAAGTTTTGCAAATGCAGTTGCTATAGAAATTAAGTAACTTTTACGCACAGATGTAACTTCTTACATGCTAAAATTACATCCGTGAAGAATTTTACCATTCAGATTAGAAAATAATGATAAGAATTCATTTAATTCATGATAAAAAAAAATCATTAAGTTTAATTCTTGTTATATTTTGCAAATTTATGGGTTTTGCCACAATTTTTAAAGTTTCGTTAAGTTTTTTTAGTTTCGTTAAGTTTTGCTTATACAGTTGCTATACAAATTCAGTTGCTTTTACGCACAAAATATATCTAAATTATAATATTTTACATGCTAAAATGTACTCTTTTATAGCATTAAGCCACAAATCGGAATTAGATTTTGAGAAATCCAAACAGTAGAAACTATAACTATGAATAGTTAGTTTACTAACTTCAAAATGTTAAACTGAAAATAAAAAGCATGGGGAGCATATAAACATGATATAATCTGAACTATTACACAAGCTAGACTCAGCACGTAAACCACCAACTACTGAATATTGCTACCGCCTACCGCTCTTTAATTTATTTAAATTTAATTATTTGGTTGTCACTGAAGCTAACATTTGGCTTCACTACATTAGTTTATGTCGCAGGAAACATGAGCAGTTGGCGGAAAAGCCGATGTGGTTTGTTAATCTGAAAGTTGAGTGCCCGTGATACAAAGCGTCTTTTGCAACATTTAGGCTTGGATTACCTACGACATCACATCTCTAGTGTCGGCGGAAACTGAGCTATATAATTGCACAAAAACCTAAAAAACATAACTACTCACTTTTCATCAAAGGAGTATTGTGCGTTCAGCACCTGGAACATTTTCTGATACAATGTGTTGAAGAACTTGTCCATGACTTCAATGAGATCAACACGTCCGCGTGCATAGTAGTTTTCCAATTCGTTGAACAGATCCGAGAAAACATACGAATTCTGTTGATATATGACGCCGTATGTCCGCGTGAACATGTTGTGGAATTCTTTTTTGGACTCGAGCAGCAGCGTTTGAAAGACATCTGCAAAGAAACAAGAAAAAACAAATACAATAAAAATGTCAACAAATCAAAGACAAACAAACACAAAAGTCATGAGGAAGCAGACAAAAATGGTTAATGGTACCACCGATTAGTGGCATGTTTGTTCGGTTTGCTCTCTAAACAATATTTGATCAATGGCTAAAAACGCATGTCGGCTCTGTGCCACACAGAAATGTGTGTGTGTGTGTGTGTGAGTTTTTCGTGTAGCAGCGTAGCTAAGCCGGTCTTCCGCTAGCATGAACACAAGATTTTTACAACATCCAACAAGCATTTGTATGGCAGGAATTGAAACAGCAATGATGGCCACTTGAATCCACAGTAGAAGCTAGCAGCATGCGGGCTTCCGACAATGAATTCACTTACAGCAACATTGACGATGTCACAAGCACGTTTCAACAGTTGCCACAACAAGTACGCGAATACAACAATTTTAAAAGCAGCAGAATCCGTCATACTAAGAAGAAGAACAAGAAAAGGAAGAGGAAGAGTAGGCATTACATTGCAAGTAGGTGTCTGAATTGAAGCAATGTTTGGAGTGGCGAGAACGGAAACCATCAATTGAAAATTGTGCAGAGGATGATAATGTTTACAGAGATTAGTTCTTGTTTCAATTTAAAGAAGTGTTGCACCAAATCGCAGTCTGCCAACATAAATGTAATAAAATTATAAGATTTTTTAATATAACAAGTTCTCTTGAGCCATAAATAAAAATAACTAGATACCTACACGTTGCTTGAATGTGCTTTTTTATTGGCGTTTTTAAATTAAACCGTAGATTCGCAAGAGTGCAAGCTTGAGGAAAGAATGGTTGCAAGATTGAATGAAATGTTTACTGAATAAAACTCACCACACATTCACTGACGCAGAGATGTGTGAGCATTGCTAGCGTTTACTAAATGTGGCTTTTTATCCTCCTGGCCCTATTTAAGGAATAATATGAGCCTTAATGTGTTTAAATTAATTCTAGAGCAACTAGAAATGTTTTCGCTGAATTCTAGTAATTTTTCATGTTGTAAGTAACGAAGCATACATTTTCTGAAAAAAATAAGGATAAGATTAGAGATGGGCGCGTGCCGGCTTTTTCCGTGACCCGACGATACCTAAAGTTTTGCCTAAAAATAACTTCGTGCGTGCCCGTGCTTAAGAAAAGCAAAGTCGTGCGTGCTTTTACGTGGTCGTGCATTAATATTTCACTACTTTTACTTTAGCAACTTTGTATTTAAAAAAACTTATAAAAATAATAAAAACACATTCTAATGTGCTGACAGTTACGTACACGGATAGAATAAATATACTCATATTCAATAGGGATTAAGAAAATCGCGGCCGCAGATAGCGCACAGCGAATACAAGCTTAAATCAAGTAAATTCTTTTCTGAAGTATTTAAATAAATATTCCAGTCATAATCTACTTAAATCAAACGGATATTTGCTGATCTTTTAAAATTCCCACTCCAGAAAATATCGCCTTAAATCAAAACAATATTATCTGCGATATAAAAATAAATATTCCCGTCGAAATTTTCTTAATTTCAAGCCTATATTTCCTGCAATATCAAAATTAATATTCCATTAAAAAATTACTTAAGTCAAGCCGCAATACGCTTGGTATTCAGGATCAATTTTTCAGCTGAAAAATTAATGCAAGAAAATAGAACGAGGTCACTAAAAAAACAAAACAATCTAAAAAAAACACCAAAACAAAACTCAAAGCAATTAAGAAATATCATTTTTGATTATAGCGTTTTATCTGTCTGAAGCCATACGGGTCTTCATGTGTTCAGCTGAATCATATCATCATTTTATTCCATTTTTGTATTTTACAATAACTCTATAGTTTTTTGATTGCATAAGAAATATAATTTTAACATGTCAAAAATCATGTAATTTTTGAGCAAAGTTTAGAATTTTTTTCAAAACTCCAACATTTTTTCAAATTTAATTTTTTTTTCGGTTCTGAGTCATTATAAACGGAATATATAATCTTCTAGTTTAACATTTTTTATTTATTTTAGATACTGTGAAGGCCACAATCTCTGCAGCAGTGTGGCAACCTCTTTTGTTTTGGTCGCTGGAGAGACCAATAACTACAAGAATATTGAAAATTTTTATTTGAAAAAATTTATTTGTTTACCTGAAATATATAGGTATAATAGACCATACCAGAAAAAAGTGCACCGTATACCATCGAAGTCAAATCATGTTGCCCTTTGCCCATTTTTGCCCTTTTACATTGTTCGTCAGACCTTCATCATTTACAGTCCGATACTAAAGTATGATATATCGATGTTTTTGTCTAAAAGAGACCAATTTTATTTGCTCCAAAGGTCTTTGACCTCAAGTAGCCCGTTCTGGTACTTACCCACCATGTCTCAGTTCTTATCATTCCAATGTATCACCCTAATTTCAGTAATTAAAACTCGCAAAAAATCATCAAACTTTTCTTGTCGAAGTATTATTCCAGTAGAACTATTTAAAACATATTTTTAATTTTTTGCCGAACGTAGGGGACACCTTTTCATATTTTTTGGTGTAGCTTCAGTATTTAGACCCCGATCTTAAAGTTTCAGTTGTATCAATTTTTTGACTCGAGTAGAGGAAGGGGTACCCCTACGTTCGGCAGAAAAAGAAATTAAAAATATATTTTAAAATAATTCTACTGAATAATCGAAATATTTCCTTAAGAAAAGTTTAATGATTTTTTGAGAGCTTTAATTTTCTGACATGAGGGTGGTACATTAGGATGGTAGGAATTTAGATCTGGTGGGCAAGTACTAGAACGGAGTACTTGAGATCAATGACCTTTAAGGAAAAAAAAGATTGATATTTTTGAGACGAAAATATCGATATATCATTATTTAAGATCGGATTGTAAATGCAAAAACAAAAATTTATTCGAGTTTTCCTTTTAGATTTAGATTTAAGATTTTAGATTTTAAATTTTTAAATTTTTCAGAGTTGATGGTATTTGTTTTTTGCCTATAAGGTGTTACGGTCTAATGTTTAAATACAGCCTGAAAATTTCAAAACAATCGCTACAATACCCAGTGAATCAAAGCTATCTTTTGTGAATTCATATATGAACCTTTTTGGGGTAGAAAAGTTCATTATTGGTACTCATAAATGAACCCTTTTGGACTCATTCGTCGGACTAAAATGCCTCTCAAAAGCGAACATTTTTTTCTTCAGATATGATTAAAAGAAAGAATCATCAATTGTTTTTTTTTTGGCACTCAGAAATTAACAGTTTTGAGCTCATTCGCCGTACTGAATTGCCTCTCAAAAACGAACCGTTTTTTTTTTGTTCGAAAACGAGTTAAAAAATGAACCATAGAAAATTTATTTTTCGGCACTCAGAAATGAACCTTTTTCATTCATAAATTGTTTTATTAATGCATATCGATATGCTTTATTTGAAAAAAGTTGTAATATATCCAAGGCCGTCACCAGCGAAATATTGCTCGCAGTAATACCCAGTGAACCAAAACTACCTTTTTTGAATTCATTTATGAACCTTTTCTGGTAGAAAAATTTATTTTCGGCGCTCATAAGTGAACCCTTTTGGACTCTTTTATCAAACCAAAATGCCTCTCTTTTCTTCAGAAATGAGTTAATAAAAGAATCATCAATTGTTCTTTTTTTGTTCGGAAACGAGTTAAAACACTATTGAAAAGTTCTTTTTCGCCACTCTCTTCTTATTCGTCAGACTGAATTGCTTTTCATAAACGAACCTTTTTTTGTTCGAAAACGAGTTAAAAACGAACCATAGAAATTTACTTTTTCGGCACTCAGAAATTAATCTTTTTCAATCATAAATTTTTTTATTAATGCATATCGATAATATGATTAAAAAGAAATTCAAACTAGTGTTTCTTTATGGGTGCATTGAACCATCCCACTCAATCATATGCGTACGTTTTGCGTAAAGTGATATTTTTGAGAACGTTTTCGGATAGAAATTTTTTTGGAAAATTTATTCCATAAAAAATGTTAGTTATAAAAAGTGCATTTCTATAGTTCGTTTTTAACTCGTTTTCGAAAAAAAGGGTTCGTTTTTGAGAGGCTATTCAGTCCGGCGAATAAGTTTAAATTGGTTAATTTATGAGTGCCGAAAAGTAATTTTTCAATAGTTTTTTTTTCCACTCGTTTTCGAACAAAAAGATAGACAATTTATGATTGTTTTATTAACTCTATTCTGAAGAGAAAAAGGTTCGCTTTTGAGAGACATTTTAGTCCGACGAATGAGTCCAAAAGGGTTCATTTATGAGTGCCGAAAATTAATTTTTCTACCCTAAAAAGTTCGTAAATGAATTCAAAAAAGATAGTTTTAGTTCACTGGGATTATTTATGCTTTTTATTTATCAATTTAATGAATTCAGTCCTATCAATGATCTAGTTTAGATCTGCTAATTCAAAAAATTTTCTACCCGAAAACATACGCAAAAAGAAGTCGAAAATTTCATGATTCTTTTTTTAACACATTTCAGAATGTGAAAAAGTAACATTTACTATTGTGAACTTATTTATAAATAAAAAATTTTTATTTATAAATTATTTATAAATTTCAAACAATAATATTAGAAAATAATAATATTAGAAAACAATAACATGAGGTCACTGAACAATTTTGTGATGGAAA
Organism: Dichetophora obliterata; assembly: GCA_963920525.1. Lineage (NCBI taxonomy): Eukaryota > Metazoa > Arthropoda > Insecta > Diptera > Sciomyzidae > Dichetophora > Dichetophora obliterata. The sequence continues at coordinate 34,789,348 of OY986438.1, forward strand.
AAAATTTAATGGATTCAGTCTTATCAAGAATGTAGTTTAGATCTACTCATTAAAAATAAAAAAAAACTTCCCGAAAACGTACGCAAAACTCGAAATTTACGCTTGCGATTCAGCAAGAACGAGACAGTTTCATGCTTGTTTCTGAAACTGAATAGAATGTGAAAAGAAGCATACATTATTCATTTCTGAACTTATTTATGAATAAAAAATGGTTTTTTTATAAGTAATTGTTTCTTGCTAAAATGATAAAAGAATGTTTCTTTTTAGTTTAAAAAAATGTTTGTTAATAACTTTACAAAAGAATTAAATTTTTTATGTAAAAAATTTTTACGAATTTTATCTACTTGAGCAAGAACATTGATCTTACAAATAAAAAAATCAACAAAATTTACAAAAAAATGTCTACCCGAAAGCGTACTCAAAACTAACACTTTACGCAAAACATTCGCATATGGTTCAGTGGGTAGTTTTCATTTGAAAGTTTCTGAAAATTAAATTTTTTTCGATGGTCACACTAGTAATGCCACTTAAATTCAATCAGGCTCAAAGCTATGGGTGGTTTTTATGGCTATGGCTAAACATCGCTTCCATAGAAAAAAGTATTATAGTAAAAGTAAAAGTATTATAATAAGATTGTTAAAAGTACAAAATTATAAATTTAAAAATTCAATTGAATGAATTATAAAAATTTTTCGTATGATGTATGATTTGTTTCGAATACAAAACTTCATAAAAAAATCAGTTGAGCAATAAAAAGTTTTTCAATTATCTCGAATTTAAACCAAGTTAAGATTGGAAGGCACAACTTATTTTATTAACAGTAGAAAATTATGTGAACAATTTTTAAAATTTCGCAGGTATTAAAAATGCCTACTTTTTTAAAATATGTTATGTGCTAATAAACTGTTATAACATTAACAAGAATACACAAATTTTGCAATATCTATATAATGAAAATATTTTTTAAACTAAATTTTAACTGCTTAAATTTTCGTTAATTTTCGTGCGTATTTGTACGTATTCGTGCAAGTATGAAAAATCATTTTCATGGTCTTTCGTGCAAATGGTGCCCGTACGTGCCCGTGCCTCAAAAATGTTGCACGCGCCCATCTCTAGATAATATCCCCAAACAATATCAATGATCATTTTGGAAATGTTTAACGAGAATTCAAAATTTTTTTACTCTGTCTTACGGAGTTGTTTGGATATCTTGGAAGAAAGTTAAGAGAATTAAAGAATTTTTTTTTATGTATAATAAAATTAAATATTTTAATTTAAATATAAAATAAAACTTTTTTCGGAGCGATGATATACATATATTTTTGTGTTAAATCAACAAAAGATTTTAATTATGTTTTTATTTTTTTAAAGTTATAAAAATTGTTTAAAGGTCGCTAGTATAATTTTTTTTTTAATTTTTTTATAAAATGCTTTTACAAAATTATTGCAGATTTTAAGTGGAATCCAGTTGAAAAATTAATTTTTTTTTTAATTGTATATTTTTTTAACAATAACTCATAAATATGCAACTGTGGTTTATTTTCTGGAAAAATTATCGAAGATTTTTCAAACTCTTTCTGCACATATACGATTTGATAGAGTGAAAATTGAGAAAAAAACAACATTTTCGAATAACCCATTTTTAAAATAGATTTAATGTATTTTTGTTTTTAATTCTGCCTCTAAATTACAAAAATGTCTACTAAAATTTTCAAAGCTTTGGTTTTTAAATCTTAAAAAAAAATTATGAAAGCCACTTTGAAAAAAAAAATTCAAAGACACCTATATTCGATACTTCTGTAAACTTTCAGTAGCAATATTTGGTTAAAAAATTTCACAACAGATGAGCTCCAGATGTCAAAAGGTCAAAATGTGCATTTACGAAATTTTCCGGAAACTAAAAAAATTTCCGAAAATTAGTTGTGGCTATTCTTTGAATTTACGTGATTCTAATTATGAGCTATTTAGATCAAGTTTTGATGAAGGCAATAATAACAAAAACAACTCTGTATAGAGTAAACCACACAGTAGACTAGACAGCCTGTTTCGGAAGTCGCAGTAGGAATATCTGGTTGTGTCCATAACCAGTTTTCAGTTAAACACTTTAGCTTTATAGCGGAAAGAAAAAACTCTCACAATTCTCGAATCATTCCGTTGAACTCCAAAGAAGAGTAGTGAAAAGAAAGAGGCAAATATAACAGACAAAACTCCTGGTAAAGTTTCGGGCTTGACCTAAAAATCCTTTTGCTTTAATGTCATATATTTCGGACGAGTTTATTCGAACAAGTGTCAAATCATATAAAACTTAAACAATGGGTTGGTCACAGCTAAATCAGTCAAGACAACTGAATAGGAAGTGTAGCTACTTCCAAAACAGGCTGTCTACTCTGTTGTATAATTGACTCCATACAAAGTTGTTGTTGTTGTTGCCTTCTTCAAAACGTACTTAATCTAAATAGCTCATAATTAAAATTAAAACATTTCCGAATATGTCATTTCAGATATCCTCTAATGAGACTAAAAATAGGTAAAATATGATATTTAGCGTTTCAATTTGTCGTAGTGTGGTGTTACAAAATCTAAATAAAACAGTGAATTCATCGGTCTTTATAACACATGGTAGAAAGTGCATTCGAAGACTCTCCCTCTGGTAAATGTCACCTTTTATTGAGAATTTAACCTTCACCTGGCCTCGTGGGGTACGTACACAGCCCACGCTTTTTCTCGTTTTGATTTGTTTGGAATTTTTTTCTAGTTTTCCGGATTTTTTATGAACGCTGATCTTTATTTTTTCAACTTGGACTATTCTACACTTTAAAGTGTCTAAAGATGATCTCCGAATTTTTTTGAGACAAAATAATCAATATTTTAATTTTTACAAAGATTTTAATCATTGGTATTCGTATGTTCACCACGAGTCTAGGTGTGTTACTCAGGATGAGCATGCCAGGTGAAGGTTAGTGTAAAAAGTTTTTTATATCAGTCCACACGCACAGATTGCCTGCAAGATATGAACTTTCCTTCAAATTCTTTTTTCCATTCCTTCACCGGAACTTAACTGAGTTCCATTGCTTTTACTGAGAACCGTGATTCCTTGTAATAAAATTATTTTCCAACAAATTTTTTAAAATCTAATGAAGGGTAGGCTTTATCGTTCTTTAGATACACTGTAATTTGTTGAGGTTTTTGTCACAGAACTATTTGTTGAGATCATATAAGGCTTGCGCACGATGAAATTAGTGCACACATAAACTTAAATAACTTTTAAACAAATTTATATTAAAAAAAAATTACGTTTTATTAACAACAATTCTATTCATGATTATTCTATTAATAAATATATAAAGCATTATTAATTATTCATGAAATTATTGCCTTTTTCTGGAACACCTCCCATTAAACTTTTAATAGTGTCTTCAGAGGCTTGCTTACTTGCCACTGACCATTTACTTGAAAATATTTTGATGTTTTCAGCAACCTGTTTAGTGTTATTCATTATCCTTTTTGACAGAGCCCAATATCTTTCGATGGGTCTGAGCTCTGGGCAGTTTGGTGGATTTGCATACCTGGGTACAAATGTAACATTTTTCTTTTCATACCATTCAATAGCAGATTTGCTGTAATGGCAAAAAGCCTAATCAGACTAAAAAAAGGTAGAGACCTCATGCTACCTTATGAAAGAAAAAAGGCGTTTTTGCAGGCACTCCTGAATATAAATTTCGGTGTTAATCGTCCCAGTCATTGGCGTCGGAAGCGGGGAAAGGGGGGCAGTTGCCCCCGCACTTTTTTAGCTAGATAAACAATTTAAAAGGAAAAGTTATTCAAAATATCAGTTTTTTTACAACGATAATATTTTTGTATTATATATTTTCCTCTTCTTTCTCTCTTCTTCATGTTTCATGTGAAGAAAAGTGAACTTTTTTTGCACCACCATTTGTACTGCCCCCCCAGATGAAATTCGCTTCCGACGCGCTTGGTCCCAGTTGAAACAAATGAACTGCTTCGTCTTCCGGTCTCGGGTCTTAAATTCTTGCTGGACATTTTTCTTTGACCGGCAACATAATAATCGACACCTGGGGGTCAATTCGCGTTTTGCGTTAAAAAAAAATAAACTGGCCATTTCAGCCCTTGGAAGGACTTTGACCTAGCTTCTATTGATCAATTGTGTTGTGCGTGTTATTAAATGTTTGATCACAAAAGACCGAGAACTGGACCTACGTGTTTAATGCCGACTCCGAACGGCTTATGTTCTCAAGAAGCTTTACATGGCAATTTTCACTCTCTGAGGTTTGCCATTGTCTGCAGAGAGGTGACGACCGTACATAAAAATTAATTCAATTGAAAAAACTTTTCTGTCTGAGCTGGAATTGAACCCGGGCTACCGCGGTTCTTTAGCTTAGGGGCCAAGCACTCTACCCACTAGGCTACGGACGCCTTGTTCTGCGTTAATGTGAAGTGAAAAAAAGATTTTCACAATAGTTTTCATTTAACGATCTCACTTTTTCACTTCACTGCGCACAAAAACGCGATTCTTGTTCGCCTAATGAAAAGTAGTTTCTGAATAGCAATAGAGAGTTGCTGAATGTCTTTTAAACAAAGCTTTTATGAAAAATAAATGTAAACAACGTATTAGATGGTAGAAAACATTTACAAAAATGACTTAATTGAACATGATGATGACTTTATTATGATTTTAACATTTTTTTATTGGTTTATGTAGAGAAAACCCAATGATTTTTAAGAGGAGACTTCGCGATGAAGAAAACTCATTCACCAAAATTGTGGAGGAACACTTCGACTTGTATCGCTTTCCCAAAGCCATAAACTTGATTGAGAAAGCATAACTATTTATTAAAAATAAACAATAAAAAATAATTATATAATTAATTTTGCATAAATATACATAACCAGATAATTTTTTCGGTAGAATAAAATAGCCGAAATTAATATAGCAAGTCGATAACGCGCGTTTACAACCGGCGTTAACTTTGTTTTCATTTCAGCAAAAAAATATCAGCTGTTGCCCTTTTAACACACAACGGGAATCGCGTTTTCCATGTAAAGCTGAAAACACTTTTCATATGACGATAACGCAGAACGGGAATTGACCCCCTGGAAGCTGCGAAAAGTCACCAAGTACATATGTTTCATCGTCCATAATGCAGCAATCGAATTTTTTAAGAAATCCCTGTGAAGTGAAGGCTCGCTTTTTTGCCTCAACTTTCATTTTAGAATTCCTGTCCGGAAGTTTAAATGACTTAAGTCCTTTTTCTTTTTTCATTTTTCTGACAAAAGCCTCGGAGCATTGCACTTTATTAGCAACTTTTCTACCCGCTATATTTGGATTTTTCTTAAAAAGAGCTATCATCTTCTTCGCCGTATTTGGGTTTTCAAACCCTTTTTTGCCACTTACTTGCTTTCGAGTAATATTTAAATGTTCCTTATAGGTTCTAGTTACACGAGAAATGGTATTTCGCGAAACTTTAGCTTTCCTAGCAATAGCTTTTAAAGTCCAATTTGGATTTTCGTTACATAATTTACAAATTAGTTCACGCACTTCTACTTCGCTGCTCATGATTAAGCCAAAAAATATCGAATGAATTTCATAATTTACATGATGATTTGTACATATTTTTCAAAGGCAACCTGATTAAAATTTTTTGAATTTTTTTTAATTCTTTGAATTTGACAAGTAATAATGTGTGCACTAGTTTCATCGTGCGCAAGCCTTTTACAATATCCTGTTCTAGGTTTCCCCACTAATTTATTGTGTTTTTCTTTTCCTTGCCATTTTTTCGGGTATTTTTTATGCAGACCCATTCCAAAATTTTGTTTCCACTTTTATTTCTTTGTTTTAAATTTTTTTTTGTTTTTTAAAAAAAATTTTTTTTAAAAATTTGAATCACTTTTAAATCTAAATTTCGGTATAGTTCTTTAACGGAGAAGAAGCATTTTTTTAAAGACATTTTAATTTTTGCATGCATGTGTTTCTTTTTTATTTTTGTGTTTAAGATAATTTTACTCAAAATGTTATAACATAAATTCTTGGATAAGACCTTTAATATTTACTTTTTTGAAAAATTCTCGATGCTTACCATTAAATTTATGCGCCTTCGCACTCAGCATTGTTGCCAGTTTGGATATTTGCTCTTTTGATTGCTTTTCCAGAAGCAATCGAGACTGCATCGCCATTTTAGTTTCCATATTATAGGTGCAACAAGTACCCACAGATGGGGATTCACAATATCGCAGCACCATTTCTGTAAGCAAAGAGAGAGAGAGAGAGAGAGAAATACTTGTAGTAACTTTTTAGTAAAATAATAAATGTAAATGTGTTTTTTCTTTATTTCTCATGTTGAAAAATTCAATTAACGTCAAGCAGAAGCCATTAAATCGAGCAGCATTTAGAAATTATCATCGTTGGGAAGAATAGCAAGCAATCCGGCGATTGAACTTACTTTGTTTACCTAACAATTTAACACTTCACGCAGTGTGCCTGTGAAGAAAGAAAGAAAGGAAGGCAGACAAATGGTAATAAGAGGTGTGGTGATGAGGTGAAGGCACAGTGTTAATTCCTTCACCGGTGGGAGCAATTGATGAGTTACAAAGTTGGAAGCCAAAATTGCTGTTAATGAAAGAATTTTTTCAAATTAAAAAAAAAACATGTTCGTAATTTAGAGACAGATTCAATTATTATGCACACATTATAGCAGAGTGTGAACAGAAAATCACACACAGATGAGTCTAAGAAAAGCCACATTTTTTTATAAGCTTCTAATGTATAGCAACAATGCACGCAAGTTATGTAAAAATATTTAGAAGAACAATTTTATAGTGTGCGGAGTAAATCAGTACCCCAGAAAATATTTAACAAGCAGACAAGAAATAGTTTTCTTTGTTTTCCCATGAATACACTTTGTCAAGAATGTTTAAACATAATGCTAGCATGCATGCAACATGTTGACGTTAATGAACATTGTTGGCGAATACAAAAAGTGGCTTAACAATATGAAGACCAGGCAAAATAAATTAGTTATTACTTGACTCAAATAGCATTTGTTAACAAAGAAATTATATTTGATATATAAATTTTGGTTTTTTTTATCAGTAGTAAAATGAATCTACTCTAGCACCATTCACTACTTATTTAAACATTTTTTGTAGACTTAAATTTTGAGGGTGCACAAATAAATCATATATCGTTAGAAAAGTGCGTTAAATAGTAAAAGTGCCAAAAGTTAAATTCGAACTTTGTAATATGAAGATCGTTATTAATGCACCATTAGTGTTCAACCTCTATCGATTGAAACATCTACAAACAATTGTTTGTTTTTTTTAATGCGTCAATATGACTTCCAGTTTTACACTTGCCCATACCGTGACTCGGTTGTGAGCATTTCTTCTAAGCAAGATTTTTATAATAAAGCAGTTCACGTTCTTTTTTGCTTTTTATTGCAAAAATATGCAATTGCAAACATTTGCTATTAATTGTGCTTAACTTTTTTGGGTTACTCTGCAACACTGGCTGCAAAACTTAACACAACTGATTTGTAAAAGAAAAAAAAACCATCCGTGTGTGATGTATTCATATTTTCTACTTTGTTTAAATCTGTAATATTATGCCGAAAAAAAGTGAGAAAAAACAATAACAATATTTTTTTAGGCAAGCCTTGAAACAAAACAAAATTAATTTCGCAAATTTTTTACACTTTTTTTGTCTTCAGTTGAAATCAGTTAATCAGCTGATTGAGCTTGCAATTCAGTGTTGAGTGGTGCATTTTTGAATGGTGCATGTTTGCAAGAAACTTATGAAGTGCAAATTTGTTTACTCTGTTAATTTAGTGCAAATCAGGGACCGTACCGGTTATGGTTTTTATCAAAAAAATCAGATGTTAACAGTTATCATTTAACTTTTATTTTTTCCGACAAAAATACTAGTTATTTTATGCCTTTTATTTTTTCGGGCAAAAATAACTGTTACTTTTGACTTTTATTTTTTAGGTCAAAAATAACAGTTATTATGTGCCTTTAATTTTTTCAGTCAAAAATATCAGGCAATTAGAATTTTTTTAAAGGCCTCTTGAACGACAAAAAAAGTTGAATGCAATTTTCATTGTCTCAGCAGTGCGCACATTTTGAGCTTTAACACTTTTTTAGTTTTAATAGTATTTTATATAGGCAAGCGGTCTTTGAAAAAATACAAATTGCCTGATATTTCTGACCGAAAAATAAAAGCCACAAAATAACTGTTATTTCTGACCTAAAAAATAAAAGGCAAAATTAACAGTTATTTTTGCCCGAAAAAATAAAAAGCAAAAAAAAAACAGTTAAATTTAACTTTTATAGTAAGTCAAAAATTTAAAAGGCGTTTAATATTCTCGAAGCTGCTACCATTACGATTATAATGGTTTATTTAAAAAAGTCCACCAGCAACTTTTTCGTTATGCCTTTTTCATCTGAAAATTGTAAAATAACAGTTATTTTCGGTCCCTGGTGCAAATATATGCAATAATATTTGCAAATGATTTCATGCAAGATCAGTTGCATTGGATCGTGAACTCCACTGATGTCTGAGTAAATTTTTAGGCATTTCCCAACATTTAATTTCGTTTTTTGAAAACTAATTTTTATTGCCTCAAATTTGAAGATAATATATTAAATTTTTAAATAAATAATGTAGAGCCAGCTTCTTGAAAGTTTTAAACGAATAGAAATAAAGAAATCGCGGCGTCTGCGTTGAAATATGTGAGTTTTGCTAACAAAAAAAAATCCAGAATTTTTTTGAGATGCAAATTTTCTCGTTTTTTTTTTTTTGTTGAAAATATCTATGTTTGAAAATGATTTTTTGGATTCATACTTCACTAGGTGTTAGCAAGTTTTATTTATTTTGCGATATAAATTTTAAAAATGAGAGTTTTTGCAAGTTTTACTGGCAAAACTAGTCCCACTTCACCTTCCTCTAGTAAATTTTAATAATTTCTACACGTTGGTCGTTCGCAACTTTACCATATTGACAATTTTAAATTTAACTAACGTTTTCACATTGACAGATCTAAAAAAAAACCTACTGGGCCATCAATATATAAAAAACTCTGGACTGCAAAGAAGGAAGGGGATTTCTTTTTAAGATTTTTTTTTTCGAAAAGTAGAAATCATTTTTGAGAAAAACCTGAAATCTTTGAGAAAAACTGAAAATGCATAAAAACTGTAATTTGAATGATCTATATCTACACTATTATCTATATCTATACTATATAAAATTGAAATGCAAATTTACATTTACCATTTTACTCCAAAAGTACTGGACCGATTTTAATGAAAAAAGTTTTATAACATCATATCTGTGCTACAGAACGTTATACGGTTCATTTCCTTTCGAAATGTTAATAATAAGTATGAAGGGCTTATTGCCAAAACATGATAAGCCACATAAAAAATATTTTTAAATAAACGACTCTAAAGTTTTCAAAAAATGTACTTTTGTATGAATAAATGGAATTCAACACGGAAACTTTTACAAATAGGTTAGAAAATTAATAAGAAATAGCCAAAACCTCTTCAGTGGTCGTTGGCAATGCATTGAGTAATGTATTTAGCCCAAAAAATTGATTTTTTAGATCATGTGGCTTATCACGTTATTGCAATAAGCCCTTCGTATATTTAATTAAAGTGCCAAATTTTTCAAGAAATCATCCTAGATGCCACGGATTGATTAATCGTTTTCTTTCGACGCGATTGTGTTGCGAGAGTTTTAATAAACTTCATGTTGCTCTCCACTATTCTCTTTCTCTCAGCAAGCTCAACGCACCCAAAAAACAGATGAGCCTAGAGCAAGGCAAAAAGTAAAATACATATGAATAAATGCAGTGCTACGCAAAAAAAAAAAAAGGAGCAAACATGTTTTTTATTTCGTTTGACATGTATGACTTAATAAGATTGATAAAAAATAAGTCCATGGCGAATCCGCGTACAACTATTGCTTGCTAGTCTATACTATTACATAATATTTAAGTGCTTATTTAATGTTACCACTTTACTCCAAAAGTACTGGGCCGATTTTTATGAAAACTTTTTTAAAATATCATATTATATATCATATCATCTATAGTAATAAAACTCATTTTCTGTTTGTTTGTTTGTTTGTTTGACCTTTATACAAATCTAAACGGCTCAACGGATTTTGCTCAAACTAGGTATACACATTAAGTGCATCCCAACTTAAAATGTTACATACTTAGTTTTTGCCACGCCCCCTCTGATATTTTTCAACTAACGGTAATTTTGTTATTATAAAACTTTTTAGCATCGGAGATTTTTGTGTATTTAATTTTAAAAAAATTTCTGTTATTTTGACATCAAAAACATTCACATATCTTCAAAATTGGAGAAATTTCAGTACAACGACTTTTTCATAAAATATCGTTGCCTAAGAATGAGAAAAAAACGACATGAAAATCAAAGTTTGATCTTTCGATGCAAATATCTCCGCTGTCCATTACTATATTTCATTCAAATTTTTTTTGTTCAAAAGTTCAATAAAATCACTTCACAAAAATAGGTTGAACTGTACCGTTAAGTCAGTGTATATATGTTGTATGATTATGTCAAAAAGGTCCAAAATATTGACTTTTTACTCAAAAAATGACTCAAAAATTGTTGTTGTTGTAAAAATGAAATCAATTAAAAATTGCATATCTGGCTACCTTTCATATGACATAGCATTTATTTGCAAAAATTCTTCCAGTTAAGCGCAAAAATTATTTTACTGTTTTTGTCATCAAAACAACTACCCCTTTGATTTTTTTCGCGAAATTTATTTTTTCCAAAATGTTGTTTTTGTGTTAATTTTTTACAAAAAAGTCAAGTCTCAAAAATAATTTATGTGAAAAAATTACCCCAATATCTCTCTCTTTCCAATCAAAAGTTATGGCTTAAAATCTATTTTTTCATACCAGACTTTTAATAAAACTGAGTTTTGTTTTGAAATTCTCTATATAATTTGATCGTCCTCATTTATCTCTAAGAATGAAGTTGTGTGTCTATTATAAACATTTTAGTTTATATAAAATCTTCCTTATAGTAATCTACTTACTTTTTGCCTACCCACACCCCTCCTGTTAAATTTGTTTTGTTGTGATTTGTCATTTTTCTCACTATTGTTTCACCGTTGTGACTCAGTTCTTTATCAATGGTACTTTAAATGTTCTATATATATCACTATATCAACGAAAAGATGACTGTGAATAAGAATGCTGTTAAAGTTAATTTTTTCATGTTTAATGTGTTATTTGAACAATATTGTTGAAAGTCAAATTTCCACGCCAATTAAATGTACCGACATATAAAAGACAGCGAAATTTTTACATTTTAACTCTCCAAGCATGGTTGAAAGCTTGGCTGCATTGAACAAATTTTTCGGTTCAATTGCGTACTAACCGAAAGTATGTTGAAAAGTATGCTGGAAAATAGTATAAATTAGATATAAGTACTGCATTACCGACACGATTCCAATATTTTAGAAAAGACGGTAACTGTTACTTAATTTAGTTCTTTTCGCACACATCGTAAACTTGCAGCAAATAACATAATGGCACTTCTTGCACTGTTCTTGCAGATTTTTCAACTGGATTTATGTCGATCAACTATTAACGTCGATCATATTGTTACAGGTTGCTGTATATATATAATAAAAATTAAAAAGGCAACTGCTTTCTTAAATTACACATTTTTGCTAATTTACATTAAAAAACTACTGTACAATTTTTCATATAAAATAGGAATTCAGAAGATTTAAGAAACTGCATCAACTATCAGACTCAATTTATATTAATTTTTAATTTAGAGACAATCCAATTGTTATTTTCCAACTGGAAAAACTACTCGAAAATTTTAGGAAGATTTTTATAAATTTGATTTTCATTAGCGAAGTGCAAGTAACATGAAACCAGTTAATTCAGTTTAGAACTAAAAAACAGTTTTTGATTGTGAAAAAATAATGATAAAATTATTTCTTCGTTAAAAAAGCTTGGTAAATTTTTTAACTATTATTTTTATAGTGGTTTTAAACTTAAATTCAACACGTTTTTACAAAATTCCAAAATTTACAAAAACATTTAATCGAAAAGTGTATATTAAAATGTTTAAAGAAATGACTCTCGAGTAACACCGGGTATATCAGCTAGTATATCATATTATCATACATATTTTTTCGAAATTGTAATAATAGGTGTAAGTAATTAAAATGTTATGTTTTTTTAAGAAATCATCCCAGCTGCAACGCATTGTTTAATCGGTTTCTTTTCACGCTTTGTGTTGCGAGAGTTTCAATTAACTCCATGTTGCTCTCTTCTCTTTTCTGTTTGTGCTCTGCTAGCACAACAAACAAAAACCGATGAGCCTCGAGCAAAGGCTTGTTTACCCAAGCGTAACGTGAGGTAGCGCAGCGGGACGCAGCGAGTGCGACGTAGCCTCGAGGATTTATGATTACCGAAATCGTAGTCCAACGTAGTGCAGGCGCCGATTTGTAGCCCGCAGAAAATTTGTTATAAAGACACTTGTTTTTGTCTAGTAGGCTTATTTACTTCTCCTCTTCAATAAAAGACTGCATCCTTTCTTAGGGAATGAGATACATATAAATGCAGTGCGGCGCTCTAAAACAAAACAAAGCAAAACAAGAGAAAAGAAGACTTTTTTTAAAAATGTATTGTCTTAAGGCAGGCGGTGGTCTAGCGCTCCAAAATTTGAGGTATTTTTAGGATTTTTTTTAAAGGGTTAAATAATGAACAAAAATATTTAAACTTTTATGGTATATCTATTGTAAAACTCATTCATCATAAAAAAAAATAATTTTTTTAATTTAAAAAATTGTTGATCATGTTCAAAATGGCGCTCAATGAGACCCTCTCAAAGAAAAAGGGCCTATGCGATTTTGTAGATTTTGACTCGGTTATTTATCTGAAAAATAAAAACCACTGACACTGAGAAATTGACACTGAAGTTTCATCGCCTCTGTGGTGCAGTGCGCTCAAATGCGCTGGCACGGCGATCCACGCCCGGTTTCGATTCCCGGTGGTGGCATCACAAAGATTTCTGATGAAGCCTATAGCAGGGCCGAAATTGCAATAAAATCAGCTAGTGATATTTTCCTTTTCATATTGAAAATGTTGTTCTTATTGTTTCTTTGTTAGAGCATTTAATTGTTCTAACCTGACCTAAAGCCCATTAAACGATTTCAAACTATCAAACAACTAGAATTTGTATTTAAAATCAAGAATGATTTAAACTATCAAAGATTTAGAATTTGTATTTAAATCATAGAAAATCAACAGTGATATTATTAATCACTATGAAGAACTAGAAAGAAAAAATACTGAAAATTGACAGAATGACTCGCTTTTTATTTAAATTTAAGTTCTAAAAACAGCTTGATTTTTAACGGTTATTAAGTGTAAAATATACGTTGTTTTTGAAATAAAACTTTGATTCCAGTGATAGCCACTGATGTGAATATCATATCAAAATTTCAGATGATTCGGCTGAATAGTTTTTGTTTTTTCTACAACACCATGCCGAAAAAAGTAGTTTTGAGATAAATGAGTATACGGAAAATGAATGTAGACGCAACACTGTGACTCGATATGGCTGAAGCAGAAACGGAAATAATATCCTTACAAAAATTTAACAGTTTATTCTCGAAAGACTTTAGTTTTGACATATCAACAAAAAAATCGATTTCAAAAAATTCTAGACCACCGCCTGCCTTAAGGAGATTGATAAAAAAACGTCCGTGGCAAAGCCGCTGACAACAGTGGCGTGTTAGTTATTATATAAAGAGCTTGCAATGTTGTTCATTCGATCCACTTTCACGCGAGAGCCACTAAGCCGATTTGGACGATTAAGGTACCAAAAGATCGTAATTTGTGCCAAATCGTTAAAGGCTTAAGCGTTTTGAACTACATAGTTATAGGTTTTGTAATTTGGGCTAACTATAATTTACATGGGCTATATGCGATTTGTAACTCCCAAAAATTTACTGATTTGGACGATTTAGGTACCAAACGAATCGTTATTTACTTCATCTTTATGTAAAACGAAATGAAGGCTGGACGTAGAAGGAGATACGGTAAGTAATACTTTTTACATATCAAAAAATATTGTTGCTAGTTTTCGATTAATGCGAAAATCATAAAAAAATGAAGAAAAAATTAAGCAATTTGAACAGAAGAAATTCGTACAATGGTAATTTATAAAAAACAATATTGTAAATTATTGACGTCTACCAGACACGCCCCCTTTTTTTAGCAAATATTATCTAAGATGCTGTATTCGTGTTTATTGAGAAAGAAGTTCAAATTAAAGAGAACGCAGCAGTGTCATTGAAATGTATTTGTTTTGCTTAAGAGAGCACAACCAGTTATAATCTTGGGGAAAAAAATATTTCAGACTAATTGGATTATTATTTATGTTGATAAATAACTTTTTATAGTAGTTTTTTTTACCTGCTTTTGCGTAGTCGAAACTTTAAACACGTTTTTCTCAAAACCATGTGTTCAAAGTCGGTTATCGCTGTAACTTTAGAACGGCTTTACCAGTCAAGTTTGAAATTTTTTCAATTATTTTATACATAATTTTTCTCCGGATGAACGAATGACATTTTTTTGGACGATTATTTTTTTTTTTGTGAAATTATGAGTGAAATTTTGGCAAAATAAGCAATTTTTATTTAACATCCGCCATTTTTCGGAAAATACAAATTTTTTAAATCCCTCCGTTCATCTGGAGCATTATTTTATTAAATGATCCCTATTTGTTTTTTATTTCAGATGATCCAGTGACGAGCAGCAGTGAGCACCGCAAAACCCCTTGCGAATTTGCCGTATCCCACTAATTAATCAAATATTTTTTAATAAAAACACAATAAAAATTTCTTCAAATATATATCTTTCATGCTAAAAAATATTTGTTATTAACCATTTTAATGTGTGGCCAAAAAAAATTCTGAACAAGACCATTTCTTGTAAATCTTAACTGGCTACAGCTAATGTCAAAAATCAACGAAAAGCTAGCTTAAGTTCTGTCAAATACTTAACTCTCCGTTTGGCACATTTTCGGCGAGTCTCATTCGTACCTCATGGGTCTAGCCAGACCCACATACATTTTCAAGCATTTACTTGTAAATATTGAGTTTTTGTGATGAATTGAGACTTATTTATATATAATGTAGATATATATATTTTCAATTGTTTTTTGTTCTCGGTCGTTTTCGCATGTCTGAAACTACCTGCGCAGTCAAAAATATTGAAGAAAAATTTTTGGAATGTTAAAAAAAATAATTTTTTTATATTGTATGTTTTATTTTTAAGAATGCTGTCATAAACTTTCATTCAGCTAATTTTCTGAAGAAATATACTACATACATTTTTACTAATTATCTTCATGGCAACAAAAACAAATATAATCAACATTTTAGTGTTGTTGGCATACTGCGTTTTAACATTTTGAGCCAAAGGAACGAGTTTTTCGGCGTATTTTACCATTTTTTTTCTGCTTTTCGAATGTACTAGCACCGCTAAAGTGAATCTAAAGTGCAATCTAAAGTGAAGCAAAAAAACGAAAACGAGTCAAATGAGATGAAGTCAAGTCAAAATGAAAACTAACGGTAAATGTAATTTTAATCGAACTTGAATACTAACATTTATATGTCTTTCAAAAAAGGATTAAAAGGCCAAACGAGTACTGAATTGTTTATTGATGTGAGGGTTGTACATTCGCTGATCGAAGTGTGGGACAGCCAATGTGTTTGATAGTATGCCTAGGAAAATTCGTCTTGCATCAGATCCTTTGGTGCCATCGACTTCTATGCAAATGCAAAATGCAGCCAATGCCATTACATCTAGCATATTGCAGAAAAAAACAAAAGCCCAGCGTTTTGTTGATCGTTTTGAAGTAAAATGTGTAACCATTTGATCCATGCAGTCGACGCCCGCTTTATTTGCATTGTAAAACAATATTAGGTCTGTTTCCATACTCACGTGAAGTTAAGTTCGAGTAATAGAGAGTAACTTGATTATCTGTAAAATGATAATATTTATCAAAAAGTACGGAAACGACTTCAAGTAAGTTTCAAGCACAACAGCTGTTCACGCCTTTTTGCAAGAGAAAAAATTGATTTTTGCTTGAAATTATTGGTTTATTCTTTTAAGAAACACTTGGTACAAAATATATAAAACAATAATACTTGCATTTAGTGATTAGAATAATTTTTTTATCACATCTTATAATTTGACGATCAGCTGTTTGTAACTCGAAATTCGTGCTCGAAGTAATTTTTTAAGTAAAGTTCAAGTAATTGTAATAGAATAGAGAATGACATTTAGCTTGTTCCTCTTCTCTATCTCGAGCTTTCAAGAAACTTCAAAATACTTGAAACAAGAACGGAAACCTACCTATTGCTTCGTGTTTATTTGCTTCGCCTTGACAATCATTTGTAATGTACTCTTGACAGCAAGTTTAAAGACTTATTTTTTTTTTGGAACGTAGCTGCAAATTGAAACTAGATTGTCAACGAATAGAAAAAAAGCTTTTTCTAGTAATTATAATAGAATAGAGAGTGACATTTTGTTTGCTCTTCTTGTCTCTCGAGCTTGAAAAATGCGTAGAGAAATGCGTTCAAGTAACTTCAAGTTACTTGAAATGAGTACGAAAATAGACCTTATTGTAAGAATACACATAAATAAACAATTTCAAAGAGAATAAATGGCAGTTGGAATGGAAAATTTCCAAAAGAAAGATCAAAAGCAGAGCAACTTATGCAAACTGCATTATTTTTCATACAAAACATATGTAGGTCTACCCAGACCCATGTGGATCGTATTCGTACCATAAAATAACATAATGTACACCATAAAATCCTTACAATTATCCTTGCATTAGTTTTTCCATACTGATTGTTAGATAGAACGACAGCCAATGAAATTTTGGAAAGCTACATGAAATTTCAAGTCGCTAGCTTAATTAAAAATATGCTAAAATTAAAATGAAAATTGGAAAAGTTCTGGCCAGACCCATGTGTCAAACGGAGGGTTAAGTTGACCTAAATGACTTAAGCGAGCTCGTCTTTATGTCAAACAACTTACGACATATGCTTTAAAAATATTCGCAAATTTGTACATTAATTCGTTTTTGTTTTCGGTTTGCTCAGTTGATTTGTAACAAAAGGAATGAAACGCGAAAATAAAACTTATGTTAATTTAATTTATTTATTTATTTATTTATATATTTTATTGACATACTAATGCAACAAGACTAATGCAACAAGGCCTATAATTAAATCACTAGCCTCTAATTTCATCAGTATTTGTGATAACAGGGTTAATTATACAAGTACCTAATAAAAAAACTTAATAATAAAGCTTACACAAAACAGTAATGTTTGAATTTAAATTCGAATAAAAGTATTGCTTGATAGCTTAAATTACAATTCTGCTTGTGTAAAACTGAAAATTTACAATTATTGCAATGAGGAGAAAAAATATTCAATCGAAATTTAAATTGCACAGCATTGGTAATTGTTCTTAGATCAGTTGGTAGAGCGCTCCAAAGAGGAATTGAATACACAAAAAATTGTCTTTCCGATGCCAGACAAGAATGACGCATTTGTATTATAACATTTGATCTTCGTGATCTTGCAAACCCGAGTCTGTAGTACAGATAAACCGGCTCCCTAGTATAAACCACCTTGTGCAGTAAAATTAGTGAACGAAATTTCAGTAAATTGTCGAGAGTCATATTGTATAAACGTTTTGCATGCACGGAGACATGATCTCTACGTTTTAAGCTATAAACATAACGAGTAATGTTGTTGAAGAGAACATTTAGTTTGTGTTTAAATAAGCTGCCACAGTTAGCAAATATTTCGCACCCATAGAGCAGGGTAGGCATAAGGTACGATTTAGCCAGTAAGATACGTGTTCTAAGGGGCGTAAAATATTGAGTTGTCCATAAAACACGTAACATACCATACACTTTACCGATAGTGCTAGCTATATGAGTGTTCCACGACAATGTTCTATTAAATATTATACCTAGGTTTTTCACGCTATCCACACATTCAATATCACAATTGTTCAGTTTAATTTTTGGGAAGAGTGAATAGTCTACTGGTTTTTTTGAGATGACAATGCATTTTGTTTTTCTGGGATTTAAACATAGGCCATTTGATGTGACCCATTCGTTAACGCGTGGAAGATTATCATTTAGGTTCGAAACACAAGGGACGATAGACTCACGGGAACAACTAACATACAATTGGACATCATCGGCATACATATGAATATTACAATTTTCCAACACTTTTGGTAGGCAATTTATGTATACCGAGAAGAGCAGAGGACCTAACACCGAACCCTGTGAAACACCTCTGTCATTTTGTAGGAATTTTGATACAATGCCATTTGAACAAACTGCTTGTGTTCTGTTGGATAGATAGGATGATATCAAATTAGCAGCAGTCGGGGAAAAATGAAACAGATTCACAAGCTTATTGTACAACACAGAATGATCCACCGTATCAAAGGCTTTTGAGTGGTCTAAGAGCACTAGAAAGTTAATTTTGTTCTCATCAATACCTACTCTAAGGTCTTCAACAACATCAACTAGTGCTGTTACACAGCTTTGCTTAACTCGGAATCCAGATTGACATTCGTTTATTAAATGATTTCTATAAATGAACTTACACATTTGTCTATAAATTATTAGCTCTAGAACTTTTGATGCATACGACAAAATGGCTATAGGACGGTATTCATTGCACGTTTTTGGAATCGGTATTATTTTTGCCTGTTTCCAAGTGGAAGGATATATAGAAGTAGTGAGAATAAAATTAAAAATGTGTGTTACAAAAGGTAGTATTTTTGGGAGTAGGGCCTTGAGAAATACAGAATGAATATTGTCAAAACCAACAGCATTTGACTTTATAGCTAAAAAACACTCGAGAAAATGCGTTTGCTCAACGCATTCAAAACTAAAAACGTTGTTACTTCGCACGCTGTTAGGGTTAGCGAAAGATTCATGAGAGATTGCTGGCATTGGAAGATCTAGAAACTTTATATTTAAATCGTCTACATCAACATCATCACTTTTCCTACCTTTACACTTGCCCATTCCAATGTTTTTTATTTCCTGCCATGTTTTTTTGCTATCAATTACAGAAGAGAATTTTTCACAATAAAATTTTGTTTTTTCTGATTTTATTTCTGCAACAACAATTTTCCTAGCATTTTTGAATTCACTATAAATCTCCGGTGTCTTAAAATGTTTCCATCGATTGTATAGTGTATCACGTTGCAATATTAAGTTTTTAATTTTGTCGTTAAACCATGGGCGCTGAACAGGTTTAAAATTTTTATTTTTAAGTGGGACGAACTCCTCAAAAAGACTACTGAGGTTGGATTGCAAAAAATTATCTTGCTCATCGGGCGATGTCATACTGTATGTACTGCTCCAGTTGATATTTGAAATTCCAGACTCGAGGCGATGGTAATCTATACTTTTAAAGTCGCGAAACAAAAATGACTTTGGTTGCGTTTTCAACTGAAAGTCGCACGACACAAAAATTATATCATGTTTGGAAAATGAAGGATAAGATTATTATTATTATTATTATTTTATTTTCATTATTGTACATTAAGACTTATCTTTTATAATACATCAAAGGAGGAAAATCAAGTTGATAGATATTTACTTATATACTAACATTTATCTTAAAATATGTAAATAAATTATTAAATTAAAATATTAAAATAAGTATAATATATATAATTTCAAAGTTATTAAGTAATCAGTTTAAACAGTTTATTTAAAAAAGTAGAAAGAAAAGAAAGTTTTAAAGCAAAGAAAATAATGAATAGATAAAAGAAAAGAGAATAACATAGAAACTTAATTTAATAAATAATTATTCTATTTCTGAAAAGTATCTAAAAATTTCCCGTTTAAAGCTGGTTATAATATTTATTTGTTTCAAATAATTGGGCAATGAATTCCAAAGTCTTATGGTGCTAATAAAAAAGAATCTGCTACTGTTGAGGTAGCTGTGTCGCGGAACAATAAAGTTGTTCGAACGATTAGATTGGAAAAACTGTAATTTTTCATAGAGATATCTCGGGTGTCGAGCATTGATGAGTCCGTGTAAAAAAATTATATTACGCATATTTAAATATTGAACTAAATTACAACCAAGAATTTCCTTGCATTTCGCAGTGATATGATCCCAACGTTGGATTTTAAAAACATACCTAGCAGCATTGTTAAATGCAACAAGGAGCTTATGCTGTGAATGTGAGTCAAGCTTACTGTACACTACGTCTGCAAAAGTTATATGTGGCAAAATTAATTGAACTACAAGCCTTCGCCGAGTTTCAAGGGGGGTAAAGTCAGAAGAAGCGCGCAGGTAACGCAATGTCCCATAAATTTTATTTAGAGTGTAGTTGATGTGGTCAATACAAGAAAGATTTGAATTGAGAAAAAAGCCAAGGTTTTTCACTTTATTCACAACCTCCAACTGATCAGCTCCTATCAATAAAGGCGGAATATCCACAAAGCAAGAAATAGTTCTGGATATCGGCAACACTTTAGATTTTAGCGGATTTAACTTTAGCAAGTTAATAGCAGCCCACTTTTCCAGTAAAGACAAATCAGAGTTAAGTCTATAGCTTAAATCTTCTAAAAGGCCAATAGGTCTAGAGAGGTAGAGCTGAATATCAGCAGCATAAGCGTGAACTGTTGCATACTTACAAACAGTGAAAATATCATTTAAAAATATGGAGAAAAGTAGGGGACCCAGAATAGACCCTTGGGGAACACCGACAGCAACTGATTGCAGGGAAGAAATATTATTTCCAACTCTTACACGCTGCTTTCTTGCCTCTAGGTAATTAGATAAGAGTTTAACTGCACTGTCACTAAACTTGAACAAATATTTAAGCTTATAATAAAGCAGATTGTGATTTACCGAGTCAAAAGCTTTAGAAAAGTCAATCAGGCAAAGAAGGGTTACAAAGTTTTTATCATAAGATATTCTTATGTCATCCATAATTTTCATAGCTGCAGTCACACAGCTGTGACCTGTCCGAAACCCAGACTGAAGCGGCGATAAAAGGTGGTTAACGTTTAGGTATTCAGAGATTTGGTCAGACATTATCCGTTCAAAAACTTTACCTAGAGCAGGAAGTATGCTTATGGGTCTAAAATCCTTGGGATCTGAAGCAGAGTTAGATTTGGGAATTGGCATAACTGTAGCTATTTTCCATAATTTGGGGAAGTGGGAACAAGTAATACAGTGATTAATAATATGAGTGAGGGGAGCTAGTATAAAGTGGATAACTAATTTAATAAATTTAATAGGCATTTCATCGATCCCGACTGCATTCGAACTTATCTTCATTATACTTTTGGCAACATAGTCTTCACTGACAGAAGCAAACTCAAAAGAGGGAAAGGAAAATTGGTCAGTTTGTTCTGACAATTCAACATCAGAACTAGTACTGGCAGGACTTGGACATCCATTAGACAAAGGCTCCAAAGTACACTCACTTGGCGCTTTACTGAATACCCTATATTTTTTTAAATTTTGCCAAAGTTGCTTAGAGCTTAAACCAGAGTTTAGCTTAGAGCTGTAAAATTTTGACTTTTCTTGTCGAACAAATATATTAGCTGAATTACGCGCTCTCCTGTAGCTTTCCCAATTTCTATCTGTACGATTTTGTTTCCATTTAGAGTTGAGTTTGTTTCTTGTTTTTATGGCATACATAACACGACTAGTAAACCAAGGACAAGAACTATTAGACATTTGAATTGCTCGTAAAGGAACATGACGGTTAGACAAAACATTTAAGTTATTCATTAAACAGCTGAGCTTATCATCCACCGAGCCATAAAGCCAGCAGTCTGTCCAATTTGCAGCCAATAAATCATAGTATAGTGCAGAAAAATCAATTGATTTGTAGTCGCGGTAAGAAAAACTAACCTCAGAAGTTCTTTCAAGATTTATATTAAGACAACAAAAAATTAAATTGTGGTCGGACAAAAAGTTCATTTGGTCAAATTTTAAAATATAAGAGATATCTGAAACTAAGCAAACATCAAGCAGACTAGGCTCACAATCGTGCATATAGCGGGTGGGAATCCCATGGTTCGCTACATTTAAACCGCTCATTGAAGAGAGATAGTAAAAGTTATCTGTAGCAGCGTCATTCCGCAACAAGTTAATATTAAAGTCGCCACATATAAAAAGAAAATCATAGTCAATGACTTTTGTATTAAGGTCAGAGAAAAACTGTTCTGGACTATTGCAACGATTAGGATTGTAAGCACATGACACTTATATTTTTTTATTATGACCAAATAACTCAAAATTAAGGTACTCACAGACATCACTACTTTTATTCACAAATCTGACATTGAGACTGGACTTACAATAAATAGCCACACCACCACCCCTTTTACCATACCGGTCATTACGGAACAATCTAAAACCCTTAAAATCGTAAAAACTATCTGGAATATCGTTCTTGAACCATGTTTCAGTGACACAAACTATATCAACAGGTGAATTTTCAAACACATACCTTGCTTGATCTAATTTAAATCCGTTTAAACTTCGCGCGTTAAAATGTACAACATTCAGACCATCACATTGTTTACATAAAAGATATCTGATCATAAAGTAAAATTTTTGTTTCATCGTTTACAAGAAATATGTCAAGCAGTGTGTTAATAGTTTTTGTATAGTGCGTAGGCATAGTAGTGTTGACTGGAAAAAGTCCTAAAGTCTGCATTTCGAGAGCTAAGTGAGTTTCCTTTAAGAGATTGCTATTAAAATCGCCTGCAATAAGAATTTGTGAGTCGCCAAGAGAGATATTTTCAATGAGTTGAATAAGATTTGTCATATCAATAGTTCGATTGGGACGGTAGACATTACCAATAAGGAACTTTTCATTTGCATTTGATATAGCAATAAACAAATATTCAATAGAACAACAAGTATCTGACTTACAAATTAGCTTACACGGGATATTATCACGCACATAAATAGCTGCACCACCTGCATCAGCCAATCTGTCTGCGCGAAACATTTTAAAGCAACCAAAAATTGAACAAATTATCGTGGATATGCTCATTAAGCCATGTTTCTGAAATACAAAGAATATCAACGCCTGAACTCTCGAAAATATACCTTGATTCATACATCTTATTAACAACACTTTGCGCATTAAGATGGCATATATTAAGTCCAGCCCTTTGCTTACACAGTATTCGAACTAAATTAAACGTGTTGTCTTTGGAACGAAGTCGATCGCTAGTCAACAAGTTTGACATGTGTGAGAAGAGGTGTTTTTTTGCTACCATGCGTGCTCTTTAAATTCGTTTGAAAGAAAAAAGCACTGATTCCTTACGGAGCATTCGATTTGAATCGCTTTGGCTGCAGCCAGATCAATATAACGAAACTTGATGAAAAAGCTGGCTTGAGCTGTTATGGTTTTTACGCATCATTTCTATGTATTTGTATAAACTTTGGCATTAGCTGCCGCCAGCTCGAGCCTTTAGGTGCTTTAAAAAACTAATAAAAAAATCTTAATTTTTGCATCATCAACATTTTCATATCAAAAAATCAAACGGCTAGTAAAATATATTAACAAGAAAATGTAAATATTTATGACTTCACAGTTGTCAGTTTTAAATTAACACGATTATTCCATGCATAATTGGCACATTTTTTGCTAGGCATTTTTTATTCATTTTTGCTAACCACACTATTATCTAAATACATAAATGGTTATATTTATGACATCCCTTAGTATTTGTTTGACATAAGCTAAAATGTCATAAAATTTCCAAGAATACTGAATCTTCACATTTTTGTTGTTGCACAGTTCTAGACAGCAGCTGGTCAATAAATAATAAAAATTTCTTGATTACTAAGAGAAGCTCATTTCAAAAAGCAACAACCATTCATGTGCTCCTCCACACCGTGACTTCATAAATTTTTTGTTCCAACATGCCCACAAACA
This sequence comes from Dichetophora obliterata, assembly GCA_963920525.1. Lineage (NCBI taxonomy): Eukaryota > Metazoa > Arthropoda > Insecta > Diptera > Sciomyzidae > Dichetophora > Dichetophora obliterata. The sequence goes on from OY986438.1 coordinate 34,813,413, forward strand.
TAAAATTTTAAAGCATGATTTTCTTTTTTAATACTTTTTTAATAGTTTTTTTTTTTTTTTAATACATTAATGTGTTAATGTGGTAAATTGATCCTGGCATTGTTAAAGTTTTTATGATGAAGTTGCTTTTCTTGCTTTCAACTACGTGTACTTCTATTTCAAAATAAACGATGCTGTTACGATGTAAATATTCGCGTGAAAATTTCATTCGTTTGTGAAATACAAAGAAATTTAAATATAATTAAAATACAAGTTTTCTAACAAGTACCTTAGAACGTTTGTCTGTCTGTCTGTCGGTCGATAACGATGGAGGAGCTCGAACAAATCGACATGGTGCATTTCTGCATTTATGGAAAAATCTTGTCGGCTCATTACCAGGAAGTTACAGTCGAAGTAGATTTGTTGTTTTGCTAAGCGCATTTTTTGTAAGGAAGGAGCAGTAAAATGCTCTTTGTTTAAAAAAAAAAAAACCATAAAAAAAAACATTAAAAAAAATAAACAGGAATAGAGCAATACACTCTATAGCCAAATGCTCGATATGCTTGGGGCGTGTTAAGTTATGTATTAACATGTATGTATGTGTACTTAGAATCCAACCAGCAGCTAACTCTACGCAATCCCATGAGAAACCATTTCAACGGTTGAGAAATAACTATATAAGATGTTTGTTTGTTTGTTTGTTTGTTTGGTTCTGTTTGTTTCTATCTGAGGCAGAGGTTCGACGTTAAACTCATTTAAATAACATAACCGGGAGCTCATGGGGCAGGCACTGTACTTGAAATCTGTGCTCGCACAGTAGGCTTTCTCTATACCACTTGAGTTTTCGAATGATTTTGAAATTCCATTCAAATGAAATAAATTGCCGCAAGAATTCAAAAATTAATTTAATTAATGTGAAAGACACGGGATACCGGTGAGTACCATTTCGAATGAAATGGAAATTTCGCCATAGCAGCTTTGATGATTTTCCAACGTAAGCGTAACAGTGAGCAGTAAATTTTAAATGAGTTTTCGGAAGAAACATAACAATTTTGTTAATGTTGAGCTTTATTTATAAGTGGGGAAAAATTTGGCTACAATTCATCTAACATTCAATAGCCACTGAATGTTCCCAGCCAGCTAATAGCTACGCACAAGCTGCGCTTTTCCAGATTTGGCCGCATTTTTGTGCGTTCGTCTTTTTAAACGAGCAACCACGTGCGGTGTTTCACCCTTAACCCTCTAAAATAAGAAGCATGAGTAAGGTGACCATCTGCGTCGAAATAAACGGTAAGGTAACCGTTTACCGACAGAAAGCCTGAAATCAGTGCCAGCCAAGGTTCATTTATAAGATTGTGGCACTTGAGAGAGAGCTCGGTCGAACTGTTAGAATGGATGAAAAGAAATGAAGAAAATGAATGCTTAGAACAGAGAAAAGCACAGTGATAGTTCGAGCAAAGGCGGAAAAAGAGTGCATTTCTCTCAAGTGCCACAACCTTATAAATGAACCTTAGTGCCAGCCAAAAATAAAAATGAGTGTGTGTTGGTGAGCAGAAAAAAATGTGCACTGAAAACAAATTTATTCAAATTCAAGCATTTCAAACTAAACTGAGAAATGTAAATTTTATGCTAATGTTTTTTGCAAGTAAAAAAAATTTTAAAAATCTTCAGCTTTTGAAGAAACAAGAAAAATTGTTTTTCTCTTTATAAAGTCTTTGCTTTTCTACATCATCTCATTGCAAAACATCCGTATGAGACAGTTGGTAATGCCTTTTTACATTACTTTTCTTCATTCCTTGGAAAACAAAGCAAAACATAAAACGCATTCCTTGAAAAGCTTTTCAAATCATAAAATATTTTTCATACATATTTTCACTCGCCATTTTCATACATTGAATTTCGCGCTGTGGAGTATCATAACCCAGCGGTAAATTAAGCAGAAATTTTGAAACATATCCGAATGTTTTATAAGATCTCTAACATACAATTTTGCTCCGAATGTCACTAGTCCGATTGTAAGTGAAAATGTTGCTGATTGAGAGGAGCAAAGAGCAAAAGCACAAAGAAAAATTACGAAATAAGTAGGAAACTTTTTCATATGGAAATATCTCCAAAAAAATTCGAGACCGACATTTTATTTTTACGCTTTTAGAGCAAAAAATCCCAAATACATACATTTAATAAAAATTAACAAAAAAAAAATTTACGCGTGGGCCGTAAACTGCACATATGCCAATATTTTCACCAAACTTGAATTTTCAAAAAGTGGAAAAAATGCAACATTCCCTCTTGAATGAAGAAAAAACCGACTGGCAACACTTACACGAATGTGAACAAACAAACTTCAAAATTTTCAAATTCGATCAACTCGTGCTTTTGTTAACAGTTTTGTTTGTATTAGAGAATAAAAAAGTTTTGTAAACAAGTTTTGATATTTTATTCAATATTTATTTCAAGTGAATCAATTACATATATACAGGGTTGCCAATATTCGAAGCGCCCATCTGGCAACACTGTAACTTTCCGCAGTGATGCCAAATCGACTAATGACATACCGCGTTTGAAGCGTCATTCCAAGCAAATGTTTACAATGGAACAGTACTCGCCACGCGAACGCTCTAAAATTGTTGAAATTTACATTCAACAAAAGAAGTCAATAGTGAAAACTCAACGTGCTTTCAAAAAAATAAATAAAGTGAAAAGTGCGCCTTCCAAGAAAACAATTTATCGTTTGTATGAAAGATTTACAACTGGTAATACTCTTGGTAACCCAAAGAGGCCAAATAAAAAGCGACCAAGGCGATCGGATGAGAATATTGCAGCCGTACGAGCCAGTATTGAGCAGTCACCAACAACATCCCAAAATCGCCGTTCTCAGCAGCTCGGCATTCCCCGATCCACTTTACAACGCATTTTACGTGTTGATTTGAATTTGTTTCCGTACAAAATTCAATTGGTAAACAAATTGTTGCCTACCGATAAGCCACGTCGATTGGAATGGGCCCAAAGAGTCATCGAAATGGCTGAAGAAGACGAGCAATTTTGGCATAAAATTATCATGAGCGATGAAGCTCATTTTCAGTTGAACGGAACGTTAAACAAACAAAATTGCCGTATTTATGCCACTGAAAATCCACAAGAGATTCAAGAGGTACCTCTTCACGATGCAAAAGTCACTGTTTGGTGCGGCGTTTGTGCTAAAATGCTCATTGGGCCGTTCTTTTTCGAAGATGATAATGGCCACAGAGTTACTGTCAATCAGGAGCGTTATCGCGATATGATAAACAATTTTTTCATGCCAATCGTTCGTCGAAAGCGTATCAGGCACTACTGGTTTCAACAAGACGGCGCGCTACCACACACAAGCCGCACTACAATCGATTTTTTGAAGCAATTGTTCCCTGGCCGTTTGATGTCAAAAAATGGTGATTTCGATTGGCCGCCAAGATCACCAGATTTAACGCCTCCAGACTTCTTTTTGTGGGGTTATTTGAAATCAAAGGTTTGTAATCAAAACCATGGAAAATGCTGCAAAACGGGCACAATATGTCGTAGAGGCCAATGGCGACCATTTACGAGATATCATATTCAAGAAATAATGTAAGCAAATCTACTTGAACCCAATTAAATGATATTCATGACGAACAGACAAAAAATTGTGGTTTCTTTGATTTATTTAAAAATAAAATGGGCGCTTCGAATATTGGCAACCCGTATATATCTTAAGTAAGTGTTATTTAAAACATATCAACAACATCAGGATGGATGGATTGAGTAGCAGAAATTTAAAGCGGCTGGCAAAAAAAGAGGAGGAAATTTATAGAAAAAACAGACGTGTGTCCACCCATATAACTTCATTTGGTAACGTAAAAATTCCCCTTGCTAGTTTTAGTGTACCTACTGAGGCAGAGATTCCAGGTGCAAGTACTGAGAATAGGTTTAAAAGTCAACATCACCCGCTGCAAACAGTGAAACAGAAATTTCTTGTGCAACTGACGATTTTGACTTCCCCACAATCCCAACTGAAGCAGAAATTGAAATAACCAATATCTCATTAAAAGTCAAACTCGCCTCTTGGTATCGTAAGTACCTGCCAGGAAGTTTTTGAAAATGTTTATAGAAAAAATTGAAAAAAGACAATAATACTAAATTTTATTTTGTACAGGGTGTCGCAGACATATTGCCATCCCCTTTTTCATATGTTTGTATTTAAACTATTATAAGAGCTTAATCTGTTAATTTTGCAATACTTATATACGAGTAATAAATACGATTGAATGGAACACACACATGTGTATAATAAGCATTCATTAAGCTACAATGTTTTCACATAGGATAATTGGACTTCCTTGTACAATGTTTCTATATCGTATATATCTAAACTCTCCTTACAATGTTTCCACCTTAGATTTATCCGAAGTCACATACAATGTTTCCACATTAGATATATACGACGTCACATACAATGTTTCCACATCAGATATATCCGACGTCACATACAATGTTTCTACATTAGATGCATCCAACGTCACATAAAATGTTTCCACATTAGATATAACCAACGTCACATGCAATGTTTCAACTTAGGATGTATCTGCTTCCTATGACAAGCTTGTGTAAATGTAAAGTACAATTAAGCATAGGCTTAGGATGTATCCTACATACATTGTATGTTAGATATCATAGGTCTTGTTAAGATCATTTTTACCGCTGGGCTCTTATGCCTAAAATGCATAAAAACTGAGCATTTGCTCCGACTCGATTTTTCAAGTAAAAAATAAATAACTGCTCTAGATGCTACTTGAAAAATCGAGTCGGAGCAAAAGCTCACTTTTTATGCATTTCAGTCATTGGCTAACCTCAGAGAGTAAAAAACTGCCATGTGAAGCTTCTTGAGAACTTCGTTTGGAGTCGACATTAAGCTTGTAGGTCCAGTTTCCGATAATTTGTGTTCAAACATTTAATAACACGCACAACACAATTGATCAATAAGAAGATCGGTCAAAGACCTCTCTAGGGCTGAAATGACCTATTTATTGTCATTCCTGTAACCGTCATTCCTGCCATTTTGTGTCATTTCTGTAACCACTCAAAAACACACATAATGCATACAAATCAATTTCATGACGTCATACCGTGTGGCCTTTTTACTTTGGGGCCAAATAGTATAAAGAAACCTTAATTCTAGCATCATGTTTTATTTTCAACCGACTTCAAAAAGGAGGAGGTTCTCAAGTTGGTTGGTTTTTTTTTAAATGTATGTACATCGATAACTCCTAAAGTACTTGCCCGATTGCCACAATTTTTTGTCAACAGATAGAGATATTAGATGTGGAGGTGCCCGCATTAAATATTAAAACATTAAAATATCTTATATACATAAACATTAAAAAAGTGGGCGGTATTCGAGACAGGGGCGTGGTAATATAAGAAAAACTTTGTATATCGAATAATATTAACACTAGAGTACTGAAATTTAGTACAGGAGTAGGCACAACTATTAAAATTTATGTTTAAAAAAGTGGGCGTTATTCGATATAAGGCGTGGCAATATTAGAAAAACGCTGTAACTCGAATAATATTCACACTAGGGTACTGAAATTAGGTACAAGGGTAGGCATAATGAAAATTTATTGTGAAGAAAGTGGGCGTTGTTGGACAAAAGGGCGTGGCAATATAAGAAAAATACTGTATCTCAGTTAATATTAACACTTAGGTACAGGAAATTGGTACAGAGGTAGGAACATTTATTAAAAATAATGTAAAAAAGTGGGCGTTATTCTATAAAGGGCGTGGCAATATAATAAAAACCCTGTAACTCGAATATATTGACACTAGAATACTGAAATTAAGTACAGGGGTAAGCATAATTATGAAAATGTGCAGTCAAGAAAGAAGCCGTCGTTGGACAAATGGGCGTGGCAATATAAGAGAAATACTGTATCTCAGTTAATATTGACACTAGGGTACTGGAAATTGGTACAGGGGTTGAAACAATTATTAAAAATTACGTTTAAAAAGTAGGCGTTGTTAGACAAAGGCGTGGCAATATTAGAAAAACGCCGTAACTCGAAAAATATTGACATTAGGGTACTGAAATTAGGTACAGGGATAGGCATAATTATGAAAATTTACGGTAAAGAAAGTGGGCGTTATTGGACAAAAGGGCGTGGCAATATAAGAAAAATACTGTTTCTCAGTAAATGTTGGCACTAGGGTACGAAAATTCGTTACAAGCATAGGAAAAATTGTTATCATAATCTCTAAAAAGGATGAAAAAAAACTTTTTAACAAAAAAAAAACCAACTTCAAAACCACTACAAAGTACAAAATAATTTAAAATTACTTTTTAAAAAAACTTCTTGGTCAAATTTGATAATTTATTTATATATAGTATTAAATTGGAAATGGAATTATTACAATTTTTTCTATTTTCTATTATTATCATAAATATATTAATTTTGTCCATGAATAAAAAACCTTTAAAGTCGGAGCTTATATAATCAGACTTTTATAAAATAAACGCTCCGGCTTTAAAGGTTTTTTATTAATGGAGAAATTAATATATTTATGATAATAATACAAAATAGTAAAAAAATTATAATTGTAAGATTTCCAATTTAATACTATATATAAATAAATTATCAAATTTGACCAAGAATTAATGCGAAAAGTCATTTAAAATTATTTTTTATTTTGTAGAGGTTTTGAAGTTGGTTTTTTTTTTTTGTTAAAAAGTTTTTTCCACTTTTTCATTTTTCAATTGAGAAAGGGCACTTTTGGCAGAATCGACTATAAACGGTGGCTGTATATTGCCTGTAGTATAAACTACCAAATATTAAAAAAATGCAAAAAAAAAAACAGAACTATCTTTAATCCGAATGCTTAAATTTAAAATTTATTGATGCAGACTTGAACAAAACTTTTACATAACTATTTTTGACCCTTTGTTTTTTAAACTACCACACCAGACATTATTTTTTATTTAATTATGAAAGGTTATTTCAAACCATTCCAGCTCACGGCTGGCTATCGCTAGAGTCGATATATTCAGAGAATAAACATAACATAAACCAAGGATTATTTTGAAGAACTGTCCCGAATAACTTTTTTCATGTATATGCATCACAATTTTTGCCTTGCTCAATGTTTATCTCTTAATTTCGTTGCACTATGCTAGATGAGCAGAAAAAGAGAAGAGTAGAGAGCAATATAAAGTTCATTGAAACTCTCAAAACACAAACGCGTGAAAGGAAAACGATTAAGCAATGCGTGGCATCTGGGATGCTTTCTTAACAACTGAACACTTAAATTAAATATGCTTATTATTAAAAAGGAAAATACCCCTATAAAATGTTGTAGCACACATACGATATTTTAAAAATTTTTCATAAAAATCGGAACAATATTTTTGGTGTTTACTAGTAAAAAAATAATTTGCACTTCACCTTTATATAATAGTACAGATACATCTTAAATATCTTTAATATAGATATATATCTTAAATTCGACGTTAAACTCATTTAAATAACATAACCGGGAGCTCATGGCGCAGGCACTGTACTTGAAATCTGTACTCGCACAGTAGGCTTTCTCTATACCACTTGAGTTTTCGAAAGATTTTGAAATTCCATCCAAATGAAATAAATTGGTAAAAAATAATTTCAACTTTATATAATAGTATAGATATATCTTAAATATCTCAAATATAGATTTATCTTAAATTAAGGTAAAATTCGAAGACAAGTCAATTCGGATGAAAACCACCCCTACCCCTCATACGAAGTGACCTTATAAAAACGATAAATTCTCTTTCAATTACATAAAAATTTGGTGTTACGACTTGAAATTTCTCACAAAAGCTTTACAAAGCTTAGCATTAAGTCAGAAGTACGCTTACGTTACATACAAATTGATTTCATAAAAATAGCAAATTGGTTTAAATTGGAAAATTAATGAATTCACTGGATATTTTACAACTAAGCTTTGCTATTTGAAACGAACTCTGAGTTAAAAATTTAGAAAAAACCAATAAAAACAACACCTAACTCCATTGACATCATCAAAATAATAAAATCATCATAACTTCGAAAGTAATAAAACACGGCCGGGGGTGTATTTTTACTTCGGCCTAGTCAAAGATCAATTCTTACTAGTTTTCAACAAATTTTGTAAATAAAAATTAAATAAATTTGTCTGAATATTTAACTATTACTACTCTATTGAACATAAAAAGAGCCAAAGTGAATTTTTTAGTGAACAATTTTCGAATGCAAGCTGGTCACTTTAAGCATACCAAATCTTAGCTCAACAACCTCGTATATTTATTCAAATATTCTAACGCACAAAACTTGAGCGTTGATCTGTTTTTTTAAGTATTCTATGTTATTCCTGTCTCAAACCTGATGACGGCGCATGAAGCTCCCTTCACCTCTTCATCTCCATCGTTCAGCAGTTTTGTGAGCTTGTAAAATTTAATAATGGCACGAGCTCCACCTGGGTGCAACACTCTACACTTGTCTTTCTTTGTTACTTTGTGTTTTTCATGTTGTATGTGGGTGTTTTTTTGTTTTTGTTGTTTTTTGTTTGTTGGTTATGGCTTTTCTTTTTGTTTTGTTTCACTTTCAGGAATGACGAGACTAAAAGTTCAGCATTTTCCTTTGCCTTTCCCATGCTTTTCCTTTGCTGTGTAGCCTTTTGGGCTTGCCTCTACCATTCAAGGGTTCGGTCTTGGCTCGCACGGCTTTCGTTTATGTTTTGCACCCTTTTAACAAAGAACACCAAAAGAAAAAGTTTCTCCAACAGTTATGCCGGGTTTCAAGGGTATGTTTGGTCGTTACAGTAAATCATTTAAATGGATTTCACTCAGTCTAAATTACCGTGCGGATGTCTCGAGTCAAAACTAAAAATAGATGGAGTATGAATGAGGGTGGTTGTGTTGTCTCGACCTTAAGCTTGATTGCCTGCCTGCATGCTGGCTTTTCTTCCTGTGTGCTCGCTCGTTCGTTCACTGGGGTAGGTGGGTGGGTGTTTGGTTGGTTAGTGTTCCATTAAGTTCTCGGTCTTAATGTCTGTGCAGTGAGGGAAATGTGTTTTTTTTTGTGCTCAATATGATTTGATGTGAAATACAAATATGTGGAACGCCAGGGCGCTGAACTGAAAGTTTTTTGGGACAGAAATTGGTACGAGTAGGTTGAATTGAGAAAATCAATAACCTGAGAGGTAGTTTTACTATACATAAGATGATGTCTGCCAAAAAGTTTATAGTTAATATTTATTGGAGCACAATCCAAATTTTAATGGGAAATTGTATGGATTGAGGGGACAGTAATTGGAAATTGTGTGATATTACACTTCAAATCAGGGTTCGCAAAAACTCACATGTAATGTGAGCAAAACTGAACTACAACTCATGCATATTGTTAATTTGCCGACCGATTCTCTTCGCTTTCCTAACTTACGCATAAAATATACGCCCTTTCGTCAAATTATCAGAGTGATAAAAAGTTTTTATTACTCTGAAATAGTTTTTGTTCACAGATTGGGCTCTTCAAATAAACTGATTTGAACAATGCTCTCTGCTTTCAGTCATTTAATATGTCTCGGGCATAAGTTTTTGTAATGATAAACTAATTTCATTTGAATTTTTGCACTCAGCCAAAAAGACCATAAAGGGGGGCTAATGTGACCAAAAAATTGACAAAGCTTCCCAAGAGTGACATCTAGAGGGGTTATATGTAGTATTAGGTCCTATTATTTTTTCACTCTAAAAATGTTTTCCCAAAATACAGATCCCTTTCTGTCACTCTACCGAAAGTCCCCTACAAAAATAAAAAAAAAATAATGTCGATTAGTTCATAAAAACACGGGCCCATGTAGACCCCACAGAGGGGTCAAATGTATGAGCTGGTCCTATTATATTTATCCCCAACATTTCATCTGACCACACCTATTTCGTTTCTGCCAACATTCTGGGGGTTCTAATTAGAGATGGGCGCGTGAGTAAGTTTGACTCACGATCTGACACACTCACTAAGTGTTTTCTTCTAATCACACACGCGCACGATTAAAATTATTTATTTGACTCACGATCACACACGATCACGATGGCATTTTTAAAGAATGAATATCAAGTGAATAATGAATAAAAAATGAATAATGAATAGATAAAATAATGAATAACTACTGATTGATGAATAAAAAAATTAATAATGAATAAATAATGAATAATGAATAACAAATGAGTAATGAATAATAAATAAATAACGAATAAAAAAAGAATAATGAATAAAGAAAGAATAACTGAAAATTCTGAAATTTTTTGTGAAATGCATTTTGCGAATATCATTCAAATGAATAAAAAAATATTTAAGTAAATAAAAAATTTTAATATGACACGTTTTAAAAACGAACTAAAAAGTATAAAATAATTTCTCCTAGAGTTGGGCTTTTAGTTCAACTAAAAACGTGGGGTGCATGCTATAGTCATTATTCTGAATAACGAAAATTAATAATTGAGATAAATAATTAATCAATTTTTTATAAAAGAATGTGAATTAAAAATGTTCTTTATAAATCAATTTTGCATTCATTGACTGCATTCTTATTTTGTTATTCACTGATTCATTTTTTTATGAATAAAATCAAATTTATTGCATTCTTTTACAGCTCTGAGAAGTGGTCAGTCACGATGAACCACGTCGTGATCATGAGGGAATCCAATAAAAATTACGAAATATTCGTGATCGTACGTGATTGTATTTTATCTCATGCGTGACTGCTTGAGGTAAATTTGGCAATTTTAATAGAAATAAAAAGCTGACAAATTGCTTTTAATAGTGCTATATCTACCATTTTTTTCTTCTGCACCTTTCTGTGTGCTGCTTTTGCCAGAAGATACTCTTCGGAAAGTGTTTTTCTTGCTGATGCTCTTGTCAGGTGCTAATCCTGCAAAAGTATCGGTGCAGCTACTGTTTCTGCGAGAGTGTGGTTTCTGCTACTCCTGCCTGTGTGCTGCTCTTACCATAGTGCGTGACCGTGAATCAAAAAATAATTTGAATCGTGAGAATTCGTGATTAGAAGAAAAAACATCGTGAATGTGCGTGATCGATAGTGAGTCCAATAAATTATTTCAACCTTTAGCGTGCGTGTTTAAAAATAAAACATTCTGATTCAAAATTACTCAGGCTCCCATCTCTTTTGCAAATGGCAGAAAAACTGTAAATCAAAATCATTACTACATTTTGCACAGATTTTAAAAATGAAGATAACAAATTATGACACGAAGAAATTCAAGTACCGAATGCTCACGCACGAGAAAAATTCAAGCACGAGCCCTCATTAATATTTCTTAACTTTTGAGTCTTCGCTCACGACCACGATGTGATTCATAGTAACACTCCGTGTCACGGCTGAATGCGTCCATCTCTAGGTCCAATAAAAAATATAAAATCTTAAGAAAAATGGCTCATATCTCTTCCGAATTGACCCGTAAATTGATATAAAATTTGACAGTCATATTATTTTTTCACTTACATAATTTAAACTCAACACACCTATCCCTATTGCCACCCATCTAGGCTTCCAAATAAAAAAATAAACAAAAACTTAAAAAAAATATTCCGAAATGACCTAGTTCAATAATTTTTTACCAACATTTGGGGTCCACAAAAAAAAAACAGAAACGTAAGAAAAGGTGTAAACAGTTCAAATTGACCCCTAAATTAACCAAATGTATGAGCCGGTTAATTTTTTTTCACCCTTAACATTTTTAATGAACACACCCACCCCGTTTATGGCATCTTTAGAAAAAAAACTTAAACTCCTTTAAATCATTATGTCACCAAGCGATGAATAAGTTTATCATTTAAAAATTTTTTAAGTGATGAAAACTCAACATATCGCATCATCACGGCGCACAATGTAACGGATGGACAATGATGGACGATGAAATATCATATATAAGTGTTTTTGGGGTAGCTAAATTTAAAACTTCTATTTTTTTAATTTCTAAACCGATTACCAAGCCCACCTACCATATAAACCAGATAGAAAAGTAAGCATAACTCTAGTGTTAATACAGCAATAGTAGCGAACTCTTAGCACATCAAATATTTTAGAAATATTACCTACTATACCAAAAATTAACATGATTGAACTATGGACACGCCCACCTACAATAGTAACTTAATGAAAAATTAGTTATAAATAGGTTAAACCAACAAGAATCAAAACGGTTGATCAACATGTCACTAAATATATTAACGATACTATTTCTTCAAAAAAATAGGCTTATTTGGTCACGCCCACCTCCAAGCAAACAACAAGGTATTAAAGATTATTATGACAAAAATATCGACAGTTGTAAATAATGTTCACTTAGACAATTAAAATGTTTTTAAAATAATTTTGAAAAATCAAAGTAAAAAAGAGTTAATTTTTTCTTAAAACTAATGACTACTTACACTAGTCACTAGACATTAAAGTTTTAAAAGTAATTTTTTTGTTTTAAAAATTTCACAAAACGTTCTAAATGTGTGGTCAAGGTAAAATATAAAATACAAAATAAAATAAAAAATGTTGAACCGCTAAAATAGCTAATTCTGTAACGTAAATTTCTTTAATGCAATAATGAAATATCAAACATTTTGTGAAGCAATTGCTATCCCCCTGTTTTCTTTTTATAATTAAAAATAATTGGATAAGCAACCATTTACCTAGAAATTTAGTGTTGTCAGACCAGTAAAATGTGGCTAAAACTTAAGCCTAAAATTCTTGAGGATCTACAGGTTTTATAAGCTCTAATTTCTATATTTTTTCTACTTTTCTACATCAAACATTTTTTCCACCTATAAGCCGCTTTATAGCTTCAGAATTGAAAAAAAAATAATTACCGGACTTTATCACGTAACGCAATCACGTCATCATCATCGGACAGCAAATTCATGTCGAATATTCGACCAAAATTAAAACCAAGCTACATACATGTTTAATGATGCTGATACGATTTTTGTTGGTTTGTTTTTAATTTTTATACTGATCATACGGTATGTGAAGCGGATTGCAAGATCGTCTCATTGCAAGTGCTGACACAGAAATGCTAGAAAATAAATCTCTTGTGACTAGATAATATCAAGAAAAAATTCTAATTAAACTCAGAGCGATGTTTTATGCTGCCGCATCGCAACGTCTCATTTTGGGAGGTGGGGAGGTGGGAAGAATGACAAAATATAATGAAAAATATGGCAACATGTTAACGGCAAACAAAAATCCATCTGTCAGCACACGCTTAAGATTTAGTAGGATTAGAAACGCTACAAAAAACATTTGAATAGCGATATAAGTACCTTAAAATAAATTTAAACAAAAAGTTAATGCATTTTTAAAAACACAGACCGTAGCGTGTGTCATTACATAAATTATTCAAAGCACGCTTTATTTGGTGATTGAGGCCAACTTAAATGTTTTTTTACTTGAGAAAAATTCTTAATAATTGTCAGCAAAAGGTTTGCGGTTTTTGTACAAACTATAAATGTGTTTGCAGCTTCTCTCGCTTATTTCGACTAATGCGCAATGTTTTCTGTGTTACATTTATTTATAGACAACAGAGTTTTGAGACTTCTTAAACATTCAAACTTATAATTCCTTGTATATTATTTAGCGGGAAACCGAAGGCGAACCTTTACAGGGTAACATGTCTGACTGTCTCAACCTGGCGAGGCCAGCATAATCCTTGTGAAATCGCCTCAAGTCGACTCAAACCTCCACGTGGTGTTTCCTGGGCAACGTCTGGAATGTCTGAACCCTTAATTGGGAAGGTGCCTGTATCCAACTGACTGATACAGGAAATATACAAAGCTGATTTCAGTGCTATCCAAGAAATGCGATGGGAAGGACACGGTTGCATTCGGCATGCACCCTGTGATATCTACTACAGCGGCCATGCGGAGAAGCACGAGTTTAGATGCGGATTTGTAGTTGGCAAGAGACTACGGCTCCACGTCCTGTGATTCACACCTGTGAACGAACGTTTTGCCATAATCCGCATCAAGGTTAAATTCTTTAATATAAGCCTAATATGTGCGCACGATCCGACAGAAGGCAAGGACGATGAGACCAAGGAAATTTTCTACGAGCGGTTCCCTCGTCACAACGTAAAAATCGTGCATGGTGACTTCAACGCTAAGGTAGGCAAGGAAAATATATTTGGTCCAACAGTCGGAAAGTTCAGCCTCCACGACATCACTTCCGATAATGGAATGAGGCTGATTGACTTCGCCGCAGCACGAAACATTGTCGTAAACAGGACTAGATTCAAGCATCTCAATATTCATAAGGCCACCTGGATGTCCCCTGATCAAAAAACCAGACATCAAATTGATCACGTTTTGATCGATGGAAGGCACCTTCCAGTAAATTGGATGTACGCACGATACGTGGTGCAAGCATTGACTCGAATCACTATCTTGTCGCAGCCAAGATCCGTACACGTCTGTGCGCAGCTAAGAATGCACGCAACCCTACACAGAGAAAGCTAGACGTCGACAAGCTGCAATCGAAACAGACAGCCGAAGCTTTCGCCACTCGACTCACTCTTGCTTCAAAGCACTCCTCCAATCGATGATATATGCGCGCAGTGGACACACATTTCCAACTCCATGCGTGCTGTTGCTGAAGAGGTGATTGGCTACCACCGCCCTCGCCGAAACCAGTGGTACGACCAGTGGTGTCGCGACGCCACTGCAGAAATAGACACCGCCTACAAAGCCACCCTGCGTTGGTTGTAACGCGCGCTGCTAAGGAGCGATACAAAGAGAAGAGGAGGTAAGAGAGACGTATTTTCAGGCGGAAAAAAAGAGAGGCAGAAAAGCGCGAGCAGGAGAAGATTGAGATGTATGGTGACAGGAATGAGGCCCGAAAACTTCCGAAAAAATAAGACGGCTTGCCGATGGTTTCCCTCCTTCCTGCAAGGATGAAAACGGGAATCTAGTGACAGATGTCCAGAGTACACTGACGTTATGGAGGGAACACTTCTCTAAGCTGCTAAATGGCGACGCTGACAACAATCCCACCAATAGAGATGATATTCCGGAAACCCCGATTTCGGATGACAGCGTTGAGGTTCCACTGTCCGACTATGATGAAGTTCTGACAGCTAAAACTCGGCTTAAAAATAACAAAGCCGCGGGAGCTGATGGCTTACCTGCTGAGCTGTTTAAGAACGGAGACGAAGCTCTACTTAAATGCATTCACGATCTTCTATGCAGAATATGGTCGGAAGAATGCATTCCGAACGATTGGAATATCAGTGTACTCTGCCCAATCCACAAGAAAGGCGATCCCACGATATGTGCCAATTACCGTGGGATTAGCCTTCTTAATATCGAATATAAGGTCCTGTCGAGCGTTTTATGTGAAAGATTGAAGTCTATTGTAAACGAACTGATCGGACCTTATCAGTGTGGCTTCAGACCTGGAAAGTCCACCATTGACCAGATTTTCACGCTACGACAAATCTTGGAGAAGACTCAAGAAAAACAAGTCGACACCCACCATCTTTTTGTCGACTACAAAGCCGCCTTCGACAGCCCAATAAGGAAGCACCTGTATTCCACCATGTCTAAATTTGGTATTCCTGCAAAACTAATATGACTTTGCAGGATGACACTGAGCAACACCAGCAGCGCAGTTAAAATCGGGAAGGACCTCTCCCCACCATTTGTTACCAAACGAGTTTTCAAGCAAGGGTATTCTTTATCGTGCGACTTTTTCAACCTAATGATGGAGAAGATCATCCGAGCTGTTGATCTGAGATGTAGTGGCACAATATTCTACAAGAGTGTTATGCTGCTTGCGTATGCTGGTGACGTCGATATCGTTGGGAAACCGATACGCGCGAAGTCGGTGCAGCATTCTCCAGATTAGAAAGACAGTCAAGTCGAATGGGTCTGGCAATGAATGCAGATAAGACGAAATTCTTGGTATCAACAAACAAACAGTCCTAGCGTCTTGGATCCCACGTTACAGTTGACAATACCTCCTTCGAGGTTGTGAGGGACTTCGTCTATCTGGGATCCAGCATAAACTCAACCAACGACATCAGCATTGAGATCAAACGAGGAATAACTCTTGCCAACAGGTGTTACTGTAGGCTCAGGAGGCAATTGAGAAGCAGAGCCCTCTCCCGACGAACGAAAATCGACCTCTATAAATCGCTCATTATGCCAGTCCTTCTTTATGCATCACAAATCTGGACGCTGAGCAGTTCAGATGAAAAGACTTTAGGAGCATTTGAGAGAAAGATTCTTCGTAAGATCTACGGACCAATATGCGTCAATTGCGAGTACCGAATACGGTGGAATGATGACCCAGCGGTACCCAGCGGCAGTCAACGCAGAAGAGGACAACCGCATCTTCGTTGGAAAGACCAAGTAGAGGACAACCTGACGAAGCTCGGAATTTCCAACCGGCGCCATCAAGCGATAGATGCCATTCTTAGATGAGGCCAAGACCGACATACGGTTGTAGCGCCAACTGAGTACACTCTAACAAAAATTCACGAGAATTAACTACAATAATTGCTGGCAACTGATTGCCTACATTTATTGTCGTTAAATCCCATAGAGCAAAATTATAAATATTTATCGCTAAAAATGCGTGAATCCTCTCACCTACAATTATTTCTTTCGCTATCTTGTAAAAACTCTCTTCTAAAATTATTTCTTCCAATCTTGTCTGCTCTTATAAAAAAAAGCTAGAAATGCTTGAAGTCTCTCAAGTAAGTTTTGAACATGGCAACAACAACAACTCTGTATAGAGTCAATAACTCAGCAGAAGGCACTACTTTTTCCTACTTCTGTAGGCTTGAGTAATTAAGCTGTGACCAATCTACTGTTTAAGTTGTATATAATTTGATACTTGTTCGAATAAACTCTTTGAAATCATATGACGTTAAAGCAGAGGTGTTTATTTAAGGACAAGCGTAAAATACTGCTGCTGGAGCGTTTTTAGGACTATCTGAGCGCGAACACGCTGAAATAGTGTGAAAAGCAGAGTAAATATACATTCTTTAAGGCTCTCTGAGCGAGTCAGTTTGACAAAAAATGCCAGTTTTTACTCTCTGAGGTTTGCCATTGTTTGCAGAGAGGTGACTACCGAACAGAAAAATTAATTCAATTGAAATAACATTCTGTATGAGCTGGGAATTGAACCCGGGCTACCGCGGTTCCTTAGCTTAGGGGCCACTCACTCTACCCACTAGGCTACGACCGCTAAGTTAATATACGGTAAGTTAAAAATAAAACATCGATTAATTTTGACTTACGATATAAGAATTAATATAAAAACTTTAAAAGAAAATCGTAAGTGTATAAAACATTAGAGGTTACTACGGATAAAAATTGGAAATCTTTTCATCTGTGAAAAGTTGCATATGAAACATAAAAAGATTAATTCTATTCGTAAAAACTTGCATTTGAAGGGCAATTTGGAGAGGTGGGGTAATTTGCAGAGATAAGGGAATTTGCTATTGTATTTTTGTACCCCCACGCATATTAAAATGCGTAAGGGGGTTTTTAGCTTTGTCACTCCGTTTGTATCGCGTGACAGGCATAGAAAAGTATACATATTCTTGATCAGCATCACCTCCTGAGTCGATTTAGCCATGTCCATCTGTCTGTCTGTGATTACGATAACAGCCGTAATTTTAGAGCTATCGTTATGAAATTATATGTAAGCTATATATTAAAAAAATACAAATCAAGTTAGAAATTGAGCCAAATAGAATAAAAACCACGCCTAAATCCTATACAATGTGACTTTACCAAAACGATAAAATCTCTTTAAATTTCACTAAAATTAATCTAGTGATTTAAAATTTTTCACACAACACAATTTTTTTTATATACACATTAAGTACGAAATTTGTAAAAATCTAAAAAAAACCACGTCTACCTCCCATACAAAGTGAATTTGTACAAACGTTAAAAACTTTTTAATTCCACAGAAATGAGAATAGCTTCAAATTTTGCTAATAACTTACAATCTTAAATATGCGCTCGATGTTTGGAATTTGGTAAAATAAAACAGAAAACTCCGCCCAGCTCCAATACAAAGTGTCGTCATCATAATAGTAATCTTAATACATAAAAGGCTAGCATGCTGCTCCGTGTCCAATATCTCTCAAACTGTTCAGCCTGAAAGAATGCACATCTTAATACATAAGAGGCAAGCATGCTGCTCCGCACACAGTATTTTTCAAATTGTAATTATATTTTGACAGTAAAGTAATTTTACAAGACACATTGTTCTCAAAAATGTTCAGCCTGAAAGTATGCACAGAAAATATATTTGATACTTATCAGTGACAATATTGGGATTTTACAATAGTACGTTTTTAATCTAAGTACCTCTTTTTTTCATCCTTTTATAAAAAAGTTATGACGAATTTAAAGAAATTCCTTTGAGTCGATTTGAGTCGATTGTACCAAAAAATATAATTGTATCAGCCGCAAAAAGACACCTGAGTTGCTACGTATGTGAAGGCCAGTTTGTAAAGTTGTGTATGCATATGATTGTTACCAAACTCGACTTTTTGCACTTTTGCACTTGAACTAATTTTTCAACACTGCTTCAACACGTAAAGTGTTATTTAAAGTGGTAAATTTGTATTTTGCAAAAATCAAGTGTATAAAAAATCAAGCTTTAAAAAGAGAAGAAAATGCTTTCGGCAAAAATCTCCGAAAAAAAGTGTGCGGAGGACCTGTCGTAGGACAGGCTTTTATACTAGTATCATCATAAATTCCAAAAAATTAATGTTTAAACTTGGTATTTTACGTAAAAGCTTTGTTAAATAAAATGTACTTTGAGCTTCAAATTTGAAATATTTGGACAAAAACCACGCCCTATAATAGTGAGGCCATCAAAATAATATAACATAGAAAACTTTGAATACACTAAAATACGACTGAGAGTGGACATTTTAACTTTTATCCAGTCGGCGACAGTTCCTTACTAGGTTTTTATTATTTTTCGTCCAAAACAAAAAAATTTTTTTTTTGTATTTAAATGTAATTTTATAATTTTGTGATCCTTTAACAGCCTGTAGAGGTTTTTCTTATTTTCCTCGAAATATATCATGTTTTTCCGACAATTTTAAAATCTTAGTAAAATCGTACAATAACAAATTTTTCTGGGTATTTGAAAATCTTAGTTTTTCAATAATATTTTGTGCTTAGCATCTTTCTTTTCTTCTTTCAAGGACGCTGTTTCTATAAAAACTTTCCTCAACATCTTCAAAACAAAGCCTAGCATTGCCCTTACATTAAGTTAACGCATTTTAATACCACTTTAGCCTGATTACTCATGTTACTCAATTATGCACCCATTAATTTTCATCTTTACTGAGCCATATGGTTCGCTGTTTTTTTTATGCATCCATGGGATTCGAACAAATATATTGGCAACCAATTGAAATCGATGGAATTAACTAAAGTAAAGTCTTACTCTAAATGAAAATAACAACAACAAATAATGACAACTCTTAATAAAAATGCGTATGTTTTTGTGGTTCAAAACCACATCCATGGATAAATGTCGCATAAATATGTATGGACATTGCTTTTTTATACAGTCATTTTCTTCAATAAGGTTCTTTTAGTTTCTTTTTTTCGAAAAATAAACGACCTGTCACAGTCGCATTCCGACAGCCAGCAAACAAGCGCCGAGCACACAATTTCAACCACATCCATACACACTTCCACCACACATCTACAGCTATTAAGCTGGTCGCGACATCTCTTAACACTCGGTTAAATCCATTTTGAAGCCATAGTCAAATGCACAGCACCATCAACGAGAACTAAGCAAAGGCAAGCAGAAAGGAAACCAGAATTTTTAGCACACAACACGGACGACAGATGAAAAAAAAAAAAAAAATCAAGAAGAAACACCAAGAAGTAAAGTCGAAAAATGTGGAATTACTCATGGAGAGAAAAATACAGTCAATTAATTAATTCACATTGTTGGCCAAGAAGAACTGCTTAGTTATAGAGTAACAGCGGAACAGATATCTTTAAGAAGGAATAAAAAAAAAACCAAACGATAAAACGTTTGTTTGTTTGTATGGATGTATAGTGTGTATGGTCTGTTGGAGTGTGTATAGAAATAAGATCTTGGAAATCGATTTTCTTAAATTAACAGTGTGAATGAGTCTTTAAGAAAAGTAAAAAAAGTAACCAAAAAAAAAATAAGAAAAAAAAAATCAGAGCAGTCTGGTAGAAGAAACAGCTTCAAGCATTCCTTAAACTCTGCACAACTCCCAAGACAAACGGATTTTTAGGCCCTCCGACCCCCCCCCCCCCTCCCCTTCGATGAGTCTGACTGTCTCTACTACTGACTCGGCTTCCACCGCAGCTAACCGGAACGTGTGACTAACGTGATTAATGGTTACCTGATACATTAGTCTGCCAGGCGAGCCCGTTTTTTCTTCTTTTTTTGTTATCGAGCTGATTTTCTATACATTTATTGAATTTAGCCACATATTTTTGTGTTTTTTTTTTTGTAAATTTTTTTTTTTTTTTTTTTTTTTGTTGACAACATAATTTCGAGTTGAAGTCATTAACACGCCTGTTCCTCTATCTATGATGGCAAAAAGGTCGTTTCTAAATGGCTTAAATTAAGCTATAGCATAACCTTATTATAAGCATTTAACGTAAGCTTATTTAATGCACACGAACATGTGAAAAAATTTCGAACGAATTTCAACGTAAGAAGCATAAAAAAATAATAAACTCCATTATATACATTATACGTTAAATATTTGGTATTCTCTATGTTGTAGTTAAGCAAACACTAAATAATAATAATAATAATAATAAATGCGTAGGTGTGGGCGCAGTGCGCATATCTGGAACGTTTTTAAGCCACCAGACAGCGATGAGCAGCATAATTTTTCAGCCTCCCACGAGAGTTTGTGTAACTTTACTAATATGGAAAATTGCCAATTACTCTTCTGTGAATCTTAATGGCTGATTGTTGGTTTTTCATTTTTTTTTTTTTTTTAAAGTGCTACAAATGACAGTGTTTTTTTTTGTCTTATCCAAAAATTTACATAGCTATTTTCATGATGAAAAATTAAAATAAAAAATTAATAAACCTAAAGTTTAAATTTGCATAATTTTATATTTTATTTTAGATGATACTGGTTTTGGTTTTGTTTTTTTGACAAAAAAGTCAAATTTGAACTCTTTATAGTTCAAGTTTTGAATAATCTCCAACATAAGAAGCGCTTATTTGGCGCACTGGTAGCTGCTGTTTTAGTTTATGAATATTAAAAAAAAAATTTAGGAAAACCACAGATTTGACAATAACACGCTTTGCAAGATCTTTTTTTTTTATTATCTATAAACTAATTTTTAATATCTTCAGCATGGCTAATTGTTATTATTTTAAGGTGTTAAATCCGTACTTTATGTGCATTTAAAGCACATTACTTCTCAATGCGTTCACACTTAAAATGCGTTTTTTATGATATTAGCTATAAAATTTAATTATTAATTGTGATTTCGTGACAGAAATTACCGCTCAAATTAGGCAAAGCCAATTATTAGCACAGTGCAAGCAAGTTGGAGTTTTTTTTAAATGTCACGTAAATGAGAGCTTTATTATGATTTAAAGCCCATTAAGGTATGTATAAGCTGCTGGGCTTTTTTGAGAAAATTCTGCTCATTCTACATTTTACTATAAGCAGATAATACTACAATTTACGTGCCGCTTGTAAAAATTTGTCGTTGATGACATGGTAATGCATAACTGTAATCGGGAAGTGACAAAATCTGATTAATGTTGTTAAGAAGGATCGATAGTTATTTTTCATTGGTAATGCAACAGTTTGACTTTGTTCTAGTACGTTTTTTTTAATCGTTATTTTTGAAGTGAAAAACTGAACTACAAATTTTACAAACCAAACCAGTCATCGTAGCTAAAAACCCCTTTATACAAATTTTCGTGCTAATCATATAAGCAGTTTATAAGTTTTTTGAGGTTTTGTCGGTCTTCGTAGTCTAGTGAGGAGAGTGCGCTAGACTATCAACCCAGAGGTCCCTGGTTCGAATCCGGGCTCGGGCATAGTTTTTTCACTATCTTTGTTCTTTCCTACATTTAAGAATTATGGGAAACTAAAAATACACAAATAAATTGTGGAAAATGTGGAGTTAAAGGACAGGAACACAACTTAGGGCTGGAAATGCTTGCCAAATGTTAAGGCATAACACTAGCCTCGGTTAAAAGCAATTCAAATTGTCCTTCACGGTTGTTTCGCCTAACCAATAATTAACGTATGGTTGCAATCAATTTCTCTAAATAATCTATCTTTTTCCTTTCAGGTCAAAGGCCAAACCTTGTTTGTATAAAGCGCATGCCTCGGTTCTTTGATTTTTTTTATAAAAAAAAAATTTGGTCTATAGCATCCGTTGCACAGTGGACCGTCCCATACAAGTTAGATGGAAGAAAATATTTTATGATTTTAAACGATAGGGGATGCAATACCAAGCAAAAAAATGTGCTGGAAATGGGGATCTATTCTGACCCCCTGCGGAGTTATGGCCTAGTTTTGTGTTTTCTGGAGGTTGTTTCACTAAAAATGCTCTTGCAACGGAAGTTTTTTAAGGGAAGCTTTATGCAAAGACGTTTAGGAAAGAGATAATGTCATGAACTTTCCAACGATATGCAACACTATTAGAGATTTGTGTCACAAATAGAAGTATTTGGTGGTTCAACTGGCATATTTTTTAAATAAATACACTATTTTTAAGTTTAAAGTGAATTTTGAGGGAACGGCGTGACAGAGGATGGAAGGAAGGACGGGGTGATTGAAAAAAAAATGTTGACATATTTGCATTCAAAATTATTTGCATTACAATAAAAAACTGAAGAATGGCGTGATAGCTGTATATATGCACAGCAAAATGCATAAAACTACAAAAACTAGTTGGTAAAAGCATGGTAAAAACATACAAGGAGGGATAAAGTTCCACCTGGAATATGACAAAAAAGTGTAATTTTTTCCTCAAATCAAAAAGATCAAGTAACAAAACCTGGGATTTTTCATTGGATTGTCGCTCAAAATCTGGCAATATTGACTTTTTTTATTTTGACATTGCTACGCTGCCGATTTGATAGACGTCACCTACTTCTGCCAACTTCATAAATACATCCTGCTGTACCAGTTTGTACAGCAATTGGTACAGCATTGTACCAGTTTATGCAATTTTTTTACTGGAATTCTTGACGATATTTGCATCGTGTTTAAAATATATCTCAAGAAACAGACGTCTCAGATAAATAA
Organism: Dichetophora obliterata; assembly: GCA_963920525.1. NCBI lineage: Eukaryota > Metazoa > Arthropoda > Insecta > Diptera > Sciomyzidae > Dichetophora > Dichetophora obliterata. The sequence goes on from OY986438.1 coordinate 34,836,736, forward strand.
ACAGTATACCAAAATATTTGCATTAAAATTGTCTACACTTATTTAGTAAAATAAATTTACGTCACTTTACTAGTATGGATGCTATGACGCTATCAAAGCAAAATATCTATTTTTCCGTTTGCAAAATGTCACGGAGCCGGACCGGAATGGGTTAAAAAATATGTATATATATCAAACTTGTTTTTTTATCCATTCGAAAGTTTTTATCGCTAATCAAACTGAATCAGTTCCTATAGTTACGCTGTAATAGGCAAACTTTGTGAGAAATGCTATAAAAACCTGAGGAATACATTTTTGATAGTGAAATTCTCAGAAGGCGCTGGATGGCGCGCGCTAATTTTTTTTTAAAACATTTCTTACTATCATTACTTGTAATCGAAAGTACTTTGATCCTGGCCAACCCTGGCCATTTTTTTATTTTTCAAATTTAATAATTCTTTTAAATTTTAATTTTTATTTCATAACCACAATAACGGGATAGCAAAAAACTTAAAAACAAAATATCTGGTTTAAAAGTTTAGAGTATACTTTTTCATAAAATATAAAGATCTGTTCAATCAAGCAGTTTAACAAAATGTTATAAGAATTTAAAAAAAGGCTATATTTTTAGAACAAAAACAAAAGTTCGCTTTTAAAAATAAAAGATTAGCTGAATTCGAATAGCCCAAACATATTTCTATCGAAATGTATTAAAATATTATAATAATTTGCAAGTTGAACTTTTTTCTAGATGTCCAACCCTTTGTATGGGATCGCCCCACCGTGCGTCGTTGCGCGGGCAATACCGCGTAAATTGCAAAAAGGCCAAAATTAATTTCATTTTAATTTTGATCAGTTGAATATCTATTCAATAGCTTAAAATAAAATCAAGATATGTTTGATTTTGGCGTTTTATGCGTATGTTACTCTGAAGTTTTTAACCACAAAATTTTGAAAGAGATAAAAATTGCATTTAGTATTTCGGAGCTCCCCTGGAACCGGTTTGAGGTTCCCTAGGAAGCCGCGGTTCACCATTTAGTGAACTTAACTCTATTTCACGCATAATTTAATTTTATAAACTGTGGACTTTTTATTTTATTTTTTAATTTCTTAATATTTAAAGTCTCTGTCATTAGTTATCAAAAGTTATTTAATTTGTAACGAGCTCTTTTTCGAATTTTTTATAAATAACTTTAAAATTATCTATCGCATGATTTTTAAATTTAAATATTTCAATATTTTAAGGTATGCAATAAAAAGAGTGAAACTAAAATTTCTAAATATTCCGATATTCTGTGCAATTTATGTTAATTTTGTTTTTATTTCTCAAAAATATCTCCTTCAAACTGTTTAAAGCAAATTGTTGGAGCGTTTACGGGCTCGTTATCAAACCAAACCAGTCTTTAATCCAAACCTTTTTCTCATTTAAGATTTAACGACAAGCAATTTTTATAACTAAACAATTAAAACAGTTAGCAATATGTATATTTACATATTTCCAGCATTTTTTATATTTTAATTATCATTGTTCACTTTTTTGATTTTGTAATCTGTTAAAAATTCTCAATTGATGTTTTTAAAATTTTAAAAATTTCAAAAAAACAGTCATGACATATTATAAGGAAATTATTTAAGAAATATATTTTTGATATCTACATTTTATGAGCTGCTTGTTTTGTATGCAAACTTTTTCGATTTATTTTCCGTCTGCATCTTCGAGTTATGTTTTTGCGTTAAAAATAAATGAAAAATCATGGCTGCTTTTAATTAAATTTTCTTGAGTACCTAAAATTGTTCACAACTTTAATTAAGAACGCAAACAACCTCGACTCTCAATTAAATGCATTTCATCCTTGATAAAGAAATATCGCACTTTATGACCGAGCGCAGAGCACAAAGTATTTTTTACACGCTGCAATTTATTTGCCAGTCTCGCGAATGGCGACGGCTGTTTGCGATTTAGCGGCGGATTGTTGTTGTTGGTGTTGGTGTTGTTGTTGTTGTTGTTGCCAGAGTATAAGTCGAAGACGCACCACTTTGGAGCAGCATTATGAGCGGCTACCAGTTGAAGCACGATGCTTTTCAATCAAAGCAATTGAACTAAATGTGAAATAATTCAGAAGAAGTAGATAAAAATAAACTTAAGTTTGTGCGTTTTTTTTAATGAATATTAATTGATTGTCATTAGTTTCAAGTGTCGTTCTCAATATTAACTGACTGCAAATAATATCGAGAGGAGCCACAATTAAACGAGATATCGAGGGAAAAACTGAAGAGGGAACATTTGTAAACAGAGTTGACTAAAAATATAAAATTAATTTATTTTAAAAGTAGAACAATCACAATTCACGTACCAGCGCTATCTTGCCAACAGCTCATTAAATGAAGCACCTGAATCCTGAAAGTATTGACTCCACACCAAGATTTCGAAACAAGGAGATTTCTTTATTTAGTTGTCTGTCGTTAACTAGTTGTTAAAGCCCATAAATTCTCTTCTTAAATTGTAAGAGTCAAATTTCGGTCATAATGAATTAATTACCATTGAGTAAAGACAAATAACACAGCATAACATAGAAGCGAGCATACACAAAAGCTTCACACAAAAAAAAAACACGATCATAAATTAAAAAATGTTTGTTTACACTGCATGAAATTGTTTACATTTTTCTTTTAGTTTACGTTTACATGCGCGTTCTATGTATTTTGAATGAGCGCACATTGATCTCAGAGCGCTCCAGAGACAGTGAGATGGATGAAAAAAAAAAACAGGAAAACCCGAAACACTGTGAAGATTTGGAGCGAATTGTGGTTTTTTTTTTTTGTTTTCAAAAGTTATACAGCAAAAAGTTACCTCGTCATAGTTCCAAAAGATAAAATCTGATTTTTTTTTTATGCTAACTATTATTAGCTCTATTTTGTTCGGAATAATAGAACAAAATTAATAGTGGATTGAGCTGTTGTAATAAACGAATCACGTCCGGACGATTCGATATCGATCTTGATCTCATTGATTCATTTGTGCCTTTATCGGTTTTATTAATTTTATTCATTAAGTCATCGGTGATGTGTGAAAAAAATAAACTGGAATGTTAATTTATACATCAGCAGCAGCTAAACTCAAACACTTAAAACTCTAACAAAAAATTTGTTGAGCATTAGGAGAAAATGTGAACTATAAATAATATCTGCATGCAAGTGCCGAATGTAGCGCCTCAGAGTGAGTTGTCTAATGGACAAAAATTCAAATTTGTTGTGTCTCAAAAGACAAGAACATTAATACTGATCGATAGATTTTTGAAAAAGTAAGAATAAAAAATACAAAGTTTAAAGGCTTGAAGCAGTTTTTAATAAATTGGAACAATTGAATTCACAAAAATACTATCTGGTAAGCCAGCGAACGTTTCGTTTTCAATTGGCAGTAAGTAATAATACGGGGTCTTTCAAGTTGTTGTTTCTTTTCCAAATTCAAATGAAACAGACATCAAAGCTCGACAAAGCAGTTTTATGAACCAGCTTCAGCCAAAGCGTCCACTGCGAACGCGGCCTTAGAGAATTGAGAGCACCGATGAAGCAGTTTGGTCGCGCATCTTCAATAATAGAATAAAATTCGGAAGTGAAATGATGTTCGACGGCGATTTATTCGTGAAAGTGAGTTCTCGACACGACATTTACTCGACGCGGGGGGGTTCAAGAATTAGGGTGAATAGATCGGATGTGTCAAGTTTTAAAAAGTCTGAAGAAGCTTGAAATTGAAGAGATTTTTTTGATAAAAAAATATCTGTCAGATCTTTTGTAAGTAATATCTGACTATCTTACATTGAAAGAGACCGAGAAATCATACTCAGGTCTTTCTCTCAGGCCCAAAGATTCCTTATACATTCCCTTTATTGGTGAGAGCAGGGTTGTTGCTCTGGATATTTCGAAGGCGTTTAACAGAGTGTAGCATAAAGCGCTCGTGTTAAAACTAATTGCATATGGTGTTGGTGGTAACTTTGCTCGATGGATCACGTATTTCTTCAAGGACAGAACGATTCATTCGAGGAGCACGTCATTAACGCAGGAGAACCGCAGGGTTCAGTTCTATCGGCAACCTTATTTCTGATTTTTATCAACGACCGTCTGTCGTTGACTCATAGCCCAATTAATTCGTTTGCGGACGACAGCAGCATTTGTCATTCATACTCATTTAAAAAACGCCAAAGCTCTATGGAGAATGAGAGCAAGAGGCAAAATATGAATGACACACTATTTAATAATCTACAAAAGATCTCCGAATGGGGTCTTGCTAATAGAGTAGCGTTCAATGCAAGTAAGGCCCAGAGCTGTCTGTTAACCCAAAAGCGGATGGATTGCCCCTTAGTTCCCCTCCTTATGAATGGTGAGGATTTTATGGAATAAGCCGCTCTTGAAGTTCTGGGTATATCTATCAAGTCTGATCTTCGTTGGAATTATCATATTTTCGATGTGTCGAAAGAAGAGATCAAGTACCTAGATTTGTTAAAACGGTGCAAAAAATATTTTACTCCAGCTGACCTTCTCGTTATCTACACCAGAGAACTGCACAAGCCTACTTGAAGTCTATTTCAAGTACTTGCTTAAAATACAAGTTCAAGCTAGCTTGAGCTCGATAATTTTGAATCAAGTATAGCTTGTAATTGAATATAGATAAGTCTACTACAGCTTGCGACTTGCAAGTATGCTAGCTTACAAGCGAACGGCACGAAGTTTCAAGTAAAGGAAAGCTTGATGCCTTCGGCAAAAAGCTTCAAAAGCTTGAAATTGAAGGCAAGTATCCAATTAAAGCAAGTATCCAAAAAATTCAATGAGCTTGTGTAGGAAAAGCTTAAGCGTATTATGACTTTTAAGGGTTCTGCGGACTCCGTGGTTGGCAGTTTTAGGGGGTAGATGATTTCGGATCTGATGTCAGAATTTAAAATTCAAGATGGCGGATAGAGTTTCCACCTAGATTTTTGGGTATTTTTGCGAATTCTTTTAATTTTGAAATTCCGACAAAGGATTTGGTTTCGAATATAATGCTAGTTTTAAAATTCAAGATGGAGGTTAGGGTTGCCACCTAAATTTTTACCACAGTATATCCAACTAATAATATGTATTATTAAGAGTTTTAAACATCATTTAACAGTGTTAGGGAGTCACTGATTTCGAATCTGAAGTCAGAATTTTAAAATTCAAGATGGTGGACAGGGCTGCCACGTTAATTTTTTTGTATTTTTATGAATTCGGGGCTGGCAAACAAAAATGGTATACTAAAAATAGTTCGCTGAATCCGAATCCGTGGTCAGAATTTCAAAATTATAAAATTTTGAAATAAAAGGGTTACCACCTAATAATATGTATTTTTAAGAATTTTGAACATAATTTAACAGTGTAAGGGAGTCACTGATTTCGAATCTGAAGTCAGAATTTTAAAATTCAAGATGGAATTTTAAAATTAATAATGGGTCACTGAATCCGAATATGTTGTCAGAATTTAAAAATTATTAAATTTTGAAATAATAGGGTTGCCACCTAATAATATGCATTTTCAAAATTAAAAGCAACCCTATTGTTTCAAAATTTTATAATTTTGAAATTCTGACCACGGATTCGGATTCAGCGAACCATTTTTGGTATACCTTTTTTTTGCCAGCCCCGAATTCATGACAATACAAAAAATTAACGTGGCAACCCTGTCCACCATCTTGAATTTCAAAATTCTGACTTTAGATTCGAAATCAGTGACTCCCTAACACTGTTAAATGATGTTTAAAACTCTTAAAAATACATATTATTAGGTGGCAATACTGTGGTAAAAATTTAAGTGGCAACCCTAACCTCCAACTTAAAATTTAAAACCTGTACATTATATCCGAAATCAAATCCGTTGTCAGAATTTCAAAATTACAAGAATTCGCAAAAATACAAAAAAAATCTAGGTGGCAACTCTATCCGCCCTCTTAAATTTTGACATCAGATTCGAAATCATCTACCCCTAAAACTTCCAACCACGAAGTCCACAGAATCCTTAAAAGTCCTATTACGCTTAAGCTCTCTCTACACAAGCTCATTGAAATTTTTTGATACTTGCTTTAAATTCAATTAATTGGATACTTGCGAGCTTACAAGCTTTTTCCGATCGTTTCAAGCTTTTGAAGTTTCTGCCCGACAAAGTAAGTCTAAACAAGCCAAGCCAACGAGCAAGCATGAATATGACTTGTATCTGTTTGGTATTTTTGCAAGCTGGCTAAAGCTTGCTTTTTCAAGTTTGGATACGTACTTGAATTCAAGTACTTAAAAAGGCTTGAACTTCAAGTAGGCTTGTGCAGTTCTCTGATCTACACCTCATATATCAGGCCGAAAATAGAGTGCAATTCACACATTTGGACAGGGGCTTCAAGATGTTATTTGGAGCTTCTGAGTCGAATTCAACGTCATGCAATATATTTGATAGGGGATGAAAACTATTCAATACTCTCTCAACTCTCTTGAGCATCGACGCAATGCTGGTTGCCTCAGCCTTCTATATTGCTACTACCATGGGAAGTGTTCAAGGGAGATACATGGCCTGACGCCATTAGCTCGTGTGTTTCCCAGGTCCACTCGGCAGCTGTCCAAGCCCTCCCCTTTACCATTGCCTCGATGTCCTCGCATTACCGAGATAATTCGTTTTTTAGCTGCACGGTAATGTTGTGGAATAGTCTCTCTGCGAGCGTGATTCCCGGAAATTTTGAACTGTGGAAATTTAAAACAAATCTTCATCGACACTAATCCATCTATCCACTCTCCAACTAACTATCACCCATCTTCCGAATCAACACAATACTTACACATTTATAGGGGGCATCCCCTGAGCGCTGGTTCAGTCTAAAAAACAAAAAGTATAGCAGTGGGGGGACTGCCTACCGAAGTGAAAACCTGTATATAAAATACTAGTAATCCCGGGTAGACATTGTCCTCCCACAGGCCACCTTACTGGTATTTACGAAATTTCATGCTAATCGGAAAAATTTTTTACTATACCGAACTATATTATTACATTTAAATTTAATATTGTTGATATAAAAATAAAATACAGAGAGTACTACGTTTTAGTATTACTCTTCACCTCAGCGGCACATAGTAATGCGAAAGGGCATGCTAGATGGAATTAATTCGAAATCGAATTTTTCAATTCTGAGCATGTAGAACTCTTAAAAAATATCTACTGACCTCCAGAATAATTTTTTATTTACCTCCGCTCTCTACAAAAAATACAAAAATTCTTGAAAGTTGCCCTTAAACGATATTTTTTTAATTTTTGTTCATGAATTTTCTAGTTATACTTAATAATAATTTTGAAATTTTTTCTAATATCCAAAAAAGTTAAAAATTGGCATACCTCATGACTAAAATATTTTCTTTTGAAATAAAATAAATTCAATAACGCATCTTTTAAAATATTGGCGCTTAAAAACGGTATTTAAGGATATATATGCGTAAACACGGAAAATTTGGTAAAATATTTTGGAAAATAAAAAAATAGCCACTTCATATTTGCAAATTTTTTTTTTTATTTAATAGCTATTATATCTGCTTTTATCAATGCAGAAGATTTTAAAAACACACAGTTTCGATTAAATGTTTAGATAGTATAATAAATACAATAAGTATTTTTAAACAATAAGTTTATTTCTGAAAAACATATATGAATGCTTAAACAAAATATTATTTAAATGAGATCAATTGGAAGGCTCATAAAATTATTTTAAAAACAATAAAATAGTATTATAATTTTAGTAGTTCTAAGTACGAATTTTGTGATATTTTGTACAGCTTGTTTAAGGAAGTTTTATTTTTATTTTTTAAGGTCACATTTAAGTTTTTGTAAGTAAGTACTTTGTAATATTTTTTAAGTTTAGTTTAAGAAAGGTTTATATTTTTATATTTTTCATGTCATTTTTTGTACAGATAGTTACAAAATATTTTTATTTTTGTATTATTAAAATCACATTTCATTATTTCTAAGGTAGTAGGTTTTCACATTGTGTTATTTTGTACAGATATTTTGAGAAAGGTTTTTATTTAAAATTTTTTTAAATCACATTCAGGTTTTTCTTAGGTAGTATCATAGAACTTTTTGGTGGAATTTTTTTGGAACTTTTTTGCAGTGAAAGCAATCCCGGGATCCCGAAAATCCCGGGATTTAAGGCCTTGCAATTCCGGGACTGTCGCGACTAAAAAAAGTCCGGGACCCCAGGATCCTAGCAACCCCGAGATTGGATGCCCTAATTGATAGGCACTTGCCTCGTCGTGCCTTTCGTAATTTTGCTCGATCATTGATGCTGTAATTCGGGCCCAGGTTCTGACCATTTCGTATGAAAGGTTTGAATTTGTGGTCGATGAGACTATATGCTGGGTTTTAAAAATTCTTAACACGTCATATTATATTATTAAACTGAAAAAAATTCCGATAAATATTAAATAAACAAAAAATATTTCAGTGATGGTTTTTTTTTTGGTAAAAACGCAAAGTTAGGTAAAACATAAAGATAAAAAAAAGGGCCACCTCAAAAAATAACCATATTTTTTTATCTAATTACTTTTATATCTATGAGTGCCAAGGTGCGCATACTTTCGGTTGTCTTGTTTGATAGCCTTAAAAATGCTATTTATTTTAATTTCAAATCCAGGTTTCGACTGTTTCTTATAGCTGTGATATTGAGTAATTCGCATTAAGATAATTTGAGGTGTATGGGCTCTAATACGGGTAATAATTTTACCCGTGATTTTAGTGCTTTAATAAATTTTGCACATTTTTCGGTTTCAAAGGTAGAGAAAAAATATGCATGGTGTGTAGCCGTTTAGTATAAATTGATTAAATATTGTTTGAATGAACACTAACTAATGGACTCCATGTATTTTAAACTATTTACAGAGGGTCCATATTGCCCTCTTCTTTCATAATGATGTTAGAAATTAAAATAAAACAAATTCTATATACATTTTCACTCTATATAAATTTCTTTCGTCTAGCTTACTCCAATTGATCCACTGCAAAACATTATCTGCGACATTTTATCCGTTTTAAGATATGATCTTCTATAAATATACAGGCTCGGTATCCTTTTCATCAAAGGAAAAAAAACAATAATCTTAAGAAAGGACAACAGGAAGAGGCGTTGCTATATATTTTGAAAATCCAGCTAATTTTCTTTACATCGTTATAAGCGCTGTTCCAAAATTTCATTTACAACAAAGCGAAAACAATGAGAACCAAAAGAAAAAAATTAGGCATATTAAATAACCATCAGTAACAACAACAACAATAACAACAGCTAATATAACGCCATGTATTGAATAACTGTAGGAACTCAATTGCAAGACAGTCAAGATGAAAGAAGATATAGCAGGAAGCAGTCATAAATCCTTATTATTTTTTATTTAATCAATAACAATCACTGATAGATTACCATCAAAATTTGAACTGGGAGCTGTTGCTTAAAAAGATACAAAAACAATTTAGCAGCTTTAACTCGGTTTCTCGCAGAAATGCCCGGAAATGCATACTGGGCAAAAATGAATACCTTACTTTAGATTTTTTAAGGATAGCTGTATAGAATACGCACGTTAAAGAGAATATGTGAATGATGCTCCAAAAAACCTCCAACATATTTGTTGTTAATGGTAATGGATAGAAGTGGAGCCAGGAAATTACAAACAAAAACAAAAGCAAAAGATTACAATTTCGCATAACAGTTTCAAACAGAGAGAGAGAGAGAGAGAGAGAGAGAAAAAAAAGAAGCGTAAAATTGCGTGAACGTGCATATTACGTATAACGTTCACAAATGCGTCCGTTCCGTTTGGTTTCGTTCGTCTTGTTGCAAAGTTGTTACTCTTGTTCAAAGGATTGTGAATGCATAGAGTGAATGGTTTGGTGAATTTGAACAAGTTTAGCAAACAGGGTGCAAAGCAGCGTGTGTGCAAATCGTAACACTTGGGGCCAAAGAATTCTTCATTCAAATTCATACAAAGCGCCATCACATTCCTTCTTCTGCAAGCAAGGAATATAGAAGCGCGGCGCTTGGTTTTTCATTTGATCTTCTTGCACAAATGCAGCAATAGCGACATTCTGGCGCACAGTGCATTGTCCCATTGACAAAAATCAACATTTTTTATGACTCGACACCTAAAAATATTAGTATCAGTAGACAGGTAATTGCATAGATAAGACAAAAACAAAATATTGAGGGGAAAGATTCAAAGGCTACGCTGTGATACTTCAAAGTTGAGATATTTAAAAAAAAAAATCAGGTTTTGTTCAATTTGTTGTGGGTTCTCTTAAACAAATAATTGTCAAAAATTTATGTTTTGATTAAGCTGAGTCAAGTAAATTTTTTTATTATAAAAAATATTTGATTAAATACAGTAAAACTTCCCTAACTCGAAATTTTCCATAACTCGAAGTAGTATTTGTGCTTTTTGCTTTTTCAAGACATTTTCCTTATATTTTGATATCTATAAGTCAAATTTCCCTAAATCGAATTTTTCTTCAACTCGAACCGAAATCTCTTTTGTATTAGGAAGACTTTCTTGCATATTCATCTCTATAACTCGAATTTCTCGCACTGACAACAGTTTCAATATTTCTGTGTGTGTTGTAATTCGAAGAATTGACTTCATCGGAGCATCTCGCTGCGACAGCATGAAAAAAATTTGAATGGAATCTTTGTTAGCTCACGTCGAAAAATAAAAAAGTTATTGTATCTTGTGCTGCGTGTGTTTTGTTGGTATATGTTTTGTGTAAGTAAAGAAATTTTTTGAATTTACAAGGTAAGTGTGGGTTTTTTTACAGTATTCAAGAAGATACCTTTTGACTTAACGGCTATATAAAAGTGATAAATCTGATGATGATGAAGTTGAAGATATGCCACAATACAGATATATTTAAACATAATCGACAATTTTATGCAAAAAGAGAAATATGTGCGCTAAATACAAAACAAATTTTCTGAGTACTTGAAAAAACAATAATATGCATATTAAATAAAATGAGCTAAAAATTAAATTATTTACATAATATTTTTTCTATAACTCCAATTTTCTGTAACTCGAAGCGAAATTTTGGTCTCGTGACACTTCGAGTTAGTTTCACTTATAATTAAGTTAGTTAGAAGTTTCACTATAAATAAAATTAAGAAATCTTAGAAAAAATAAAATTTTACATATATTTTAGTGATGTTAATATATGATATTATCAAATGAAAAATTTTGATGAAAAAAAACAAAGCATATAAAATTAAGTGGAATTTTTGTTTTTAATCTACTACTGTAGATTATATTTAACCAGTAAGGCGCCTCACTCTCTATGGAAGAAAAAAAGTTGTCCGGGTCACCCCTCAAAATAAACATTGGTTTATATAATGATGATTCCCCAAATACTTCGGCTCTAGCGATAGCTGTTAGGTAGCTATAATGGTTCGAAAAAACCTCGGCAAATCGCATTTTTTATTAATTATTTTTTTTTGTCATGATATTTTTAGTAAAAAAAAATTGTCACAAATAGTATAAATCGAAGAATTACAGAGCTCTGCATCAAAATTTTTGGAAAATTTGCCCTAACACAAAAGGTATTCAGCCCGATTCTGAACAATTTTTCCCGGGTAATCGGAAAAGGGAGTTTACATTTTTAAGATAGCAGATAAAGACATCTTACTTTTTTGTTTACACTCATGATTATTGACGGTTGATGAACAAATTGGCATTAAAAATTTCCAAAATGATCTTGAACTTTGTCTTAAAAATTAAAACTCCCTTTTCCGATTCCCCGGGAAAAATTATTCAAAATCGGGCTGATGAAGTTTTTTGCAGTGATTTTTTGAATATTTTTTTTTTAATTTTTATCAAAATATGTATAGATTGCGAATGCGTCTTCTAATAGATTTAAAAGATTAATTAATATCACTAAAACTCTGAATATAGAAACTGCTTGAATGTGTACAAAAATTAGAAGTAGGTTTTAGCACAGTGCGGATTAGTAGTCACTCATGACATTTTCGTGACTTTTGGGTTTGACATAGAGTAATATTATATTATTTAACTGTGAGTTGTTGAATACATAGTTCATTTTAATTTTTATTAATATTATATTATATTAATATTTTAAATATTACTAACCCTTGGACGAACACATGGTTCTGGCCAGGCATATTTAATTTTTGAGCGTTAATTAATACAATTAACGGGGGACAATTTGAGCGTCCCCCCCTATACAATTTGTATGAAATAAATTATTGTTATATTGTTTTGGGTTATTTTGCTGTAAATACAATGCAGATTGTTGTTTCCAGGTATTTTTTTTATATTTTGCGTTGTTTTTATGTGAATTCAATGCAGATGTTTGCTTCAAGGTAGTTTTTGTGTTCATTTTTCTCTTATTTCTTTCTTTCGTTTGTGATTTTGGTTTTGAGTTGAGTTAGTTTATTATTGAATGCTGAATATACAACATCGACAGTCCGAAATATAAATTTTTTTGTGCGAAAACTAAAGTGAAATTATTACTATTGTTATGGCAGAGGATTTAGAATTTGTGTACAATACGCGCTTGCGTACAGGCAGCCTTACTGATAATTTCCAACAACTATCATCAGCGTTACAGCGTGATTTCGAACTTCACACAGAAGCATACGAATAACTAGATTTATTTAAGACCAAAGCGGTGAAAACACAGATTTTGTGCCCGAAGATGACGCCTCGGACATTGAATATTAATTGGAAATTGAAGCAAATTAAATATTCGACAGCGATGAAGAATCCGAAGAGGAAAGTGAGAATGTACTAACTCAAGCTGCAGAAGGTTTTTTGCTTGGAAAAGATGGTACCAAGTGGAGTACAGCTGAACCCGCTACAGTAAGATTCCGCCAGCACAACATCATGCGTTTCAGAGGTGAACTTTGTGCGCCCACGGTATAGAAATAGCTGCTCACCGATGGTTACACTTTCGTATGAACAATCTTGCCAGTAATTTTGAACCATACGAAAGTGTAACCATCGATGAGCAGCTAGTTCCATACCGTGGACGCACAAAGTTCACGCAATACATCTCATCAAAGCTCGCAAAGTATGGCATAAAAGTATGGTGGGTATGCGATGCGAAAACCAAATATCCGTTGCAAGCAAAACTGTACACTGGTAAAGAGCGAGAACAACGAGAGACAAGCCAAGGCGAAAATGTGCTCATGAGTTTGGCTAATCGATTCTCCAACAGCGGCAGAACTATTATTGCTGATAACTTCTTTACAACATTAGACGCAGCTAAACGTCTTTTGTCGATTGGACTAGCATACGTTGCCACCATTAGATCCAACAAAAGGTGTCTCCCAAAGAAGTGAAAAAAGACAGCAAACGGCCAGGCCAGTGCTTTCATCTGTGTTCGGTTTCTATGATAACCTTGTATCACTGTGCAGCTACGTTCCAAAGAAGAACAAAGCAGTAAATCTACTATCCACTGTGCACTGTGCACTACACCGAGAAAGTTGAAGGCGTAGCAAAAAAACCGGAAGCTATATTATTTTACAATTCAAAAAATGCCGGCGTTAATACAATGGACCAAATGGTAACGCATTACTCCACAAAACGGTCAACCAGACGTTGGCCATTAGCATTTTTTTGCAACATGATAGACGTCATGGGATTAGCCGCTAACATCATATGCAATGAAAATACAGAAGGAACCAGAAAAGAGAAGCGACAATGTTCTTGAACACGCTGAGTAAACAATTGGTGCTTGCTAATACTGAAAATCGAATGAACAACAACCATATTTTGGGACAACATTCAAACCGTTTGGGCATTGAATCTTTCTTTGAAAGGCCGTTTAATATTCCCAGCGGCCCTAGTACACTGAATTTCAAAAAAGATTGCAGAATTTGTGCCACGCAAGACGAAAAGCTGCGTAGGAAGACACGTTTTTACTGCACCAAATGCACTAATCCTGTGTGCCAGCAACACACACAGGATTTTGTCTAAAGACGAAAATAATAAACGAGCATACTTAGAAATTCAAAGTTACGGTACCCATTTTGCCACACAAATGCATAAAAACGTATAGGGGTCTGGCCAGGCATATGTGTTTGTTCGAAGGTTTCAGAATATGTGTTTGGCAGGGGATTAAAGAAGAAAATGTTTTTCGTTCCACGCGAGTTAAATACAAATCAGTTACCGACCAAAATCGACATAAACTTGAGTCTCGAAAAGATTTGCTATAATAAAAAATTTGTTCTTCCATAATTTCACATTTCAAAATATATTAAACACGAACAAATTCGCTAAAAGCTACAAAAAAATAAATAAAAATCGTGAAAAATATAAACCAATAAGATGTATTCTTTAAATTAATATATCTTATAGAGTTCTCTCAGTAAAAAACGGGGAATTTAGTGTACTTGGTAATTTTTACCAAGAAATCGAAGCGTTATACTTGGCACTTTTTTGACTTTATAGTTCATAGACTCTTTGGTGCATTCTCCATCTATACGATTTCAATTAGTTTACTCTAAAATTTGAACAAATTCAATCAATCAAAAATGGGCCTATAAGGGTATATTAGTGACAGGAATGAAAAGCAGCAGTCAACACCTTTCTAATGATACCTTGGAATGGTAAATCAGGCGAAAGATGTTGGAGTGACACTTATTTTAATAAAAAATAAAAACAAATATTCAAAAAATCACTGCAAAAACTTTCGTTGTTCGAGCAAATTTCCCAAAAATTTTGATGCAGAGCTCTGTAGTTTTTTTTTACACTATTTGTAACAATTTTTTTACTGAAAATATCATGGCAAAAAAATTATCAAAAAAAAATGCGATTTTTAGAGGTTTTTTAACACCATTCTAGCTATCTAACGGCTATCGCTAAAGCCGAAATATTTTGGGAATTATCATAGCATAAACCAAACTTTATTTTGAGGGGGTGACCTAGACAACTTTTTTTGTGAGGCGCCTTAATAACCAGGAACTGCAAATAACTTTTCCTACTTCGTCCTACAAATATATTTATATTTTTTTAAATGTTAAAAATGAAAAATGTACATACAAAATATATTACAAAATTAATATAGGTCCAGGGGAGGGACCCCGAGGGTCTAACTGATTTCGATCACTTTCAGTACACATCTTTTACTCTATTTGACTAACATTCTGACGAATTTTTGTTAAGATCGGTCAACCTTTGCATGTACCTCTCATACAAAATCAAGTTAAAACTTACTGCATTATTCTGTATCACGAAGAAGCACACCAACGATGAGAAAGACACGAGAAGCAATACAATTTTGTATGGAAGAAAGTATTGCTTCTCGTGTCTTTCTCATCGTTGGTGTGCATCTTCGTGATACAGAATAATGCAGTTAATATAGGTCCAAAGGAGGTAACCCTAGGGTCTAACCGATTTGGACCATTTTCTTTACTCAATTGTTACTCAATTGTTACTCTATTTGCCTACTTTTTTGACGAATTTTAGTTAAGATCGGTCAACCTTTGAATTAACCTCCCGTACAAAATCAAGTAAAAACTTAATATAGATCCAAAGGAGGGTCCAACCGATTTCGATCATTGTCAGTACACATCTGTTACTCTATTTATCATAATTTTGACTAATATTTGTTAAGATCGGTTAACCTTTGTATTTACCTCCCATTCAAAATCAAATAAAAACTTAATATGGATCCAAAGGAGGTACCCCTGGAGTCCAACCAATTTCGACTTTTTTCAGTACACATCTTTGTACTTTTTGATCAAAATTTGACCATTTTTTGAAATTTTCTTAACTGGTTTAAACTAATTAAGCACACAAAATTGCATTAACATAGGAGCACTCCTTCTATTTTTGTCCAACTTTTGTATGGGGACAACGCACTGTGTGGCGTAACGTGACGTGTATTCCTACCAACGTGTACTCGTATTTGCCTGATTTTTTTTACTTACTAATTTGCTGTATATACATATTAAGAGTCAGTCTTCAGTCGTCAGTCATTCTTTTTCCTAATGATTGTCTGTGGGTTTTTTTGGGAGAGTGTGCGCTTTACATGAAGCTGAGCCAACACGAAATCAAGTACCATATACAAAGTTACGACAAGCTTGTTTCTAATATGCGTTGGAATTTCTGACAGACTTTGCTTTGTAGTGCAGTCAGTGCAGCCGTAGTCAGCCAGGTAGTAAAGTTGTAAACGAGGTTTTGTGTCGTCTACTTTGTGCTTTGGCAGCACATGAAATTTATGTGTGGGACATAAGGTGCTGCGATGCCTTTCTTTCTTCCGTCTTCCATCCTTCTTTCCTTCCTGCGTTCTTCCTGCTTTTCTGTCATCCATTCTTTTAACTTCTGTTTGATGTCATGCAATTCTGTTCCCACACACAGCCGACTGCAAATACTCGAAATACCGGAATTTAGCGAAGGTAATGAAATAATAGCATGTTCCGTCAGAACAACTAGTCCTGAAAACAGTGTTGAACGTTGAAATACTTTAAAATGTGTCAAAAAAGGGAGTTTTGGCGGGGTTGTAAAACCAAAAAAAAAAAATAAAAAATTATAAAATGAAACTGTCAAAACAACTACAACTGTTAAAATATTGAATTATTGAAAATTTAATTTTCTGTTTTTTATATGATTGGAACTAGCAAAGACTCAAACCCATATGTCTTTACGCAAAAAATTAACTTGTACTTTTTGCAAAGTACGAAACTACACTCCAATAACTGATTGAAAAATCACTGCAATAAATTTTGTGAAATTTCACATTGGCGATTTTGTAAAAATATCACGCTATTCAGCGGGTTTTTTCAATTCTGTCTGAAACTCAGCGTTTTTTTCTAAAATATGTATATTTTCTCTACTTTTCACGCAATTTCAGCGTGTTTTCGCTCAGAGAGTCCTAAAATATGTATAATCTCTCTACTTTTCACGTTATTAATACACCTTTCTAACGATATATGTTTCATTTGTGCATACTCAAGATTGTAGATTCAATAGAGTAGATTCTTGGTACTGCATCAATTGCCTTTCCAATGGTATGCAAAAAACCCATAAAGTTTGTATTTTTAATATTAGGATTTATTTAGTTTTATATATTTATTTAGATTTTAACATTTAATATTAGTACCATGAATTTAATCTTGTACCGATAAATACTTTAAAAAATGTTTGTAGGCCAAAATCTTCAAGGTGCACCCAAATGAATACTTTGCAAAAAGTACCTACGAATTTAACTGTTTGCGGACAAGAATTATAGGTTTGAGTCTTTGCTTGTTCCAATCACATAAGAAACAGAAAATTAAATAACCGTTAATTCAATGGGACTTAGTAATAAACATTTTAAAATCGACTCTAAATTTAGTGTAAGCTTTTTGACAACAAATTCTATAAAAATAATGTCAGAAAAGCTCACACTAAATTTAGAGTCGACTTTAAAATGTTTATTACTAAGGCCCAATATTTTTACAGTTGAAGTGGTTTTGACAGTTTCATTTTACGATTTTTTATTTTTATTTTTGCATACTGCGTACTGCAGTATTCATACTGCGTAAGGGGTATATTGACTTTGTCGCTCCGTTTGTAACGCCTATAAGGAGTTGTAGAAGGTAAAGAAAAGTATATACGCGGGTATACCATAGTGGTTTCAGGGGGTGTGCCACTAAATGGGTCGAAGATGAATTTTTTAAAATTTGACCCTACGGGACAAAAGTCGAAAGTTGGGGCAATAGAATTCGTTTAAGAGATATAGTTCCTCGGGCAAAGTGTCTTATTTTGATCCCTAGAATACGATTTTCACTGAGCAATGGGCGATTTTTTTGCCTCCCCACAAATCGACTCGGCCTAATATACAGGGTGTCCAGTGTAAGAGTACGAATATTTACGGAGGTAGGTCGAGTTAGGTAAAAAATCGTAGGGGAGGGGTCTATTTTCGCACCCTTAGGAATTACGGAGTTAATTGGTATTTCATGACTTTGCTTAATTCTATTGTTTTTAGCTGGAAAACTAACTCACGAAAAACTTATTTTAAGAACTCCTTTGAAAGACAATAAAATTACCTTTCTAACGGTGAAACTACTAAATTTTCACATTGAGCGCAATTTTCTCCGAATTTGGCGTTATAAATCAAAATTTATTCTAGCTTAAAATTTGTGATTTGTTCAATTTTCTTTCCAATAACAGCAAAATCATAAACCTATTTTTAAAAATAACAAAGTTAGTTTGACTTCAAAAATTTCACTTTGAACAGGTTTATAATTTTTCTTTTTTTTTAACAAAATATAATTGCGTAGAAGATAATATCATTATGTTTTCAATTAAGACAAATTTTTTAAGTACAAACAACTTTGTTATTTTTAAAGATATGTTTAAAGTTTTGATATCATTAGAAAGAAAATGAAATAAATCACAAATTTAATGTTAAAAAATTGTTGGTAGTCTACGCAAAATTCGGAGAAAATTGCGCTCAATGTAAAAATTTAATGGTTTCAACAAATTGATTTCATCTTGACACGAGAACAGCTCGGTAATGGATAAATCAGATGGGTTCGTTGATACACCGTTAGAAAGGTCAATTCATTATCTTTTAAATAAGTTCTTAAAACAAGTTTTCCAGGAGTTCTTTTTTCTGCTAGAAACAATTGCACGAATCAAAGTCATGAAAAACCTCCCCCATCCATACGATTTTTTGCTTAACTCGACCACCTCTTACGATTTTTTTGCTTAGCTCGACCTTTTTTTTTTACTTCCGTAAATTTTCGTACTCTTACACTGGACACCCTGCATATTTCTAATCAGCATCACCCCTTGAATTGATTTAGCCACGGCCGTCTGTGTGTCTGTTCGTCTGCAGATTTCTATCAAGATCGAAAATAAGCAAAATCGAATTAAAACCACGACTACTTCATACAATGCGACTATATCAAAACGATAAAATCTCTTAAAATGCGACATGAAATAAAAAATTTGCACTTAAGTTTAGATCTCAAATATTAAGCATATATTTGAAACTTGTCAAAATAGGATGAAAACCACGCATATCTTCCATTCAAAGTGACTTTACACAAACGGTAAAACCTCTTAAAATGCCTCAAATAAAATTAAAACATTACTTGTAAGTTTGCAATAAGCTTGGGTTCAAATAAATATTCACCATATATTTAACATTTGTCAAAATTGGATGAAATCCACACCTAACTCCCATACAAAGTGACTTTATCAAAACGGTAAAATCTCTTAAAATTATTAAATGAATTAAAATGCAAAATTTCTAAAATGCTTAGTGTATTAAGATTTACTCTGAGTTTGATGTTTGGCAAAATCGTATAAGAACTCCGCCTATCTCCCATACAAAGTGACGTCATCAAAGTAGCATAACCTTTGTTAATTTCACAAAAATGTGTGTAATGCCTGGATGTTTAACACATATTTTTCAATATTTTAAACTTATTGTGCATTTGAACTTAAGTAAAATTGGATGACAACCACGCCCATCCGTCATACGAAATGACGTCATCAAACGTTTAAAACATGTATAACTTCGAATGTAGCATAAGATTTTAAGTCGAAGATATTTCTTTAATAGTTTTCACTTTTTTAACATATTAGGAGCATTCTCTTTGTCTAGCATAATTGCATGATATCACGATTATAACAATCCTATACTTAAATATCAAATGCATCGAGAGCGACCTATTGTACAAGCGTAGCATAGTAAAATCAACAACTCAAAGAACTCTATAATTAGCTGCACTTCACGCTCATTCCAACTACTGTTTGGCTGCTCTCTCATTACAGACACAGGGTTGCATTTCATAAACTATGCTTCATAGCATCGCCGTATACATGGGTATCAGTGTAGCATACATAGGAAATATTTAACGGTTTTTTTACTTGTATTTTGTTGTTGCGGCGGTGCACGTATAGTATATTTCCTATTCTTGCACCGTGCAACGGTCATATCCTAGACACAGAGAATACCCCTATTGTAATTTTAGTAAATTACTTTGATAAGAATATTTTATAAGAAAAACAATTAAATTTGCAAATTTTACTAATTGGGAGAAAACAAAAATGCTAGTATATTAATTTCAGTTTAATTTATATTCTGTTTTACCTTTTCTCTTAAAAAATATTTTATAAAATAAAAAATTCTCAAAATAAATCTCAAAATAAATAAATACTCAAAAATATTGACCTAGTGCGATATACAAAATTTATGATGAATTTATGATACTCTAAGAAAAGTTTGAATATTCAGGAGAGAACGATAAAAGTTGACTAAATCGAGTCTGTTGAATGCGAGTTTTTACTAAAAGAGATAAGTAAGTTTTTAAGGGCTCATTTTAAAGTCATAGCATACCAGGATACCAAAAAAATTTGAGTCGCCAAATATTTTTTTTAGACTGACATCTACTTATCAATCATATTCTATCAATCTGGAGATATTAGATTTGGAAAGTATATAAACTATAATACAGCTGACTCGAATCAGTCAACATTTATCGATCATTTTTAAAAATTGCGTGCACGTTCAAAAACTTTCATTTAGCTTATGGCACCTATGTGAAGTTGGCAACCCGAGAAATCGTTAGTACACTCAAAAATATTTGTGTGTACATATTACTAATAACTGCGTCCATTCTACGAATTTTATTCGTAGTTTTCAGCCGCGAATAGGATTCGTAGAATCGACGTATATTAGTACATATTACGAATATTTTATTCGTAAAAACCAGCCAAAAAAAAAATTCTGTCTGAGCTAGGGTTTGAACTTCAGCTCTTTAGTTTACGGGCCACGCACTCTACCAGTAGGCTACAGTCACTTGAAAATCATATAGTTCCTTTTGTTCTGTAGATGTTCTACAAACAAGGCTGAACGATTTTGGTTTTCAATTTTTTAAACTCTACTAATAATTCGTACATTTTACTAATAATTAGTACGGTCAGACTACGAATGAATTTTTTTTACTAATATTACTAATACTACTAATGTAATGAAAGATATTACGAAGTTATTCGTACGACAAATTTACGAATATTATTATTTATATTTACCTATTCATTCGTACAATGCACTGATACAATTGATTTATTTTTGTTTACGAATATCATTAGTATATAAAACAAATATATTCGTAGATACTACATCAGGTATTAAAAAGATTTTACGAATGAACAATAAAAATACTTTGTATATTGTACGCATATTTGTAGAATGTACGAATATTTTGTTTACTAATGTCATTCGGAGAAATTTTACTAATAAATTTTTTGAGTGTACCGTTTGTACTAAACGAGTAATCGTTTTTACCCCTTCGTTCTAACGATTATATCGTTTGTACCCATTTGTACCACCGAGAAATCGTTTGTACCCGTTCGTTTTAATTAATATACCTTTTGTACCTGTTCGTACCACCGATAAAATTGTCTGTAACCTTTGTACTTATGTATTTGTATCATCGTTCGTACTTGTTAAAAAATTTTTTTTAAATTTATTTTCTTTAAAGTCTAAAAAATTTCTAAAAAAAAACATCGGTACAAACGGGTACAAACGATTCCCTTCACAATAGCGTTAACAAAAATAATTTATCTCAACATGAGTTGCAGACCAATTTTTCTTACCTACATATTTTTTCCCCTTGAGGTTTAAACGAAAATTATGGTGGTACAATCAGGTATACACCGAGTACAATAAAAAAAAATCCCCTTCCGTTAAGTGGGTTGCCAACTTCACATAGGTGCTTATGGCGTTTTCGTTTCTCGAAAAAATGTTGCATTTCTTCTGCCCTCTTTGAGAAATCTGAATTTTTCTTTCTACTTTTGAGGTCAACATTTTCGAGACAAGAACACGATTTAATTTTAGAGGTAATTTTTTTTCTCAAGAGGGCAGAACTTCAAAAAAGGGCAGAAAAAATGTATCATAATTTTGGTACATTTTAGAGTCGCTCTCTCCTCGATCAAAAAAATTTAATTACCTTTTGTTACTTTTATTGTAATATTTTTCAAATTTTCAAATCAAATTCACGATTTATTTAAAATGTAATAAATTTTGAAGTAAAAGTCTTATTCTTATATTGACTGGCGCACTAGTAAATTTTTGTAATGTAATGAAATGACAGTTTTATATTTTACTTATATCGCCAAATACGGAAATAAAACCGAATTAAAATATACCTATTCTCAAAAATACATATTCTAATATATGCATTTTTAAATCAAAGTTAATTCATTACGAAGATTTTCATTGTCCTGTATTATTACGCTTCTTAACCACTTGAGACCGAAGCCTAGACCGTTAGAGATATAGATAAGATTACCCTTGGATTCGGGTTCCCCGTGGTCAAATTAAGAAATAAATTAGGTTTACAGAATTTTGGAGAGCCTCACATAGCCACAAATTCCCAAAATAAAATGCGGTCTTACATGACCCCATCGATGTAAAGTAAAACTTTTAAATTATTTTTTAAGTTGTAATCAGTGATGGGCATGAACATATTTTTAATGAAATATTAAAAGCAATTTATGTGTTTAATGGAATTTAGTTTCAAATTTAGAAAATTAATATATGAGCCTTTATATTTGAAAATGTAATAAGTCCACTTTTGTATATGTTGAGATATTTAAAGGTTTCGTTTGATAAAATAGAAAAATAGTAGAAAATATTAACTGATTCAGGATATGTTTTTAACAGGGTCAAACGGTCAAACTTTATAACGCAATAGAAATTTATAAAATAATGAAAGAATATAAACCCTTTTTTAGCCATAAATGTAATTGTAAAACTTTCAAACACAACTTCTTGACCATTTATTTTTGATAGTGAAATAAGTCCATTTTTTTTTTGATTCGACTTATACCTCTTTAAATAAAATAAACTCAACCATAAACTCACATCAAAATTAATTTGGAATATTTGTCTTTTTAGAATTTGACTTTTTAAATGGGTTTAAAACGCTTATACTAATAATTAAAATTAAAAATTATAATCAAAATGAAAACATGTTAGACGAGCAACTGAAATTATAAAGAAATAAGTTGAGCTTTTACAGAAAAAAAACGAGTGCAAAACTTAAAGTACCGCATAAAAATATAAAAAAAAAAATTATATATCCAACTTATTACTCATTTACACTTAACATAGTGAAGTAGTTATGGTAAATAGACATATAAGGCAGTTAAGTCATCATATCTTAAAAATTTCCTCTTTGGTTTTGATGTTTCATATGTGACCTTCTCCGAGAAAAGGTACCTAGTGAGTGAAAATGAAGTTTTGAGAAAAACGCATTATCACTGTGAACACACCTTCAGTTGGGAGATGCGATTTGGTATGGTTAGTTATGATTGGGTGCCGTCTTTGAAATCTAACTCATTTCATCTTATTCTATTCTACACCCTTTTAGGTACCAGAATCCACTCTTAAGTCCAAACCCGTTTTTTGACACACTGGGTTATTTTTCTCGGAGAAGGTCACATATTATGGTGACAAAATAATTTGCTGAAACTTTTTGGTCTTTCTTGTTTTCCAAATAATGAAATAAGTTTAAAAGGCGCATTTTTTTCTATACATGTTTTGTAGAAAATTTTGTACAGTTCGTCGTTTTTGAACCTGATTCACTTGCAATTTTAGCCATTATACAAATTCTCCGTCCTTTTTTTTCTTTTTAAAATTGCCTGTTACATGGATTTGGTTGTGACAAAATCTTCTCGTTTCATTTCATATAAAAGAAAGCTATTTGTTTTTGTAAATTTTTGAGTACATTAAAGAAGTCCTGAGCAGTATATAAATTGTCGCTTTTCTTTGGAACAATTTCCACAAATCGAAAATTTCTGACCCAATAACAGAAATATTGTTTGGAGTGGACTTATTCCACTTTCAAAAAAATATTTCTTCGATAGCATTTTGCAGCAAAGTTATTTTGGTTAATATATGTCGAAATCGGCTTCCATTAAATGTGTCATTAAAAATATAAAAGGGGGATCCTTATATCTAACTGAAATAAGCATTCACTCATATTTTTAAAAGTGGACTTATTCCACTTTCAAATATAACGGCTCATATAAATATGTATTACAGATTGATACTGAAATTTTAGTTTTATTTACAAGAAAGATCGCAAGGTACGAAATTGCGATTGTATGAAAAAATATCGCAAAAAGTTTTGCTTGATACCGATGGGATCATGTAAGACCTCATTTTATTTTGTAAATTTTGTAAAAACAGCTGAAAATATTTGCTGAAGTCGATATTTTTTTAATAAAACACATATAAATTCAGAACTTACATATACGTTTGGAACGAATTAATTTCATTTAATCGAGGTAGCAGCAAAATACTTAAGCAGTGTAAGCAACATACTTTGCACGAAAAAAAATAATACTTCCAGCTTAACAGCTGTTAGTCTGATGGTGTTGCCAGATTCAATTAAGCTTACCGGACTAATTGGAATTAAAGCTACGATAACTAAAAAACGCAAGGGGTCATATAGTACCCCACGCTTTCAATGGGTTAAGTGCATAACATATTTTGTTAAAAAGGCTTTTAAAGTTTAGTTTATCATTAAATTTTAATAAATTTGATCTTGTCAAAGGTTTATCTAACTTCAACGAAATACCGATTAAAACTCAATTTGAGGAACTTCAAAAAGTGACCAAAAACCAAAACCAATTTAATAAAATCAATGTTTTTATATAGCGGCTTCAGTATTTTTGAAGGTTATCAGTTCAATGTTAATACATTATTTTGTAATTTTTTGTTATGCCAAAACGTTTCTCTGAGTCAAATCTGTATTTGTTTCGAAAGTTTGAATACGCATTCTGTGAACAACGCGTTTGTAACCAAAAACTATCTTCAGTAGAATAAAAACTTCGCTCCGATTAATTCGTTTCTATATTTTCTTCAATTGGATAAAAAACCTTTAAATGATCTTGTTTTTGAGACTCTCAAATGACAATTTTAATCTCTTTACAGTACGCTACTTTTTTGCCGCATGTAGTTTAAAAATATTTTCAAAATAGTTTGAAAATTTCTACTTCAGTTTGGATGATCCTGATTCATACCTACAGTGGCCAACAAAATGAGACAATGTTCGGCACTTTCATACTTACGTTGTCATAAAATTATAAATAACAAACCCATTTGAAAAAAGTATTTGATTTTGAAATCTTTGTTTATTTTACTTTAATACAAAAACAAACGAATCAATTAAAAAAATATACAATGCATGTATCCATTTTTGCACGCCTGCACTGTTTTTTGTTTTATAGCTGGAAATTT
Source organism: Dichetophora obliterata (assembly GCA_963920525.1). Taxonomy (NCBI): domain Eukaryota; kingdom Metazoa; phylum Arthropoda; class Insecta; order Diptera; family Sciomyzidae; genus Dichetophora; species Dichetophora obliterata. The sequence continues at coordinate 34,861,991 of OY986438.1, forward strand.
CCCGTTATTAATTTTATTTTTCTGAACATTTTTGTGGCTAGCTTCTGTTTTGTTAGTTTTCAGTTCAAAGTGCAGAGAACAGCTGCATGTTAGTAATCCAGTGTGCCTTATTTAAGAAAAAAATAATCTAACCAATATGAAAAAGTTATCTGTTGAAATCGAAGATAATGTAGTAGTTATGACTCAAAATGGTCAGTCGTCAAGAACTATAGCAAAAGCTTTGAAAATTAGTCATAGAACAGTTCTCCGTGTCCAAAAGAGACGCAATGCTGAGCATACAATCATCAAGGGAGGCCGACCAAGAAAGCTAACGGACAGAAATGCCCGCTGTATGGAACGTATAGAAAGATACAATCACCTAACAACACCTAAGTCAGCTGCAGCTATGCTGAACAATAGCGATAACAAGTGGACCGCACTCAGAGCACTTCGTAGGATTGGGTTAGTATCAGCTATTAAACAAAAAAAAAACCAGCTTTAACAGAAAGAAATGTCAAAGCGCGACTAAAATTTTGCAAGGAGCATAAACATTGGAGTATTGAAAACTGGAAACGAATAATTTGGTCAGACGAAACAAAATTTAATCGATTCCAGTCAGATGGTAAATCTTATTACTGGCACCGACCCAAAGAATCCATTCAAAAGAACCAAGTCAAACAAACCGTCAAACATGGTCGTGGCAATGTTATGGCTTGGAGCTGCTTTACTTGGGAGCACATTGGGTGTTTAGTAAAGATAGAAGGAACTATGAAAGCAGTCGATTATCTGAAAATTTTGGAAGACCATTTGCCAGATTTCGTTGAGATGTGTGCTTACCTGAAAAGGAAATATACTTTCAACAGGATGGTGATCCCAAACACACCTCAAAAATTGTTAAAGAATGGCTACAAAAACAGCATTTTAAGGTCTTGCAGTGGCCGGCGCAAAGCCCAGACCTTAACCCCATCTAAAAACTTATGGCCTATCGTCAAAAGAGGACTTGCAGCAAACCATTGTCATTATCATTATCATTATCATTATAATTAACGGACAGAAATGCCCGCTGTATGGAACGTATAGAAAGATACAATCACCTAACAACACCTAAGTTGTTCGCTCAAGAACCTAGAGGAGCATGGGTAAGAATAAATGAACAATGGAGAAGTATTCCTGCAAAAACCATACAAAAATTGGTAGAAAGTATGCCAAACCCCATCACAAGTGTAATTAAAAATAAAGGTCTATGGACCAAACACTAAAAATGTAGTTAACAAATAGTTTTTCATATGCGTGCAAAAATGGATACATGCACTTTTTTGAGCTTTGCAAAAAATGAAGTATTGTATATTTTTTTTAATTGATTCGTTTGTTTTTGTATTGAAGTAAAATAAACAAAGATCTCAAAATCAAATACTTTTTTCAAATCGGTTTGTTATTTATAATTTTATGACAACGTAAGTATGAAATTGCCAAACATTGTCCCAATTTTGCTCGCCACTGTATATATAAATGCATACCTTAATGAAACCTTATTTTGATTCGATATTTTTTTAGAGTTTTTAATTGGAAAAGATGTATTTTGGCTATAAAATTTTTTTTTTTCTTTAGACATAAGGAAGATTTTTCGTAATATTTCGTAAGTGGGCAAATCAGGCATAAAATAATGTCATACGCACATATTTGAATATTAACCTTTTTTTATATATTGATTCAGTATTCTTGAAAGGAAACTATAACGAAATATTTTAACAACATATTTGAGGTTTTTTTTTTTAATTTGAATACAAATTTTATGTATAAATTTAAAGAATTTTTAAATTTCCATTACTTTTTGATCCAGCCTCGTATTTCAAAGATCTTTTTTACTTTCAATTTCAACTTACCCAACCTAATGATTTATTAAAAAAAAAATAAAAAAGTGATAAAATATTTTTAATTTCTCTAGAAATTAAATTTATTAAATTCAATTTTATTATGCCGAAAACGAGTTGGTCTCGATATCCCCAAATACAAAATCCCCAAACACAAAATCCCCAAATCAAAATCCCCAAACACAAAACCCTCAAACACAAAATCCTCAAAAACACAAAATCATCAAATACAAAATCCCCAAACACAAAATCCTCAAATTTAGTTTAACAAGCTTGGGTTAGGTTAAAAATCGCCAAAAAGCTTGTTAAACTGAATTTGTTGGTTATGTGCTTATCAAGGAATAAAATTGAGCTAATTATTCTTAATATAATTTTATTTCTTTTAAACATAATATTAATGGAAACATAAAGGTATAAAGTCCATTATAATTTAGATCAAAGCAAGAACGGGTTGGACTTGATTTTTAACCTCACCCAAGCTTGTTAAAATAACTTTGCTTATCAAGTAATAAATTTGAGCTAATTATTTTTAATATAATATTATTTCTTTTAAAAATTATATTAATGGAAACATAAAAGCATTATAATTCAAAATCCACTATAATTTAGATCACAGCAAGAACACAATACATAATATTTAATTTAATTATATAATAAAGATATTTTATAAAATATCTTTTGCCAAATAACAGGGGAGTGGTTATGATTCGAAGGTGATTTTATAATGTTATGATGCTCATCAATATTTTTTGTAACTGCAGCACTTTTACAGAATAACTGCTTTCTTTGGTCACATGACCAGCGATATTTATCACATTTTTTTTTTTGATTTTTGGATGAAGATGATATCCATATCCTTTAACGAATAATTTCGGATTTCCTTTATTTGATTTCTGAACAAAAATATTAATTTAAACTAAGAAAATAAAATATTAAACTAAAAAAAACTGTTCACAGAGCTTTTAAATGGTGCCTACTGAATACAATGGCTGTAGCAACCTGTGTTGCACTTACAACAGCAAGTTGGCGATTTTTTCAAAGTTGGGGATATTTGGGGATTTTTGGGGATTTTGTGTTTGAAGATTTTGTGTATGGTGATTTTGTGTTTGGGGATTCTGTATTTGGGGATGATGAAAAAATTTGGGGATTTTGTGTTTGGGGATTTTGATTGTGGGAATTTCGATACTCTTCCGCCGAAAACACTTACCAAAACTTTAAATACGTTTATATCGAAACCACTTCTTTGCGATTGGTTGAAATTTATCGGAAAGTTATCGAGTTGTCGGAAAAATTGTTAGATTTAAAAAATGCTTGCACCACATACTTTAAACATCAGTCATTCTCGTCTAATAGTTTTGATATTTTTGATTGGAACTAGCGAAGACTCAAACCGATAGAGTCGTAACTCAAACCGAACGAGAATCATGAGAGTATCTCCTAAAACATTGAAGCTGGACCTATTTTAATTCCTAAAAAACACCTTTTCTTGAAATTTGAAATTCGGAAGCTACAGTTCTGTTATTTTATGAACGACCCTCTGAATTCTAGTTCCGAGTATAGCGGCATTAGTATTTAACATGCTTCCATTTAGTTTTTTATTTTCAAAGTCCCTTCAAAGTTTGAAAACTAACCCAAATGCAAAATTTCATTGCCAGCTCAAAATGTATACGGAAAATATTTTCACAAAAACCTTTTCTTACAGATTTTGGGTAAGTATTTAAAAGACGTTTTAATGGGGACAAAAAGAGACTGATTTGCCCAACAGCAACACTGTCCTAAATGTTGTGGTAGCAGCGGAGATGACGTTAATCGTAGCAACGCGAATGTGCAATGCGAGTACATCGCGGTATTTTTTTGTTTTTTTTTTTTTGCAACATACAAACGTAGGTTGTTTCCACCGCTTGTGTGCGCAAGGAATTTGCTCAGATCATAAGGAAAAAAAGCAGCAACAACAACTAAGCGATACACGTACTTGTTTCGTCCAGATGCTTGTTGGAATGTAGGCAGTGAGTCGTCCAATGCATAGGTATGCTGGCTACACCTGGAGCTATGGCAGAGGAGCCTACGCGTACAACAACATGCAGCAAGTATGTAAAGCATGCTGCATGCTGCATTGTGCCGAGTCCTTGTAGCTTGAGGCGCAAAGAAAAATGCACGAAAGGAACGTAGGAGCATAGCAACTAGCTGCTAAGATTGTGATTTTGAAATTATATTTTTATGACGCCTATGACTCAACGTGTAAATATGTGCTTATTGTAAAGTGCGTGGTTATGTGTGTATAGCACACACACACGCACACACTCAAACATATCTCAGGATTTATCTTTTCTGCTTGCAATCTTATTCGATGATCAAGAAATGCGATGGAAGGAAGCAGCTAACTTGACTAACCACTTGATAGCAACGCTTTAAAAGATTTTCCAACTTCAATAAAATTTATTTAACCAAAATTTATACCAGCAGCGACAGCTTAGGTTAAGACAGAGAGAGAGAAATAGAGGGAAGGAGAACAAAGTTAGAAAAACAATTAAGATTTTATTTGACTGCGTTTACCTTTCGACTGACTGACTTTAAAGTGCCGCCACCGCCATAGCAGCAGCAAATATTTACCCAATCCTAGAGTGTTTGAAAACCGCTGCAGCACCAACAGATAAGTTGGGAAAACAAGAGATTGCGGTGAAACCTCAAATTGTACAAACTTCAGAGCTAAGCAGAGTAATCATAAAAGTGACATAGTTTTTAAAAAATGGTCCATTTAAGCAGCTTAATAACAATAAAAAGAACTTATTTTTGGATTGTAAAATCTTATCCAGTTAGATGCCGTATTTTTGTGACTGTTGCTAGCGCCTTTAATTTGTGTTAATTTATGCAAGGATAAGCAAGCAAGCAAGCACTGGACCACAAACGAAGGTTTGAACAAAATGTGGGAGTTCTACTCATAAATTTCCCTTTTTAGAAATGAAGGTTAAGCAGGAAATTCATGTTATATTTTTAATTCGTAAAAAATTAAATAAAAGTTCGTAAAAGAATAATTTTTTTGTAGCATATTCGTAAAATAAACTTATTTTTATAGTGAACAAGTTTGCGTTAGAATCATAAGAGATAGATTTCTTGTTCAGTGAAGATAAAAATAATTTTTCAAAAAACATATTTTTGCTAGCTTATGAATCAGAAATGATACATTTTTTCGCAAATGAGTTCGCAATGAAATATTGATACTTTTAGAGTTCATGCAAAAACATTATCATTTACGGTTCAGTTGCAAACTAGTTTTTAAACAAAAAATTATTTATATGTAGCATGATGCCAAATCAGCGTTTTTTGGAAAAAGTTTTTTTTATTGTTGAAGTTGATGGAGAAGCATAATTGTTGCAATTTTTTTTTTAGGCGGCTTGGCCACTGGTCAAGGTGAATAGTGATTCATGGTAATTTAGAGGATTTTTAAAGATTACGTTGGATAAATCTAAATTTGACCATTAAAACTAACTAAGTTGTGTATAAAATGTACCAAATATTGAAAATTAACAGTCTAGTCTAACTTTTTGTAAGACATTTTAACTGTCAAATCTGACTTCTAAGTGTTAAACATAACAATATTTTTAAAAAATGTAAAAAAGCGACATTTTACGGAAATATTTCTTACTTAACTTAATTGTAGGTCATGAAGAAGGTTTCAATACCTTTTCACTATTGTATCTATTATTAAAAATAATTAATAAATAAAAGAGACATTTAAGAAACAAAAATTTTAAAAAGATTTTTTATACATTGTTATTTATGATAACATATTCATTAGGGCGTATCGAAAAAAAAGAGGATTCACAAAAAAGAGATCACAAAGAAATAATTTTTTTAAAAAAAAGGATGTCTTCCTCTCCCGCAAGGATAAACATGTGTTTTGATACAAACAGTAAAAAATAACGATCTCAAAATTCTTTGATTTTCGTAAGAAAAACTACTAGACTTTAACTAACAATATCTTGCCATGTTACTCTCGATTTTTACACACAGTGTCCTGTGTGAAGGATATTCGAATTCTCTTTATAAAAAAGGAGATTTTTTTAAACATCTAGAATTACGGCACCCTGTATACAAAGACATTTTGAAGTACTACGAAATAAAGCTAAATATATATCCTATTTAATGAGTGCTGTCATACATTTGAATTCAAAAGTTTAAAAAGGAACTTTTTTTGGCATCATGCTATTTGGCATCATGCGTGAAGATAAATTCGTCAATCCGACGCTAACTTAGCGAAGACTCAAACCAATACTTTTGATCCGCAACTAAGTACGACTTTTAAATTGGGTTTTTTCAAAGTACGAGTTTAATTTTTGATTCGAATTTAGCTTTTGGCACAATTATGAGTGCACAGTTAAGACTTTTGCCATAAACATTTTTTAAAAGTAGTGAAGATGAAAAATGTTTATAGAAAAAGTCTTCATTGTGCCCTTATAAGCTATACATGGTTAGAAAGGTGGTAGAAAAACCCAATTACCTTTTCAGTGGTATGCTTAACAAAAATATATAACGCACAGATTTTGAGAATTTGTGCTTTGATACTTAGAACCATGAGCGTCAATTTCACTACTTTAAAAAAATGTTTATGGCAAAAATCTTAATTGTGGCACTTATAGGGCATATATCGTTGAAAAGGTGCTTTAATTACCTGTAAAAAAACAAAAACATTGTCCAGACAGATTTTGAGAATTTTTGCATTGAACCTTAATACCATGAACGCCAATTTCACTAATTTTTAAAAAATGTTTATGGCAAGTCTTAATTGTGCACTTATAGGCCATATATCGTTGGAAAGGTAAAGGGTCCGCCAAATAACTTTTTTTTTTTTGAAAATTCTATTAAAAACAACTACTGGATATTTTCTCAAATTTCTTTTTTTATTTGAAAGTACAAACTTTCCGGTTAATAATGAAAAATAATTTCATTCAAATGGCTGCCTCGGCTGGCCATGCAGTAGCCTACACGATCGGTCCAATTTTTAAGCACATTATCGATTGTGTGCAGCTGTATTTCACCAATGGCTTCACGAATATTGTCCTTTAAAGCGTCATTTGTCTCTGGCTTGTCGAAGTAACACTTATCTTTGAGGGCACCCCACAAATAATAGTCCAACGGTGTCAAATCGCAGCTCCGAGGTGGCCAAACGACATCAGCTCTGCGGCTGATAATGCGATCTTCAAAAACAGGGCGCAAAACATCGAGTGTAGCTTCGGCTGTGTGGCACGTAGCGCCGTCCTGTTGAAACCAAATGTTGCCAATATCCTCCTCTTCAATTTTTGTGAACAAAAATTCGTTCAACATGGCCCGATAACGATCGCCATTGACTGTAACGGCCACTCCTTGCTCATTTTCGAAGAAAAATGGCCCAATTATGCCTCTGCACCAAAATCCGCGCCAAACAGTGCCTCGTTTTGAGTGCAGCGGCTTTTCAATGTATGCGTGCGGGTTTTCTGTGCCCCAAGTGCGACAATTTTGCTTGTTTACATACCCGCCAAGATCAAAATGAGCTTCATCTGAAAAGATGATTTTTTTGACAAAATCGGCATCTTCAGTAAGTCGATCGCAGGCCCACTTCTCAGCGTTGTTCAAGCGTATACACAACCATATTCGTTCAGCGGAAGGATAAATCTAATTATCTGTTAAATCAGACATGAGCTAAGTGTTACCATTCACGAAATAAGCACTAGTTGAAAAAAAAAACGTTATATGGCGGACCCTGTAGTTGAGCACTCAATCTACGCAAAAAATAAAATAAAAAATGGCATGCGTTGAAAAAAAAATTTACAAAAAACCCCGTTTTTTGCCGAAATTTTCAGCCATACAAAAAAACATATAAAAGTTTTTTGGCTCTTTATAGGTCTAATGCTTAACAGAGTCTATAAGGATCACAATGAATCAAGATTCATCGAAATCAATCAAGTACTTAGAACTCCAGATATCTTAGAAGTCGATTCAAAAAACCTTGTTTTGAGAAAAACGCGATTAAAGATTTAAAGGTTCTTGAATATCACGAGACATACGAATATAATATATGCTATAACTTTTTTTTATTAGATATTTTTTTCAAAAATTTTGTATACGTATTCTTAAGACCTTACAGAACCATATTCTAACGAAAAACAAAAATTGATTTTTAATTTTTTACACACTGTAATAGTACCTTAAAGCAAAAGTAAATATAGACTTACAATATCTTGTCAAACACGATGCTACTCTTCAAAAATTCTCTCAAAAAAGGAGATTTGTTAAACATCTAGAAATACGGCACCCTGAATACAAAGACCTTTTGAACTACTACGAAATAAAGCTAAATATATATTAGACCGGATCAAAATTTAGATTCCGCCGTTCGAGGTCTCAAAAGTTAGAGAAACTCATAATAACGATTTCTGCATACTTTTTTTTCAAATTGGAGAAAATTTATCGGAGCCTTTTTGATTCTCCTGAAGGTCCTTTTTTGTTAAAAAAAACATGTTTTTTGCTTGTAACTTTTTTGCTTTTATTTTTAAAAAAACGCATATCCAAATCTTCTAAAAAATATAAATTTCTTACTTAACCAACATTTAGACATAAAGAAATTTTTTAAATCATGTTTTATTTTAACTCTTATTGACCTCCAATTATATAATTTTTTTGCTATTTTTAAAAACACATTTTGTTAAAACCTCTGTAAAAAACACATTTTTAATTGGATCTACCTAAAATTGATCTTGTTGGAAAGGAATTAAATTATACTTTTTTTTAAAATATTGGTTAAAACAAATCTGTGTGTGAAAAATGACTAAACGTCAGTAATCGACTTAAGAAATCTGCTGAAAAGATAAATTTCTTTTAGGCATAAAAATTTTTAAAAACTAGTTATCTCTTTTTAGCTGAAACCCGGCAACGCCCTTTTGCCCAACGCTCATAAAATGATAACTCTTATCGACCTATAAAAATAGATTTTTTTATTGCTTAAGAAACACATTTTGTTAAAACTGCTGGAAAAAAAGTCTTTTATTATTATAATAAATTTTGAAGTGATTCCAATAAGAGTTATAATAAATCAAATTCAAAAATTTATTTTTTGCCTATTTGCTGGTATAAGTAAGGAATTTAATAAAAAGTAATAAAAAGTTACAAGCAAAAAACATGTTTTTTTAACAAAAAAGGACCTTCAGGAGAATCAAAAATGCTCCGATAAATTTTCTCCGATTTGAAAAAAAAGTATGCAGAAATCGTTTTTATGAGTTCCTCTTACTTTTGAGACCCCGAACGCCTGATTATTTTTTCATCCACACAAAAGCGATCCGGTCTAATATATATCCTATTTAATTTTATTATCTCCTATATCCTACTAAACTTGAAAAAGGAACTTTATTTGGCATCATGATATTTATATATGAACAAAAAATGTTCTATTCGATATTGCAAATTTGGATCGTATGGAAGGTGCTACGCCCCCTTGTCCAACGCTCATAAAAATTAGTCAGTGAAACTGCATGCGTAAATTGAGGTCAAATATTGAGTTCCGAGGCTGTGGCACATATAACTCAAAAGCTATTCGATATCGCAAATTTGGATTGTATGGGAGGTGCCATGCTCCTTTATCCAATCGACTTCAAACTCCACAGGAACACTCTCAAGATGTTGTTTTAGTTTCCCTATTTCATAAGGATTAGTTCAGCGGGTTGGAGTCGTACGTGATATACACTTATAACCATCCTACAAAAGAACTAAAATTGCGATTATAAAATGGGGGGTAGGCAGCAGGGTGAAAAATACTTTACAACCTACCAAATATACAAAAAAAAAATTTCATTAAAATCGGTCAAGGAGTGCGACCACAAACGCCGTGACACGAGATTTTTATGTATTAGAAGATATCTTCAATGAACAAAACAAATTATTTCTTATTTCGCGAGCATTGTTCATGATAAAAATTTATTAATTTTTAAAAGTTCATTTTACGATCCTAGATGATGATGATATATTTTTATGCAAATTAATTTGTAATGAATCACAAGTAAATATCTTACTGTTCGTTTTAGTAGGTGAAACGAGCCTTTTTAAACAAGTAGGCTTTGCAAAGGTAAAAATATAAAAAATAAAAAAATAAATAAACTAAAATTTTTGCTTACAAATAAATACTAACAAAATCATAAATCTGTGTCGATAAGCAATAACAGCTTAAGTCTGATTTCAAAGTTACAAGAAATCTTGCTTCAAAGTTTTTAATCTCCATATAAGTTATATGAAAGGGTATTTTGTTTTCGGGTCATAACTTTGGCTAGGGTAATGCTAGAAAATCCAAATTTTGTGTGTTTATAAAACTAAGTGCGTGGAACACAGCTACATCAATAACTCAGTTCTGTCTTAAGTCGACTTAAGCGATTATTGCTTATTGACACAGAAATAATGCTTTTTTGATCACAAATTTTTTTGTTTCTAATTTTGTGTGTTTATAAAACTAAGTGCGTGGAACACAGCTACATCAATAACTCAGTTCTGTCTTAAGTCGACTTAAGCGATTATTGCTTATTGACACAGAAATAATGCTTTTTTGATCACAAATTTTTTTGTTTCTAAATTATTTATTTCTACTCAAGCTCAGTTCACAATGGATCTCAAATAATTCTTTTGCAGCTCGTTTTAGTATTACGAGACTTTTTAAGAAAACATGAGGTTTTGTTAAGGTACAAACACTGTGTAAACACACATTTCTTGTTCACAAATGAATAATTTTTTATTCAAAAATTCACAAATTTTTATTTCATTTTTATTTCAAAATATTCACAAATGAATCAAAGATTTAACGAATATTACTGCAAAAAACTAATAAGTTGCTCAACAAGAACTTCTTGATTTAGGTAATTACATCAAATAAATAATTTTCGCACAACAACATCAAACATGGAAACATCAAAAGAATATGATTTTTAAGTCAGATAGTAAAAAAACAGCAGTTTTTTTAATATATACTAGTTATTATACAAAATTGAAGTGCAAATTTCTGATTCCTGAACAGCGACCCTGAAAACTTTTGGCGGCACTAAATTTGAAATGCATAATATATTTATTTAAAAAGTTAGCACGTTCATGGCCGCCATTGTGAATTTCGAATTTTTAACTTCAGATTCGTAATCAGCGAACCCGAAAATCAATATATCTATATTTTTATGCAGATTAGACAACTTCTTGAAGTTTTGGCCGTCTTTTTTCGATTTGGAACCAATGTGTGCTGTAGTGAGAACCACTAAAAAATTCCTTAACTGCCCAGCTAAAAAAGGGCTTCAAAAAGAAGCTAAAGTGGAAGGGAAAGTCTTGAATTCCATCCCTTCCACTTTCATACCCAGAAGGCATTCTTTTAACATATACAGTGTTGCGCAAAACAATAGCAACAAAATAAGTGCGCTGCAACAAAATCGTGTATCTTTTTTAATATTGGGGACACACAAAAATGATTATAGGAATCAAAGTATATGTTTATACATCATATATAAAACAAATCAAATTCAAATTTGGTTTGTTTTTTTTTATTAAATTTAAAATTAATGTGGCTACATTCAATTTGTCTGAGAGCAAAACAAAAGCAACAAAACTTGAAAAATGTAAAAAGAGAACAGAAGTTCCAAGAACTACCGGTAAAAGTTCCGTTATTGTAAAACACGTGTTGTTTGTAAGTCATAAACATTAAAGTTTAGTTTTGTTTTTGCGCTGGTTGTGACATTGGCTGTTCCATTTATAATGGCACGTTTTAAATACTGTGAAGCTCTTAAATTGCAAAATTATTTCCGAATATAAAAACGGAAATTCACAAATATCTAACGTGGAACAGTTTGATATTAATCGGTCAATAGTTTGCAGATTAATAAAGAAATATACCATCACAAAAGACGTAGGTTAGGTTAGGTAACGGTGGCTGAGCCGATAGACGACTCGTACACTTAGGCCAGTGCAGGCCCGTTGTGATACCACATGATCTCTTTAAAAACCTAATAGAGATTTCCCTCCTCAAACCAGTTCGAGCGGATAATGAAATTGAGTATATGCTTGATTTCCAGGCATGAGAATTCGGCAAGTCCGTTTAAAAAGGGAAGGCCCAGAGTTGCCATTCTCATTTTAGCTAGAGCCGGACATTCGCAGAGGAGGTGCTGAACGTTTTCTACCTCCTCCTCACATCTGCAGCTTCTGCAGAAATCGTTTGATGCAACTCCCAACCGAAGGGCATGCACTCCGATCAGGCAGTGACCCGTTAGGATTCGTACTATTTTTGACAGGTGTACCCTGCTTAACTCAAGCAGTGAGTTGGTGCGTTTTAAATCGTAGGTAAGCCATGTTAGCTTAGTTATCCTACATGTATCAAGGCGTTCCCAGCGTTCTTGTGCAAGACCTAGGGATCTGTTCTTGCACTGGAGTTTATAGGAGGAAATTGGTACACCAATAAAGTCCTCATTTAAGAGGGTGTTAGAGGTCGTACCCTTCCTTGCCAATTCGTCGGCCAAATTGTTGCCCTCGATATCCCTGTGTCCGGGTACCCATATGAGGTGAATCCTGAGTAGCCTTGCCATCTCGTTAAGAGATTTGCGGCACTCAGTGAGAGTTTTAGAGTTGTCAATATTTGAGTTCAGTGCTTTCAGTGCAGCTTGGCTATCCGAAAAGATGGAAATACTTTTTCCTTCAAGGTCTTTTTGACCTAGAATCCTAGTGGTTTCCTGAATAGCCATCATTTCCGCTTGGTAGACACTACAATAGTTAGGAAGTCTAAAGGACGCTTCGATTTCGAGATCCTGGGAGTAGATACCTCCCCCTACTTGTTCTCGAAGTTTGGATCCATCTGTAAAGATTTTTATGGCGGAGGTTTTAAGGGGGCTTTTGTTTGCCCAGTCTAGCCGTGAAGGGATGAAAACTGCATAGTTCTTTTCAAGATTTAAGCACGGCACACAGTAGTCTGTTTTGTCGGGTGCAGACGAGTTCAGAATAATTGTGTGGCCGCAGTTGTTACCTATCCAATTACCAGATTCTCTAAGTCTCAGGGCTGCTGTGTTGGCACATTCCCTGGCAAAGATATCGAGAGGAGGAAGGTGAAGCATGACATTGAGGGCGCTAGTTGGTGTTGAGGACAATGCCCCCGTAATACAAAGACCTGCGCTTCTTTGCGCCTTTGCAAACTTCTGAAGTGCGGTTGCCTTATCAAGGGCCCTCCACCATACCAGTGAGCCATACATTAGTATGGGGCGGACAATTGCTGTATAAATCCAGCGTACTATTTTGGGGGAAAAACCCCACTTTTTACCTATAGCTTTTTTACAGGCAAATAGTGCTATGTTTGCCTTTTTAACACGTTCCGTAATGTTAACATTCCAGATAAGCTTCTTATCCAGGATAACTCCTAGGTATTTCGTGCTATCGCTAAAGAGCAACCTCGTGCCGTTCAGACACGGAGGTTCTAAGTTGGGGGTTTTATATTTCCTAGTGAAAAGAATGAGATCTGTTTTCTCGGGGTTTACACTTAAACCACACGTGGATGCCCATCTCGAGAGAATTAAGAGTGCTCTCTCCATGAGTTGACAGAGAGTCTGGGGAAACTTTCCGTTAAAAATGATTGCAATATCGTCTGCATAAGCAACAACCCTGTAGCCTTCCCCCTCCATGATGCGCAACAGCTGGTCAACCGTCACGGACCACAGAAGTGGAGACAAAACTCCTCCCTGCGGAGTGCCTCTGCTTACAAACCTACGAGTGGAGGATCCTCCCAGTTCTGAGTTAACCACCCTGCCCAATAGCATCTGGTGTATGAAACTCACGAGAAAATCCTCCACCCCCAGTTCCGACAAGGCCGAGGTGACTGCACATGGAAGGACGTTATTGAATGCCCCTGCTATATCTAGAAAAGCAGCAAGTGCGTATTCTTTGTTCTCAAGTGATTTTTCGATGGTAGACACAAGAGAGTGCAGAGCTGTCTCTGTAGATTTGCCTTTAATGTAGGCATGTTGGGATTTTAGAAGCCTATCAAGTTTCGGCTTGAGAAGAAGTCTCTCTAGAATTTTAACCAGAAAGGAAGAGAGGCTTATAGGTCTGAAGTCATTCGATTTAGTGTGAGAGGACTTACCCGCTTTCGGTATAAAGATAACTTTTGTCTCTCTCCAAGCTGTTGGAATATAGTTAAGGCGTAGGCAACCATAGTAGATTGTCTGAAGCCAGGGTACTATTGCATTAAAGCTATAGTGGAGTTGAGCTGGTATAATGCCATCGGGACCTTACAAAAGACGTAACAACGGTACATTAAAGAGGGCGGCCACGGAAGACATCGCTGCGTGATGACAGGAACAATTGTGGCGTGTTCAAACAAAATGCATTTGCCACATCCAAAGAGGTTGTTCGGACACTTGATTTAGATATCCATCACAGCACGGTTTGAAAATGAGCCGTTGAGAACGATTAAAGAAGTTACAGACCGGCAGAGAAACCTTTTCTTACAGCTAAGCATAAAAAACAAGGTGAGGTGTTACAATTTAAACAATTCTGTCTGAAATTGTGACAAAAAGTTGCAATTTATTGTTTTTTAGACTCAGTCTTGCAAAAGAGCACCTAAATTGGACCGTTTGAAAATCGAAAACCGTTTTTTAGCGATGAATCAAAGTTCAACTTGATTAATTCAGATGGGATGTACACGGTACGGCGCCACCCAGGTACACGACGTGAAGCCCGAAACTGCAATATAAATTTTAAGCACGGAGGCAGTGGCATTATGGTCTGGACTTGTTTTTCCTATTTTTTACGATTTTGTAGCAGCGTACTGATTTTGTTGCTATTGTTTTGCGCAACACTGTACATGTCATTAGAAGGAATGCTTTCCTTAGTCTTTTCTAGAAGTGCTTCCAGAATTTTTTCAATAGAAGATTTCCTTGAGCCCTTCATTGAAAGGATTCTACACTCAGAAAAAAAACCAACAGTGAAACTGTTAAATCCCATCCAACAGATGAGTTTTTGAAATTAACATTCGTGACTGTTGATAAAATAACTGTTTTACTCAATTCTCATTTGAATTTTCAATTGTCCTGCACTAGGATGGCTGATATCAATACATATTTACATAAAGGAAAAGAAAATTCATTTAGGAATTGAGTAAAATAGTTATTTTATTGACAGTCCAGACTGTTAATTTGAAAAAACTCATCTGTTGGATGGGATTTAACAGTTTTCACTGTTAATCCCTCTGTTTTTTCTCTGAGTGTAGTAGGTGTTTTCCAGGAGAACTTTAAAAAGGCATTCTAAGGGGGGTTTAAAAATCCCACGGAATATATTCCTTTTCCAATTTTCTCGCAATTTTGGTATTGGGAATGAGACGTGTTAGGGTTTTGTTGGGGTGTAAAATATCCCTTTCCTCAATTTTCACGGCATTTTGATTTTGGAAGTAGGGAGGGTTGGGTTTTCCAAAAAATCCCGCGGAAAGTATCTTAAACATTGATTACAATTATATAAAAAAATTTTTTACTTTGAATTTGAATGCTATTTGAATGTCTTCCAGAAGTAGTTTATGAGAATGTCTCTTGAAAGCGCTTCTTGATAAGACTAAGAAGAATCACAATTGGATCTATAGAATATCTTCTGGAAGCAGTGTTCCTAAGAATGCATGTCACATTTGTATCAAAAATGTTGCTGGGCGCTTATCCTACTAATTATTCTTAAAAAATCATAAACTGTTCATTTGATTGGTATGAAATTTTTATAAAAGGTTTTCCGAGTTCAGTGAGTGTTTTGGCGCTCTTATCTACAAAAGAAAAACTTCTATCGGTTCAACTCGCATTTAAATAAGCGTCAGACAAGTTAAAAACAATTAAAACTAGCAAAAACACATCTGTTTCGTTGCCTTGCCGAACAAAAAACGATTCGTTATTGCTAGGAATTTTATCAGGTCCGACGAATGGTTAAAAAACGATTTATTTTAGAGTGTCGAAATTAAAGTTTTCTCTCCGAATTGAAGTTGCATAAATATGTTAAAAAATAAAAAAATAAAAATACCTCAGAAGTAGAAGGAATCTCAAAGTTCACAGAGCGCACTCCATTCCATTTATGTAGTTTCTGGTCGGTGATATGCACTGGTTTCACTCAAATTCCTTTCCTTGTTCATTTTAAACACGTGCAGTTCAACTGATTTTCGAAAGTAGGACAACAAGTATTGTAATGAAAAATTAAATTATTGCAAAAAAAAAATCGCGGCTCTTCAAAAAGTAATGATTGCATTGCTTGCAAATGCCAGTTAAAGCACGCACAGCAATACATTTAATTTTTTTTTTTTTTGCTTTTCTGATGTGTTATTTTTTAATTTTTTTTTTATCTTTTTCATTATAATGACATATAATAAATCGGTGCTTAAATTTTTTGAGCTCTCCTCCGTTTGCCAGCCGCATGATTTATGCAGTCCAAATTCAATTTCACTGGACGACATTTTAAGTGAAAATCAAGTTTAGTAACGTGGTGGTACATGTGTACATTTGTAATGTTCCCACACACATTTACAATCTCGAGAAACACTCGACAAAGACTCCGTGCTGTGTTACACAAAAGCAGGTAAATACTTTTTTAGTGACTTTTTCTCTTGATGTTTTTGTGTTTTTGTATTTTTGTTGTTCTGGGTGTTTCTTTCTCTTAGATGAATAGAGATGAGCCACCAGGAAAGCAACGACCGGAGCAGGAATGAAAACTTAAAATATCCACTTATCAGCTGAATAGAAGATAACAGTGATGGGATTTTTAGTCAAAGCTGGTATGCCGTTTTATCTTTATTGTACAGTCATGAAAGACTGGTGTATAGATAGATAGAAATTCCGAAAAGAGGTTGACAATTAGAAGAGCTAATATTTGTCATTGTTAATTGCGTATCATTTTGAATAGTTTTAAGGTAAAAATAAAAATCATTAACGTGGGGAAGATAAAGTGTGAGAAGCAACCCATTTTTAATGTGATGAATAATTATCGCATCATATTTTGGTTCAATATTGCTTTCTGTATGCTTATCATATCATTTCATATGAAAAATTTTTAAAAAAATTAAAAAAAAAGTTTTAATAGACAGAAAATTTGTAAAACAATTTAAATAAAAAAAATTTTTTTGTCCGAGCTGGTTTGCAAACCCACGCCTCTGAGTGTCATATCATATTATTAAATTTAAAGAAAATTTGAAAAAATCGTAATCTTCTTTATTAATAGGCAAACATCAAATGTTGTACACTTTTTCGATATTAATTTTAGAATAAGGGCAATGAAACTTATATCATTCGAAAGATACTGCGCCTTATATGTGCAGAATCATTTTAGATTTTAAATTTATGACCTCTGACCCGAAATATTGACGTTGAAAGTTTGTATTATTTTTAATAAGGAATCTCAGGGCTAAGAAGAGGTATAATAGTGAATGAGGTATCAATAGAAAGATCTGGCTGCACAGTATGATAAAATTTTAGATTGGTGACCTTCAACCTGAAATATGAGCGTAAAAAGAGCATTTATTAAATAAAAGCTAAACCGTAACAGAAGGATGAATATAATGAAAGAGGTAATTTTAGATATTGATAAGGTGTGCAAAAAATGCTTCCAACATTTTGCGCCATCTCTTACGGATACCCTACAATAAGCATTTTTTATACAACAAGATTGAATATATGTTGTGATGTTGAAATTTCTTACAAATAGCAAATTATGAAAAATTTCCGTTATTTTGACATGAAAATTATTGTGATAGCTCGAAAGCTATAGATGTTTTCAGTACAACATATTTTTGGATGAAACGACGTTGGTTCAGAAATATAACAGTATACGAAAGCTTTCTTGGTAATTTTTTTTTCGGATAAATTGTTAAAAAAAATTCCCGTTATAATGACATCAAAACTATTGAAATATCTCAAAAAATGTTTTCTCAGTACAACGTATTTCCTTGAAGCAGGGTCATCGCCTCAGAATAAGAAAAAAACGATTGAAATTTCAAGTTTTGATTTTGAAAGCAAATCTTGGCCATTTTTCAATCGGTTTTCATCAAATTTTCTTTGGCTGAAAGATCAATTAATTGACTTTGGAGAAATAAGAAAAGATTTGCCGTTATCTCACCAATTCAATGTTTTATATGGTTTTAAAAATACCTCTAAAATATTCAGTTTTTGCTCAAAAAATAGGCCAGACGTTTTTGTTGTAATTTTTTTTCTTATAAAATTTTCTTTTTTCACACTCTTTCATATGACATATCATTCATAAGCAAAAATTGCTTCATTTTGACACATAATGCAAAATACAGTTTCTATCATCGAAAATCATGAAAACCCTATGATTTTTTCGATGAAAATTATATTTTTCAAAATGTTTTTTTATATTTTCTAAAAAACTCTACAGCTTAAAAAATAATTTCTGTAAAAAATTTTTTAAATATTTCAAACCACTCTAAAGTTACATACACAAATCTATGTTTTAAGCCATTTCGTTATGTATAAAAATAGGCGTAGGAGCAACAGTTCTTCCATGTTTCTGAACCGATTTTGATAATTTTTTTAAATAAATTAGAGTAGGGAGAAGAAGTCACCGAATAGTTATGTGACCTTTGACCGGAAATATGAGCATTGAAATAATATTTCTGAAGTAAAACCTAAACTATAAGAAATGGAAGAACATGGCGTAGGAGGAAATTTTAGATATTAATACAATGTAGGAAAAACATTTTTCGCTCTCTTACGGATACCCTACAATAAGCATTTTTTTATAGTACATTTTTTTATTTTACAAATAGTTAATTCTGAAAAATTTTGATATAAAAGTTATGATGATATCTCGAAAACTGTTGCTTTCTCTCGAAACTAAAGATTTTCTTAGTACAATACATTTTCTTAAGGCAAAGTCAATGCCTCAGAATGAGAAAAAAGATTGAAATTTCAGAATCGATACTAGTATATTTAGAACAAGCGATACTAGTATATCTTAAAAGACAAAAAAAGAACACAGTCTGTGTCTCAAAAATTACACCTGATAGCAAAAAGACTAATTATAAGATTTAGAACTTTTAAATTAACAGATGGTCAGAAGGCATAGATGGGCACTTTGCAGTACCAGTAAAATTGCAGTAAAAATAAATTTTTACTGATAATGAAATTCAATTTGCATTACCAGTAAAATTTTACTGATTACTGAAAAAAATTGCAGTAAAAATAAATTTTTACTGATTACTGGGAAAAAATTGCAGTACAAATAAATTTTTACTGATAATGAAATTCAATTTGCATTACCAGTAAATTTTTACTGATTACTGGAAAAAATTGCAGTAAAAATAAATTTTTACTGATAATGAAATTTAATTTGCATTACCAGTAAATTTTTACTGATTACTGAAAAAATTTGCAGTAAAAATAAATTTTTACTGATTACTGAAAAAAATTGCAGTAAAAATAAATTTTTACTGATTACTGAAAAAAATTGCAGTAAAAATAAATTTTTACTGATTACTGAAAAAAATTGCAGTAAAAATAAATTTTTACTGATTACTGAAAAAATTGCAGTAAAAATTTATTTTTGCAATTTTGTTCAGTAATCAGTAAAAATTAATTTTTACTGCATTACTAAAAAAAATTGCAGTAAAAATAAATTTTTACTGATTACTGAAAATATTGCAGTAAAAATTTATTTTTGCAATTTTATTCAGTAAGCAGTAAAAATTTATTTTTACTGCAATTTTTTTCAGTAATCAGTAAAAATTTATTTTTACTGCAATTTTTTTCAGTAATCAGTAAAAATTTATTTTTACTGCATTTTTTTTCAGTAATCAGTAAAAATTTATTTTTACTGCAAATTTTTTCAGTAATCAGTAAAAATTTACTGGTAATGCAAATTAAATTTCATTATCAGTAAAAATTTATTTTTACTGCAATTTTTTCCAGTAATCAGTAAAAATTTACTGGTAATGCAAATTGAATTTCATTATCAGTAAAAATTTATTTGTACTGCAATTTTTTCCCAGTAATCAGTAAAAATTTATTTTTACTGCAATTTTCTCCAGTAATCAGTAAAAATTTACTGGTAATGCAAATTGAATTTCATTATCAGTAAAAGTTTACTGAATACTGCTTCTAGTAATGCAGTAAATATTTACTGCAGTATGCCCATGTATGTCAGAAGGTAACACGTGTAATGTAACGCGGCAAATCTAGCCCAAACTCAACCTTAAGCGTTCAAAAGAACTCATTTCTCTCAGCAGAGACCACATCAGCACCATAGTAGGGATCTTTACAGGGTACTGCCTTACGAACAGACACGCTCAAAGACTGAACATACCCCACAACGACTTCTGCAGAAGCTGTAGAGATGAGGAGGAGGAAGAATCTACAGTACTTTTCCTTTGCACTTACCTGGCGCTGGCTCAAAAACGCTACCTCCACTAAGTCAACTAGTTCTTCCATGACCTTGACGAACTCTCGGAATCTTCTGTTTAAATCGGTTTAAATAGAGATAGGAAAAATTAACCCTTGGCATCACAATAGGCCTCATCGGCCTAAGTGTATCTCGTTTGAGACAGCCACACTAACCTAACCTAAACTAACCTATCTGGTTTGCTGAGTAGACTTGTATCTGCTTTTCACGAGATATTTTCTAATAGGTATATACAAGGTGGCGCAAAAGTAATCCTTTTATCAGAAAATGCTATAAATTTTGCGATTGGCCCCTAATGTCAGTTCTGTTTTGACATTTGTGTAGTAAACACATGCGAAATACACGTTAATAAACAATGTTACGCTACACTGCTCCAGAACGCGGAATATTGGTGACTATTTATTTGACCAATAATCGGCCGGTGACTTTGGCACAACGTGAATTTCGTCGCAGATTTCCTGGCCGTCCAACACCTACTGGTGAAACACTGCGACGTTTAGCCGCTCGCCTCGAAAAGACTGGCACAACACGAGATGCTGCCAGGCGTGGCATACCCCGGAGTAGCCGTTCTGCAGAGAATATTGCTGCTGTAGCCGAGGATGTCATGGAAGCGCCGTCGACATCGACCAGACGACGTGCCACGCAAATGGGTATCGATCGACGGTCTTTACAGCGAATTTTGGTACAAGATTTGAAGATTTTTCCGTACAAAGTCCAGACGGTGCATCAGCTGTTAGCTGCTGACCGCCAATCGCGTCTAACATACGCTCAAGCCATCCTTAATCACCACCAAGAGGAAGATGATTTTTCATCAAAAATAATCATGAGTGATGAGGCCCATTTCCATCTTAGCGGGTACGTAAATAAGCAAAATTTACGCTTCTGGGGCACTGAAAATTCGCGTGTAACCCACGAAGAGCCATTACACCCGCTCAAAGTCACTGTATGGTGTGCTGTTTTCGCTGGAGGAGTCATCGGACCTTTTTTCTTCGAAGACGTCACGGGCCAAACGGTTACTGTGAATTGTGAGCGCTACAGAGCAATGATCAACGAGTTCTTTTTGCCGCAACTTGATGAATTGGGATTGGAAAACATGTGGCTCCAACAGGACGCTGCAACGGCACACACTGCACGTGCCACAACCGATATGCTGAAGGATGCATTTCCCGGGCGCCTAATCTCCCGTTTTGGCGATTTGCACTGGCCAGCAAGATCGCCTGATTTGACCGCTGCAGACATCTTTTTGTGGGGCTTTTTGAAGTCGCGGGTTTATGTCAACAATCCTCAGACTCTTGCAGCTCTTAAAGACAATATCCGTCAAGAATGTGAGGACCTATCGCCGGAAGTTTTAGCCGAAGTGATGAAAAATGCCACAAAAAGGGCTCAAATGACAATCAACTATGGCGGCGGCCATTTACATGACATCATATTCTCGACTTGATGTAAAAAAAATTAAAAGACCAAATAAAAATAATCCACAAGAAGAATCAAAGTTTATAATTTTTTTTTTTAATTACAGCCAAAAAACATCGCAAGGTTACTTTTGCGCCACCTTGTATATATATCTAAAAAGACATACAAAATGAACACAGTCTGTATATAAAAAATTAGACCTGATAGCAAAAAAACTAATTATAGATTTAGCACTTTTAAATTAACCAAGCGACTAGTGTAATAAATTCCATGGATTTTAAACCATTTTTACGGCCAAGAGTTTTGTAATACTAATAATATTTACTGAAATAATACTTTTTCAAATAAACTTAAATTGCTACGAAGAATACAATTTTTGAGTTCATCTGCTAAAATATGGATATGAAATACCACCCATAGCTATTTGTTTGACTGAATAAAATAAAAACTAGCAGGATGGGTTTTTTTTTTTAAATTAGTCTCTTGAACTGCGACAATAGCTATTTTTGAGTGGAGTGTCTTTGTTATTTTTTTGTTCTCCTTTTTTGTGAATAACATATTAAATAACCTTAGAGAAGAGTAGGGTTTGATTAACATAATACGCAACACAGGTAATTTAAAACATATGCATGCATAAGAATTTGACGCCGCTATCTTCTACAACAAACTCTCCGCACGCAGTCTGGGGTACGCCACTGCGTAACGCAGCAAATTCTTTTTTTCAAGCTATCTCATCCAACTAGAACCTTATCTTAATACTTAAATAAGTTACACTAACTAGTTCGTTATTTAATGTTGCATATTTGCATAGTTACTTGGATAATGCGAAAATTTATAATCTTCTGTAATGATCACTATGATCATGTTGTCTAAGGAAGCGTCTGGCTTCTATGTGTTCTATCTACTCGTATCTATGTGACTGAAGAGCAAGCAGCAAATCTTTGCAATGCCACTCAAGCTAAGCCGGCAGCATGCTGCATTAACCCGTAACTAAAAGGGGATCGATAGTGTTAAGTAAGTAGGTACAAGTATAAGAAGTTTTGTCAATTATGTTCGATTTTCCGCTTGATTTAACCTAATATTGAATGCTATAGAGATCGGCTGCCAGCTGCTTCTCCTCGACCATACAATATGTGCTGACTCTTGATGGACGAACATGGAAAGATCAAAAGGATCCAAACAACTACACATAGTTATTGAGTTTCTTCAACTATTGCTATTGCTGACACAAACAATGCACGTTGTCCGGCCTGCCAGCCAGATATGTAAAGAAGACATTTGCTGATTGTCAGCATTAACTATTTTGTCATTATCGAGTATAGGAGTTTATTTAAATACGATGCAAGTGCTTCATGGCAGTTGAACTCAACTTTGTTTTTACGCTTAGGGATAAGCTGGGATTAGCAATGATTACAAAATTACAAAAAACAAAAGTGAGTGAGACATGGGTAACTATGTTTTTATTTTCATTTTCATTTTAAACTGAAAGTTATGAAGAACAGAGATACTTTTAAGTACCTACCCATTGAATATGACCGCATTTAAAAAAAAAATACAAAACTTTGCGCATTCAATAGCTATATATATTTATAGTACAATGATCTATTATTGTTTGCGAGACAATAACTAAATATTGCTTTTTCCTTCCTAATTAAGTTGGCATTTATATAGGGCCAAAGTGCACCGCATGCTATTTAAACGTTTTTAACACTTTTAGCCATATCGGCGAGCGTGAGAACTTCCAGCGTAATGTTGAATCAGTACCTCCTTCTTAGAAACAGACTCAATAATTAAACGCATTTTATGTTCATAACATCATCAGCACGCAGAAGTAAAGTAACAGAATCATACACAAAACCAAAAAAAAAAAAAAAGTCCGAAAAGAAAAGAGATCCAGAGGCGAAAAAAAGGCCGGGTTAAACCACAGGCCACTGGTTCGACGAGTTTGTGCTGCGCTGTTGCTGTTGTATTGTGTATTTTTCCCTTTCGTTCATAACTTTTTCGTAGATAAGGTGTTTAAGCGTACAAATGAAGTTGGTGGCGGAATGTGAACGCATTGCTGCGTATTTGTTCTCACACGCCAAACTACGATGACGCACAGTGAAACGTCTCTGAATACAAGCGGTGAACACAACTACTATAGAAAGAGTTGTTTGTTTTTAATAAAATTGCATGTAGATACTAGCTAATATACACGGCCTTTCCCGGGTAGTATTTTATTAGCAATTTGTACGGTTTAAAAATAAAATACGATAGCAATGGTTTTTATTGCCTTTCAATTCCACATTTTTTTATTAAAATAAAATTTATTTCCATTACATTTTCATTTCGGCCTTTGTAGTCTAGTGCAGAGTGCGCTAGACTATCAACCCAGAGGTCCCTGGTTCGAATCAGGGATCGGGCATGGTTCTTTTCACTTTCTTTGTTATTTCCTACATTTAAGAATTATGGAAAACTAAAAATCCACAACTAAATTGTGGAAAATATGGAATTAAAGGACAGGAACAACTAATGCTTGCCGAGGTTAAGGCATAACACTAGCCTCGGTTAAAAGCAATTTAAATTGTCTTTCACGGTTGTTTCGCCTAATCAATAATTCACGTATGGTTCCAATCAATTGTATGGCACTTTTTGCCTTGGTTCTTCGATCTTTTTAAAAAAAGAATTTTAACTTTTAAAATAGACTAATTATTATTATGCACCGAATTTTTTGTTTAATACTCTTTATTAAATGTTGCACAACTTCTTTTGCAAGGGAACTGCTTGCCTTATTTTATTAGATTTTTTAAAATGCTTCGATGTCACGGACAAATCGACCATCCTTCTTTTAATTCCGTTTGACAATAGCCCAATACCTCTCTATCGAACGAAGTTCTGGAGCGTTAGGTGGGTTCTCCTCTTTAGCAACATAGTTGATGTTGTTTTCTTTTTGCAAATTCAATATAAAGTGCATTTCATAAACATAAGACACTTTAAGAAATAAACTTTTGTTATAAATTAATATCAGTGCAAACTTTTTGAATTACCTTTTTTACACCATAATAACTCTTCACTTCACTACTTCCCACTGAACCATATGAAAGTGTAAAGTGATAGCTTTGAGTAAGTTTTCGGGTAGAAGTTTTTTTTTTTGTGAATTTTTGTTTTTTTTTTTATTTGTATCATCAATGTTCTTGCTAGAGAAGATTTAATTCATAAACATTTTTTCCATTAAAAAAGTTTTAATTCTTTTGCAAAATTATTAACAAACTCATTTGGAGCCAAAAAAATAAACATTCTTTTATCATTTCAATAAGAAACAATTATCCACTGAACCATAAGCGAAGGTTTTGAGTAAGCTGAGAGTTTTGCGAACTTTCTGGATAGTTTTTTATTTTAATTTTTTATTTTTTATTTTAGAAGATTAAATTCGTTAAAATTTTTCCCATAGATAAAAACTTTACTTATTTTGCAAAACTCATAAAAAACTTTTTTTGAGTCCAAAAAGAATCATTTAATAAGGTAAAAATTCATTGTAAATTAATCATTTTTGTTTATGAGTTTATAAACGAGTTCATAAATGAGTTCAGAAATTAATCATAAATGTTTCTTTTTTGCATTATTAAATGAGTTCAAAAAATAATACTTTTGTATCATATCAGTAGAAACAATATCTCATAAACGAACCAATTTTGTTCATAAATGAGTTAAAAAATTAATCATAAATACTCCTTTTTTATAACCTAAAATGAATTAAAAAAGTAATATTTTAAACCTTTGTTGATATTTTTATAATAGAAAATTAAAATGTTAACCTTCACACAAAAGTTATATAAAATTTTTCATCAGTGCGAATTGATTCTCGCCATAAGAAAAGAGATGGATGTACTGCAACACGTTCGAAAAACTATATTCCTTTTCATCTATCAACAAGTCTGTCATAACGGCGGTACGAAGTAGCCCCCAATGAAATAAGTCCCAAAAAAAAAAAATGAAATAACTCCCAAAAATTGTTCATACATTTTTGGGAGTTATTTCATAATGAAATAACTCCCATTTGTTGGAAGTAATTTCATTATTTTTGGGACTTATGTCATTCCTCTCCCTTTTTGGGATTTATTTCATTTGGGAGTTACTTCATTTTTTTGGGACTTATTTCATTGTTCTCATTTTTTGGGATTTATTTCATTTGGGAGTTATTTCATAACATTTGGGAGTTATTTCATTACATAAAAACTCATTCTTTTAACAAATTTGTGCATCAACAACAGGTGTTCTATAGCGGTTGTTTCCTCACATACATGTTAATCCCATTGAAAACGAAAGTGATTCAAGTCAAATTGGTAAAGACCTCGCAGATATTAAAAATCAAATTAAGCTTAACACTTTAAATTATTATTGTGTACACAAAAGTAGTATTATTAAATTATTCTCATATATTTTAAAACATAATTAAATTGTTATATTTTACTTAACACACTGCAGACAAGTACCTTAATTTCCTTTAAACTAAAAATAACGTTTTCCAAATTAAAGTTTTTTAATAGAATCTTAATTACGCACATTTTTCTACCTACATCACAAATATGTTTGACTTGATCCACTTTATTTTTTAATGAAATTACTATAGCGCTTTTCAATGAAGCTTTTTAATAATGCGACCGCGTCATTAATGAGTTGATTCTACGCACAACCGGTTGAAGTGAATTTCGTAGTCAATTTTTTTTGCAATGTCTTTGGAATTCGAAATAATTTCTGGCAAAAGAAGAACTAGCAAATTGCTATATATTCCTTCCCAAGGCCAGTTGTTCACAAAAAAATCTAGTTCGAATTCTTCAAGTTATTATGTGTGTTATAAAAAAGGATGTAAGTCGCGCGTAGTGTTAAAAAATTTGGTTTTAAGTACAATTGCATCGGAACATAATCATGGTGCCCAAAGAGATATTTATGAAGAGTTCAAGGTATTAACCAAATAAAGGAAGGATGTTCGGATGCTCAAACCATTTTAGGTGAAACAAATGCAATAAGCGGAATAAGGGAAACTTTCCGAAATACTTGCACCAGGTAAGTGGTCATTGTGTCTGAACATTATACGGGCAAAGCATATATAACTAAATTATCAATCATGTCCCTTTTACGAAATGTTTCGCTAATTTTTATGCATTATCCATGACCCATCATTTCGTACAAGGGAAATATTGCGCTGTAACAAATTATTTTACTAACAATGTTTCCAATTTTTAATGATTTTGATTTAAGGAATCTTGAAGCTAGCAAAAATATCGACTTCAACAAAATTAAACGCAATTTGCAATATTTAAGCAACAAAATCTTTTTAACTTCCCCAAAAACTCCTGCAGAAGTAAAGGTCGCTTTTGAGCGACAGTCCGTGATGGAAAATTTTGGATTTTGTCGGTGCGCACCAAGTGAAGATAGGGCTCCGTTTTTCAGGGTGTGCTATGAAGAAAATGATTTTGCATACTGCGTTTTCGCATCGGAAAAAGTTGTGAAGCTAATCAAGGCGAACATTCCAAATCACAGCAGCCGAAAAATCCTTGTGGACGGTACCTTCGCAGTTGTACCAATTGGCTGCTTTAAACTACTTATAATGATGCACGTTGAATATTGTGATAAGGTAATAATTTTTTATACAGTTTTATTTGATTTTAGCTCGATGCAGCAGCGGTGTTTGCCATTAACACCAAAAGGGTACGTCGCCGAGGAACACCGTGCGGCGGCGGCGGCAAGGCGCGCAAAATTGAGAGCGTCGCGCCGCCCCGCGCCGTACCACCGCGCCGCGCGCGTGCTGGCCGCTTTCACGCGTTTTGAAATATTTTTTAAAATTATCTTCAATTTATGGTTTGATAAATTTATGAATAACTCAATAATTTGTTTTGTTTTTCAATAGATATTCCCGTTTTTATTCGTACTAATGAATAAAAAATCAAGTAAATGTTACATGCATTTATTTAATTATGTAAATAATAACATTTTGCAATTGGATGGTTCTGTTTTCATCGCGGATTATGAAAATGGCCTACGCAAGGCTTTGAAATTAAGCTTTCCACAATGTAAGCTGTTTGGATGTTGGTTTCACTTCTGCCAGGCTGTACGGCGTTATATTACCACCAAAAACAAGGAATTGGCTGCATTTATTCGCAGAAATAAAGATGCATCGATGGAATACCATAAAATTTTAACGCTTCCATTATTGCCTCCGGAACATATAGACAGTATGTTCGCAAAAATTAAAGCGGATGTTGAATTGTTTGATGAACAGTTAAAATTTTGTAAATTTATGAAATACTTTAAAGAGCAATGGTTGAACAAGGTAATTGATTCTGTAAATTAATTCATTTAAAAAAAATAAATTTAATATTATAAAACTACTAACTACTGGTATTTGTTTTTATTTCTTTGCAGATCGGTGCTGCTGGAATTTCGGTTTTTTTTACGGCAACTCGTACAACTTCCGCATTGGAAGCTTATAACGGAGTTCTGGGTAAAATTATACCAAAACATTCAAATTTTTTTAAATTCGTTCAAGTTCTACAAAACGAGGAACTTCATAAGAGTAGAGAAATGGAATTATTGGTCAACAGCGGAGGGACATATGGAAGTAACAAGCGGAAGAAGAGATCGATTGAGAAGGCCGTAAAATTGGAAAAAAGCAGTGCCGAACTTCGCTCTGGGATTATAACTGCATCATGTTTTATAAATCGTATGGTATTTGCGAACAACCAAACCTGCGTAGATATGGAGCCAGACGAGGACCTTTTCGAGGAATTTATTTACGTGGATGAAGAAGAGGACGATGAGGATATGGTCGAAGAAGTCGAAGCGGATGGATCACAAATAAGTGCGATGCAAATGTGTGTGATTTGTTTTATAAGTGTCCCAAACACTGTTCTTCTTCCATGCAAACACTTAAAATGTTGCAATGTTTGCGTCCTCAAACTTCAAGCGGAAAGTATCGGAAAAGGACTTCAAGCTTACAAATGCCCAGTCTGTCGCCAGGACGTTTACGACACTTTGCAAATTTTTGTTTAATTTTCTACAATATTTAAGATTAGTAATTATTATACCTACAATTTGGAATTTCTAAGTTAATAATTTCACACTATTTCAAAACAATACTTATAAAGTTTACTTTTTGACATTTTTAAGCTAATAAATATATAGTATATATATGTAGGTATATACCAAAATCAGTCTATTATTTAACTGCTTTGGGACTTATTTCATTGGGACTTATTTCATTATGAAATAAGTCCCAAATATTGGGAGTTATTTCATTTCCTCTCTTGGCATTTATTTCATTACATTGGAAGTTGTTTCATTTCTCACTCTTGGGACTTATTTCATTTACTTGAGGGCTTATTTCATTGGGACTTATTTCATTGGGACTTATTTCATTGGGGGCTATTTCGTACCGCCATTATGAAAGTGGTATTAAAAACTTGATGTATTGTACGGTTTTTTTTATAAAATTCGTTCAAAAGTTTTTCAAGAAAAAACTCAGTAAAACCCAAAAAATAAAGTCAAGTTTAAACAATAAGAACTTCGAGCACAAAGTATATTTCAAGGTTTTGTTTTTTTTACTTTTTTATGTCTTAATCGCTATTGAATAAAAATAGAAAATACGTTGAAATATGACTGTAAATTTTGCAAGGAATGAAAATTTAAGTAAAATTTAGTAGAAAATATCTAGCTAATTAAGCATTATTAAAGTCGAAGGCTATAATTTCGAAGGCACTGATTTCCAAGACTCTTAAATAGGTTCTCTTAAATTTAAAGAAAAATAAATTGAATTCATAATTTAAAACACGTTGTGACTTTATTTTGTATTAGCAACCATTTTTAAAAAAATTTTCATTTTAAATTTCGTTAATTTGGAGATATATAGGAGATATATCTAAAAGTTATCCGATTTGAAATACTTTTAGCATGACGTTTAAGTGAAGTTAAATAAACTGAAAAAATTATAGATTGTTTGGGAGGCAAGCGATGCAGTTGACCTAGAATTCCAATTTTTTGTGCTGTTACTTGTAAAACTCATTTGTACAAAAAAACAGAATTAGTCCTTTATCAAAATACAAAATTCATGAATCAAGGATTCAAAATGAGGCACTAGAACATATTTTAAGCTAGTAGTTATAAATATTTTTTTATTTTTATAAAAGCCAAATCCGTTTCCTTTTAATAGGGATGCCACAATTCATAGAAATGTGATAAAAACTGTAATTTTGGTAGATTTTAAAAAAATTGTGTTTTTGAAAAATTTTAAAAGAGTTGTGACACTGAACATAAAACTAAAAATTTTATGTTATTCTGCATTTGACACGAAAAAGCATGGAAACTTAAATTTGAGCTCATCAACTTAAAATCACACACAAAAAGGTTGCAAATTACAAAGGGGGCATTACATCCCCTACAGCACTCAAATTTGTATACAACATAATCTTTAGTTCTGTATGTGGTCAAGCATAGGTGTTTGTTTTACAAAACATTCTTTGTAGATACTTAAATCAATCAATCAAACATGTTATCTGAAACTTATTCAACTTTGGCCACTTGTTATTCAACTGAGTTCTCAGAATAGGCACACAGGATGGCATGCATAACAAAGTCTGATTAGAAAATATAATTGAAGACCTTGGAAAGGTAGAAAATGGGGCGTACCAACTCTTTTGCAACTAATATTTTCGATAAAAAATTGTCAAAGAACTGAATAGGCCAGTATAGTTACACTCGGCAAGGAAACTTCATTTCTACCACAGGGGCGTAGCTAAGGTGGAGCGGGCGGAGCGGTTCAATCCGAGCTGCACTTTTTTAAAGGCAGCATTAGTTACAAAATAGAAAGAGATATTTAGCATAAAAATTATTTACGATATCCCAAAACAAAATAAAGCAACAAAAAATCTATTAACGAAACCTCTTCCGAAACATAATGAAAATAGATATAAAATTAAAAAAATTGTTATGGATTGAAATCTGTTCTTTCAAGGCAAACTTTTATTGAAATCAATAAAATAAAATGGCTTTCGTTCAACTTCATTATGTGTTTGATAGCGCAATTTTTCAACGATGTAATTATATCTTCGCAAAATGTTCCGAAAGATATAGGAAAGAATTTGTCTACACAAAATTTCGATAGCTTTCATGTAAACAATATTGTTTTATAAATTTTTCTGTTTTAATTGAAATCAAAATCTTAATTAAAAACTCTGTCTCTAATCTTTTCGTTATTCCGAACAATTTCCGAATATATTTATAACTTGAATACGTTATTTTTTAAATGATATTTTTTTATGCAATTTTCAGTACGTTATTGTCATTAATTTTAGCGATTTTTTTGGGAAGTCTCCATAAATATATATATATATGTATTTTTTATATGTATATATTTTTATTTATATTTGTAAATTACAAATGAAAATTACAATTGAATAGAGACTACGATCTGTAACTCAGAAGAGCTAGTGACGTTCGCAGACAATTCTACCAAAATGAGACAAAAATACATATCTTCTTACAATAAACAATAATATTTAAGGAAATTATCAATAACAATTTAATTTTTTAAAAGAATATAAATAAAAAATAAAGAAAAAATATTGTTATTCTAAAATGCCAACAGTTAGATATAAAAAGTAACATAATAATTTCACTTAGAGTTTATTACATAACTTGCAGAATATTGCCTAAGTCTTCATGATTAAAATTAAAAAGCCAGGATTTTATGCTTTTGAGAAATAAGGCCTCGTTGAGCATAAGCCGTAAATTATCCGGTAATCGATTAAAAACTTTAGTTGACACTGAAGAGTAACTGTTTAAATAAATTTGCAAATTATGTGGTGGAACTTCAACAAAGTTTTGCGAATTGGTTCTTAAATTATAACGCATAAAAAGTCTGTTAGACAAATGACCAGAGTTATTAGTTTAAGAACTTTGTAGTAATACAAATGCTTTATCGGCAATATTGACAACCCCTTAAAAAGACCAAAACTTCTTTTAAAACTAATTAAGCCAAATTTCAAGATATTTATAAGAATCCACAACCTCGATCACAAAACACTGAGAAGAGCATTGCACATTCTTAAAAAATGTTATGTGACTATTATCTGTACTACATGAGGATCATGCCTTAGGAAATTTACCACAATAAGGACCAAGATAGTGTATTTGGCCAAAAGGTACCTTATACCCAGAGATATTAGAAAATATGATTTTAGTTTTATCACTAATAACAAGTCTATGCGCTTTGAACCATCTACTCAGTAGATCCACATCATGATTCAAATCAGAGTATAGATCAAGAAGAGATTTGCAAGTAAAGAAGCACGCCATATCATCAGCAAATGCAGTTATAGAGCTTTTCAATTTTAAAGAAAATAAGGAGTTAATATAGATGAGAAATAATATTGGTCCCAAAACAGAACCTTGTGGGACACCTAGGCTCAAAAACATATTGGAGCTAACGGTAATATCAACTTTTACTACTTGCTGTTTATTTGACAAGTAAGAGGAAACCACTCTTGTAAAGTTTGTCCAACAATATTTCATGATTTACAGTATCAAATGCCTTCATGTCTACAAACAAAGACGCGATTGTATTACCCTCATTCACACTATTATATATTTTCGAACAGAAATTCTGCAAGGCATCTTCAGTCGACATACTAGCTCAAAAACCAAATTGATTTCTGTTGAAAAAATTTATTTTGTCGAGAAACAATATAATTCTAGTTTTAATACATTTTTCAAATAACTGACAAAAGTGAAATTGGTCTGTATTCATACAAGATCGTACACCTATCTTAAACAACGGCAAGACAGCCGCATTTTTTAAGAGCTCAGGAAAAACGCCAGAGAAAACGCTGAAATTAAAAATATACGCTAAAATATCTGTAATATTAATGGCAATTTTTTTTATA
The DNA here is from genome assembly GCA_963920525.1 of Dichetophora obliterata. Classification (NCBI taxonomy): domain Eukaryota; kingdom Metazoa; phylum Arthropoda; class Insecta; order Diptera; family Sciomyzidae; genus Dichetophora; species Dichetophora obliterata. The sequence continues at coordinate 34,894,578 of OY986438.1, forward strand.
GCGTTACTTGAAAAACAGTCATAAGTAGAGGAATTAGAGTTATTTAGGGACAGGATGATTTTATATATTTCAAATGAGGAAATCTGCGAAAACGTGAATCTGTTTGGATAACATTTATCATTAAGAAAGCAATCACAGGAAAAGCAATCATTATTTACAAAACTAGTAGTTCTTACATCAATGCTAGCGAAAAAGTTATTAAAACCCTCAGCCATTTCACGGGTGCTAGAGGTTGGAACATCATCTATAATAAGATTACTTATGTTATTATTACATCCATTTCTACCCAATATTTCATTGATAACATTCCATTCTCTCTTAGGGTTAGCTCTAAACCTATGAAACCTATCCTTGTAAGACACAGTTTTAGCCTTAAAAACCTCTTTTTCAATTTCTTTGCAAGCAAATTTATAACGGAGTCTCAGTCGTTCATTATTTTGGTGCTTTTTTAGTTTTCTGCTAATATTTTTTATAATATAATCATTATAATCATTAATGAAAGATATGAGAGTTTTATTTCCGTTGCATATGACTACAAAAATTCAGACAAGTAATCTAGAGCGTTCAAAATGCTGCCGGCCTAACAAAAAAAAATAAACGATTTTTTCCAAAATTATTGTTTATTCTTCTACATAGACCCCTTTCAGCTCTATACACTTATTCCAACGATTTTCTAACATTTCAATGCCCTTTGAATAGTACGAGTTCTCAAGATATCCGAAATACGCTTCAGTTTCCAATTCGACCTGTTCATTCGTAGCATATCTCTTTCCCTGGAGCCATCTTTTTAAGTTTGGGAACAGAAATAGTCACTGGGGGCCAAATCTGGAGAATATGTGGGATGAGGAATGATTTTTTTTTTCTTCGATAAATGGGGCCGTTTCGTTCTTTAATTGGTCCAATAATTAGCTGTAAGAGTCGCTGTTGATTTTTTTTCTATTCTCAAAAATTCGATGAACAAAATGGCACTTGAATAAAAAAAACAGACGACAACACCTTTCCGGCCGTTTGTTGAGTCTTCGCTCGCTTTGGTGTACTTCCACTGGGACCTTACCCACTCTTTTGCTGATTTCTTAGATTCCAATGTATAGTGGTGGATTCATGTTTCATCCAAGGTCACTATTTTATGCAAAAAATGAGTCGAATTTTGTTTAAACATACCCAAATATTGTTGAGAAGTGCGAACACGTTTATGTTTTTATTGATTGTTAACGAACGTGGCACTCATCTTGCAGTCAGCTTTCTCATACAAAAATGTTCATGTAAAATTGAAATCATCGACCTACTTGATATGCCTACGGCTGTAGCTATCTCACTCACTTTCACTTTCGGATTGTCCAATACAAAATCGTGGATTTTTCAAATACATTCTGGAGTGATCTCTGTTTTTGGTGCTCCCCTGGCGTGTCCATATTTTGTGCTGATTCGACCTCTTTTGAACTCTGCAATCCAATATTTGACGGTTGAATACGACGGAGCAGATTCACCATAATATTTATCGAGCTTTTCTTTTGTTTCTTTTGCTCTTTTATTACGCAAAAAGTAATGCTTAATCAAGGCATGAAATTCTTTTTTATCCATTTTTATAACAATACCAAAAGTTGATTAATTTTTTTTTTTTTTTTTTTTTTTTGATATTTAAGTTACTGCGAGAACTAGGCTTCCCTAGCTCAGGAAGATTCCTCACTGATGAGGAAATTATTTGGCCAAAATCGATAGATTTTAAAACGCCATCACAAATTATGAATCTTTTTGATTCTATTTAAAACTGTACTTTAATTGTGTCAGTCGCATCAGCGGATGGACCACAAACACAATTACAGCTGGCTAGTCGCGCTTCACGACCTCGGTGATGAAACGACGCGAGTCGAATGGTTGATTAATTTAGAACACTGTAACGTCACTATTCATTGACAGATCGATCTGACATTTATGCTGTGTTCATGTTAAGGTTGCCACCCGTCAAAAATGTCATACATTTGAAGAGTGGTGCCGTCACTTAGAAGCCGGCAGCATCTTGAATGCCCTAGTATAGGATAATTTGAACAATTAAAATTTACTTTAAAGTAAGGCCTACATTTACTTAATTGTAGTTCTGTTGCGAATTTTTCTTAGCCTTGCCCCAAGTGTCGCTAGAAGCTTTTATAAAATAAAGCCCACAAAAATCAATCAGAGATCTACAGTAATAAGTCTAAGTAATCTTGCCATTATCTCTATAGAGCATTAATTATGCAATAAAATATGTTCCGATATTATAATTAACGTTTTAGTCCATAAGCACAAGGACAAATATTATTTCAAGAAAAATTAACTGAACTAAAAATTGTTTTAATGAAAAATTAATTATGGCATTTGAACGTTTTCTACATGACCTTATTATTTATTATTGTGTTCATTTTCTATGATTTAAATACAAATTCTAAATGTCTGATAGTTTAAATCATTCTTGATTTTAAATACACATTCTAGTTGTTTGATCTTTTAAAATCGTTTATTGAGCTTTAGGTCAGGTTAGAACCATTAAATGCTCTAACAAATTTTTTCCAAAGAAACAATAAGAACAACATTTTCAATATGAAAAGGAAAATATCACTAGCTGATTTTATTGCAATTTCGGCCCTGCTACAGGCTTCATTAGAAATCTTTGTGATGCCACCTTAGGTGATCGAACCCGGTCGTTAAAATTATGGCATATTTTAATTGCTTTTTTACTTCATTTTAATTAAATTTTTTTAGAATTATAAAATTATATAAAAAAATTTTTATTTTTATATAATTTCTCGCCATCATTTTTGTATAATCAAGACGCAGCAAAGTGAGGATCCGCCCTGGGCGAGAAATTTTCTAGATACAGATCTGTTTCACCACAGTTATCAAAGCATATTTCATGTCCAACTAAGTGTCCAGTTTATCAAAAGATCACTACACCAGAATGATATAAAAGTTAAAACCTGACACTAGCATAAAGGATCAAAAAGATTAACTACGACTATACTATAAAATATCATATTCTTTTTTCATATTTTTGAGACAACATTGGGAGAGAGAAAAAAGGGTTTTAGCTCTTTCTAATAAATGTTTCTATACTAAAACGAAAGTTTCAAGATAAATTCTACTTAAAAAGTTTTAGTTATAAAAAGATGCCCTTAAACCTGTTTGGATTATAAAAGGTTATTTCGAGCAACATCAAGTAGTACTTTTTTATACAGCAATGACTTAAACTACAGTTATACTAACATTACAATTCAATTTAAACATACATATTTATTTATTATTTTTACAATTTATGAGTTATATTTTCTCGTGAAATTTGTACATTTACGTAGCACTGTGCGCCGCTTGCCGCCGTCAGCACTTGAAAACATTTTCAATGAAATCCAAAGCAATGGAATTTTTTAACCTGGCTGGCTAGTTAACTGACGTAGTTGGTGTAAGTTTCTTCACCATATTTGTGCATGGGAATGAATGATAGTGAGAAATGAGTGCGCAGACCACACACATGACCCACTCACCACAACGACTGCAGAGTGTCAGGTCCTGAGTTGACCTTTTAGCCGGCGGCAACTACAGACTAGCTATCAAAATTCTGCTCTAAACGGTTTTATTAAAATATAACTAACTATGTACTTATCTGATGACCAACTCTAATCATTCAATCATCGAACCAAGTTCCGCATTTTTTACTAACCCACCAGCAACAGGAAGCAAATCGTTTTAATGTGTTCCAAATAAATTTAATTATCTTGCACTGCTTCACACAGTGAAGTCACACCGACCAAGAAGCAAGCATTTGCTTAGCTACCCAGTTGACCGAACAAAATCTATAAATATGTGTATAAAAGGCAGTCAGGTAAATGTAATAAGCAGATAAAACAAAAACAAAACCAAACAAAATAAAATCACAAAAAGACCAAGCATTCCAAAATATATAGGTACTCAACCCGATAAAGAGCACTAGCAGGTAAAAGGGATCAAACCAGAAAACACCGATAGAGAACGAGGAAAAGGCATTACATCAAAGCAACACAACGGCGAGCTGAGCTGAGCTGTTGGCCGGAATGTAGTGTGTAGGTCTAAGTTAAAGACTTGGACCATAATACACATCATTCATCGAAATGGTGCTGCGAGATACATTGCGAGGCATGTTGCAACGTGCAAGTTATGCGAAGCACGATGTCCCAGCAGCGAGAGCAACAAGAATGTGGCAGTGAAACAGGCAGGCAACCTAAGGTTGATTGAGAAGCTGAGTGTGCCGGTCTGAGCCTGTCTCTCTGTCTGTCGGTAAGTCGATCGGTCGGTCTGTCCTAATGCACATACACATGCGCCCAAGACGCTCTGGCTCTGTGTTTGCGTCCTTTTCAACGGCTGGACACACATGGACGCACAACATATACACAAGCAGCACCAGTAGCAGCACCAACAGGAATGTACGAGCACCAGAACTAAACACTGAGCACTGAGTTAAGCTCTAACCATGAATCGCAGGAACAAATCCAAGAATGCGCCGATTACAGAGCCACAACACAGCCTGGAAGTCATGCTGACTTAGTTGGTGGAAAACTTGATTGGCAACATTTTTGATATTCGTTCCAAAGGAATTTCGTAGGTTCTTTCTTTCATCGTTTTGCTTTGTGTCCTATGCGTTTTAGACTTGTTCAAGCAGGTCTGAAAACAAGTAGAGGCCAGCGAGGCGCCCCTAATGTAGGGCGCCGCAGTTTTGGAGCGCAATTTTAAGCTTCAAAATTTTAAGGATAAACCATAAACCTATTTTGTGAAGAAAAATATCAGAAACGAAATTTTAGTCTGCACAACGAATAATTATTTACTAATACCTCAAAATGGTATAAAAACATTATGAATTTCTTAATTTTTTTTTTTTAAATTATTAAATTTTATTTAATTTCGTTCGAAATTTTAATTTTTGTTTTTAGATTCAGTTTTGTTACCATTCTAAGGCGATCATGAAACGTATATATGTTATTGGTGGTATAGAAATTTATTTCATTGATAATAACAGTAGTGATTAAGTATTAACTAAACCATTTTACGACATAGAGCAAAATAACTTAATGGTTTAATGGTTTTATATATAATAAATTTAATGCTTAAAGCATGGATTCACAAGTTTCGACTTTTAATTTGTTTGTTAATTTATTTTTCATAAGAGCCGTTTTTGAAAAAAAAATTCTTTCGGCACAAGCACTAGTGCAGCGTAGAGGTAAAATAAAAATTTGCGTCAAATCCGAAAAACTTATATAAATGTTGAAACATATATTCGTTTAAAATTATTTTCAAGACTTCCTACACCTTATGTCACAATATTTCAGTATCTGTTATTTGAAATAAATTTCATATGCTATATCCCACCAAAATTTTTCATACAAATGTGACATGCATTCTAAGTGACACTTCTTTCAGAAGACATTCTATAGATCCAATTGTGCTTCTTCTTAGCCTTATCAAGAAGTGCCTTCAAGTTCATTCTAATTAACTACTTCTGGAAGACATTCAAAAAGCATTTAAATTCAATCCGAATTTAAATCGCAACAAAACCCAAACGCTTCTATTTCCAACAACAAAACCGCGAGAAAATCGGGAAAAGGGTTACTTTCCCGTGGGATTTGTTAAACCCCCCCCCCCCCCTAGCCTCAAAAATGTTCTTAAAGTTCTTCTGGTAAACACCTACTAGAATCCTTCATTGAAGAACTCAAAGCACTTATCATATGACTAAACTCTGCCAATAGGTCAAAATATTTAATGTCTTTATTTGAATTAATATTTGTTGGGTCTAAATATTGTAAAACAGAAAATATTTAATCATGAAAATCAATTCGGTTAAATATTTCATCAACAATTTGTTGATAATACTTCAAAATATTTTCTTTTATCTTTATTATTTCGAAAAAGTTATCTTTCGAACGTAATGTTTGTTCGGAATCATGCCCTATGTTAAAATATGTTATTTAATACTTACTTCATTTTTATATTGTAAATTTGGCGGCTATGCGAGTATGATATACTCTTTTCAACAAAATTTTGGAAAATTTTTAAATGAAAAAGTGAAAAATAAACACAATTTTGAAAAAGTCGTCTCTTTCGAGTTTCCGTGCTCAATTCCATTTTTTCATACAAATATTAATTTTGTAAAAACTTTAGAGTCGATTATATGACTTATCATGTTCTTGGAATAAGCCCTTCAATTAATTATAAAAAAATTTATTTAATTTTGGAATTTTTAGGGTCAACAGGCACTCCGACAATTTAAAAAAAAAATAAATATTTATAAAATTATCCAGCGATTGAGTGAAATGTATTGTAACAAGAAAATAAGTGTATTTTAGCTAGTAAAAACTAAAATGGAATTTTGTATTCAAAACACAAACTATTGGAATACGTGTATAGTGTTCTATCACAGCTTATAAGAATTTATTATGTCTGCAAGAAACATTAAATTTTGTCCAACTGTGTTAAAAATAAATCACCGATTTGTTGAAATTTTTTGTGGCCTGTTTTTTTCTCTCTCTTCAACTAATCTTTATTAAGTAAACATTACTAATGTAAATATCAATAAAAACTATTTAGTGGTAGAATTTCCTTATTCAGGGCGGCGCCTAATTTGCTTTGTTCAGCCCTGTGTACCTACTTCCACACCCAGCGAAATAATTATAAAGGCAAATAGGATTTTTATATTCTTAAGAAGGTCAAATGAAATTTTTTAATTTTTTCCAAATATCATTTATTCGTTTAATTTAACACAAACATAATTAACTTTTAACAAAATAAACTTAATCTTTAACTTTTAACGAAGCAGAGTAAAAAATAATTAAAAAAAAGTTGCGAAATATATAGTTATAAAGGCATTATGGTTAACAATATATTTACAGAATTAACAAAATATTTCTTTAATTTTAGTAAGACGTATGGCCTCTATTATTATTAAGAACCTCTTCAAGACGTCTTGGCATGGAGTTAATAAGGGAATTATTATATTATATACAAATTATATATACAAATTATATTAATTATAGTATTATTCTATCTATAATCTACAGTATTATATACAAATAGATCAATTTTATTGACATTTAAGAATGATTTTTTACATGCCGCATAATAGGAGCTAATAACTAAACATTTTTTAAATTTAACATTAAATAAAATAACAAAAAGAAAAACATTTTATAAATTAAATTAAAAATAATAAAGAATTATATTGCAAACTGAGAGAAAACTGCAAGGATATGACAAGTGTAAAATGAAACTATATTACGATAAAATAGAACTAAAAAGCGATTATATATAAAGTTTCAAAGAGAACAGAAATTCAGAAGAGCGAATTAGAAAGAGTTAAGAAAGGTATTCGAAAATTAAATGCTTTAAGTACTTAATATTTTAGTCACTTTTTAATTATTAGGCAATGAATTCCAAAGTCTTATCGCGCTAACGAAAAACAATCTACTGGAGTTTTTAAAATTGTACGTCGGAATAAAGAGGTTCATGCTTCTGCTTGATCGACAGAATTGTAGCTTTTCAATAGAATCTCTATTCTATTCAATAGAGGTCAACGCAAGTGTATGATTCTATGCAAAAAAATTCGATTTTTTTGCATCAAGGTAGTTGGGTAAACTTAGACCTAATATTTTATTAGAAAAGCATGAAATATGATCAAACTTCTTGAGACCGTAGATATAACGCGCTGCATTGTTAAAAGCGACTAGAAGTTTGTGCAAAGATCTCGAGTCGAGTTTGCTAAAAACAACTGCCGGATAAATTAAAATTGGCCATATCAGCTTATATAAGGATAAATTTTCTTCCACTCTTCCTGGATAGCCATTTTTAGCTCCTTAGTGTCCTTAAACTGGCGTCCATGATGGAAAACTTTGATCTATAACAAGGACCTAGGTCCTACTACTAGGTCGAACTAAGTCGAGAGTTGGAATGCTTCGAGATTCCATGAACTATTTTGTTTTCTTCGACCGATGTATTGACGCGTTGACCTACTAAAAATTAATTCTGGAACTGCAAAAAATTTTAGCAACGAAAATTGTTGTTGAAATGAACTTGGCTTTCGGTGTTCGTCGTGTGCAGCAAATAATGAAACAAGATTTGTGCCTATCGTACGAGAAAAAAATTGCAGGCCTGCTCTCTTGCCAAGGCACAAGTTGACTAGACTTAGATTCGCTGAAAAATACAGATTCTGGGATGAGGAATGGAAGAGGGTCGTATTTTCTGACGAAAATAAGTTCAGTTTAGATAAACCAAATGGTCTAGAGTCTAGACAAATCCTGGCGCCAAAGAGGCTCCCCCAAATCGGCGAAACTTCGGTGGCGGTTCGCTTATGGATTGGGCAGGTTATAGTTACAGAAGAACCAATTTGCTTCGTTTCCAATAAAATGGATTCAGTGTATTACATTTAACTGTTGGACGAAGTTTTATTTGCCTTTAGAGAAGAAATAGCAGTTCCAGAATTTCTTTTTCAACAGGTAAACGCTACAATACCAGAGATCTGCAACGAATACTTAAAAATAAGTAGTACTCGAGTACTATTCGTTCACAACTCAGTGGTTCGAATCAGAGATTGTCAATGGATCACATTTTTAAATCAATTAGCCACTTACTAAAAAATGAGTATGGATAAGTATAAGTCGTTTCTAAAGTATTACTCATATGTGATTGATTCGAAAAAAAATTAATCATATTTTTGAATCATGAGCCACTTACTCAAAAATGAGTATGAATAAGTACAAGTGGTTTCCAAAGTAGTGCTCATATGTGAGTTATTCGAAAAAAAGTGAATAATTTTTTTGAATCATGAGCCACTTACTCAAAAATGAATATGAATAAGTATAAGTAGTTTCCAAAGTACTACTCATATGTGATTGATTCGAAAAAAAAGTAAATCATATATTGAATCATGAGCCACTTACTTAAAAATGAGTATGAATAAGTATAAGTAGTTTCCAAAGTAGTACTCATATGTGATTGATTCAAAAAAAGTCAACCAAATAAGTATAGAATGCATTAAATATAAATATTCATATAATTTAGAGTTGTTTGAGGTCAAGCTCATTAATATTAATAAAATAATTAAGTACTTAGAGCATTCGATTCACATTTTCGAATTTGAAAAATTTTTGATATTGATGGTGAACCTAATAAATGTTACTTTTAACTGTAAGTACAAGTACAAGGAGGATTTAGAGTCTGATGTGAAAATAAAAAAATAGTCTGACGCTAGGGTGGACCCTAAACATGTGTTTTTTTTTTTAGTAAGAGGACATTTTTTGACAGTTTAAAGGTGTCGATGATTTCGATTCTTATGCAAAATTCAAAAAAGACTTGTTTAATGCTAGGGTGGACCTTAAAATGTTTGTTTTTGTTTTTTTAGTATTAGTACATGTTTTGAAACCAGCGACCCACTTGTACTGTCAAGTCATTTAAAACTACAGGGGCCTTACTCTGTAATGATATTCGAAAAGCAAAAGCGATTCGAAAACAAAATCACACCATGTAATTACATAAATTAGTATTACTTAATGGCAGTAACTTACCTCTGCTTTAAAATGCTGTTTTTGTCTGCATTGAATTCGAACTATTCATAAATTTGTCAAAAAAAAAACATGTAAATACATGGTGTGATTTTGTTTTCGAATCGCATTTGCTTATCGAATCGCATTACAAAGTAAAGCTCCTAAAAACCTTAAAAAATTGCTTAGGGTCAACCCTAGCGTCAAAAAATTGTTTTTATATTTTGGCATCAGACTCGAGATCAGCGTGATCAGTGTCAAAACATGTACTAATACTAAAAAACAAAAACAAACATTTTAAGGGTCCACCCTAGCGCCAAACAAGTTTTTTTTAAAATTTTGGCATAAGAATCGAAGTCCTCATACTACCAAAACATGTAAACCTATTAAAAAAAAAACATTTTTAAGGTCCACCATAGGGTCAGGCAAATATGTTTTATATTTTCAAATCAGACTATAAATCCCCCCCCCCCCCCCCCTCCTTATATTGTCAAAAATGTACTTATACTAAAAAAACATGTACTTATAGTAAAGAGTAATATTTATTGGGTCCACCCTCAATACCAAAAATTTTTTAAAATTCGAAAATGTGAATCGAATACTCCACTTACTTAATTATTTTATTAATATTAATGAACTTGACCTCAAACAACTCTAAATCATATGAATACTTATATTTAATTCGTTCTATACTTATTTGTTTCTTTTTTTCGAATCAATCACATACGAGTACTGCTTTAGAAACTACTTATATTTATTCATACTAATTTTTGAGTAAGTTGCTCATGATTCAAAAATGTGATGAACTTTTTTTCGCATCAATCACATATGAGTACTACTTTGGAAACTATGTACTTATACTTATTCATACTCACTTCTGAGTAAGTGACTCTTTGATTAAAAAATGTGATTCGTTTCATATCTTTGTTCAATACATCGGTCGAAGAAGACAAAAGAGTTCTTGGAATCTCGAAACATTCCAACTCTCGACTTAGTTCAGATTTGAGTTCATGTCCATGTTATCAGCCAAAGTTTTTCATTATGGGAGCCAGTTTAAGGACACTAAGAAGCTAAAAGTCACTTTCCAGGAATAGTGGACGAAAATGTATCCAACTTATATTCATTTCCTTATTAATTCCATTAATAAGGAATTAATAAATTCCATGCCAAAACTAATAATAATAGAGGTCATACGTCTTACTAATATAAAATAAATATTTTTTTTAAAATATGTTGCAAACCATAATGCCTTTATACCTACATTTTTTTAAATTTTTTGTTGTTTTCTTAAAAGTTTAAAATAAAGTATGTATATATAATTATTTCGCTAGGTGTATTTCGAAGCGGAGCGATGCCACGCACTCTCGGCAACTGGGTTATATTTAGAGCTGATCTTTTTGACTTACCATTGCTAGGTTTTTGCGGTATCTCTGTAGCCTCGATACCTTTCGCCACAAAGACATGCGCCACGGCGCTGCAGTTTGGACTAAACTGCTCCAATATCGAAGTGGCGGCAGCCGGTGCTGCGAGCGCCGCTGCATGCGGCGCCATAGCAACAGCTACACCTGTTTGCTGTGTGCTTGAATCTGCAGCAATCACTAGCGATGATGTTGCTAGCACAAAAAAGATTACCAACAGCATCTGTGTCCACTTCGATGCACTCGCAAGTGTCCGGCTCCAAGCTATTGTCTGTTTCAAACCTCGCACGGATGTCTCGGACGCTTTGTTAGTTTGGAGTAAAGTTCTTATTATCATTTTCATAGCACCAGCCTGATGTTTGTAGTTAGCAATGGTGGAAGTCAACTATTTGATTAAAATTGGTTAATCCTTAGTTCAGCGTTTGCTTCCGATTTTAATGATGAGTTGAGCTAACAAGCGTTGTTGCACTTGATTAAACAGCAGTTGTACAGACTTTGCTAAGGTGCTACTTTTTCATTATTTTTTAATTTTAATCGTTAAAGGGTTATTGGCAGCAGTTTGCAGAGTTTAGCTTAATAAGATATCACAAAAAAACACTGGATGCGGTCGGTTAATCGGTAGGTAGTTAGTTAGTTGCTTATATGTACACAAAGACGTCTCGTCTCGTCTCGTCTGGTCTGTCTGGTTAAGGATGAATGATGGCACGCACTCCGGTTCTTTAGCTCACAGAAGAAACTAGCTCATGTTTTAGGTCTGGCACACGCAAAAGCATTGTTAATTTCCGCGCTAAATCACTATTTTAACCTATTTATTTTGTGTAGCAAGTTTGGCAACAAAGAATTGAAAAAGCTTTGCGGCCGCAAGTTGTAAGAACTAAACAAAATAAAAGCCAAAAGGCAATTTACAACCGACGAGCCTTTACACGGGAATAAAAACACAAAATAACACCACAAATCAGCACGACCAAAAGACGACTGACAACTAAAAACGATTTGCTGCATTTTCGGAAAAACCGAATCTGAATTCTTCAATGAAACAGTATTGCATACTTATGAGGGATTTTTAGTAGTCTGTAGTGTTGCATTTGCACAAAACGATGAGGGAATTTTAAATGTTTGAAACAATATATGCCTACGATTTTAGAAGGTGTGGTGAAAATGGCCAAATTTTTATTCATGTTCTCTTATGATTATTGGCGTGAGTGCCAATCGGAAACTTTTCACTAGTGGTAGGATAAAAAATTCCGAGTTTAAGAAAATATGTTGAAATGGAATTGTCATTTTTGCTGTGCCAAATGGAGCATGAAAAATTTATTCGGAAATTTGACGTCTTTTTTGCGAATAAGCCCTCAGTTGCCTAAATATTATAGTTTTTAATAAAACGAGATTTCTTAAGACCCATTTGACTACTACATTTTCTACTACTTATTTTGTTATTAAAAATTATATTATGAGTTTAAAAAAATGTAATTGTTTGGCGTAAAACAGCATTATAAAAACAAAAATAATGTAAACATTTTTAACGTGCAAAAAAAAATTACTGGTATTCATTAAAATTTGTTAAGTCCTGCTAAACTGCTAAATTGTTAAAGTTAGCAGCTGTTGATGTGAACGTACCTGCTAAGACATTTTACAATCAAGTGCCAAACTGATGTGTCAAAATCAACTGGAAGACTTCTACTGCTGAAAATTGTAAAAACTGAATTATTACAAAATCAAACGACGGCGTTTATTTGCTCTTGGCTAATAAATAAATAATAAAGCTTAATTAAATAGAAATATAACTTTCTTACTTCAATCATTTATAAATAAATAAATTGCAAATATTTTGCAAAAATTGGTTGCAAATGTTACTTTGACAACTATCAATGTAGCAATAGATCTGTGGTTTTAATAACTCGTGTAACCAGTACTCAGTAACCAAAAATGTATTTTTATATTACAGTGCGTTAACACTTTTGATACATTTGCTACTCAGAAACTTTGAAATGTCTTAAATCTCTACCAACATCTTTACAAAATTTTTGTTTTTTTATTAAAAAAGGGAAGTTTTTTGACTTTGAAGCTGCAAATCATAAATAATTTGGTACTTGTTAAAACTCATTCACAAAACGATTTATCACTTCACTCAATAACTTTGACGTTTCAGACTTAACAAATGGTATCTGCTAAACAAAAACACGGTGCTGAGCTTGTTAACTTGCTAACAAGCTGCTAAGTCTTTTCCCAAACAAAATTTTGACAGGAGTTAACAAATTTGTTAAGTTTAGCAAGTTAGCAGGGCTTAACAAATGTAGTGAATACCATTATTGTTTTTATTCGCGATTATTTCCATTGGATGTATTTTACCATTTTATTCCACTTACGAAAGGAAATATTGACTCATACTCAGTCGATCAATCAGCCAACCATAAAACATCCTTGACACGAATTAACCCTTTTATCAGCCATATTTTGAAATATTCAAAAAGTATATTTAACGCATTTGTGGGTTAAGTTTTGTAATAAAATAACCTATTTTGTTACTTATTACTTCCTTAAACAGTTTTTAGTTAGAAGGTTAACATTCAAATACACTTATAACTCTTCAGCAACCAAATATAAATAAATGCCAAACTTTATATTCAATGCATTAGTTTTGTAAGGTAATATCAGTAAAGGAAAACTTAATACATTGCTTATGTCAGAAGTAATGAACTTCCAAATTGAGCATACATATTTAATTTAAACTCTTTAGCTACTATAACTGGCCCAATTTTTCAAAATCCTTAAAATTATTTGAAGTCATTTTCATTAACACTAAATTAAATTAAATATAATATCAATATCATCAGGTTTCTTAGAGATAAAGCGGACTGGAGTGACTCCATGATTATTAATTGTTCTAAAGCCTTGCATTTTCAGCTTTTAAAAACAAGTATTTTCTCAATATAAAAGAAAAGCACAATTAGAACGGAAACATAAAGCAAAACTCCTTTTTCCAGAAAAAAGAATCAGCAAAACACTGATACCAACATTTTTGTAAGGGTAACACACAACCCTATTGCTTCAGTCTAAAATTCTCTTGCCGCTTGTCAACATTTCTACTAGCCCCTAGGGCTACATGAATTTTTGACAATCATATTCACCTCATTGTTGTCAAAAATTCTCTTTCCGACTGTCAAAAATTCATCATCCGAGTGAAAAGTTTCCGAATGGCACACACTCTTGGTAGTCAAATAGCATGCAAATAGACTTTAAGCGATAACTTTTGATCGGAAAGAGATATTTTAACATAAATTATTTTTAATGCTTGACTATTTTGTTTATTTTGTAAAAAATTTAGAAATAAAATTTTGGAAAAATAAATTATTGTAATAAAATCATAGGTATATCACTTTTTTTTGTGACAGAAACAGTTTTAAAATTTTTTGCGCTAAGCTGGAACAATTTCTTACAAAAACCTGTTATGCCATATGAAAGAGTGTAAAAATTGCCCATTTTTGAGAAAATTTTTGAGAGCTTCTAGCACGTTAGCTAATGGTTAAATTTTGCTCATTTCTTTTTGAAGACAGATTTTGTTTTTTATTTTATTGAGTGTTCACATTGATTTATTAAATTTTTAAATATTTATATCAAATAAAGTTATGTGCAGATATTTGTTAAAGCAAGCAAGAGCTTTTGTTCAAGTCAATTGTGTTATTCGAGTTATTATCGATATGGGTGCTATTTGAAAAATGTTCTGCAGTGCTCTTTGAGCCCATATTAGTCATAGGCAATGAAAGAGAGCAATACAAAAAAGTACAAACACTTTAGTATTTAAGTGATTAAAAATATTGTAAATTTTATTGATTTATTTACTCGCACTTTTTGTAACTGGTTGAACAAATTATTTGTTTAATACATATTTTTAATGACAAAAGTGCTTTAAATGCAATGTAGTTTCTGAGTTTAGAACAAGTTAATGATGTTTTTCCAAGTTAAATGATGATAACAGAAAAATACGGATTGACTCGAGAATTTCGGTGCAAAACCGCGAATTTTATGATTCTTATTCGTCAGATTTACATAAATCCGTTTCTTTTTCCATCGTTTGTTTCTTTTTCAAACTTATTTTTGAGCCAATCTTCATTTTCATCAACAACACCAAAAATCCATCAGCTCTACCTTTTTTATCAATTTCCCTAATTGACTACTAGCAACTAATAATTGACCAAACACTATCAAATAGCTATTAAAATCAGGGACCGTACCGGTTATGGTTTTTATCAAAAAAATCATATGTTAACAGTTATCATTTAACTTTTATTTTTTCCGACAATAATATTAGTTATTTTATGCCTTTTATTTTTTCAGGCAAAAATAACTGTTAGTTTTGTCTTTTATTTTTTAGGTCAAAAATAACAGTTAATATGTGCCTTTTATTTTTTTGGTCAAAAATATCAGGCAAAAAAAGTTTAGTGCAATTTTCATTGTCTCAGCAGCGCGCACATTTTGAGCTATTACACTTTTTTATTGTAGTTTTAAAAGTATTTTATATAGTCAAGCGGTCTTTGAAAAAATACAAATTGCCTGATATTTTTGACCGAAAAAATAAAAGGCACAAAATAACTGTTATCTTTGACCTAAAAAATAAAAGTAAAAAGTAACAGTTATTTTTGCCCGAAAAAAATAAAATTAAAAAAATAACAGTTAAGTTTAACTTTTATAGTAACAGTCGAAAATTTAAAAGGCGTTTAATATTCTCGAAGATGCTACCATTACGATTATATTGGTTTATTTAAAAAAGTCCTCCGGCAACTTTTTCGTTATGCCTTTTTCATCTGAAAATTGTAAAATAACAGTTATTTTCGGTCCCTGGTTAAAATTGTTAAAATATCGACGTTTTGTCATACGCCCATATCATATAAAAAAAATTTGGGTGCAAAAAGGGCGTGCAGCTGTTTAAGCTACGCGCCTTTTTTGCATAAAACAACAATAAAGTTTTTCGTATCGATGTGAATTCTTAGCAAACGTTAGTTTATGATTCATGCAAAAAGGGCGTGAAAGGCTCTCACGCTTTTTTTGCACCCAATGCATCAATTGTTTTTATAACAAAACAAATTTTGTCTTAATTTTTTGGCATTAAGCTCAAAAATACTTCTAAGCCAATGTAATTTTTTAAAGTAATAAAATAACATTTTTTGGACATTATATATTTTAAAGGTTTTTTTTTAATTTAAATTATAAATAGTGAAGTAACTGTAAATATGTGCTATTTTTCCTAAAGTCGCTTAATTAAGCTTTCAAACAAAGAAGGTTTGCGAAAAATTATTGAAAAATGGCGTAGAATTTGTGTGCAGTCAAAAAACTTTGAAATTTCAAATCGTATTTTCTCAATCTGAGGTGGTGAATTTGCATTAAAAATTCCAATATACTAAGAAAATCTAAAGTTTTCAAGATATCTTAATGGTTTTAATGTCAAAATAAAGGGATACTTTTTAAACATACTATTCGTAAAAAAATATCTACTAACTACTTTTCATACGAAATGCGTTGCACAAAGGAAATATTTAATTTTTAAGTATTTGGGTGTTTTTCTAGTTGAAAAAATAATTAAAATTTTTCAAAGTTTACGATTAATTTTGAACAAAAATTTAGCTAAGTTAGTAAAAAGTGATACATTTACATAAAAATGCTTATTGCATTACAGCGCCCTTTTTGTTCCACTGATCAGGTCCTTACATAGCTATTAATAATTGAGTCAACAAAAACTACTTGAATTAATATTGTGAGCTTTAGATCAAGTGAGTTTTCAAGAAGGCAACAACAACAACAACAACTCTGTATAGAGTCAATCACTTAGCTGACTAGACAGTCTGTTTCGGAAATCGCTATATATTCCTCATCAGTAGTCTTTGAGTGATTAAGCTGTGATCAACTCACTGTTTAAACTAGCATATGAATGTGCAGATCCTCTAATTCATTCTTATGAATTGTATGGCTGCTAATCATATGACACACTTCAAAGCAGGAGGCCATTTTAGATCACCGCCATCAACTCTATCAAGGGTTGCCATCTGTTCTAGTTGCTTCTTCATTTATTTCAATATTCATTGGTGTTCGATTGTTTGTCGAAATGCACCATAGAAAATGAAACGAGTTTTTGCTTCGCCAGAAGCTAGTGTTCTAACTGAAAGGTGGCTATTTTCACAACCAAATGTTCATGTTCGGTCAAAGTCATGTGTAATTGAACATTTGGTTGTGAAAATAGCCACCTTTCAGTTAGATATGATCTCACTCGGTTAAGTCGTTAAGCAGCAATGCGATGATAAATAGACACATCAACAATTTTATATATTTAGATTAAATAAAATAATATGAATATTTGTTCACATGTTACAAAATATTCAACAAAATATTCCAAAATCATACGTAAAATCCACTCTTCCTGCCGAAAAGTACAGATAAAAATAATTCAAAAGTTTTTTTATACGGGAATTTTGCCAAATATGGCACAAAATGCAATACAAATAGATTATATTTTAAACTGGATCGAAAAAGGATTTTGCCATTCTGGGTTCTTGCCGTTAATATCGGCAAATACAATTAAATTTATTTCAACTTTTGTTTATTATATAATACGCTTCTTTAACTATTTAAAAACTATATCCAAAATTATTATTGAATTAATAAATTTGTGCAATTGTAAAAGTTTCCTTTCAATTGTGAACGGCCTTGTTTAGTTTACTTTGCTACAATTGTTGCAAAACATGAAATTCACAGGTGATTGATGAAAAGCAAAATTATTTCCTACTGGAAGTTTTGCTTAAATTAATTTTATGTTGAAAAACAAAACTTAAATACACAATTAATTCGTTTTTATAATTGTGTATCTTCCATATTAGTTTTTTCGCCTTTACTTTTTTTTCATTATTAGAATTATTGCAATTTAGTATTGCATATGTATAGTAGATATGAACTATATGTTTTAGTGTCGCATATTTACAATATCGTAGTAAAATTTACTACGCATCCCTGTTTATTTTGTTGATGCATAGTAAAAATATACTCTACCATTTTGGAAATGCTATGATGCAAGACCATTTCCACCAGATTTGTGAACAGCTCTAATAAATTTTCGATTCACGGCAAAGTTAAGAAAATTAAAGAAAAGATAAAGAATATGAAATTTTCCAAATTTCCGAATTACAAAAAAATTAAAGATTTTGCGAATTTTTTTTTGTACACAATTTTTTCTTGTATTAGCCACAGCACCGCAATTTTATTTTCAAATAATTAAAAAAAAATGTATTTTAAGTATTATATTAACATGTATGAAAAACCTAAATTAAAGAAATTCTTTAATGTTTTTTATATTAATTGTAGAAAATTACCCCTGATTTTATGCACTCAACTAGCACTCCTTATTCTTTTAATAAATATCAACAGATTGATTTAGATTTGAAAAAAAATGCTTCGAAATCGTATACTAAAAAAGTGTGACACTGTTGTAAAATCTAAACTATTTCAAAAGGATCGTATTTTTCAGTCACTAAATCAGAATTTTTTAAAGAAGTACAATTACCTAGCATTATTATGATTGGGAATACTTTTTATTGTAAGCAAAACTGTTCATCACTGTTCAATCTAATAGCATGTGAATCTATTTAAATTTTAGTGGATTTACAATCTTATCGATTGGATTTCTTCATTTTAAAGACATCGCTA
Organism: Dichetophora obliterata; assembly: GCA_963920525.1. Lineage (NCBI taxonomy): Eukaryota > Metazoa > Arthropoda > Insecta > Diptera > Sciomyzidae > Dichetophora > Dichetophora obliterata. The sequence goes on from OY986438.1 coordinate 34,913,212, forward strand.
AGTCGAACTATCGATTCGAATTATATTCGAATGTTTACCATGTTATGCTGTTTATGCTGTTAAGAATATTTAAAGAAAAACATACCTGCTTCCATTGCGTACAATTTTAAAAGAATATGAATTAGTTTCTAGTTTAAAAGCTTAGTTTAAGTCGAATGTACACAAAAATTTGATACACTCGTAAAAATAATAGCAATTTATTCATTAAATTTGGAAACATTAAATGTTGTTGTGATTGCTTTTTTCAAGATAATTTATTTTTTCAAAAACTTAGGTATATATTCATATATCGCTGCTTTGGAAAGACATAGGCACATCTCAAAGAAAATTCAAATAAGAGTTGAGTCCGTATCGTTTCAAAGCAACGATATGTATAAGATATTATTTTATATTAAAAAAAAAAAAACAAACAAAAAGAATGCTTCAATTAAAATCAAAAATTTTTGATAAATCAATAAATGCTTAGTGCATTACGTATGCAAAAAGATAATTGTTTTTAATAATTTAAAGAAGTTTTTAGAATAAGTATTGAATTTATTTTGAGATTAAAGCAGATAAAAGTAAATTTTTAAAAATATATATTGTCGTGTGATTTTTTTCATTCTTTAAAACTACGAATTATAATCTATTTAGGACAGTTGAATTGTTTAAATTAAAATTTTTTAATTGAATAACAACAGAAGTTATACAGGAAGACAATTTTAGTTTTTAACTAAAACTTTATTTAATAAAATAAAAAATAATTGATTCAAAAAATTTATTAATGCATAATTTGAAAGCATTAAGTTTTTCATTGTTTGTAAATAAGCAATGTTCTGAGTTAGTTAAATAATATATATACTATGGTATATAAACGATTGCTAAGAAATAATTAAGCAAAAGTGTGTTTTAAACTATAAAAGATTTTATGCTGACACTATTATGATATTATGTTTAACTGCTTTAAATTGCATAACATTACTTATTTTTGTATAATTTACAAAATATACAGCCTAAAAGCAAAAGAATTTTTTGGTAAATAATATATAGTCAAGAGCAACAGATTTATGCATACAAAGAACAAGTACAAAATAACGTTGAAATTATATGCTTATTTATCGCTTTATTTTGTTTTACAAAAATTCACACAAAGAACAAGCAAGGCAGACACGCGAAGCAATAGAATTTTGTATAAAAAAGGATTGCTTTTCGCGTGTTCTTTGTCGAAACAAAATACAGAGATTAAGCTGCATTACTTATTATTATTATAAGCATTATTATTGTAAATTTATAAGAAGCGATAAAATATAGTTCTATAAACAGGGTCACAAGTATTTTTTTTTGTTAACTTAGAAACTAAATACAACACATACCTTGTGTTACAAACTTAACTAACAATACATATAACTATAACAGAGGAAAAAAATGATCAATATCTTTTTCGTTTTCTATCATTTCGATGATTTGAAAAGTTTCATTGATAAAATGTTTGCATTTGGTAGAGTCTGCAAATTGATAAAAATTCATTTTCAATAACAAGATTCAAATAAGATGCTAAGATAACTTACCCAGCTTCTGTTCGCAAATGCTTGTGGTGAGGCGTTTAGCGAGCACTTTGAAGAGATCCTTAGTGGCTATTTTACGCTTGTAGTAAGGATTTAAAAGTTCAACAACACATTTGCTTGCATCCGATTTATGCTTTGCAATTTGTAGTTTTTGTTTTTGCTCTTCATACTGCTTTCTCTTAGCTGAAATGCTGGATGCTGTTCTCTCTGGAGTTTTACTGGATAAATGGTCTTTGGAATCAGGCTGTGGTTTGCTTACATGAATTAACTTTTCGCCATTCGAAGCCTTTTGCGAATCTTTAGATTCAATTGCTTTATTTGAACTCGTACTGGACGACTGTTTAGCATCATCGTTATCGGTTATAAATGTTGCCCACTTCTTGTCCTCTTTTTTTACTTCTTTTATTTTAAGTTCAGCGCTATTGGCTAGCTTCTGCTCAGCGGCAATATTTTCCAACATTTGTTTAAATATATTGTGTTCTGTTTTAAATTTAGCCTTACTGGTGTCGTCATCACTTAAATTATTTGATGCATAGTTTTCTGGTTGAATATTTCTCTTTTCATTGTCCTCAGTCTTAACTTCTTTCGTATGAATTTCACTGGCACATTTAGCTTCCATATCTGCATCGAGATATTCATCACACTTTACATTGTTTTCAGTTGTTTGCTTCTTATTGAGTTCTTTTGAGCCATTTTCTAAATTAGGCTTATTTTCTTTTAGAATTTCTGCGTTAATTTCTGTGTTAAGTAAAAAAAAATAAGTAAATTTCTTTTAAATCATGAAATAAACATGAAATAAATAAAAAACAAATTAAAGAAAATAGAAAACTTTCAATTTTAATTTCATCAACCTACTTGCATTTAAACTATCTGCGTCTTCCATTTTCACAATAATTTCATCCGATTCACTGCTTTCCGGATTTTCATCGAGTGTAGGTGTTTTATTGCTTTCCTCACTAACTTCACTGTCCTGGCTGAAGCTCCCTTTTTCTAAAGATTTCTTTTCAAAAAAAGCACCAATTGTTGTTTGTTTGCTGAGATCCTTTTTGTAGCTCTTTTTGTGTCGCAATGCTTTGGGTATTGACTTTGTTATCGTTGATGTCGACGAAGAGGTAGCTGTTTCGTCCACAACACCTTCTGGTCGACTATTATCCAGCTCTTTGAGCTTACGTTGAAAATATTCTACACTTCCGCCATTCCAAACACTTCGATTACTTGTCTCGGGTTTTGGCACATAGTCCAAAGTTACCGGCATTAGCTTGCCATTTGATGTGGCTTTGCGTATAACAAAGAGCTGGAAGAGAGAATTAAATAAAAATAGTTTAAATACCTCGATAGCTGTTGCTAGATAACAAACCTCTTTTGCCAAAGTGTGTCGGTACATGTTGGCCACTTTGTTTCGCTTAAAGCAGTCGTATTCAATGTCAATGGCTATAGCCTCATAATCGCGTTGGCGCAACACACTTTTTGGTGCTTCGTCCTTGCATTTGGCAACATTATCTTTGAGTGCATCCGCCAAAGTTGTTAGATAATTTTCTCGCACGGCTAGCTTTAGACCAGATACCTTGACTGACGTCGCCTGTGCCTGCTTCACACGAGCTATTTGCGTTTGTGACTCGTTATCCAGCTCTTCGGCAGCACTCAAAGCTTTGCGTAGTTGAAATTGTTTACGTATGAAATCCTCCGTTTCACGTTTAGCCTTTTTTGCTAGTCTTTCGCGATTAATATCATCATCTTCATCATCCGATGCTGCCTCCGAGTATTCTTGAGCACTGCGCTTCTGACCATAGCGGCCACCTACAAATGCAAACGTAAAAAAAAAACAGAAACTTACACTATGGAATAGAACTTGCCTTCATACAGATCAGCACTGTCGCCCAAGCTGACACTCGATTTAAAAACTGCATCCATGGACAGTTTGTGGAAGGTTTGCAAAGCTTTCTCTGCTTTTTTAGGATGCTTGCAGACGTCGCACTGTCGCACACACTTGGGAGTAGGATCTCCAAAGTAGTGCGAAAAAAGTTTGTGACGACAGCGCAGCATTTCACAGTACGACACAATCTCATCGAAGTTCTTCATGGCGCGCTGGGCCTGATCGTGTTTAGATGAATTTTTGTTCTTATTTATGTCGGTCTGTAGCAAAAATTTTATGGATTTCACATCACTACGTGAGTAATAGAGACGACAGTAGGATTGCAATCCATCGCGACCAGCGCGTCCTGACTCCTGGTAGTAAGCGGCAATATTTTGCGGCACATCCCAATGTATCACGAAGCGCACCGTCGCCTTATCGACACCCATACCAAAGCTATTTGTGGCACATATAACAGCAAATTTGCCACTCATCCAGTCCTCTTGTACACGTACACGATCATTCGTCTTTAAGCCGGCGTGGTAGGCGGCAGCTGTAACGCCTTGCCGCGATATTCCATGAGCTACACGTTCTACGTTCTCGCGTGTGCGACAGTAAACGATACCACAACCTCGTTTATTTGCCGGCAACTCCTTGTCTGCAGAATCTAAGCCCAAACAGTATTCGGCAAATTCTGCCAAGTGTTTGAAGTCATCTTCTATAGAGTTTTTGTAAACCAAGTCGTAGAAGAGATTCGAACGAAAGCTGGGCGTTTTAAATATGGCTACGGGTGGACGTAGATGCAGCTGCTTAAATATATCGTCGGAGACTTCCTTGGAAGCCGTTGCCGTTAGCGCAATCCACGGTATTTTTGCATACTTTTCACGCAGTGCACCAAGTTTGAGATAGTCTGGCCGAAAGTCATGGCCCCATTGGCTCACGCAATGCGCCTCATCTACCGCGAATAACGAAATCTTATTATATCGCACTAGCGAATCGAGCAGACTCTGGAAGCTATTAGTTGCCGCCTGTTCGGGTGTGATGTATAGGAAACGTATATTTGGCCGCATCGACTTAAGATCACTCACAACGTTGTCGCGTTCCTTTTGTGACATTTTGGAATTTAGCGAGTCCGCCATTATCTTAAGCCTTGCCAAATGATCAATTTGATCCTTAATCAATGCCAGCAGCGGCGAAAAAACTATGGTGATGCGGTTCTCCTTCAGCAGTCCAGGCAGTTGAAAACATAGAGACTTGCCGGAACCTGTCGGCATACTCACATAGATATCTTGTTGGCCTAGTGGGAAGGATTTCCGTGTTGCAGCTATTTTGTCGGAATCGCTAATAAATCATGACTTACCTTCTTTAGCGCATTTGATAGCCTCTTCCTGTAGAGTACTTTTGAAACATTCGTGGCCAAAGTATTTCTTAAGGCCCTTATATAGATCCGCATCCATATCTTCGTCACTGCTCATGTTTAATTCTTGTAATTTACAAAACTTATTTACTTAATCACTATTATTTCGCAAAAACAAGTCTTTATCCATCAAATATTCGGCGGTTTTTCTTCACATCTGCTTCCTTCAGCCGATTTTTGCAATGATATATGACAGCTCCAGAGATGCCAGACTATTCAAGTTGCTCCCATTCGCGTTATTGGCATTGAATAGCATGACATTCGATGCATGGAAATGGTTGAAAAGGCATGTTTACGGAAATGTTAAGCTATAATGGGAAGACGTGTAGTTTATAGGCCTGATATTCTCTATTTTGTTTTTTTATCATGCATTTGATTACGCTGATGACGATGGTGCAATAAAAAATATGCCACTTTCACTCGGTTTAGAAGCTAAGGTGTTTTAATACCAGATATTAAAATTGTGATGTTCACATGTTTTGCAAATTTTTGGCAATATTCAGGCATATTCTAAAATCTACCTCAGAAGTATTACCTGGGGGTCAATTCTCTAACTGTGAGTTTTCAAGTGTGCACTCAAAATAGTGTACATTCATGTTTTACGATTCAATAACAGTGAGCGTGAGTTTTTTTCAGAATTGTGTACACAAGTTGTCAAAAAATGCACTGAGCTTCGGGCGGTGAGTTTTTGAATATTCAAATTTTTCAAATTAAAAAAAAAATGGAAAGCAAAGCAAAGAAAGCTTCAAATGAGCAAAAATTGTGCTTAATTGAATATATACAATTTGCCAATGATAAGTACTTACTTTGTCAAAGATTTATTTTTATATTTGTTAAATATGTACATAATTACAGATTTGAATCGGTTGATGGCGGACATATAAGGACCAACAGATGGGAAGAACTAGCTTCGACCCTTAACAGCATTGGAAGTTGCTGTTAAAGACGCTGCGAAATGGCGCAAGTTTTGGTCAGATCAAAAGTAACTATATATATTTTGTGTCTTTTTTACACGGTACAGCCCAATTTATATCAGAAACGCAAGAAGAGTGCCGATAAAACATCAACATGTATTGCTTTATATAAATAGATATTAATTTGTGTATTTTAAACAGAAGCCACGTAAAGGACAAGGAAGTGCTGCACTAGCAAAGAGTGGAGTTAATGGTATGAAGCGAACAAAGGTAGCTTCAGAGTTCGAGCGAAGGGTGCTGCAGCTGATGACACCAGTTGTTATCACCGGCGATGACAACGTTCACGAGTTGCTGACCGTGACACAGGTAAGACAACATCCTCTACATGATATTTGGATAGGATGATTTTTAAGCTTATAAGGCTCATTTTAAAGTTAAGGGGTAAGTGGCACTCAGAGGTTACATAAAAAAGTATTTTAAATAATTTGTTTTTGTCAGTAATTTAATTAATTTTAAACAATCAACAATTTCAAATTAACATATTATGTTTTAACTTGATGTGACACAAATTAAAAAAAAAATATATACGAAGTTATCGCCATATTTGTAGGACCCTTTTCCATGAGTGGTGCTTTGCGGTGACCATTATCAGCCCTATTCCAGAATCCGTCGTAATGAATTACCGAACGTAACGCTACGAATACGACAAATTTGCTATTCCAAAATCTGAACGAAACTTCCCCTTTTCGAACTTACTTTCGGGAGTTCGAAAACAACTGGTTTCAACAGCAGACAAATAAATAAAAAGAAAAATTGAAAAACTGAAGTGTTTTTGATCAACATTGTATTTTTTAGCTGTGATTTTTAATGGATTGCAATTGCAATTTTCGCACAATAAAAAGAAGACTTCTCAGATAGAGAATCTATGAAAATTCGTCGAAGAATATTGCGAGATTCCATCAACCCTTTGGAAATAGATTACGAAACGTAGGAAATGCACTAAATAAATTTCAACTAACATATTCACAGGTTTAAATGAAAATAATTTAACTTTATTAACCAAAAATTAATTAGAAGTTTTATTTTACAACCTAAGTCGTCCAAAAGAAAATTTACGCTACGACGGATTGTGGAATAGGGCTGAATAACTTCAAACAGGTTCATCTAAAATTATTAAAATTAAAAAATTATTATTTAATAGTTACCTATGCTTTAATTTCTTTGAAATTAAATAAAATGGCAGGTCTCTGAAAATTTACTTCCGGATTTTCAAGGAAAAGTGCAGCAGTTAATTGTTTATAAAAAATTGAAGTTTTTAAAAAAGAAAAAATTCTTCGATCAGGCACTTGTTCAGCTTTCAAAAAGCTGCAAAAACATTAATCGTGCGGTTTTTGATTAACAGAAGTCACCGACGTTGAAATAATAGTTTCGAAAAAACTCATAACTTCATATATAATTTATAAAATGTTGTCAATAATAAAAATAAATTGAATTACTAACAAAAACAACTATTAAAATGCTTTTTCTTTATAGCTCTGACTGCCCCTAACCCCTTAATTTGAATAAGCCGAAAGTGCAATATTGCATTGACCGGAAGTATCGTCTATGTAAGACAAAAATGCTCCAGCCACATGCATTTTGCTAAGTGTTAAAAATGTATAATTCACTTTATTCATATTTTTTCAGAGTACTGAATAAGAAATATTGCAGACTATTTTGGAGGTAGATCTTGGAGAATCTGCCCCTTCACAACAACCTTTGCCACTTCCACTAGTGACAACACCTCCCCTAGAAGCTTCTCTACCTCGGCAGCCTTTAATTTTGCAGCCGCAACCAACGTCAGTGCTCAAAAAGAGGCCGAAAAGAAAATCTCAATTCTCAATAGAAGACATTTACTTGGAAATGGAGCAAAAAAACTATTGTTAATAAAGGAAGAAATGATTTTAAACAAAAAAAAAATTTGAGTTAGAAAAAGAAAAGTTAAATGCCAAAAAGAGGTGGAAAGAAAGTGAATACGAGCTGGAGTTGAGAAATTTAAAATTTTTGGAGAGACAGCAAGGAGTCCTAAATTAATAAAGTTTTCATTTGTTTAGTATTTTTGTTAAGTTTTTTATGATATTATTAAAAATTACATGCATTTTTTTTCAAACCTATTTAAATTAAAAACAAAAAATTTAAAAATGCTGTTTTAATTAATTATTAGTTAAAGTATGTATTGACTATATGATTTCGCGTATTTCTGCCTTGATTTTGAACAGCACTTTGAGTTATTGTATCAGTTATCACTTCATCAACAAAGCCATCTTCCTCGATAGCTTCGACTATCGGCAAATTCGCTTTAATTAATATATTGTGCAAAACAATGCAAGCGTTTATTACTTTAGCCGATTTTGTAGAATCTTATTCTACCTGGGATGTAGTATAAGATTCTCTGACGAGATAAACAACGAAATCGTCCTTTTAATACACCTATACAACGTTCAACTATGCATCTTGTTTTTTTGTGGCATATATTGTAGCGTTGTTCAGCATCATTTGATACTTCCGAAAATGGTGTCATCAACCATTGCTGAAGGGGGGAATCCACTATCGCCTAGTAGCCAGAAATTACGTTCTCCACTTAAAAACTTAGTCTTCAAGTGATTTTGTAATTCTGAACAGCGCCATATGTATGCATCGTGAATTGTTCCTGGAAATTTGGCATTGGCGTACAGTATTAAGTGTTTTGCGTTGCATACCACTAATAAATTTATAGAATGTCCTCCTGAAAATAAGGCTTTGTTAGTTTGTTTGAATAGTTGAAGCATTTTTCATCAACATCGATCCAACATCGATTTTGGGTGCTACAATCTTTATATGACTGCCATCTATAAGTCCTAAAACTCCCGGGAAGCCCAATAATCCATAAAAGTCTGTTTTTGTAGAGACTTCTTCGGATCCACTTGGAAAAGTTACGTGTGCGCTTTGTACTTGATTCAATATCATCGCAGCTTCCTCGACGCAACGACTAACAGAAGATTTAGATATACTTGCCAGAAAGTCCTGTCCAACATCACGTTGATAACTTTCCGTAGCAAAGTAATGCAGAGCAGAAAGAAAACGCATATGTGCCGGAATCGCTGTGTTGCGTTGCGAACAACGAAATAGTGGCTTAAATTTTTTCAAAAGTTTCATTAAAAACTTTTTTCGGGAATCGGTAAAGCTCCCTGAATCGTTCATCACTTAACGCAAAAGGGTCTTGGGAATCGCGTAGGACTCTTCTCTGCACCGCCATTACATATCTATAGCAATAATAAACGGAATATACTTCTTGTTTTTTTTTAATTGTTTATATACCTTTGCCTTCTTTGCAGTCGTCTCAAAACAATTATATTTGTTTGCATATTATTATGTTGCATTTTTTTCAATAATTGTTTACTATTTTCTTAGCGTTTTAATTTTTCTCACAACTGTCAAAATATATTCAGCTAGAAAATTTATTTTATTCAGCATAGAAGTGTACACCATAGCTTACAGAATCACTTGAAAACACAAAGTGTACATTTGTATGGAAGTGAGTTTCGAAAGAAGTGTACACATTTCATTTTCTCACAGTTAGAGAATAGACCCCCTGGTTTCGGGCTGATGCATAAGTTTAAATAAATTAAATTTTTTTTTATAAATTAAGTTATAAATAAATGAAGGGTAGATTAACATATTTACACTGAAAACACGCATTTTGACCAATCTCACGTGAGATTAGAGGAGGTCGAGCCAAATCTAAAAAAATCGATAAAATCACCTCACGTGGATGGACGCCCCCTTTTTAACTTCCACCTCGTTCCCCTTCCGAGCAGCTATACAGCTTGACTTATAGAAGAATTTTGCCATTAGAGTCATTGCATAAGTATCAACTCGCCGTTCAAGTTTACAAAAATCAGCTAAACATCACACAACCAGAGCTCGGTATTTTGCGACTACAATTACTTTCCAATTAAAATTACAGTAATCGTAATCTTTAAAAATTAACGATTACTTACTACTTACTTAGTTGGCACTACAACCGTATGTCGGCCTCATCTAAGAATTTGCGCCAACCATTTCTGTCTTTCGCTTGCTGGCGCCAGTTGGAAATTCCAAGCTTCGTCAGGTTGTGCTCTACTTGGTCTTTCCAACGAAGATGCGGTCGTCCTCTTCTGCGTTGACCGCCGCTGGATACCGAATCGAATGTTTTCTTCACTGGAACATCGTCTTTCATGCGCTGACCATGATCAAGCCAGCGAAGCCGCTCGATTTTAATGCGCGAGTTACGTCTTCCGACTAACAACTGCAAATCCAACAATTGCAGCGACAGCATTATCCAACAGTCCAACAGTTTCAACAGCAGCGATGATACGCAGCGTGGGTGCAGAATCAGCGTGGGTGCAAAGTTAAGAATCAAACAAGTTTTATGTTTCATTTATCATTTATATTAAATATGTCTTTTATGTTTGTTTTGTATTTCAATTTTATATATATGTAAATGCAATCTTATTTTGTATGTGTTATTTTAAAATAAAGCTCATTATTATGAGATTGCAGATTGCAAGATCATCAGTTAAGTTTTAATAGTTTTGACATCCAGTTGAAGCAGAGATAAAATTCGCGTACAGCTCATACAGTTCATCATTCCACCATATTCGGTACTCGCCATTGACGCAGATTGGTCCGTAGATCTTACGAAGAATCTTTCTCTCAAATGCTCCTAAAGTCTTTTTATCTGAACTGCTCAGCATCCAGGTTTGTGATGCATTAAGTAGGACGGGCATGATGAGCGATTTATAGAGCGTGATTTTCGTTCGTCGAGAGAGGGCTCTGCTTCTCAATTACCTACTGAGCCCAAAGTAACACCTGTTGGCAAGAGTTATTCTTAGTTTGATCTCAATGCTGATGTCGTTGGTTGAGTTTATGCTGGATCCCAGATCAACGAAATCCTTTACAACCTCGAAGGAGGTATTGTCAACTTCAACGTGGGTTCTAAGACGCTGGGACTGTTTCTTTATTGACACCAAGTATTTCGTCTTATCTGCATTCACTGCCAGACCCATTCGACTTGACTCTCTTTCTAATCTGGAAAATGCTGCACTGACTTCGCGCGTATTATGGCCAATGATATTGATGTCATCAGCATACGCAAGCAGCATAACACTCTTGTAGAATATTGTGCCACTACGTCTCAGATCAGCAGTTCGGATGATCTTTTCCATCATTAGGTTAAGTCGCATGATAAAAAATCACCTTGCCTGAAACCTCGTTTGGTAACAAATGGTGGGGAGAGGTCCTTCCCGATTTTAACTGCGCTGCTAGTGTTGCTCAGTGTCGTCCTGCAAAGTCGTATTAGTTTTGCAGGAATACCAAATTCAGACATGGTGGAGTACAGGTGCTTCCTTATTGGGCTGTCGAAGGCGTCTTTGTAGTCGACAAAAAGATGGTGGGTGTCGACTTGTTTTTCTTGAGGTTTCTCCAAGATTTGTCTTAGCGTGAAAATCTGGTCGATGGTGGACTTTCCAGGTCTGAAGCCACACTGATAAGGTCCGATCAGTTCGTTTACAATGGGCTTCAATCTTTCACATAAAACGCTCGACAGGACCTTATATGCGATATTAAGAAGGCTTATCCCACACAGATAGTGGGATCGCCTTTTTTGTGGATTGGGCAGAGCACACTGAGATTCCAATCGTTCGGAATGCATTTTTCCGACCATATTCTGCATAGAAGCTCGTGAATGCATTTAAGTAGAGCTTCGCCTCCGTTCTTAAACAGCTCAGCAGGTAAGCCATCAGCTCCCTCGGCTTTATTTTTAAGCCGAGCTATAGCTGTTAGAACTTCATCATCATCATCGGGCAGCGGAACCTCGACGCTGTCATCCGAAATTGGGGTTTCCGGAATATCATTTCTATTGGCGGGATTGTTGTCAGCGTCGCCATTTAGAAGCTTAGAGAAGTGTTTCCTCCATAACGTCATTGTACCCTGGACATCTGTCACTAGATTCCCGTTTTCATCCTTGCAGGAAGAGGCGCCGGTTTTAAAACCATCGGCAAGCCGTCTTATTTTTTCGGAAGTTTTCGGGCCTCATTCCTGTCACCATACATCTCAATCTTCTCCTGCTCGCGCTTTTCTGCCTCTCTTTTTTCCGCCTGAAAATATGTCACTCTTTCCTCCTCTTTTCTTTGTATCGCTCCCTAGCAGCGCGCGTTACAACCGACTGCAGGGTGACTTTGTAGGCGGCGTTTTTCTCTGCAGTGGCGTCGCGATACTCCTGGTCGTACCACTGGTTTCGGCGAGGTCGGTGGTAGCCAATCACCTCTTCAGCAGCCGCTCGCATGGAGTTGGAAATGTGTGTCCACTGCGCGCATATATCATCGATTGGAGGAGTGCTTTGAAGCAAGAGTGAGAGTCGAGTGGCGAAAGCATCGGCTGTCGGTTTCGATTGCAGCTTGTCGACGTCTAGCTTTTTTATTTATTTTTTATTTAGAAAATTAACGATTACGATTACTATAATTAACGATTACTATAATTGTAATGTAAAAAAAGTATTATTACGATTACTGTAATCGATATACACGCAAATTACAATCATGATTACTGTAATTGTAATAGAAAATGTATTGATTACAATTACAGTAATCGTAATCAATGAAAATGACAATTAACCCATGTTGACTATGATTGCTTTTGTTGTATCGCGAATCTGGAACACCTTCAAATATTCGACTAAACTAGTCTCATCTAGATTTATATGGTTTCCAATTTCCATATGATTGTACAAGTATTCATGAAAACTCTCTTGCGGCTTCTTCTTGCTGTTTCTCGTTATATTATGCACCTTGATTGACAATTTTTCTTCACAAACTCCTTTCTCAATGCAGCTTTCAACTTTCCTCAGCTGTTGATAGTTGACTGGCTTCTGACGAAAATCTTCGGAGCCCCCTTCAGTAGCTGCTTTGCGGATATAAACTTTCGTAAACTGCTCCAATAAACAGTTGATGGATTTTCCTCAGAAATGTCAATCCAAGTTTTTATATCTGGGTAGCCGGAACCGGTAAACGATACCATAGCATATTCAATATCTTTTAGCGTAATGTCAGTCGCATAGTGGCGTATTCTTCAGCTCGATTCGACGTTACCTCTTCATATTCAGAATTTTCATCGTCTTCTCTGACCAACCTAAAGTGATCAAGCAGCCTTTCTCTTTTGTACAGTCTTTTCTCCTGTTGCTACTAACCCCAACTCTGTCAATTTGTCTTTGAGTGCGTCCACTGTCAAAGATAAAACGTTTTGCAAGTCTATTAAAAAAAAAACTTGCTTTATATCAATTAAGTAAACATAACGAAATATGAATATAAATGCTATGCAATTATCAAATATATATTATGATCACGAGAGACCGATCCAACTCTTAATTCGCTCTTGAGTATATCAATCTTGTAGAATTTTTGATAAGTGAGATTTCCTTTTTACGTCCTGTGCCTGAGAGCTGATAGATCTCCAGTAGCAGCTCAGTGTTACAATTTCGCTATGGATTTAATCGAACCACGGAAGTACAAGAGAATAAATAGAAAGTATTTGAAGGGTTGGTGGTGACAATTATGGAGAACCAGCTTCTGCCAACAAGTGAGCCAAATCAAGAAAGTACGATAGAAACGCTCGAGGGTTTTTGGTGAAATGAACAATCACTGGAGAAGCATACTTTGTCAATATATTAGGTTTTTTTTGTAAAGAGTTTGATAATTTTGTCCACTAAAAGAATGTGGAGACTTTGATTATGAATCAAAATCTGTTCGTCAAACAACTTATCGCTGAAAATAGAGCTAAGTATGTAAATAGATGATGAATAGTTGCACCTACCAAAGCAACAAAATGACAACCATCTTACATAATTTATTTTCTAGTTGTGCTAAAATAAAATGCATAATTTCATATATATATATATGATATGTGTAAAATGATATATATATATATATATTTATAATTGTTTTTAATTATTAATCGCTTAAATTTTATTGAATACAATTTGATTTTTAGCGTTATTATTATTGTTTAAGTAATAATAGTACAATAACTATAAATCTAGAATTATTAAGATTGTTTAACAAACATTGCTTATTTATTTTTATTATTAATTTTAAAAAAATTGCCTTTTATTTAAAACGCTGATACTATTTATTATATTTTAGGTATTATATAAAATTGTGAATGACTTATAACTACTCAAGCAAATTAACTAAACTTAAGTTTGTGTAACATAAAGTTACGAAATAAGAATTACATAGATTTTTAGTTTGTTTCAAGAACAAATCTTACTATGTACAGGAAGAAAATGCATACAATATTTTGACAAACTAGTTCCATTTAAATATATATAATAAAACTATAAACAATTGTTTCTCAAACGCTCACAAGAATTTTATACAAATTTTTATTTAAAAACTATATGTTCAAGCGTTATACGAGCAAATTTTCTTTGAAATAATTTATACCAAATATATAAACAAGAATCTCAGAGTATAGAGTTAACATATTAATGGCTTTATTTAATTTCAATGACGGCTTTATTTATTTAATACTCTCACAGCTACTGACCCTTTTATAGAGAAAATAAATTTCAATCGTAATTAATTGATAAAATTTCCCTTTTAATAGTTGTTTAACTAGCAGAAAAACTTGCTTTTTTTAAATCAAGTTTCAAAATCATATAATTATATTTAACGGACTGGCTTAAGTTGTACAAACAGCGACTTGTAGCCATTTTTATAATATTTTCTAAAGTAAACCTAAAAGACACTGTTTCGCTTTTGCTTCTATTCATAATTGCCATTCTAAACTATACTTTAAAATTTTTTACTATTTGCTATATCTTTGATAAGTTTATGTTATTTTTTTTATTATCGTGATGCATTGGTAAGAGGCGTGGCTATAATTGCAGTAAACTAAGAAGTAAAGAAAGCTTAAAAAAACCAAGTAAGAGACTCGGAGGAATGATAATTGAAATAAGTTCAAGTCTTATAATTGATAAAGAAGTACACAAAGATTGGTACTATTTTCTTCTTCCAAAACTCATGCAATTTACAATTGAATTCTTTAAGCAACTTATAATGTGCATAAAGTTGGCGCAGTTATTTTTCATTTATTAATAAAAAAACATATATGCTGAACAAAGTGATCGATGTGTGCTACAATGTGCAACATTAGAGAAAAATATGTGTTTAAGATTACAATATATTTGTTTTCACAGTGACACATGCTAGTTCACTTCGGCACATTGCAGCACTTTTTTTTAAAGAATCAAAACAGCCAAGCAAACTTTATGCACATTAACTAATGCTTAAGTTTAGGTAATTGCAAAGTTATTCATTTAAATATGAATTACATTTAAGTTTTCGCTGCCCTGTCCTTGAGGAGGTGTTTACATAAGAGTACAGCATTTCTTGGAACTCGTGCTATCGCTCACCACATCTCCAGTCACGCCGCTAAATTTATTCAACGAGTATGATGAATTCATATCACTTGCAGCCAGACTGGCATAGTCTATTTGGTCTGGACTCAAGCCAGACACCATGGGTTGATTGCTTACCGCGGAGGCGGTCCCATTATTATTGTTGCTGGCGCTGGTGGTGGTGGTGTTGTTGGTAACGGCTCCTAAAACAGAACCATTCTCATTAAGTGCACAAGAGCGTGATTGAGCGCGTTGCTTTTTTAAATTGGCCAAAGTGGCGCCCGAATAGGCATTCGTCTCAAGCGGAGACACACTACGATGATGGTGATGCGTGCTTGTCGTGTCTGGAGTGGAGTCGCACGTTTGGGATCGGGTATTAATGATGGTGGTGGTGGTGGTTGTGGTAGTGGTGTTGGTAGTAGTGGACACATAGGACGTTTACATGATTTGATTTTGATATCGTTTGATAAATTAGGCATAACGTTAACAAACAAAATGGCGGCAAACAAAGAATAATATGAAAATAAAAAAGATAACATTCCAATTCGTTAATGTATGAAAGAACAAAACAACTACTTCTGTTAAATATGTGAATACAGGGTAATATTAGTGCTTACATAGAAATGAGCGTGCCATCTAAGACTAACTGTAACTTACCGACTAGCACCGTCACTTGTACATTGATTTTGCCATTAGCTGCATCCTTGCTTGACTGTATTTGTACTGCTTCTGCAGCACTTGTGGATGTGTTGCGATTTGCAGCTGACACTAAGACAGCAGCTGATGTTGATGTACTTGAACGATTATGTTCTGAGCCACCGCCTCCGCCAATCTTATAGGTATTTAGAAGCAATTCATCATCGTTTTCCTTGCCATCTGGCGGACGTCTTGGTATAGGATACGACGCATGTGTTGTCGTCGTCGTCGTTGTCGAATCAACAATGTCCGTCGTTGTTATTGCGTGCGGAGAACTGTGGTTTAAGGCAAGACTAGCAGCATTGAACGATTTCTTATCGTTGTTATTGGTATAGTTTGTTATATTGTTGTTATTGTTGGGCCAGTTGCTGTGGATGGTGCCGTTCATTTCGTTTGTTTCCCGTTTATTATTTTGTGCTTCACTTGTTGTCGAACTGGGTGCTCGCTGGAGATCGCTAGTAGCTGCTTTGTTTGTAGCGGCATTCGAAGTGCTACCACCATTGGGTGATGTCTCAATCGTTGTGCTATCAGGTGCAATAAAAACTTCTTGTGCTTGTAAACGTAAGCGAGCCTCTTCGACAGCGTCCTTTTTGGTGGTTAACGTTTTGTCACGCAGCGAGGTGCGGCGTACAGATTGTGCTCTGTGCGAATGAGGAGAGTATTTATATTAATTGCGAATAAATTGAATGATTATAAGTAGAAGACAAGGCAAACCTCGTGTTGTTGCTTTGAGATCGACGCACGCGACGTCTTTGTGCTTCGGCTAGACGTTTGCTTTCCTGTTCCGTTTTGAGTTGATCAATGCGCTCGCGTATTTCAGGATCTTCGCAAATGTCTGTGGCAGCATATGACGAATGTAGGCATAAATTTCATTAAAATGTATAAATTTGAACCAACCTGAAGGTGTTTCATCGTCCTTGTTTTTTACATTCAAATCTGCACCACATTGCGCCAGCATCTCCAAAACTTCCAACTGCAAAACAAAGAAAATATATAAATTTTATATTTATTTTATATTTATTTTATATTTATTTTATATTAATTTTATATTTAACCAGTTGTTCACACTTAATTACAGTAGCGACTTTATTGGCGAAATGCCAGAAAACAGGCACATTCTTCGGCTTTTCAAGGTAGCAGGTAGATGTGGAATATTTTGCGCTATCATGGTTGTTCTGAAATAGACTCTCTGATTGAAGTTACTGCTGTTAATGCATTAAAGTCTAGTTTTATATCAAATGAATCCATTCGAAATATCAATGCTTTTAACTTTTATTTTAATTCCAATTTGCAGGACAAAAAGGTGCACTTGGCAATGATAGTATTAAGTACATAAACCATTTTCTTATATTCCTGGCTATTTAACTTTAAGATCCACTTGTTTTCAGCGACATATGTTTCGGATGAGTTTATTAACACATATGTCTAGAATCATATGAAACGTAAACAGTGGGTTCGTCACAGCTGAATCACTCAAGACTACTGAAGAGAAAATGTAGCTATTTTCGAAACAGGCTGTCTAGTCTGCTATGAGATTGACTTTGTAAAGAGTTGTTGTTGTTGTTGTTGGTGTTGCTTTCTTTCATAAAAATAACTTGACCTAAAGCTCATAAAATCATAAAAATATATTTTTATTACATACGCTTTTCCTTCTGCATGGATTCTTATGGAGCTTATTCAAGTTCTATTGACAATTTTATTCGTATCTGTTTCATCAAAAGTCTTCGAGAATCTAACAAAACAACAAATAATGAACAAAAGCTTCACGAGAATTTTCTCCTCGCAGAATTTTATTCCTTTCCGCTTATTCCAAACAAACTTCGAAAACAGGAAGAGTTTCGGAGCTGCAAAAAGCAATTAATACTAATACTCAAAAATGAAAGAATGAGTTGACTTTTCATGTGAGTTTTTCGCCGGAAATAAGTGAAGAAGTTTGAGAAAAAAATAGAGTATTTAACTTTTTTAAAAGTAAATAAAAATTATTCTCATCTAAAGGCTGAGTTAAATTTGGCTGGACGACTAGCATAAACTATTGCTGAGTGGCCAAAGGCACAAAATTTGAAACTTAAAAAAGGCTTAAAAAGGTTTTCTTTTTTCATCATCATTTTCCACAATGACAATATTATCGAGTTCCAAATATAACAATGGATTTGTATTTTAAATGACTATCTTTTTGCTTTAATATTGATAGTTTTGTTGGAAAATTTTATTTTTTTGAGACCCTATCATATATTATAAAAAGAAACTACAGAAAGTGTACATTAATTAAAGTGAAAATCCCAATTTAAGAATTTGTATTTGTGCTGTAGACCTTTAACATAAATATAATGGAAATTATTCTTCAGATTCACTCTATTACACTGCTGAGTCCGAGTCACAATTTTAACAAGTGACTTTTATTGCTAAAAGCAAGAGCATCAAAGTCCAGAGAATCTTTGATTTTTTTTTTTTGCTTTTTGAGCTAGACATGATAAATTTGAATCTGATTTCACAACAAAAAAAAAAACGAAACAGAAAAATGCATTACAAGTCATTTATGGCCTTATTTTGTACAATGAGCGCAAGCACTTGCGTTTTTTATCTGGCAATATATTTTAAAGGAAAACTACAGTGAGAGAGAGTTTGTTCTAATTCATATGGAAAAGGAATTGCCAGATAAAAAACTCCAAGGTGATTGCGTGCGTTTTACAAAATAAAGCCTTTAATATTTATCCAATGATGGTTAAAAATCATTATGTTTGAATATAAAAAACGAAAACCAAAAGAGTCTTCCATTGAAACACACGTTAAGCCCCACATTTTATACATTCATGAATATTTTGATATAGCATTAGAAATTTTTTTTTCACTGCATATAAACAGAAATCACTTTGGAATCTTAAAAAGAAACGAAAAACAAACACAATTCATATACTCACAATCGCGTCGGAAGCGAATTTCAAGAGGGGGGGCAGTACAAATGGGGGGGCAGTACAAATGGTGGTGCAAAAAAAGTTCACCAAAATTTCTTCACATGAAACATGAAGAAGAGAGAAAGAAGAGGAAAATATATAATACAAAAATATTATCGTTGTAAAAAAACTGATATTTTGAATAACTTTTCCTTTTAAATTGTTTATCTAGCTAAAAAAGTGGGGGGGCAACTGCCCACCTTACCCCCCGCTTCCGACGCCAATGTATACTCACCGTTTTTATCGCACAAAAAAATTGGTGAAACGTTTCAGTCACACATTAAAAGAGGTCCCACTACATATAGACAACCCTACCTTACTAACACCAAGCAAAAGTAGTCTCCAATTGAAGAGGCTACATACAACATTAGGTCTGTTTCCAACCAGACCAGGACAAAAAATGGAAAAACTGTCAAAAGCATGAGAAAAGAAAAATCTCTCAAAAGTAGAGAAAAACACAAAAAAATACGGAAACGCTTTTCGGACTAAAATTAGGTCTTTCCCCGTACTTTTTGTACTAAAAATGATAAAACTGTCAAATAAAATCGTTTGTAAAAATTAAGAAAAATTGTTTCTGAATTGCACTGAATTTATTTTTTTAAAAAATAGAAAAAATACAAAACATAATGTAAGCTCTTCATCTTCAGAATCGCTTATGATTCTAAAAGCAAAGCAAATTGTTTGCACCAAATCTTTTAGTTTACCTCCAGCGCTGGCTTAATGTACTTAGGGCCAATTTTTCAGTGCGAGTTTAAACTCTAGTCAAAATAAACCGAGATTATCTCACCAAAATGGGACGTTTAAACTCGGTTTAACTAGATATTTTAGCATTCGTTGAAGTTAAATTGACTTAAATTCTCATACGTGTTTCTTTTTTGTCTAAACCGGGTTAAAACGTCCAATTTTGGTGACATAAGCTCAGTTTAATTTGACTAGAGTTTAAACTCGCACTGAAAAATTGGCCCATAGAACATTGGCAATGCAGATGCCATGCTAAGGATTTTTAGCAATATTAAAATTAATTATTAAATTAACACTTACATTTAGTTTTTACAAAATTTACAATGTTTCTGGTTTCCAATACAATAGTTTTTATTTATTTCAACTTTTTATATTTTGCTATTTATTGGCTAACTTCTTAAAAGCTGATTTTAAGACTAAGACTTGCAAATTTTTAATTCTCTCGTTTGCACTCTCTTTTACCATTTTTTCGAGTACGGGACCGCTTCTCGAACCGTTTGGTTGATAAACAATGTACCCAATTTTATTTCTACCTTCTGCTAGCCCAGACCTGAATCCATTGAAATACAATTTATGGTCAGTTTTAGAGGGCATGTCATATATCACTCGTCACCCAAATTTGGAATCTTTGAAGAGATTCAATCCACTTGTCCGGGTAGTGGGTAATATTCCTGCCGTGCTGGAAAACAAATGGTGGCCATTTTGAATAATTTTTTGCTAGGTTATACCGTACAGGGTTGGTCAAAAATGATTAC
Organism: Dichetophora obliterata; assembly: GCA_963920525.1. Classification (NCBI taxonomy): domain Eukaryota; kingdom Metazoa; phylum Arthropoda; class Insecta; order Diptera; family Sciomyzidae; genus Dichetophora; species Dichetophora obliterata. The sequence goes on from OY986438.1 coordinate 34,933,536, forward strand.
TTTCGTGTAATGATTATATAAAAATTACTGATTACAATTATTCATACACAAATTTATTAGTTGATTACTTAAAAAAATCATTAATAACTTTAAAGTATTCTGTGATTTTTTTGAGAAATCAGTAATCATGCAAAAGTAATCAGTGATTAATTTAAGTAATCAATCATTTTCCAGTAATGAATGAATTATTCTGATTAAGAAGTTTATCAGTAATCAGGCTTAACCAATCTTTGATTGCAGATTTCTCGAACTATTATATTATTTTATATCTGTTTTTATATATGTGGTTCAACTGTAAAACTGAGACAAGTAAAATACAGAAAAGGTTTCTGAGCACTATTGTTATACTTCTTTAACAAAACCAATCTAACAAACATTAACATCACTTTAATATCTGCTAAAGAAAATATTGTATTTATGGTAAACCATTATAGTAAATAGCAATTACTGAAATAATAAAATTACATACAAAATTTGAATTTTTTGTCTGACGAGAAGTAATCTGTAATCACTGAAAGCTGGGTCTGATTACTGATTACTTGAATTATTAAAAAAATCATGTAATCACCTTGCATTATTACTTTATTTTTTATAATCTCACGTAATTACTAACCATGATTATTTAATTGAAAGTATTTTTATTTGGTTTTTAATGTGATTTTTTTGAATATTTAGAAAAATCAAGTAATCTGTGCAATCTGAATACATGTACTCATAATCAGTAATCGTGATTTGTAATCATGGCTATCCCTGCTTATACCACAGAGGCTATATTATACAGAGGTCCCAGTTCGACTTCGAACTCAAGTTTCGTTGTACAAGTGTCCAGGAAGCTAAAATCGAAATATAAGCAATATATAAATCTCTTCTTTTGTGGCGACTTTCAATTTTATAACTCTGCTACATGTACTCATCTTTCAACAATTCTATTAACATTTGCTACTTTTCTGCATTCAACAATTTCATTTTCATCATACTTAGCTCATCACTCAACATTCTGCTTTCAACATACATCACATCATCCATCTTGTTCTACTATCATCATTCAACATAATTGATCATTTACATTCAACATTTGGTTTACTGTCTTGTAATTGTCATATAATAACTTGCAAGATGAAGTTTATTTTTGTTTTTCTATATTCAAATAATTGGTGATGGCGTTATAATTCTTTGAATTGGCCAATAAAGCTCTAATCTCTTGTAAGAAGGCTAGAGTAACCTCAAATTAATAAAAAAAAAAAAAGTGTCCGGAGAATAGAAAACCAAAACACAAATAATTATGCTTTGCCTCAGCGTTCATTTTGACGCTGTCTATACTTTTCTATAGGTGCGCATGTAACAACTGCTGAGGCAAAAGCATACTAATTTTTGTTTTGTTTTTCTATTCTCCGGACGCTTGTACAACGAAACTTGAGTGAACTTCGAACTGACACCTCCATATAAGATAGCCTCTGAAAATTCAAGCCAACGGCTCTCGTGTCTTGCTTGTCGTTGGTGTGCTTTTTCGTGATACATAATAAAGCGATACATAATAAAAACATAATATATATGTTTTAAAAATATTACTTCAAAATCTTTTGACGTTTTTGTTTTATCGTAATTTTGTTTGTAGAGTACCATAAGGCGTTTTCGTTTATTTGTTGAGAGCAGATCAAGAGCTGTCAAAAGCCATGCTTGTGTTTTTCATTTTGTTCCGAGCGTTAGGAGTAGATTAATCCCATGGATTAATCGTGATTTTGTAAACACTCGTAGCACGCCGACAGCGCTCTCGACGCCACTCTACGTGCTCTCAATCAAATGGTCGAGTATTTTCGTTGACTGCAGCTCGTGAGAAAATAGGTAGTCGTCAAGGCTACCTGATAAATAATTTTACCATGTATAGTGCTTGTGATTAATTTATTAACCTGGTGGCTTTTGATTTAAATATGAATAAATAAATAATATATAAAAAAGAACACCTACATGACCCCAACAAGCTGCCGCATGAACCGGTGACCACAAATCCTTATCCTGTGCATCCACATTGACATGCATTTCCAGTAAAAATTCCACAACACGTCCGTAACCATTGGCTGAAGCAATGTGTAGCTGAAAAAACGCAATAAATTAATATCTAAACAGTTCAGAGCACTTGCTTAGCTTACCGGTGTGGCGCCTTGACTATCGGGCTCCTCCAGATCTCCACTAACGCGCGCAATATCCATTAGATCACGCAGCATTTGGCGCTCCGTCGATGAGCGCGTCTCGTCAATTAGCTCTTGAGTCACACCACGGTTAGACATCTCAGCCTCAATAAAGTCCAAAGTATTCTCATCGTCGCACAGATCATAGGGCATATTGCCATCCGTATTTACGGCTAGCAGATTAGCGCCATGTGCAATAAGAATGCGTACCAAATCCAAGTGCCCGCAAGTGGCTGCCGCATGCAAGGGCGTCCATTTATCGCTGTCCTGGGAATCTACATTAGCACCATACTGCAGCAGCAGCTTTAACATTTCCACATTGTTGTCAATGCAACACTGATGAAGCGCCGTCAGGCCATCTTCATTGGCGGCATCTGGTGTGATGCCATGCTGCAGCAGTTCAGCAACTTCCTTCATGTCATTGCGGCTGGCAGCCTCCAACAGGACGACGCTGTTCTCAAATGATATGTGGCGACCCAGAGAGGAGCGAAAATGATGCGTGGTAGTGCCATTTAAAGGTGTTGGATTGCCTTTGGCGCGTTGTAACTTCATCCATTCCTTTTCTTTTTGGCGCGCCGATTTCAGCTGTTGCGTGCGACGTCTACGATGAAGAAAAAAAAATGTCAATAATAAAGGCGCCTAGGAAGAGTGCCAAAAAAGTGTAACAAAACTACTTACAGCCGTGCCAATTGGAGACGCTCATGTGTTGGCAGATTTTCAACTGTCTGCATTTCGGCTATTAAATCAGCGTGCTCCATTTTGAGCTGATTCTTGAGCATCTCATCGTTGCGGCGATTGATTAGAATTCCTTTCACCATTTTAACAGCTGGTTTGAGAAGCAATTAAGGTAGTTGTAGTTGTAGTGTGTGTGTGTGTGATTTTAAGCTTTTATATAGTATGTGTTGTTGTTGTTGCTTTTAATTGTATGTGCACTTTCAATGCAGCTGCATTAATTGCAGCATATTTTTGTGGTGAGCTGCGGAATCTAACGCCTTTAAGCATTTCTAGGTTACGTTCTTTTATTGGACATGTTTCCAAACGGCTCAAAGTAACGAATCAATTTAAAGAAACTGCAAATATAAAAAAAAACAAATTTAATGATATAAAACTGATTATTGAAAAACAAATACTATTTTTTTTCAGTTCCAACGCGCTTTTGTTTCTGTTGCTTATATAATTTTTTTGCAATACTTTTGTTGCTCCGCAGCAAAGCAAAAATTTTAACAACCACATTTATTGTGCTTTAATTAATTGTTAGCTTAAGTTGGGCAAAAAAAGAACACAAGCGTGTGTTTTGATGATGGCTGGGTGACTGTTGATGGCAAGCAACAACAAAAAAAAACCACCACAACTCCCCACCATCACAACATCAATAACAACAATTGCATCAATTCGCACACCTTGGATAAAAGCGCTCGCCCGAGTGACTGATAGCAAGAACCAAACCAACCAACAAACTGACGGACGACGTTTCCAAAGATAATAAAACTAAACAGCGCCGAGCAGCGGTAAGTTGTATAAATTTTGTCTGTTTTTTCTAATACAATACTATTTTTTCCAGCGCAAAATTCGAGGCCAAATTTAGAAAATATAACTGGCGATAAGATAGCGTAGAGCGTCAACTCCTATACAGAGCCAGCCAGCTGAGTAGGAGATACAAACGCCTTCGTCGAAATTCCGCAATAAAATACTGCGGAAATTGTCACTGCAGCACTGTTATTTTGTTGCTGTTGTTGTTGTTATGGTTTTTTTCTTCTACGATTAAAATGTTAACTAGTTTTCTCACTCAGGTGGCACTTGAGCAGATTTCAAAAAGGAAAACTAATGACACTCCAAAGCGTTGTCAGTGTGTGCAGCAAAGGAGTAGAGTAACTGCAGCACCATAAAGACGCTGATGACAGTGATGATAATGATGATGATGAGTAAAACTGACATGAGCGCGCAAGTGTTATGGAATCAACTTTAGAGCAGAGTGTGTTGAGCGGCGCATAGTTGAAAAGACTCAAAGGTGAAAATGAAAGGCTCTCCAAGTAAGTGAATGCATCCGCTGGAATGTCGACGCATCGTGTGCGTGCGAGTGTTTGCATGGCACAGTAATTTGCACTCTGACATTGCAATGACACAAGTTGTAGTTACTGCAAGCGTATTTAAACATGAGTGCCGCTGCAAGGATGCCATTAACTACGTAAGTGCCGAGCTTTGGTTTTTTTTTTTCGAACACCAACGCGTTCTGTGTGAACTTAACCTGCAATTATAAGGATTTAAAAAAATCTAAATCTTTTCAAGCATTAAATGAATCGCTTTTGGATTAGTTAACTAAATGTAGCTTTTGGAACGCAAAATTTGCTCAGCTGTAGGGAAAAACCACCCAGTGAAGAGTAAAAAAAAAAACAAAAACAAAACAGTACAACTAAATAACTGAAAAAGTTTGAAAATTTACTGCACAGTGGGCAACTTTTTCAAATTAAATAGTATAAAAACTTTTTATAATTAAAGAAAACACTCGATGTAAAAATCTTGACAATTAAAAAAAGTTTTTTTATAAATTGCATTTTTTTCTACAATTTTTTTTTTCTTGTTTTCCAGCACAATATTTCTGCCAGTTGACCTTAAGAAGCAATTGATTGAAATGGAGTATGAAATGGTTTTCTTAACCCTTTTGTGATGACCGTTTAATGGCAAGGTTTTTTATCTTAAAGTAACGATCTTTTTATTTCCCGTTTCAATCAAGTTTTAACAGTTTTTTTTTTTGTTTGATTTCGTCGACTGACTGTTTAATTTTCGACGTAATTTCAATAACATGATTATGAGTTGTCGTTTAAAGAACGACGTGTTTATGACTTAGGAATAAACGTTAAATTTTATTTTTGTCAAAATGGGTACCACCGCATTATTGTGACTTTATTGTCAATAAATTATATTGTAAATCAAAAAATCTTGCTTGAATATTTTTGTTTTAACATCTTTTAAATCTTTTTGAAATTTTTGTTTCTCGATTAAAATAATCCAGACTTTTTTCCAAGGGTTTCTACCAAATGTCAACAGTTGAGCAATTGAGGAAAATAATAAAATAAAGAAATTTTGGAACAGTCGGGTTTCAGAGACAAAAACTCTGAATTTTTCTCTTTGTATACTCAAAATTTACGAGAAAGAACACACATTACGTTAATGGTATTCAATGAACGTCGTATATATAATGCAAGCGTATAGAAAAAGTTTACAATTGCAAGTTTTCTATATGACCTTGTTATTTATTATGTTGATTTTCTATGAATTAAATACAAATTCCAATTGTTTGATAGCTTAAATCATTCTTGATTTTAATTACAAATTCTAGTTGTTTGATAGTTTAAAATCGTTTATTGAGCATTTTAGGTCAGATTAGAACAATTAATTGCTCTAACGAATTTTTACCAAAGATTCAACAATAACAAAATTTTCAATAAGAAAAGGAAAACGTCACTAAAAGTTTACGCTAAAGCCTTTTACGAACCCACCCTGAATAAAAACCGAGTAAATTGCATAATTGTATTAAAAAAAATTGCCATCACAAAATTATTTTAAGCTTTCAAGAAAGTTTAGATCCATTAATGGATTTAATTTTAATTGTTTAAATTTAATTGTAACACTGCTTGTCAAAAACAACATTAAATCACGGTCGCATAATACGCATTATACACTAGTGGCAATTCCTATAAACTCACATAAGTTTTCTTGATTTTCTCCATTTGTATTAAGAAAACAAAAATTTTCAGGCAAAATCAACATATTTTAATATTTATTTTTTCATAACAAAATCTTTTGAAAAAAAATTCACATATTTTTAAATTCTTTTATTCATTTTTAACTGAAAGAAATATTTTAAAGTGGCAATTCACATAAACTATTTAAAGCTGAATTTATGTGAACTGCCACGTTGAAGGACTGCGAAAACATTACTTCAGTTGAATTATTGCATGATCACTCAATTGATGCAATCACTCAATAACGGTACACATACGATAATTTACAGTAAACCACCAACAATTAATTCTTAAGTAAACTTTTTTTCTAATGCCAAAATTAAGAATCTTTTGAAAAAAAATTCAAATATTTTTAAATTCTTTTATTCATTTTTAACTGAAAGAAATATTTTAAAGTGGCAATTCACATAAACTCACTATATTAAACTTAAAATAAATTAATAAATTAAAATAACTGTCATAGTTAACGAACTTCAAATACTTCTTTTAATAATCAGTAAATTTTCCGTTACGTCTTAGAACCTGAATTAACCTTTTAGGCAGTAATTAAACAAGGCTTTGCAAAGTTTCAATCGGAATGCTATCCCAGACCTCTTTTATCACAGTTTTAAGGGTATTCACTGAATGAAATTGCCGCCCTTTTGCGTAAACACTACAAGCTAGGATTCCCCAAAGGTTTTCAATAGGGTTCAAGTCTGGGCTTCGGGCGGGCCAATCAAGAACATTAATATTTTTTTGACAATAGAAGTCCATCGTTTCTTTAGAGCGGTGAATTGCGGCGTTGTCCTGCTGAAAAATGAAGTTTGGACCACAAAGTTTCTCTGCCCTCTCTATCATCATCGTTTCTAGGAGTTCGCAGTAGATGGAGGAGTTCATTCTTTGCGAAACCTATGCGATTTCCGTCTTTCCACTAATGGCAAAACCGGCCTAAACCATTACTCCACCGCCTGAGGATGCTCGACTCATACAGACGTCTTTTTCAACCAACTTATCATGCCAATAATATTGGAAGCCATCAGGCATATCTAAATTAAAACGTTTCTCTTCACTGAATAAAATGTTTGACCACTGTTCACGCCACTGAATATATTTTTCAGCAAATTCCAATCTCTTGGCTTTATGAGCGTCAGTCAAAGGAGGTTTCTTAAGGCGTTTGGTGTAAACCAGCCGGTCTGATGCCTTCAAAATTTGTCGAACATGTCTGCTCTTTATTGGCAAATCGAGACTTCGCACAATCTCTGTTTACACAATTTTCACTTTAGCGGCCAATCTTATTATTTCGCGTTTTTGCCTACGGGTAACTTTAGTGTTTCTGTCATATCGCAAGTTTTTACCATACTATTCGCGCAGTTTTAAAAAATGACAAATTAATGTTTGGGATCTTCCAATTTTTTTAGCTATTTCACGTGTTGATAGCCCTGATTCGTTATATGCTTCAATTTTAGCCTTTTCTTCAAGTGACAGCAACTTTCCTCTCGGCATTTGTAAAATTCTAAAACAGATAAATCAAACACGGGCTCTATCGTCACAAAAAAGACTAATACACTTAAAAAATTAATTTCTTACCATAAATAAGTAAAACTTCACTTAAACTGAGGAATTCAATAAGCTGAATTTATGTGAACTGCCACGTTGAAGGACTGCGAAAACATTACTTCAGTTGAATTATTGCATGATCACTCAATTGATGCAATCACTCAATAACGGTACACATACGATAATTTACAGTAAACCACCAACAATTAATTCTTAAGTAAACTTTTTTCTAATGCAAAAATTAAGAAGATAAGCTCTCTTTTTAAAGTAAGCAAAGCTGAGTTTATGGGAATTGCCACTAGTGTACGTACTGTACACACTACGTTTTTGTGCCGTAAGCTGCGTATGTTTATGCCCTTACAATTTTGTTATTGAAAATTACGCTGCTGTAAACTTACTGAACATACGCTTTTTACATCGCCAATACGGCGTTCATTGAATACCACTGGTATATTTTATAATATAAGGAGCATTACACTATACAAAATTTGCCATTAACTTTTTTCCTATACAATTTTTTTTATGGTACATTAGTCAAAAACGTATCAAATACGTAATTAAACAAGTAATTTAAAAAATTTTTTTATTTTACTTTTGTAAAAAAGTATATTTTTGAATCGCTTACACTGCAACAACTGAAAGAAGAAATGTGCGCCTTCTTCTGAGCTGGGAGAATTTGAGAGTCGAATACTTAGGTTAGGGGGCATCCATTAATTACGTGAGGCATTTAGCGGGGCGGGGGGTTAAGCCGAGTCTCACTCACTCTTACGTGGGGGAGAGGGGGGTTCTCGAAAAGATGACGTCATTTTTTACTCGCAAGAAACAGTGTAGAATTATGTGATAACTGGTTAAATTGAGTTAAACGTGTTTCTCTACTAAAATATAACTAAATTTTACACAATAATATTTATATATATTTATATTAATAAATCCAATACAATGAAGCATAGATTAACATTTTTACACTGAAAACACGCATTTTGAAGTCTCACGTGAGATTAGAGGGGTAAAAAATAGCAAAAATCACCTCACGTAATTAATGGACGCCCCTTAGGTTAAGGTGGTGGCAGGTCTTTAGACCCTTTTTTAGAAAATTCCTTGTCTCATAATTTAAGTTAAATTACACAGTGCAACACATATTTTCGGGGGTGAATCAAACCAATCTCAAACGATAGTATTTGACATCAATAACAAAAGCCCAAATCGCTTTTTGCTCTACTACGTTACAAATTTTTTTATAGTGGTTTTAAATTTGACTTTTTTGGTCAAAAATGGAATTAAACAATATGAAAAATTATATGTTAAACTTAATTCAGGGTGGTTCTTGTCTTCGGAAGCTTAAGTTAAAATTTTCAGTGGAATATTTTGTCGAAACACTTTAACCCCCTAGCTCCTTTCAGTATGGGTAAATTTTACTCTTTTCGATGGAAAAGACCCTATAAGTCCACTTTAGAGAGAGGTCAAAACCATAAAAAAAATTATCCAGGTCACCCAAGACAAGTAAGTTATAGTAACAAATTACGTAAGTTTTATTAAGGTGGCTTAGCTTAGAAATTTAATTAAGTGGGAATTGAGTAATTTAATTCAAATTGTGAAAGTGTCGTAGTCTTTTTTTGAAAAATTTTATTTTCAATGGAGTTCTGCGGAAACTTAAAGAAATTTTGTCATATCTGTAGTCATTTCACACCATCCCGAAGCAGTCAAGCCCATTCCGGTCAGGAACTGATTATAGCGTATGAAAAATATGATCAAAAATTTATATCTGATGTCCCATGGGTGCAAAAAACAGTTTGCAAGAGATGCTACGATTACAACTCCATTGAAAATAAAATTTTTTCGAAAAAAAAAACCACGACACTTTCACTTTCACAATACACGTTTTTAAAACGAACTAAAAAGTATAAAATAATTTATCCTAGAGATTTAGTTCTCCTAAAAACATGGGGCACATGCTATAGAGAATATTAACAATGCATCACTAACCTTAGCAAACTTGATTCTACCATCCGTGCAAGTACTTCTATCCTGACAGTCAAGGGACCTGGGTTAAGAAATCATTTCTGCACTAACGTACTACAATTGTTAATAACACTATTTACTATTCTCTAAAGCATGAGCCCTACGTTTTTAGGAGAACTTAGGAGAAACCACTCTAGGAGAAATTATTTTATACTTTTTAGTTCGTTTTAAAAACGTGTTATATTAAATATTTTTTTTACTTAAATAATTACACAGTGCGGCACGAATATCTGTATTTAATAATTTCAACGTTTTTCATTTAATTTTAATATGAGGAACCTCGTGATAACCTCCGTTTTGCCACTTTACCGAAGACTTTAGTGGACATTTTTTTTTTAAAAAAGCGTGCCCGCTTTTAGCGCTTCAAAGCAAAAAATGTTAATCATACGCAATGTTGTTCGAATTTTTCGTTTGACTTTTTGTAAGAATCATTCGATAAGACCCACTGGAAGCGATTTTTACATATTTATTTGTTCAGAATAAATACATTTACATATTTATTTGTTGGCCAGAATTATAGAAAGTACTTTGCCAAAGAACCAAAATGAAATCCTAATAGTTCAAGAGTTATCAACATGAAAATGAGTGCATATTTTGAGTAATTTTTGATGTATCTAAAAAAAATGTTGTTCTAAAATGTTCGGTAAAGTGGTAAAACAAATTTCACCACGAGATTCCTTATACCAAAGTAAATTATCAAATACAGAGAAAAAAAGGTACAAAAAAGCGCAGTGTTATTTATTTTTAATTAGTTTTTATGATCTATTAAATTATTGCATGAATTAAATTGCGAGCTTTAGTTCAAGTAAGTTTTTAAGAAGGCAACAACAACTCTGTATAAAGTCAAGCTGACTAGACAATCTGTTTCAGAAATCGCTACATATTCCTCTTCCGTAGTCTTTGAGTGATTAAGCTGTGATCAACTCACTGTTTAAATTAGTATATGACGTCGCAGATTTAGGAGTTCATTCTTTTGAATTGTATGGCTGCTAATCATATGGCGTTTCCAAGCAGTAGGCTATTTATAGATCACCGCCATAAACTCTTTCAAGGTTGCCATCTGTTCTAGTTGCTTCTTTATTTATTTCAATATTCATTTATTATTTATTTTTATTTATACTGATAATGTAAAATTAACATGCAACTGAAATTTTTTTATATGAAGTGCTTATTGCAAGAACATGAAAGCCACATAAAAACTATTGAAATAATCGGATTTTAAAGTTTTAAAAAAATGTGTTTTTTATATGCAGAAATGGAATTGAACACTGAAACTTTTATAAATAGGTTAGAAATTTAATGAGAAATAGACAAAATCCCTTCAGAAGTTGTTGGCAATGCATTGAATAATGTATTCAGCCTAAAAATTTACGTTTTTGACCATGTGGCTTAATACGTATAATAAGTCTTTCATATACAATAAACTTTTTTAGAAAACATCTTCTAAAATATGCCTCAATTTTAACCGCTTTTGCCTAAAACCTCCCAATCATCAAAATTTTGCAGAAATTAAAAATTCGATGTTGTATTCAGACTTTTATCGGATACTGTATAAAAAAAATGTGGGTACACTATTTTAATTAATGATCTTAAACTAAAATAGCAATCTACTCGAACACTAAATTATTTAGAGTAGTTGATTAGTCTTTGATTAATTGTTATCATTGTTCGCAAAATTTTCGGTTTTAGATAACAGAGTTATCATAATCGGTGATGATAAAAAAACGACTCGTAAATACGAAGCACTTAAAAGCATTGGGTAAGCTGAACAATTTATAGCAATAAGAGAGAATCAAACTAATTAAGTGTGTGGAAAATAATATTAGTTTTGAAATTTTCTTAAGAAAGGTAGCCAAAGAAAGTTTTAAACTTAATTATTTTTGGCATAATCAACGCATTAGGAAGCGTAAGCAATATTGAACAGCATTAATTGAATTTTTGCGGACATAAGCATATAAAAATTCAAACGTTTGTATCAGCATTTTAGACCACTGTGCAGGGCTTCGGTAATTTCAAGGGTTGTACGAGTCAGCAGAGTGACAATCAGTGTGACCCACTTTTGCAAGGAAGTGCAAGTACAGAGTTTATTGCATAGAGAGCAGAAAATTTATATTTCTATGAATATCAATGACACTTCCAAGGGGGCAAATATTTTGGTCAATAACTTGGGGTTACACACACACATACACACGCACGCATAGAGAAAAGAAAAACAGACGCTTTAATGCAAAAAAAAACAAGTGTTGTTGTTTTCAGGCTTTATTTTTAATTGATAAAAATATATCGATGAGCCATGCAACAATGAAAACAACTTATGTACAGGTGGTCAATGTTGATATATGTATAAAAATAACCATATAATATGTTTGTACGTTTGCACGTAAAGTACCTGGCGGCAAGTAAACATATTTTTTTAAGAAATTCAACGCTCAAGTGTTGTGCTGTATTTCTTCCAGCTCATGTGATTTTCTATCTGTATCTGATAATCATGAGCGATTGCATTGTTGCTATTGTTCATAGCTACACAAAAAAAAGTAGTCATTTTTTTCCAACCACGGTCTATGTTAATAAGTAATTTAGCTAAATAACTAAAGCAAAGAAAAAATAAGAATTTGAAAAAAACAAAGTAGAAAAACAAACGCACCACCGTCCAAGTTCGCTGTGAAAAAGTGGACGACGTTACCGTTGACACTTTCATGGTGTCAGACTCAATTAGCACTTCAATTAATATTGGTTTTTTTTTTCAATTATATATAATTTTATTTAATGTTTTTCTTTTAATGCACTTATTTTATACTTTAGTCTTATTTGAGTGCACTTATTTTTCAGACTAATACGAATACTGATTGAAGAAGTAGCGGTTTTAGTGCTGAAACCGGGCAGCACACAGCACGTGAAACGTCATTTTGCATAAAAGACTCTGTATGAACTCTCTTTGAAATCGCGCGCTCTCACTCTCAATCTTATGCTCTTTTTTACTTCACGATTTGCGGTTACTTTACGCTACTTTAGTCAGTTCGACTGTGCAGAGCAGACTAAATGTGCGATTTTTAGATGAAGCAAGGAGCAGCCAAGTCATTCGTCTATCAATGAACGAAAAATATAGCAAAAAAAAGAAAAAAGTAACAGCTGTTGAATCTCGGCGCCCATGCAAACAAACATGTTTGACAACACGTCAATCTTGCTTATCACCACAACAAGCTGTTTTTGTTGTTGCTGTTGTTGTATTTTTTCTCATTGTTGGTAAAACAAAATGCGAAGGAACTGCCTTAATTGTAAGTTCTGGTTTTTTGGCTAGAAAAATTTTAAAAAAATATAAAACTATAGAAAGGCACGATTACGATTTCTTGGGCGCCGCGATTTAAAAACGTTTTCTGTGAGAGAAACAAATTTTACCGAACAAAAAATCGATAAGTCAACTTCTAATCGAGTTTTTATTACCAAAAGTTGTGTTTGAAAAACCATCTACATCTTTGCCATTATTCAATCGATCAAAAAAATTGACATGTCATTTGAAAGATAATTAAATTACCTTTTTAATGATGTGGAATACAAATATCACTGCAAAAATACTTTAAATTTTATAAGCAAATTTACATATTTGAATTTTTGAAATTCTTGAATTGAAATTTTGAAATTTTTGAATAATTGAAAGAACCGTTATTTTCTACTAAATTTGCGTTATTAAGGTACTAAAAATATACTATATTAAAGCTTAAACATTTACCTTTCGTTTAATATATTAAAATATATATTATTTTGTGCAGAATAAGAAAAGCAAAACAACTAAGGTAAAAATCCTTGAAAAGACAACTTTTCGTACAAGGGCAAATCATTTCATCACAAAAACACCATAAAACATAAAATAAATCATATATATTATGTACCAAATTAAAGATAAATTGTTAAGCTTCAATAATTTGTTTTCTATAATACATAGTAGTAACGGTAGTTTTTGAGAAAAAAAACGGTTTTATGCAAACAAATATCTTACTTTTATATACAAATAGCTAGAAAATATGAAATACTCGATGGATTTGATTTATTTAAAACTTATGTTAAAGCATTATATATTATCTTTTAAATAATACCTTGAATATCAATATCGGTTTTACACTAAGAAACATATAGCTAGTTTTCTTAAAAGATACTTATTACAAAAATTTCTTAAAAATATCGATAACTTGAAAACAAAATAAATCGAGTTTTCCTTCGGCCATTCTTTTTTTATTGAAAGTATTTCACGAATCCATTTTCAAATCACAGTGCCCCGAAAATCGTAATCTCCTTAGAAAGTAGACCAACTAAGGTTAATATGAAATAGCATCTTTACGTACAAGGACAAGTCATATCATAAATAAACACCATAAAACATCAAATAAATCATTAATTTTATATACCAAATGAAAGATAAATTTGTAAGCTTTAATTTTTTACATTCCATAATTCATAATAATAACGGTAGTTTTTGAGAAAATAACACTTTAATATAAACAAAAATTGCACTTTTACATTCAAATAGCTATAAAATGTGAAATACTCATCGGATTTGATTAATTTAACATTTTTAAGAAAGTTTTCAATATGAAAAGGAAAAAATCACTAGCAGGGCCGAAATTGCAATAAAATCAGCTAGTGATTTTTTTCCTTTTCATATTGAAAACGTTGTGTTGTTGTTTCTTTGGAAAGATTCGTTAGAATAATTAATTGTTCTAACCTTGACCTAATGCTCAATAAACGATTTTAAACTATCAAACAACTAGAGTTGTATTTTTAAGAAAGTTTATTATGTTCTCTTTAAAATAATACCTCAACCATTTCAATCGGTATTATAAAAAGGAAAATATACTAATTTTTTTAGGCCATCACCAAAGAAAAATCTTATTTTCAAATATCGATAACTCGAAAACAATCAATCGATAAATCGATTTTTCCTTCGGACATTCCAATTTTTATTGAAAGTAGTTTGCAAATCCACTGTCAAATTGCAGCGCACAAGTAATCGTAGTCTCCCCATAGAAAAGTCTTGTTTTAAATAAATATTTGCTTATTTATTTATTGTTTTAGTTTAATTTTTTTTTATTTAGTTTTGTAAAGTTTCATTTAGTTTTGTAAAGTTTCTTATTTATAAATAATATTTATAATATATTAAAAAGAATATTTTTTTGAGCTTTTATTTTTTATAGATATTTCTTATATATCTATGGTTTTAAACAAATTTTTTTATTGTGAATTATTTTTAATAAACTTGTTTGTTTTTACTATCTTATTTGGTTTCTTTTAAATTTTTTGTTTATTTTGAATTTTCTGTTTATTGATATTTTTATTTTTTTTTTCTATCATAATTTATTTCATTGCTGTTTATTTTTTATGTTTGTTATATGTTATATTGTTATTGATTCTGTGTATCTATATAATTGAGCTTTTATTTACTTTTTTTAAGCCGAAAGCTTTTCTTGCTTGTGCTGTTTTTTTGAAATGCAATTATTAATAATTGAAATTCACTTAAAAAAATAAAAATTTTAAAAAAATTAAAAAATATAAAAAAATAAAAACAGCGAAAAATTTATTTTTAAACCTACAACAAAATACGGGGCACGATCAAGAACGAATATACAATCGGATTATTTAAAAGCAAACTAAAAGAGTTTATTAAAATAGCGAATTACTACAAATAACTGAAATAATTTATAAATTATAATTTAATTTATGATATTACTATATTTAGATAAAAAATATATAAATTAGCAACATAATTCTATTAAGCCGGACTGGCATGCTCCTCCTTAATAGCCTCCTGGCACTGGAGCACATAAGCAATTGTGTATGAATTTAAATAAAAAAAGTATTAAAAAAAATTAAATTAAAAAAATATATCTCACACCGTCTTCAAAAGAGACACAAATCAAAATTTTTACATTTTCAGAAGGAGCAAAAAACAATTTTTTTTCTTCAAGGGACTCCATACAAGACAAAGAGACAATTATTTCTTTTTAATTAAAGCATAAGAATATGTGTACAAAATTAAGAAAGCCGATGTAGATGATCACTACAAGCAGTTTTACACGAAAAAGTAAAAAATTGGAAATTTTGAGTTGTGTCTTTTTTGAAGAGGGTGTGCAATATGTGGTGTCTAAGGAAATCCTGAACACGACCACGCTTTTATTATTTTAGAAAAATTGTTTTTACTAGTTTTTAAAGAAAGTATGGATTCATCTAAAACGATAAAATGGGCATTCCGATGTATACCATGATTATTAATATTTGTATAAAAATAAGTCAACCATATTGGGCATTTTCAATGCATATTTTAACACTATCAGTAATTTTTTCGACTCTAAAGATGTTTAAGATGATTTAAGAAATATTTTATGTCAAAAGTTAAACTTTCGTATACAAATTATAAAAAAAAATATTTTCTAACTTTACAGGGCAATATTTTCTAAATGAACATATATACGCAAATAGTTAAAAATTTGTTTATTAGTCGTGATTTCTTCACTTTCCGTTTAGAAGATATCGTTATAAATAAAAGGCAAGCATGCTGCTCCGCGCACAGAATCGCTCGAACTGTAATTATTTTTTGCCATTATTACAGTGCTTTTACAGTTATTTTTTGCCATTATTACAGTTAAAAAGTTCAACCTAAAAGTATGCACAGAAAATTCATTTGATACTTATCAGTGACAAGATAGGGTTTTCACAATAGTACGTTTTTCTTCCTACTACTTCTTCATCCTTTTATAAAATGTCTGATATGGTTGATAGATTGATGGAAAAGTTAATATTTCTTCTAAAATAGAAAATATTCTTTTTTGTTTTATGGTTAGTAGTTTAGATTCTATATAAATAATACTAAACACGTGCCAAAAACGTAAAACTGTATCCTGAAAATGTAACAATATGGGAGAAAACTGAGTACAGATTTGGAACCAGTATTGAAAGTACATCTAGGAATGATAATCGGCTTACCGGATCCAGAATTTGTAGACTAGTATTATTTATCCAAACATGTCTGAATATAAGAGCACTGCTATTATTTTGACCGCAACTGTATATTAATATGGTTGCAAAGTCAGGTTGTAAATTTGAGTATAAATATGATTGTTACTAAACTCGACTTTTTGCACTTTTACACTTGAACTAACTTTTCAACATTGCTACAATACTTTAAGTGTTATTTAAAGCCATTTATTTGTATTTTGCAAAAATCAAGTAAATAAAAAAAACGAAGCTTTAAAAGTACTTTTAAAATATTTTGCAAAAATCAAGTAAATAAAAAATCGAAGCTTTAAAAAGAGAAAAAAGCGCTTTCGGGAAAAGGCACCAAAAAAGAAGTGAGCGGAGGATCGGTTGTAGGACGGGCTTTTATACTGGTATATATTATATAATCAAAATCATACATACAGTGATGTGAAAATAAATTTGGACACCTGTATTTATATATTTAAAGCAGCATGAATTATATATGTACAAGGTGCCGCAGATACAGATTTAACTCCCTTGGGAGGTGATTCTCCTTGATTAGGCGAGTAAAAATATGCAAGGATAAGGTTTACCCCCTCCCCCCTTTGGGAGCTAGAGAGGAAAAACTTGATAATATGTGTCATTACGTCTTACTCTATATTTTATTTATCTCTTAACCGATTTCCAAAGTCAATAGCATCTTGAAAAAGAGACTACATGACCTTCAAACCAATGATACAAACTATTTTCTAATCGTACCACACTAAAAGCTAACTGTTTTACGTGCGGTAATTTAAAATGAAGAAGTAGTTATGTTTGCATTGAGTACTCAAGCACTATGGCAAGATCAAAAACCTTTCGTGTTCGTGTGGTCCTCCGAAATTTTTTGTTTTTTTAGATCCCCTAGGTGGCGCTGTGGTCGATTTTATCGGTTTATAAAAATATTTTTTTTAAAAAATCGACACAGCGCCATCTAGGGGATCTAAAAAAAACAAAAAATTTCGGAGAACCACACGAACACATGTTGTGAATTTAAGGTGGATAAAAGGGCATTTTGAAAAAAGTCAAGTCTCAACAGCTATAACTTTTTTATCCGAATTTGGTATTATGTAATTTTTTGCACGAAATAGATAACCCTCCATTACTATCGTGGGTGGATTATACCCAGTAGCACTAAATTCAAAATTATCCTGAGCATAGAATTAGTAAATAAAATTAATAAAAAACTAATTATAACTAGTAAAAAAACTTTTTAACAAAAAAAAACCAACTTCAAAACCACTGCAAAGTAAAAAATAAATTTAAATTACTTTTCACAATTATTCTTGGTCAAATTTGATAATTTATTTATATATATATTAGGGCGGGTCAATTTGTATGGACGAATTTTTTGGAGGTCTGGCTCAGCGAAATTCGTAAAATACATGTACTTTCAAGACTTTTTCTCCACTACAGCATATACAAATTCTGAAAAAAAGCTGTGCGGACTTTCGTAAATAGATTTTGTTCTCAATTATAAAATATGAATGTATGAATGTATGTGTATGAATCTATTTACGAAAGTCCGCACAGCTTTTTTTCAGAATTTGTATATGCTGTAGTGGAGAAAAAGTCTTGAAATTACATGTATTTTACGAATTTCGCTGAGCCAGAATTTGACCCGCCCTAATATATATTATTAAATTGGAAATCTTGTTATTATAATTTTTTTTCTATTTTATATTGTTATCATAAATATATTAATTGCTCCATGAATATAAAACCTTTAAAGCCGGAGCGTTTCATTTATAAAAGTCTGATTATATAATCGCCGACTTTAAAGGTTATAATGATAATAATACAAAATAGAAAAAAAAAATTATAATAAGATTTCAAATTTAATAATATATATAAATAAATTATCAAATTTGACCAAGAATCAATGTGAAAAGTAATTTAAAATTATTTTTTACTTTGTAGTGGTTTTGAAGTTGGTTTTTTTTTTTTGTTAAAAAGTTTTTATTTCTTCCTTTTTAGAGCTTATAACAACAATTTTGCCCATTTTTGTAACGAATTTTGGTACCCTACTGTCAATATTCGAGATAGTGTTTTTCTTATAGTGACACGCCCTTTGAAAAATGCCGCCTATTTTCTTGATTTTCGTACCATAGTGTCAATGTTATTCGAGTTACTGTGTTTTTCTAATATTTCTACGCCATTTGTCTAATAACGCTCACTTTTTTGACCATAATTTGTAATAATTGTGCCTACCCCTGTACTAAATTTCAGTACCCTAGTGTCAATATTAACTGAGATACAGTGTTTTTCTAAAAGTGACACGCCCTTTGTCTATTACTGCCCACTTTCTTCATAGTGTTTTGTAATATTTCTACACATTCTTGTAACAAATTGTATTACCCTAGTGTCTATATTATTCGAGATGGAGTGTCTTTATAATATTTGCCACGTCCTTTTGTATAACGCCCACTTTCTTAACCGTAATTTGTAATAATTGTTCCTACCCTTGTATCGATCTCCAGTACCCTAGTGTCAATATTAACTGAGATACAGTATTTTTCTTATATTACCACGCCCTTCTGTCCAATAACGCCCGCTTTCTTGACCGTAAATTTTTATAATTATGCCTACCCCAGTACCTAATTTCAGTGTTCTAGTGTCAATATTATTCGAGGTACAGCGTTTTTTAATATTGCCCTGCCCTTTATCACATAACGCCCACTTTTTTGACAATAATTTGTAATAATTGCTTCTACCGCTGTACCTAATTTCAGTATCCTAGTGTCAATATTATTCGAGTTAAAAAATTTTTCTATTATTTCCACGCCCCTTTGTCGCATACCGCCCACTTTTTTAGACGGCACCTCCGCGTTCAATGTCTCTATCTGTGGACAAAAAATTGTGGCAGTACTTTAGTAGTTATCGATGTACATACATTTAAAAAAAAAAATTAAAAAAAAACCAACCAACTTGATAACCTCCTCCTTTTTTAATTCGGTTAAAAAGGTTGAATTAATTTCGAATTTAAACATTTTTAGATTTTTTCAAGGCAATCCCATTATTTGTATTTGTGTTAAGTGTTGTTTCAATAAAATTTCATTGCAATTTTTTCAAATTTTAAGTTTTAAGAATTTTTTTTTTATTACAAGAAGGAAATTTTTTCGACAAGAAAAATATCGCAACTCTGGTAATTTTAATCCAAATTTTATGTTATATAGCTCATTTTTAGGAACAATTAAATAAAAATCGAAGTTCATACTAGTATTATGCCCAATTTAGGTTTTATGTGCAAAAAATCAAGAAATATGTAAAAAGTCAAACAATTTGTGATCAATTCGCGGGCACTCGGCGCACTCCTATCGAACTCATACTAACACATGTGGGTTTTTATCCTAAACGTCACGTTTTAACTAGTCATATCTGTGGTCACAAGGAATAACAACTAAACTCAAAGTATCGTAAAAAACGATATTTTAATTGCTCGAACTACGACTCATTTTTTTTAAATATATGAACCTTTACTAAGAAAATATGTGCAGACATACGTGATGATCAATTCTGAGCAAAAAATGGATATCTGCTTACTTCCACAAATTGGCAATAAAGTAAATTCCATATCGCTTTTTTACGATATTTTGAGTTTAGTCATTATTCCTTGTGACCACAGATAAATTTGATTTTCGAAAAATTTTTGAAAAAGCCCAGTCTACTGTATATTTGTTGGTATAGAGTAAAAATATACTTTACCATTTTGCAAATGCTATGCTGCAAGACTATTTGCACAGGATTGTGAACAGCCCTATTGTAAAGATTTTATTCTTTGAACCGATGATTTCTTGAATTCATTGAATCAATGAATTTCGAGTTAACAAATGGAATTAATTGAATTTCAAAGCACTAATTGGTTCAATGTCAAGGAATAAAAACTGTACAAAACGGTTTTAAACATTGCCCCTCTAGAGATCAAATTTAATAAATTCTTGCAAAAAATTTTTAAAAATTTAAGACTGACTTATGGTAAAAGGCTTCAACAAATCATGAGATCAATTAAATAAACACGAAAAAGTTTTTTTTGTTATGGGGTCTTTTTTTCTAACTGGTTTAGAACCACTTTTTTGAAATCTTTTTTGCATATGTTTTGTTGTTTGCTGCTGTTTTTGGGAGATTTTTTTCTTTTTTTTTGGTTCAAAATGTATGCAATGTTTTTGTTTTTCGATAACCGGTTTTTTATAAGCCACAATCTATACTCAACTGAACAAGCAAATCTATTATCAAAATATATATATGCACAAAAATGTACAACAATAATAATTTAACTGATAGGACAATTTTTGGCTGTCGTAAAATTCATAAAAACCCCATTTCAAAGGCATAGCGTCGAGGTGAATAGAGTTTAAAAGTAAAACCTCGTATTTTCGCATAAAAAATAAATGAAATAAATCGTAATTTAATCTTTCCAATTAGTTGAATAGCTGTCAAAGATGTCACATCAAATTAAAATATATAGAGTTTAATAAATTAATTGAACTTTGAACTCGGTGGCACCGCTCGTGCAAGTAAGAGCAAGATACTCACATCTTATTGCTAGGCATATAAAAAGATGCATCGCTATTTGATAAAAAATGTTGTCTCAAAATTAATACAGTTTAAAAAAAGCAAAGCCAAGCATACAAGGCTAACAAGTGAGCCCGTCGTTTAGCGGAGCTAACAAAGGCGAGCGTTGGTGAGCAATCAACAACTATGACGCTTGCGCACACGTCATTGCATTCTTATGCTGTCAACTACGTTACAACTACGAGTAGTTGTTGGCTAGCTGATATAAACCTTAATTATCTTCTTGTTTACGTATAAACATTAGCAGACAAATAATGCCAAAATATTGCGCAACACATTAAAACAGCTATTGAAAACCTATAAAGATGGACCTAAGACGCTTCAAAAAGCAGTCATCATGCGAGAAATAGAAAGAGATTCAAGGCATTATTGCTAAAATTCAAGCTAATGCAAATTTCTTCTAGTTTTGTGCATAGTTAATATTTATAGTATAGCAAAGTCTTGCGACTTGAACAAAATGTTATGGAAACAATGATCAAATCGGATGCCATGACATTAATTTATATGTAGCGTTAGTTTCAAGGTGTCAAAGAGGAGTTTTAACGTTGCTATATTTTGGTTTTTTTTATGGTTTTATTTTTTGCATTTGAGTTTAACGCTGCCACAACGGTTTTAACAGTGTGTATAACAGCTAGTTACATATTATATTCAGTTTTGGTGACAACACGCTAAACTTAAAGCGTAAACTGTTTTAGTACAATAAAAAAAAACAAATTAAAAAATAAAAAGACGAAACATGGAAAACGTTACGCTTTGGTTCGCTTAGTAATTCAGCTGAGTTTTGTTTTTTTACCTATTTAATTTTTAATCCAATTAGTTCAACAACTACGCGCTGGAGCTGAATTTTTTTACTGGAAAGCCAAGCAGGCTGGCTGTCAGGCAGTAGTTGGCTATTTGGAATACGCCAGTGTGTCTGTGTTGTTGCACAGTTTAAATGAAGCCGGTTCTTAACACTCTTGCAAATTGTTACTACTTTAACTTTAATATTAAGCTTATGAGTTTAGCTCAAAAGAATTTGTAAGACGGTGTTTGTGAAACAAGCCTGTGGAGAATATTATTTTGCTTAGATGATCTCAACATTTTAAAGTACTTTAGAAGTTTTACTTAAAGGCAGGGCCGTAGCTAAAGAGTCTAGCGTACAATCGCTCTGGCTAACAGTGAGGTTTCGCTATTTAAGGTAGTAGTAGCCCAGTAACCCAAATTTTGATGTTTTTTCCTTAATTTTTTAAATAAGAAAATAAATGTTAACTTGTTTTTATTGGTGCCTTAAAGTGCACAAACAAATTCTTTTATTTAATTTTACATTAATTTGTTTATAATTATTTATGAGGCATTCCACGTAAGAGGAAAATGAGATTAATTTTGGTTTTTCATTATTTACTTTTAATTGAGTAAAAAGCTATAACTAAATGTCTATATGTACTTTATTAATCTGTGAAAAAGATTTTAACAAATTTCCCAAAAAATTCTTTTTTGTATATGGCAACTTTTGTTTTATACAGAGTTGATAAAGAGTAAAATGTTGATTATGTTTGCAACACTGTTTTCGGTCGTTCTGTCAACTGTGGAAACCTGGCGCGCGTCTTCTATAAAAAGCTTGCAAAAAACTAATTTCTTTATATTTATTTTATATATACAGCGAAAAGGTATGTTAGTTTTAATGCATTTCTTCGTTGAACAGATGCAAATCGCATGTCCCAGTAGTCACGCAAAAATATATAAAAGTTGTTTTCCTAACCTGAAACACGGCTTTATAAATTCAATATTTCCTTGTAGTAATAATTAACATGTGGTGTACTATTAAAATTCTTTTAATAGTTAAGGCGAACATATTATGCTTTCGATACTGTTTTAAATTGTGTCCCAGTAGTCACGGTGTGTTCACCTGATTTTATTTTAATGCCATTGTGTAAAGCTGAATTTACTTTTCTGGAATCAATTTGATACTATATTTACTATTATATTTAATTTTAATACAAAATCAGTGTTTAAAATTAATACAAACTGATCATTAAATTTCACTACTATTTATTTTTATTAAAAATTAATTTTAATATTTGGCCAGTATTTCATTTTAATACAATTTTGGTGTGGTCATATATCGGTCATTCCATGTCAAATCGGACGCTTTTGTCCAAAAACTAATTATGACGATTCCAATTTTTTTAAAATTTTGCACGTCGATAGAACTTTAAAAACAAAAAATATTTGCATACTTTTTTATAATTTTTTATTTTTTTTTTTGCAGTTATACACAGTGAAAAATTATAAAGAAAAACAAAAATTGTCATTTGGACATGTACTCAAACAACTATATCTTCTAAACCGTTAGTCCTACAAGAAAAATCATTAAGAACATATTTTAAAGATCTTGAATTGCTCTTTATTGTGGTGTCCTTTTTTACAAACTTTTTCGAGAAAAATTTTAAATTTTTTGACCACTAAAAATTTCATTCCCATTTTTCAAGGTCAGCACCACTATTTTTTGACACTTTAAAAATATTATCGTATTGAGGCATTCATTCGTAATGCATTCTCAAATTCGTATTCTCAACAAAAAGAATATCGTTCTGCATGCTTCATTGTAGTTCACAAACCTAAAATATGCATTAAAAAATGGCGTACTTGCAAAAAAAATTGTTAAAATCCAAATTTTTTCTTATTTGTTTAATAAAATTGACTTCTTATTAAAAAATTAATCGTTTTAAAAGTTCTGAACTTAGCTATATATGTCTTAAATAATGTGTAAAATTTTTAGCCGGTTAAATAATTTTTAGTCAGTGCATCCCAGCAGTTTTGTAAACGTAGTTTCCAGAAAAACGTGTTTAAAATTTGTGCAGCACTTTCATATACACAAAGGCGCGCTCTCTTTTTTTGGCTGTTACTTTTAAAATATTTTAAATTTCGGTCTGAAACTAATTTCTAAGATATTTGATTGCGAAAAATTTAAAAAATTATTAATTTTTTGAATTCGTCACACTCGTAGGCCCCTCTTAGGGTCCGTAGGTATAAAAAATTAGTCAAATAAGACAATCAAAGCTAAAATTCTAGGTATTTAAAGAAAAGGTAGGTGAATCTTAAAAAATTTTTTAAACTACTTTCAAATAAATATTTCTAGTGTCCAAAATTACATTTTTGGAGTTTACTTTTTAACCCTTTCAATTAGCTAGGCTAAACTAAGGACAAAATAATTTTTGAGGTAGTTAGGTCCTAAAAAAAATGAAAAAACATACCATTGATTTTTACCTGCGCTACTACGTTTTGCAAGCTTGAACAAAGAAAAAATTGTTTTGCTCCTGTTCGGCAAAAAAAAAATTTTTTTAATCCCTTGAAGGTTTTTCAACCCTTTAGATCTTTTTTTTAAACCCTTTCAATATTCTTATCATTAAAGCCATGGAAAGAAAAAAAAATTAAATTTGATTTCTGTCCGGTTGATTTTTTCTTATAAAATAGGCCAACAAAATTTTTTTTACTCTTCTTCGGCACAAAATCGAAAATCCAACTGACTTTAATGTCAAATATCTCTCTAAATTTATTTTTATCATGTTGGTTTATCTTTTTTTCATAGAACCAAACGATTTGATTTAATAAAAAGCTTTGCAAAATGAATATAAAAATTACTTTCTGACGTGTCCAATATATTGGGCAAGTCCACAGAAACGGTTAAGAATCGATTTCATTTCTAGTAGAGCACCCATAAGTGCAAAAGTGTTTTTTTCGCTCACCGCACATTTTGTAAAATTAAAATTAAGTTCTAAAACTACCCTTACATTTTTTGTAAAACATTCATAACAATACGTCCATTCATAACAATAGTAGGTTTAGGAGAAAATCAATTAGACAATTTTAATCTAAAATTTATAGATTAACTCTTTAGGGTATTTAATTTCACTCTATTTGCACTCATTCATTGGAATACCATCTTATACTTTTTATTCAAATGGCTGTCATTTATGCTTGAAACTTATGCCAATTCTGATAGGCTACTGAATGGATAATCAGGTACATTTTCAATTTTTATATCCCCCACGCATAAACAAATCCATATGGGGCATATTAACTTTGTCACTCTGTTTGTAACGCCGATAAGGAGGCGTTGCAGCTATTAAAAGTATATACATTCATGATCTGCATCACCTTCTAAGTTGATTTAGCCATGTACGTCTGTCTGTCTGTCTGTGATCACGATAACAGCCGTAATTTTAGAGCTATCGTAACGGAATATATAACCTATTTATTCAAAAATAAAGGTCGAGTTTGAAAGTGAGTAAAATCGGATGAAAACCACGCCTACCTCCCATGCGTACATGAAAATTAGTACAATGGCTTAAAATTTTGCAAAATTTGTTTTTATCTTAACTTTTAAAACAAAATTGCAATCGATTGCAGTTTATACTAAAAAAATGAAAATTTCACCCAACTCCCATACAAAGTGACGTCATCATAATTGTAAAACCTTCCAAAAACATTTATGTTTAATCTTGATATAGTTTACATAAGCTTTAATAAATAAAAAGGATTCTGAGTTTCAAATGTGAAATATTTGGATAAAAACAAAGCCTAATAAAAGTGACATCACTAAAATAATACAACATTCAAGACTACGAATTAACTGAATACGGCCTTGGGGTTATTTTAACTTCGGTTCAGTTGAAAATATTTCCTTACTAGTTTATTTTGCTTTTTAGAGAGAAGATATTGTCTTAAAGATAATAAACTATTTTAGCAAAAATTTACATTTTCTTTATTTACAACAAAGGTATTATTTAATTTTTGTATTGTTAGTATTTGCATATTTGCTGTCTCTTTGTTTATATTGTTGCTAAGTGCTGCATTGGCACTGTAGTTATCTGAAAGTTTTTTAAATAAGGGCCAGTTTGCAATTGAGATAATGAATTTTGGTTAACGTTTTGTGTAGAGAGATTTAAAGGAGAAATAAGTATTGGAAAATGATCGCGGAAAATGGAAGAGCTTCCATTGAGATTTGATCGCTAGTAGCGGGGAATAGAAGGTTAGATCGATGTGTTAACAAATTGCGAAATGCGTAGGGAAGCTATTGTTAACCCTTTCAGTGGATTTGCCCTATATATTGGACACGTCAGAAAGTAATTTTTATATTTATTTTGCAACGCTTTTTTAAAATTAAATTGTTTGGTTCTATTAAATAAAGATGAACTAACATGACAAAAATAAACTTAGAGAGATATTTGACATTAAAGTCAGTTGAATTTTCGATTTTGTGCCGAAGCCAAAAAATTTTTTTTTGTAGACTAAACCAACGCTCAGGGGATGCCCCCTATAAATGCGTAAGCATTGTGTTGATTCGGAAGATGGGTGATAGTTAGTTGGAGGGTGGATAGATGGAGTAGTGTCGGTAAATATTTGTTTTACATTTGCACAGCTCAAAACTGCCGGGAAACACGCTCGCAGGCAGACTATTCCAAAACTTAACTATGCGACTAAAGAACGAATTATCACGGTAATGCGAAGTTCTATTGGACATCGATGCAATGGTAAAGGGGTGGGCTTGGACAGCTGCCCGAGTGGACCTGAAATACTTTCATCCCAGAATTCGATCCAGAAGCTCCAAATAAGCTCTTGAAGCCCCTGTCCAAATGTGCGAATTGTACTCCATTTTCGGTCTAATATATGAGGTGTAAATCATGCGAAGATCAGCTGAGGTGAAATATTTTTTGCACCGTTTTAAAAAACATAGGCACTTGCCCACTTCTTTCGACACATCGAAAATATGATCATTCCAACGAAGATCAGACTTGATCGATATGACCAGAACGTCAAGAGCGGCTGATTTTACAAGATCCGCACCATTCATATTGAGGGGTGTTAAGGGGCCCCCACTCGGAGATTTTTTGTAGATCATTTAGGAGTGTGTCATTCATATTAAATGAATATGAATTTTTTTAAATGAATATGAATGACAAATGCTGCTGCGTTTTTTAAATGAATATGAATGGCAAATGCTGCTGTCGTCCGCAAACGAATGAATTGGGTTGGCCTATTTTATAAGAATAATAAATTTATGTTTTTTTATGTTTTTTTATATTTTTTATATTTTTTAATGAAAAGCATATTAAGAGAGTTTAAAAAAACAATTATCTAAAGGGGTGAAAAACTTTCAAGGGATTACAAAAAGGAGGTCACGCAGATAATAATAAAAGGTATGATTTTTCATCTTTTTAGGACCTAAATGATAGGAATATTACCTCAAAAAATTATTTTGTTCTTAGTTTAGCCCAGCCATTGAAAGGATTAAGGAGCTAGAAATGACTTTGATCTATCAATTTTGATATAATGTTTCCTCGACAATTATTGTTGGGAGAGCCTCATTTTCTGGGCCAACTATTAAAGTCACCAGTTATGAGACATGACAAAGAGTCAATGTTTAGGACATTATGTAAAGTGGTAAGGTTAATGTCTTATTCGGTGGTATATATGAAGAAAATATATTGAATTTTATTTTGGAATGTACTCTTACTGCATTTGAACCTTAGTTTGGGACAAGAATAACTACATGATGTTCTAAAGAGTTGTAAATTAGGAATGCAACTCCACAGGAATGGGTCGGAGGGAATTCATTCGATATACATAATTTGAAACTTATTGAAATAGGTATGTTTATAACAGATTGCAGATAGGTTTCTTGTAACTCATAGTAAATGTTCATAGTTATTTGTATATCCATTTTTGTTCAATTGTATAACATTTAATGTCTTGATAATATTTAAATAAAAAAGATAATCGATAATAACGGAAGAATGCTTAACTTATTGATAATACTATAACTTCAAGATGTCTTCATAAATTAAGTTTGATGCATTAGCAGAGAGTCGTCGTACGAAAGAGCGTTGATTGATATTGAGCGGTTGCTGATTTTTTTTTTTTTTTTTTTTTTTGGTTTACTAGTTGTTTTTGCTTTTGAGTTGTGATTTAAGGAGGCTAGATATGTTTCTTGGGATTATTTTGAATTTAGTGTTGGACATTTTGCCATATTGAAGTGGGACTCGAGATTTGCTGGACAGCTCCCTCCATGTTTGAATTATCTTGAGTACAAGAAGAATTGTTTGGAGATGAGAATCACTTGTGCGTTGTTATTAGCTTGTGTGTTATTGTTGCAATTTTGTTTGCCTGAATATTGTGAAAAGATCGGATTGTGAACATGGGAGTAGGTTTGATGAGAGTGCTAGTGCCGTTCATTATAAATTTCTATTGCCGTTTTATTGTCAGTTTTTTGTAGTTTTGATGGCATACAGTTCTTTTTGTTTCACAAAAATTCTACAGTTTTTGTCAAAGGTGCTATGTTACAAGGTACAATTAATACAAGATGCTGTAAGGTCACATTCTTCATTGAGTTCTGGTTTCAAGTGATAAATGTTACCACATTTAAAGCATAGTTGAGTGTTTTTGGAGGAGGTTTCGGAGGAACGATTACAGCTACGCTAGAACAAAAGATATAAAATTTGTTGATATTTCGTTGGTTAATCTCAAAATTTTATCTCTGCTGCAGCACATGACACGAAAATGGTTGTTATATTGATGGAAAAGTTGATATTTTTTCTAAAATACGAAATATAATTTTTTATTTTATGGTGAGTAGTATAGATTCGATATCAATAATACTAAACACGTACCAAAACCGTAAAACACCCTGTATCTTGAAAGTTTTACAATGTGGGAGGAAACTCCATAAAGTGTTATACTCGCCTTATTAAGAAGATAATCACCAGCCGAGGGAATTAATGCTATATCTCAGGCACCTTGTATATAATTCATGTAGCTTTAAATATAAAAATACAGATTATATATCTTTGCACATCATTGTTCGTCGCAGCTCATTGGAATAAATAACTCCTTTGGAGGAAACTCGCTGGCACGTGTTCTTTTTTTTAAACTATGGTAGGTTAAGTTTGAGAGTTTATTTTTTTTTATTTTGTTTTAGTATTCGATTTGAATGCAATACAGTTTTAATTGGCGTGTTCGTTCTTCCAGAGAAAGCACTAGGATGTAAAATATTAAAATAGGCATAAATAACACAAAATCACTTAGAAAAAAGGAAGCACAAAGTGTCCACTTACAACAACTCTAGTCTAGTCCTTGTGTCAAGGTAATTTTTTCTTGATTTATTAACACTTTTGCCAATTTAGGCAAGAGTATCCAACAATTAAGTAAATTTGAAACGAGCAATTCTTTTGAAGTGTTGCTTAAAACGGGCTCTATTAAAATCTCACAACATTTCCAGCTCTCTGAATGGTGAGGTAGCTCCGAGTTTAGGAGAGAGGACGCCACTATGACAAGAATACAGTGTAGAATTATTTTGTGTAAGGTTGATTGAAAACAGTGACAGTCTCTAAAACAAGCTTAAATTTGATGAGTGGCTATTTGCTGAGGGCGGCATTTTTTGTCCTTTGTCCCTGGCCCAAATTTGCCTAGCTACGGCTCAGTTTGATGGCACAAATTGTTAAATTCAACAAGTAAGGAAATTTTTCAAATGTTTACAATAAACTTTATAACTTAGTTCATTAATTAGTTTGTGTGTTTTAAGTGTGACTTTTTGGTGCACGTGTGTGTTAATTAGATTAACAGTAATCCGAAAAATTTGCTCCTCTGCCATTTGTTTGCTTAAACTTAGCCAAGTTGTTTGTACTACGAATTAGTATTTATAAGCTTGTAAAAAACAACAAAAACCATAAATTGTGCAAATTTATTTCACTTGCTAGTGCAGCAATTTTACAAAATTAGCTAGTTTGCTAGTTACTGGCTTTATTGGCCTCACACACACACACACACACACACACACACACAGATGCAACCATAGAAGCGAACAAATGGAAAGCATTCTGTGAAATGATGGAGAGAAACCTATTTATTTAAATACAGCTCCAAAAACCGTGTCAGTGTGTCAAGGATCGCTGCTCATGTGGTTTATTCTGACAAACAGGATTCCTTTCTTACTGCTTTGCGGCAAAAATAAAAACAATGAATGAGTTGCTGCTGTTGGCATAAGAATGCGTCCACAAGCAATCACAATCAAAAGCAACAGCAGCAACCGGAATAAGCATTAGTTGGCACACTCAAGCAAACTGGAAACAGTGCCGTTAATAGAAAAGGAAATCTTAATAAGAACAGGCGCGTTGATGTCCAAAGGCAATAAAAACAGATAATCTGCTGCGCCAACTAATGAAAGTGGCTAGTGACAGGTACACTACAGCATGCAGCATGTGTGGAATAGCAACAGTTGGTGTGGCATGCTGCAGTTTGGTTGCTTGAAAGCAGCAGGCGCTCGAACAAGCAGCATCTTACCAAAGATTGATTATCGTATTAACAAAAAATAAAAATAAAATAAAAAGGCTTAAAACTGGTTTCATTGAAAGTTCTAGCAATCACAGACAAGTTTTGGACAAAATACAACCCTATTTAATAGTAGGTATATATTGTAGCTGACCTCCAACCAGTCCGTTTGGCCTGGTGCTGTTGCAAATGTTATAGATTACTTTTTTCAAATAGCCACTAAGTTGGACATTAGACCAACGCGTTTCCAGTTCGCAACTTTCGCCGTTGCAGCCCAGTGCTATGCTTCACTTGAGGCTGCACGCATGCGCAGTCAGCCAACTACTACGGACAGCCATTATTATTCATTGTTGTTTTTCTCTTTTAATTACCTCTTTTTTACAGCAATTCATAAATCGATAAAAGCCTATTGTATGGCCAACAACATAATATGAAGCACAGGCAGCAACAACTTCAGCATCCGCCGCAAACTCACCCATTCATTCACCAACAAAACAGCCAACAATACGACGGCTACGTCAGCGTCTATGTTCAACAGCCACCTAGCGCTGCGCTGAGCTGCTGCGTTGTTCACACTGTCGCAGTTGAATTTGTTGCATTGTAACTGCTTTTGACATTTTCCATACTATTTGCATATCTACTGTTTTTGTTTTTGCAACTTTCTGCAGCGTTCAACTTCCATTATTTTTATATTTAGTAAATAGAATAAATTTTATATAATATATTTTAACACTTCACAAAATAGCCAGCTTAAATTGTAATTTTCACATTAGTTTGTGAACAATTATTCCACTTGGCTAAAAGCAACGACAAATCGGAAAAGATACAACACACGGCGAACACGGCAACGACGACTACACAAATGAAGGAATTGCATGGAAAAGAAATTCAAAAACAGAAACAGGCATCGAAACGAAAACCGATGATCGGCGGAGAAAATCAACGTGCGATTGATCGATTGTCATAACCAAGCAGACAAGTTAGCTTAACTCAAGAACCCAATGAACCAAAATAAAAACCTTTGGTTCGATTTTATTGAAGGCACAGCTAAATTCCGTAAATTACTGCATACAACATAAAATTGTATTGAAACGATTCATCAGAAAAGTAATATATAATGTAGAATGTTTGATCATAGGATTTTCGATTTACTTAACCCTTTCAGTGGATTTACCCAATATTTTAGACCAATCGGCAAGTAATTTTTATTTTTATTTTGCAACGTTTTTTTAAATTAAATCATTTGGATCTATGAAAAAAACGATAAACCAGCATGATAAAAATAAATTTAGAGAGATATTAAAGTCAGTTGGATTTTCGATTTTGTGCCGAAGAAAAGCAAAACAATTTTTTTTGCCTTTTTTATAAGAAAAAAACAACCGAACAAAAATCAAAATTATGCTTTTTATCTTTATATGGCTTTAATGATAATAATATTAATGGCTGTTTTGTTGGTACTGTTGGTTTTGTGAATTTTTAGTTTTTTCAATTGATAATACGCTGTTTATGCTTGTTTTTTATTTTATTTTTGATGTGAAAGTTGTAAATGTCTAACAAGGATTAATAAATAAATAATTTAAAAACGCAACAGAGTGCTGAACTTCAGTGCATATGAAGAAAGTGCAGTACTCTTCCACGTAATTACGTCTATGCGCATATCTCCCTTTTCTATATTCGATCGAATTCAAGTTTAAAAAACGAAATCCTTGAAACTCTTTTCATTTTTAATTATATATATATATAATTATTTTTACACTGTACAGCTGTTCTTCCGATTAGCAACTAACCGGAACCTCAACTTGCCGTTAGCTTAACCGGCACATAAGACCTAACCGAACATTGAGAAAATGCTTTTTTGCTAACCGCCGGTTAAAGTTCCGATTAGTGCTTAACCGGACATTGAGAAAACGGCCCTAAGAGGGTTTAAAAACAAAGATCTATAGATTTTGCAAACTATCAAGGAATTAAAAAAAAAATTTGACGAACAGGAACAAAACAATTCTTTCCTTATATAAGCTTACAAAACACTAGTAGCGCAGGTAAATATCAAAGGTATGCTTATTTCAGCTTTTTATGACCTAAATGTTAGGAATGCTACTTCAAAAAGAATTATTTTGTTCTTAGTTTAGCCTAGCCATTGAAAGGGTTAAAACTAATTACAAAAACCCCTCACAATTTGCATGAACTTGTTGTTTCTGTAAAAATACCTATTTTTACATGACATTAATGAGGGCAACAATAACTCTGTATAGAGTCAATCACACAGCAGACTAGACAGATCACAATTAATTACAAAAATTATATATTTTTTGTTTATGGTATTCCGATCATATGTCTAGTTGTTTTCAAAGAAATATAATTGACAGATTCTCCAGTAGAATGAGTCTTTTACAGTTAGAAATTTTTTCAGTAATCATGCAGGTTTTTTACCACAAACTATCAGCCTAACCATTTTAATGTCGACTCTAAATTTAGAATAATCTTTTTGACAACAAATTCTACAGAAATAATATCATAAAAGCTCACACTAGATTTAGAGTCTGCATTAAAATGTTTTTTGGTTACGCTGATTGATTTCGAGAGTATGTAGGGGAGGATGCCTACCTGCTGAATACGTTTCGTTTAGAGGCCATAACTTTAGTTTAAAGCATAATTTTTAGGAGTTCTCAGTTACGTTCGTAAGCTAAGTTCAATAGCTAACAAGAAACTCAAATGGAATTTTAAATTTAAAATAAATAGAATTTTGGCAGTCGTTCTGGCAAAAGTCTCGAAAATCTATTTGAATTTGAATTTATTGAAAAATAATATTAGCATGCAAGAAAAAGCTCTTTTAAATGCAACGAGAAGAAAAAATACTTGACAAATTTTATGTATATGATTATGTGGCTACAAATAACAATGATTTTCATTTAAACGTAAGGTAACCGTAAAACAAGAAAAATAAATAAAAGGGTTTGAATTAGGGAATTTAAAAAAAAATAGAAAGATAAGAAAGAGTAAATAAAAGTATGCAAGAAGTTTGTTTTGTTGCTAACGCGTTTTAAGTTATTTGGTAGGGAATTCCAAAGTCTTATTGCGTTAATGAAAAATAGCCTACTAGATTCATTGTATCTGAACTGGGTAACTAGGAAGAACACATTTCTGATGGATCTGCAGAATTTAAGTTTTCAAACAAGTAAATAGGACTTTTCGAAGTGATAAGTCTGTGCAGAAAAATGCAGTTTCTTGCCTTAAGAAAATTTATGATATTGCAACCAAGTATGCGATTACTGTATGCTGTTATATGATCAAACCTACTAATACCGTAAACATATTGAGCTGCATTGTTATATGCAACTAATAGTTTATGTGATGACCTTGAGTCTAGATTAAGTTATTATTGGCACGACTAATTGTATCACCAATTTTCGACTTGCTTCAGTGGGAACAAACGAAGCAGTTTTTCTCAAATTTCTTTAGGAATAATAAACTTTGCTATTAATATGGTCTTCACACATGAGTGAAGAGTTCATAACAAATCTACCCCTGAAAAAATCCGCCCAGCTACTGAACACCTAAAACACACCGCTGTAAATGTAATTTTAAATTTCCAAAAAATAGCATTTTGGCAGTCGTCTGGCAAAAATATCGAAAATCTACCCCTGAAAAAATCGGCCCAGCTACTGAACACCTAAAACACATCGCTGTAAAAATTAGAAGATTACGATAAACCATTAGTTTTTAGCGTTTATGAAATGTGTATTCTTTCAATGGTTTGCAGTAACTCACTGAAATTGAAGCAAAATAAAATTCATTAGGATTAGAAATAAACGAAAAGTAAGTAAAAAAAGTTTAAATTAAATGAAAATTAGTCTTAAATTTTTTCAGCATCCTCCTCATAATCGCCTGCATATTTTCACATTTCAAATTAACAGCCCGTTGTCATGAATTGCATTTGATGAAATTTTTGCTGGTCAATGTTCGAGGCATTTTTTCCAGACAAATTATGCAAAAATCAACATCGTTACTTGACAATGTGGCGGCTGTTTCGCATCAAGATATATATTTGCTCTGACTTTCACTTTTTTGACGACACCTAGCTGGAATTGTTTAGTAGGTAATTTAAAATTACATATGATGTTCCAATCGGCGGTCAGCTTGCCAGTTTGTATGATATTTTGTGGTGATTCTATAGGCACACTTTGGCCCAAACCTACTGGACTAGTAAAATATCAATTCTTAATGATGCACATTGATAGTTCCAACATTCGGTTTAATTTTCCTAACAATATAAACAAGAATAAGCTTTGGAAAGCAAATAAACAACGATTTATTGAATTGGTGGAAGCCAAAGTACCAAGCAGAAATATTCTAAAAAAAGAAGGCCATTTTGTTACTGTGAATGTTTCAATTACTGATAACAGTAATGAAATTCCAAAATTAACACTCGATACTGATGAAAGCTACAAGATAAAAAAAACAATGAAGAATAATGTGCTTACTGCCAACATTTTTGCCAACACATTTTTTGGAGCTCGGCATGGTTTAGAAACCGTGTCACAATTGTGTATGATGATATTCGCCCCGAAATTCAAATGTTGGCCGAAGCTGAGATATCCGATAGCCCAGCATACCCGTGGCGTGGACTTCTACTAGATACGGCTCGTCATTTTTATAGCGTCAAATCTATTAAACGGACTTTAAATTCTATGGCCATGACCAAAATGAACACATTCCATTGGCATATAACTGATTCACAAAGTTTTCCTCTCGAAATAAAATCTCAACCCGATCTTTTTAAACTCGGTGCCTTTCGCAACGAAAAATGTATTCACACGAAGATGTAGCTGATGTTGTGGAATATGGTCGAGTACGAGGAATTCGCGTAATGCCAGAGTTCGATGCTCCCGCCCACTTAGGAGAGGGTTGGCAGCAGAAGAACATGAAGGCGTGTTTTAATGCTCAGCCATGGACAAAATATTGCGTTGAGCCCCCCTGTGGTCAGCTTGATCCCACAGCAACTGAATTATATCCTGTGCTGGAGGATATATATATCGTGAAATGTTTGAACTTTTTGATCCCGACGTTTTTCATATGGGTGGCGACGAAGTTTCTGTGAATTGTTGGAATACCAGTGATCGTATTAAAAATTGGATGATGGCACAAGATGGTTGGGGAGTTGAAGAGGAAGACTTTCTGCGGCTTTGGGGCTACTTCCAAACGAAAGCTCTCAACCAGTTGGATCGTATTGCTATGACAAAGCTCCCAATAACTTTATGGACTAGTCGTCTAACCAATGTTCCTTTTATCGACGAATATTTGGACAATCAACGCTATATTATTCAAATTTGGACAACGGGCAGTGACTCTAAAATTCAAGACATTCTGAAACGGTTTTCGCGTTATATTTTCGAATTACGATGCTTTATACTTCGATTGTGAAGAGGGAAATTGGGTAACGGAAGGCAACAATTGGTGCTCTCCATATATTGGTTGGCAAAAAGTGTACGAAAATAATATTAAAAAATTTGGTGATTATAACCCACAAGTTTTAGGCGCCGAAGCAGCAATTTGGTCTGATCAGATTGATGAATTTACTTTAGATGCACGCTTTGGGATACGAGCCAGTGCTTTGGCAGAACGATTATGGACGAATCCCGAAGAAAACTGGCGTTTAGCTGAGTCCCGCATGCTCTTACACCGTGAGCGTTTGACTGAAATGAGAATCAGTGCAGAGGCTCTTCAGCCCGAATGGTGCCTTCAAAATGAAAATGAGTGCCCTATTAATGCCTATGCTTCAAAAAATTAATAAAAAAATCTGCAAATATCTTTCCTTAAAACGCTTCTGAAATTGTGGCAAACGTTACTGAATACATGGCAAAAAATATTTTCTCACATTAAATATGAGGATACAATTAAACCATAAAAGAAACATATTTGGGGAGTACATTTAATTTCTTAGTTAAGGAAATTAATTTTTTAAACTCATTACTTAAATAAAAAGAAAAAATATCAAAAATAAAGTAATAATAATAATTCAGGAGTTAAGTAAAAAATAAAAAATATATCACAATTATTCAAGATGATCGTCTAAAAAACTGTTCAGTAAGTGGGCGTACTTTTTGTTCAGTAGGTGGGCAGTAACGCCATTATGACATGACGCGAAATATTTTTTTTCATTGCACAATACTGTTCGATTGTTCATAGAATTGTGTAAATTAAAAATTAAACTATGACTTCCATTCATACACACGTTTTTTCGATAAAAAAACACTTGAAAAATCACTAAATTTATATGCATATATTGTTTCGCGACAGTCGTTTGGTTAGAGCAACACTCGCGTGCAACTCACTGATTTTTTGAAAATGAACATTCTTCTTCTTTTTCTTCTTCTTAAAAGAATGCTAAACGACAGAATAGCATTCGCAGCGATAAAATGCTACAGTAAACACGAAGTTCTTATTGTAGCTTTTGATCACAAATTTATGATTATATTAATTAATACACATTTTTGTGCATTAATTTTTTGAGTTATATTATTTTTGTTGTTAATAATTAACTGTAAAAGTCACATCAATTAAGATGGACGATTATAGTTGTTACTGACTGGCCGCACTTCACGACCTCGCTGTTGAAACGACGCGAGTCGAATCATCGAAAATGAACATTCAATGAGATGTTACTTTGACGCTATACACACTGGCGCTGGTATTTATACAGACTACAGAACTTACAGTGTTCAGTAGGTGGGCCTGTTCAGCAAGTGGGCATCCTCCCCTGCAAATGAAAATTTAAGTATGCATTTATATTAATTTTTTATGGTAAACATTTTTATAAAAACATGATAATTGCATACTTCGACTATCATATATACCTTCAAAATCGAGGATTTTGGTAAAAAGATAAACATTACTTTGAATAACAAAATATTTGATCAAGACATCAAAATCTGAAAAAATAAAAATTATTTATTTAGAATAAGCCCCAATTCGAAACTTATCATTTTATAAGTATTTCAAAATAATAACAAAAAAGTTTTAACTGCGAGAATGTTTCAAGGCTAAATTATAATTCCAAATTTTGATTGGAAATCATTCAGTGTGAACAAAATACAAAAATATAAATCAAATAATTTATTCCAAAATGTTTGTTTTTAATGCAAATTTATTTCTGCTATGCTAAATACATTGTCAAGTTTCATAGTTTGTGGGCAATTCGCCGCACATCGGAAGCGACGGAAGGGAAAAAGAAACTTGAAGCTGTACGTCCCCTTTCACATTGTTCAAGAATTGAATTCAATTTTTTTTACCTTCTCTTTTGGACTTGACGAAAGCTTTCACATTTGTCAAGTATTGAATTCAATTGTATGTCATCTATGCTTGCTTTCTTAAAAACAATAACGATTGCATCAACAGCTTAAAATTGTTCGTAAAATATTAATTATAATTCATAAGCGATGGAAATATGCTTATTATAAATAAATATCGAAAATAATTCAATAAAATAACTTGCTTTCAAGTTTCAGTACATCAAACGCACGCCGATACACAAAAAAGAAAATGAAGCAATCTGCAAAAAATGAGAAAACCACAAAAGGAATACGAAAAAGTTGACGGTACAGAGATACCGGTACCGTCAACTTTTTCTCCCTTTCGTCGCTTCCGATTTGCGGCGAATTGCCTACAAACTATGAAAATTGAATTCAATTCTTGAACAATCTGAAAGGGGTCTACCGGCAATTTTTCGTATTCCTTTTGTTATTTTTGCGTTGTTGACATTGCTTTTTATTTTATTTTTCGCATATTAATGTGAGTTTGTTAGACTTCGGTTGCATTAAAATTTTTTTGCATTTAATATAATTTAATTTTGCATTAAATTTTTAAGCAAAAACGTTTTGTTAACTTCCATAGTGGTAAAAAAATAAAATTCAGTTTGCAAATTTCTATAAACTATAAATCATTTGCTTGCTACCCATCTCGTTTTATTTTTAGAAAACAAGGAAAGAAGACAAGAACTTGAATTCAAGTCTTGACCAATGTGAAAGCCTTCGTCAAGTTCAAAAGAGAACGTCAAAAAAACTTGACTACAAGTCTTGATCAATAGGGCTTTTCACATTTCAAACCGCTCATCAAATCATTTGTCAAATCGTTTGACCACAAAAGTGTTCAGACTCATCAAATTTTTCGTCAAATTTCATTTTATCTTGAACACCGAAGTAAGCACATCGCGATGACGGAACATTTTTAATACCATTTGTTATTAAAATCGTATTGGAAGAAGATGAAATTATTTTATAAATTAATATAAATTATTTGCAACAGTTATTTATTATTTTTTTGCTATTATTTTCTTCCGCTCCCTCTTTTGCCACGATGTGCTCAGGTTGAAAACTTTTTTGAAATCAGAAGAAAAGTCAAAAAATTTTGATTTTCATAAAACTATTTGACCAACGATTTGATGAGTGTTCACACTCGTCAAATCGCCATCAAATCCATACAAATTCTGTTGGTCAAATCATTTGTCAAATCAGTTGATGATAGATTTGATGAGCGGTTTGAAATGTGAACAGCCCTCATGTAAGAGGGGTCAAAGAGTTGTAAAAAGCATTTCGAAAAATGTTATCGAAAACATGATATCGAAACGCGAAAATCAACGTAGTAGTTAGTCATCTGGGAAAGCGCTTCACAGGATAGCCGGTATTAACCCAATAAAGGTTATATACGTATATCGACGTACACTGCATACATGATACAAAGAGCTACAGGTAAAGTATTCCCGGCGCAACAAACAAAATTTTCTGCGCACCTCGTCATTGGTGCTCGTCAAATGTGACACTTGATGAATACATTCAAAAGAAAATGTAGAAAAGTGACGAAGATAGCAAAATGAAAACGAACAAACAGTCAAAATTCTGTCAAGCACATCAAGCAACGTAGCCGCTTTTTGTGTAAATCGGTAAAAAGGGGAAAAAGCACCCCTACAAAATATGCAAATTTTTTTCACGAACAGTAC
Source organism: Dichetophora obliterata (assembly GCA_963920525.1). Taxonomy (NCBI): domain Eukaryota; kingdom Metazoa; phylum Arthropoda; class Insecta; order Diptera; family Sciomyzidae; genus Dichetophora; species Dichetophora obliterata. The sequence continues at coordinate 34,972,895 of OY986438.1, forward strand.
TAAAAAATATATTTACTTTATTTTGGACATGTGCTTTATATAACAATATTAATTTCATTTCATTAAAACAAGTTTTCATAAGAAAATGTAGGCATTTTAAAATCTTTATACCCTATGAATAAATTGTGACTACGTTTCAACCAAGGAGCACCTTGCACGTCACAGCAAAGATGGCGGACATGCGCAATACTTTATCTGTAGTTCTTTGTATCATGCACTGCATACATATTTTTAAGTGTATTTAATGGCGTTTTGTTTTCTTTAAAAAAATTCTGAACTTTTTCTGCCCTCTTTGAGAATTCTACATTTTTCCGTTCTTTTCTCGAAGAAAATTTTTACCTCTAAAATGGAATCGTGCTCTTTTCTCGAAAATGTTGACCTCAGAAGTAGAAAAAATGCACAGTTTTTGCACTCTCAAGATCGACGTTTTTCAAATTATACCCCCAAATGCTACCAACTGATGAACAAAAAAGTGATATGTTAGGGAAATATTGAACATTATCACAGACATTTCATTAAAATTCAAGCTTTTACACAAATGACAAAATAAATATAAAATGTTATTTGTTGAATATAAACGCAACAGTTGGGTTTGCAATTAATTTTTAAAAAAACGTCTTCGTCCTCATCCAATGATCATTTGATTCTTCATTACCGAGAACAGTATAATGAAAGAAAGAAAATATTTAATTCCTTTACTTACTTTTCTTCGTAACATATCTTCGTAAGATATTTAAGTAGAAAAAATGCACAGTTTTTGCACTCTCAAGATCGACGTTTTTCAAATTATACCCCCAAATGCTACCAACTGATGAACAAAAAAGTGATATGTTAGGGAAATATTGAACATTATCACAGACATTTCATTAAAATTCAAGCTTTTACACAAATGACAAAATAAATATAAAATGTTATTTGTTGAATATAAACGCAACAGTTGGGTTTGCAATTAATTTTTAAAAAAACGTCTTCGTCCTCATCCAAGATCAAATGATTCTTCATTACCGAGAACAGTATAATGAAAGAAAGAAAATATTTAATTCCTTTACTTACTTTTCTTCGTAACATATCTTCGTAAGATATTTTCGAAGTTGTTCGCATTTGATTTTTTTAATTTAATTTATTTCTCAATAGTAAACAAGAGGGCAGCCAACACAACATAATTGAAAAATTCTGCCTTTTTACTGATCTTTTCTCGATCAGGTTAAAATTTAAAAAATTCTGCACTCAGAGAGCAGCATTTTTTGCTGGGAAAAGAAAACGCCATAAATAATTCAACAAATCAATTGAAGTGCTTATTGCAATAACGTGATAAGCCACATGATCTAAAAAACCAATTTTTCAGGCTGAATACATTACTCAATGCATTGCCAACAACCTATAAAGAGATTTTGACTATTTCTTATTAATTATCTAATCTATTTGTAAAAGTTTCCATGTTCAATTCCATTTCTTCATATAAAAATAAATTTTTTCAAAACTTTAGTGACCATTATTTCAAAATATTTTTGTCTTACAATAAGCCCTTCAATTGTATTCAAACAAATATTTAAAAAAGTTTAATCTGAGAATTTTAAAGGGAATTCAGTATATATTCTTTCCGAAAAAAAATATATGAACTTGACGTAGATTACCTACAACGAGTGTAAAATATGTTTAATTTTTTTGGGTTAATTTATTATTTTGCTAATGGGACACCGAGGTTTGCAAAACCAGCTGCCTAAGTTTTTATTGAAAATTAGACACGCCGCCGTAGTAAATATATCAATATTGCTAGGAAAATAATTTTATTACACTAATTTTATGTTCTCGAAATCATAGAGATATAAATCTAAAAATTGATTAAATTTAAAAATATAAAGGCAAACATCTAATCATATCAAACTTACTAAATAATTGTATGGCATGCTTAGAACTAAGCGAACATGTTGGGGAAAACTAAAAATAAAAGCATTAAAAATGAGTCTACAAAAATTTTTAAAACTAATTAAAGTAACAGCGAAAAAATTGGTTTCTAATGTGTTGCTTATTCGTTTGAAGCCATTTGTTATAAGTGTTCGGCCGGCCAGCTATTCAGTCTTGTAGGGCCCTTGTGCTCTAGGTGGGTTAAAACTTTGTCAAAACGTTTTGTTTGTTTCGATTTAAAACTTAGTTTAGATACTTAAAAATTATTGCAGCAGGTGCACCGTTTGGCACTCATTAAACATTTTTGCTTATAAAACATTAATTAGATCATTTGACCACATCACATCATAGTCAAAAGGTGACTGCAGCGTGTTTAGAAGGTGTGGAACAACAGACCATGCTGATGACTTCTTCTTGGAGTGGCGAGACATCAGCAGGTTGCTCATCACTTGGCATGGTTTGGCTGGAAGTCATCTCATTGAAGCCACTATCTGTGCGATATATTAATAGACGCTGTTCAGATTTTCCAGTTTTGTTGCAATTGTTGCTGAGGTTAATTTTATTTTCCTGATCAGCAATTGGCTTTGGGGAAGATTTTTTTGGCAGTGACAGCTGTGTTGATTGCTGCTCAATTTCCGCCTGATGCTGCTGCTCTTCTTCATCGTCGTCGAGCCAATTAAAGTTGGTAAAAGATTGTGAAAGATTTTTACGACTAGCTGAGCGACGTTTAGCACGCGGTGTATCCGAATTGGATGAGCAGATAGAGCTCTGCGCAGACAGCTGACTCACCTGCATTTCTTCTTCATCACCATCGAACAAATCATCAGTTTCGTTAGGCAAAAATAGATCCGTCTCAACTAAAGACTTTCTGCTTTGTATATTTTTGCTGCTGCTGGCAGCCAAGGATTTTGAGCTATTTACAAGCAGACGACTTATTTTCAAATTGAAGCTGTCCGTAGATTGCTCTGCACTCTCCAAGCAATGTAAAGGCGATGAGCTTCGATCAGGTGTAAATTTTTCCTCACTTTTAGGCTCACCATAGTTTGAGAGATCTCCAAAAGTCTGCTCGCTGACATTAACGGCTGATCGATAATTTTCAGCAGAGATTTCCGTGTTAATGCAGTTTTTGAGCGATTTGCGACTGGTAAAAGCAGCTCGAGCTGGCGGATGTATGGGCGACAGTGTCTCTGCCTCTGAGAAGTCGAGAAAATTCTGAATACGCGACTTGCGTTTGGCACTCTGTGGCGAATGTGGCGATATAGAGTGGCAATCAGTGGCTGAGATAGGTGAAAGTGAGCCGAATGAGCTTTTGTCCATAGAATCTGATAGTTTGCCCACAATTGCTGTTTGTTGCATTGGGCCAACTGAAGGTTTATGCGTAACAACGCTGTTACTTGCACTGGCTCGGTTATCACCGTCCAGCACGATAATGTTGTGCATGTCGAATAACTTGCGACGCAGTGAGGTATCTTTTAAGTCACCGCTTAAAAATTTGTTGGTCGCAAAGCTGCTATAACATTGATCACGTGCGATTGGAGTGGATTCTTCAAAACTTTCTGCCAAATGTGGGTGGAAAAAAGGTCGCAATGCATCCTCCAGTGCTTTGGGCAGCACTGCGGGCAAGGAGAGCTCAGTCTGTGTGCCACAGCTACGTATGCGTCGACCTGTTTTTGAGATGGGCGTGTTGCCATTCATCTCTGAGAGTATGATGCGATGAGTGCGCAACGGACAGTCTACTGGACTAGGCACGATTTGCTGTTCCTTGAAGTAGGAGCTGATGGCCGACTGTGCTTTGGCCTCGTAGTCTGGATCCGGCGAATCGACAAACTGTGTCTCATGCGGCTCCAAGTGTGCCGGTTTCAGCGACGATACATCTTCAATAGTCCATTCAAACTGTGTCGACGAAAGCTGCGGCGTTGTGGGACGCTGAAACAGCGAGGGACTAAAAACGAAAATCTCAATTCAGAATTTGTCACTTCAGATCCATCGAAACAAATTTGCTACTTACCTGGCAATTAGCGGCAAATGTAGACGCTCTGCCAGCGCCGCCTCGAATGGATTTCTTACACGATGAAAGCGCTTAGCTGGTGGCGTGTTACCAACTTGATTTGGGAAAACATGGAACGATGAGCAGCTGATGCTTGTACTCGTACTAGTGCTGCACTGACTTCCATTGGGTGTGCGTGGATGCAATGGTTTTCTGCTCATTTGGCAAGGACTTACAACTCCGCCATCTGCTTTATATGTCTGTGGCAGCAAACTGGATAGCGGCATTAAAAGTTTTGTTTTCTGCGGCGTGTCAAAAGCATCGCCATCCATCTTACAAACACAAAATATTAGCTAATTTAAATTTTTCATTTAACAGAACCGCCTTTCTTCTCGCCGTTCAAACAAAATTCAAACAAACACGCGAAAAAATCAAACGCTCGCAAGTTTTTAATTTTTGACAGCTTGATGAAAATGTTTGCTTAATGGTGAGTACGCATCGATAAAGTGCAAAAAATGTTGATACCCGAATTTCGTATGGCTGAGGTCAGACGATGCTCGTTTGCTCGGCGTGTAAATAATTTTGTTGCTTCCAATGCAAAACTGTAGAAAAACAGTGACTTTTTTTTTAAATTTGCGTTTATTGGCTAATCCAAAACTAGGGAATAAAAGCCATCACCAATTATGAATTCTTGAAATTCTTTTAACTGGTGGTTAATGATGATATTATATTAAAGTTATGAGTAATGTGTAATGAAACTGAATTGATGGTATTAAAGAAGAAAAACAAAAACTTGGGGACTTAAAAAAAGAAATCAGAGTTGCTTAAAAGACGAAGCAAAATTATTATTTCAATTAATATGAATGTTGAAAGAAGAGCACAATAGAAGAGTTGATTGATGATATGATGTTGTTGACAGTAAATTAAAACATTTTATTGAGTTTTTTTTAAGTTTTAAATTTAATTTGTTTCATACATATTCGAAACACTTAGAACTATATTTTTTGTTCTAGCAACAGTAATAGTGGGTCAACATCAAACCTTTTAAACGTGTTTTGAGCATTTATCGCGTTTAAGAGCCAAAACATGACTTATTTTAAGTGTTTCACCATACAAAATTTAAAACATCTCACAGTGCGTTTTATTTTAAAACACCATTAAAACACTGTGAAGGTCGAAACATATCATGGCTGTCTAAGCTTAATTTTTTTCACGAAAATGAGCAAAATAAAAGCAAAAATGGAACAGTAAGAAAACATAAACGTCAAACTAAAATGTGAAACAGGTGGTGTAAACAGTCATGTTTTGAGATAAAACACAATAGCGATAAAACGTGTTTTAGTTTCGGTGTATATGTATTATAAAAGAGGGATGCAGCTTGCTTCTATATAATTACAAAGATTTAAATACATACAGATGTGTTGTTCTTATAGTTTAAAATGCTTGCTCCCGGCATTTGACAGTTTCATAAAAAACTAATATCACAATACAAAATGTTATACCAAGTTAATGTTAATTAGCGTCTATGTGTTCCAGATTTTGTATAAGAATCAGGTAGTAGTGGGGCACAAAAATACAAGTCAGCTATAATATTTTCATTTATGATTCCTATAAGAGACAAGTAAATAACTGAAGAAGACAAATTAAACAGACACTGAGACTCAAAGGTTTCTTTTAAAGTTCATTATTATGAGCAGAAATTCCGTCCACAAAATTTTTTGTAAGCTTAAAGCATAGCGACATACCGGATTTACATTGGCTTTTGCGTTAAAAAAATTAGTTGAATAGCGTTTAATATAGGATTCAAAGTTTCTATCAACGCAACGCCTCAAGACTTTATGCACCAGAATCTCTTAATTATTGGCATTTGTTGGTGAAATTGTGAACCATATAGGAAATGCGTAAAGCAAAACTGAGCTAATGCTAACTTTATAAATCAGAGTTTTAGTATTGACTAAAAAATTTATTATTAATAAATAAAAAGTAATTTTTTTTTAAAAATAAGCTTTTATTTAAAAAGACGTGAACTAAAAAGAAAAAATAAATTTAGGTGACATTTGTCATATATGTATATAGTAGGTATATTCTAGGTGCAGAAGAACTCCTCTCTTGGTTACTCATCATCATGGTATAAGCGTACGTAAATTAGTAAGTTCTAAGGATTTATATAAATTTAAGAATTTTTCAAACACATTTATATTTAAAAGCTTGAGGCACCGATGTCCGCGATCCATTATACAGGTTTACTATACAATATCAGTGCCTTAAGCTTTTAAATATTAATATATTTAAAAAATTCTAAATTTCACTGTTCACAGAGGATTTTACACGGGGGTTACACGAGACAGTACTGTTAAGACAGTCGTAACACATTCACAAATTTTTAGTTACTCCCTCTCACTTTTGCAGCTGTCTGCTACTGTCTGCTCTACTGTCTTAACTTTCTCGTAGACAGTTGGCGGGACAGTATCTAGGACAGTAGAATGATATTTAGCTAGCTCGTAGTTTTTACAAAAATTTCTTCATAAGATATACATTTTTTACTATTTTGTCTACTGTCTTGCCAACTGTTTTACCAACTGTCTGGACTCTTATTCACAGACACAAAGTTTGACAACTAATACGTATTTTTAACTGACTTAACAGTACTGTCTCGTGTAACCCCTGTGTTAGCACTTGCAGGCAGCAAAGGGATTAAAGTGTTGATTTTGTTGTGATTTTGGGGATATTTTTCGGATTTGTCGGGATATCTGCTATTTTAACAACAAACAACACTAAAAACTTGTTTATGATTGCAAACAAAAATGGAAGTGAAGCAAAATACACTTTAATACGTAAATATTAAAGTAAATTAAATATATATAATTAATAGTTACATAATTAATAAATTTATAATATTTTATAATCTATATATATAAAAATAGTGTAAAAAATGTATAGTAAAACATCAATTGAGAATGGCTGGGCCGATTTGTCTAAAATTTTTTTTCAGTTGTTTATAATTGCCAGGAGAAGGTTTTTACGAAGGAAAATTTTGGAAAAACCCTCCGGGAAAGTCCGATAGGTGGCGTTGGGGTGGACTTATATCGAAAATTTGAATTTATGGACCAATTTAACTGAAATTCAGAATGTATGTTTGTTTAATCATAAGAAAATAATTTGTATATAAATGGACCCGATAGGTGGCGCTGGGGTGGACTTATATCGAAAATTTGAATTTATGGACCAATTTAACTGAAATTAAGAATGTATGTTTGTTTAATCATAAGAAAATAATTTGTGTATAAATGGACCCGATAGGTGGCGCTGGGGTGGACTTATATCGAAAATTTGAATTTATGGACCAATTTAACTGAAATTCAGAATGTATGTTTGTTTAATCATAAGAAAATAATTTGTGTATAAATGGACACGGTAGGTGGCGCTGGGGTGGACTTATTTCGAAAATTCAATGGCGTGAAAAGTGATTTTGGTATTGCCACAATTTTGAAATGCAATCCTGGTACGAGGGGGGTAGCGAAGCACACCGGGTTCAGCTAGTTATATATAAATAATTATTAAATGAAACTAAAATTGCAGAGAGAATCTTCGCATTCGACAACATCTTGGTAATCCACTTACACTTGCAATCGTAGTCGCTTGCAACTTACAGATAATTTCGAGTTTTTTTTTAAATTTTCGAAGACTGTATGAATATGAAGAATATGTATGCTGTCCTTTCGAACTTGCACTGACCCTTCTACACGCAGGGCTAGCAAGCGTCCGGTAAAAATTAATTGAAAAGAACACGGCAAAAAAGGAAATGTGCCATCTGACTTTGCTCAGCGAACGTAGCTTCGACGTCGCATCGCGTAGCCTCTACAAATGCGAAGAATAAATTAAAATCGTGTAAACGAGTCCGAAATAATTTTAGTACTTTTTCTAAATGTTATTAATAAAACAAAAACAACAAAGACATAAAGGATATTAACTGTTCTCCTTTCAATGTGTATGTAGAGATGTAGTTGAAGTTAAAAAATTTTCAAGTTTAATATTTTTGATATTTTGTTTAATGATATTGGTACTAGGCAAACAGAAAACATAGATAGCAAGTTTCAGTTAATTTTCAAACACTGATTCGTTTCATACCTCTAAGACTACGCAACCACTGTGATCGTATTCTTGTCCTTTTTTGTCGTTGTGTTGTGATTGTGTTCTTTCGGGCGGTTGGGAAGTCAAAGTGAGCATATTAGGTCGGTTCCAAAATGCATCACGCTTTGCAGTATGCGCACAACTGGTATTTTTCATGCGTCCAAATTGCAATGTGAATTTTTTTATGCGAATGTTCGACGATTGCAGTGCTGCTTAATTGGCCTTTTTCGACCATTTTGCTTGTGCTGAAAAAGCAGTTTGTGCATCATGATGCATTTCCGAACAGACCCATCATTACCGATTAACGTCTTAAACAGTTTTGGCAATGCATTGAAATTGAAATTTATGAATAATATTGCTAGAACTCTTTATTTTTGTATAAATTCTTTTAATTACATAAAATAATATATTTTATGTTTGTGTTTCCATATCTTAGATACATATTTATAATTTATTTATATTAACATTAAAATTAATATTTAGTATTTATTTATTAATTTCATCTAATAGAGATCAACTCTTAAAAATCACTTGAAAACGTATACAAATTCAAAAGCCAAAAAGGTGCAGTCGAATTGTTTGATGAAAATCCATATATAAAAATTTTGTTGATGTTTCACCAACGATGTGACGAAAAACTTGAAGTTCCGAACGCTCGTAAAATTTTATAGAACTTTTTCATCAGTCCAAAAATATTTCCCCGTAAACACTTAAAAATAAAATAAAATAAGATTTTTCTATACATACCTAGAACTTCTCAACTTTTTTGCTCAAATTTTATGATTGCCTTCATTAGAGTTCACTAGAGTTTTTGAAAAAATTTTAATAAGTATTTTTTTTATTTATTTTAAGTTTTGTATAAATTTTGGGTCGCAAATCTAGTATTGAAGCTCAAGTGGACGCAAAGTTTTCTTGAATTGAAGAAAAATGTTACTAATTGATCTTTGCAGATGTTTTATCTTTCATATAATACCAATTCTTTTTATTACAAATTATACAAATTACATAATACAAATTATTAGTATACTTATTATTAATTATTCTTGGAATTAAAAATTGTGATTTTAGTTCCGAGAACGAATCACTTAGGCTTTCCGATTTTTTTTTCTCACAGGCTAATCAAAAAATTATTAGAATGAGTTCAAGAGACAACTATGCATGAATTATGAGTTGTACACTAATGTAAAATTTTATAGGAATACACAGAAATTATGCACACAAACCGTAATAGCTCAAGCCAGCTTTTTCATCAAGTTTCGTTGGATGAAAATCAAAAATTTGTTTTTTTCCTGGCGATCGTTCAACATATTGGACGTCTGAATGCATGTTGGTCCAACTTGGTGCATTTTTAGTTTCAATTATAGCGTCAGCGAGTGAACAGCAACGAAGAAAAAAAATATTAGAGGAAAATAAGTGGAAAACGTTCCAAGCAATGAATTTTGGATATAATTAACTAAAATTTATTAAAGTTTTTCTGATATATGTAACAATACTGCTCAATTGTAAGAGCATCTAAAAATTGCTAAGCTATTAGGCAGATGTGTTCCGCTTGAGAGTTTACAATTAAGGATGTTGTTTCACAAGTTGGATCTTTCGAACTCTCAATCAAATTATCCCGTTAGCTTCCCATCCGACTTATCGTTCAACATGTTGTCCAATGTGCTGGACCATGTGAAACCCCATATTAGTCGGCTTATGATTTAGTTAGTTCTAGCTTACACTCGTCAAGACTTGAAGGTCTAGTTTTGCATGTTCCCTTTTAAATTTGACGCTTCAATTTACACTTGTCAAGAGTTGACAGTCAATTGTTTCTTTCGATTTTCCCTTAGTATTCCTCTTAATAACTACATTTTTAAAGAAGGTACAGAAAGACCGTCTGTAGCGTAATTGGTCTAGAATAAATTATTTATTTTGTCTTTTATCTTAAAGATACTTAAATAGATTATCGAATGGTAGCTGCATTATTAAGATCGGATAAACATTAGCACAGATATAGCCGAATTTTCATATAGGCTTCTATTTTTTTTAGAAATATCGATCAATCCTTCGATGAATCTTATAGCGAGTTTTTTTTCTGAAAAAAATTCTGCCCTCACAAAATTTAGAATTTTTTAGATTCTGACCTGAATTTACAAAATGTTGATATCTTTTGAGCTGAGAAAAGAATAGAAAAATGAAACCTTTTTTCATTTAGTATTGCTGGCTGCACTGTTGATTGGAACTCCTATGTATTTACGATTAAGGTTATGTATAGTGCCAACTGCAAGGAATTTTGAACAAATATTTATCGAGAAATTCAGTTTTAATAAAACTTGCCACTTAAATCAACAAGATATTTGATTCAGTTTCAGACATTTTGCAAAATTGAAAATTTTTTCTTCTCACAATTGTCACTACACAAAATATGAAATGCTAAGGTTATTTTATTTTGTTTTTTTTTTTTTGAAAACGTTGTCTTTGTTCACCACCCAGCTAGACAGCTAACTGTTAAATATTCCGTATATATGGCATATACGTAGCGACCTTGACGTTAAAGTCATATAAAATTCTCCATACATTGTACGTTAAATTTGTTCTACCAAAATACTATATATATGGACAGACGCTCATCTGTGTGATCTGGCATCTCTGTCTGCCACACATGTTTTAGCCATAAAAAAAAGTTTAGCTGAACTGCTCGCACCAATAAGAAAATCTGCTTTGCAATCTTCTCCCCCCATGCCGCTATATCATGACCACCCCCTAGCCCAGAGATTGGAACTCTGATATGTTTATTTAAATTAAAAAGACAATTTTTGAATCAATTTTTATTTATTTTTTGCAATGCATAAATTACCTTGAGGTTACGGGTTAAAATATTGCGGCTTTAAAAATTAGAACAAAAACAAGCACGATGCATATAATATCCATGGGTTTTGCAATTATTTCCTTACAGCAGCAATAGCTCCAGCGACAGCAGCAGTTGTTGATATTGTAGTCAATCCAACCAATGGAAATGTTTTTCTGGAATCCTATTTAGTCTTCTGAAAAGAAAAAAAATGTTGAATTGTTTTATTTGGTTTGTATTATTTGCATACTTCCCTTCGATTGTGTGCTAATTTTGTTTGGTTTGTTATTTTTGTTGCTAGTTTATAATATTTTTGACCGTAAAAAAGCAAGATATATAAACATACATAGCTTTCCTTGTTTAACATAACAACAGAACGTATGAATGTATTGCTGAAAACCAAATTTTGTTTAGTTGTGTTTGTGAAGACGTTAGAGCTGTCCAGCTGGGCAGTTCATAATTTAACATTTTGTATAAAAGGGTTATATAACTAAATTAAATTCATGAATTATAATCTAATTTTTTGTTTAAAGATTACTTTATAACCTCAGACGGATTTAATTCCGTGTATGAGAGGTGTGAAATTAAGAAATAAATTAATAATTACTAAGATATTAGTTTCATTTAACATTTTGTTCTAAAAAAGTGTAAACTAAGGCACACTATTATCACAAGTATTTGAGATCAAAAATGTATATATATATGAATTTTGCTGGTTTTAATGCTGGTTTTACTAAACGGCAGAGTGCAGAACCGTCAAATTTCGCAGTTCTAAAAATTCTGCATTTGTAATAATTTTGCGTTCAATATTTTCGAGAAAAGAAGACGATTAATTTAGAGGTCAACATTTTTTTTTAAAAAGATAAACAGAAATCCTGGAACCGGCATAAAAAATGCAATATATTTTCCAGAAAAGAATGGGTTACAATATTCTCACTGAGAACTTCACAACTGCATTTTCAAATCTTGGCGCTTCGGAAACCGTTACCGTGTTGAAAACTTGCCTACACGAGCTAGACTCTACTCGTCCCCACGTCTACCTTTCAGGATACCGAACTCGACTTGCTCTCCAGAAAACTTGCTGTGTGAAAAAGGGGTCTAAAAAGTGTTCATTGATTATCGTACAATCGAACATCGTGTAATAGGGGCAATATTCGGCTCAGCTGTCAAATCTTTTCATATGAAGAAGAAACTTGAAACGAACGCAACAAAGCAAAAAAAAAAAAGAAACGGAAAAACGAATCGAGTAGAGAGAAAAACTGAACGTAGAAGAAAAGGTTGTACGAGAAGAAAAAACAACAAAACTTGCACTTCTATAGAAATCTGAGAAAAGACGAAAAAGTGCAGCAATCAGCTCCTTAATTATTGATTACCCTTAGTTCCTAAAGCATTCGAGGCAAAATTCAGCGCAAACAGCAGAAAAACGACAAACTGTTTCTTCCCAAGAACGGCGAGAAAATTGAAAAGACAAACGCCGGCCGGTGTAGCAGCAGTCCAGAGGGCGAGGAAGAGCCCGAAGCGCTGCGTAGGACAAGAAGCAACCAAAAGCTGCCGCAACCGGAGCAGATAGCAGGAGGAGAAACTGGATCCACCATGGCAGAGACGGGTTGTAAGCATTTCCAGGCTTATGTTAAAGACCAGAGCCTGGACACTTATCGCATTATTGACGCGTTCTTCGCAGCTTGCGTGAATAAGGATGCCAGGGAAAAAAAGGTTAGTGTTTGAATTCTCTGCTGTTGATAACGATGGTAATGGTAATGGTGATGATAATGATGATGGATGATGATTATGATGATGATGATGATGCTTTGTAGGCTTTGTCCTGCTGTTGCTTCGAGTGCGGCAGCTATGGCCTTCCGGTTTACGCCTGTCTGCATTGCATTTATTTCGGCTGTCGCGGCCAGCATATAGCGGCGCATCAAAAAACTAAGAAGCATCCCATAGCATTAGAGTTGTCCTACGGCACCTTGTACTGCAACTCTTGCAAGGATTTCATCTACGACACGCGCTGCCTAGAAATATCGTTAGTGAATCGCAAATTGGAGTCTAAAGATCTGCAGAAGAGTCTGAGCTACCGGCCATGGATACCGGTACCCAAAGAGACCAATCTGCTGATTAACAACCCGCGAAGACGACATGTACGCGCCAATCAAACCATTGGATTGCGTGGACTGATCAATCTAGGCTCGACCTGCTTTATGAATTGCATCGTGCAGGTGTGCCGCCGTAAATTGATCTGTTCTGATTCACTAATTGTTGTTGGTTTCTATTTGTGCACATTAGGCGCTGATACACACACCTTTGCTGAGCGATTACTTTCTCTCAGAGCGCCATGAGTGCAGTGCCAAATCGTCGCTCAAGTGTCTAGTGTGCGAAGTCTCGCGACTATTTCAGGTAATGGCCATTGCTTATAAAGTTGGCAGTGAAAATTTATAATATTTTTTATAATGCAGGAATTTTACTCGGGCTTGCGTACGCCGCTCTCCTTGCATCGCTTGCTGCATTTGATCTGGAATCATGCCAAGCACTTGGCCGGCTATGAGCAGCAGGATGCGCATGAATTCTTTATAGCTACGCTGGATGTGCTACATCGTCACTGCATCAAAGCAAAATCCGAAGAAAGTGCCAAATCCTCCTCTAGCAGTCACTCCAACTGTCCCACGCAGTGTAACTGCATCATCGATCAAATATTCACGGGCATGCTGCAGAGCGATGTAGTGTGCCAGGCCTGCAAGGGTGTCTCCACCACCATCGATCCCTTTTGGGACATTTCGCTCGATTTAGGCGAGACACATCATGGCGGCACCACACCCAAGACGCTGATTGACTGCCTGGAGCGCTACACCCGAGCGGAACATCTTGGCTCTAGTGCCAAAATCAAGTGTTCCACCTGCAAGTCGTATCAGGAATCGACCAAGCAGTTCTCGCTGCGCACACTTCCTAGCGTAGCGAGTTTTCATCTCAAGCGCTTTGAGCATTCGTCGCTAATTGATAAAAAAATTTCCACATTCATTTCATTCCCGGTGGAGTTTGACATGACGCCGTTCATGTCGGAGAAGAACAATACCTACGGCGACTTTCGCTACTCGCTGTATGCGGTAGTCAATCATGTGGGTACCATTGACACCGGTCACTATACGGCGTATGTGCGTCATCACAAGGACACATGGGTTAAATGTGACGACCACATCATAACGACTGCCACACTAAAGCAGGTGCTGGATAGCGAGGGGTAAGCGTTCTATGGTAGTGAAGTCCTTTCAAGCAATAAACGTTTACACTCTGTTTCTCTCTCTTCCTCTCTCTCTATTTTTCTTTGTTGTCTTTGTCTTCTCCAGCTATTTGCTATTTTACCACAAGAACATTTTGGAATACGAATAGACTGTATACAACAACAACAAATTCAACTACAACAACAACTACAACAATTTAATAGAAAGAATTAAATTACTAAAACGCAAAACAAAACTAAAAAAAAACAAAGAGAAAACTTAAAAAAACAAAACACATTAAAAATCATGCAGTTGATTCATTTGTTTGTTAAAGGTTTCTCTTGTTCTCTTATATTTCACATCCACAATACAAAAAAAAAAAAAAATAAAACTCTCGTCCACGCTTTTTCTACGCCACTGCCGCTGCAAATCATACATACATATTGTTAGTACATACAATAAAAAAACAACAAAATCAACTTAACTAAATATGCAAACAAATTTAATTATTTTGCAAAAGCAACAACAGCAACAACAATAACTGCAGCAACAACTACAACAACAACCAAGAAGGCGAAAACATTTTTTTATAGTTTTTATTTATAATTTTAATGAAATTCTCAACAAAATAAAAATAACAAACAAAATAATAATAATAATTCTAAAAAATACCAACGAACAAGAAATGTATTAAAATAAACGAAAACAAAAACAAAAAATAAAGAAATTATGTAAAAAAAATTTACACAAACTTGGGCTCGTCCGGGAATTGAACCCGGGACCTCTCGCACCCGAAGCGAGAATCATACCCCTAGACCAACGAGCCATGTGTCAATGGGTTGTAAAACAACTTTAAATAATAAAGCCGGCAGGGTGTTTGAGAATTTGTAGCAAGGTGAGTCAAGATGGTGAGTTTGATGTGCAGAGGTGTGTTTTGGTGAATGTGTACGGAACACTAGGGCAAGAAGTATTTCAAGAGAGATATTCAGCCCTATCATGAATAATTTTTCACGCGGAATCGGAAAAGGGAGTTTTCTAAGATAAAGCTCATGAACATTTTTAAAATTTTTAATGCAAATTTGTTGATAAACCGTTAATGGACAAATTTGCATTCAAAATTTCTAAAATGTTCTTGAGTCTTATCTTAGAAATAAAAACTCTCTTTTATGATACCGCGTGAAAAATTATTCATGATAGGGCTGATTAGTATATCTTTCTATTCGACTGGCGTTTTCTTTTCTCGGCAAAAAATGTTGCTCTCTGAGAGTACAGAATTTTTAAATTTTAACCTGAACTCAAAAAATTTTGACCTGTTAGTCGAGAAGAGATAAGAAAAAAATGCATGTTTTCAATGATGTTGTGTTGGCTACACTGTTGCTTACTTTTAAGAAATAAATTAAATTGCAAAACAATAAATGCTAACAATTTCGAAAATATCTTATGAAGAAATGTAAATAAAAGAATTAAATAATATTTTCTTTCGTTCATTAGAACCAAATATAGATTCTCAGTAATAGAGAATTATTAGATTTTCATCATTGGATGAAAACGAAGACATTTCAAGCAACTCTTTTTTAATAAAATTAATTGAAGACCCAACTGTTGCGTTTATATTTTCCAAATCAAAATTTTATAATATTTATTTTGTCATTTGTGAAAAAGCTTGAACTTAAATGAAATGTCTGTGATAACGTTTAATATTTTCCTAACATGTTTTAAATAATAGATTACAATTAATTAACTTAATGTTACTTCTTTGTTCATTTGAGCATTTGAGGGCAGAATTTTAAAACCGTCGATCTTGAGAATTGGAAATTTGTTAAATTTCAGCCAAAGAATAGAATCCAAACAATAGGAGCTGCAATAAGAACAACATACAGTTAGGAACAAAGCCAACTAAATGCTGCATATGGAAGAAGATTGCAAAAGAGCACATAAATGGTACGTACATGCAAAAAAGAGCAGTAAAAATTGTAAAAACAAAACTGCATTCATTAATGGGCTTTGATAGTTTCCAATTGCCTTTGATCTGTGTCTGTGTTTTTGTTTTGCTTTCCCCGCTCAAACCCACTACTTAGCGAAGAAGGATAGAATACAATGATTGCGCTGAAGGCAAGAAAAGGAGTAAAACAAAATTATCGTTCTGCGCTTGTACGTCATAATATCAATGCTGCTTTGGCGAGCGTTTAATTTGCATACGATTTCTGCACTGAAATGAAAATTGGATACAATTTAGTTTGTATAGTTAAAATAAAAGAAGTGAGAAGCAATTTATCGGGTAAAATTAAAGAATAGCGACAATTATCTTTTTTTAATATTTTTTGTTCTATTATATTGATTTCTAACTGCTAAATCCAAATCTGGAAAAAATTTCAGGACGCTCGCAATTGGTTTAGAAGCCTACAAATCTTTCTGTTTTTTTAGTGTTCTGCATTATAGGTATCAAAAGAAAGGTAATGCGAGTACCTATTCAACGAGGTACCAAACATGAAAATCCGTGCATAACGTTTTAAGATAAGTGGTTTCTCTTTTACGGTAGCAATACATTAAAAATGGTTATGTCTTAAAAAGTTATGCATGGATTTTTATGTTTGATACCTTGTTGAATAGGTACTTGTATTACCTTACTTACAATAACCATAAAAGCGTAGTTTGGTTGAAATGCTGAAAAAAAACCAGAAAGATTTGTAGGCCATTTTGTCCAACTTTGGAGGCCCATAACTTCCAAACCAATTGCGATTGGCATCAAATTTTTAGATTTGGATTAAGGATTCCAAAATCTATATAATCCGTAAAAAACTTAGAAATTAGAGTTGTCGCTATTCTTGAAATGTTTCATTTATTGGACATTGTTTTTATTATTATTTTATTGGAGCTAGTAAGCAGCTATTTGGCAGCTTAGTAAAAAAAAAAAATGTGTATGAGAAACCAGCTCCAGTGAACATTATTGTTTGAGTTGGTTTTTATTAAAATGCTTATGACGAGTTGAATAGTTGTAGTTTCAACCATCCCAAACATTTTATTTCCGTTAATTTACCTGAGAATTGAAAATAAAAATGAAGACAAATAAATGATAGTTCCAAGTTTTTAAGTAATGAAACAAATTTTGTTAAGTCAATCAGCCCTATTGTGAATAGTTTTTCACGCGGAATCGTAAAAGGGACTTTAAATTTTTAAGAGAATGCTCAAGAATATTTTCGAAATTTTAAATGCAAATTTGTTCATCAACTGCTTATCAACAAATTTGCATTAAAAATTTCCAAAATGTTCTTGAGCTTTGTTTTAAAAATGAAAACTTCCTTTTCCGATTCCGCGTGAAAAATTATTTGAAATAGGGCTGAATATATTTTTACATTTTTGCTTTCGTTTGTGTGCGTTTTCTAAAATATCTTGGTTTAATTTTCGTATTTTTACAAACATTCTTGTTTTGAAAAATAATTTTTTGCTACTGTAACCACAATTAGCAACTCTTAATTTTTTAAATTCAAAGTTAAGAACTCACAAATACACTTCGATAAATACACAATTAAGTAAAACACAACCGATCGCAATACGTTTATCAAATAAATTAAATATTCACCCCAATTATATAAGTCAACGTCGACACGTCGACGACGCCACATTGCAAATTGGTATTGGCGTTGTCAATATTGATGTTTATCGATAACTTTTGTCACATTTTTGGTATTGGCTAAGCAACATTGATGTCGGCGTCGACGTGAAACAGCACTAATTCTGTCGACACAGTTTTTGTAGGTGACAGGCACAACGACACATTCTTTTTTAACGCAAAAGCAGCTGCAGTTAAAAAATTTGTAAGTAACATTAATTGTTTTCCTTAAATATGCTGTGAATTTACTTAATTTGTGAACTTTCAGACACTTAATTGATAAGAGCCTTGCGCAAAAAATTGCAATGTTCTTGCTAACTTAATTTTATTTGAAATGAATGTTTACCGTTTTCCACTTTTCATTGACGGCTCTATTTTCTTAAAACAAATTTAAGCGCTGCTTTGTTTATGCGAAAATAATAAATAAATCTGTAACGAAATAGTATACCTAAGTGTCTTAAATAGTTTGAAACCCAAATTTACTACAAATTAATCAAGAACTAAAAATCTTGTACGTACATCCGTACGTTGGTATCTGGCAAATTAAAAATATCCGATCTTTGCCTTATGACTTTTCTCTGAAGCCTAAGGATTCGATTACTATCGTCATCGCTTGAACTTTCGCTGGAATCAGTTACAAAAAACATATTTCGTCCTAACAACCCTGATTAAACTGTTAAATAAAAAGGCTTTCCAATTATGAAAATTTAAGTTGGTGTATTTGTTCTCTAAGTAAAGTTTGAAACAAAAGTGTATTTAGAAATCTTAAACCACAATGAAAGTGTAACAAATGACAAGGCGACACAAATGGTGGCAGGATGATCTATTCAACACGCACAATGCAGTCTTTAACACTCAAACAATTAAATCAAACAATTAAAGTCAAAACAATTAAGAAGTATAAACTGTTTCACTTTTCTTTATTTTTTGTTTATTTATTTTCTCATTATTAAAAAGAAAGATGATATCAATACTTTTGAATTATCGATAGCACGTCGACATCAATACAGAATGTTAGTAAATACCTGTATTGTGTTGATGTCGGCGTCGGCGTTGACATACACAATAGGGGTGATTGTGATGTACTGAACTCAACAGCTGATTGTCAAATTCGATTAGCAAAAGTAACGGATTCGCGCAAAGCGTAATTTCTAATTCTATCATTTTTGCTACTTCGAAACATTAACAAAGCTAAGGCTCATTTATACGGTTGTGGCGCTTGAGAGCGATCTCGGTCGAACTGTCAGAATGGATGAAAAGAAATAAAAATGAATACCTATACAAAGAAAAGTACAGTGACAGTTCAAGCAAAGGCGGAAAAAGAGTGCATTTCTCTCAAGTGCCACAACCTTATAAATGGAACCTTGAACAAAGCGGCTGCGTGCGTACTTCAAACTCTCTGCGTACGATTTCTTTTCAATCGACTCATTTCAGTGTCTTTCAATGTGGTGGCAGCCATATTTTATAGCACGTGCTGCTCAACTATGCGTATAGTTTTTCACCTTCACCTATTATTTCGTCCATAAAAACACTTGACTGTCTTTACTTCTTGGTTACAGTAACGTAAATAATATTTGCTCTGAATGACACTTTATTTCTTGCTGGATACGATTTCATTTGCCCATTTCTTATATGTATTTTAAGCTGTGTAAGATTATTTTTTCTATTTTTATAGCTATTAATTGACGTACGTTTATTTAATGACGTTTATTTTAAGTTTGTTAACCTTTTACTATTGGCGTGGGCAAAATTCCATGATGCGTAGTTTTTGGTTGTAGTAATATTGCGCAAAAATTAGCGATAGAACAAGAGCCTCTTTAGCTCAGTGGTAGAGCACTGGTCTTGTAAACCAGGGGTCGTGAGTTCAATCCTCACAGGAGGCAAAGCAATCTTTTTGTTTTGAGTTTTTATTAGTTACTAGATGCATAGAGAGTAAAATTTTGATTAGGAGATTGCACCACTTGATTTTCGTTGAAATAATAATTGAAAACGCACTTACTTGTAAGCACTTCGAGCAATCTATAGTAATAAAACGCATTTTCTGTTTGTTTGTTTGGCCTTTATACAAATCTAAACGGCTCAACGGATTTCGCTCAAACTATATATACATACATTTTAAGTGCATCCTAACTTAAAATGTTACATACTTACAAATTTTTCAACTAACGGTAATTTTGTCATTATAATACTTTTTACCACCGGAGTTTTTTTGTGTATGTAATTTTAAAAAATGTCTGTTATTTTGACATCAAAAACACCCACATATATTTAAAATTGTAGAAATTTTCTGTACGACTTTTTCATAAAACATCGTTACCTAATAATGAGAAAAAAACGACATGAAAATCAAAGTTTCGTCTTTGGATGCAAATATCTCCGCTGTCCATTAATATATTTCATTCAAATTTTTTGTGTTCAAAAGTTCAATAAAATCACTTTACAAAAATAGGTTGAACTGTACCATTAAGTCAGTGTAACTATGTTTTATAATTATGTCAAAAAAGGTCCAAAATATTGACTTTGTACTCAAAAAATGACTCAAAAATTGTTGTTGTAAAAATGAAACTAATTAAAAATTGCACATCTGGCTACCTTTCATGTGACATAGCATTTACTTGCAAAAATTCTTCCAGCTAAGCGCAAAAATTATTTTACTGTTTTTGTCATCAAAACAGCAACACCCCCCCCCCCCCCCCCCTTTAATTATTTTTCGCGAAATTTATTTTATCCAAAATGTTGTTTTTATATTTTTTACAAAAAAGTCAAGTCTTAAAAATAATTTATGTGAAAAAATTACCCCAATATCTCTTTCCAATCAAAAGTTATGACTAAAAATCTATTTTTTCATACAATTGACTATCTATAGTCAATTTTCTGTACAACTCATTTTCTGTTTGTTTATTTGGCATTTATAGAAATCTAAACGGATCAACGGATTTCGCTCAAATTAGGTATACATATTAAGTGCATTCTAACTTAAAAGATTACATACTTAGTTTTCGCCACGCCCCCTCCGAAATTTTTCAACTAACGGTAATTTTGTTATTATAATACTTTTTGCCATCGGAGTTTTTTGTGTATTTAATTTTAAAAAATTTCTGTTATTTTGACATCAAAAACACTCACATATATTAAAAATTGTAGAAATTTTCAGTACAACGACTTTTTCATAAAACATCGTTACCTAAGAAGGAGAAAAAAATGATATGAACAAAGGTAACAATAGCAACAATTTCCAGAGGTAACAGTAGCAACGTCATCGGCATAAGCTATCACCCTGCACTCTTCTAGTTCCAGTTTGACTAGCAGTTCATTTACTGCTAAATTCCAGAGTAGGGCAAAAGAACGCCTCCCTGAGGGGTGCACCTTGGTACAGATCTTAACGTAGACACGATCCGCACCAAATTTTGCACTTATAATCCTGCCAACTAGCATTTGATTTATCAGTGCTATCAGCGCGGCATCCATCCCAAGCTCCGTTAGCGCATTAGTGATAGATTTTGCTTCAACTTTATTAAAGGCTTCTTCTATATCAATATAAGCTATCATCTTATATTCCTTCTGATGGAGGGATTTTTCAATAATAGAAACTATGGAGTGGAGAATATAAGCATTATTCCAGATAATATTAAAATACCTTTGATAAAAAAAATCTTTCATATTTAGCAGATTTTTTCGTTTATATTGATGAAGACAAAAACCACTTCTAGTTTTTATGTCGTAACGCGACTTTTTTTGTTTACTTATATTTTTGGACACTACTTTCGATAGCTTTCAACTTTTACACTAAATATAGTATGTACTACTAGAGTGCTATCAAAAATCAAAACAGAAAAAAAAAGTTTAAATATTTCTTTGTTTTTTTTTTCGTTTTTAACCACGAAAAAGGCGTAAGTTCGTTACGTGCGCGACCATGGAAATGCCCATAAATTAAATACATTTGATTATTTTAAAAACAAAACAGTAATTTTTTTTTTATATTATTTCTTTAATTGTAAGTTTATATTGTTATTTTTCTTAAGGTGCCCCCAGACTATATGTTTCATACATATGACATGTCAAATAAAATTACATACCGAATTTCATCTGTGTGTCAGAATTAAGTTTTAGTCAGACAGCTTTTTTTTTGTCTCCACACTATCGACACGTCATTTGAAAATAAAAAACAGCTTTTGAAATTTTTGTAAACCTTAAAGCTCTTTAATGTCCTGTAGCCATTCAAACTAAGAATAAATTAATTTTAAATCAATTTATTGAATAAATATCTTAAAATTTCACTTTTCTTCCATTTTCAAATAAAAAATTTATCAAACTGACATTTTGTACAGATGGAAAAACATACGAAATTAGAGACGGTTCTAATTCAATAATTTACAGACGCAAATACAAACGACATTTCAAAACCACATTTTCATATGTTCCACACTATCTGTAGCTAAAAACCATTTGTAATTTTTTGACGTGTCATATGTATGAAACATATAGTGTGAGGCACTTTTAAAATCAATCCCTTAATCAAATTAATTTATAATTCATATTCGACTTGTGATTCAGGAGTAACAATTTTCATACTTAAAGTACACATTAATTGTTAAAGCTTACAAATTTCATACGTGCAAAATTTGAAGTCAATTATATTAATTTTTGTGAGATTTAAAGAGATTTTACCGTTTTGATAACCTCACTTAGTATGGCAGGTAGCCGTGGTTTTCATTCTATTTTTCCAAATTTAATACTTAAAGTACATATAAATTGTTTTAGCTTATGTGCAAAATTTTTAGTCATTAGATTAATTTTTGCGGAATTGAAAGAAATTTTGAAGACGTGATTTTTATTCGATTTTTACAAATTTCATACGTTCAAAATTTGAAGTCACTTAGATTATTTTTGTGAGATTTAAAAAGATTTTACCGTTTTGATAACCTCACTTTGTATGGCAGGTAGCCGTGGTTTTCATTCGATTTTTTTATTCGACTTTTACAAACTTCATTTTCAAAGTGATCTTAAATTTTGTGGAATTTAAAAAGATTTACCGTTTTGATAGTCACTTTGTATGGGAGATAGACGTAATTTTCATCTGATTTTACAAATTTCACACTCAAAGTTGATATTAATTGTTATAGCTAATGTGCAAAATTTAAGGTAATTTGATTAGTTTTTGAGGAGTTTAAAGAGATTTTACCGTTTTGGTAAAGTGACTTTGTATGGAAAGTAGGCGTGGTTTGCATCCGATTTGGCTTATTTTCGAACTTTACCTCCATTTTTGAATAAAAAGCTTATATATTGAATTTCGTTACGATAGCTATAAAATTACGGCTGTTATCATGATCACAGACAGACAGACGGACTTGGCTAAATTGAGAGAGAAGGTGATGTTGATCAATAATATATATACTTTTCAATACCGGCCACGCCTCCTTATCGGCGTTACAAACGGAGTAACAAACTTCATATGCCCCATATGGATGTTTTTATGCAGGGGGCATAAAAAATGGGGTCACCACAATACTAAATAGGTGCTACATATTGTCCATCCGAAATGAAAGTGAAAACAATGACAACAGTCTACTCTTCGGATTCAAAGGTACTAGTATCGCCTGTGGTCGAAATTCGACCAACTTTCTGAAATTTCTCATTCTGAGGCATTGACCTTGCTTTAAGAAAATGTGTTGTACTAAGAAAATCTTAAGTTTTGAGAGAAAGGCAACTGTTTTCAAGATATCGTCATAACTTTTATATCAACATTTTTCAGAATTTACTATTTGTAAAATAAAAAAATGTACTATAAAAAAATGCTTATTGTAGGGTATCCGTAAGAGATAGCGAAAAATATTTTTCCTACATTGTATTAATATCTAAAATTTCCTCCTACGCCATGTTCTTCCATTTCTTATAGTTTTGGTTTTACTTCAGAAATATTCTTTCAATTCTCATATTTCTGGTCAAAGGTCACATAACTATTCCGTGAACTTATTCTCCCTACTCTAATTTATTTAAAAAATTATCAAAATCGGTTCAGAAACACGGAAGAACTGTTTCTCCTACGCCTATTTTTACTATAACGAAATGGTTTAAAACATAGATTTGTGTATATAACTTTGGAGTGGTTTGAAATATTTGAACATTTCTTTCACAGAAATTATTTTTTAAGCTGAAGAGCTTTGTAAAAAATATAAAAACATTTTGGAAAATTTAATTTTCATCAAAAAATCATAGGGGTAGCTCATATTTTCGATGATATAAATTGTTTTTTGCATTATGTATCAAAATGAATCAATTTTTGCTAATAAATGATATGTCATATGAAAGAGTGTGGAAAAATAAAATTTTATAAGGAAAAAAAAATTACAACAACAAAAACGTTTGGCCTATTTTTTGAGCAAAAACTGAATATTTTGGAGGTATTTTTAAAACCATATAAAACATTGAATTGGTGAGATAGCGGTAAATTTTTTCTTATTTCTCCAAATTCAATTAATTGATCTTTCAGTCAAAGAAAATTTGATGAAAATCGATTGAAAAAATCTAGATATTTCACAGATTCTCCTTAGTAACGTGCAGCTAAAATTCGTATGTAAGGCCACAAATCTTGGTTACAAATAAATTCTTCTTTGTCTTGCGATGACCATGTTAACTCCTGCGTCAGTAAAATTTACTATGTCTTAAGAAATCTCCGAGTGACTGCAGATTTTGTACCTGTTGACATCAGAAAAAAACTAGTATTAACGCTATTTCTGCCAATTATTACATACGCGGAAGTTGTCTATAGCAAAATGAACTCGAGATCTTTGCAAAAACTACAAGTTGCTTTTAATAACACTGCACGCTACGTTTACGGAATTAAAAGGTCCGATCACATTTCACGCTTTACTTATCAGTTATTAGGCCGTAGCTTAACCAACTATCTTGAGGCAAGAAACTGCATTTTCCTGCATAGGATCATCCACTCGCGATGCCGAGACTATCTTTTTGAGAAGCTTAAATTTTGTAGATCAAGTCGAAGCATGAACCTAATTATTCCTAAGTTTAATTTTCTTAACTTAAGTAGATTGTTTTTCGTTAGTGCAATAAGACTATTTAACTCACTGCCAAACAGCATTAAAAATGTTTCCAATAGTAGGTACTTTAAGCATTTAATTTTCGAGCACTTCTCTTAACTTTCTTTTTCTATCTGTTTTCTTTAAATTTTCCTTTCAGTTCTTAAATCTTAACTCTGTTTCTCAACTAATTTTTTTTTTCTCAAATTTTATTTTATAAACCGAGAAAGCAATTTAAAACATTAACATTTAATATCTCAATATATATTTATAGTTAATATTTTTCTTGTTCAAAAACTAATGTATGTTAAAATTTGATTTTAATTTGATATTAATATTTGTTTAAATAATTCTGTATTTTTTATAATTCTATGTTTTGTCTTTCTAATGTAAAATTTTCATTTGATATTAATATTTGTTTAAATAATTCTGTACTTTTTATAATTCTATATTTTGTCTTTCTAATGTAAAATAATTCACAATATATTTTAATCTTATAAGTTGTTATGTATGCTATAAATGAGGCTTGTAAAAGACTAAGTCTTAAATGTCAACATATTGTAACTAAATAAATACAAATAAAAATACAAAAATGGCTAAGATATTTGCTTGCAAAATCAAAACTTGAAATTCAATCGTTTTTTTCTCATTCTGAGGCGATGACCCTGCTTCAAGGAAATACGTTGTACTGAGAAAATCTACGTTTTTTAAGATATCTTAATATTTTTAATGTCATTATAATGGGAATTTTTTTTAACATATTATCCAAGAAAAATATTACCAAAAAAGCTTTTGTATACCGTTACATTTCTGAACCAACGACGTTTCATACAAAAATACGTTGTACTCAAAACATCTATAGTTTTCGAGCTATCACAATAATTTTCATGTCAAAATAACGGAAATTTTTCATAATTTGCCATTTTTAAGAAATTTCACCATCGCAATATAAATTCACACCTTTAACATAAAAAAATGCTTATTGTAGGGTATCCGTAAGAGATGGCACAATATGTCGGAAGTATTTTCTGCACACCTTATCAATGTCTAAAATTCCCTCTTACATTATATTTTTCCATCTATTATAGTTTAACTTTTATTTAATGAATGCTCTTTTTACGCTCAAATTTCAGGTCGAAGGTCACCAATCTAAAATGTAATCATACTGTGCAGCCAGATCTTTCATTTGATACCTCATTCACTATTCTACCTCTTCTTAGCCCTGAGACACCTTATTAAAAATAATACAAACTTTCAACGTCAATATTTCGGGTCAGAGGCCACAAGTTTAAAATCTAAAACGATTCTGCACATATAGTGCGCAATACCTTTCGAATGATATAAGTTTCATTGCCCTTATTCTAAAATCAATATCGAAAAAGTGTACGACAACATTTGATGTTTGCCTATTAATATATAAGATAAGTAGAAATATGTGCTAGCGTTACGTTAAAAAAGCAGAGAAGTGATTTTTTACTTGCATTAAAAAATTTGCAAAACTCTCTGAATTGGGCAAGACTTTTTGCATAGAACTTTTTTTAAAAGGATTTGAAATAATATAAGTTTATTTTCCCAGTGAAGTGAAGGATTTTTATTATTAGGCTTTTTGCTCTGTTGTGACGTTACTCGCGTTACGTTACTTATATATCCATTGTAGATTTATTGCTTAATTAAATAAATAGATAGTTAAGTAATTATGCCATTAAGTAATTTAACAACAAATTTAGTATATTTTTCTTTTCTTGTCTCAACCATTTTTTCATTACCTTTAGCCAAGACCTTCCATTTTTACTAAAAAAAAAATTACGATATACTTACTAAAAATTTACGAAAAAAAACTACATTTGTGAAGCATTGCAGATGATTTGATCATCAAGTTTTAATTTTTTGGTCACGGTAGACTTTTCTGTGGAATTGCCCCTATTCAATGGGCTTTTTTAAACAGGAAAAAGTGAAAAGGTATAGCACAATGGGGTTAATTTTAGCAACAATTAGATAAATTTATCAACAGAAAATGGTGTAAAAGAAAATATTTATTTTTAAACATATTTTTATTCAAATGGTGTGATATAGAAAAATGTAATACATGTATTTGTATGGATAATTTTAGACCTCAATGCAATTTATAACTAAAAGGCATTATTTTTTACGGTTTTTTATTAGTCGTACTATTATTACTATTGTATTTAAAATTCAATATATAATATAGTTTAAAACAATAAATCATTTTTTATAATCTTTCAAAAGCAGGGACCGAAAGTAATGATTATTTCTCAAATTTTAATGAAAAAAAATCAGCGTGTTCTACTTGTCGCAGAACACTTTTGAGTATACCGAACTATTGCAATTTGTATTTCCTTTTCCAATCATTAATGATTTTCATTTTGTTAGTGTTATAAATAAAAATTACAAATAATTATATACACAGATTTTTATTTTTTTGCTGAAAAATAAAAATTAGTTTTGGGTTTTTATTATTTTCTTCAAAATAAAAATTGTTTTTGGATTTTATTGCTCAGAAATAAAAATAATTATTTTGATTTTTATTATTTTGCTTAGAGAAAAATTAAGTTTTTAATTTTTATTTCTTGTCCTCAATAATATAAATTGTTTTCTGATTTTTATGTTTTTGCTTAGAAATAAAAATAGTTTTCACTTTTTTTGTGTTTCAGTCCTTTCTTTCAATTAAATTACTTTTTTTTTAAAACCATCGAATTTGAGCATTTGGATTTTATATAGAAAGAATCGCATTAAAAAGATCTATCCTAAAAATCTCAATTTAGGTGGCATCGCTAATTTTTGAAATTTCTCCAAGTATACGTTTTGTGTGTTGTAGAGAGTCCTTACAATAATTTTTTTGAAATATATTCTTTGTCCGATGAATGATGTGGATTTTTATTTACATTTATTGTATTTTTGTATCTCAGTTAAGGTGGCAGCGATAATTTAAAATTGTTTTCTTTAACTGCGCATACAATACATTAAGGTTATGCACATTAAGGTTTTTTCTTTTTTTTAACAAAGATTAATATGTGGCTTGTAAGCTTAACTTTCTTGTGACATTTATTTAAGTTGATTTTTTCTATAGATATTGTTGGCAAGAAAAATGCGCAAACATTATTTAGAGCTAAAAATAAGCAAAAAGAAAAAAAAAAACAAGAGCAAAATAGGAAATCTATGGATAACACGAAAGTAACAAATGTTGAAAGAAAAATTTATACAAACTGTGTACATTTTTTTAACAGAGCTAAGAAAAATCTAAAGCAATGATTTATTCTTGCTTGTTCTTACAAACACCTTTACTGTTGAATATATAACCTCTATCAACTTAACTGACCTCCGAGCTTGAGACAGGTAAGTCTTTAACTTTTATCCCTCTAATTGTCTGCAAAGTTTTCACATTAAAAACATTTCAATACATACAATATATATGCTTGATAGAAGCAACACAAACAAAACTTTGAAAGGTCAAATTATTTGCAAAATTTTAACTCTATACCTACCGTCCGCCACCGACCCGCTTTTTAACGGTCTTTACTAATACAATTAACTGCAACAACGATATGACAGAAAAAGTAATAAAATGCGTTGACAACTCTTCAAAGTTTTGTATTTATACTTGTTTTTTGAGCAGACTAAAGGTGGTTTTATAAGCTGTTGCTTCTAAAAGTTAAGAAAAAAGTAGTGAAAAAGTACGAAATAAATTATTTGTATTAACCCTAGAGAACTAATCATATTTTACAAACGCTGTTGGTAATCTACGTCAAAACGACGTAGTCCAGTTTTAAACCATTTATCGAAAAGAATATAAATCGGACCGCTCCAATCTTCAAATGAAATAGTATTAGAGCTTTATAAAAATAAAAACACAAAAATTTAAACTTGAATTTGTAATGCTTATTTAAATTTTTCTAAAATATGTTCAGGAACTCATTTTGGACCTTATATGCATTAGGTCAAAATGTATAATTTTATTTAAAATATAACCATAAAATATTCTTCATGAAATTGATTATATTTGATTATTAAATAATTTAATTTCACGAAATAAAAAAAAATATAAAATATATTAATTTTAGCAAGAAATGCAAAGTTCAACTTTGTGCTCTCCACTTAAATTGGAATCACATGTCTTGCAAGCAGTCTTCGCATTCGTCATTTTGTATAAGGACAATATAATTCAATATCTAGACAAGGTAATTTTAGGACTGAATGTGCTCTCTTTCCTTCTGACCAGAACTGTCAAAATTTTGCTATTTAGCGAATGAAGAAGAAGTACACTAATAAAACTTTGACTAATTGATGAACATTATGTTTTTGGTGCCAATAAAGTTAAAAAAATTAGATTTTAAGAGACTTAATTATTTTTCATTAAAATGTTGCCTATTTTTGCTTTCTCATCGTATTTTCATCAGTTGCAGATTTTGTATGAGCTGTGAAATTCGTTTTTACAGTTTTGGTCACCGGATCTCCGCCCTAACACTAACGTGTCTAGTTAAGCCATAGATAATATCTACAATATTTTCGTTTTTTGTCTATTTTGACATTTTTGACACTTTTAGTGCCATTATCATTAATAACTTTTTGGATGTTCTCTTTTGTGGTCGCTCGGAGAATTCAGAAGACTCCTTCTCACACAGCTTTTCAAAATCATTATTGTCGCACTCGGCTTAAACTGTTTAAATTAAATCATCCGATAATACGCTCTGTGAGACATTTTGAGGCTCTGATATGCAATGTAAAGTAATAAAATATAGCAAAACTTCATAAGAACCAAAACATTAAAAGTCACTTAAAAGGTAATCTACATCGCAGCTACGCAGTGTGCTTTAAGCTTTCTCATCAGAAAGCACTTGCTCTGCGCTAAGCTAAGCAAAAAGTGTACACATTGAACGAGCACATCAACGACTAAAACTGTGTGAAAAAAGAAAGCAGTACCAAGATACAGAAATGAGAAAATTAAGAATATGTCCGCAGTCTACGTCGAATCGACGTAGATCACCTATTAAGGGTTAAATAAGTTTGAAGAAAACAATAAATATTCTATTTAAGATTAGATGGGAAAATGACCATATCTCATTAATCCATTGAGTCCCAACCCTAATTTTATATTGTTTAAAAGTTTTTTATGGTGTTTCTCGCACCCCTCTGAATCGCCAACCACCCAAATGTACCATAACATTTCCATTACATTACCATTACATTACCATTGCGTTACCATTACTTTACTATTTCATTAATATTACATTACCATTACATTACCATTACATTACCATTACGTTACCATTACATTACCATTACATTACCATTACATTACCATTACATTATCATTACATTACCATTACATTACCAACACATTACCATTACATTACCATTACATTACCATTACATTACCATTACATTACCATTACATTACCATTACATTACCATTACATTACCATTAAATTACCATTACATTACCATTACATTACCATTACATTACCATTACATTACCATTACATTACCATTACATTACACTACCATTACATTACCATTACATTACCATTACATTACCATTACATTACCATTACATTACCATTACATTACCATTACATTACCATTACATTACCATTACATTACCATTACATTACCATTACATTACCATTACATTACCACTACATTACCATTACACTACCATTACATTACCATTACATTACCATTACATTACCATTACATTACCATTACATTACCCTTACATTACCATTACATTACCATTACATTACAATTACATTACCATTACCATTACCATTACCATTACATTACCATTACATTACCATTACATTACCATTACATTACCATTACATTACCATTACATTACCATTACATTACCATTACATTACCATTACATTACCATTACATTACCATTACATTACCATTACATTACCATTACATTACCATTACATTACCATTACATTACCATTACATTACCATTACATTACCATTACATTACCATTACATTACCATTACATTACCATTACATTACATTACCATCATATTACCATTACATTACCAATACATTACTATTACATTACCATTACATTACCATTACATTACCATTACATTACCATTACATTACCATTACATTACCATTACATTACCATTACATTACCATTATATTACCATTACATTACATTACCATCATATTACCATTACATTACCAATACATAACTATTACATTACCATTACATTACCATTACATTACCATCACATTACCATTACATTACCATTACATTACCATTACATTACCATTACATTACCATTACATTACCATTACATTACCATTACATTACCATTACAGTACCATTACATTACCATTACCATTACATTACCATTACATTACCATTACAGTACCATTACATTACCATTACCATTACATTACCATTACATTACCATTACATTACCATTACATTACCATTACATTACCATTACATTACCATTACATTACCATTACATTACCATTACATTACCACTACATTACCATTACACTACCATTACATTACCATTACATTACCATTACATTACCATTACATTACCATTACATTACCATTACATTACCATTACATTACCATTACATTACATTACCATCATATTACCATTACATTACCAATACATTACTATTACATTACCATTACATTACCATTACATTACCATTACATTACCATTACATTACCATTACATTACCATTACATTACCATTACATTACCATTACAGTACCATTACATTACCATTAACATTACATTACCATTACATTACCATTACATTACCATTACATTACCATTACATTACCATTACATTACCATTACATTACCATTACATTACCATTACATTACCATTACATTACCATTACATTACCATTACATTACCATTACATTACCATTACATTACCATTACATTACCATTACATTACCATTACATTACCACTACATTACCATTACACTACCATTACATTACCATTACATTACCATTACATTACCATTACATTACCCTTACATTACCATTACATTACCATTACATTACAATTACATTACCATTACCATTACCATTACATTACCATTACATTACCATTACATTACCATTACATTACCATTACATTACCATTACATTACCATTACATTACCATTACATTACCATTACATTACCATTACATTATCATAACATTTCCATTACATTACCATTACATTACCATTACATTACCATTACATTACCATTACATTACCATTACATTACCATTACATTACCATTACCATTACATTACCATTACCATTACATTACCATTACATTACCATTACATTACCATTACATTACCATTACATTACCATTACATTACCATTACATTACCATTACATTACCATTACATTACCATTACATTACCATTACATTACCATTACATTACCATTACATTACCATTACATTACCATTACATTATCATTACATTACCATTACATTACCATTACATTACCATTACATTACCATTACATTACCATTACATTACCATTACATTACCATTACATTACCATTACATTACCATTACATTACCATTACATTACCATTACATTACCATTACATTACCATTACCATTACATTACCATTACATTACCATTACATTACCATTACATTACCATAACATTACCATTACATTACCATTACATTACCATTACATTACCATTACATTACCATTACATTACCATTACATTACCATTACATTACCATTACATTACCATTACATTACCATTACATTACCATTACATTACCATTACATTACCATTACATTACCATTACATTACCATTACATTACCATTACATTACCATTACATTACCATTACATTACATTACCATTACATTACCATTACATTACCATTACATTACCATTACATTACCATTACATTACCATTACATTACCATTACATTACCATTACATTACCATTACATTACCATTACATTACCATTGCATTACCATTACATTACCATTACATTACCATTACATTACCATTACCATTACATAACCATTACATTACCATTATATTACCATTACTTTACCATTACATTACATTACCATTACATTACCATTACATTACCATTACATTACCATCACATTACCATTCCATTACCATTACATTACCATTACATTACCATTACATTACCATTACATTACCATTACATTACCATTACATTACCATTACATTACCATTACATTACCATTACATTACCATTACATTACCATTACATTACCATTACATTACCATTACATTACCATTACATTACCATTACATTACCATTACATTACCATTACATTACCATTACATTACCATTACATTACCATTACATTACCATTACATTACCATTACATTACCATTACATTACCATTACATTACCATTACATTACCATTACATTACCATTACATTACCATTACATTACCATTACATTACCATTACATTACCATTACATTACCATTACATTACCATTACATTACCATTACATTACCATTACATTACCATTACATTACCATTTCATTACCATTACCATAACATTACCATTGCATTACAATTACCATTACATAACCATTACATTACCATTACATTACCATTACCATTACATTACCATTGCATTACAATTACCATTACATAACCATTACATTACCATTACATTACATTACCATTACATTACCATTACATTACCATTACATTACCATTACATTACCATTACATTACCATTACATTACCATTACATTACCATTACATTACCATTACATTTCATTACATTACCATTACATTACCATTACATTACCATTACATTACCATTACATTACCATTACATTACCATTACATTACCATTACATTACCATTACATTACCAATACATTACTATTACATTACCATTACATTACCATTACATTACCATTACATTACCATTACATTACCATTACATTACCATTACATTACCATTACATTACCATTACATTACCATTACATTACCATTACATTACCATTACATTACCATTACATTACCATTACATTACCATTACATTACCATTACATTACCATTATATTACCATTACATTACCATTACATTACCATTACATTACCATTACATTACCATTACATTACCATTACATTACCATTACATTACCATTACATTACCATTACATTACATTACATTACATTACCATTACATTACCATTACATTACCATTACATTACCATTACATTACCATCACATTACCATTCCATTACCATTACATTACCAATACATTACTATTACATTACCATTACATTACCATTACATTACCATTACATTACCATTACATTACCATTACATTACCATTACATTACCATTACATTACCATTACATTACCATTACATTACCATTACATTACCATTACATTACCATTACATTACCACTACATTACCATTACATTACCATTGCATTACAATTACCATTACATAACCATTACATTACCATTACATTACCATTACATTACCATTACATTACCATTACATTACCATTACAATACCAATACATTACCATTACATTACCTTTACATTACCATTACATTACCATTACATTACCATTACATTACCATTACATTACCATTACATTACCGTTACATTACCATTACATTACCAATACATTACTATTACATTACCATTACATTACCATTACATTACCATTACATTGCCATTACATTACCATTATATTCCCATTACATTACCACTACATTACCATTACATTACAATTACATTACCATTACATTACCATTACATTACCATTAAATTACATTACCATTACATTACCATTACATTACATTACCATTACATTACCATTACATTACCATTACATTACCATTACATTACCATTACATTACCATTACATTACCATTACATTACCATTACATTACCATTACATTACCGTTACATTACCGTTACATTACCATTACATTACCATTACATTACCATTACATTACCAATACACTACCATTACCATTACATAACCATTACATTACCATTACTTTACCATTACATTAGGATTACCATTAAATTATTTATTAATAATGGTTTGACATATTTGTGTATAAAGAAAAATAATGTATCAAAACCAGGGACCGAAAGTAACTGTTATTTTAAAATTTTCAGATGAAAAAGGCATAACGAAAAAGTGGCCGGAGGACTTTTTTAAATATACCATTATAATCGTAATGGCAGCAGCTTCGCGAATATTAAATGCCTTATAAATTTTTGGCTGTTACTATTAAAATTAATATTAACTGTTATTTTTTGCCTTTTATTTTTTCGGGCAAAAATAACTGTTACTTTTGACTTTTATTTTTTTAAGTCAAAAATAACAGTTATTTTGTGCCTTTTATTTTTTCGGTCAAAAATATCAGGCAATTTGTATTTTTTCAAGGGCCGAATAAAAAACTTTAAAAACTAAAAAGTTTTATAGCTTAAAATGTGCGCACTGATGAGACGATAAAAATTGCAGAAAACTTTTTTGCCGTTCAAGTGGCCTTTAAAAAAATTCAAATTGCCTGATATTTTTGACCGAAAAAATAAAAGGCACAAAATAAATGTTATATTTGACCTAAAAAATAAAAGTCAAAAGTAACAGTTATTTTTGTCCGAAAAAATAAAAGGCATTAAATAACTAGTATTTTTGTCGGAAAAAATAAAAGTTAAATGATAACTGTTAATGTCCGACTTTTTTGATAAAAACCATAACCGGTACCGTCCCTGATCAAAACAAGAACAATTTTTTCCCATTTTCGTATAACAACAACAATTGTGACAGTAAAAGGTTAATAGATCTCTCAAGCATTGAGCAATGACATTTTAAACTAGCTTTTTAGCAAAACTTTATGCTTTAAGTATTTTATAAAACCATGCAAATGATGTTTTTGTTCGCAACTTAATACTATTTTTCACCCCAACTACTTATAATTCAAAACGAACAAACAAACAAATGTTTAAGTAAAAATTTGTCTTAGAACACTTTCAAATTTTATTTTGCTTTCCACTAAATTGTATTCATAACTAAGTAGCAACAAAAATAAAGAAAATTAAAAAAAACTAAATAAAAACTTTTTATGCTATAGAAACATAAAAATAATATTTTTATTAACACTGTGTGCGTGCTTAGTGCTGTTGGGGGACTAGATACTTGGTCTTGTTTTTGTTTTTGTTCATTGTTTGTTGATGGTGTCAACAAAGTTTGCAATATGCAAAACATGGTTTTATAACAACAAAGTTACAAGTTGAAAATTCAATACAGTAAGAACGAAAGTATTAAAGAACTTTAGAAACATTGGCCAGAAACAATGAGAGCAGGTAAGAGTAAAAGTCGATTATAGTGTAAGACGAATGTACAATACAAAATCTGCTTTCCACGTAAACACTTTTCCAATTTAAAAGCCAACTTTACCCAGCTCCACCTTGAATCAAATCACCAATCCTCTTAATAAACTAGCATATTTCTAGAAATCATTGCATATTCTATTGCAATCTCTTCCCTTCTTTCCAACAATGGAGCGACTTGTACAACAATAAGGAAATTTTCAATACAATTTAAAGCCATCCTTCACCTTTCCATTCTTTTCTTAATTTTCTCACTCAAATTAACAGCATGTTGAATGTAAATCTCTGGCTTAGTAACAAGTAGATACAGCGAAAGGTGAAAAAAGAAAAATTATAAAACTTTTTAATCTGTGCCCGTGGAAGTCCTTTTTCGCATAATAATAACTAAATAGCTGTATTGCAGTTAGAGTACAGCAAGGATTAGGCGGGACGGGGAGGGGGTTTGTAAAATATTCTAATAATGCAATCATTGCGCAGCTAAGGATAAAAAACTAGACGCAGACATTGCTGCAGCGAATTCGTTTTTCAGTCCAATTAACATTTTAAGGACGTGATTATTGCGCTCTGTTATTAAAGCGAAATGCTAACGTTGATGAAACGGGTGTTAATGCTTTTATTGTATAAAGTTGTTGTTTTTATGATCGCATCAGCTTAGCTAGCATGTCATTCAACTTGTGCAGCGTTGCTTTATTCCTTCAAAAGCTGTAAAGTGTAAAAATAATGAAATTAATTAAAGTTTTCAGCTGACTTACCACGAAAGCCTTTTCAATGAGCTGAAAGAGTTGAGCATGCTGCAACTTAATTGCTTCAAAAAAAAAAGGGGGAAAAATTGTCAAAAGTAAAATGACAATGCGAGTTTGTGAATTGTCAGTTTCCAATTTATTCTTTTGACCACTCATTTAGACATAGATATGCATGAAATTTTTGTTAATTACGGATTTTCTCTTTAACTATGTTTAACAATACTTTAAGTTATACAAAGTTAACGTAGCGCTACGTTGCGTTATTGAGTTACAGCACTTAGCTGCGCTAGTGCGCTGATACATTTTCTTAATTAAAACTAACGAAATAGCGCAATAATATACACTGGCGGTCACAAAAACCGCACCAAGCAGGTTGTTCGTAAAGTTTAGTTTTAATTACAAAAACACCAATATTTGATATAATGCTAGTATTTATTTATTATGTTTAAACGAATTTGAAGTATTTTCGCAATAGCAAAAAGTTAAAAAATGTTTTATTTATTATTTAATAAAATAAATAAAACAAGAAAACAGTCAATTTTACATACTTCTAATTTTTTCATTATTTTGAAACTTATTACTTAAAATCGACTTCTTTAAGAACTTAAGATATGCTTCACTGCTTATGATATTGATTAAAAAAATATGTTAGTCCTAGATCCTCCCCTGGCTGTAATTATAGCCTGAATTCTCGATGGCATAGAGTCAACCAGTACTTGAAGTACAGTAGGCTGTAATTCGTCATTACATTTTCTAAAGTGAAGATGAGTTTTGGTTTGCCCCTGGTTTGTGGTCAGCAACTTTTTGCTTCATTATGTGCCAGAGGTGTTCTATAGGGTTTAAATCTGGTGAATTCCCTGGCCAATCAAGTCGCTTAATTCCGAGTTCGTCAAACACTTTTTGTAGCTGTTGAGAATGAATTAAAAATAAATATTATTTTTTACCTGTGCATCAGAAATAATTTATGAAGCAATTAATATCAGATATAACTCACCGATTTAGCACGATGGCATGGTGCAGAGTCATCCTGGAAAACAATAGAAGTTGAATGTGCTAAATGCTCTTCAAGAGCTGGAACAAGCGTTGTCCTAATAACTTGCGCGTACTTGAGGGCATTCAATATACAATTTTCATACAATTTTCACTATATCGTTCACCAGCAAAGCGCCGCACGTATGGGAGGTTGTCAGCACACAACAAATTAAATTTGCTTTCGCCTGACCAGATAACTTGTCGCCAGTCACTCTGCGTCCAATTTGTATACTTTTGTGCCCACGCCAAACGGGCTGCTTACATTTTCTTAGTCATAAGCGGCTTTTTTACAGGACGTTTGCCACATAAGCCAATCTCTCGAAGCCTCCTACGTACAGTTTCGACGCTAATATCTACGTCATGGTATTCCTTGAGTTCCGTCCGGATTACCACTGCACTTTTAAAGTGATCCTTTAAACTTGTCCTTTGAATTACGCTATCTGTCCGTTTGTCAGTAACTCGTTTGAGTCGTGATCCTTTAGTTCTTTCTCGACTTTTTTTTCATAAGTTGCACTATAGCTGAATGTGAGCACCCTAATTTGCAAGAAACTTGACGGTAAGATACACCTTCTTCTACCAATGCAATAATTTTCACTTTTTCATCACGTGACAATTGTCGATATTTTCGCGGCATGTTACTTGTTACTTGTTTTGATACAATCAAAACGGTTTCTAATGTCGCAAAAACGTATAACATATCATAATTCAGCTTATTTACATGTTCTTGGAATATCAAAGACACAAACCATTTTCCAATAAATTTAAAAAAATCAACTGCATATTCGATATGTGTGAAATAATAAAAGGGTTGCCAGTGGTGCGGTTTTTGTGACCACCAGTGTAAATTCTTTCTTGGTCGTTCAATTTTTGATGCTTTTTCGAACGTGTTCGATTTCAAAATGATGTAGAAAAAATTACGGAGACCACATCTTTTACAGAAAATACAGAAAACAAATTACGCAACTTTCAAATAATATTTAGGGTATACACTTCACTTCGTAATTTTCCGAAATCGCAAATTTACGAAAATTTGCTTAAATTTAATCATCTATTGAGTTGATGAAAAATAATCGTCGGAAATTTGCGAAGAAAAGATGTGTTCAATACGCACAAGCAACTGTGTTTCATGAGAAAATACAACATCCTGAAAGGTCTTTGGAAGGGAAATATTTCACATAATTTAGTTTTTCACTTATTTTCTTAATTTTTCACAATTCAACGGCAACAACAAATGTTGCAATAAATTAACAGTTTGCGCATTGTCAGTTTGACAAATATTTTGGAAAAAAATTTAAAAGCAGTCACTCACTTCAACTCGTCGTAAATTTGCGATTTCGGAAAATTACGAAGTGAAGTGTATACCCTAATTATAAAAGCAAAGAAATAAAACTATATATTTTAAGATTATAATTTTCTTGCATCAACTGTTTTTTAGAGTAGTAAGGAAAATAATAGTCGTTTTCCAAATATATAAGCATTTGATCCTATTTTGGAATAATCATTTGTAAAATAAGACTGCTCGACAAACCAGAAAAAAATGTTTTTTTTAAATTGCTGTTTCAAGAAAATTGAAGATCATTTTAAAGCATTTTATATTTACAGATAAGATTCTCAAATTTTTTATAAAAATGTGATCTTACTTTTACCAATTTGGATAAAACTTTCACAAAAATAATAAAGTTTTTAAAAGGAAAGTAATTTTATAACTAAAAGCACTATTGCTGTTAAATGGTATACTTTAAATATAACTGTGAATTTTTATTTTTATTAAATAAATTTTTTTTTTAAACT
Source organism: Dichetophora obliterata (assembly GCA_963920525.1). NCBI lineage: Eukaryota > Metazoa > Arthropoda > Insecta > Diptera > Sciomyzidae > Dichetophora > Dichetophora obliterata. The sequence continues at coordinate 35,012,556 of OY986438.1, forward strand.
ATGATCAGAATACGTGAGAAAATATAAAATTCAGTTAAAAATTTCTCTTTTTTTAGTTAACATTCATAGTTTTTATAAGAACTCCAGAGCAAACAAAGATCGTTTTCCTTAAATACAGAAATAAATTAATAAGGGTTCTCATCTAAGCATGTAAACATGTAAACATGTGTAGCATTTAAACTTTTGATGAGCGATAAAGTGTAAATAGCGTAAATGTAGACAAAATGGCGGCTGCGACAACATTATGACTTTTTTAAATTTTAAACCTTTTAAAAACCTTCATTAACATAGAAAAATAAATAAAACGTGTTCATATTTACTTCAACTACTTTAAATATGTAATGATTAGCGCCAAAGACAACCGTCATTTACACACGTAGATTTACATGCTAGTTTACACTACAAAATAGGCTCGGAAATGATGTAAACTCACGCCCATACAAATTTTGACAGATAGTTTACGCGCATGTAAGTTCACAAGGCTTACAATGTGTACGGGTCCGTTACATGCTTAGGTGAGAACCCTTAATGTTTTCTTATTTGATTAAAGCCCTGTTGATACAGAAGTCGAAGCATTTCAAACAACATCATGGCGCAATTGCTCCAACACATTTGAGCGACACAGTAAACTGAGCTTGAGTTGATGTATCAGCGCAAATTTTTTTCTGGATTGCCCATGTCTACTTAAAATTGATAAGTAAGGATGAAAATCATCCATATCTTTCTTTTTTCTCCGCCACACTTAGTTGTACATATTCCTGTGAAATGTGAGTGCTTTTTTAACTTTTTCATAGCAAAAATTAGTTTGAAACATTCTTACTCATGCATAAAATTATCTTTTCAAGCAGTATTTTATAAACAGTAGCTAAAATATAGTGTATGTTTAAGTACATTTTGCCTAGTTTAAGAAAAATTTTCTAAAATCTTTAGTACATTTTTTATTCTACTCTATTATTTACTTGAAATAAAAATAATTTGCTCAATCCATGTAAAAATAAAGAATATTGTGCTTGTTAATAGAAAAAAATTTCCCCAAAAAAAAAAGACTGCAATCAAGCAAATTGATTCAAATAAATTATTTGCTTATAATAAGAGCATTTTTTTGATATGAGAAATTTTTCTTTCATGTGAAGAGAGAACTGTTTTCTTGATTCAAGTAAATTATTTACTAGAAACAAGCACATTTCGCTTATCATAAGAAAATTATTTAATAGAAAAGAGAAGAAATTGCTTTATTATTTTGTTCATTTATTATTTATCTTATATTTTTGTGTAACATGTCATTTATTTCTTATTTCGATGTGCTTTAAGCTGTTTTCAAAGTTGTTAAAGTTGTTTTCAACCATATTAATTTTTTCCTCCAACTTATATCCACGTGAATGTGCGAGTTCTTTTTAAACATTTTCATAATAAAAATTTGTTTGCGACATTCGTTAAAAATTCAATTCGAAATCAAAACTTTCAAAAAATAAACTTGTTTTTTAGATCGTAAATGACTGCTTACATTTATCGAGTAAAAATAAGTAAAGGAAACCTTTGTTTGACGTTTTTTAAAGGTTTCACTTAAAATTGAAATAGAAATAATTAGAAGAAAAACAACTTTTTTGAGTTGTAAATAAGTTCTAAAATGAATCATAAATGATACTTTTACCAACACTACCCGGGTGAAAATTAGTAAAGGAAGACTTTATTAAAGATCGATTATGAAAAATTCGTTTGAGAAATTCGTTACACATTCTATTTTTTTACAAGTAGACACAACATTAAAGAAGACACAGCAGTTTCGAGCTATTACAATACGTTGTTGTCACGCTTAATTGTGGAAAGCATGTAGAATTTGTTGCTTTGACTGGTGCAGGGTTGCTTCGGAAAAAAATAAAAACGTACTTTTCAAAAAGTATTTTCTAAATAACAAAAAGTACTACAACGATAAAAATTTTTTTGTGATATGAACTGAAAGAATTGTGAGCCTATATTTAAACCCGTTCATTTCATTTGGCGATAAAAAAAGGATAAAATCTAGTTTACTAAAATAACTGGAATTAAAATTTTTTTAATGCTGTTTAAAAAAATCCAGCTCTTCCTCCGGGAGAGGGTTTTTAGTAAAAAAATACGTATTTTAAATTGGTTATAGTTCTAACATTATTATACGAATATCAATATTATTAGCAATATAAGGAATTTTTATGACCTTTCTAATAAAATAATATCAGATCGAAAATTCTTTAAAAATTATAGCATTTTTTAACACATTTCGTTTAAAATTGTTTAAGGTACTCTAAAAAAATCTGCATTATGAGAAAATCTTAAAATATTTTTTGTGTCCGATCGAATGTGAGTTTTCGGCCGAAACCGAATACTTCCGAAACCGAAAATTTTTATCAAGTCGATTTTCGATCTAGTCGAGAAAAACTATAGACAATTCAAAAAGTTAGAGGAATGCTAATAATGGAATAGGGTGGTTAAATTTAAAGGGCCAATGTTGAATGTGAACCACACCTAAACGTCAATTTTTTTCTGCATTTCATTTGACATTTCTCAATTTCAGACTAATTTAATTTGAGCCATGGAAAGATACACAATCGAGCAACGCGTAAAAGTTATTCAGGCTTATAATAAAAATGGACGTTCAAATCAAAATGCATGTCGTGCACTTCGTGATTTTTTCGGTCAATTTAATCGTTCAAATGTGTGAAAAATCGGAAAAATCGTGCAAAAATTTGAGCAAATCGGGTCTGTAGGAGATGTGAAAATACCAGTGCTCGTACAGCTCGTACTGCAGAAAATATTACTGCTGTTCGTGATAGTGTGGCTGAAGAGCCGTCCAACTCAACTCGTCGTCGTGCCCAACAATTGCACCTCTCACGCTCGTCGTTGATGAACATTATAAATAAAGACTTGCATTTACACGCTTACAAGGTGCAATTGACTTAAGAACTAAAGCCTCTTGACCATTTCAAGCGTCGTCAATGGTCAGAATGGTGGTAAAAAATGGCAACAGTGGATGATCAATTTTCGAAGAAAATGATCTGTAGTAATAAGGCACATTTTCACCTCAGTGGATTCGTCAAAAAGCAGAATTGCCGTATTTGGGCGAATAATAATTCAAGAGTGATTTTCGAAAAACCAATGCACTCACAAAGAGTGACTGTTTGGTGCGGTTTATGGGCTGGCGGCATCAGCGGGCCGTATTTTTTCCAAAATGAGGCCAGTCAGGCAGTTACAGTGAATGGTGTTCGCTATCGTGAGATGATAACGAACTTTTTATGGCCCATATTGGAAGATATGGATGTGGACGATATGTGGTTCCAACAGAACGGTGCCACATGCCACACAGCTAACGAAACAATGGCTCTTTTGCGCAACAAATTCAACGGCCGTTTTATCTCACGTGGTGGCGATGTCAATTGGCCGTCAAGATCATGTGATTTGACACCGTTGGACTTCTTTCTTTGGGGTTATTTGAAAGAAAAGGTGTACGTCGATAAGCCAGCAACAATTCAAGAGCTAAAGGATGAGATAATTCGTCACAACAACGGCATAGAACTTCAATTATGCCTCAGCGTCAACGAATATTTGGACCATCGGATGGAGGTGTGCCGCCGAGGTCGCGGCTGCCATTTAGCCGATATTTTGTTCCACACATAATTGAACCATACCAATATTATCATAATAAAAAGAAATGAAGATAATTTCCTGAATAATTTGTGTTTTATTCAAAATCAACATCGGCCCTAAAAACTTAACCACCCTTTATTCCCATAGCGAAGATTTGCTTTACAAAATAAAAATATTCGCCTACTAAAAATGGGTTAATTATGCCTTATACCGAAGCCGAATATTCGATCGGACACTAGATATTTTACAAACTCTGCTATGAGTCTTAAAAAATACATTTTTACAGTGCCCATATCATAATAATAATTAAACAATTACGGCAAATTTAACATACATATTCAGTTCTGTTATGAATAGCTTTTCACGCCGAATCGGAAAAGGGAGTTAATTTTTTAGATAAAGCTCAAGAACATTTTGAAAATTTTGAATGCAAATTTGTTTATCAACGGTTACTAATAAATTTGCATTAAAAATTTCCAAAATATTCTTGAGCTTTTTCTTAAAAATGAAAACTCAATTTTTCGATTCCACGTGATAGGGCTGATTATTTTTTTAAATTAAAACCCCTCTCTCAGCCGAAAAGGAGCGATATTTTTTTAAAACATTATAATATACCCATAACTGCTATCTTGTGTCAGTTAACATTTTGAAATTCCAGGATTTTCATTTAACTAGGTTTATGTCAAAATTTCAGCCAACGTAATTTTCCCTTCTACAATATAGTACTTCCCTTACCATTAAACGTATTTTTCAACAATTAAAATAGCACTTCTCTCTACTATAAAACTTCCAAAATAATAAAAAGGTACATTCATAGAAATTTTTCGTACTTTCAAAATAAAAACGTACTCTAATAAGTACGTTTCGATGCAACTGTGGACTGGTCACTGTAAAAATAAAAAAGTAAACAAACGAACAATTTTCAATTCAATTGCTGGATTCTGTACAATTCTGTTTACAAGGAAACGTATTATCAATATTCTGTGAATATTTTAATAGTTAATCAAGAAAAATCCATTTTTGAATACAATTTTAATTTTTAATCCATTGGGTTTCTTCAACACTACATCAAATTAGCTGTCTTCAAAATTTGGCAGATAACAATACAATAAAGCACAACTGTTGTGTTGCATAGTAAGTTTATTGAAGACGCAACATTGTTGACAGACAACAGTGGAATATATTCAGTTGCTTTGTTGTCTACCGTAATAGCAATTTACACATTGAAGACAGAAATTACTGTTGTCTTGTGAACCGTAATAGGGCTATAATTCTTTTTTATATACAGTGTAATGGCAAGGCTTCCAAAGCCTAAATTTGTTCGGACATGGCCGTTTAAACACTGATGACATCTGCCTGACACAAGCGCGTCGGAAGCGAATTTCATCTGGGGGGGGGGCAGTACAAATGGGGGGGCAGCAGTAGCGTAAAACGCGGGCCCGCAGAGCCCGCATTGCGGGCGGGCGCAACTAAGCCAGGGGCGCCCTCAAGTCCCTTGATGAAAATTATAAATGAAGTGGAGAACGACACACAGTGTAAAATATGCGGCCGAAAATATGGAATATCGATGTTTTAATTTTTTCCAATTTTTTTTAGCTTTTAATGGAAAATATCCTGGGTGAAAAAATCAAAATGATTTTTTTTGATAGTTGCAACCGTTTCGTTATGACAAGCCGTCAAAGTTACATTTTTTAAAAATTAAATTTGTCTTGTTATTCACATATTATTTAACCTATTTTTTATATCAAAATAAAGTTTAAATTTCTTATATCTGGCAAACTACTGTGTTTGTTTACATTTTTAACATATGGTTTGAATCTTATCATAAAAGTAAACACTAAAAGCGGGATACAAATTTTTAAAAATGCTTAAAAAAATATTTTGAGAAAGATTTACTATAGTTTTTCACGAAAAAATTATAAGAACTACGTTACACCAAGTCTTACACCCAAATTTCTAGCTAATACTTACTAAAACGGAAGATATACAAACACAAAACAACTCAATTTTTAAAATTTCCTTGCTGTAATCAAAAAAGCTTACAAATTTAAACAAAAACGTAGTTTACTTGTGTTGGTAGTATTCAAGGCTGAGTTACTAAAATATGATTAATGGGAGTGGCATTCGCCTATAACATTTTCCGTTTATCTATAATCACAAAAGAAATTGATGTAGCAAATTTCGCTGTTTTGAAAGAAGACTTAATGAAGTTTCAGCCAAAAATGGGTTTCGTTTATATGGGAGGTGGGTGTGGCAGAGGGCGGATTTGTATAACTTTTTCAACATTACTTAATTTTGCCAAGAAAGATATTCGTGCCAATTCTCATAGCTCTACGATCACTCCTTCTCTTTTTGGCCAAGAATGGGGACGTTAGACTGTGCGACGTTTGTTTCCAAAAAAATTAAGATATACCAAAATATTTATTTCCTTTGCAAATTATTATTGTTTAAAATTAACAAAAATAAATGTAAAATAATTTAATAATATGTGCTTAAATAAAATATAAGTCATGTACAGACGATTTCTCAGGGTGCAATAACCGACGTGAAAAAAGCTGAATTTTTGAGCAAAAGTCACCTTTGTTTGGCAAAACTTCATTATGGTCGAAGTGGATTTACCCGTTAGCTTTCATATTTTCAGCAAGTCAGCTGCTGATGTTATTTTAATCATTCTGTTGGTCATATTGTGACGTTAGTTAAATTCTTTAGTTAGCAGGTAACCTCAAATACAAAACATTTATGGTACTATTACAGTGTGTAAAAAATTTAAAATCCATTTTAGTTTTTCGATAGAATATGGTTCTGTAAGGTCTTAAGAATACGTATGCAAAATTTAAGAAAAAAATATCAAAGAGAAAAAAGTTATAACATATATTATATTCGCATGCCGCGTAATATTCAAGATCCTTTAAATCTTTAATCGCGTTTTTCTCTAAACAAGGTTTTTCGAATTGGCTTCTAAGATATCTGGAATTCTACTTGATCGATATCAATGAATCTTGATTCATTGAGATTTTTATAGACTCTGTTAAGCACTAGACCTATAAAAAGCCAAAAAACTTTTATTTTTTTTGTATGACTGAAAGTTTCGGCAAAAAAGAGAGTTTTTTGTAAATATTTTTTTAACGCATGCCATTTTTTTATTTTTTTTTATTTGCGGAGGTTGAGTGCTCAACTACAACGCTTAACTCAAGAATGCACTTTGATTTTTTACTTTCAGACGCTTGTAAATGCTGGAGACGAGAAACCAATGTTGTTATGTGCAACAATTCTTTAAACACGCTAACTTCAAAGCCCTGTAGGAAATTAACAACAACTATTAAGACAAAAAATTTTTTTTTTATTTCCTCATGAATTATTCTTCATCATGTAAAAAATTTGAATTATTAAAGTTAATAAAACTAGGTAAAAAAGGTGTTTTTATAGCTACACACTGTAATAGTACCTTAAACTTAACATCTTAAAATTATCATTTCACCAATAAGAAAATTATTGATCTCATTTTTCAAACTGTAAGTTAGTTTAACATTTTTAAATAATTGATATATGTTTTCTTTTTACCTAATTTGTGATCAAATCTTAAAATATTTCCTATAAATTGTATTATATTTGATATTAAAAAAAATGTTTTTTACGTTATTGCTTTTTTTAACAGAATGAATTTTTTAATAGAATTTTAAAATAATATATAAATTTATTTATAAAATAAGATATTTATAATATATAACTCTTGTAATAAATGATGACTAGAGAGGATAAAAATATGCATTTGCATATTGCATCGTAATGAAGATTTTAAGGTCATAAAGTCTTCGAAAAATTTTGTTTAAAAACAAACGAGTTTTTAGTGAGTATGCGAGCAAACTTTCGCCCGAAGAAATATCAAACCTAAGATATTGCCCGGCAACATCTTGCGATGTTGAATGTAGATTTTCTGCATATTCATCGTTTTTAACTAAAAAACGGAGAAATTTTTCAATGGAGAATTTAAAGCAACACTTGGTAGTTTCTTACCATTCTAAAATTTGAAAAATATTTAACTGCATTTTATATTGTTTTTTTTTTTAAAGTTAATTCAATAGTAACAAAAAGACTGAAAACGAAGTTGCTCAGTACAAGTTAATAGTATTTTTAATTTTTTACGTTTATTTAAGAAAAGGGGTTTTTTTTACTATATATGGTATACGTAAAAAATTCAACATATTAAAACGCTTAAAGCAAATGCTATTCAAAACATTTATAAGATTGGAAATATATATTCCGTTCAAAAATATGTACAATTTTGTTTAATTTTTCTCTTAAAATATTTTTATCGAGCATATTTTTAAATTCATCGATCATATTTTCGATTTTACGTGCTTTTTAATGCGTATAAATCAATTTTTTGTCGTGCATATTTTTATACTCTCTAATGATGACTATTGAATTAAAAAAGTCTCTTCTTGTTCTCTTTTTTTTTGTTAAGAGTTCTCTTGTTTTCTCCTACGTTTCTAATAACCTAACATAGTTTTACTCTAAAAGTAAATAGCAGGGGGCTTTTAGAAAACTGCGGGCGGGCGCATAAAATATAGTTATGCTACTGGGGGGCAGTACAAATGGTGGTGCAAAAAAGTTCACCAAAATTCCTTCAAAGAAACATGAATGTGAATAAACAACTTTTTTATTTTAGTTTAAAATAAAAAAAATATAAACATATATAAAAAATATTAAAATTTCATTATTTTTAAAAGTTCTTCCAATTTCAATATTAGAGATCATTCTTTAAAGGATCTTTCATATGGCAATATGAAAACATAAGAAATAATGGTTGCTTTTATAAAGCAAGACTAGGTATATCTTTACATGGTTTAAATGCAATAAGGTACAAAAAGTTATATCAACTTAAATTATTCCAAAATGTTTCTTTCTGTCCTTGCGAGAAACAAACTCTTTCACCACCTCCATCGAATACAATTCTTCGGTTTTATCTTTGTGAATGTGTATAAGTGCCGCATGAGTGAGTCGGTTTTGTGTCATAGTTGTTCGAAGATACGTTTTAAGTTGTCTTAGTGCACTAAAAAACGCTCAGATGAAGCTGCTGATGCAGGCACAGTCAAAAGCAAAGCAATAAGTTTTTCAACTTAATTTAATAGTTTTTTTACAGTATCCGAATTTTTTGCAAATTGGAATACAATGCCACTATAATTTGAAGGTGTTTGGCCAGGCAAATGCTTCAGCATTTTAAATTGCGCGTGGAGGTCGCTCCCATCAAAGTCATCTGCATAAAGATCTAGTTTTGTTTTTAGATTTTGTTCAGAAGGCACTTTTCCGTTGAAGGCTTCGATTACAATATTACAATATCTTTTTGCAAACACAGAGAAAGAAAATGGTTATCCGCAAGCATGCTTATGAAGAAGAAAGAAAGAAGAGGAAAATATATAATACAAAAATATTATCGTTGTAAAAAAAACTGATATTTTTAATAACTTTTGAAGTTTTCTTTTTAAATTGTTTATCTAGCTAAAAAAGTGGGGGGCAATTGCCCCCCTTGCCCCCGCTTCCGACGCCAATGGCCTGACACAGAAAGCAACGTTGGGAGTAGGTGTGTTGCTTATGATGCACACGGTAGGAGAGAACAAAAAAAATGTAACGAAGATCCTCCCCACGTCAAAAACACAACAGTATGAATGAAATGACGCAACAAATTATTTTCACAAGAGTTTTTACGATTCAATAAAAAATTACCGTTTTTGCTTTCATTTCAGAATTGATGATTAGTAATACCTTAGTTATTTTATATATTCAACTTTGCTCTAGTTCAAACATAAAGATTAATAATTTACAAATACACTTCCCTGTAAAACTTCCTGTTAGAAAACACGATATAGCTACTCAGATGAATAAAGTCAAACGGCTGTCTTAACAATTAAAAGAAATTATAGATCTTAGCAACACAAATCGGAGATTTTCTTATTCCGATTACAGTTCTGCATTACAAAGTCATAACCGACTCATCAAGCGGGTAAGTTCTACTGTGAACAGTGAGAAAATTTTACTTTCGTGGGTTTTATTTAAGTTCTGAATTTACTCCACTTCCCGAGTGGAAATTTGTAAAGGCAAACCTTACAAAAAAAACTTTGCTGAATCAATCCACGTGGTGTATGAGTGGTGCGCAATTATTTTGAAGCGTTGAAAACGCGACGGAAATATGCGGCTTGTTAAAGTTTTCAAGACAATTTCAAAATATTTTACAAGTATTTATTTGTTCAGAAAAGTTGTTACCAGAATAATAGAAATTACTTTGCTGAAGAAACCGAAATGAAAATCCTAATGGTTCAAGGGTTATGAACATGCAAATTAGTACATATCAGGAATAATTTTGAATTTTGAGCTATAAATCTTTAAGGGGGGTAAAGCATTCTACATCGATTTTTCAAAATTTGAAACACTCGTTAAAAGCTATACAAATTTATCAACCAATATCCTATGCTTATCGATCTTCTGCTATTTTGCAATAGATGCAATTATTTCTTATATATTAATTAAAACATTAATTGCTGACTACTTAAAATCAAATTTTGTTTTAGATAATGTTCCTATACATCAAGATCGATCACTATATAATGGGGAGCGAAGCACTGATGTGGGCAGTTTAGTTCTTTCGGTAGAAGATGTTTTTAACCAGTTGTTGTCACTCGATATTAATAAGGGTGCTGGCCCCGATAATATCCCACCAATCGTCCTTCAAAAATGTGCTGCTGCACTTGCTCAGCCTCTTTCACTAATTTTTAATTTGTCCCTTCAGATGGTATATTTTTGGATATTTGGAAGGTTTCAATTATAGTCCCTATTCATAAATCTGGATCAAGACAAGACATTGGAAACTATAGACCAATATCTAAGTTACCATCAATTCCCAAATTGTTTGAAGCCTTGGTGAAAAAGCAGATCTATCAATGCATTAAAAATTCGATATCTGAAAGCCAGCATGGTTTTGTCTCTGGAAAATCAACCTCTATAAACCTGGTTCTATTCACTCACTTAATAAAAAATGAATTGGAGAATGGTAAACAAATAGACGTTATTTTCACAGATTTCGCTAAAGCATTTGATAGAGTTCAGCACTCTATTCTAATTAATAAGCTCAGTCTAATGGGTTTTCATTCTTCACTCTTGTCTTGGCTTAGTGAGTACCTTTTAGGTCGTAGCCAAAATTTATGCATCGGAAAGACGATCTCAAAAGCAATAATTAATCATTCAGGTGTGCCACAGGGTAGCCACCTTGGGCCGTTGTTATTTATTCTTTTCATCAATGATCTTCCCAATTTTATACAGTACTCAGAATGCCTTATGTATGCTGACGATGTTAAGATTTTTAAATCTGTAAGCTCTCTCAGTGATCAATGGAGTTTACAAAGTGACTTAAATAGTCTGCACTCGTGGTGTATGCTAAATAAACTGAATTTAAATTTGTCAAAATGCCACATAATGTCATTTTATATGGTAAGATCTCCAACGTTTTTTGATTACTCAATTTTATGCAACGCCTTGATTAGAGTAGATTCTAAATCTTATCTAGGTGTACTCTGTGATAAAAAGATGTCATTTTCAGGTCATTATGACAACATAATCAGCAGGGCTAATGCTACGATGGGATTCGTTAGACGCAACACTAGGGAGTTTGCTGACCCGTATAACTTAAAGACTCTTTTCATTTCCATTATAAGATCAATACTTGAGTATGGGTGTGTAATATGGGACCCATTTTATGAGTCGCATAGTACAAGATTGGAAAAAGTTCAAAAACGTTTTACTCGTTTTGTTGTGAAAAAACTAAATTGGAATTTTATGCCAGAGTATAGCTCCCGATGTGCACTTATTGGGCTTAAATCATTGAGTTCTAGAAGAAAATATTTCCTAATAACTTTTGTTCGAGATCTTTTAATGAATAATATTAACTGTGCGCCAATCCTCGCCCATCTCAATATTTATGCTCCGGAAAGACACTTAAAGCAAAGAGATTTTTTTTACATTCCGCACCATAGAACTAACTATGGCCGGAGTGATCCGATTTTAAACATGTGCACTGTCTATAACAGTGTAAGTGCTCGTATAGATTTCACTCAAAATAGAGAGGCATTTAAGCAAACTGTATTGAGTATTGTATAAATCTTTAACTTTATATTCCTATAATAATTTCATTATAATTATTGTTTAAGTGTAATTTTTGATGTAATAAATAGACTGTTAAACATTATTGTCGATAGTTTATGAATAAATAAATAAAAAAAAACATAAAATTTTGGGAGGGTTGAAAGTAATTTTTGGGATATAGTATTATTGCTTAGAATTTCGCGTACAATTCGAATATGCCATACAATTTTTTCGAAAATTTAGCTCCGAACAAATTACTCCGCCCAAATGTACAAGGCGACCGTAGCCTAGTGGGTATAGTGCGTGGCCCCTAAGCTAAGGAAATGCGGTAGCCCGGGTTCAATTCCAGCTCAGACAGAAAGTTTTTTCAATTGAATTAATTTTTCTGTTCGGTCGTCACCTCTCTGTAGACCTCAGAGAGTAAAAATTGCCATGTAAAGCTTCTTGAGAACATAAGCCGTTCGGAGTCGGCATAAAACACGTAGGTCCAGTTCTTGGTCATTTGTGATCAAACATTTAATAACAAGCACAACACAATTGATCAATGGAAGCTAGGTCAAAGTCGTTCCAAGGGCTGAAATGGCCAGTTTATTTTTATTTAAATGTACAAGTATTCTGAATGTTAAAAATCCAAAATCGACGATGAAAAATTTTCAGAATTAATTTTAAAAAATTTCTACCGTTCATATTCATAACGGCATTTTGGTGACCTTTAAATTTCTTTGTTGTTTAATATTTATGTTGTCTAAAACCAGTGGATAGTATTTACACAGAATAGCTCAAGACTGAATAAAACCAGCGTTAGTTTATGCTGAGTTAAAAAAAAACCCTTAACAATTATTTAAAATCAGTACAAACATTTTTTCTCCACTAAAAATAATTACCGAAAAAAATTTGAAAAAATGATTTTTTTGTTGAATTTAACAAAAACTAAACGTATATAAACTAAAAATATTCATATCAGCACGATCTTTTTGTAGACCGATTTGACAAAGAATGTCTGATAATTATTTGCCTATATATCTATTAGGCCAATTTTCACTCCGTTATTTTTGAATTTTATTATTGTACATTACTCCAATATTATCAACCATTAAAATGAGTCAAACTGCAGTTAAAAGAGGACTTCTATCACAGAGAACACAAGTTCAAATCCCAGTTCGAAACAACTACACCATCTTTTTGTGTATTCATCGAAGCCTTTTGCTTATGAGCTGAGCTGTGTTATCAAAAATATTTTATTAACCCAGCACTTTTTCCCAGAATATTTATCTAATAATGTTTCATTATTGAATAATAATTAAAAACCATTCTCCAAGATTGAAATTACGATGTAGCCTAAAAACTTTTGGCTTAACACAGCACTAAGCTTCCGAACTTTTCCTGATTGCGCACATTAAATGTTGTTATTTGTCTTTTGCCTAAACTGCTACTCTTTCCTTTTAATGGTGTTTTAATCTTTAATAAATTAGATGAAATTGTTTTTGAATCCTTAGGCTGCAGGATAGAGAATAACTAATTACTCTGAAACTCATAAAATTATCTACTCTTGCTGAAAAAAAACCACAACTTATTATGTGACTTTTTTTCAAATCGACTTAAATTGATATTTTTGTTGCTGCCAAGCAACTTTTCTAACTTAGAAACATCAGAAGACAAATCAACAAAATTGCCAATCTACGAGCCATTCTAGCAGCATTCATAACCGCAACATTTTAGCATTGTTAACCCTTTGAACCCTTTGTTAACCCTTTGGTTGCTAGTCGCTTTGACTTTTTGCCTTAGCAACGAGCTTTGTTATTTATTTCTGTAATCAGTTTTGACATTATTTTCTTTTATTTATTAACTTATGCCTTTGAATTTCATGTTCTTTTAGCAGCACTTTGCATCACCAAAAGCAGAAAGAAACAACAGCGGTAGCAGAATTTTCAAATTTATTTTCTCTGTTTGTGGTTTCAAAATATTTGAGTGCCACAGTCAAAGAGAATATTTAGGGGTATGCAAGGATAAGGCTTATACATAATTATGTTTAACTAAATAGCTCGATGGTACAGTAATTAATGAATTGCGGCTATCTCGCTGTTTACTTTGATTTATAAATGAATTCAATTCAATTAGCTGAAGCTTAAGCTTATAATATTAATTAGTAAAAGTTGGAGTGTTTTTATTTTAAGCTGCTAATAATTTGATTTTTCGGAAAAATAAAACAAATAAATAATTGTTGTTCTTTTCTTATAATAATAATGAGCAAGCATGACCAAATAAGTGTCATATGTGACTTGGCCATTTTTTGTTCAAGTTTCGTACTCTTCACAATTTTACAAGGGCGAAATAGCTCCGTGCACTAAAAGTAAGCTAATATGTTAATTTTTTGGGTAGTACTGTGTACATCATTGATGCTCAAACGCACAAAAATGTGCAGATAAGCTTTTATGCTTTCACACGTAAGTAAAGTTTACGCATACAAAAAAACAACCCCAGTTCGCTCTGGCACTTCAAGCCGTGAAGACTGCGTCACCTAATTTCTTTAATACACGCAAAAAAATGTATGCATGAACTAGAAAATGTCTTATCAATTAGGACAGTAAATGTATTTTTCGTGTAAGTAATTTAATTCAAAATGATTTCTGCTAATGATCAAATGAAATATTTTTTTATAATGAATGCTTTTAATGAAGCGCAATGATTGCTTTGTTACACATCATACGTTAGCACAAGAAAATTTTTTTTAGAAAGGAATTATAGAAAATCACATGAAGTGAATGATTCCTATTGCGAGGAAGAGAGAACAACATTTTTCCATAGATTACAAAATGTTTTTTAACCCAATTAACAGTAAGTATGAGTACCCTTAAGATTTTTGATCAATTCAAGGCAAAGCCATTTAAAAGTTTCACGTGTATTTAATAAGAAATTAAAACATCGACTGTGCAACAGAAAGCTTGCACAATTGATTTTTTAAGTGCCAATTTAACCAGTTCTAGTTCTTTATTATACCCTATCCAATGCATTCTTCTGAAGAAAATTAACATTTCGTGAAGGCAGAAAAGCACTAGTGCACCCTTAAACTATAGCTATACTGGTCTTGTGGGAACCAATTGGGTAAATTTTCTCTAGTTTAGTACTTCTTCCCATGCACAAGTATATTCAACCCAAATGTTGGTACATGGGATTTTTTTTATCATGGCAACGATTTCAGCGTTCTAGAAAAAGTAGGCGACATTTTTAAATGCTTAATAAATTCATTTAATAAAAACCATTAACAATAATATTTCCTCTAAGTGGTGAAACTGAAACATTCAGGCCTTCCTCACATAAAAACAAAAGACGTTTTCCACACAGCTTCGGCTTTGGTGACGCATCTTCAAATTCTTCGAAATGCCGTTCTTCTTATGCTTCTTCTATCACAACCTCAAAAGACTTAAGTGTTCTAAATAGTATGTATCAGAGCAAAATTAGACAAGGTAGTGTTAGGGCAGAGAGCCGGTGACCGAAACTGTCAAAACGAAGTTAACATTTCATAAAAAGTCTGCAACCAATGAGAATGCAATATGAAAGCAAAAATTGGAAAAAATACCAAAATGGCTTAGTTTGATAGTTGTGGTCACTAAGAAAGAGAACACATTCTGCCATAAAACTACCTTGTCTAGTTCTACTATGGTGTGTATACAGAAATCAACGCAAGAGCTGCGCAAACATGTCTGTCTCACTTATATTTAGGGTTGCCGGCACTCACAAATCGGTACGCAATGAAATTGGTACACATACAATTATATGCTTCATACGAAACTCTATCTCCATTTACACTAGTAATTGAATATCTGGTAAAAGAACTGGTACCTTTTTGAAAATTTATCCGAACCGTTCTGAAGCTTCCCAGACGAAAAACAAAGCAGGCCTGCCGTTGGAAGGGATGTGGAAGTTTATAATTTTAATGCTTAGTTTTCAAGTCGTCTTTTTGAAATTTTACAAAACTTCCTCTGTACTTCTAAGTGAGGTACATTAGCAAAAGTATCATGTATGCTAATGCAAAATTTCGGGTAATTTTAAAGGACAACAACTTCAATATTTTCATGATTGTTGTAATTCGCCGACACTTTGTGTTTTCGCCGAAGCAATTTTGATAGCAACAATATTATTTCAACTCCATCACAATAGTGCGAATGGCTCAGTTGGCTGGGGCTTTAGTTTTTATTCTTGTCTTTTGAAATCTTGAGTAGTGGGCTCAAATCCTTGCAGAGACATAATAGTTTTTTTTTCTATAGGCATGCCCTAGGACGGCATGTCTGTCAAATAGACTGCCGTAGCAGCAATCTCGTGGTATGAATACAGAATAATATCGTGTGATAAATGCAGCATTAATGCCGTGAGATGCATGCAGTATTGCTGCTACGGCAGTTCACTTGGCAGACCTACCGGCCTAGGACATAACTATAGAAAAATATATAAGCGTGTATGGAGGCGAGCATGTCTTCTTACCTTCCGAGGTATCTTGCCGGCAGACATACAGCAGGGCTTCTTTTACAACTGGGTTAAAGCTCTCTAACACAAAAACAAAAATGTCGATGTTGTAAAATGAACACCACTGGTTAGGGTTCGGACTTGGAAATTCGTAAATCGCAGTAAATTTTGAAAAAAAACGCAGTAAAACGAGCTTTTTCGCAGTAGTTTTTTTGTTTTTTTTTTATTTACAACCATGTACGTACATTTACTACTAATGTATGAACATTTTAAACGAATAACATTATATACACTTAACTATATACTTTATATTTGCATGTTGCAGAAACATATTTCTTACTGATTCAAAATATATTTGCCGAAGACAAATTCAATCACGGTCTTTAAAAATTGGAAAAAACTTATGTAGAACTTTAAAATAATTGTTTTTATTGCAATGACAGCTTCATCTGACAAACTACTTTCTTCTGTTTTAAAGTTTAGACCACAGTATATAGATGTAATGTACAGATGGGACCTTGAAACTGCATTTTCATAATCAACATCAATGCTCAAGGGAGAGTTGTCTAAAGTGGGACCGGTTTTGATTTTTCATCATAATTTTTCACAATTAAATTATTTTCGAGAGCCAAATATATCAATGGATTGGCTTTTAAAATGTCTATATTTTTGCTAAATACAGTTTTTAGTTTTGTTGGAAAGTTTCATTACATTTTTCCAAAAATCTAAAAGGCTTAAGATCGGCTCCAGAAATTGTTGTCTTCTAACGTGGGACTCTATCATACATTCAATAAATTCACAGAAAGCGTAAAGTAATTGAAATGAAAACTCCAAATAATGAATATTTTTTTATTCAAAGAAATTTTTTTTCTGCATTTGAACAGAAATCAATAATGACAAAATTCACTGCCAAAAATGTTGCAAAAAATTTTTTTCTGAAATTTTGTTTCTCCAATGAAAAGTTATGACGCTTCAAAGCTACACTGTCATTGTCAAAACATTGGTGATGCCTGTGGAAAATATCGGAGAGAATTTCGAGTCCCACTTTAGACAACTCTCCCTTAAATATTTCTAAAATATCACAAAAATAACCATTAAAATGTTTGTAGCTAATAAATCGCAGTAGATTTAGAAAAACCGCAGTGACGCAGTAAAACCATAAATTTTGCTAAGAAGCGCAGTAGATCTACTGCAATTGCAGTAAAGTCCGAACACTGCCACTGGTGTACATACAAAATTAAACAACAAATCGCAGCATACTTTACGGGTAAGGGATATTCAAGCTCAGTAACATGAAGGGGTTGTTGTATTCGCTATATTAAATTTTACTAAAGAAATTCTTGAAAGGCTAAGCCTTGATGCTTAGGAAGTATTTTTTTTTTCTCGAAATGATATTTATTGTTAACAAATAAAAAAACAATGTGCTCGAAAGCTGCGTAGTTTTTTATGCAATATTTAAATTAAAGTTCAACACAAATAATATTTTTGTCTTGATCTACTTGCTAGGTGAAGAAAATACAAATTATAACGAAAATTAAAATGTGCAACTAACCAAAAATGTTTGCCAATAATTCCTTTAGATAGAAACTTTTTTCATTCAATTCAATTCAATTCAGTTTAAGTATATTTGATTAACTAATGTTAAAAGACTGCTTCATCTAAACATCATTTGAAGAAATGATAATTGCATGGTTTATACCTTCTCTTAACAAAATTTTTTTAACTTTATTTTTTAAAGATAAAAACACCAATAAGAATGGATGCTACAGGGTTAAAATAATTCACAAAATTTTTCTTGTAAAATTTTACTTTAGCTCCGTAAACACAAAAACTATATTTAAGGTATATATTTAGAAGTGTTCTTACTCTTTATTTTCCTAAATTTCTAAAATTACAGTGAACTTTTTAATTTCCTATTAAAAAAAATTAGAATTCGACCATGACTTCGTGAACTGTTAGCACTTTTAGCACCTGCGATTGGTTTTTTAAAATACTTATATTCATATTTAAATACTGAAACTTGCAATTTTGTCGACAATTCGGGAAATCTTTCTATGAATTAAAATATTTATTTAAGTTGCGTTATCGCCCTCACTTCAACATCCTTTGGTGTTCAAAATATAGCAAAAAAAAAAATACCACCAAAGGACTCACTGTACCCGAAAACACTTATATACATATTTTCATGCCAATCGAATTAGTGGTTTTGGATTTTTTTGTGATTTTTTAAATATTTGTACTATTTTTTGAGGGTTTTGTAGTATAGCGCTCTCTCGTGTTTAAGATGTAGCCAAACATATAGCAACAAATGACTTATCTTACCCGCAAACAGCTTTATACAAATTTTCATGCCAATTAGACGAGCTGTTTAGGACATTTTCGTGATTATTTGAAGATAGTCAGCGCCCTCTATTGTTTGAGATAAAGCAAAACAAATAGTGCCAAAATTATCACGATATTTTAAAATTCCTACACACTAATTAATATAAATGCTAGTTGGATGAGTGGCTTAGAATTTCCCATCGGTCTCCAAAGTATTGAAGAAAAAAAAATAGCAACAAAAGACTTATTGAAATGGAAAATTTTTATGCTAATTGGATAAACGGTTTATGAGTTTCGGAAAGATTTGTACTAAAGCACCCTCTGGTGCTCGAGATAAAGTCAAGCAAATAGCATCAAAACCATCACGTTACCATGAAATCTCTAAATACGAATTTTCATGCTAATTGTAAATTTAAGCAGCTAAGAACCTTTTCCTGATTTTTTAAAATACTTGTACTACAGCACCCTCTGGTGTTCAAAATATAGCAAAACAAATAGCACCAAAAGACTCATTGAAAACACCTCACATAAACACCTTTATACAAAATACCACGCAAATCGAATAAGTGGTTTAGGATATTTTCGTGATTTTTGAAGATATTTGTACCCCAACGCCCTCTTGAGATAAAGTACAAGAAATAGCACTAAACCATTATCGTACCCTAAAATTACTATATACAAATTTTAATGCTAATCAGATGATTGTTTAACCCTTTATAAGACAGAGCTGGGAAAAATATATAGGAGTTAAGGAGTAATTAGTGAAGTTCAAAGAAGATGGTGTTAAGGAGTAAATAATACGTGTAATTTCTTTTTTAACTCTTCAATCAGAATCCTTTGATTAAAGTGTACGTTTTACATATAATGTACTATATAGTATAACAAAGAAAAATAAATCTGAAAACTGTCAAAGGTTAAAATTGGAAAAGCTTTACAGACCAAGTAACGCGGGGAAATTATTAATGAAAAAAAATCGTACAGCCTGCAAAACCTCTACGTTTTTGTTAACCAAAAAGTGCTCATATAAAATAAATAATGTTACTCATACGTCGTGGGCAACTAACTTTTAAGCCGCATCTCAAATTTAAGCTATTAAAGCTCTTTAATTTCTCGAAAGTAGTTCTATTAATATCCCAAAAGCTGCTTAAATCTTTTGCAAAATCCAAAATCAATAAATTTGAAAAGGTATAGCCTTTGGCCAAGTTTATTTAATCGCTTTTTCTATGGAAAAAATGAAAAGAGCCGCATATTTTTTCTACTTCTGCTTTAGCTAACGACATCGTGCTGTTGCCTCAATAAATATCAACAGTTTGGTGTCATTTTTATTAATGGACTTGCACTCAATATCCTGTTACAACAGCGGCTTGTTTTTCTTGTTTAGTGCAAGAGTACTCGTGCGCCTGTGTTTGTTTGAGTGAGTGACTGACTACTTGTGAGTTAGCGGTTTTACGTCACTTGCAGCCCAGAGTCCATTTAAAATGCTCGTGTTTCTTTTAATGCATTTTTGCAACAGAAGCAAAACAAATATAAAAATTCACACAGAAAAATAGTGATGTTTCAGTTTAACAGGCAAATATCATAGATAAAGAATGGCGTTCAATTTTATTTTAGTTTTTTTATAGTATTGTAGGCGAGACAACTTATTAATGACAAAAGAATATTTTGTTAAGATACAATGTTGAAACTGTTTGTTTTCAACGGCAGCTTGAGTTATTTCTACAATATAAAAGCTAAAATGCTTGACGTAAGCAAATAAAGCATGAAAGAATTCTTGAGAATTAAGAGATCAAGACATTAAAAATAGATTTAATTTGCTTATACTTTAAGCATTCCAAAAAAATAAGTTGTATATCACTGATTCTTGAGCATTTGTATTTAATTCTTTAGACAGTATTTTCCTTTTTTTATATTTTTATAACTATTAGTAAAAAGTTTTTGTTTTTAAGATCAAGCTTATTTCAAAGTACAACAAACATTTAATAGAAAAGTTCTTGTGAAATAGTCACACTTGCCGCCAAATCGCCCACCGGTTCTATTGCTCCACATCCATAATCAGCACTGTTTGGAAAATTTTCGAGTAAAACGCTCTGCAGGCCGTAAATGAGTTTTGCCACGTTAAAATTGTCAACCCAAAAAGGTCACAAAGTCTGTATTTTCGGCAAAACTTTTGATTGCGATTTATTGGCAAGCTTCTATTAATAATGTTAAAATTAACATTTTTAAGCAAAATGCTAGAAGACATAAAAAACAAATGTCCAAACCATAACACTTCTAATTCCATATTCAAAAGCTTTGGTTGTTTGTACATCATTTCACAATTTTTTTTTAGACATCTAACCAAAGTTTAAGCAATGTCTTTTTAAAGTTTTTTCCCCACTGAAATAAGTTTTATTTTCTTTAGAATTCGGAAAGTTTTGACATAATTTATGAACAGATTGTTTTCAAAATTAAGCTACAAATATAGAAAATTGTTAGAAAACAGCGTAACAATGCATATAAAATTTGTCCTTTCGCCAGCCTAGCAGCATTTCAATAAAATATATTCATTGCATATAAAATGAGCAAACATATGAATTCAATTAAATTGATTCGAAACTGCAACAAGAAGGCATTCTGCGCAACTACAAGAAAACTTGCTAAACTTGAAGAAACTTTAATTGCTTTAAACTGTAGAATGTCATGGTCAGTAGTCATGGAAAACCGTGCGCGTGAGTGCAATTGTAATATTGTTGTAGAGTGTGGTGTTGGTGGGGTTGATTGTGGTAATGGTGGTGTTGGTGTTAGTGGTGATGGCGGTGCTGTTGACAGTATGAATAACTCAAGTCTACAAACTTTGTAAATATTACACGCTACAATTCGTGCCTGTGCGAGCCACAAACTTGCCACCACCTCCCTCACTGACTAGCGGTTGTCTGCCCCGATGAATTAGTTTGACTCAAATGCCATCGACTTGTTTGAAATAACAAGATTGCTGACAAATTTAGCTCGGCTTTCTCTAGGGCCACCAGCTTGAGAAGTTTTCAAATTAATTTTAAACTTCTTATTAACTTACAGATGTTCATCTAAGTTTAGCATAGTTCACTACTATTTGTGTTAACTTATTAGGAAAACATGTTTTGCTTAGAAGGTTCGGGCAAATATGATGCTGAACGGTGAAGTTTTGAGTTGAGTAGAATGTTTTTTTTTTCAAACAACGCCATTATTTCAAAGTTTTAAGCTAGATCGTCTTAAAATTTAAGCTTATTATTTAAAAAATAAGTTTAAAGTTTAGTTATAAGGGTTAAAGGGGTATAAAAAGCATAGCCAGAAAAGGAATATAAAATCCAAAAGCATTTGTTTAATTAGTTTATAGAAGTTTTTGTGCAGATAATATCATAACTTATTCCTTGGAATAGTCAATCGTAAACGAACCATATTTTGTACGTTTACGTGTTCATGATAAAGTTTGCTAAAATTATTTTTTCTTAATTCATTTATGAACATTTCGTGATCAAAAACTCGTTTCTAGCATTAAATCATTTGTGAATTAAGACAACAAATAAAAATGCTCCTATGAAAAAAATAATGTCACTCATACGTCGTGGGCAACCATGTATTAAGTAGCAACTCATATTAAAGCTTTTAAAGCACTTTTATGTATAGCAAGCTGAGCTCTTTTTATCTAAAAAGCAGCTTAAAATTTTTGCAAAGTCCAAAATTAATAAATTTTGAAAAAGTATGGTTTTTTTTTTAAAAGCTGTCTTTAACGTTTATTTTATTAAAAGTATAATTTCCAGAAGTTAAATCCGATAACATTCTAATAAAAAATCACATTGAACAGTTTTGTTTCCATAAATTAAATATCTTGTTGAAATTTTAAATATGTTTAATGAAAGAAAACAGAGGGATTACAAACTTAATACGTATATAAGGAAAAATTCCGGCAAAGTATAAACTCGTTCCTTATGTCCTCTGCGATTCAAGTTCGCTGGCATTACCATTTGGCTAGTTATACTGTTGAAATAAAATGAACTTTTTATGATATTCACTTATTAAAATATTGCCAAAAAGTGCCCGTAAAAGTACAATTAAGCTTATTGAAATATTTCAACAAAAGTGTCCGTAATTATATAAAATTATTTTTTCATTTTTTAATAAAAAAAAAAACAAAAAGCATCATGACTGATTTATTTCAGTACTCTTTTCTTGAATTGATTTCACAAGTTATCATGAATAAGTTTCATTCTAATGCTTAAACAAATATGCTACCAAATTAGTACTTGTTTTTTGCTTAAGTAAAGATAAAAAGCATCGTTTATTACCCTTTTGAAAACTCGTTCAAATTAATGATCAGAAACAGTTTTTTCTTGGATTCAAAAATTAATCTTTTCTGCGTCTTTATATCTGCTCAATGCATTTGTTTTCTTGAAATTATGGTTGACAGTTTTTTAAGACCCGGCGCTGCTGTCAATATATTTAATATTTACACAATATGACATATGCATATTCAACCATATTTGTGAAAGCAAAAAAAAAAGGGACAAAAAAACATTCAGAAAATTTTTAAACTAAATAATATTAACCCGAAAAAGTAGACAAAACCCTTACCTGTCGCCAAACCTTTGAATATAGTTCACTGGGATCATGTCTAAATAGCATTAATTAAGCCTGTGATCATTTCGAAGCATATAAGGCTCTCGCATAAGGCCATGAAATGCATTTGTGCAATCTGCTTAAAAATGCTGCCGCCTGATGTTAGTAAAATTGCAACAATTTGTTGACCAACTAGTCGGATGATTTGATTTGGTAGCTGATTGCAGCTGTCTGTGGTTGGTCAATAGCAACGGATTTAAACAGTATTACGTATGCGTTGCGTAGGATGTGTGTGTGTAGAGGTTATGTATCTAACGGATTCATTGCAACACCAAACATGCTGTCCAAATTAGCTTGACTGCT
Organism: Dichetophora obliterata; assembly: GCA_963920525.1. Classification (NCBI taxonomy): domain Eukaryota; kingdom Metazoa; phylum Arthropoda; class Insecta; order Diptera; family Sciomyzidae; genus Dichetophora; species Dichetophora obliterata. Next base: position 35,036,025 of record OY986438.1, read on the forward strand.
TCATCAAGCAGCTATAAATAGTTGTTGCTGTTGCTATTGCATTTCAAAACAACGCGTTCACGCATAAAAGCCTCATCAACGTTCAAGAGTGATTGAATCACGGAAATGATGAAAATAATTTGACCAACCCTTGGATTTGGTTGGTTTTCATTAAAGCTTACATATTTGATATGTTTTGTGCACTTTGCACTTTATAAAGTAATGTGTAGAAAGGGCAAAAATGAAACTAGGTCAAGTTTTGCGTTCGTAGAACGTTGCTCATAACTAGCATAAATAACCTTGAAAGCGCCAAGCAACCGAGAAAAATGTGACATTTGCACTTTATTCAAATACAAAAAAGGAACTCATGTGAATGTCTGTATAAGAATGTGTTGTTGCTGAAAATTGCATTTTATATGCTAAGAATTAACATAGAAATGATGAAGGGGCACCGCAAAATTAGAAAGAATAAATTTCTGCCAAAGCTTTTTAGAAAGTCAAGTGAAAATTATTCAAAAAAGCTTATGTAAAACAGATTTTAGGTATAAAAGTAGAATAGTGAATAAAATGCTAGAATTCTTAAAGAGCCGAACAAAATATGTTTGAAGAATAGTACAATAGTATAAAAAATAAATAGTAGCAGCAGCTACAATATGTTCATAAATAACAATAATTTAGAAAAATAATTTAACATTCAAAGTAGTAAGAACTAAGGAGTTAAGAAAGAAAGTTTATTATAAGATTTGGGGACAATAAGTTACTCTGAAATGTATTGTTTCAGTAGCAAACTATCTTTGAAATACAAAAATATATATAAATATTTGAAAATAATGTTTTTAATAAATATTTTTTAGAACGAAAAGATCAAAAAGAGAAAAATGTGGGGCTGTAAAACTAAAAAAAAAAATTTATTTTCAACTGAATACTCAACAATTGAATGTTAACTTGATGCGAACAGTAGAGGAGAGGCTCGCAAGTTGCCTTCACTGGTGTATTTAAACATTCTAGCGGTGTCATAACCTAAACTGTGTTTGATGTCCATATCAAAAAAAATACACAGAAAAAAGAGCCATGTTTTAAAATTGAGCATCTTTTTTGTGCAAGTTTGATGTAAATTGTACGGCGGAGTTACAGGTTGCAAAAAATTGATTGACAAAAACGTCGAAAATTATTTTTTACGAAAATTCATATCTCAAACATTTCTAACTGAATGTAAAGTCTGAACTATCTATCGTTGGAAAGACTTCATTCTAAAAATAATTTTGGGAAATTCTTGTGATTGAAGGTTCCATCACTTGTGGTAAGGTACTTGGTTTTAAAGTAAGGGTTCAAGGAATACCACTTAAAAATTTTTAATAATTTTTCTAAAGCTATTAAAATTACCTTTAAGGTAGGGGCTTAATGGTCTAAAGAGATATGATTATTTTAACATCTAAACACAAGTATTTTTTTATTAACAAAGGAATTTCTTAACCGAATTTTAATTTTGAGCAACCGTTGGAAAGGTAATTAAAACACTTAAATCTAATCATTATTTTGAGAAATTTTAGTGGTTGGGGGTTGTATCCTTTGTGGTAAGGTAATTGTTTTTAAAGTAGGGGTTCAAGGAACACAATTTAAAAATTAATAATAAAATAAATTAAAAGTAACAGGTAAAGCTGGCAAAATTACCGTTTCAACAATTTAAAAATTAGGGGGATTCATAGGTTCATGAGATTTGAATATTTTAATATCTTAACAAAAATTTAAATTAAATAATATTTTTGCGTAGATGTTAAAATTACCATATCGCATGAACTCAGAAAAAAAATTAAACTCTGCTTTCCGAAAAATTGTTTATCATGAGAGGCGTTTAAAACAAATGTTGAGGTTGAAAACATAATAGGACCATCTTATAGTACATTTGGTTCATCTAAGAATCGCCTTAGAGGAAATAACAGCTATGAACTGTTTTTAGAAATTTTCTTCATTTATTTAGTTTTTTGTGTGTGGGGGGGGGGGGGGGGGGTGGTGAGAAGGAGAGAGTGTCAAAAGCTGACTGAAAAAAGTGCTTATGTTTAAAAGAAATGTTGGTAGGATTAATAATAGAGCCAGCTCATACGCTTATCTCCTTTAGAGGCTAATTCGGGAGCGATATAAGCTCTGTTGAAAACATTTTCGTTAAGCGGTGCTTCCAGTGAAGCTACGGAATGACAAAGATTGTGTTAATTTTTATGCGATTTTATTAAAGGGTTTATCCCAGCTAGCACAAAAAGGTTGTCAAAGTGTCGTGAATACAGATATAAATCGTAATTGTAACGTAATTATAACTGAAAAAGCAGATATTTTACGTTTATTTTGTAACAAATTAGGTTGTAATTAGGTGAAAAATGTATTATAATACTGTTATAAATGTGTTGTTGGTACAAACTTAAATTTCACGACACAAGATGAAACATACTTGAAACATCCAAAAAAGTTTTTATTGTGTTATCCTTACGTTACAATTTAGGTAAAATAACGTGAATGTAACAAATATTTTGTTTTATTGAAGTTATTTTTTGTTATAGTTTGTTTCAGTTTTTCTAACAAGGAAGGAGTACTGATGACATAAATATTCCTGATTGAAAAAAAAATAAGTTCTTCAAAAGTTTTAAAATGCTTTGCATACACAATTCCTTTATAAAATTTTCATTAAACCAGTGATAATTTTTTGGAGTGTACTTTAAAAGTCAAAGTAAAAAGATGTGAAAATAAATTGAAAATATGAAGAGTAATAAACTAAATTTTACAACAAAGGCCATTTTGTCGATGAATGTTTGTGTTTTACCTCTAGAAAACTCACGCACCACCCAAAAAATAAAAATTTTTAAAATAATTTGAAAATAAGAAATATTTCGAGTTTTTAATTTCCGCGTAATAATATTTAGTATATAGCTAAATACATTTTTTAAGTACCTAGTGTCATATTGCACTGAAACTTCTAACAGAAAATAATAAATACTAAAGAAAATCGTATTTAAATTTATTCTAATCAAAATTCATAGTGTAGAAAAAAAATCAAATATGGCGAGTATGAAGTTTTTAGACACCTTTTTCCAAAGTTCTTGCAACTGAATAATAACCTCAATACATAGTTCTTGCAACTAACTAAATATCAAAAGCTACAAATATTTTTTTAAAGTTGTTTCAACTGAATAATAACCTTAATGCAGCATTAACTTAAAACAATTTTATTCAAAACTTCTTGCAACTGAATTATAACTCCAATACAACGTTCATGTTACTAATTACATTATACAAGTTGCAATGGTTTTTTCTAAAGTTCTGGCAACAGAATAATAACCTCAATACATCGTTCTTATATCAAGCAGAATTTTATAAGTTACAAGTATGTTTTTTAAACTTGCATCAACTGAATAATAACCTTAATACAGCACAAGTTTGCAATGATTATTTTCAATGTTCTTGTAACTTAAAAAAAACCTCAACTCAATGTTATTTTTCCTAACTACATTTTTTTAGTTATAATAATTTTTCCTAAAGTTGTAGCAAGTGAATAATAACCTCAATACAGCATAAAATTGCAATGACTATTTCCAATGTTCTTGTAACTGAATAAAAACCTCATTTCAACCTTCTTGCAACAAAACAAATTCTAATAATTTCACAATGATTCATTGCCATTCAACGAAAAATTTGTTCAATTTGGTGGTCTCGTTGAACGCTGAAATAAAACAAAAATGGATTACATGGTAGTAGAAGCCTTCACAAAGAAATTGACAAGCAACACAGAATATGTATTTTGTGAACAATAAAATTTATATTTTGCTTATGGCATTTTAGTGCATCACAGCATCAAAGACTTCCCTATAACTTAATAAAAACATGTTCAAGCTGAAGTTTTGAACATTTAGTTGTTGTGATATTGATATAACTTAATATAAACATAAAGCAACTTAGTCGCATCTAGGTTGCTAACTCGTTACTGTATTTGTTACAATTACAATACACAAACATTATATTATAGGTGCTACAAAAGGAAATGTTGTAATAATGTTAATTTAACGTAAAAATTACTTATTTTTTTCAAAACTTTATGAAACATTTTTACAACAAGTGCATTTATTCGTAACATAATTAACACAGTAGTTTAACTTATTTGCAACAAAACGAATGATTTGTTACAAATTACTCATTTGAAACTTTAACGAAACTCATTTGCAACTACATTTGTTTGAAAAACTGGAATACCACCGAATTATAACATATTTATGTTTCAAATCGAAATCGTTGCTTGCTGGGATGTTATGTAAGGTAAAGAAACTTCAACGCTACAAAAATGACAAACGAGTGCTGTCATTTTCGCTATACATCTTTAATGTTCTTTTTTCTCAAATCTATGCTAGAGATCCTTTAGCATTCATTTTAAGCTAAACTTAAGTTAGTGTTAATTTTTGCTTACTTCTTTACAGACAGTTTCGACCGCTGAATTTCGACCGCAGGCGATACTAATACATGTTATTCTTCAAAATTCTGTGACCCGTTGGTTATGTTGTAACTTTACTTCCACTTAATTCAAGGAATATAATATGAACCATGCCAAACATGATTTCGATGACATGATTCTGAATGTTGTCATACCATTTTGCAAAACTAATTTTTAATGGCAATTTTTACTAATTTTTTATGTACACAGCCAGAATATAAAATATCAATGAAATTTTACCATGTAAATTTAATTTTATAAAATTTCATGTATGCAAATGAAATATTTTAAAATTATTATTCTAAATTCGCTCTTTTTAATAAAGTTTTTCTTTATTTTCAGTAAATTTTAAAGAAGTGCCAACCTGCAAGCCAGAATTTAAAGGCGTTGATTTTAGATACTTTTGCAAATTTTCTGTAAAATATTAAATGATTTCGAGCTCAATATAATGGCTTTTTATTTATCTTACCAACATATGCAAACATTCCCTATCAGTATTTTTTGTCACGAGTTATGATTAAAAAAGCTATAGGGTGACAACCTGCAAGCCTCTTCAATATTTCTTGCATCGATACATGTAATACATTCGTGTAGGTTTGTAATAAAAATATATTTAAACTTAATTTAAGTTTTCTAGGAGCAGTGATTCAATTTTTCGAAAAAATCTTAATTGTTTACATCAAAAATAGCGCATTTTTAGAGAGTATATATTTGTTTCAGCGTCAGAACAATTTTAAAGTCACTATAGTCCAATGTTTGAAGAACAGCTTGATTCAAATACAGCTTATACTAAAAAATTGTATAATTAATATGACTAAATAATAAATGAGGAATAAATACATATTTTCTTAAATGTTATAAATTTTCAAATGCAATTTTTTGTTATTTGTTATTTCTGTGTAATAAATATTTGCTTGAATGCAAAAAAAAATTAGCTTTATCTTTTAAAAATGGAAGAAATTTTTCACACATTCTCAATTCGATAATTCGATAGTTTCGACCAAAATTAAACTTTGAGTAACTTTTGTGCCATACCGTTAGTTTTGTGACACTCAACTTGGTGATATCAGGTGGCATCGTAGTCCTAAATGGATTAGGTTGCAGCTATGTAATGTCTTGGGTGAATTTTGATAAAAAAAGTAATGGACTACAACCAAACACTTCTATTTTATGGTTAATAAAGCAATGTCGGGTAAGTTGAGACATGTTAAGGTTTTTTGCCAATAGGTGTGTAAGAATGAACTATTTTCAATTTGTTTTTGGTACATTCATAAAGTTTGACAATTGGCGCAACTTTTGGCATCATAAGATTAATAGGTATCTTATAAAAAAAAATGTTTCTTTTGACTTTGAAGCATTATGAAAAAAATGGGGTGATTTGAGAAAAGTGGGGTGATTTCAGAGAAAACAGAACCGAATAAAATTGAAATTTAAATGGCGTGAAGTCTTTATTTTATGATCAGAAATGACAAATAGAACATATAGAACAAATCCAAAAACTTTTTGTCATATTGGCAGATTTGAGAATTACTTCACATTTTCACTCCATTCCAGCAAAATTTTTAATGCAAATGTGACATGCATTCTTAAGGAAACTGCTTCCAGAAGACATTCTATAAATAAAACTGCGCTTCTTCTAAGCCTTTTAAAGAAGTTATTCTAAGAGGCATTTTTATAAACTACTTCCGGAAGACATTCAAATGGCATTTAAATTAAATTAAAGTACAAAAATTGTATATAATTATAATATATGTTTTAGATATTTTCCGTGGGATTTTTAAACCCACAATGAAACCCGACAACTCACTACTTCTAACACCAAAATGCTTTGAAAATCGGGAAAAAGGATATTTTACGTGGAATTATTTTAAATCCCCAACAAAACCTCAACACATCTCATTTGCAACACCAACATCACTAGAATGTCGGGAAAAGGTATATTTTCGGGAAAAGCGATTTCTTAACCACAAAAACCATTCCATTGCATGGAATGCTTTCTTAAAGTTCTTCTGAAAAACACCTACTAGAATCCTCTGATTGAAGGCCTCAAAGAAATCTTTCATTGAAAAAGTCCTAGAAGCACTTCTAGGAAAGCATTCCTCCCAATGACATGCATATGTAAAAATAATGCCTTCTGGGTATGAAAGTGGAAGGGATGGAATTCAAGACTTTCCCTTCTTCTTTAGCTTTTGATGAATTTGATCGAATTGAATTGTGTGCATTTTGTGGGCATTGGAATGCAAAAGAATGCAAAAATCTTCGTCCGTTATGCTTGGTTTTCACTAAGTAATTTTTATGACAACACAAAATTATATCAGCTGAAATATCACCTTAATAAAGCTCTAGAACATTATCTACATAGCTCCATTTAATATTTTTTTTTGTTTTTAATTTTTCAGGATTGCCAAATGTAGAAAAAATGCCAACATGTTGTCATTTTCAATTTGATTGACATCAACTGACACTGAAAATGACAAAGTAAAAACCATGCATTAGTGTTAATGAAGACGGCGACTGATTCCGTTGACTTTTTTCCGAAGGCGTTGATGTTTTGACATTTGGTTTCGCTGCTGTTGAAGAACGTTGACGCTTTTTGGCCGCATTTGCTAGTCTCTTTTTGGAGAATTCTGCAAGTTTTTCTTTTTTCGGCCGAAGTAAGAATGGCACTTTGCGTGGGCTTTCTGCAGCCTGAAGTTGATGCTGCTCCAGAAAATGATGTTGTTACATCTTCTTCGGCAGCAGGTAGGTTATCAAAAATTAAAATTTGCTGTTGTTTGTCTTCATCGGTACTAGTTGAAGTATTCCCACCCGAAATCGAAGCTTATTGGAATTCTTCTTCCGGAAAAATATTTGGTTTCACAGGGTAAATCCCAGTTGCTTTGAATCCAGCCTTTATATTTTTAGCCGCTAGCGCAAAGTCCAATCAATTATTAATGATTTCGGGCACGTGCTGAATTTCAATTACTTTTCCAGCATGGTTCATGCACCATGCATCACATCGGATCTCATAAAAGGATTTCAATGGACCAAACACCGCGACATTTAATGACTGCATTTTGTGACTGCAATGTGGAGGGAGAGACAGCATCAAAATTCCATTATTAACAGCCAAGTCAATAGCCTCAATCGACAAATGGGACGTGTGATTGTTAAGTATCAATAATGTGGGATTGTTTCTTGTGGATGCACTGTGTGGGATGAAATGGAGCATGAACACAATAAAATCATCTTGAGTCATCCAGCCGCTAGAATTTGCACAGCCAACGGCATTCGGAGTAGCGTGACTTATGAAATCCAAACTCATTTTTTTCCTTGAGAAAAGATAAAATGGCGGAATATATTGGTCAGCAGCGTTTATTGACATGGTGACTTTGGTGCCTCTTTCTTGAGACGCAAATTCTCCCACTGACTTCGAACCAACATACAATGGTTCAGCGCATAGGCTAAAAATCAAAAAACTCATCTATGTTTTTCTCCGTTTTTTTCACTTTATATTATTCTTATAAACACAAATGGATAAAAAATAACAACTTTTCACTTATGCTTTGGTCAGTTGTCTTTTATTTGCGTTTAAAGTATAGGTATTGAAGTAGCTGCAATATTTGTGTTTTCAAATCACTAGGCCACAGTTAATTGCTAAACAAGTATTTTAATTAATTTGCAGAAAAGTAATAAAACTTTGTTGTGGATGTTCAAAACCAAGGTATTTTCTTTAATTTAAAGTGAAACTAATTTCTGTCTTGTAAAAAATGTAGTAATAAAACGTGTGAATAAAAATGGCATTCTTCTGACGATGAAACACATTTTTGTGTTAAAGTATAGGTATTGAAGTAGCTGCAATATTTGTGTTTTCAAATCACTAGGCCACAGTTAATTGCTAAACAAGTATTTTAATTAATTTGCAGAAAAGTAATAAAACTTTGTTGTGGATGTTCAAAACCAAGGTATTTTCTTTAATTTAAAGTGAAACTAATTTCTGTCTTGTAAAAAATGTAGTAATAAAACGTGTGAATAAAATGGCATTCTTCTGACGATGAAACACATTTTTGTGCATCTAATTCGAAGACACGCCAAGAACATATATTTGTTGACAATATATGTTCTGACTTACAACAAGTTAGTTGTATTTATAATAGTCTGGAAAGGCTGCTTGACCTAGTCTTAACTACAGACAGTAACAATGTCATTGTTCAGAAGGCACTTCATGCTTTGACTACTATTGATAATTACCATCCATCTTTGAGTATTTGGTATAAATCCGATAGGGAGAATATGGTAAATTCAAGCTCTGTTGACACAGTTTATGAATTCAATTTCAAAAAAGCTGACTTTTTGGGGTTGAATCATTTACTTAATAGTAAATTAAATATAATTACAGAATACATAAATAATAATAATCTTAACAGTTCAATAAATTATTTCTATACGGAGCTCTTTGCCATGTTTTCTCAGTCTGTACCATATAGTCTCAAATTTGCGAAAAATTCTGCGTACCCTTGGTACACAAAGGATTTAAAGACTCTTCGCAACAATAGGAATAGGGCATGGAAGAAATATGTTTGTAGTTTTGACTCAAATGACCTAGAAACATACAAACGTTTGTTTCTGGAATTTGAGAATTGCTCAGCTGCATTATATAATGAGTATTTGGATAATATGAAGCTGAGTATTTTGTCTGATCCAAGAAAATTTTGGGGATTTATTAATGTTAAGAAGAAGACTGATGGATTTCCTTCTTCTTTCAAATTTCAGGATGGATTTACTGACAATTCCACCATTATTTGTGGCTTATTTGCCAATCTTTTTAAAGAATCATTCTGTTCAGATTCTTTTAATCCTGATTTAGCGTATTTTGATTATATGAACAACGCATCCAGAGTTTCTTTGGGGCATATATCTTTTACCTCAGAGGATATTTTTAAGTATATTGAATCAATCGATGAGGATTTTAGCGCTGGACCAGATGGAATTCCTGCCGCAGTGTTAAAACTATGCGGCTCCGTTTTGTGTCAGCCTCTCTCGTTACTTTTTAATAAATCAATTAATGAAAGTAATTTTCCTCTTTTTTAGAAAAAATCTTATATCAGTCCTATTTACAAAAAAGGTTGCAGGAACGACGTCACTAATTATAGGCCTATCGCTAAATTGTCTTCGATTCCTAAACTTTTTGAGCGAATAGTGTACGATCGAGTGAAAATTCACTGTGGACAAGTCATGACAACTCGTCAGCATGGTTTTGTTACTGGCAGATCCACTGTGTCTAATCTCCTTGATTTCACTACATTCTGCTTAAAATCTATTGATTCTGGTAGCCAGGTCGATTGTATTTACACTGATTTTAGCAAAGCTTTTGATAAATTACCACATAATCTAATTTTATTTAAACTTAAATTAATGGGATTTCCACAATATTTTGTAAACTGGATCAAATCGTATTTGATGGAGCGATCTTATCAAATACGGTTCCGAGGCGTGTTGTCTTCTGAATTTGTTGCAGAATCGGGTGTTCCTCAAGGAAGCCACCTGGGCCCACTTCTGTTTATTTTGGCAATTAATGATGTTACCCACGTCATTAAACACTCTCATTTGCTTATTTATGCAGATGATATGAAAATATACAGAACAATTGATTCTAATGACAATTCAGACCTGCTCCAGTCAGACTTGAACTCCTTTGAGGTTTGGTGTTCTAAAAATAACATGTTTTTAAATCCAGATAAATGCCAAACTATGACCTTTTCGCGTAAAAGGAACAATTTTGTTTTTGATTACAAAATTAAAGATACTGCTTTAAGTCGTGTAACTACCGTCAAAGACCTTGGTATATGCATGGATTCTAAATTGTCGTTTAACATGCATATTGATACAATTTGTAAAAAAGCGTCTTCTATGCTTGGTTTTATAAAACGGTGGGCCAAAGAGTTTGATAGCTTAATAACAACTACAACTCTGTATTATTCAATCGTGCGTCCTCACTTGGAGTACGCAAGTCAAGTATGGTCCCCACATTACAATGTGCATGTTGATCGTATAGAAAGAATTCAAAAACGTTTTGTTCGGTTTGCTCTAAGAGGCTTGAGTGGAACTGACACATTTAACCTTCCTCCATATGAGGATCGTTTGAAATTATTAAAAATGCAATCTTTAAGTGAGAGAAGAAAATCTGCTGATATCGTCTACTTACACCAACTCATTACTGGTGTATTCGACTCTCCAGAGCTTCTTTCTCTTATAAATTTTAACACTAACCGTAGAAGCAGTAGAAACTCTAACAACTTGATTTATTTACCATTTAGTAGAACAAATTATATGTTAACTGCTCCATTAAATCGCATGAGTACCTTTGTTAACAACTGTAACGTGTTTGATGTTAACTTGTCGAAAGGTCAACTCAAAAGTAGATTGAAAACTAATGTATGATTAGATCTATGTAAACGCATGGTTAGTTGTTATGTCTTGTGTTGTCCCTGAGCCCAACCCATATTATGGTGGGTAAATTTTTCTCCCTTTTGGTTTTTTATTGGACCACTTTTATCGATATCTTTGAGTTATTTCAATGATATTGGATTGGTTCTTAAAATGATCTATTGCGGAGAAAGTGTGAAAAAGCTGTAGTAGCTGAACTCTATTGTTATAAAAAAGTATTTTTCGACTATATGTTTTGTTCTTGTTCGTTTTTCACTTCGACTTTTAGTAATGCATCCAGCTTCATCTGATATTGACAAATATATACGATTAAAGGTATTTCTTTTAGGTTTTCAGAAAAAACAAAATCACTGCACCTCTGTGCTCTTTGGTTTTTACGACATCGTCAAGTAGAATAATTTCTGCTAAAAAGAGCATTCTTCGTGTTGTGAAATTTTCGTGTCAATCGTGCTTCGTTGAAAGTCTTTATTAAAAAAATGCTTGCTTGCTTGCTTGCTTAGGTGGCCATAGCAACCCGTCGTCGGGTTTCGGCCGATCTCATCAGCTCTCGCCAGGCGCCTCTGCTTCGCGCGCGCCTTCTCCAATTGGTTTCACCAAGCGCGGTTAGGGCTTCCTCGACCTGGTCAATCCATCGGAGGCATGGTCTCCCTCTTCGTCGTCGGCCTTCGGCCTTCGCCTCGAACACCTTTTTCGCTGGAGCATCGTCATTCATACGATGGACATGACCTAGCCAGCGTAATCGCTGGATTGCGATACGCTGAACTACTTCAATGTCGTCGTATAGCTCATACAGCTCGTGGTTCATTCGTATGCGATAGTCGTCGCCAACTCGAATAGGGCCGAAGATTTTGCGAAGAACTTTTCTCTCAAACACCCCAAGAGCGGCTGCGTCTGCTTGCGAGACAACCCATGCCTCAGCGCCATAAAGAAGCACAGGTATAATGAGCGTCTTGTAGAGTGTCAGTTTTGACGATCGAGAGAGGGCTCTGCAACGTAATTGCTTACTAAGCCCGTAGTAGCACCTATTAGCAATTGTTATTCTTCGCTTTATCTCCAGGCTGACATCATTATTGCTGTTAATGGCGGTGCCAAGGTAGGTAAATTCCTTGACCACTTCAAAGTTATAGTTGCCTGTTGAAACGTGAGAGCCTAGCCGCCCCGCTCCCCTGCCAGCAGGCAGCATATATTTCGTTTTACCCTCGTTTACCGTCAAACCCACCTTGGCTGATTCTTTTTCGATAGCGGTGAAAGCAGCAGTGACATCTCTCTTGGTTCTACCGATGATATCAATATCATCAGCATACGCAAGGAGCTGAACACCTTTGTAAAAAATGGTGCCATTGCGATGCACACCGGCCTTTCGTAGGATCCCCTCCAAGATGATGTTGAAGAGATCGCAAGATAGCGGGTCGCCTTGTCTGAAACCTCGTTCAGTATGGAAGGTTTCGGAGAGGTCATTTCCTATCTTGACGGAGCTACAAGTATTGCTCAACGTCATCCTGCAGAGTCTTATCAACTTTGCAGGTATACCGAACTCAGACATTGTTGCGTATAGGCAATCCCGCCTTGGGCTATCGAACGCAGCTTTATAATCGACAAAGAGATGATGCGTGTCGATTTGCTTTTCGTTGGTTTTCTCCAGGATTTGGCGCAGTGTAAAAATCTGGTCTATGGTGGATTTACCAGGTCGAAAGCCACACTGATAAGGTCCAATCAGTGTTTTTGTATACGGCTTAAGTCTTTCACATAGTACGCTCGAGAGGACCTTATATGCGATGGAAATAAGACTGATACCTCGGTAGTTGGCGCAAATTGTCGGGTCTCCTTTCTTAAGTAAGGGACAAAGCACGCTGAGATTCCAATCGTCGGGCATGCATTCCGCTAGCCATATTTTGCTGATGAGTTGATGCATGCACCCTATCAATTCATCGCCGCCGGCTTTAAACAGTTCAGCTGGCAGGCCGTCAGCACCCGCTGCTTTGTTGTTTTTGAGCCGCTGGATAGCAACTCGAACCTCGTCATGGCTAGGTGGTAGAACTTCTACTTCGTCATCGTCGATTTGTTGTGGCGAACTGCATTCTCCATGGGTGGAGTTGGTGGGATCATCGCCCCTAAGCAGATTGGAAAAATGCTGTCTCCACAATCTCAGTGCGCACTGCGTATCTGTAACCAGATTTCCATTCCCATCTCTACAAGTGGATGCTCCGGGCTTGAAACCTTGGGTTAGACGCTTAACCTGTTGGTAAAATTTTCGTGTATCCTTCTTGCCTTTGTACACCTCAATTTCTTCACGCTCACGCTTTTCTTGCTCCCTTTTTTTGCGTCTGAAAAGGCGTCTCTCTTCCTTCCTCTTTTCACGATATTTTTCTCGCACGGTTCGCGTTGCAGCTGACTGCAGCGTCTTTCTGTATGCGGCGTTTTTTGCTGCCGTCGCGTCGCGACACTCCTGGTCATACCATTGGTTCCGAGGTTGCGGGCGCCGGAAACCAATCACTTCTTCAGCGGCAGCGCGCATGGAGTGGGAGATGTGCGCCCAAAGTCCATCGGCATCATCGTGTTGTGAGGTTGGTTGGTTGAGCTTAACCGAGAGTTGAGCGGAGTAGGCCTCAGCTGTCCTTTGTGATTGCAGCTTAGCGACGTCTAGCTTTCGTTGCATTCCTGTGCGTATGTTCTTTGCATTGCATAACCGCATGCGGATCTTGGCTGCAACAAGAAAGTGGTCGGAGTCGATGTTCACTCCCCGAAATGTACGCACATCCAGAACGCTAGAAGCGTGCCTTCCGTCGATCACAAAATGATCAATTTGGTTTCGTGTTTTTTGATCAGGGGACAGCCAGGTGGCCTTATGGATGTCGAGGTGTTGGAATCTGGTGCTACTTACTACCATGTTTCGTGCCGCGGCGAAGTCGATCAGTCTTAGACCGTTGTTCGTAGTGGCCTCGTGGAGACTGAACTGACCGACAGTGGGGCCAAAGACGCCTTCTTTTCCGACCTTTGCGTTAAAATCGCCGAGGACTATTTTTACGTCGTGGGCCGGACAGCGATCGTACACGTCCTCTAGGCTCGCGTAGAAAGCATCCTTGGCGGCATCGTCCTTTTCCTCCGTTGGGGCGTGCGCGCAAATTAAGGTTACATTAAGAAATTTCGCCTTGATGCGTATCGTCGCCAACCTTTCGTTCACTGGTGTGAACCGAGAAACAAGATGGCGTAGTTTTCGTCTTACGACGAAGCCGCATCCGAATTCGCGCTTCTCCGCATGGCAGCTGTATATCGCAGTCTGCTCGCTTAGAGCAGCCTTGCCCTTTAAGTTTAAAGGGCATTAAAAAAATGAGTTGTTTTTATTCGTTCTTGTCCTTGTTGTATTTAGATATTATCGCATATTTAGATATTTAGGTATATCGCAGTCTGCTCGCTTAGAGCAGCCTTGCCCTTTAAGTTTAAAGGGCATTAAAAAAATGAGTTGTTTTGATTCGTTCTTGTCCTTGTTGTATTTAGATATTAAAATTCTTAAAAGTTTTTATAATTGCGTTTTGAAATATCGCGATGATTAAAACTACAGGCTCTTCGTTTATATTCAGTTTTTCAAGGAAGACAACAAAAACTTTTTTCTGAGTCAGCCTCTAATAACATACGAATATGCTATCAAATATTATAAGATTAAAAAATATAATCTACACTGTCTTTCAAGTCTGTTTGAAGATTTTACTACAACCCATTAATTTTTAATCATGACTAAAACTCGCCTTAAAAACTCGAGTTTAATTCATTCAACAATATACATCCTAAATCTAATAAAATTAGAAATAATTTGTTTCTAGATTTGAAATCAGCCATCATAAATCTATCGAAATTGACCATAATATTAAACAGACATACAAAATTCTTGCACATCTTGATGTTTAAAGATATTTTGAAAAGGAAGATGTAAATTTATTGAGGTCAAATTTTGAATATATACTTTTCTATCTTATAGTTATTGATCCTTATCACGTTTACTTCAATATAAATAATTTTTATCAATTATGTTTATTTATTTATTTATTGGCCAACCAAGGCAATTTACTTATTCTAACAGGTTTTTACAAATTTATTAATTAACTTATTCTAACAGGTATTTATTTTTTATTTTTTTATTTTTTATAATTTCAGAATTTATTTTTTATAATTATTAAGGACACTCTGAAGTAGGCATTTGGGGTTCGATCGTAATGAAATTTTGTATGTTTGTAGTTTTTCCTATTATCAGCTGATTTGGTCCTAATTATAAACGAATTTTATAATTTTAAAAAAGATGCCATTTTCAAGGACATTCTAGAATAGGGCTTTCCATAGTGACTGGTTGGACAGTTTACTTCAGAATCCCTAATGTTTAGACCTGTAACCTTGTATTTTAATGTTATATAATGATCAAGTAGATATTTAACAATAGATTATGAACCGACTTATAAAACTTTTACCGAAAAAAATAGCTCATTTAAATATTTTGGTGATATTTCATTGGTTAAAAGAGTGTGACTGGTGGGACAGTCAAAAATACCTCATCTCCGACTTCGTGCAGAAGTTGACAGTGCATGTCAATCGAGATTTTAGCCCAATTACTATACATAGCTAGATGTCTTTTACTTTGTTATCATTAAATAGACTTCAATAGAAACTAAAAGTTACCACTGAGTTTAGTTTCTACAAGAAAATATAGCAAGTAGAAATTGTGACTGTTGGGACATCGTGGGACTTGTGGAAGAAAAATCGTACGACTCGTTTACAATAAACAGCACCTTGTCATAGTGAAAAAAATACTTAATCTTATTTTTTCTAAATAATTTTTACTGATCATGTTAATTTAACTATTAAACATTGCGTTAAATAAATTGGTTATAATCATATCAATAACTCATTTTTCCATTTCCCGTGGAGTGCTCCAATAAGAAAATGACGTTAAATCGGAAAAAATTTTATATAATCAATATTTGGGTTAGTACCAATGACTTCATATTAAAATCTTTGCAATATAATTATTTTTTTACTTTATCTCTTTATTGAGGATATCTTAGAGCAGGAAGATGTGAACAAAACAGGACGAGATTTTGTGTAGCTCCATTTTATGTTTGTACTCACAGAACCACTTATAAAGATTTTTCATACAGGAAGATCGAAATGAAATTTTGTAGTTTGCATGCTTGTTACAATACCTGTCGAATATGCCCTGAGCCAAATCAATGCTATGCACTTTTGAAATTCGTTCCGGCCTAGTATACAAGCAAGTAAACATTGCGTTACTTTTTGTTTAAATTTAATAAAAACTAAACTATTTCAATTCTAAATATTATGTTTTTCTGTTAAAATTCATCAAATTTTATGGTTAAAATAAACTAACTGAAATAGTCAAGCAGAAGATTTCAAAATATAACTTTTTATGTGTAACTTTTTAGCTTTATAGAAGTTACTAAAATGTACGGAGTTACTTCTTAACCCTTATGTCAACAGCAGAACTTCTTTACGCACTTCAACAGCAACACACCCGGGTATGTACATACGTTTTGTATGGGGAATGTCATGCCGTTAGCATATAAATGCTAATATCTAACTCGTTTGTTGGAATTTCTGTATTATTTTTATTTTTGTTTGTTAGAAATATTGTATATTTTTAATAATATAAATAAAATTAGAGATATTTTTGCATTTCTGCATAATTTTTTTATTTTGTTAGAAAGAGACAAAAGGTTCAAAACCAGTTTTACCCTTGCATTTCGTCCTTGTACATACGTTTTGTATGGCAAATGGCATGCCGTTATAACCCGGCAGGTACACATTCAGCTAATCGCTTGCGATTCAGATTTTTTTCACTAATATACTCACACATTTAGTGTACCAACAGCTCAAATGTGTGAGTGTATTAGTGAAGAAACGTGAAACGCAAGCGATTAGTTGAATGTGTACCTGCCTGGTAAAGAGACAAAAGAAATCTGCAGAAACTTCATTCTTTGTAGTTTCGTCAGCAAATTTAGCTTACATTTGTGATTCGAAGTGAAAAGACGTTTCTGTTTATTTTGTGGAAATAAAAAAATAAAATAAAAGTGAAATGGCAGATGGTGAATGGCTTACTCTACGACAACTAAGCGCACTTTCGTACGAAGAACAGCAAGCATATATTCGTCAAACGCTTGAAGAGAGCCAAGAAGAAATAAGTGACCACGATTCAGTAGTTGGTGACGAGGCTTTAGATGAATGTGTAGGTGATATTGGTGGTGATGACTTAGAGTTTGAAGAGGCCACGTTACCAGAATATGACCCAGAGGACGACAGTGATTCTGATGAAGAACTTGAAGATACACCAATTGAAACTGGGGAATATTTTACTGCCAGAGATGGTAATGTTTGGTCTTCGATACAACCACAACCTGTGAGATTCCACACGCACAACATTCTAAGAAGTGCACAATCTGGACCAGTACGGGCAACGCAAGGTTTGAGCATTGCAGAAACGTTCAAATTGATAATGTCAAACGTAATATGCGACATAATTATTCGTGAATCAAATCGAAAGGCAAGGCAATTCTTTGATGATGACAATGCAAAACATCCAACAAGAGAATCGAGATCATGGATTCCCATAACAGAAAGTGAATTTGATGCATATTTAGAATATGCAGAATATCCAGAGTTTTTTCAACGCGCAACGCCATCGAAGCCATGATAGGTAGGCCCATCCGAGTTGTGGATGCTGGAGCACATGAAGCGGAGGAGCGTGATAGTACGGGACGCCTGAAAGTAAAAGGGAATTGCTACATCTGCTCCAAACGACGCCCTACTCGTAAAGCATGCACATTATGCAACAAACCAGTGTGCGCAGAGCATTCCAAGGACTTGCCGCAATGCGATAGATGTAATTGAATTTCAATAATTTTAAATTTTTTCGTAGTTTTTTTAATATTTTTTTCATAAGTATTTTATAATTTATAATATTTTTTATACCATAAGTATTTTTTTCACTCAAAATAAACTATACTTTTCAATTATATTATCATATTTGCATGCGTTTTACTTTACATACCCAGGTATGTATGCTGTTGACGTAAGGGTGCAACTTTGTAAATGGGCTTTATCTACCAAACGTATGATCCAATCCTAACCAAAATTGGGACTATTACGTAAAACAGTTTTCGCTAAGATATCACGAAATTTCAAGTCGATCAGATTATCCAGTTCAGAGCTACAGCGTTTTGAAAACGCAAAACATACCCAGGTATGTTGCCGTTGACATAAGGGTTAATTAGTGAAGTTATACATCTTATATTCATAAATAACACCACTAAATTTCAAAGCTTTATCTACTATACTAACCAAGTTATAGATTTTTGAATGATCCTCTAAAGGGGCTGAACCACTGTGCAGCAGGAGCACAGTTTTTTTTGGTTTTGGTGGAACAGTAGAAAAACCGGTCTCATCTATGTTCCATATTCTATTCGGAACATATGAATGCGGCGAATAAGCTGTTTTTGGTTTAGCAAATAAATTAGCAACGGTATTCTTATTGAATGATTTCAGTCGGCTTGCGCTTATTTGCTGGGCGTTCTCAATGTCAGACAGTGACGCTTGGCGAATGAAACGAACCAATCAAAATCAGCAATTTTCTTATTGATTCATGATTGTTCATGGATTAAGCGGATTCGAAGGCCAAACGGCTGACATCATTCCGGCTCAAACCATAGCAAAGTGAAGTCGCTTTCATCACATATTTCTTCAGTGCATCTTCTTGTTCGTCAGAGAAAACCTAGGAAAAACTCCTGTATCAGAAGCGGATTCACAAAAAAAAAAAAGAGAAATTAAAGCCTACCTTTCTATCAGCAACCGAAACTGAATTAAAAAATTCAGTCAATTGACCATCCATCAGTTTGGAGAAGTCTTGAAATTGTTCGTTAATCCTTTGTAGTTGGCGACATAATGTTTTAACGTTGATTTCTCGTATAGTAGAAACATTTTGTACCGATTGACCATCTTTTTTCACAAATTTTATTACTGCAACCAAATTTGGCACATCAATTTGACGACGTAACAACAGTTTTTCTTGCATAATTTTGTGGCTTGGAAACTACTTAAAATTCCAAAAATAAAGCGAAAAAAACTTTATATTGGTCAAAATAATCCGCACAAAAATCCTCAAAAAAGCACCACAGTGACTTCTATGTCGATACTCAAATCACCCCACTTTTTTTTTTTCAAATCACCCCGTGAAGCGATTTTTGTTGGAGTGTACGTGTCTTAAAAACAAATGCGAAATCTTTCAGGAAATATATATTAATTTAATATGTGTTAAATTGAGGTGTAATTAATATCTGTTAAAAAGAAAACACTTGATGAATACGTGCAATGTTTGGAAAACTGTTTAATGCAAATAGAAATTGTTTACAACAAATTTAAAATATATTATTTTGTTGAAATTTTTATCGAACGTAGTCAAGGCAACTGACTTATTGATTAAGGAATTTTCAGAACATTTCTGAATTTCATTTCTTCCAAAATCCTTTTTCGAATAAATTTCTACAAATAAGTGTATGATTATAGCAAGCGATTTTTTAGATTCTAATAAAATTGTTCAGTTTTTGCTGAAAATAACTGCTATTTTTTTGTAATTATAAAAATTAATTTGTAAATTTACTTATAGGTAAATTTTTTGAATTTGAAATTTTTCGAATGTGTAAGAAATGGTTTTTATGCGACTTTTTGCAAGTATTTATTTTATTTCCAATCCAAGCCACTGAATGCCAGCAAAATTAGGGTGCATCAATTTCTGTGTGGTTATTTCAAAGGTTTTTTGAAATTAGAAAGAAATCGATGCTTAAAAGCATAAAATTCAACATAGTAGCGGTAGCCTCAACTCTAAAAAACTCATTATAACGAAAAAAGTAATATAAACCGCCTACCTCTAACATCTATCAGGCTCCTGCACATTCAGGCCAACTTTACTTCACAAAAACCTCAGATTAAAAGTTTTTTTATTTATTAATATTTTCATAATCATGCATGAAAATTTGCTGTGTTGTTGTTTTTGCTGAGTTGAGTTTTTTTTGCTCCAGCAAAATGCTTATCTGGAGTTTTTACATAATTTTTATTTATTTCTTTCTCTTACTTTTACCCATATATCTTGTGCCTATGTTGCCTCAATCAGAGCTCATGAACCTAACCTCGTTTTGCCTGTTTCTGGACCGACAGAACCGCGACCGCAGTGCGACGCACAAGCATAAATCTTTTAAACTTGATTTAATGTTAAGGCACTTCATGTTAGTTATTGAAACTCTCGTGTGTATGTGTGCGTGTGCGAGCCTGTTTCCGGTCGAAATGTTTCCGTAGTAGGCGCAGTACTGGCAAAATATGCGAGATGCACGAAAAAAAAACTGACTCTATTAAAAAACAATACGTTGAGTATGGTAACGCTCACAGCGTGATGTTTAGCTCAGTGGGAATTTTTAAAAAATTATTTTCCAGAACAGCGGTTACCGGAAAAGTGAGGCCAAATATATGAAAAGCAAAGAAATTGTATTTAAAAACCAGAAAAAATGAGGAAAAATGCCTTAAAGTATACCATAAAAAATTTAAGTTGAAAAAGTGCTTAAATTGTGACTTGGTCTGAACCCTTTTATTGTTTTGCTTGTGTAGTGTGTTTATTTAGAGTTACCAGATAAAAACGCAGAGTTAAGCCATTTAACTATAAAAACACTTTTGAGTTGTTAGTGCGAAATAAACTAGTTAATAGTTATCTATGACTGGGCCGAAGTTAAAATATGTATTGTGTTAGATAGTTGTGTTTTAGATTATTCAAAGTTTTGAATATTGTATAATTTTGATGACATTACTTTTTCCGAAACGCAGTTACTATTGAAATTTATTCAAATTTCAAACTAAGAGTACGTTTTGAATATCTAAGCTTACGTAAATAAAAAAAAAAAAAATAAACTGGCCATTTCAGCCCTTGGAAGGACTTTGACCTAGCTTCTATTGATCAATTGTGTTGTGCGTGTTATTAAATGTTGATCACAAATGACCGAGAACTGGACCTACGTGTTTTATGCCGACTCCGATCGGCTTATGTTCTCAAGAAGCTTTACATGGCAATTTTTACTCTCTGAGGTTTGCCATTGTCTGCAGAGAGGTGACGACCGAACAGAAAAATTAATTCATTTGAAAAAACTTTCTGTCTGAGCTGGAATTGAACCCGGGTTACCGCGGTTCTTTAGCTTAGGGGCCACACACTATACCCACTAGGCTACGGTCGCCACGTATATGTAAGCTTACATATAAGCTTACGTATATGTGCTAAAAATAAAGTTTAAACATTAATTTTTATGGATTTTATGAAGGACTTGCCTGTACCCGGCACTCCCTTATCGTACTATGAATTTCAGTTGATAGAAACTTGTTTTTCTTCTGTGACTAAGTAACTAGAAAATTTACCGTCTCATTTTTTATAACGAAAATGCAAACCAAACACAAGCAAGGCACAAGAAGCAATAGAATTTCGTTTACAAAAAAGTATTGCTTCTTCTGTTTTGCTTGACGCTTTTTCGTGAGACAAAATAAATCGGTTAATATTTTCATTGTAATGCAAGAAAATATACAATATTCTCAAAAATAAACAAATCAAATAGATATTAGTATTTTTTTGGGAGAAATAATATTGACAACAGCAACCTTCAAATCCAATTTAAAGAGCCATGCTTTGATATATGGCAAGTTAAAGAATTTTGTTAAATTTTGATTGGCAATATCAAAGAGATTTTTGTACTACATGCACAATTGATACTGAATCAAACATAATTTTGAAAAATTTTAAATTTGATCAGTTGTGGGATTCCCAAAAATTTAACGATAATAATTGTTGTCGCTATCGGTCGTTGTGCGTGCCACGTTCATAGTAAATGACAGTTTTCGCTAACTAACGATATCGAAAATCGTCGTAAACGCGTTTGGGAATTCCAATACAGGTCTTGAAGTTTAATGAAACACGCCAGGCTTTTTTTGCCGTGTCACATAAATTTTTCGTGGTTTTTTAACAAAAGACTCGTTTCTTTGCAATTTGCTTTCGCTTTAAAAGTGGAAAGATACCCATTTGAAGGTGTTGGCGTTGCTTGGGTGATGCCATGCCCTCTTTTGCAATCTATATATATTTTTTTAGTCAGTAGTTTTTAAAAAAATTATTCATCTTCCAAATTAAAAGGCATTAGCTTTCAAAAGTGCCAAGACATTGCGTTTTAAGTGTTGGAGTTTTATGGAAGGTGCCACGCCCCGTATTTCTATATTATTTTTATTTTATTTTAACAAATTTTAAGCGAAGATTGCATATCAAAGATAAAAATATACATATTTGTAAAGTTTTAAGGTTTTGAATTAATTTTGATGAAACTTGACCGTTTTCCTAAAACCATTTTGTAGGCATGGTTTTCATTCAATTTTGAGAAATTTCATACTAAAAACTCATATTTGAAGTTTAGTATGAAGCTTATGTGCGTTATCTTGAGTTTTGTAGAATTTAAAAAGATTAGCCGTTTTGATAGCACTTTGTATGGGATTTTGCTAAATTTCCAAACTTGATCTTCATTTTCTTAAAAAAGCAAATATAAGTATTACAAGCATTTTCTATCCTCTATCCAACTGATTGATGTCTTGGAAAGATACAAAGCTGATATCACTGATATCCAATGCGAGGAAAGGGACAGGGTTTCATTCGGCATGCACCCTGCGATACCTACTACAGCGGCCATGGGGAGAAGCACGAGTTTGGATGCGGATTTGTAGTTGGCAAGAGACTACGGCACCACGTCCTCCGATTCACACCTTTGAACGAACGGCTTGCCATAACCCGCATCAAGGTTAAATTCTTTAATATAAGCCTTATAGCCTGAACACAATGACTGAAACTTGCGATAAATGCCAATTGTCAAAATATAGAAGGCATGTTTTCATATGTAGACGAATTTGATGACGTTAACAAAGAGAGGATACTATGACAGTTGTTGCTGTTGCAGACTGAGATCTATTTCTAATTTGACAGACGACAAAAGCGAACATTGCAGAGTTTGTATATGTTTGATATGAAATACAGAGTGTAGCTGTTGCATTCATTATAATCAAGTCGTCGAGAGAACTGCAACATTTCTCTCTGACGACAAGTTGCCGGATTATCGTCGGACGCATGTTGCAGTCATTGTGTTCGGGAATTGATATGTGCGCACGCCACGACAGAAGACAAGGACGATGAGACTAAGGAAACTTTCTACGAGCGCCTTAAAAAAGCGTACGACCGCCGCCCCCATCATGACGTAAAAATCGTGCTTGGTGACTTCAAAGCTGAGGTGGGCAAGAAAAATATATTTGGTCCAACAGTCGGAAAGTTCAGCCTCCACGACAACACCTCCGATAACGAAATGAGGCTGATTGACTTCGCCGCAGCACGCGAACGGTCGTAAGTAGCACTAGATTCAAGCATATCAATATTCATAAAGCCACCTAGATGTCCTCTGATTAGAAACTAAAAATCAAATTGATCACGTTTTGACCGACGGAAGGCACTCTTCCAGTGTATTGGATGTACGCACGATCCGTGGTGCAAACATTGACTCGGTGCAGCCAAGATCCGTACACGTCTGTGCGCAGCTGCAATCGAAACAGACACCCGAAGCTTTCGCCACCCGACTCTCACTTCAGCTTCAAAGCAC
The DNA here is from genome assembly GCA_963920525.1 of Dichetophora obliterata. Lineage (NCBI taxonomy): Eukaryota > Metazoa > Arthropoda > Insecta > Diptera > Sciomyzidae > Dichetophora > Dichetophora obliterata. The sequence goes on from OY986438.1 coordinate 35,059,608, forward strand.
TCCTCCAATCGATGATATATGCGCGCAGTGGACACACATTTTCAACTCCATGCGTGCTGCTGCTGAAGAGGTGATTGGCTACCACGCCCTCGCCGAAACCAGTGGTACGACCAGGAGTGTCGCGACGCCACTGCAGAGAAAGACGCCACCTACAAAGCCACCCTGCAGTCGGTTGTAACGCTCGCTGCTAAGGAGCTATACAAAGAAAAGAGGAGGAAAGAGAGACGCATATTCAGGCGGAAATAAAGAGAGGCAGAAAAGCACGAGCAGGTGCCGGGACATGGCCCCAAGGGACATAATCCCAAAAATTTAGGATTATGGCCGCTTAATAAGAGGACATATTAAAAGTAAAGTCCTACACTGGCTTCGCTGTTTACAGTAAAAATAACTTAAGTCGACTTAAGACAGATCTGAGTTATTGATGCAGCTGTGTTCCACGCATATAGAACTGGGTCCGCCATCAAACGTTTTTTTTTTCAACTAGTGCCTATTTCGTGAATGGTAACACTCATGTCTGATTTAACAGATAATTAGTTTTATCCTTCCGCTGAACGAATATGGTTGTGTATACGCTTGAACAACGCTGGGAAATATTGCGACATTACTTTGAAAATCATGGTAATGTTGCAGAATGTGTGCGAAAATTGCGTACGGATTTTGGAAGAAGAGAAGCACCGTCAGCTCCATATGTTCGTTATCTTGTGAAAAAAGTGAAAGAAACTGGCATCCTCATCGATAAACCAAAGCGTGAAAAGCCAAAAGCAGTGCGTACACCCGAGAATATTGCTGCTGTAGCAGAAAGTGTGCGTGAAGCGCCATCAACATCAATTTACCGTCGTTCTCAACAATTGAACATTTCGGAGACATCATTGAGATGAATTTTGCATAAAGACCTTGGTATGACTCCATACAAAGTCCAATTGGTTCAGGAGTTGAAGCCAACTGACCATCCAATGCGTTTTCGCTTCGCTAAGTGGGCCTGCGATCGACTTACAGAATATGCCGATTTTGCTAAAAAAAATCATCTTTTCAGATGAAGCTCATTTTGATCTTGGCGGGTATGTAAACAAACAAAATTGTCGCATTTGGGGAGCAGAAAACCCGCACGCATACATTGAAAAGCCGCTGCACCCAAAACGAGTCACTGTTTGGTGCGGATTTTGGTCCAGAGGCATAATTGGGCCATTTTTCTTCGAAAATGAGCAAGGAGTGGCCGTTATAGTCAATGGCGATCGTTATCGGGCCATGTTGAACGAATTTTTGTTCACAAAAATTGAAGAAGAGGATATTGGCAACATTTGGTTTCAACAGGACGGCGCTACGTGCCACACAGCCGAAGCTACACTCGATGTTTTGCGCCCTGTTTTTGAAGATCGCATTATCAGCCGCAGAGCTGATATCGTTTGGCCACCTCGGAGCTGCGATTTGACACAGTTGGACTATTATTTGTGGGGTGCCCTCAAAGAGAAGTGTTACGCCGACAAGCCAGAGAAAATTGACGCTTTAAAGGACAATATTCGTGAAGCCATTGGTGAAATACAACTGCACACAATCGATAATGTGCTTAAAGATTGGACCGATCGTGTAGGCTACTGCATGGCTAGCCGAGGCAGCCATTTAAATGAAATTATTTTTCATTATTAACCGGAAGGATTGTACTTTCAAATTAAAAAAAGAAATTTGAGAAAATATCTAGTAGTTTTTTTTTATAGAATTAAAAAAAAAAGAAGTTATTTGGCGGATCCTGATAATCGCACAAAATCTGAAGCTTTTAGCATGACCTTATCCAAAGTTATGACACAAAAATAAAAGACCCTTCCATTAAACTTATATGGCGATTGAAAACTTTGAAGCCAGATTTCTCGAAACTTTTAAATCAGACTTAAGCTGTTATTGCTTATCGACACAGATATCAGTATTTGTTGAAACCTTTTGGGATTATGACCTCTTAAAAGCGGACATAGTCCCAAGGTGTCAGAATCCCCATTTGGGATTATGACCTCTTTTAAAGCGGTCATAATCCTAAATTTGAATTTTGGGATTATGTCCCTTAGGGCTATGTCCCGGCACAGCACGAGCAGTAGAAGATTGAGATGTATGGTGACAGAAATGTGGCTCGAAAATTTTTCGAAAAAATAATACGCCTTGCCGATGGTCTTAAAACCGGGGCCTCTTCCTGAGGGGTTGAAAACGGGAATCTAGTGACAGTTGTCCAGAGTACCCTGACATTCTCTAAGCTTCTAAACGGCGACGCTGACAACAATCCCGCCAATAGAGATGATATTCGAATGACACAATTACGGATGACAGCGTCGAGGATCCGCTGCCCGGCTATGATGAAATTCCATCAGCTATAGCTCGGCCTAAAAATAACAAAGTCGCGGGAGCTGATGGCTTACCTGCTGAGCTGTTTAAAAACGGAGGCGAAGCTCTGTTTAAATGCATTCACGAGCTTCTATGCAGAATATGATCGGAAGAATGCATTCCGAACGGTTGGAATCTCAGTGTGCTCTGCCTATTCCACAAGAAAGGCGATCCCACTATCTGTGCCAATTACCGTGGGATAAGCCTTCTTAATATCGCATATAAGGCCCTGTCGAGCATTTGTCGTGCATGTGAAAGATTGAAGCCCATTGTAAACGAACTGATCGGATCATATCAGTGTGGATTCAGACCTGGAAAGTCCACTATCAACCAGATTTTCCCGCTACGAAAAATATTGGAGAAGACCCAAGAAAAACAAGTTGACACCCATCATATTTTTGTCGACTGCAAAGCCGCCTTCGACAGCCCAATAAGGAAGCACCTGTTCTCCACCATGTCTAAATTTGGTATTCCTGCAAAACTAATATGACTTTGCAGGATGACACTGAGCAACACCAGCAGCGCAGCTAAAATTGGGAAGGACCTCTCCCCACCACTTGTTATTAAACGAGGTCTCAGACAAGGTGATTTCTTATCGTGCGACTTTTTCAACCTAATGATGGAGAATATCATCCGAGCTGCTGATCTGAGACGTACTGGTACAATATTCTACAAGAATGTTATGCTGCTTGTGTATGCTGATGACACCGATATCATTGGCCAGAATACGCGCGAAGTCAGTGCAGCATACTCCAGATTAGAAAGAGAGTCAAGTCGAATGGGTCTGGCAGTGAATGCAGATAAGACGAAATACTTGGTGTCAACAAAGAAACAGTCCCAGCGTCTTAGAACCCACGTTGAAGTTGACAATACCTCCTTCGAGGTTGTAAAGGATTTCGTTGATCTGGGATCCAGCATAAACTCAACCAACGACATCAGCATTGAGATCAAACGAAGAATAACTCTTGCCAACAGGTGTTACTTTGGGCTCAGTAGGTAATTGAGAAGCAGAGCCCTCTCTCGACGAACGAAAATCACGCTCTATAAATCGCTCATCATGCCCGTCCTACTTAATGCATCACAAACCTGGATGTTGAGCAGTTCAGATAAAAAGACTTTAGGAGACTTCGAGAGAAAGATTCTTCGTAAGATCTACACTAAAAACATTTATTAGTAAAATTTTTACGAATGCTACTCGTAAACAAAATATTCGTACAATATACAATGTATTTGTATTGTGATATCTTTACGAATTAATTCGAAAAATGTTACTAATACCTGATGTAGTATCTACGAATATATTCGTTTTATATACTAATGATATTCGTACACAAAAATAAATCAATTCGTTTTAGTGCATTGTACAAATGATTGTGTGTATATAAATAATAATATTCGAAAGTTTCTCGTACGAATAACTTCGTAATTTTTCCATTACATTCGTAGTATTTAAGAAGGAAAAATCATATTAGTAGAAAAAATTCTTTCGCAGGCTGACCGTACGAATTACTCGTACAATGTACGAATTATTTGTTGAGTTTAAAAAAGTTAAAACCGAAATTATTGTCGTACAATATACATTTATTTCTGTACGAATACGAATAAAATATTGGTAATATGTACTAATATACGTCGATTATACGAATCCTATTCGTAGCTGAAAACTACGAATAAAATACGTAGAATGCACGCAGTTATTAGTAATATTTACACAAAAATATTTTTGAATGTACGGACCACTTTGCGATGGCGAGTACTGAATACTGTAGAATGATGAACTGTACGCCGACATCGACATAGTCAAGTGCAATAAAACCGAGCGGCTTCGCTGGATAGGTCGTATTCAGTGCATAAAAGACGCTGCTCCAGTGAAGAAAACATTCGATTCGGTACCCAGCGGCGGTCAAGGCAGAAGAGGACGACCGCACCTTCGTTGGAAAGACCAAGTAGAGGACAACCTAACGAAGCTTGGAATTTCCAACTGGCGCCAGCAAGCGAGAGACAGAAATGGCTGGCGCAAATTCTAAGATGAGGCCAGACTGACATACGGTTGTGGCGCCAACAAAGTAAGTAAGTAAAGCTTTTTCTATTTAACTATATCGTAACGTGAGCATCAAAATTACGGTAGCAATCGTAATCACAGATGGACAGACGGACATGGTTTATTCGACTCAGGAGGTAATATTTATCAAAAATAAATATACTTTTTATATTTGGGATTAAATGTGAACGTTATTGAAATTTTCATTCGTTGAGACTCTTTTTGGAGTCATCATTTCGTTGAATTTAGAAATGCACCACACAAAGATTCAGGGTTACTTTTTCGGCAATCAAAGCTCTTTAAAACAACTTTTAGGAACGTTTGTTGGACAGCAAACATTATAGTATGTATAATAATGCTAAAACTTATAACTCACTGCAGCAAAAATGGTTTCAAAACAGTTTTCTACCCGTAAGTTCAAATGCATGTTCGCTCACTGTGTTTTAAGACAAAAACAAATCTTTTTGTGCGTAAGCTCTGAAACTCATGCAAAACAAAACTGTATGTATGATCATGGTCAAATTAGAATGCGCTTACTTGAAACTTTTTGTTTCAAAACTTTGTATGTTGGTGTTAAACCGTGAAAGATGTGCTCGAAGTAAACATGACAAAAAATATACGCCACAGAATAAGCGAAGATGATATAAATAATAATTTTTTTACAATTGAATGTTTTCTATACGACCTTGTTATTTATTATGTTGATTTTCTATGATTTAAATACAAATTCTAAATGTTTTATGGCTTAAATAATACTTCATATTTTAATTGAAGAAGTGGAGAAAACGCCAGATAAGGTCGCGAAACAATCTGTCTCAGTGAGCGCACTAAACAAAACTGTCTTGAAACAGTTTTGTCCCAATGAGTTACTAGCCAAGTAAGCAATTCAATTTTTAAATTTTAATGTTAACAAATATAATAAATAATGCAGTTAGAAGTAACAAGCTATTGGTTCTATTTACTTTTATTTTTCAACATTTAAACTTAACAATAATAAGAAAATTTAAACCAATAAAGTTTCTTATAAATCTAAAGAGCCCGAACAGAATAATATTGTTGCGATTGGCGATAACGCAAAACAATAGAATAAATGAAAACTTATGAGCAAGTCTTATGAATTAATGAAATCGCAGGTCGTTGGCCGCAACGATAAATCGCTGAGTTAGAGCCCGAACAAAATCAAAAGTCATTACGATCAGCGATATCGCCAAGTAACAGAACACATGCAAATAAACGAAGACGTCCAAAATGAAAAGTTGGGCAAGAGTCGCGGCGATATATCGGCAGAATAGAATCTATTGTATTTCTTCTCTGGCGACCACCGATCTTCTCTCTGAAAGTAATTATTGTTGCCATATTTTTGCTAACATTTGGGTAAGTTCAATGCCATTTTCATAGTTTGTGTTATATTCTCACGTTTCTTTTTTGTTTCTGTCATACTTTCACTGCAACTACACAAAATCACAGCTGCGACCAGAGAGGATCGCGACCAGAGAGAATCGAAGGCTCTAAGAAAACATTTCTTCCAATCCACCTTTCAGAAGATTGATAATAAAGTTTGTTATTGTATTTGTTACTAAGTAAAAGGACGAAAAATATACTAAGTCTGCGTTTCATTCCAACACTTACTCTCTGAAATATATTTAAATGCAAACCTGTTGTGAATAATAACAATGCAATGCCCGATGAGTGCAAATATAATAAATGAATGTAAAATATGAATATATGATAAAATCGCAGATATACTCAGAAAGTGCGATGACCAACAGAAGCACTTTTGTAACTGCTATGCCTTAGACCATAAGTTCGACCTTTGGTCCTTATAGGCCAAAACACATAGAAAGCATGTCTGTAAGTAATTATTCATTAAAACACATAGTAAGCATGCATCGAATATGTCAAATATGTTGAAACTAAACAAAATTTTTTAACAAAATGAGAAGGATATAAATAAAACTAAAATTAAAATAATTCAAGCAATAAATACAAGCAATCGCGTTTGTTAATATTGCTTTTTTAAGCAAACCTAACCAGTGCTTATGTTTGTCAATGCTTTAATGCTTGCAAAAAGTTAAAGTTGGGCAACTTAAGGCCTCAAGCATCATGCATGCTTTTGATGTGGGCTACTTCATAAGAATATGTATGTAGGAATCCTACGCAAGAACGAAAGCCGTAATGGCAACCCTTACCGACCTACACAAAGACAGGAAAGAAGAACAGAACAGATATTTAACTGAACGACGCATGCATTCGAGTTGTACTACTTTTAATAAATCAAATAACTTTGTGAGTTGAAAATTGAAAAAAATAAACTACTTAAAATGTAACCTTATATTTTAATGAAAATAAACTCTATTCTAAAAAATCAAAGAACTTTGTGAAGTAAAATTATAAAAATACAAAATAAAACAACATAAAATGTGAACCTTTATTTTAATGAAAATAAATTTGATTTTATGAATTTGAAATTAACGTGAAGCAAAAAGTTCTAATAAATTAATTATAATAAAACTAAATAACTAACTGGTTTTTTAATAAAAACTAAGATAAAGACAGAAATTCCCACATGAATATTCAAAAACAAATGTCAGATACTTGAAGCATGCATGGCTTCTATGAGTTTTGGCCTTATGGCAATCCACCTTTCAGCTAATTGCTATAAAAAATTGCTATTGTATTTTTTACTAAGTAAATATACGAAAAACATATTAACACTGCCGAAACTTTAGTGCGAAACTTACCATCTTGAATACATTTTCAAGTGAACCTGATGTGAATTATAAAATTGTAATGTACGATGAATGTAAATATCTCTTGATGTTTGTGGTGATGGGGTTTGTTGCAGTCTTGCATTGTCTTGTGTGCTTCACTGGTAGTGATGTGCTGCTGTGATTGTTTGTGTATTGTTATTGTTGTAGCAGAATGCGCTAATTGCTCACAATTCAATTCTTGTCGAAATAAAACAATTTCATCTTAACATATACAAAATCCCTAAAATAGGCTTTAATTTTATTTAAATCGCTCCACTAAGGGAAGCCACAAAGATATTCTTATATTAGAGAAATTAAAAACCTTTAGAATTAAATTCCTTCTTGCATTTTTAGAGTCCTTTTATCAACTCCTCTTCGTCTTACTACATACTAATCTTATATTATCTTATCATATAAACGCGCTGCAAAATTGAATTGCAGTTAGTAACCGTAGTGAGACAATGTTATTTCAACCTTAAACTATGCTTTTAATTTTATAGTCTATAAATTAGTTTGTTGCATCTTTTTACTCTTGTCTGACAAATGCCACTCTGACGACTTTACCGCTGCTTCGGTGTTATCCCATATTAGACTCGTGTCCTCCATTGCAAATGAGACACGCCCATTTTGACACTCCCAGGCCTCACGCTGTGCACCGCCGCCGCCTCTTTCCGCTGTGGTCGTCGACGATGTCGTTGTGGAAGAGTTTTGCGCAGGTTTCACAGTTTCTGACTTGTGTCCTGATTGCGCTTTTATACCACCTGCCGCCATTTTGGTGCTACGTTGCCTGCGATTTTCACCGAATCTGGTGCAAACACTTGGCTCTAACTGCAGCTGAGCGTTGACTGCCTTGCGTTCCATGCACACAAACGCCTTAAAGAAGCTCTTTCGAAAGTTGTCGCTTAGAAATGCGTAGAGAATCGGATTTATAGCTGAGTTGGAGTAGACCAAACAACCAAGGAGCAGAAAAACTAAAATTTGCAGGCGTGTCAAATCACTCTGTGCTGGATTTGAGTGAATCAGCGTTAACTGTGATATCCAGTGAGGCAACCAGCAAAATATGTAAACTGTGATGACGGTGAGCACGAGACGCGTCACCTTGCGATGAGAGCGACGTTTCTCTTTGGATTTGTGCTTTGCCCCAACCGAGTGCAGCTTGCGTATGACCAAGTAATAGAAGCACAGTATAAAGCAGAGGGGCGTGGCAAAGCCCAGTGCAAATGTGTATAGAATAAAGGTGGTGCCTGAGTGCAATGTGTGTGCATCTGGCCATTCGATGTTGCATGAATAGTTGATACCATCTTCCTGACTCACCGTGCTCGCAAACAAGATCACCGGCAGCATCAGTACCGCAGAAGTTAGCCACGCAAAGGCCGATACCAGCTTGGCTATGTGTAGCGTGCGGTAGCGTGGTGAGGAGATCGGATGACAGATGGCGATATAACGATCGGCAGACATGATCAACAAAAATATGGATGAGGTGAATTGTGTGATCGAGGTGCTGACCATATAAATCTTGCACATGTATTCGCCAAATTTCCAGCTGCAGATGCGCATCGTATAGACAAGGAAGGGAATGCCGATCAGGAAGCATTCGTCTGCTATGGCTAAATTGAGAATGTAGATGTTTGTCACAGTCTGCATTTTGGAGTAGCGCAGCACAACGTAGATCACCAAAGTGTTGCCGAACAGCCCGACTATGCACACAAAGGAGTAGAGTACACCTGTGAGCAGATTGACGAAGGAGTTACGATGAGCCAGGCAGTATTCGTCAGGTGAGCCACCAAAATATATCGACTCATTATTGCGAAGCGGCGTGAACGATCGTGCGGCGTTGATGTATCTGAAGGGTGGTAAAGAAGTGTTTATTTGGATGGGCGGCTGTAGTGAAGTGTTTGTGGAGATCAGTGGAAGATCTGCTGATCTTTCTGGAGTGGCACTGAGATTTGTTGCTGTTGTTGTTAATGTGACATTAGTGCATATCATGAGCAGCATTAAAAACGAGTTGGCAGTTGAGAGACGTTCAACGATCATGCTTGAAATGACTGGGTGAAAAAATGGCGGGCTCAAAAATGGCAACGAGGAAGAAATGATATAATTTGCCTTGGCTTAAAGTGAAGGTCACGCAAACATTCCTTGTTGGTATCTGAAAGAAATAAGTTTATAAATTAGAGAAATAACTAAAGAGAGCTTAAACAGTATGTTATAGAGGAGAAAATTTTAATCTAAGGAATCTTAAGGATATATTTAGCGTACATATAGAAGAAGGGCAAAATGTGAAAAGAGAAAAAGACAAAAGATAAAAAATGACTTCTTTTAAATATATGCATACTCGATATATGTCATATATATCATATAATCATATAAATATAAATATATCATATAAAAGAATTTAGAGAAACTTTAGAGAAATTTTTCTAAAATTTTAGATAAGCAGTATTGGTCAAGATTAAATTGCATTCCACTGCAATTTTTAGCAAAAATTCAATAAACATAACCGGCACGATGCCAAAAAAGGAATTTTTTCCTTCCTAAATTCAAATGCAGATAAACATACGCAAATAAGTTAAAACATTATCTAGCTCGTTTTATTTTCCCCAGCTTTTTTTGTTTACATTTTGTGTGCCAAATAATTGGCATGTGGTAAAAATAATGTCTAAAGTGTTACATTATTATTAAAATTACAAAAACAAATCATTATATATGTGAATACTATTTCATAAATAAGAAATAAAAGAAGCAAAAGCCAAATAATCAATAATGAAATCACAATACAATCAGTTGACTTTATAACTCTGTGCACTTTTCAGTGCACTATTTTCTCTGTATTTGATAACTTCAACGTTTTGCACTTAATTTTGGTATGAGGAAACTATTGGTGATATTTGTTTTACCACTTTACCGAGCATTTCAGAACTAAATTTTTTTTAAGATATATAGCTGAGAATCAAAAATAACTCAAGATATGCACTCATTTTCATGTTGATAACTCTTGAACCATTAGGATTTTTGTGTTGGCTTATTTAGCAAAGCCAAACAAACTTATTTATTCTTCCTATTACTCTGACCAACAACTTTACTAAACATACGAATATGAAATAATCGCTTCCAGTGGGTCTTATCCAAAGAGTCTTACAAAAAGTCTAGCTTTAAGTCATAGCGTATGAGTAACATTAATTGCTTTGAAATGTTAAAAGCGGGCAAGACATACTACGTGGCTTGTCAAAGGTTTAAAGACAATTGCAAACGAATTTTTCAAATATATTTGTTCAGCAAAGGTTTTGGCCAGAATAATAGGAATAACTTTGCTGAAAAACTTAAATTCTTTATGGTTCACGAGTTATCAACATGATAATAGATGTATGTCTTGAGTAATCAAAAAATTTTTTTTACTCTAAAGTCTTCGGTAAAGTGGCAAAACGGATGTCATTACGAGATTTCTCATGTCAAAATTATGTGAAAAACATTGAAATCATTAAATAAAGATTTTCGTGCCGCACAGTGCAATCAAATATTAATTTTATCAAAGGTATGCGTAAAGGTTTAGCGTATGAAATAGCCAAAAAATCAATTTTCTAATGTACAATAGTAGATAAATTTATAAGAAAAATTTATTAAATTTATTAAGTCGAGAGAGAAATTATAAAATTATGCTAGTTTATAAATTAAAATTAAAGAATTTAAAATATGCAACAAGAAGACAGAAGTAAGCAATGAGCTAAACAAATAAACTCTGCAGAATGAATGTAGTATATTTTATTAACTTTCGCATTTTGCAAAACTGCAGAAAAACACTGCTTTGAGAGGTAAAAGCACATATAATTTCGCTTTGATTAAGCAGAAGTTGTGCTTATTAGCTTGTTAAAGTTAGTGGATTGGATAAGACACAGAAAACTACTCCTGAATAGTTTATGTAGACATCAACAAAACAGCTTTCTAGTCTGCTTTACAGTTTGTTCTGTAAATAACATGTTGTTGCAACCTATTGGTTTGTGAATTTATTTAGCATGAAGAACAATTATAGTTCTAAAAAAATAATACTGAAAAAAATTTTAGCCTACCTGGTTTTATTATAGCACGCAAACAAATGTATTCCGTTTCGTTTTGACATTATCGGCGGTTGCACTGTCAGTCATGAGCCTACCCTGTTTTATTGTACCATGCAAACTAATGTATTCTGCTTCACTTTGATATCGGCGGCTGCACTCTCTGTCTGCGGACAGAGTAAACGCTGATGCGAGCAGACAGGCAGGCAGGCGCAGGCAGGTACCTGCTCAGTAAATAAGTCGTGCAGAGTAAATGCGAGCAAATCAGATCAGATCAGTGCGAGAAAAAGTTTGTTATTTAGTTTTTTCGCCTATTGCTGCCTATGTTGCATCCTCCGCTAATGCCGTTTATGAAAAATTTTTATTTTCTATACATTAATAGCACATTCTCTTCAACTCAAAAAATTTAATTTGCAGGAAGAGCAAAAAACAACTTTTTCTTCAAGGGACTCCATACAAAAATAAAGGGACCAAACGATTTTTTTTAATTAAAAACTAATAATATGTGTACAAAATTAAGATAGCCGATGTATATGATCACTACAAATAGTCTTACACGAAAAAGTATATATGTAAACATTTTGAGTTGTGACTCTTTTGAAGAGGGTGTGCGATATGTTGTGCCACTAGGCCAGCCCAGAATTGCACTGAGAATTTCAAACTAAAATTAGCGTTTCTTTCGGTGGATAGAAATGTTCCGTTGGCCACTAAGATAACTCTTCAGAAATTTTATCCAAGTCGGACACCGATAAAGTAAGGCTCATTGCCATTTAATCTCATTAAATTGGTATAAAGGGCAAAAATGAGGTGTTTCGTTATTAAAATGTGTATTTAAATCTGTAAACTGATTAAATAATTCTATACTTTTAATCAATAGAAGATTTAAATACCTTTACAACGTGTCATCGGTGAGAAAAATCGAATGAATATTACCAGAGTTGTGATATTTTACTTTCCGGAAAAATTCTATTTTCTTTCTTGTTGTAATAAAAAAAAAATTGTAAAATCCAAATTTTTAAAAATTGCAATGAAATGTTGTTAAACAATTTTCTGAAACAACACCTAATGCAAATACAACAAATTGTGTCATTACCCTGTAGGAAAATCAACTAATTTAAAAGTAGTTGAAAAAGTAGTTTTTTGTCAACCACAACTAGTTGAAATTCTCACTTTTTTCCATAGAACGAACTAACATATTTTGTATGGTGAGTCCGCTAAATAAGTCAATTGACTTTCGTCTGGATATGTTTTTAACTACTTGTTAATTTAGTTTAATTTAAACTATTTTTATAATTACTTTAAAATAAATCAATTGAAAAGCGCATATATTTTCAACTACTTGTTAAATTAGTTAAATTTAAATTATTTTTTTAATTACTTTAAAATAAATCAATTGAAAACTAGTTAATATTCTACTTACTGAAGATGAATTTAAAAGCGTAAAAATTTTAAATTTCTATGCATCAAAGAGATAATTTATTTTATTGTTGTAAAAAAAAAATACATAAATTCATTTTCGTGAAAGGCTAAAGTTAATAATATTTGACGAAACAGCATGGTTAAATATATATAAACTTGTAATCTAATAAAAATTTGCAATAAAAACATGTCAAAATCAGAGTAGTTGCCACCTTAATATAATTCAAAGTAGTTTTTAAGCCACTTGTTTTGAAGTAGTTTTTCAATTATGTTTATGCCAAAAGGCATGGCAACCCTGGCAGTTGGAGCTTTTGCTCAACTAATGTTAAGACTATGTTAAGTAATATTATTGTAACTCATTAGGTTCGTAAGCTTAGTTCATAGTTTATGTCGGCAATTATTGCTGTGCTCTCGTCGTGGTAAGTTGTCGAAGAAGAACAATAAAAATCAGATCACTAAAACTGTGTTGATAATTTCTATCCATTTTTTTATTTCGAGTTTCCACGGTTCACCCACATCAGAGGCTTTTAGCAACATTTCGGCATAATTAAATTACTTCATATATAATGCAATAAAAACTATTCAAAATTGAAGTGGATGCCGCCTTAATATAATTCAAAGTGGTTCATAAACTAGTTTATTTTAAATTAGTTTTTTAATTAGTTGTTTTTAAAACAAGTTAGTTTGTTCCTATAGGGTAATTTTTGAATAACTTGGTCGTTATGGAATTTTTTTATTAGAAGTGTACCCTTTTGAAAATGTCAAGTTTGAGTAATTTTACGAAAAAAATTCTCAAAAATCCAAAAGTGCAAAATGTTAACCAATAACAACAATAATGCTTAAAGCATAGTCTTGAGCTATTTTGTTCACAAAATTAAAAAACCAAAATCCTAAGAAAAACGTTATAGCTGGTGAAACTTGATTTTTTTTTTCAAAAATCCGCAAAGTGGCTGTTTCTGGCATTTCGAACACAAAAAAAAAAATCATAGAAAAATCATAAAAACGTTATATCTCATTTGAAATGACTTTAAAATTAGTACTTTTTAAATATTTTTGATTTCTGTATTACAAAAATTTTGGAATTTGAGGGCTGCCAACATATTAGACCCTGGTTTTACTGTCCAAAATATTAAAAAAAAAATACAAAACCAAACAATTAAATTTTTATTGTTTTATATGTATTTCTTTTGTTTCGTACATGCCTAACAATTGACCATTCTATCAATCTATTATTTTCACGTGCTCAACTTATCACCAACAACAACACAATCTTAATCGACGTTAACCAAATTTGTCAATACCCACCAAAAATAACCCTCACACTCACATAAACATGTGCGCGGTTGCTGCTGTTGTTTGTTTCGTTCAACGCGTTGTTTAATGTTTTTGTTGTAATTTGTCTTGTATTCTAAAGATAATAAAAACGCAGTTTTCTTGAAAAATTACAAAAAACAACACAAAAAGAAGAAATTCAGTTGCGAGAAACCTGCGCCAGCCAACAACCTGATCTGATCTGATCTGATCTGACCTGCCTGATTCCACTCTGCACACTTCGAACAGATTTATATGAAATCGTATGAAACGAGTTTTCTCGCACTGAGAGAAGTAAGCAAACCTGCCTGCCTGCTTCAGCGTTTACTGTGTCCGCAGACTCAGTCATGAGCCTACCTGGATTTATTGTACCATGCAAACTACTGCATTACGTTTCGGCAGGCGCGTTCTCAGTTATAAGCCTATCTGGTTTTATTACAACATGTTTGTTTGTAACTTTAGTGTTCTTTCTCAAAACACCTGATTTGACACTTATGCCTTATGCACAGTATAAAATTTAAAAAAAATTATTTTAACTACAGCAACACTTGCTTATAATATATTTATATGACAATAAAAAAAGACGAAATGCGTAAATAGACGATCACTTAATTTGGGTGCTTTCGTTCAATTAAACACAACTTTTCCTTTTCTCAAAAGTTTTTCTTCGACAATAACTTGTTTTTTCCGAAAAGTAACGGCTTTAAGCAAATTGCAAAAAAAACTGACAAAATATTTTGATTTCTTAACAAAATTTGCAATTAGTTTTGTTTTTTTTTATAAATTTGTCTGAAAAAATCCTCAAAAATTTAGTATACTTCGCCGAAACTAACAGTTTAATCAAAAAAGGGTTGTTATATTATTTGTTTGATTATTGTTGTTGGTTCTGGAAATATATGCTATTAAGTGGAACAAACTTTATTTGTATGTAAAAATACTACAGTGTCAGCAATATCTCGAAAACGGAGGACAGGATAAAAAAAGAATGATCCTGTCAGAAATGGATAATTTCATTCATTGTACATTCTGGCTGGAAACTAGTGTAATTAATTGTGACCGCTGATGTAGACATGGCTAAAGCATCAAAAAATGCTGCGTTGATACACCAACCCAAGCGCAGTTTACTGTATTAGCGTATTGAGTTAACGCAATTGCTTAATGACGAAGTTTTAAATGCTGTGATATCCATATCAAGTTGTCTTCACTTAGGAAAAATAAATGGAATCAAATATAATATTCTGCAACAATGTATCTAATTTAAAAAAGTCATAAATTGATTTAAAATTCCTTAAAAATAAGTTATTAATTAATAAGAAACATTACTAAACAAATACCATATTTTTAGCATGCATTAAAAATAAGCCAATTTTATACTTTAAGCATGCAGTCAATCACACAGATGTACAAACACATTTCTGGTACGCAAGACAAGTTGGATGCTGCTTTGATTCCATGTATCTAGAAAGCATGCAAATCTAAAGAAAAAAATAAGCACGAAGCAAATATATTGCTACGGTTTTGCGTTACTGCGTTACTACGTTATTTTTAACTATTGACGCAATATTCATCTTCAATGCAAAAACAAACAGTAGCGCTGCTTAACATTAAGCAAAAACATTTTTGTTTGTACTTTTAAAATCCAACACGTTTTCATATTGTTAAACGTATTGAAAAACATTCCGTGGTGAATGGCAAAGCATCATAACAATCAAACGCACTCCAAATTTGCATGCTTAAAAGCGTCTTTCCTGCAAATTTTTTCCATATTAAAATAAGCTAACAATGTTCGCTTCGAGCTTAGCTATGTTTGAGGCGTCGTAAGCTTTGTGCAATTTTTGCTGGCTGAATAAATATTTTTTAAATTTTCTATAAGCTGTTATTTGTATAATTGCGCCATTGCGTTGCTTTTTTTAAAACAAGTTAATCAGCGCAGTAACGCATTTAAGTGCTTCAACTCAAGAGCGCAACGAAGCGCAGCTTTACCCATTTCTACTCTGATGATTTTGTAAGACTATCACTTTGATGATTCTATGATGAAAGTGAAGAGGTAGCTCCTTTCGAAACAGTCTGTCTAGTCTTCTATGTGATTGATTTTGTAAAAAATTGTTGTTGTTGTTTTTGTTGTTGTTGCCTTCTTTCAAAACTTACTTGACCTAGAGTTTTAAATTATAACCTATATTGTATTATTTTTAATAATTCCAAAAAATGTATATATTTTTTAAAAAAATATTAAAATCATATGTTTTTTTAATTACAAAACAAAATATAAGAAAGTTTTACAATTAACAAAATATTAAAGTTTTTTCTAAATGACCTTGTTATTTATTATGTTGATTTTATATGATTTAAATACAAATTCTAAATGTTTGTGACCTAAAGCTCGATAAACGATTTTAAACAATCAAACAACTAGAATTTGTATTTAAAATCAAGAATGATTTGAACTATCAAACATTTGGCATTTGTATTTAAATCATATAAACTCAACATAATTAACAAAATATTTCATTTATTTGAGGATCACATTGAAACTCAATTAACACTGAAACTTAAGCCAAACAACATTAAGTGACAACGGACCATTATATATTATTGCATCTTCCAATTCTCCTAAAAGTATTGCAAAAATGTCTTTTGGACAGTGCAATTTTTCAAATGTATCAAGTACAGCTTGCTATAGCATAAGTAGCATGAATGAAGCAAGAATCGCCAAGAAATCCCGAAAGTCTCTGATGAGATACTTAATAAAGTATTTATCGCATTTTTTATCTCTGACGTTTGTCGTTTCTGTGGATTATTTTTGTATATCAATTTTCGAATCATTCCCCAAACATCGTGCTTGGATTGAATCGCACTCTATGGAAGAAGCTAGCATGGGAAAAAACAAGTTTTCCCAATTCAGTGAGGATAAAAGAGAGGACTAGAAGGAACCAACACAGCACGTTCGTATCCACAGTTTTGTTGCTTTCACTTTGCAAAAATCAAAAAATGGAAGGGCCATATTTGTGAAGTGTTTGCTGCATAAGGATTAGATTGAATTTCCACTTCCTTCCGCCATCCCAAAAAAGCCAGATGCCAATGTTTACACGGAGAAAATACCATTTTTTTTTTATTAAGAAATTGTTTTCTTGATTCAAGAATATGTCAAATCGATTGAAATTTACTTGAATCAAGCCTTTATGTTTAAAAAGCTCAGCATTCAGCTAATTATTTAAAAAAAATTTTTATTTTGAGTATATATTTCTAGTAATAAGATTATTTGATGATTGCTTGACACGAAAATAAATAGCTAAATTTTGAAAGCTGACACAAAACTTAAATTGAGACAACAATAACATAATGCAAGTAAACACTGAGTAACATCAAGAAATAATAATTTTGTGTACAGAAAATGTTTTGCTAGATTAAAGAAAGTGCGAAAGTAGTACAGATTTACTTGGTTTAAAACTAACTAGAATATTAATTTTCTGTAAGCTACGCAGCCAATTTGGCAGCACTTTGCAAGAATTTCATTAGTGGAGTTCACGATCTAGTGCAAATGGTCTTGCATGAGTGCATTTGCAAAATATTATTGCATATATTTGCACTACACTAACAAAATACACAGATTTGCACTTGCTACATTCTTGCAGCAATGCAACACTAAAAACCTGTAGCTTACAAATGCTACGCATGTGCAACACTGGATTGCAAGCTGAATCGAACAATCAGCTGATGGCCGGAAAGTGTAGACAAATTAATTTTGTATGAGAAATCAAAATTGATGGAGTACCTCAAAATAAAAAAGAAAATTAAAAGGGAAAAGCCCAACAAAAAATGGACAGAAGAAGAAATCAAGATAATTTTAAATTATCTACAAGAAGCCCCGGAAATAGAGGTAAGAAAAATGTTCGCAACTTTACCAGTGGTCGCCGCTTTTTTTACGGCTGCTTGCTTTGTTTCTAATGATTGTCGCCAAGCAAGCTGTCCAGGTCATGAGTTTAAATTTTGTTTTCTTATCAGCACATTCAATTTTACGTAGATGCCCACAGCACAAATATTTTACAAAAAATTAATCGAAAAGACTGGAATTGACGCTTCATGGGACTTGCTGAGATGGAAAGTGCGACACTTGAAAGCTTCATTTTAAAAAGCCAACGATTGGCGGAAATCGACGGGTACTGGACTCCTGGAGTCGGATGCAGGAACTTCCAGTATTGAAGGTAAGGAATTTTTGTCTTTAGTCTGAACGAGTGTACAAAATAAGTTGTTATTTCAGGAAAAGTTTTGCAAATGTGCGCTCACTATACGCAGCTTAGTGAAATTTTCGGCGAAAAAACTGGTGGAGAGAGCGTTTATTTCGTAGTTTACAGCGGAGAAAACACAACAATGGGCGATTCACTTAACGCAAACGAAAACGAAGCAATGCAGGAATCGATGATCGACCTCACTTGTGGTGCATATATGGATATTGAGTACACATCGCCTAAAGAGGAAACTTGCACCAATACGGAAAATGTAACGCCTTCGCCGTCGCCAGAGCAGGTTTCAGTAAACCCAATCGTTGTACAAAGCACAACACCGGTTATTCCTAAAAAAGCAAAGGATTTTGCCGAAAACATGAAAAAGTTTGCTCCAAAGTCATCGTCTGCCTATCTTGCTGCTTTTCAAATGGAGCGTACGACAATGTTTAAAATGAAATTTGAATGGGAAAAAGAAAAACATCAAAACGAACTTATGTTCAATGAAAGAAAACTCACATTGGAAGAGGAGAAAACAAAGGCTGAAATTGATTTAAAAAAACAAGAGCTACAGCTAAAAAGGCTAGAGATAGAAAAAGATGAAAAATTAAAAACTCTTGAAATTCAAAGGGATGAGCGTTTAAAAAAATATGAAATAGAAATGAAGTACAAGAAACCATAGCAGTATTATTTAAGTTTTTATTTATTTATGTTTTAACTAAATGTATTTGCTTACTGTGTTCAAAGCTACAAGTACCTTTTTATACCTTCCACTCATAGAGATGAAGGTGAATTGATTTTTTAGTTGAAGTTTTTTCTTTTTAATAAATGAATTAATGTGCAAATTTATGTGCGTTTCAAACCAACACAATTTTTTTATCATAGATTAAGGTAATGATATCATTCTTTATGTGTATAATTCTTCTGTACGTGTGTATGTGACTAAACTCATCCTAAACGGCTGGACCGATTTTGATGCAATTTTTTGTGCGCGTTTAAGTGGGTTCCTGAATGATTTAGGCTTACAATTGGACCTGGTAGGTGGCGCTGCAAACGGGTTACAGAAAGTTTTTCCGAAACAGCTCATCCGATTTGCATGAAAATTTGTGTATTGAGATTTTCGGGTACGATGAGTGTTTATTTTTTATCTTTTCTGTTCTATCTTGAACACCGGAGAGCGCTTTAGTAAAAATCTCTTTAAAAAAATCAAGAAAAATTCCAAAACTGCTCACCCGATTTGAATGAAATATCCATAGCGTATTGTTAGAAGTATAATTTTCTATTCATTATACACACCTTGAATGCTACACCGGAGCCGAGCGGCGCCGGGTATTCTTCTAGTTTTTTATAATTGACTTGATAAGAATATGAAGTAAGAAATTTTTGTTTGTTTTTTATTATGTGAAATACACTTAAGAAAACATTAATGAATATATTGCTTGTCTTTTTGTCTCTCCACCACTACTAGTAGCTTCATCAGGAACAGTAGAATCTTCATCTGCTGTTAGCTGGTCCGATCTGTTTTCAAAATAAGTTGAATCGCCTTTTATCAAAATATTGTGCAAAATACAGCAAACCAGGAACCAGTTGTAGCATAATTTATGATTTTCTTTGCTCGAAAGACGCATTCTTAGCTGCTTAAGACTTCCAAATCTTTCTTTGAGAAGGCCAAAGCAATGCTCTATCCTTACACGGTACTTACTATGCTGCAAATTAAAACCGATTCGGGCATTTCTATCCAGCTGTTTGGCGTTACTTCTGTGTGGAGTAATTAAGGATTCAGACAGAGGATATGCGGAATCTCCTGCTATCCATTGCTGCGCAGAAAAAAACTGCTCTTTCTTTTTGAACAACAAACTGTTCCGATAGATTCGGGCATCGTGCCAGCTTCCGGGATGACCAATTACGACATGTCGGATTTCACGTTTATAATCGCATACCACTTGTGCTTTTATTGAGTAAATGTGGTTTCTGGAAAAATACGATGTATGGTCCTCAATTGGTGACTCTGCCAATTTGATTTCCGTGCCATCGATGTATCCAATGCAAAATGGTAGCTCGTGAAAGGTGTCAGATACAATTTGCAATCGCTCATTAGCACTGGGCCAATAAATGTATTTGGATTGTAGGCTTAAAAAAACTTTGAAAACTCTGCTTGTTATTTTTGATATAGTTCCGCCATCTCCTACTCCGAAAATAGTTGCAATTTTCCTGAACGCTGCGCTCTCTCCTGACGAACCCAGCCGAAAAAGTACAATTGCTAATTGCAATTCAATTGAGAACTGCTTACAGGAATGTGGCTTATTGAACTCCTCGCTGTTTTTTATTAAAGCGACCAATTCCGAAAATTGTTCTCTGCCAACTCGTAACATTTGCCGGAACCTGTCCTCGTCCATCGTTGCAAGGATATTATTGCACCAAACATCAGATTTGGTAATAACGCTACAAACTCCTCTACGGCAACTCATTACAAAAGATAGGTTTTCATCTAACTCATCAAGAACTTCCTCAACTGCGCCATCGTCACTTTACATTTCTTAAAAAGAAGTTTGCTTGGAATGTTCCTAATCTTATATAAATGCTACATACCTTCATTAAAAATTATTTCCTCAACAGCTTCTTCTATTAAAGAGTCTATTATTGCCTCTTTTTCACTTTTTCTCGGCATAATGTTGCAGATTTAAACAAAATATAAGAATATAATACTTCACAAAGTAATTATTTTTTATTTTCTTTTATAAATCAGCTGTGTATCAATTTTGCAAGAAGTTTTGCAGAGTAATCCAAAAAGAGCTGTTCACAATTGATTGCAAATGTTTGCAATTGCATAATTTTGCAATCTGGTGCAAATAAGATCGTGAACTGCCCTATTGTGTCATAATTAAAAGACTTTGTCGTTTGGTTCATGTGTAAAAGTGAAAATTAGGGCATCCAATTTCAGGACTCTTCGGCATTCCCGGGATTTCGGGATTTGAAAATCACAATCCCGGGATACCAGGTCTAGACCCGTGTTTGAAAAACCTTAGAAAACGAATTTTTTGGAGGACGTAATATCAAGTAAGTTTCAAAGTAGTTATGCCTTGTTTTACAACACAAAACATTGCAGAATATTATAAAAAACTAAAACACAGTTTCGATTAAACGTTTGGATAGTATTAATTATTTTGAAAAAACAAAGATACATTCTTAAAAAAAAAATTAATAAAATTAGATCATTCAGAAGGTTCATAAAGTTATTTAAAACAAAAACAGAATAGTTTAATAACACTGTAGGTAAATTTTTCAACTATTGAAAAGACACAAAAAAACGCCGAGACACGTAAACTTAATTATCGGTTGAAGTTTTTAGTGGCATACTTAGTTTTTGCAAATCAAATTAAAGTCTCGAGATATTCAGATTTTTGATATTTGACTTACATTTGGCCTTTATTTAAAAAATTTTTATAGTTTTTTAGCAATTAATTTTTATTGTCTTTTCAAAAATACCTCCAACGTGAAACTCGAATTAGACTTGTTTAATCTATGATTTTCAAAAGTTAAGCAATTTCGCTTTTTCTTTCATGAGGACCAAATTTGAATGTTGAACGTAAGAACTTAAAAAAAATCTAAATTTTGTTTTGCTCAAATAAGTGTTATTATTGTATTTCATAAGTAGGCGAAATTCTGAAAGTGTAAGCAAAATCGGAGGTGGTCAAAATTTTTGGTCTCCAAAAATAAGGAAAAATATTGCTAAAAATGGGTCTAAAAGTGACTAAATTCCAATCGCAAATATCTCGAGATTTTGATCTGAATGGGAAAGACTGCTTATGCCACTAGATTCTACGACCAAAAAATAAGTTTACGTGCCTCGGTATTTTCGTGTGTCTTTTTGACGTCCCTACAGTGTAATTTTAGTATTTATAAGTAGGAATTTTGTGATATTTTGTACAGCTTGCTTAAGAAAGTTTTTTTTTTTTAATTTTTTAGGTCAAATTTTAGTTTTTTTAAGTTAAGTTAAGTTAAGTTTTTTAATTATTTTGTACAATTAGTTTAAGACAGGTTTTTATTTTTATATTTTTTTATATATTATATTTTGTACAGCTAGTTAAAAAAGAGTTTTATTTTTATATTATTAAAAACACATTTCAGTATTTCTTAGGAAGTATCATGTGTTTAACACATTGGGTATTGCCAATAGTCGATTTAATACCTACTCTAAATTGAGTGTGAGCTTTTCTGACATTATTTCTATAAAATTTGTTGTCAAAAAACGTATACTAAATTTAGAGTCGGCATTAAAATGACTATTGGTAAAGCCCATTTTTTTATTTTGTATAGATAGTTTTAGAAAGGTTTTTATTTAAAAATTTTTAAAATCACATACATTTTTTCTTGGGTAGTATCATTGCATTTTTTGTTGGTATATTTTGGAATTTTTTTGCAGTGGAGGCAATCCCGGGATCCTGTAAACCCCAAGATTTTAGGCCTTGCAATACCGGGCCTGTCGGGACTAAGAAGAGTGGAGGATCCCGGGATTGTATGCCCTACTGAAAATTTTTCAATCATTTGAGAAATGATTTGTGGAAATGGGCTCACTAAATTCTACCTCGAAGTAATCAGAGCTGAGATGAAAAAATAAAAAGAAAGTTGAAAAATTTGGGCTTTAACCTCTCCCATAGGATTCAAAAAATGCAAAATTTGTTATAAATAAGACTATTAAAAGCAAGAAATGATAATTAAAAAAAAACTAGGCAAAATATGGAAAATATTTAGAAAAATATCTTTGAGTGTCTACAAAAAAATTTTGAAGACTACTTAAAGAGTAAAAAATTTAACCATTCCCAATATAATTTTTTCTAAAAATTCGGTTAATTAGTTTTAAAGTAGATAAAAGAAAAAAATTTCGAAATAAGTTATTGACAAAAAAATGTTAATACTTATTGAAAAAGCTTAATTTTTTGTAAGCTGCAATTGTATAAATGTAAATATACACAAATATCTTAACCTTCATCGGACCCTTATTTCTAGAAACGAATAGGAGCATGTTTTCATCGATGAATGAAATGCATGCAATCTTCTCGTTAAAAGTAATTAATTATTCATAATTTTACTCAATTAAAAAAAAAATATTTTCAAATCGTGTGTATGTATGTATATCATGTATAGACTCAAAAACCGCTGAACCGATCTTTATGAAATTTTTTTGAAACAACATCTTGAGAGTGATTTTGGGATGCTTGGTATCGATTGGACAAGGGGGCGTAGTACCTCCCATACAACCCAAATTCACGCTATTGCCCACATACCATAAAAAATGCTATAAAAATTTTGTTTAAATGGTTACTATCGGCAACTGTACTAAAAATGGGCGTGGTTGAACTTAATCTACGACTACTTTTATGAAATCATGCCAATTGCTGAGTTGTATAAGTTTTGATAGTGAAATATTTGGTATATATATATATAAATATTGCCACTCCCATTTTACCGCCAAAAATCAATGGAACTTCTCTATATAAGGTTGTTTTGATCGAATAAAACTAATATTTGGTAGTTCAGTTCATATCGCTCATTTACTTGAAGACCGTCATAACTTAAAAACGCGATTTTGCAGAAAATGCGTTTCAAGTTTTCAACTGCCTTGCACCTTGTATGAAAAGCAAGAGGCATATTCTCTTGTCACGCGGAGAGTATTCAAAATAATAACATGAAATTTTTACACAATATGAAGCATGATATAAAGAACAATTCTGCATCATTAACCTAAAAATTGAGTTTTTTGAGTTATGACGGTCTTCAAGTAAATGAGCGATATGTTTATTATCTATGGTCGCAATATATCTACGCCCACTTTTTCAAAATTATGCTGATTCCTGAGATTTTTACGTTTTGATAGTAAAAATTGGTGTGTAGGTGCAATGGGACCAAGTGGCGGTCACTATACAAATAAATATTGACACGCCTACTTCTTCCACCCATCTATCTTTTTAAAAATATTAATACATGCATGTGAGTCTATCATGCAAAGACTATGAAACCGTTAAACCAATTATTATAAAATTTTCAGGGAAATAGTAGCAAAGTATTAAGAATGTTCTTGTGAAGTCTGGTGCTGATTAAAAAAAGGGGCATGACACCTCAAATATACCCCAAAATTTTTGATATCGAATAGTTTGGAATAATAGGTCACACAGCATCTGATTTCGGTTTCGTGGAACTTTAGCAAGCTATAAAACGCATACCAAGGATGGTTTTTGCATTGTTAAAGGGGCGTGACACCTCCTTAACAACCCAAATTTGCTATATCGAATAGCTTTGCAATTATAGAGCGCACAACTTCGGAATTCCGTTTTCGACCACAATTTACACGTGTCATTCCACTCATAACATTTTATGGGTGTCGAACAAGGGGGCGTGGTGATAACGCACCGGTATTCAGCTAGTTAAAAAAATGAAAAATTAGGAAAACATCGAAACAAAAATTAACAACAAAGCAGAAGAACAGCGACATAGGCATGCCAAGATTATGGTGTGTAAATTTTACACACAAGAACCTATTAGGGAAATTTTTTCTGTAGGGTAGCAGTGACAAAAAACGTCGAAAACATAAATTTTGCACACGATTTTTACATTGAGCCAAAATTCTAGCTCGATTTGATCAAGTTATATTAAAGATATATCCGCTTGAAGTTGAAAAGTGTGTTAAATCCAAAAATTTAATTGTTCAAAGAGTGAATGAAACCCATTTTCGCCAGAACATATAATCATTGGGCCAAAGTTGATCGAATTTCACTCGATCAAGTAACTATAAATGCAAAGAAAAAAATGTATATTTTGAAAATTTTTTTAAATAAACACTATGAAAAGTAGACACATTTCATATGCTCTAAATTACTACAAGTTAATATAAAACGGTCAGTTTCGAGAACTTTTTTGTACATGTGCAGTAGGCCGGGTCGAAAAAAATTGTTTTATAAACTCAGTCTAAGATGTTCCTTGGCACTTTGTAGTACCATCCACGAAAGGATTTCACAATGTGTTAGCCCCTAGACTAGCTGAAATTTTTTGAAAAAAGTACCTTTTTGGGAAAAAACTACTTTTTGTATGGGCAAGGTTTTTGTTGCCAAATTCCAGCTATCCTAAGGCTTAACACAGCTCAAAATCCTGAAGAGTACTACAATGAGCCTAGGAATATTTTAGACTGAGTTTATCACCTTTTTTTTGTATGGAGACCGACCCGGTTACTGTGCAGGTGTGGAAAAGACACACATATATTTTAAGTTCAATATACATTTAATATAATTATGATTTAATTTATGAGGTAAAAAGAAATTCTCATTTCGGCAATTTTAAATATGTTTAACGGGAAATAAAAAAAACAATAAAATTTTTAGAAAGGACTATGGATTTGCGTTACTGCTATAAATGAATGATGACTTAAAAAAATTAATATATGCTAGCAAAGGTCAAAACTAACACATTTTCCGGCTCATCTGGAGAAATATCCAAAGAAACTGGTCGGAAAACCGACCACTCAGCGAAAAGGGGTTTAAGTAATCTTTTTCAATATTGATTTTCGATAGTTTGATAAATATTTGTTTAAAGGTATTTTTTTAATTGTTTTGAAAAGGAACAATATTTCTTAAAAAATAAAATGATTTTTATAAGAGGCAATTTTGTTTTTTTTTTTAATTTAATTTAAGTGTATTTTTTGGAATGAAATTAGAATACATTTTGAGATATTTTTCTGTTTAGCACTGTTAAACGTCCAGAGAGACACAATTCTAGGCACTTCTTAGCTTCATACTTTTAAAGAATGATTACATGCAAAATATCCGAACCAAAATAATATGTACAGAGTTCGCCAGTGGTCGAGATTCGACCATCTTGCATACTTTCTCTGTTGAGTCGATACAAAAATAATGTCAAAAACATATGTTTTTAAATGAAAATTTGGCATCACTTTACTTTCCTTATGAATAAGCCACCAGTTCTCTCGCTCAGAAGAGAGCGCTTGTAATAGGCAAACTGAAAATAGAAATAGAGTCGTGTTTCACCCTCTTTCTTTCCTAAATACATTGGGAACTAACTATCTAAACAGTGGAAGAATCTTTTTTATCAGCACCATTAGGCTTTGGAATGCATTACCTAATTCTATTAAACAAATAACTGCACGAACCAGCTTTAAACATGCCATCTTTACGTATTTCTTTAAATCAGTAAATATATGCTTCTTTTTCTTATTCACAATTGCTATTTTACAAAATTTTTACTCCACCTTTCAGTTTTCTTTACTTCTATTTATTTGACTTTTTTATTATATTGAAATTCATCTATTAAAAAAAGATGTTTTAAGCAAATGTTACTCTGTAAGCAAATAATTTTAACCTTATGTTCACTTTTTAAACCAACTTTTAAACCGGAATTTCTTTTCCATTTTGAACTTTAGTTTTACATGATGCTAGTTTCAGTAGTTTTAAGTTAAGGTTACTTTGTAAGCAGAATTATTTTAATTTTAAGTTTCCTTTTTAAGCCAATGTTAACACCCATTGTTCTACTATAAATATCTTATGGTCAATTTTTCAGTGCGAGTTTAAACTCTAGTAAAATGAAACCGAGCTTAACTCACAAAAATTGGACATTTTAACTCGGCTTAGGCATAAAAGAAACACATTACATGATAATATAAGTCAATTTAACTTCAACAAATGCTAAAATATCTAGTTTAAGCGGCAATTTTTGGTGAGCTAAGCTCGGTTTAATTTGACTAGAGTTTAAACTCGCACTGAAAAATTGGATTATTTTTTCAAATTTTAATTTAGGAAATAATAAAGCAACT
This sequence comes from Dichetophora obliterata, assembly GCA_963920525.1. Lineage (NCBI taxonomy): Eukaryota > Metazoa > Arthropoda > Insecta > Diptera > Sciomyzidae > Dichetophora > Dichetophora obliterata. Next base: position 35,086,577 of record OY986438.1, read on the forward strand.
CTTCACTGAAATGCTTCAATGAAATGAAAGACATATTTTTGGATGAGGTATTTTTCAGAACTGATGAACAGGATTAAAGTTAATCTCGTGGAAGTTTAAGGGTTAAAATATTATACAAGAGACCTGCGAATAATTAAATTTAACAATATGGTTTTATATAAATTGAAAAAATTATCAATTTAGACAATTGGAAAGGAAATTAAAGGCAAATAAATATTAAATTTTTTTAATAAATAAATAAATATGTTGATCACTTTAATTATGCCATTAACAAAGTAAAGCCACATTCAGGCCACATTCAGATGAGGTATTTTTCAGAACTGATGAACAGGATTAAAGTTAACCTCGTGGAAGTTTAAGGGTTAAAATATTATACAAGAGACCTGCGAATAATTAAATTCAACAATATGGTTTTATACAATATAAATTGAAAAAATTATCAATTTAGACAACTGGAAAGGAAATTAAAGGCAAATAAATAAACAATAAATTTTTTTAATAAATAAATAAATATATTGATCACTTTAATTATGCCATTAACAAAGTAAAGCCACATTCAGGAATAATAAAAACGTAATTATTTTTGCAAGATTATCATATCCTTAATTTTAATATTCGATTGGTACCAATATATTTTTGTGACCAAAACGCATCCAAGAAAAACTGGACTGCGGACCTGTGTTGTAATGTGAATTGTACTTGTGTTATCAATAAAAGTTACAAGCAGTAAAGTTTCATCCAGAGACCTGCAGCGATGAACTGCAACTGCTTTTACACTCAGTACATACTTGGTTTTTGTATGACTTCAATATCATTAATACCATGCAACATATTCTACGCCATCGAGCTCACTTACAACATCAAGCATGTTGCATTAGCCAATTGTACCAAAGTCAAACACTGTGTGAAGTGTGCTTCGACTTCAGTGGAAAGTATAGATGTTTGCATAAAATAATTATGTGTATAAACCACAGCGCACGAACGGCAATCGTTATAATTATGCATTATTTTGAGCTACTGCCTCGTGTACCATTGCAGGTTGATTTCAACTTTGGCTAAGCAGTGATACAAAAGTAAGCTTACAAACGATGAAATCAGCGCGTACACTGCATTTTTACTCAAGTGTTTGTAGATTACTTCAGTATGAATAGAGTAAATAGTTTTAGGAAGTTTAAGGGGTAACTTATTTCGAAGATGATGTCAAACTTTAAAATTTAAGATGGCGGGTAGAGTTGCTACCTAGATTTTTTTCATTTTTGCGAATTCTTGTAATTTTGAAATTCTGACAACGGATTTGATTTCGAATATAATGTCACAGTTTTAAAATTTAAGATGGAGGTTAGGGTTGCCACCTAAATTTTTACCACAGTATTGCCACCTAATAATATGTCTTTTCAAGAGTTTAAAACGTCATTTATCAGTGTTAAGGGGTCGCTGATTTCGAATCTAAAGTTAGAATTTTAAAATTCAAGATGGTGGATAGGGTTGCTACCTTAATTTTTTGTAGTTTTATGAATTCGGGGCTGGCAAAAAAAAAATCGTAAACCAAAAATGGGTCGCTGAATCCGAATCCATTGTCAGAATTTCAAAATTATAAAATTTTGAAAGAATAGGGTTGCCACCTAATAATATGTCTTTTCAAGAGTTTTAAACGTCATTTATCAGTGTTAAGGGGTCGCTGAATTCGAATCTAAAGTTAGAATTATAAAATTCAAGATGGTGGATAGGGTTGCCACCTTAATTTTTTGTAGTTTTATGAATTCGGGGCTGGCAAAAAAAAAATCGTAAACCAAAAATGGGTCGCTGAATCCGAATCCATTGTCAGAATTTCAAAATTATAAAATTTTGAAAAAATAGGGTTGCCACCTAATAATATGTCTTTTCAAGAGTTTTAAACGTCATTTATCAGTTTTAAACTCTTGAAAAGACATATTATTAGGTGGCAACCCTATTATTTCAAAATTTTGAACAATTGAACAAAAGTTGTAGTTTTATTAAAGATCTGCATGCATACAAAATCTTATCAAAATCAGTGATTAAAGTTGTTTTATAGTAAAATGGCGTCTGATATAATTTCTTAAAAAACTAAATTTAATAAATATCTTTAAAAATTTACTAAACAAATTTTATTGCTCACTCAATTAAACTTTAGAACCTATTTTAAAAAAGAAATCAGCTCAATTGAACCATTAGCTTATGAGCTAAAAGCTCTCAAAAGTCACGCAAAGTAACTGCAATGTTACTGCAATGTTACTGCAAATACTTTGTGTTCGGAGAACAAAATAAGCGCTGGTTTTTTTATGCAGGAGTTACGCTTTATGTCTTTGTTTTGTTGCTTGTAAATGACCATACTTACCATTGCATAAACCAACAACTCGAACATGCATTATTGTGGTCTTACGACAACTCATACACAGTTGGCTTCAATGTTGCAAGTATGTTCGACACAACAATCGCAGCGCTTGCGTAGTGCGGTCAGACTGTCACTGTATTTGTTGAGGGTAGATTGCAAGTAGCGAAAATGCCATCGCTTGCAGATCACTGGTTTCATCAATATTATAAGTTTGATAACAATTTTTTATATCATTAAAATAAGAAAAACAATTTCAAAATCCATCAAATAATTTTCTTAAGTTAAGCCTAATGTGCTCATTTCTTGAAAAAGCGCTAATAAGATTTTCTAGATTTTCACAAAAAGTTTCCAATATCAAGCAAAATGCTCTTATTATAAAAAAAGATCTAGTGCGATCAAGTAAATTGTTTTTTTTAGGAAATTATTTTTTTTAGCAAGCAAAATTTTCTAGTTTTCAGAAAGTTTCGCCTTGGATCAAAGCAATTTATTATTAATTTAAGAAAATAATAGAGTAGAATCAATAAACAAAAGGCTGAAGTTTTAAGAAAATGTTACTTGAACTCACCTTTCATAATGCAAACATTTTATATATTTTTCTTTTTTTTTTATAAGAAAATAATGCTTGATTTTAGCAAAAAAATGTTTGATTTTTTCTCTCAGTGTACATTTAGTTTTAGACAGTTAACGCTGTCTTCTATTGCGTTTATGGTCGCTGTCGAACTGTTAAAATATCGCGCATGTTATTTGATAATAGGACACATTTTCCGCAACCAAACATAATATACATAATAACCATTCGTTTATCGCTGCCATCGTTATCTAGTCTATCTGTCTAACTGTGTGGAAATCTTGATACACTCGCAACAAATGCTTGGTAGCTAAAGTTGAGTTTTTTAGGTGTACTTTGAAGACTGCTTGTTTTTCCTGTCCTCTTTTTGTATGTGTGCAGTTATTTATTTATTTGCCTCCTTTTGTCTATCTCTTGTATTCTTTTTATTTGCTTGGGTTCAAATCTATTAAAAATGGGCAGGAAAGCTTTTGTATTTTCTCTAGAAAAAAATTTCGTAAATACAAAAGGAGCGTCGTTCGTGATAAACACACTTAAAGATAATCGGATAATAAATGAACTTATTGAATTTATCCAATTTTGTTATCATGATTGAGCTTTGTTTAGGTTGAAAATATGTATTTATGTATACAGATAATCAGTTGGAGATGTTATTGTTTTTTATTGTTTTAATATAGGAATTCTTTCTAAATGCTTACAACTGTAATATGCTTTAAGGCTCTTGAGGGATAATCAATATTTCTTTTTGATTAAATGACAAAATGACCACAGCAGTTATCTTTAATATTTTTTTTATATAAACTCCTAAAATTTGTTCAAACTTAAATTCAAGACGATTGTCGTCAATTTCGAAACATTTGGATTTTTTTTTTCTGTGTGGCAGTTTTGTAAAACTATTACAAACCATTTAAGTTAAGTGCAAATGTGCAGAAAGGCAACACAAAGTAAAGCAGAATAGGATAATATCCTTCAAAGCCACTTTGCTAGAGCTTAAAGTAGGAAATTTTTGTAAGAATTTCTAGGAAATACATAAATGAGTCAAAAAAATACGAAAAACTTAAAGTAATCCTATTTCGTTTGAACTTTAAATTTGAAAACTTCAACTAAAACTATTTTAGCTCATTTTATGAAATGTCAATTGAATAAACTTTAAATTCTCTTGAAGCTTTCCTCATTTTCTACTGCACAGAACTAATTCTTCTACACCGTTTAAAAGAGAGCTTCAAACATTTAAATCTTATTTAAGCATCATATTATGTTTTATTCATAACTTAACCAGCATTTTTACATTTTAATGCTAGTCATTTATTTAATTTGCGGTCATATTCAATAAAATGTTTTATGAGAATTCCCAACTGCTTAACCCTTTGCCAATTATATGATTTTTGTGCCTTTTTTGCCGGGAGCGTAGCTAGGAGGAGGTGACATTCTTTGAGGGCGGCATAAAAGCTTTTATTGCACATAAAAAAAGGGATAGTTATCAAAAAATTTGTTTTATAATAGCTCAAAATATCTAAATATTCTATTATGGAAACGTCCTACCGAATAATGATGCAAAATTTATGGAAAAATGAGAAAAATTTTAATGGATTATCTATTTTTCGAAAAACCATTTAAAGAGAATTGTGTTTTATACTACGTTTACATACGAGATTAAAACAAAAAGATTAAGAAAATCCCCTTTTGTAATCTACACTGTTTACACTAGTGTGAAAGAGATTAATTTTGGCATTTCGCTGCTTCGTTTTGTTTTGTTTTAGGTTAGGGCTACAGGGTCCGCCATATAACTTTTTTTTTTTGAAAATTCTAAACTACTGAATATTTTCTTCAATTTCTTTTTTTGTTTGAAAGTACAATCCTTCCGGTTATTAATGGAAAATAATTTCATTCAAATGGCTGCCTCGGCTGGCCATGCAGTAGCCTACACGATCGGTCCAATTTTTAAGCACATTATCGATTGTGTGCAGCTGTATTTCACCAATGGTTTCACGAATATTGTTCTTAAAAGCGTCAATTGTCTCTGGCTTGTCGGCGTAACACTTATCTTTGAGGGCACCCTACAAATAATAGTCCAACGGTGTCAAATCGCAGCTCCGAGGTGGCCAAACGACATCAGCTCTGCGGCTGATAATGCGATCTTCAAAATAGGGCGCAAAACATCGAGTGTAGCTTCGGCTGTGTGGCACGTAGCGCCGTCCTGTTGAAACCAAATGTTGCCAATATCCTCCTCTTCAATTTTTGTGAACAAAAATTTGTTCAACATGGCCCGATAACGATCGCTATTGACTATAACGGCCACTCCTTTCTCATTTTCGAAGAAAAATGGCCCAATTATGCCTCTGGACCAAAATCCGCACCAAACAGTGACTCGTTTTGGATGCAGCGGCTTTTCAATGTATGTCTGCGGGTTTTCTGTGCCCCAAATGCGACAATTTTGCTTGTTTACATACCCGCCATGATCAAAATGAGCTTCATCTGAAAAGATGATTTTTTTGGCAAAATCGGCATCATGATTTTCAAAGTAATGTCGCAATATTTCCCAGCGTTGTTCAAGCGTATACACAACCATATTCGTTCAGCGGAAGGATAAAACTAATTATGTGTCAAATCAGACATGAGCTAAGTGTTACCATTCACGAAATAAGCACTAGTTGAAAAAAAAAGTTATATGGCGGACCATGTATGTTATGGTGGCGGACAAGTGCACGTCATGAATTGTTGTTTGTTCAATGTAAATGGGAACTTTGAGAGAATGAGCAAGGGAATAAATTTTGACGAAATCATGTTCGATCCCAGGTTGCGTTGTGAAATTATTCACAGCATTTGGGCTTTAGCATGAAAACACATAACCGGGGATCATATGACCGCCACCATAACATAGCCCTTATTGATCTTCAATAAGTTAGTTTTCTTTATTCGCACTTGAAGTGTTGCAATTTTACGAAATTCCCAATATTTACAGAGTTGCAAATTTTTTTTAGAATATAAGCAAGGAGATTAATTATTAATCTACTTCAGAATGAGGTTAACTTTTTATGGCTTATCTAATAAATTTCAATAAGATTTACGAGTAAACCTCGTCGAGGGTCTTAACTTTGTTTTAATCTTTATATGTAAAAGTAGTATTAAACTTTTCTGGCATAGCGTTCAAGCGCTTAATACTAACAAGTGAAATTTAAATGCTTTTTTATATCATATTATCACATTTTACTTAATTTAAAATATGTGTTTTCCTACCAATTTACTAGATTTACCGCTTAATGTCTTTTAAATAATAATGAAAAAAGTGTCCCAATTGAATTTCAATAACTTTTATAAAAACAATTTTGTTTTATAAGGCTAAGTCCGTAGCCGGGATTTTCAGGGATTTTCCCCCCATGGGGGAAGGGGAAGTGCATGGTTGTAAAAATGTTTTAGCACAAATACTTTTCAAAAACTATTTAAAATATTGGACTAAATTCTAGTAAATTCTGTATTATATTATATATATGACGACGAAATATTAAATTCGAGTGTTATTCTGACATGGGATTAAATTATCATAAAAGGTTGTATTGAATTATAATCCACAAAAAATAAAAACATATCAAGGCTCTCAGATTCGAATACAAGGCGTTGTGGTTATGAGCAGGACTCGGATTTCGATGACCAAAAATGACCTAAAAAAATGACAAAAATTTCCCAAAAACTGCAAAAAATGACCAAAAAACTGACAAAAATGAAAACAATTACATAAAAAATAAACAAAAAAATAAACATTGCTAAACTTAAAATTTATTTTATATAATTTTTATACATAGCATTACAGTGACTAAGTCATTAAAATGAAAGGAACTTCGATTGTCTGGTAAAATGTTTTTGTAAACAGAAAAACTTCTTTCTACTTCTGTTCTTGCCAGAGGAATATAATTAAAAGACAATATGTACGGATGTAAGTTGCTCTTCTAATTTCATAGTAATAATATTTTTACCCATAATATTTCAGCAATAGAGCATAAAAATAGAGTGAATCAAAACAAGCATATCCTGAGTTTTTATCTAACACTTGTGTCATCTTTGTACGTACATTTCGTCAGTTTCACCAGTGCAGAGCTTTTTTTTTCTTTGAGGTCTATAAACAAAGCTGGAAGGGACTCTATTGTTAAAGGAATATGTTTAAATATTTACATTTTTACATTTTTTAGTAAAAAAAAAATGAAATAATGCTTTTAAAATTACACTAAAATGACCTAAAAAACCGAAAAATGCTCAAAAATTTAAAAATGTCCGAAAATTACTACTAATAAAATAACTTAAAATCGCTAAAAATTACCAAAAATGCCCTAAATCTACTAAAATCTACCTGAAAACTAAAACCGATAAAAAACGATGCAAAATGACAAAAAAATGACCTAAATACTTTTTATATTTGGAATTTCGGCAACATAAATGGACGTTCTAAATAAGCAGAAAATGTTTCAGAAGCAGCAGAAAAAGATGACACGTCATCAAAATCCTAGTCCTGGTTATGAGTATAAGGTTCTGATAACTTAAAGCACATGTAGAATGAATTGACGAACAGACAGAACAAACGAACGCAGCATTTTTAAAGTATTCATGTCAACAGGTATGCATTATCATTTGTAAGTTTTAAAAAGTTAAATTTTTTTTTTTATGGATGAAAACGTTTTATGTTCCATTTGAAAACATAAAAGTTAATAAAAATTTCATAAGACTTTATAAGATCTTGTAGGAATTATAGCCAAAAAATCGAAAAAAGGGTAAAAGCTCGTTTTTGCCATTTGTTGCAATTAATGAAATTTTTAAGTGATTCAAGGTTGGAAAAAATAGTTTTCCCAAAATTACACCAATGGATCCGAAAACTTTTACGGCTTGAAAAATTTATATAAAAAATATACAGGATGTCCCGCTAAAAAGTGCAACTATTTACGGAGGTGAAAGGCGATGCCGAGTTAAGCAAAAATTGTTTGGGAGGGGGCCTTTTTTCACCAGCTTAGGAGCTACAGGGTTAATTAGTATTCCATGACTTTGATACATATTAGTGTTTGTAGCATAAAAACGAACTCACAGAAAACTTATTTTTAAAGCTCCTTTCAAAGATAATGAATTCACCTTTTTAACTGTTTGTTAAGCAGTGGCATAGATAGCTTTTGGTTGTGGGGGGTCCGTAAAAAATATAATAACATCAAAAAAGTATATTTTTGAATACCTGTTCACATGACTGTTTTGTGAAGCCGAAGGTCATATTTCACAGCCTTACTTTGTTGAAAAATTTTGCATTTTTTCTGACCTCTTTAATAATTCTAAATTTTTTCCGTCCTTTTCTAAAAAAAAATGTTGACCTTAAAATAAATCGTGTTCTTTTCTCGAAAATGTTGACCGCAAAAGTATAAAAAATGCAGAACTTTCTGACCTGTTAAATGCGAAGGTTTTGCATTCTGCCCTCTAGTAAAACCAACATAAAGACAAAATAAAATAAAATGTCACAAAATGTGTTGAAGCAAAAAGTTGCAATTTTTAAAAATGTCTGCAATTGAATCCAATATATTTTTGAATAATGTAGTTAGTTTTAATAAAACTGAACTGCTCGATGAATATTTGATTGAATATTTGTTAAAAATTCCATACAATCGACACTGTACATAACCTCAATCGTAAATACACAGGAATTCAAAACAACAGTGCAGCCAATATCAAATGTAGAAAAAAAAATTTTGCATTTTTTCCGTTCTTTTCTTAGCTCAAAAGAGGTCAACATTCTGTAAATTTTGGTCGGAATCTAAAAAATTCTGCATTTGGTGAAGTCAGAATTTTTTTCAGAAAAGAATGCGCTACTAGCAAAATCAAATTTCTGAGAACTGCGAATGTCACTATATCTTTAAGTTATTCTTTATAAAGTGAAGCACGAATCAAAATGTATATGTATTGCCAAAAATAATTTTTTTTTTCAAGAAAGTTATCAAAATTTGATTTAGTTCAGTGTTTAATTTTTGATAAATTTCTTGAGAAAATGAAGCATTTTTGGCAATACATATACATTTTGATTCGTGCTTAACTTATTTTTAAAATCAATTCACAACAACGTGAGATATTTGGTAATGCACCCATAGCTCTGGGTGGGGTCCAGACCCACGGACCTCTTCTATATCTACTCCAATGGTGTCGACAAACCCACCCAATTTATCCTTTACCTAGTTGTGCTCGTGTGAAGATGAAATCCATCCGTTGAAATAAGTAAATTTTAAGTTTGAGCGCAATTTTCTTAGAATTTCTCGTAATAAATTAAATTTGTTTTTATAATTAATTTTGTAATTTAAGTTTGTAATTTATTCATTTTTGTAATTTATTTAATTTTCTTTTCAATGACAAAAAAAACATAAACATGTATTTAAAAATAAAAAGTTTCTTTGTACCTAAAAAATGTAACTAAATTGAAAACATAATAATTTTACTGTGTTTTTTTAATGAATTAGAAATAATAAATTATAAAAAATGTTCGAAGTGTCACCTATTGTTTTGAGAAATAGAGGACACTAAAGTAATTACTTAAGAAAAATTTGAAAATATTTCTTGAGTCGAAAAAGTAGTATGAAAGTAAGAGCCCAAACAGAACCAAAGCGGATGTCGGGTGGCGGGAGCTCTCGTCCATAATTGGAGCTGTGGCGGTTGTCGGATGACGGTTGCATTTCATATTGGAAATGATACAAATTCTTTTATATTATGCTTTAAATTCACATGAATGCAACACAGGCACAAAAACAGACTGTCAGATCATAGTAAAAACTAAGAAAATTACACTGAACATACCCAATCTTTAGCAAAAATATGGCAACATTTAAGTCACTCAGAGAGAGATCCGCCAGCCGTCAGAGAAAAATTAGAATAGATTCTATTCTGCCGTTTTTCCGCCACGCATTTCTACGGCGGTTTCATTTTTGGCTACTGCATGTATTTTCATATATTTTGTTGCATGGCGAATCTGATAACCGACATCCGCATTGGTTCTGTTCGGGTTCTAAATCTGACATCAAACAAAAATAAAATGATTTATTCATATTTTTCAAAACATTTTTCGAAAATTGGCAGCAGAGCCAATAGCCGGGAGTTAAAAAAAAACAATACACTTTTTAAATCTTTTTTTGAAGCTGTACTTTATTTTAGACCAAATTTTTTTACATTATTAAAGAATAACTATTTGAGATTTAGCCCTGACATTTTGGTTAAAAAATATTCTTCGATAAGGTAGAAAAGTGCAATGCCGCGAAAGTCCTTAACCGCGGTTGGGTATTTTTTTATCCATGCTGGAAATAGGCCTTTCAGCAAGAAAAAAATAATTTTAAGAAAAAATGAGCTGTAGTAAAAAATGTTTTGTAATTATATAAGTTTTCGAAATAAATCGTTTTTATACAAAAGGGGCGGCAAAGTGATAATCCGCTTTAGCGGCAAAGCTTTTAGCTACGCCTCTGAATATTGCCCAGACTAAAATCAATATAGGCTACTTAGTTCTAATCTTCCCATAAATAATTCAATTCAAGTTTCTATGTTAGTGGGCCATTTAAGTAATGAAACACAACTTGCAACACAAATCTTCGTTTGGTAATATTACTCATTCGATTCAAACACGGAAACAAAGCTATTAAATTTATAGCTCACTTGAGGCTCATTTGATTTTAATTTTCCAATAGTGATTGTCCGAAATTCAATAAATAATGGTTCAACAGAATGGGAGCGTTGTGTCAAATGCTGATTGTCAATAAATGATTAGGGAACAATTTATGTGGCTATAACTTATACAGCTTCTTCGCTACTTGTGACTTATTAATATGGCTAATCCTCTCAACATCACACAAGACTCAGCAGCATGCCATCAAAGTAGTGGTTAACAACACAATATTCGTTGCTCCATTAATCACTGAGATGCTTCTGGTTTATGTGCTGCTATTAATGTGTTTGACAATAAGTAACAACAACTCAGTTGGGACCGCTCGCCTTTGGGACAACATATGCTTGGTTGTTAAGCTTACGTAAGCAGCTGCAAAATCTGCTTATTATAAATGCTATTTTGTGGATAAAGCTGTGGAGAACCTTTGAACCCATTTTGAGTAACTGATAAGATTCACCTTCATATTCGGCTTAGGTTGCTGTAGCAGCTGTGAACCTGGTGAAGCACTCAGAATCAGAATCCGCACTGAAGTAGCAGCGGTGTCTGTGACACAGCCACAAGCTAAAGTTGCTAACAACCTGTCCACCTGAAAAGACATGACGAGCGTATGTTGAAAACATCTATCTATATGAAAATATCTGCATGATATATATGCACGTGTATAAGTAGGAATGCTTGTGTGTGACTATGTACTTGTATGTTTATCCGAGTGTATATCTTGGGTTTGTTTGAAACATCAAGGCAAAGTTACAGTTCGGGTTACTGACCATCGATAGTTCGTATGTGAATGTGTGCTCTTGCTAATGGTGCACATTTTTTACTGTCGACCCACACACACACTTATATACACATACATATATATATACAAATTTCTTGACTTTCTGTTATGAATGTCAACAATTTTTCAATTAGCTGACAATGCTTGACGCCAACGCTGGACAGCAGCATATTAAGTGTTGCAGCAATTATTTTTATTTCTTTTGTTATTGAGTGATTATTATTTGTTTGCCCATTTTAGGATTTCCTTGAATTGTTTTGTGTCCTCTTTTGTTGTTGTTTGGGGAAAAATAAATTGGATTGCTTGAAGGTTGGACATCTTCATAAAATTGTCTCCAAAGTGAATTAAGTATTTTTTGACAAAGAATGCAAGATTTTGTTTCGTTTTTCATAGGCTTGAATCGCAATTCTGTGAAATTCAATTCTAAGTAATTTCGAAATGTGAAACGGAAACGGACTAAAACTGCTTACTATACTTATGTAAGACCCTATCAACACTGTGAGGATAGAACTCAAAATGTGGGTATATACATACACATCTGACACAGATTGTGTCAAAATATGAGAGTGGCACGCTCTTTTATACTAACGTGAGCGTTATATATGGGCCATTCCACGTAAAAGAGGAAAATGATATAAGTTTTTGTTTTCCATTAAATGTCTATACTTTATTAATCTGTGAAAAAAATTTTAAAAATTACCCAAAATATCCTTCTTTACATATGGCAACTATTGTTTCATACAGAGTTGCTATGGAGTAAAATGTTGATTATGTTTGCATTACTGTTGTCGGGCATTCTGTCAACTGTAGAAACCGGGCGTGTGTCTTTTGTAGAAAGCTTGGAAACAACGAATTTTTTTTATATGGAAATGAAGTGAAAAGGTATGTAAGTTTTTGGGTATTTCCATTTTGAATAGATGCGAATCGCATGTCCCAGTAGTCAAGAAGAAATATTTAAAATCTGTTTTCCTAACCTAAAACAAAAGCTTCCTTTTGGAAGCGTTCGGACGTCAGATTCGCACACATTTTTTGATAAATTTCGCAAATTTTATTAACGGATTCTCAATTAAGATGTACCTGGTTAAATAGCTCTCCATGAGTATAACTTATAATAATTATAACATCCTGCATCTTGCCGCAGTTTACCCAAAATTTCTTATTTTTTTCGTGCATTCGGACGTTACTAAAAAAGGAAGTTCTTGTGATACTAACACTCAAACTAAGAATATTTCTGCGAAATGGTCGATGGCACCTAAAAAGTCTAAAGGAACAAAAAAATTTCAAATTAAAAATGTTAAAAAAAAAGACCAACATCATCTCAAATATCGTATTTTAAAGTTAAAGTTAACAATTTTATTCGTTCGGACGTTATGTGTCGGACGTTACACATTCTTCCATTGTAGTTTAGTTAGGTAATTAAGTAATTTGGTAGTTCAGTAATTATGTTATTTAGTGATTAAGAAACAAATTTAATATATTGTCCTTTCCTTGCCTCAACCATTTTTCCATTATCTTAAGCCAATGTCTTCCATTTTTACTAAAACAAAAAAGCTTAATAAAAATTCACTAAATATTTATGAAAAAAAAACAACACATTTGTGAAACAGTGCAAGCGATTTAATCATAATGGGAAATGAATTTATGCATCAATTGCTTAAATCAAGAAAATTAAAATATTTCTCTTATATAATATCATAAAATAATGCGTTTTTAATAAGTTTTAATTTTTTGGTCACGGTTGACTTGTCTGTGGATTTGCCCATATGGTACACAATACAAAAAAAGCTGACTTAAAAATTTATATGGTTTGGCTAAAATTATTCTTTGAGTGTTCAAAGATACACGAATGGTATTTTTCAGTGTCCCAGTAGTCACATTCATTAAAATAATGGTAACACAAAACATAGACTCTGTTTCGCTCTTTTTTTAAAGGAATTCTACATATTCGTTTTTTATCTCCGTTTTTAAATGTATTCCACTGCTGTATGAGTTATGATGACATCGTTATAACCAGAGTTGTAAGAGAATGTATTCAATTTGATTTCATTCACAAAAAAGTGAATCAGTGAATAACGAAATAAGAATGCATTCAAAGAATGCTAAATTGATTCATGAAATAAATTTTAATTCACATTCATTTTTTAAAAAAATGATTAATTATTCATTTTCGTTATTCAGAATAATGAATAATTTTTTTATTCATTTGAATGATATTCACAAAGAATGCTATTCACAAAGAATTTCGGAATTTTTAATTATTCTTTCTTTATTCATTATTAATTTTTCATTCATAATTAATTTGATATTCATTATTAATTTTTTATTCATTATTAATTTTTTATTCATTATTCATTATTCATTTGTTATTCATTATTCATTTTTTATTCATTGTTCTTTTTTTATTCAATATTCACTTGTTATTCATTATTAATTTTTTGTTCATTAGTAATTTTTTATTTACTATTAATTTGTTTTTCATTATTCATTTGTTATTCATTATTACTTTTTTATTCATTATTCGTTTGCTATTAATTTTTTATTTATGGCTTAGGACTAGTAAGTAGAAATAATTAAAAAAATTAATAAAGAATAAGAAAAGAATAATAAATAACAAATGAATAATGAATATAAAATGAATAATAAATAAAAAATAATAATGAATAAAAAATGAATAATAAATGAATTATGAAAAAAAATTGAATAAAAAATAAATAACTAATAAAAAATGAATTATGAATAAAAAAAGAATAATTGAAAATTCTGAAATTCTTTGTAATTACATTCTTCGTGAATAGCAATTAGATGAATATAAAATTGATATATTATTCGGAATAACAAAAATGAATAATTGAAATGAATAATTAATCATTTTTTTGAAATGAATGGAAATTAAAAATGTAATTATAAATCAATTTTAGATTCATTGAATGCATTCTTATGTAGTTATTCAGTTGTACTTAAAATTCTGAATATGAATGCCGATTTTACAGCTCTGGTTATAGCTCAAAGCTGGTTAAATACTGACGTCAGATGTCTCAGTAGTCAAAATGGAATGACTTATGTATAAAAAGACATAGTACATACGAATTCGGAAAAAGGAGCATACATTTTATTTGAAATTGTAAAAATATACAATAGAAGTTCTATCCACTTTAGGACGATGAATCTTGAATTGTTGGCAAATGGGATTGTAATAAAGACAATGACTTTAAAAAATTAGAGTGACACGCCCACTAAGGGAAAAATGAGGATTAGATATTTTAAACAATAGTATTTTGACTTGTAAACATGCTGTAAAGAATTAGTTTTTCAGGCGGTTCCGATAGATTACATGGTTAAAAATTTTCGACTACTTTTTAATCTAAACTTTGGTTTAAAGGAATTTTTATTCCAAAAAGTTTTTAATCTCAAGATTAGTTTAACTTAGTTGTGTTTATAACCCATGTTCCTGAAAAGAACTTATTTGCATTCGTAATAATGCAATAAGGTGTTGGATTAGCACAACAGAGAACGTGTGTTCAAATCATCAACTGGTCAATTAAGTTTTGTATTTTAAGTTAATATTTATAATGAATTTTTTAAACTATTTGCGGATTGAAAACTAATCCTTTTTAAACAAATTTTAAAAATTTCCTTGGATTAAAAAGTAATCTTTTTTGGTGTTGTCCTATATGTTAAAATTGTTGTCCAAAAAAGTTTAAAATTTAGTCCAAGATTTTTAACAGTTTGTAGATATGGTTTGATGTTATGGCATGATGGATTTCGTATGATCAGTTGGGTATGACAGTATGGTATAATGATGTTATGGTATAATGGTATTTTATGGAATGTAGTGTAGTTTGATGGGTTTGGTATCACGTGATGTTTGGTATGCATATTCATATGAAGGTATTTTATGGTACGATAGTATTCTGTGTATAATTCTACAAGTATTTTCTAATACTAGGTTTTACAAACATGTCTGCCACTTATTTCTTCTACTACTAATACTACTTTTTCAATGATTAGTTGCTTGTAATATTTTTTTAATCTATTTTCTTCTACTTTTCCTACTAATATTTATACTACTTTTTTCTGTAACTAAAATGTTATTTTTAAAGCGTTTGGTTTTTGAAAATTAAAAAAAAAAAACCAAAAACTTTGGAATAGTGAATGAAATATTTATTTGGATCGATACATTAATGCCTTCCATCCATAAGCTCCAATTTTGGCATACTCTTTCCAGCATTTTGGACGGTTTCTCACCAATGGCAGCTGTAATGTTGTCTTCCAGTGCACTCAATTCTGGCTGGCTTGTCCCTGTACGCAAGAGATATCACATAAAATATAAATAAAAAATATACTGGCCATTTCAGCCCTCGGAAGGACTTTGACCTAGCTTCTATTGATCAATTGTGTTGTGCGTGTTGTTAAATGTTTGATCACAAATGACCGAGAACTGGACCTACGTGCTTAATGCCGACTCTGAACGGCTTATGCTCTCAAGAAGCTTTACATGGCAATTTTTACTCTCTGAGGTTTGCCATTGTCTGCAGAGAGGTGACGACCGAACAGAAAAATTAATTCAATTGAAAAAACTTTCTGTCTGAGCTGGAATTGAACCCGGGCTACCGCAGTTCTTTAGCTTAGGAGCCACGCACTCTACCCACTAGGCTACGGCCGTCATAGAGATATCACATAGCCTCACAAAAAGTAGTCTAGTGGGGTCAAATCGCAGGATCTTGACTTCTATGGAGTGCTCCAAAACGTGAGATTAAATGCTCACCAAACTTGCCTCTGAACGCCGTGTGACATGTGGCACCGTCTTGTTGAAAGTACATGGCAACTAAGTTCAATTCTTCCATTTTAGGCAGAAAGAGTCGGTAATAATCGCACGGTACCTTGATCCATTGACTGTAACGTTGCGATTTTCATTATTTTTGGAAAAGTACGGTTCAGTGATGTCGCCGGCCTACAAACTGCACCAAACAGTGCATTTTACAGAGTGCATTGGCAGCTCTTGAACTGTCTCAGGCTGCTCTTCAGACCAAATCGCCAATTCTGTTTATTGACGTACGCATTGAGTCAAAAATGAGCCTTGTCGCTGTAGACAATTTTTCGATAAAATACATTTTTCACAAAGCACGAGTCTTGATAATAAAATTCAATAATTTTTAAGCGCTGTTCGCTTGCTAGTCTTCTCATGGTAAAATGGCAAACCTTATTTTAAACTTATGGCTTTGCCACATGTTACGAATCACGCGTGAAGTGTCAAAAAATTTACACTGAAAAATAAATAGCAAAAAAATCGACATTTGTTTACTCTTTTCTTTAGTAAAATACTGTCATAAAGTTGCATTGCAGAAGTAAAAAAGTTAAATTCAACATGTCTTGGTACAAAAAAAAAATAGCAAAAACTCACTAAAAATTAGTGAATGGATCTATTATCCTTACTCTAGCTGATCCGAATTCATAATAATTAAGAAACCCTTAGTTATTTTACGTATTAAATTTTGTTCTGTTTAAACATAAACAATAATATTCACTGGAAAACATCCTGTTAGAAAACACGACTTAGCTACATAGATAAATGAAGAAAAAATGTTGTCTTAACAATAAAACAAAACAACTAATCTGAACACAAATAAGATTTTGTCAAATCTCGCTTACATTTTTGAATTACAATGCCATCACCGAAAAATTTTTACTAGCGTTGAAGTAAGTACCTTCAAAGTTTTATCGAGGTAGAAAATTTTATATCAGTGCGCACAAGGTTATAAGAAGCTATATCGCACTAAAAATCTCTAAATGAAACTTGCTGAAAGTTGACTTGTTTGATTAGTTGATTAATTGATGTTTTGACTCATAGATTAATATTTGTTACACACAAAAAAATCTCTTTGTCTTTACCGTCAATACAATTGTTGTTGCACAGTTACTATTTTTTCCTGTGAAATTACCGAGCAAAAATTGTAACTAAACAATTATGAAAGTAAGTCTTAAGGCTTCGAACAGTTAAAGTTAGCAGCTAATATTTTTTTCATCGAACATGTTTTTTCACATAATTCCAAATATGTTCTAAAAATTTCATAAGTAAATACATAGCAAAGGTGTTATGAAATATGATATCAAATTCGAATTCAATCCAATTTTTTTTTTGAAACAAACACAAAAGAAATGTATGACTTCTTGTAAGTATTACAGTTGACCAGTGCAAAAGCCAAGGGAGGATTTTGGGGTTCAAACCCCCCATAGGATCGAAATTTTACTTAAAATTAATACATTTAAAAATTTTGTTAATTGAATTACTTACATATGTTATAAGAAAACTTGAAAAATCATATACTGAAGTAACGTTTACGTGCAAAAATCTTTGTTATGAGTTGAATCCTGTAAACAACGATAGTAAAAAACCAATGTATAGTAATTTATGAGATCAATCGTGATTCAGTCTAAGCTATTATAACTATTGTCATCACTACCCTGGACATCGGTAGTTGTAGATGTGGCAGTGATGATAACAGTGAAGCCAACAAGAATGACAAAGACATGTATACTGAAAAAAACTTTCTAATTTGAACCGCCTAGAAATATTTTTAAGTATATTTCAGCCGCCAACTGATTTTAATTTTCCTTTGAGCGGTTTTCGAAATTTCAAATTTCAGCATCCAATGATTTATAGCTGGAGTTGGTTGGCTTACTCCAAATATTCAAATGGAGCTTACTGTGAGTTCTGCTTTTACTTTATCTCTAGTTATGGCGGTATCGCATCATTTATGACACAAACAAATTTCATTAAATAAATTTTTCTGTCCCTTTTATTGTGACTCTTTTATGGTCAAGAGTTTGTAAACAATTTACTTTCCTAAATCTGGTTTAATTTCTGAGGAATTTTTGGAATTATTCATGAGTTAAAAAAAGTTAAACTTACATTCTTCAGAATTCTGGCCAGAGGGAAAAGTTTTTAGTCAATCGTGGGCATCAAAAAAATTTAAAATTTTTGCAATTTAATTAAAGATAATGCTTTTGTTCATACATATTTTTCATATATTTGTATTTATTTTCACACAAAAACTTTCAAAAATCAAATAACTTTATTGCCATTTTTATTTCTTTCTCACAATATTGTTTTATTAAAATTAATATTTTAGCTAGAATATGCATAAACTTACAAAATGAATGTACCATGGCAAGCTTTTAATATCTTTCCAACGATATCTTGAAAGTGAGGATCGCATTAGAAATAATGAATATAATTCAATTTAAGTGAAAATAAATGAAAAAAAAATTCAAAGAAAGGCACGTAAAACAGCATTATCTGTAATGCTCTTGCAAATCTTTAAGTTTTTTGATGCAGATTGGAAGAGTTTTTTCCGGTCTTTTATTTCTCTGAGTATTTTTTTCAACTTTATATTATAACGGTCAATATATTTACGAAAAACATGATAAATGGAGGTTTTTGCAAAATGTTTTAGCTCACTGGCGGCTATCGTAACAGTCAAAATATTTTCGGAATCGTTATAAAATAGACCAAGGTCAATTTTTAGAGAGGAACAAATGGAACTTTTTTCTAATGGAAGTCGACACGTACTTCCGTATATACTACATATGGGCATTTCCAGAAAAAAGGCTACCGTGACCAAAAAATTAAAACTTATTAAATACTTTATTTTATTAGTTTCAGATATTTCTATATTAATTCATTAACCATGATGATCAAAACGTCTGCACTGTTTCACAAATGTAGTTTTTCTTTTTCGTTAGCTTTTTTGTTTTAGTAAAAATGGAAGGCATTGGTTAGAGATATTGAAAAAAATGGTTTATACATGGAAAGGACAATATATTAAATTAATTTTTGAATTGCTTAGTTACATAATTACTTAACTACCTAATTACTTAAATTCCCAAATAAACTGCAATGGAAATTTTAGTAACGTAACGCCCTATCAAAAATCCTAATAAAAAAAAGACCAGAAAAGATTTTCAAATTTGATCACTTGGAAAATAAACATATGTTATTTTAAAACCTCCTAAAAAAAGTTTTATACAAAAAGTCTGGCCCAATTCAGAGAGTGTCGCAAATTTTGTAATCCAAGTCAGAAATCACTTCCGTTTTTTGTAACGTAACGCCAGCACATATTTTTGCTTATATCTTTTGATCCTTAGGTTAAATTGTTGTGATTGTTTTTTACTTAATCTAGTGCTACTTAATTACTACGCAAATATAAAAAAACTTTTTAAAAATCAGACGTTTTCATTCTAGTTTTTTAATATTTATTCGTACAAATCGTCCGTAACGACAATTTGGAAATGCCCATATATATTATGTAAAAAATTGAAAATTAAATGAAACAAATATTTGTATATTTTAATTTTGAATAAAAATATTTTCATCAAAACCCCTCTCTGGATAAATTCTGGCTACGGCCCTGCAGTAGACACACTGTAAAAATTGTTACTCAACAACTTTTGCGGTAAAACTACTGTAAAATTGTAACCTAAAAAATTTTACAGTAAATGCACAGTTTAAATTGTTTTTCAACAATTTCCATAGTAGAGTTACTATGAATTTGTTAGCCAAGAAGTTTTGCAGAACATGCACTGTAAAAATAGTTATTGAACAACTTCTGCAGCAGAGCTAGCGTAAGACTGTAACGTAACAAGGTTTATAGTAGATTACAATTCCTTAACGGTAGAATTAACAATTTTCATCGTTTGGCTCATTTTCAATCGACAGTTTACCGTTCTTATCGGTAGAATTTACAGTAAATTTTTTTCTGTGTAGACTTACTTAAAGCAAAGTCACAAACTAGCGCCATCTGTTACCACATTTTCCACTTGACTGTCATCAGTGACAGTGATTAATGAAGTCTTTAAGCTACACGGAGTGACGTTAACGATGTCAACAATAACTAAAATAACAACACTACCCCAACCACCACAACAACAGCTATTTTGCATAACGTTAACAGGTTGATGTTGTCGATAATGAAATCTAATCAATGAGCATTTATACACTCATGATAATGCACACAGTTTTTAATTACTAAATACAGAAATGATGATAAATAAATGATGATAACAAAGATGACAGTAAAGAGAATGATAAGAACAATAACAAAAATCAAAAGAAAATGATAATAAAAACAACTGCAAGATATTGGCATTAAGTTATCAGTTGTAGTTGAGGTTGTTCATTAGTAGCTAATGAATGATGTTGGCCCTGAAATATAGAACTATTTTCAGGAATTAATTACAAAAATTTTTTATTAATTCTGGCGTGTGATAAGAATAAAACTTTTATTTAGGTAGCATTATTTTATTCAAATACAACAAAAAATGAATTTTTCTAATGAAATAATTCAAGCACTAAAAGATAATAAAAAACTAGCCTTGACTAAATATGAGAAGTCGTAGATAGAGTACTAATGTTTTAGTTATATTTCTTGCACAACTTTTTTGTTTTTGAATTTGAAGTTTATTGAACTCTTTTATATCACAACAATCAATGTCTGTCACACAAAGCTTTATGTTTGTATTGAACTCCTTTCGAATGCAGAAATTCGACATGTATTGAACATTAACATCCCACATGATAAATTGCCATCAGGAGCTGAAGAATGTTTGAATGGTTGAGTGAAGGAAGTCGCACATCCTGCTATGACAAACATTCTGCCAGTTTTTCTTGAAATGGTTAGGTTTCACTGAAATCCTTTCATCAAATTGGTGAACATTTCAGACATGCATACCAACACGCATCAACACGCACACACTCACACCAATTCGCGTTAGTGGATATTTACATATGTACACAGCTGTTTTAATGTGAACACTCACTCATCAATTTGACAGCAATATATCAATATTCGCCTGAGTGCCTACGCTGTTAAATGAATTCAATTAGGTCGAAATGTTTTACGGCTCGACAAAGGCGAACAAGTTTCATGAATTAAATAAATTTGCGAAATATCACGCAATTAAATAAGTTTCATTTTGCAAAGATTTGGTACTTTTTTAAACTTTAATCACACACAAAAATTTATCAGAAAAAAATCACTCAAGCTAACGCTGAAAAACTTCCACTCTGCGCTGCGATTTTCTGCATACTAATTGTTTTTCCTAAGCTAAGCCGGTAAAATATCCTAAAGATTTTTCCTCCACTGCATGTATCTTAAATTGTGCAATTTTCCCTCAAAGAAAATGTATTTCAATAGGGAGTGCGTTGGTCTGCAAAGCTAAAAACTGCGCACGCTGAGAGCTTAGAATTGTCTGAGAGCGCGCAGCTGCGCGAGAGCAAAGGCAGAGAATGAGAAAGCTTTGTTTTGGGTAATTTTTAGCCTCTTTAAAGAAAAGGGAATTTCTAGTTGTTTTATCAAAATAAAACATTAGTCTTGGCGTTCTCATCCTATTAGAAATGAAGACGCTGAACTGTCAACCTTTCGAGGTCGCCGCAGGTTGGATGCCCGACTTCAAACAGCGCTACGTGTTGCATATCAATGAAAGAAGGAAACATTCAATAAAGCGGAAATTTAATTAGATTTTCACCTCGCAATACGTTTGATTGGATTAAAAATTTTATCGAAAAAATACATCGACTCGATTGCAAATGCCTCACGAAAATCACAGGTAGTCTCCCGCTCTACACTCAAACACATGGTTGCTAGAATGTAACACTTTTGCATTTATTTATTTATGCCCCATGCCAATTAGCTGGCATGGCCTCACCGAAAATAATTCACGTGTGTTCGAGAAATTACAAGAAAATAAGGCAGATATCTAAAGTATATCTAGAGCGACATTGAGGTCCACATTTTTTGGTTTTGACAAGGTATAGAAAGGATATTTCGGTTATTTGCGTTATTAACACGCAAAGTTATTTATTAAGCTACACGCAGGGTAAAGCATTTCTCCAATATAATAGGATCTGATTGCATTTGTAATTAAATTAAGAAAATTTATATTTACATATAGACATTTCCGTGGCTACGAACGTGACAGTCGTACGACTTTATTAAGTAGAAAAACAAAGAAAAATTAAACTTATAGTTTTCTTATTTTGATTTTTTAATAGTTTATTCAGCACACTATACAAGGAGTTAAAGCTAAGAGTTGTCAAAAGTTCGGCTCTTAGTAGAAGCCATCAAAAATGATACGTTACGTGACAATAAATAGAAGTGGCTTTTGTCTGCATCAGTTTTAACGAAAAAATCTGCAAAGTGTGCAAGAGTTTTTTTATTAAAGTTTTTTTTTAATATAATCTGGAATAATGTTGCTAAATATTCATAATTGTTTCGTTGAAAATTTTTTTTAATTATTTTTATACAAACCATAATATGATACGTTACGTGATACACGTTACGTGACAGAATTTTCCGTTCAAGGAAGTACAAATAGTTTATAGTTTTATTTAATTGAACTAAAAAAGACATATAAAGTGTAGTTCAGGACAGTAACAATCGAAAACTGAAACAAATTGAATTAAACTTTGTATTATACGAGTATTTTTTATACTTATATAATTCCAACTTTCGTTAAAATTTTTCAACTTTTGTCACAATTTTTCAACTTTTGTTGCCATTTATCATGCTTGTTCAGTACTCTTACAATATTTTTTTGTTTTTTTTTTAAAGATCAAAGAACCAAGGCATGCGCCTTATACAAACAAGGTTTGGTCTTTGATCTGAAAGGAAAGGGATAGATTATTTATAGGAATTGATTGGAACCATACTTGAATTATTGATTAGGCCAAACAACCGTGAAAGACAATTTAAATTGCTTTTAACCTTAAAAAGTACCACGCCACTTTCTGCACAACTGTTCTTTTTTCGCTGTACCAATCACTGTTGTGCCATTTATATATTGTCCTATAAAATCATCTTACAACGGTAATGCTTGGTTTTCACTATTTTTTTCACTATTTTTATGACGACACAAAAGTTTATCACCTTAATAAAACTCTAGAATATTTTCTGCATAACTCCATTTAATAATGAATTTGCTTTTAATTTTCCAAGATTGTCAAAGTTAGAAAAAATGTCAACATGTTGTTATTTTCAATTTGATTGACAACAACTGACCACTGAAAATGACATAGTGAAAACCAATCATAAGTATCAAGCAAATGTTTGTTGTTTTATTTATCACAAAATATAAACTTAAGCATTTAGTAGTGTTTATTTCCTGTAAATGCATGTGCTGTATTTTTTTAATGCCATAAAAATTTGAATAGTTTTTTAAGTAAGGATTTTGAACAAACTGTTAGAGATATTTGAGCAAATTTTTTTATTATTTTACGTAAGCATTAAACTTAACAAAAAATTTTTTTCGTTACGTCACTTTCGCATCAAACGTGCGTAAATGAAGCATTAAAAAAAATAGAAAAAAAGGTGTGCAGGATATGCTCGAGATTCGCTTTTCTGAAAAAAAAAATGTTGGTAAAACTTAAAACCTAATGTGACGGGCTGACTCTAAATTTTTAAAAAAAAAATAATAATTAGAAACAAAATGGCGGCTGCACTTAGTTAAAAAAAAGACCTAACATTTTAGAACAAAAGTAACTGTTAAAATTTTTTGAGAAATTTAAAAAAAAACTCGAAGTCAGTCACTCAAAAATTTTTTAATTATTTAATAAACTCATTTTTTTAATTGCTAAATGATTTTGAAGTAGATCGGCATAGTAGTTATTGCACAATCTTGCACACCAATTTTAAAAAATTTGTTTCTGGACAAATTCGTGACGCGGAAGTGACGTCACGATGTTTTTTTTAATGCTAATACTTATGTAAAACAATAAACAAAAAATATTTACTCAAATACCTCTAACCATTTTTTCACAAGCCTTACTTAAAAAAATCTAGGAACTTTTACAAAATTATTTTAATGCCCTCTAATAAAAAAAATTATGATTATTTCATCTATAATTTGGTTTTAAGCTCTTTATTTTTGTTTAACGTTGCTAAAAATTACTTAGTTATTTAAATTAATTATTTAATTTTAAATATTACACAAAATTAAATTTGATAATTAATTGTGATCTATTCTTTGAATTTTTACATGATATTAATTGTGAGCTATTTAGATCAAGTAAATTCTTACGAGTTCTTAAGAGCTTATTCGAACAGGTGTTAAATCATATAAAACTTGAATAGTGGGGTTGGTCACAGCTGAACCACTCAAGACTACTGAAGAGGAAATGTAGCGATTTCCAAAACAGGCTGGTTAGACTCTATACAGAGTTGATGTCTTATTCAAACTTACTTGATCTAAATTGATCACAATTAATATTATTTAAAATTATTATAAAATAATTTGTTTAATTTTTTAAGTATTTAAATTATTTAAATAAAATTATTACTTTATTTAATTACTCAAATTTATTTATTCAATTTTTAAAATTATTTATTTTAAGTCGTATCCAGAATGTTACGTCTGCTATCATAAGTTGATTTTTAATAAATAATCGAAAGGATATTTTTTCAAAAAAAAGAGCGCAGTTTTAATTCCGATGTTTTTAAGCCAGGAACTGAAAATAACTGTTATTATACAATTCTCAGATGAAAAAGACATAACGAAAAAGTTGCTGGTGGGCCTTTTTAAATATACCATTATTATTGTAATGGCAGCAGCTTTGCGAATATTAAACACCTTTTAAATTTTTGACTGTTACTATAAAAGCTAAAATTAACTGTTATTTTTTGTAAATAACTGTTACATTTGACTTTTGTTTCTTACGCCAAAAATAACAGTTATTTTGTGCCTTTAATTTTTCGGTAAAAATTCATTAATTTTCTTGCATATGCAAGAAATATGCTGCATACTTTTTGCTTATGCAGTAATAAAAATGTTCCTCATTCATAATATTTCCAAATTAATTGAAATATCCATAACGTTAATTGAAGAAAAGTGTTCAGAATGTAAAAATTATTTTATTACCTTCAACAGATAATACTAAAAATCTGTAATTCTGAAATTATGTTGACTAGAAATCGCCAGTAGTCGAAATTCGACCTTTTCACTGTGATATTCGGCCTTCACTGTGCCATTAAATCGCTTTCGTTCTAAATTGAGCGTAGAAAAAGGTTAAAAAAAAGAATCTATTTCTATTATTCGTTTGCCGCTCAGTGCTAACCAACGACTTTTCATACAAAAATACGTTGTACTGAGTAGGTTTACAGTTTTCGCATTAATTTTGATGTCATAATAACGAAAATTTTTTTAATATACTATCAACCAATGAATTTTCATACAAAAATACGTTGTACTGAGAAAAGCTACAGTTTTCGAGATATCGTCATAATTTTAAGGTCTAAATAACGGAAATTTTTCAAAGTTTGTAAGAAATTTTACAATCCTAATATATGTTACATAAAAAAATGCTTATTGTAGGGTATCCGTAAGAGATAGCGAGAAATGTCTGTCAAATATTTTATACATATCAGCAATGTCTAAAACTTCCTCCTACACCATTTTCTTCCGTCTCTTATAGCTTGGCTCTAATTCTGTTTTGAACGCTCATATTCAGGTCAATATTGAGAAACACGGGAAAAAATGGTACTGAACTGTTTTTCCTACACTTATTTACATACTAGCTGATATACCCGGTGTAACTTGAGAGTCATTTACATATATAAACATTTTATTATACACTTTTCGATTAAATGTTTTTGTAAATTTTGAAATTTTGTAAAAACGTGTTGAATTTAAGTTTGAGACCACTATAAAAATATTAGTTCAAAAATTTACCAAGCTTTTTTAACGAAGAAATAATTTTATCACTGTTTTTTCACAATCAAAAACTGTTTTTAGTTCTAAACTGAATTTACTGGTTTCTGGTAAGCATGTCACTTGCACTTCGCTAATGAAAATCAAATTTATAAACAACATTTTGGAAAAAATAAATTTCGCGAAAAAAATCAAAGGGCGTACCCTTGTTGTTTTGATGACAAAAACAGTAAAATAATTTTTGCGCTTAGCTGGAAGAATTTTTGCAAATAAATGCTATGTCATATGAAAGGTAGCCAGATGTGCAATTTTTAATTCATATCATTTTTACAACAACAACAACAATTTTTGAGTAATTTTTTGAGTAAAAAGTCAATATTTTTGACCTTTTTTGACATAATCATAAAACATATATACACTGACTTAACGGTACAGTTCAATCTATTTTTGTGAAGTGATTTTATTGAACTTTTGCACAAAAAAAATTTGAATAAAATATATTAATGGACAGCGGATTGCATCGAAAGACCAAACTATGATTTTCATGTCGTTTTTTTCTCATTCTTAGGCAACGATGTTTTATGAAAAAGTCGTTGTACTGAAAATTTCTCCAATTTTGAAGATATGTGAATGTTTTTGATGTCAAAATAACAGAAATTTTTAAAATTAAATACACAAAAATCTCCGATACTAAAGCCTGGTTTTCACTAGGTCAGTTTTCAATCACAAATGTTGTCAATCTAATGGAAACGTATTGTCATTTACATTTGTTGTCATATATGACCACTGATTGTCATATTAAATCACAAGCAAGTGAGAACAGATAGAATTTTGCTTGTCAATCAAAATATCGTTGTATGACAAGAAAAATCGAAATGCCAACATGTTGGCATTTTGTGCCAGTTGTTGCCTACAAAAAAATTTTATTTATTTATACACATGTTGGCTGGTGTCGCTTCCAAGGTATTTGATGCAGGACGCATTTTCGGTATTCACGTTGCTGTGGTCGCTTTGCCAGGAATTTGTCATTTGCGCGAATCTTGAAGACGTATCTTGCTATAGAACGTGGCGATGGTGCCTTATGAGCCAACACCGGCCACTGTGATAATCTTTGTTTAAGTGCACTTTTGCGAATAATCTAATAAAATTAACAGTATTTTATAAATTTCACCAAAAAGAAACATTTTCAAACAATCTCAAATATAAAACATCAGCTGTTGTTGATGAAAAAAACATAACTGAATAAGCCGATGGCTTTTCACAAATAACATCGAAAGTGAAAACAGTATGGCAATCAATTGACACATAAATTCAACGTTAGTCTTTGACATTCGATTTTATGTCAGTTTTTGGGTTTCAATGAAAACGCATTTGACGTCATATGGTCAAGATGCCTACTGACATCAGTGATTGTTGTCATTGAAATTGACTTAGAGAAAACCAGGCTTAAAAAATTTATAATAACAAAATTACCGTTAGTTGAAAAATGTTAGAGGGGGCGTGGCAAAAACTAAGTATGTAACATTTTAAGTTCGGATGCACTTAATATGTGTACCTAGTTTGAGCAAAATCCGTTGAGCCGTTTAGATTTGTATAAAGGTCAAGCAAACAAACAAACAAACAAACAAACAAACAAACAAACAAACAAACAGAAAATGAGTTTTATTACTGCAGATACAAGGTGGCGCAAAAGTAACCTTGCGATGTTTTTTGGCTGTAATTTAAAAAAAAATGATAAATTTTGATTCTTCTTGTGGATTATTTTTATTTGGTCTTTTAATTTTTTTTACATCAAGTCGAGAATATGATGTCATGTAAATGGCCGCCGCCATAGTTAATTGTCATTTGAGCCCTTTTTGTGGCATTTTTCATCACTTCGGCCAAAACTTCCGGCGATAGGTCCTCACATTCTTGACGGATATTGTCTTTAAGAGCTGCAAGAGTCTGAGGCTTGTTGACATAAACCCGCGACTTCAAAAAGCCCCACAAAAAGAAGTCTGGAGCGGTCAAATCAGGCGATCCTGCTGGCCAGTGCAAATCGCCAAAACGGGAGATTAGGCGCCCGGGAAATGCATCCTTCAGCATATCGGTTGTGGCACGTGCAGTGTGTGCCGTTTCACCGTCCTGTTGGAACCACATGTTTTCCAATCCCAATTCATCAAGTTGCGGCAAAAAGAACTCGTTGATCATTGCTCTGTAGCGCTCACCATTCACAGTAACCGTTTGGCCCGCGACGTCTTCGAAGAAAAAAGGTCCGATGACTCCTCCAGCGAAAACAGCACACCATACAGTGACTTTGAGCGGGTGTAATGGCTCTTCGTGGGTTACACGCGGATTTTCAGTGCCCCAGAAGCGTAAATTTTGCTTATTTACGTACCCGCTAGATGGAAATGGGCCTCATCACTCATGATTATTTTTGATGAAAAATCATCTTCCTCTTGGTGGTGATTAAGGATGGCTTGAGCGTATGTTAGACGCGATTGGCGGTCAGCAGCTAACAGCTGATGCACCGTCTGGACTTTGTACGGAAACATCTTCAAATTTTTTACCAAAATTCGCTGTAAAGACCGTTGACTGATACCCATTTGCGTTGCACGTCGTCTGGTCGATGTCGACGGCGCTTCCATGGAAGCCAGGAAATCTGCGACGAAATTCACGTTGTGCCAAAGTCACCGCCCGATTATTGGTCAAATAAATAGTCACCAATATTCCGCGTTCTGGAGCAGTGTAGCGTAACATTGTTTATTAACGTGTATTTCGCATGTGTTTACTACACAAATGTCAAAACAGAACTGACATTAGGGGCCAATCGACAGGAGGATTACTTTTGCGCCACCTTGTATATAGATTATCTGTTCAAAATTATGTTCTATAATTCATATAACAATATATTGTTAAAACTTCTTTTAAGTTGTCCATGGTGACATTTTGACGCTTTTCAGAAAATATCATTTTGTATGCGGAGAAGCTTCCTTCCACATCACATGAAGTCAAGGGTACATACTTAAATTTAGGAACATGTTCGCCAGCTGTTTTCATATTTTCAAATTTTTAAATACATGTCTATTTTTTCTATCTCCAATAAAAAACATAAAACTGAACATTCTCTCAATGGTGGTTTCAGCTAAGTAGCCATAAAACCCTGCATCTTTTTAAACCTGCATTATTTAAAACATATCCAAGATAACCAGTAAACTCTAAAAAGCAGAGTGCTTTCAGCGGGCGACTATGACAAAAAAAATTTTATTATTAAGTTAGACGGGCTGATTTTTTTGCACTCAGAAAATCAAAAATATTTTCAACACGTAAAATTTATACAAAAAACAGTACAAAAAAAAGTACGTTATTAAAAAACAGTACTTTTGCGTACTGTCTTGACTGCATGCCATAAAACAGTACATTGTCCAAAAAACAGTACTGTACTGTTAAAAAAAGCATCGGGCATCCCTATTCTGCACCCTCTGAAAACGTTCATGTCTATGATAGAAGTTACGAACATACATTTGCGATTAAATGGACTTGCATATATTTTGCATTTGCATATAATATGCAAATATGCAATTTTTTAATTTGCATATTCAATTAAAATATGCATATGTATTTTGTATGCAATATGCAAAAATTTTGTTATGTTTTCTGAGAAAGAATTTCTCGGGACGCATATCTGTGTCATCGAAATTGTTTTGTGATCATTCAATACAAATATTCAATTTCATATATTCCGGTGTCTAATTATGAGGTACACCGCAATGCAACTTTTGTTTTAAACATCTGCGGAAATTCGTTATAATTTTCAATTTTTTACAAGAAAATATTACAATTGTTTAAATAAAGCACTACAAAAATATTAAATCCAAGACAAATAAGTGCATAACTTAACTAAAGAAGTCATGACGTCACGATCAATAATTTTGATATATGTCAAGGACCGCCAATAACGATTATAGCTAAGAATCAACCATTTCATAACAGTTATTTCTTGGTCATTATTTTTTTCGATCAGCAATAAAAGTTATATCTTGGTAGTTATTTTTTCAATCAAAAATAAAAGTTATTTCTTGCTCATTATTTTTTTCAATCAGAAATAAAAGTTACTTCGTGGTCGTTATTTTTTCCAATCAGAAATAAAAGTTATTTCGTGGTCGTTATTTTTTCCAATCAGAAATAAAAGTTATTTCGTGGTCGTTATTTTTACCAATCAGAAATAAAAGTTATTTCGCGGTCGTTATTTTTTTCGATCAGAAATAAAAGTTATTTTTTGACCGTTATATTTTTCGATCAGATATAAAAGTTATTTTTTATCGATTTTTTTCGAACAGAAGAAAAAAATAATTTTTTGACTGAAATAATTACCATTAGAGAAAATATGTTTACACATTATAAGGTGAGAGTGCTGAGGGCTAATCTTAATTTGAATATTTAAAAATGTGGCAACAAAAATTAGGAATGACACTTAAAGCTGGAAAATGGTGACAAAAGTTGAAAAATTTGAACGAAATTTTGAATTTTATAAGTATAATAAATACTCGTATAATACAAAATTTGATTTAATTTTTTTAGTGTTCCGTTTATTTTGATCACAAATTACAGTTCAAACTTTTTTCTAGTTCAATAATATAAAAAAATCTTTTAAAAAATTGTACTTTTTTGAAAAAAAAAAACTGTAACAACGTATATTATAGTTTGTATACAAAAAACTAAAAAAGATTTTTCAACAAAACAATTATGAATATGCAACAGTATTCCAGATTTAATAAGTTTAAAAGAAAAAAATTATATATCGCGGGGGTTTTCTCACGTTTTCCCTCACACAAAAAACTACGGTGCGTGGTTTTTTTTTACAGAAGTTTGACTTTTTCCTTGTTTGTTTCCTTATCAAGACAATCAGATTCAATTGCTTTGTTTCGTTGCAACTGCTGCATTGTAATTTCGCCAATAGAGATTATGTTCTAAGAAGAGTTCAGTTGAGAAAAAAAGAGAAAAGCCATGAGTCTAAGCGAAAATAATCGATCAAAAAAATACTTTTATATCTGATCGAAAAAAATAACGGTAAAAAGTAACTGTTATTTCTAATCGAAAAAATAACGACCACGAAAAAACTTTTATTTCTGATTGAAAAAAATAACGAGCACGAAATCATGGCAGAATAACCAGGTAGATGCACTAGAAATACGCTCTCTCCGACAACAAAACAATAACAAAGGCGTAATTATAACGTCAAAATGAGCTGTTTTGAAAATGTTATCTATTTTTACTTACTTATTTATTCAGTTTTGACAATGGCTTTTCTGGACTGCTTATAACTTCTTCTAGTCGCGATAATTCGAAAACAATTCATCAATTGTTAGCTTACGTTCCAGCATGATAAAACTAGCAAACAATTGTCGATTTCATTTAATAAATTTTATGTTTTCCAACAGCAATTTCACTTGTCAAAATATATTTTGACAGTTTAAATCAGCCGTACATAGCTACACAAATAAATTGGTTACTACACAATTCAATAAGTAGTCGAATGAAAATTACATTAAAAGCAAACTTTCATTTGCTTTATTTAAGGCCAAACTACAATTCATTATGTATAATATCTTAAAACACGGCTCATTTTATGAAATTTTTAAGATTTTTGTTTAGTTTTTTTACATGTTCATCCATAAAATCTGGGTACTCAATTTTTAAACGGTTTATACGATTTATACGGTTACAAGTAAATTATACATCCCTATGGCTGAACGAATAAACATAAATTGTCAATAGTGACATTATAGCTACGCCAATGTTTTGCTCTCTCGTTTTTTGCTCTCCGAATTGCATCTACCTGGTTATTCTGCCATGCACGAAATAATTTTTATTTCTGATTGAAAAAAATAATATTTTTTATTTAAAGGCAATGTTCACATATAAGACATATAGTCTTTTGAATGCAGTAAGAATAACAAAGATAATAACAACAAGTTATATACAACAAATTAATTTATGAAACTTAGGGCTTGACCAATAATTCAAATTAAAAATCAATTAATATCCAAAAAATTTTTATCAAATGTAAAAAAATGTAAATATATGACTATGAATAACAACAACACTATATTAAATACCTAAGAGAAGAAAAAAAGGAAAGAGAAAGAGATAGAACTAGGAGAAAATTTTGAAGATTTCATGCTTAAATTCACGTTTATTCGTTATACTTTTAACAGCTAAGGGCAGCGAATTCCATAATCTGATCACGTTCACAAAAAATAATCTGCTTGAATTTAAATAATTATGACAAAGAATAATGAGATTCATGTTTCTTGCTGATCTACAGAACTGAAGTTTGCTAAATAAGTAATCAGGACTTTGTGTATTCATTAAATTAGGTAAGAAAATACAATTTCTGGCATCCAAGTAATTTAAAATATTGCATCCAAGCAAATGATTGCTCAAATGGCTTATTTGGTCAAATTTTCTAAGACCATAAACGTATCTTATTGCATTATTAAATGCAAGTTGTAGCTTTTGGCTTGACCTGGAATTAGGTTTACTGTATACCATCTCGGAGTACGAAATTATCGGCATTATGAGCTGGATAACTAACTTTTTTCTGGTATCACCAGGCACAAATGATGCAGTTCGTCTCAAGTTTCTAAGGATGTAATACACCTTGCAAACAACGGAATTTATATGGTCCTCACAAGTGAGAGAAGAGTTAATGTAGAATCCGAGATTTTTAACCTTCGTAACAAAATTTAGCCCAACACCATTAAGAATAATTGTCGGTATATTATAAAGGGGGTAGCATTGTTTCTTAATCGGCAAGACACATGACTTGAGAGGATTGAGTTGAAGCATATTAGCCTTAGCCCAATCTCAAACAATGCTCAAATCTTCATTCAACTTTATACATAAGTCATTAACAAGACTAATAGGTTTTGCAATGTACAGTTAAAGGTCATCAGCATATGCATGCATGGTGACATGACGATATTTAGTGAAAATATCATTTAGAAAGACTGCAAATAAGAGAGGACCGAGAACAGAGCCTTGACGCACCCCACAAAGTTTTGAATGATCAAAAGAGTCAAAAGCTTTGGAAAAGTCTAGCAGACAGAGCAAGCTTAAGTGCCCCAGATCATATGATATTCTAATGTCGCCTAAAATCTTTACTATGGCTGTAGAGCAACTGTGGCCAGGTCTAAAGCCAGAATGAAAAGGGGACATAAGACCATGATCTCTGATATGAACAGAGATTTGCGCAGTCATGACCGACTCAAATACTTTTGACAAACATGATAAAAGACTAACAGGACGAAAATCAGACAGTTCACGTGCATTGGCTTTTTTAGCTATGGGGATAATTGTTGCTGCTTTCCAAGCATTAGGGAAGCTGGAACTTGTGAAACAATAATTGAATATATGCGTTAAAGGACTTAGAATAAAAGGTAAGAAAATTTTAATAAAATTATTAATATAATGACCACGAAACAACTTTTATTTCTGATTGAAAAAAATAACGACCAAGAAATAACTTTTATTTCTGATCGAAAAAATATCGATCAAAAAATAATTGGTTTAAGGTGATTTTTAACTTAAAAATCATGAAAATAAAAATTATGTAAAAAATGGAATCTCTAGCTCACTAGCGTCACAGTGCTATATTTAAAAGAATTATATATACAACAACTTTTTGTACATGATTTTTTGATCTAACATTTCAAAAATTATCGTTATTTTCGGTCCCTGATATATGCTGATTTCGAAACTAACGCACTTTTTGATATTAGTCCTGATCAGGTTAAAAGATTTTGATAATAATCTGAAAAGATTTTAATAAGGACTCTTTAAGTAAAGAAACTCAGGGAAACCTGATCAGATATTGACGAAGATTCCTTTAGCTATTTCTATCATATCCGGATCATGGGCTAATTTAAATAAGGTTTTTCTTAACCGATTTTAACTCGGGTTGTTCAAACAACAACAAACCGTCCATAGTTCTTTACGACGTTTCGCTTTCAATCTTTTAACCGCGATCTTTTTCACAAGGTATTGGATCAAAAGTTTTTGCCTGACAATACGATGGTGCATGAATTTATTTCTAGACCTCGGCCTACAACTTCCTTGGCTACTTTTCCGGTTTTTAACAAGAATCAAAAAAACTAGATTGTTGCTTTCAGTTCCTTATCCTTTACCAAAACGTTCGTGGCATTAACACAAAACTAAATAATATATTAATTTTGAGTCACAACCTTCACTTTAATATAATTGCTTTTAGTGAGACTTGGCTGAAACCTAACACTCTAAATACTGAAATGTTGTGCAACAAATTTAGCATATACCGCAAAGATAGAAACTCCATTCCTGGTATTTGCTCTAAAGGCGGGGGTGTGTTGATTGCAGTCAAAGCGACACATTTCTCTGAAGAGTTATTAGTTCCAGAATCCTTGGACATTGAATTCTGTTGTGTTCATGTTAAGTTTGGTTCCTTGAGTCTTTTTATTACATGCTCATATATTCCTCCCCTTTCTACCTTAGAAGTTTATAGCAAACATTTGGCTTCTATTAGTAAAATTTGCTCAAAACTGCAATCTAATGATCATATTTTAATAACTGGAGATTTTAACCTGCCAAACGTTTCTTGGAACTGCTGTTCTGAAATTCCTGAAATATTTTTACCTTCGTCTGAATGTTTATCTGATAATTGTTTTTTAAACGAGCTCTCAATCCAAGGCCTGTTCCAACTTAACTGCATCTTTAACAAAAATAATCGTTTGCTTGATCTGGTGTTTTTTGATGACAGCAATATCGCTTCTGTGTCTAAATCAGATCCTCTGGTTACACCCGAAGATTCTCATCATCCAACATTAGAAATAATTTTAAATTTTCCAAAACCATCTGTGCAGTACAATGATTCTCAACCGCCTATTGAGTTTAACTTTAAAAAAACAAACTACGTGATTTTGAAGAATAACTTGTCTAATTTAAACTGGAATTCTATTCTAAATATTAATACAAAAACTTTATCTTCTCAGAGTCTTGATGATGCGGTATATGCGTTTAATAGAACGCTCAATGATTGTTTTCTTAAGGCTGTTCCGCAAAGGAAACCCTCTTTGACATCGGGTCCGGTATGATACACAAATGAATTAAGAAAAATGAGAATCTTGAAATCTAAATACTATAAAAAATATCAAAAAACACATAACATATGCGATTTTGAATGCTATACCTCGATTAAATACAGTTACCAACAGTTATGCAAACAATCCTACAATATCTACTTAACAAAAGTAAAATCCTTCTGGAACTTTTTTAACACAAAACGTAAGATTGGTTCCTATCCTTCTTTTATGAAGTATAATTCTGTTGAGTCTGATAATGATAATAGTATTTGCAATCTTTTTGCTGACTTTTTCAAGGCGACTTATTCATCATCGTTCTATGATTATTTAAGTTATCCTTTTAATATTCAATCTGGGGATATTTATTTCCCAATAATTGACACAAACACAGTCTTATCATTTTTAAAAAATATTAAAACATCATATAAAAGTGGTCCTGATAACATACCTTCATGTATATTAAAATACTGCCGTGAAGAATTAGTAACTCCAATCTTTTTACTATTTACTTCATCATTAAAATCCTGCTATTTTCCTGCAGCCTGGAAGCATACATTTATCATTCCGCTGCATAAATCCGGAAATAGGTCTTTAATTGATAACTACCGTGGCATCGCAAAATTAAGCGCTTTGCCTAAACTTTTAGAGGCAATTGTTACATCACGACTATCGCATAGCGTTAAATCTTTAATGTCTCCTTTCCAACATGGATTCCTTTCTGGAAAATCCACTGTTACTAACCTTCTCGAATTTACATCAAAAACTATAGAAAACTTTGGAAAAGGCATGCAGACTGATGTAATTTACACGGTTTTTAGCAAAGCTTTTGACGTTGTAAATCACAAACTATTGATCTTAAAATTATATCTTGTTGGATTTCCTATACCGTTGGTAAAATGGATTGAATCTTACTTAAGCAATAGAACACAATCTGTTATTTTTAAGCTCAATAAATCACATGAGTTCCATGTTACTTCAGGAGTACCTCAAGGAAGTCATCTTGGGCCCCTTCTGTTTCTACTTTTTATAAACGATTTGCCATCTGTCATAATTCATTCTAGCATCTTAATGTTTGCTGACGACGTCAAACTCTTCCTTTCTTATAAAAACGATAATGACGCCGTATTTTTGCAAGCCGACATTGATCATCTTCATAACTGGTGCAAAACGAACCGTATGAACCTCAACATGAAGAAATGCAAGCATATGTCTTTCTCGCGCAAACCACCAATTAAATGTACCTTCAAAATTTGTGGTTATCCATTGGAGTCCTTAGATATTTTCAATGATCTTGGAGTTACAATGGATCCTAAACTACGCTTTAATATTCACGTAAATAAAATAATAAATAGAGCAAATAGTACTTTAGGATTTATTAAACGTTGGGCAAAAGAGTTTAATGATCCATTCATAACGAAAACCTTATTCACTTCCCTAGTGCGGCCTATCTTAGAATACGCTTCAGTTGTTTGGTGCCCACGATACGGTTGTTACATAGACGACATTGAATCAGTGCAGAAACAATTTCTTTTGTTTTGCTTAAGCTATCTTTATTGTAATACTGATTTTCACTTACCACCTTATGAATACCGGTTACAACTCTTAAATCTTCCTTCTTTAAAAAATCGGAGAATTATGATAAATGCTTGTTGGATTATAAAACTTTTACATGGTTATGTAAACAATCCATATTTATTGAGTAAAATAAATTTTAATATTCCTCTTCGTCCTAGAAGATCTTTTGAGTTACTCCACATGAACTTTTGTAGAACTAATTATTTGCAAAATGAACCTCTTAGAAGCGCTTGCGGTGATTTTAATTTTGTATCTGATGTTATATCCTTAAGTGAATCCATGGACTCAATCAAACATAAAATTAGAGATTACCTGCAGTACCGACGTTGATTATGTAAAG
This sequence comes from Dichetophora obliterata, assembly GCA_963920525.1. Taxonomy (NCBI): domain Eukaryota; kingdom Metazoa; phylum Arthropoda; class Insecta; order Diptera; family Sciomyzidae; genus Dichetophora; species Dichetophora obliterata. Next base: position 35,123,652 of record OY986438.1, read on the forward strand.
TTCTTTCAAACATATATCTTATGCATCTGGTGATTTGTAAACACATTATCATTAATATAACAATCTAAATGGATAAATGGACCTAAGCGTAAAATGGAAAATTTTGGTGTATAAACATCTAAATAATCTGAATGGACCTAAACCTGGGATCTTCAGTTGCCTCATATCTTCATGATGATTGTAACTACACTTGTCGACGGTACCGTGGTGTCTTGGTGTCTTTTTACCTCTTGAAACACTACGTTATATCGATTTGTAATATATTAATATGAGTGGCCGATAAGACCTAGTTTGTCTTGGTGCCTGCGTTCGCAACTGGTTTTCTTTATTTTATGAAAATTGGTTTGGTGAAGTTGACCTAGTTTGTCGAGTAACCACCCTGTCAAGCCAGGATATCACCGGTTTCAGGAAGACAGAACGATATATATTATATATATACCTATTGGAGTGGTGTTTTATTGGGTATGAGACCTTGTTTGTCACACGACTCCGCCGTATACAAAAATTGTTGCTTACTTGACCTTGTTTGTCTTGAGTCGATTCCACAGCCTTTTAACTTATGAACAGTAGACTACAGGCAACTTTCGATGGGCGAGTAATAAACAAAACGTAATTTTTGGCTGTTTGTCACAAAGAGTGAAATTACTTAAAAAATTTTAATATATAATTTTTTTATAATTCTAAAAAAATATATTTTTTAAATATATAAGAGCTTAATGATAAATATTTTAAAATATCACAACGTGTCAAGAAAACTACAAAAGAAAAACCAAAATAGTATCTAGTATTTACTGAAGTTTTGCAAAAGTAATGTATGTAAAAGTGTGCAGAAGTGTTGTCTTTTTGTTTTAAGTATTCTGATTTGATATATTTATGATTTACATAACTGAAGAAATAGAAAAAAAATTCTTATTTCGTGTTCCATACTTATGTAACTAGGTCGAACTACACATGTGATTGTTTCTTTTATCATCAATAATTCAGTCTTGTTCAATTTCTATCATGTATCTGGTACTGCTGTTTACTTTTACAATTACACATTAAGGGCTTATTGCAATAACGTTATAAGCCACATGATTTAAAAAAACATTTTTTTAGGCTGAATAGATTACTCAATGCATTGCCAACAATTTTTTTATTTATTTAATTTTAATTAATTTGTTAGTACAATAAGAACCAAGTTCTTTTCAAGTACAAAGCATGACACAAGTGATTTTGCTTAAATTTAATACAATAATTAACAAAATAAGATAAGCAGTAAAAATCTTATTGACTTATATAAATAATAACATAAATATAAATAAGGATAGAGAGGAAGGATAGATAATTAGAAGAAAAAGTGAAAAAAAGATAAGTGAACTGCATATTGTTAAGTATTTTGTGGAGAAAAATATTTAAGAATGGCATACTTGAATTTAAGTTCACCAACTATAGTTTTGAGATGAGTTAGTAGTGAGTTCCATAGCCTTATGGCATTAATGAAAAATAGTCTTGTTGAGTTTTGATAATTAAAACTAGGCAGGATGAGCATTGGACTTCTCAGAGACTGACCAAATTGTAGTTTCTCATAGAGATAGAAAGGAGTTTTGTGTCTAATTAGTTTGTTTAAGAATATGCAGTTACGAGCGTAGAGGTAGTTTATAATGTTACAACCAAGTATACAGTTTTTATATTGAGCTAAGTGATCAAATTTTCGTAGTCCATATACATATCTAGTAGCATGATTAAAAGCAATTTCCAATTTAAGCTGAGAACGCGAGTCTAGTTTGCTATAGACATTTTTAGAGTACGTGATCACCGGCAGGATGAGTTGTTGAACAACATTGTTGATGTGATCAGTACACGTTAGGGAACAGTTTATTTTAAAACCAAGACTGGTTACACTGTTGACCAGGAGAAGATTTTTGTCACCTATCATTAAATCAGGAATGTCCTTACAATTAATTTTATCTTTCGATATAGGCAGCACGTAAGATTTTAGAGCATTCAACTGTAAGCCGTTTCTAAGAGACCATTGGTTAATGGAACTCAAATCTTCATTTAGCCTAAATGCTAAGTCTTCCTTAAGATTCATTCTACCTCCTAAATAAAGTTGAATATCATCAGCATAAGCATGTATTGATGAGAACTTGCAACATTGGAAAATGTCATTTACAAAAACAGTAAACAAAAGAGGTCCAAGAATCGATCCTTGGGGCACTCCACTATAGATATGCTTATACTGCGAGTAGCAATTTTCAGCCTTTACTCTTTGCATTCTGCCCGTTAAATAGTTACTCAGCAAACTTACCGAACTATCACAAAAACCATATAAATTTTTTAACTTAAGACATAAAAGTTTATGGTTATATCATCTAGCACTTTTAATGTTGCAGTTGAGCAGCTGTGCCTAGGACGGAAGCCAGATTGTAGCGGAGACATAAGATTAGTTGATGAGATATATGTCGATATCTGGTCAGCAATAATTGCTTCACAAACTTTAGACAATGTAGACAAAAACTGATGGGCCGGAAGTCCTTTGGTTCACAAGGCGTGCTATTTTTTTGCAACAGGCATAACCGAAGCTATTTTCCATGAGTTAGGGAAGGTTGAGGTAGTGAAGCAGTGATTTATGATATGAGTTTGAGGACTAATAACATGAACAAGAATAATTTTAATAAATTTAATATAAATTCCGTCTTCACCCACCGCGTTGGATTTGACTTTCATCACATACTTTGCAACATCATTTTCCGTAACCATAGAAAATTTAAAAGTTTGCTCAATTGGGCTAGGAAAGTCATGAGTACTTATTTGTGGTTATATAGCGTTTGACAGAAAAAAGTCATTGAGAACATTAGGATCTGCCTGGTAATGAGAAGCTTGTGTATCACCAAGACAGAACTTTTTAAGATTATTCCAAAGAATTTTTGATGGAAGAGACGTTTTGAGTTTAGCAGAGCAGTATTTTATCTTAGATTGCTTTATTAGTAGGTTCGAAGAATTTCTGGCACGCCTATAGTTTTCCCACTTCTCACTCGAGGGGCTATTTTTCCAAATACTTCCCAACCGATTTTTCTTTATTATGGCTTGCTGCACGCTACCAGTAAACCAGGGACAGGAAGAGTTCTTTATGTTTATAGTTTTTTTAGGAACATGTTTTTTTTTTGTTTATAGTTTTATGTTTATAGTTTTTTTAGGAACATGTCAGTTTGTGAAAACTGACACCTTATCTTCAACATGAGGACAGAACCATATATCATTCCAGGGAATAACAAGTACATCTTGAAGAAGAGCATAATTATCAATACCTTTAAAGTCATGGTAGGTAAAAGTACGAGGAATCACTGAATGAGGAATCACAATAACTGAAGAGATTTTTGCTATTTATTATTAATTTTCTAAACTATTTGCAATTTTCCGTGTTTAATTCCATTTCTTTATACAAAAACACATTTTTTATAGCTTCAGAGTCGATTATTTCAAAATATTTCTTATATTTTGCAAGAAGCCCTCCATATATAATAAGGTATGTAATAAATGCTAAATATAATTGGGAAAATTAATTTTTCTCGCGTACAAAACAATACTCATTATTAAATAATGCTTTTGCTCAGTACTTGGTCCAATCTAAGTAATTGAGCCACTAACTGAGCATAACTCTTTTACTGTTTTTGTTTGCTATTTTGTTTTTTGCTAGTCAATACAGTGTAAACAGTTGATTTTCTGCCAAAAGCATTTTAAATAACTAAATGAAGGTCTTTATATTTTTTTTCAATTTTCTATTTAATGGCTTTTCTTCTGTGACCCAAATCCTTTCATCTGGAAATTATTGAATATATATAAAAATATGCTTCAATAAGCATATGCATAACAGATCAATCCTAAATAAACAGCTTAAGAGAATTCAATACAATTTGCAACCAACGCGGAACGAAACTGAAATAAGATTGAAAAGCTTTAATATGTTTTTTTATGAAAAAGCATTTAACTTCGATGTATAGTATAGCTGAATATATAAATATTTTATTGTTATTCCCTTTTTTATATTTATGAAATCAATATCCCTGAGTTAAAAATAAAGTTGTGATTTCCAAGGAAAGTATTGTGTCGATTATTTGAAGTCTCAAAACAATCTGCCTTGTTAATCAAGCGTGCCGACATAGCTAAAAATAATTTATATTCATCACAAATTCAGCGTCCAATATTTTTTCATTTTCACATGAACCAAAGTTTTTTTTTTTATAAGAATTCTGGAAAAACACGTGATGGGAATGGGAAATCGAATGCATCTTCGAAACACCTATTAAATTTTATTTGACAGCTTTATTTCTATGTACATAAATAACAAAGTTTTAAATTGTTTATTTGAAACAGAAATTAGTTTTTGGAGGCTTTCGCAAAAGAAAAATGAATGAAAATTAATCATTGAACCGGTCACTATAGTGATTAATGGACATTTCAAGAATCTGTTGTTGAATTCACATATATATATTTGATAAATTTCAGATATTTTATTAAATTTCTAGCTTAAATTTGTTTAAAGCTATAAATATGATACTATGTTTCCATCTGCTCGAAATCTTGAGATTTTGAAATAGTGATTTTAAAGTGTTTCCATCTGGCATGTCATGACAGCTAGATTTCATTTGATTAAGACTTCATTTGATATATTTAAGAATGAGCAAATCGTGAAGGAGTAATTGCGTTGTTGCATTTCTTTTGCCATTTCCGGAGCTCTTAAATTTTTTCTCCAAAATTGCCAATTACAATTGCTCCTCACTGAACTTCTAGCCAATTTATTTTCATATTTCCTTTGTAAAAACAAAGGCATTTTCATTTTTATTGCAATTTTTTTTTTTAACAACAAATTAGATGTCATTGCCAATTGCCAATATGAAAAATTTGACATAAACTGACTAGTGCTGGATACTGATGTAACTTTTCAGGGATACCGCATTGCATTTTATGAGATTTTGTATTAAATTTTGTTGAAATCACAAGATTTTAAAATCTTAAACTTGTATAGAAAACTCTATTGATTTCAATATGGATTTTACGAAATCCCACAAAATCTCAAGATTTCGAGTAGATGGAAACAAAGTTTTACAAAAGGAATTTTTTGATTAGAAACTATTTTCTTGTTAAGGTTTAATTGCGCTAGTATTTTCCAAGACTGTTGTGGGGGAAGGTCCGTAAAAAATATAATAACCTTAAAAAAGTATACATTTGAATACCTTATTAAATAACTGTTTTGCGAAGCTTAATGTCATGTTTCACAGCCTTACTTAAACTGCTTCTAGACGATATGACATTGTATTAAGACATGCCAAAAAAGCCGTTTCAAATTTAATGTCACATCGTGTGGAAGCTCGAAAGCAGAGTCTTGTGACAATGTCTTGCGACTTTCAAAGAAACATTAATTTTTAGAATTGTTTCTTTTTTCTTATGACTTGCTATGCGACACAGAGTTGATTTCAAAGAAAAACAACATGTGCAGTTTGTTTTTAAAAGAATTAAACGATTCATTGCATAAAATATTGGCTTTAAATATGTCGAAAAACTGTACAAAAGTAAGTTTCATAATAAAATGCTTATGTAATATACATACATGTAAAACCATACTTTGTTTTATTTCAGTTTGAATGGCCTAAAGCAGGAGTTCTTAAGCTCATAGAGCTTTTTCTTGGCAAAAGCCATGCACGGCTCCAGAATGCTCTGTATCTATTCTTATTTTCCCGTTAGTTTCTTCTTTTAAATAGCATTAACTAATAAAATTACGCTATAAATTGCTAAGAAGGTTGTCTCGAGATTGTTCATAAACAGCTGTTGTTGTTTATATTTTTGTCACACAGAAAATACGTTTGTGTGGAAGCAAATTGGAAAATACTTTTCACATCGGACAAAATTTGACAGTCACATAAAAATTTGTCTTAAGACATTGTAGCGTCGTCTAGAAGCAGCTTTAGCTGAAACGTCGAAAAACGGTAGCTACGAGGTAAAAAAATTATGGGCTTGATGAATTGAATCTAAGCAATACCGAATTTCTGGAAGCTCCACATGACTCTATATCTCTAGTAGTTGTTGACCTATTTAGAAAAATTAAACACTGAACTAAATCAAATTTTGATTACTTTCTTGAGAAAAAGAAAATTTTTGGCAATACAAATACATTTAGATTTGTACTTAACTCAATATTAGAATCAATTCATAATAAAGAGAGATATTTGGTATTATTTCTATGGCTTTTGGGGGGTCCAGACCCGAGCACTACCCCCATATCTACGCCACTGAAATGATCTTAAAACATTTCTAGAGCAAAGGCTTATAAAGCTTTTAATTTTGACCTGCTCCAAAAGACAACTAAGATTATTTTCCATGTCGAATCGAAAAATTTCCCAAAATTTATTTCACTTTATTCGTTTCCTTTTCCGAATCGTATTAAGAGGATTTTTAAAAATATGGTATAAATCAATTGAATTAGCAGTTTCTGTTATCAGTTTCTGTTAGTTTTGCTACTATCAGCTTTAGACAATTAGGGTGCTCACAGTTTCATTTTATTTGGTATGTTAACTCTGCCACCTGTTAACTTTAAAACATTTTGCCATCTGGTAATTATTTTTGTTTTTGTTTTGCATGCAAAGCAGCGATTACACAAAATACTGAAATTGAATTGCTTTAATACATGTTTGTCTTTTGTGCTAAACTGGCATCGCTGCCAGCTGAACATGAACATTAGCTGTAGCATTTTCTTAAAGCATAAATCATTTAATAATTTTTCCTTTCCGCTTATACGAGATATTGCTGTTTACAACATATCACAAAATGTGCAAAGCGATTGTGTCAATTTTGAAATAAAATATGTAACATGCTGCTCACATCTTAAATGTGTTATCTTTTTAGAATTATCAAACATAAACTTTAAAAGGAAACTGTGAATACCCTTAATATAATTGAAAGATTTTTCATGTAGTATTGATGGACTGAGTTACAAATGAAAGACCGGCATGAAGGCATTCATTGGCAGTTATGTGTGCTTTCGGAATACTAACAGAAATAGTTGTTGTTGCTTTCAATGCTACACATGAGAAAATAGTTCATAACTTCCCTGAATAGACCTTTAGAGGGATAAAATGTATGAACTGGCCCTATTATTTTTTTATCTTCAGCATTGTTTTCAAACATACTTATTCTCTATCTGCCATTCTCTTAGGTTTACAAGAAATTAATAAAAATGTAGGAAATATATCGTATCCCTTCCATATTGACAACTATTTATTTTTTCACCACCAACACTTCCTTTAAGCAAATCTTTCTCCTATCTGCCATCCTTTCTAGAGATCCCCATACAAAAAGTTAAGAAAATGTGGACAGAAGTTCATAAATCTCTCAAATTGCTCCAATATTGCCTAAATGTAAGGGCTTGTCCTATCTTTTTTACAGTCAACATTTATTTTGAATATATCTATTCCCTATCTGTCACCCTTCATATAAATATCAAAAGAAGTTCATAATTCTCAGCTCCAGACACAATGCTCCATCTTACACCACTTGATATCCTAGCTAAACAGATGGCCGCTAATACAGCCATCCGCCTAGTAGCCACCTCCCAGTGGAAAGAAGGTACACTAGGACATTCTTGTATCAGAAAATTTCTCCCTCCTTTACCTAGGTCCATTGACTACATCACACAAAAACTACTCTTTGAGAGGAAGTTCGATGTATTCATTCCCTCTCGAGAAGAGTGGGAACAAGAAAACCATTCACCTCACAATGTCATTGAGATCTTTACGGATGGATCAAAACTAGATGGCAAAGTAGGTGGAGGAGTCTACTCAGAAGCATTAAGCATCAATATAGCCTTCAGGCTCCCTGACCATTGCAGTGTATTTCAAGCTGAAATCGCTGCTATACATGAAGCGCTAACTTGGCTTCAGAAAAATGATATATCTTCCATGGATATATGCATACTTTCTGACAGTCAGGCCGCTCTGAAAGCCCTAGGAACTGTTGAAATAACATCTAAAACAGTTTTCAACTGCCGCAGATCTCTAAACGAGATGGCAGAGCAGCTCAAAATTATCCTATGCTGGATTCCTAGACATAGGGATTTTCTAGGTAACTGCAGAGCAGATGAACTCGCTCGCACAGGTACTACCAAACAACTATCTTCAGACAAGACAAACCTCGGTATTCCTCTCACCACATGTAAACTCCTTACACATGAGTTATCCTGTATTAACACCAACAAAAGATGGTGAGCAGGTAACACTTGTAATATAGCACGGCAAATCTGGCCCAAACTCAATCTGAAGCGTTCAAAAGAACTCATATCTCTTAGTAAAGATCACATTGGCACCATGATAGGGATCCTGACAGGGCACTGCCTTATTGGCAGGCACGCTCTAAGATTAAGCATACCCCACAACGACTTCTGCAGAAGCTGTAGAGATGAGGAGGAGGTGGAATCTACAGAACACCTTCTCTGCACCTGCCCAGCGCTGGCTAAAAAACGTTTTCTTCACCTAAACAACTGGTTTCTCAGAGACCTCGAAGAACTCTCGGAAATATCGATATACCGAATCCTAAGCTTTGTGAACAGCTCAAGCTGGTTTGAATAGAGAAGGGAGATCAACCCCTGTGGTACCACAACGGGCCTTATTGGCCTAAGTGCGTCTCAATTTGAGGCAGCCACTTTAACCTAACCTAACCTCATAATTCTCCAAATTGCTCTTAGATTGGGTAAAGGTATGAGCTGGTCCTATTATTTTTTTACACCAAAGAACTATCCCCAGCATATCTGGCTCTCTGTCACCTGTCTATGGGTCCCCATACAAAACGTAAACAAATATGTCGAAAAAGTTCATATCTCTCTCGAATTGCTCCTAGACTGATTAAACGTAGGTAATGGTCCTATTTTTTTCACTCTCAAAATTTATTTTGAGCATACCTATCCCGTATCTGCCACTCCTGTATGGTTCTCCGTAGAAAAAATTCAGAAAAATGTGCAAACTAGTTCACATCTCTCCCAAATTGACCCATAGATGATATAGTGTATGAGCTGACCCTATTTTTTCCCCACACAACGTTTCTTTTAAGCATACTTATACTGTATTTGCCATCCTTGTAAGGGTCCCAATAGAAAAAATGTAGAAAAATTTGAAAAATAGTTCACATCTCTCCCAAATGGACCCCCAGATTGGTAAAATGTATGAGATGGTCCTATTATTTTTTATACCTTCAATTTTTCACCTCCTCCTAGAGGTGCCCACTCAAAAATTTAGAAAAATTGTGAAAATAGTTTATTTCTCTCCTGAGTTGACCCCTAGATTGATCAAGTGTATAAGCTGGTCCTATTATTTTTCCCCTCAACATTTTTTTGCAACATATCCACCCCTAATTTACCAACCTTCTAGAATCCATAGGTTTCGCCCATTTGAGCATATATACCCCTTATCTGCCATCCTTGTAAAGGCCCCATTGATGTGAAAAATAGTTCACATCTTTCCCAAATTGACCCCTAGATTGGTAAAATGTAAATTTATGAGATGGTCCTATTATTTTTTATACCCAACATTTTTCTTTTGAGCATATGTGCCACTTTTTGCCATCCTCCCAGAGGTGCCCATTCAAAAATTTAGAAAAATGTCGAAAATAGTTAATGTCTCTCCCGAGTTGACCCCTAGATTGATCAAGTGTATAAGCTGGTCCTATTATTTTTCCCCTCAACATTTTTTTGCAACATATCCAACTCCGATTTGCCTTCCCTCTAGGATCCTTAGGGTTTGTCTATTTAAAACGTTTTTTGGCCCATTTTAGACCTACCACCTTGTTACACCGTGCGATAAAGTCGAGACCCTGTACATATCTGATACAGACTTAATAAATTTTCCGAGTAAAATCATGTTCTTAAATATATATGGGAAAGTTGCTGCAAGTTCAGAAAGTCAGAATTGATAATTCTGAGTTATCTTTAATTCCTGACATTCCTTCGGCCCTCGAGTGGTAATTCGGTTAACAGCAACTTTGATAGACATTAATAACTAATGATCTTTTTTTGATATAATCAGTCCAAATCAACCGAAGATATATATAGATGATAATTTCTTAAAATCGTAGAAGATTCTGCTGCCAACATTTTTTCTTCCCCATGAGCAAAAAACTTTTCGGAAAACCATTGGCGGTGGGAAAATCGTCCAATGAAAAATTTACCAAAAACTAAATGGACATCATTATTCACATAAAAAATTTCCCAAAATAAAAACACAAAATTTTGCCCAAAAAGTGGCAAAATCACCCATTTCTTTGGGATTATTTCTCATATGAAAATTAACCCAACTTTGGATGGCGATACTTTGGACGATTTGTAATTTATTTGCAAATTGCAAGTTTACCTGCCCTCAAATCATTTTCTTTAAGTAATTTTAATAAGGCGTCGATGAATTCAGGACAACTTTCCACCGGCTTAGACAATTTCTAAAAACATATCGAAAGATTTTCCTGCAAAAAAGTAATCTCTTAAGATATTTAATTTTAGAAATATCATATATTTAAAAGGTGTACAGTAGAAAGAAATCAATATTAGGCTATATGAATACATTTCACCTAACTAGACCACTACGAAAGTTTTTTCCAGAACTTATGGTTTTAAACCAAATAGTTTCTAGATTGCCCATGAGGTAACATTGGAGTATTAACAAGATTTTATCATTGATTTTTAGGTTTTTTGGGAAATTGATTAATTTGTTGTTTTTATCGAAACATGGTCACGTTTTTTCCTATAGTCCATTTTTTTCCTTTTTTTCGGTCATTTTTTAATCTTTTTTTAATGTTTTGTATTCCAAGGTTGAAGTAGAATAGGGGTACAACTTACCCATTTGTACAAAAATCAACTTACAATTGTGTGAACTGTGGAAAGAAGTCTATTTGGTTTTGTCTTTAAAGTCATAAAAATAACCGGGTAAACACTATTTATTCAAAAATATGTAAAAAGTTTTTTAATGCCAAATTTTTTTCAAGCTAAGTTTCTTACGCCCCACAGTAAATAGTGTAGAATATGCTAGCTGGACAAAATTGATTTTTTTCACTTTGAGAAAATAACTGTACAAGTTGATGAGTAATGATCTGAAGAGATGGTATTAAGTTTTTTTTTGTCACTGGAAGATATGTATTAATTAAATACAGTGTAACCAACTAGTTTAAAACCAGTCTTCATACTAGTTCAAGATCCTCTGTTTTTCATATGCCCAACTGGTATTTTTAACATGGCGATGTCATAGGAAATATCAATTGCCCTATTCTGAACAGATGAAAACTAGTTTATAATATATATAGTTATAGTTAGTTAAATTCTGGTTTGTTATGAATAGTTGTAAACAAATCATATATTGCCAAATTTTAACTAGTTTCTAGTTTAACCTTTTCTGAGTGGTTGGCAAATAGTCATGTTTTAATTAGTTTACAACTATTTATATCAAACCAATGATTCAACCAGTTCTTTATTCGGCAATTTATCTTCTGAAGTTGGAGCTTCTACTAAAGCGACTCTTTAGAAAAATTCAAGTAAAATTTACATAGTTTCCCAGTAGCGGATGGAATATATTCCGAATATATGAAGCATCAATTACCTTGTAATGACCACTACTTCTGACTATATTACCTTACTATGCATAAAAGGCCTTACATTTAACATTGAATGAGACAGGAGGTACTTAAGTAATAACCCAGCAGCGGATTTGCCAGTGGCTACCATAGAACTAATACAGAATAAATTACCAGGTAAGGAAGCATTACTTTTTTCAAAAAGTAATGCGTCTGCATATAGCAGAAGTAATTAACTCATACCTCATTACCTGTAATGTAGCATACAAGGAAAAGTAATGCAGTGATTTTTATAACTTAATACAAGTAGTATGTTACTCCATAACTTCTAGGTAATGCTGAAGGGATGCGATCTCTTAACTCCTGTCTCATTCAATGTTAAATGTAAGGCCTTTTATGCATAGTAAGGTAATATAGTCGGAAGTAGTGGTCATTACAAGGTAATTGATGCTTCATATATTCGGAATATATTCCATCCGCTACTGGGAAGCAGTGTAAAACAGGTATTTAGTTTTAGTAATTTTATTTTGATTATCAGTTGAAATTAGTGCAGTTTTTAAGACGCAAGTGCTTTTTTCTTAATTTATTTTTTTAATTTTGCAATGGAGTTTCAAGTGAAATGTATGATTTTTAAAACCAAGTGTAAAAATGAATACATGTTTTGGAAATATTCAAAACTGTCAGAAGAGCTACTTCTATGCTACTTGTTTTTATTTTTAAACTTTCAGAAGGTGGGACTTATTTGACACCGCTTGACACCGGCCTGATTTTTCAGTATATGTTGAATATGTGTTTATTCATTATTTTAAAACTGATTTGGGGTTTCGCACACGCTCGCTTCTATTTAATTTCCCTTTTACTTTTAGATTACACATTCTCATCACTAAATGGGAAGTGTATGAAATGTGGAGCAAATTTTCGAAGAACAAAAGAAAGGAAAATCTATTTAAGTTCGTTGAATCAAAATTATATCTTGTCGATGCTGATAAGGAGCCTTTAAGATTCATTAAAAATAAACTCACAAGTTTTTTTAGCAAAATACTAATAAAGTGGCGCGCTTGTGGGAACGTTTGATAGAAAAATTTTCGGAACTTTTGAAGGAAGAAGAAGTTTTTGTTTTTATTTTAATAGCTTAATTTTAATTTTGTAAAGTATTATAGAAAAACAAAATTAATTTTTACTCACTTAGTTCCTTTTTTTTAACACTTGGTGTAACAATATTTTATATTGTAATGGGCAAAATATGTTAGGAGAGGTTTAAGGCAAACAATTTTTTGAAAATAAATTTTTTTTAATTGATTATTGCTGTAGAACAATTTAAGAATATGCAAAAAAAAAAAGATCAAATCATTCCCGCTTATAATACAGATTCTTCGGTTTGGTGCTTAAATCCCGGTGCGACAGAGTACCTTTAACTAACCAGACTATCTCTAAACGCGTTTCTCTCGAAACATTCTTTTTCAAATCGGGCCACACTACTGCAAACAAACTAATCGATCAATTTTAATTTATTTGGTTTTAATCTGTTTATAATGTAGTTCATCACATCGTAAAATATTTCTAGTTTTTACACGCAACAATATGGTCAAAAATAAAGTAAATTTTTTGGCTTTTTTTCAACGCTTCATAATTTTCCATATTTTCATTTAATTTTGGTAAAAAATGTGCATTGAAGGGGCCATTTTCGAGTGCATTTTCTTTTTCTTTGTTTTGAAAATCTGAAGCCGAGCTATTATGTGTACGATTTTAACGATTTTAACATTTTTTTTAAGCACACCAACTTCAGTGCCATTTTTATGTACAAAAAATATATGTTAAAAAAAAAACCATTTGTTTTACTTACACTCACGATGAAAAATTATCATGCAAAAAAAATTTTAGTCTAAGTAATAAACTTTTTTTGATAACATCTTCTAAAGTATGCCTTAATTTAAACCGCATTTGTCTTAAACCTCCCTTAACAATCACGCTTTGATAACCAAAAGTTTTACATATAAAAATAACCATAGCAAACAGGGACATGGTAGGCACAGATGTCATATAAAGTCACTTTAAGTGTGGGAGGCATCTAAGCTTAGGATGTGCCTTAAACTAAATTATTTAAATATTAAAACAATCGTTATGTATGTAGCAATGAAAAAATTCAAGAAAATAATTTTGTCCAGCTAGCATGTTCTACACGACTCACTGTGCGCCCGCCCCTTTTTTTGTTTGTTTGGATGAAAATTGCAAAATCTAACAGAAAACAGCGAAAGATTATTATTAAGTTTTAAAAATATTTTTAATTGTATGGCGTTTCTAACTCTATAGATCAAGTGCATAATGTTCAATCCTCTGAGCCATATAAATATGTTATACAGAAAAGTTGATAGCTAGTTATTAAATATTTGGTTTGTGTCTTGACTCTAGTTATAGTAAATGCAGAAACCACCAAGTAATGATTAATATTTGATGTCCTTAGGGCCATTTTGTTCACAGAGCAGGGTTGCCAACTTTTGAAAAGCCCAGGCCCGGAGCTTTTTTATTTAATAATTTTTTTATGGTCTGCTTGCTTTTAATTAAAAAATTAATTTTTTCTTTGGTTTTTTCATACATAGTCATAACATTAATTTTTAACAACCAATGTGACACAACACAATTTGCATTTTCCCGTGAACTCGTTTTCTTTCAGCAACCAATATTTGTAGCTTGGTATCGAGAGCCAATCGTTGTTAAAAGATTTTAAGTAATGTTTCCTCTTGCGACTAGATTCTATTATGCTGTTCCCTAAAATAGTTTTGTATCAGTTAATACACAAAACACAAATTATTGACCGAACTTACATAAATTGAACTGCAAACATTAATTTAAAATTCAGCCGCAGACAAGTTTCATTTATAAGGTTGTGGCACTTGAGAGAAACGCAGTCTTTTTCCAGCCTTTGCTCGAACTGTCATTGCGTTTTTCTTTGTTCTAAGCATTCATGTTCTTCATTTCTTTTCATCCATTCTGACAGTTCGATCGAGTTCGCTCTCAAGTACCACAACCTTATAAATGAGCCTTGGCCACAGAACTTAAAAGAAAAACAGAAACGTGTTCGTCAAGTTCAAAGAAGTAAAATATAAGGAAATGGTGTTGCTAACACATACACTGTACGTGAACTGTCGCACCATTCGTAAATTGTGCGAGCGAGAAAGAAAGTGTTTTTGACATTTCTGAGAACCCTGGCATCTGATTGGAAGACTGCTTAGAAAAATAGTTGAATATTATTTAATTTTAAGCATTTTTGACTGCTTAAAAAGCAACAAAATCAAAGAAACAAACCACAAAAATAAATTCAACATGAGTTGTGCGGTTAAGAATGGTAAAAGTTCCCGAAAACTTATAAACAATGCGCTTTCGTTCCGCAGTTAAATATGTCCATACGGTTTGAATTCTTTTAACAAAAGTGCTTTATTTAGTTTCTAACGATATTTTTTTAACTTATTTGTATTAGAATTGTATATATTTCTAATTAAAAATGGTTTAAAAATGCAAATTAGACCCCGTTGATTTTCCGCCAGTTTGATCAAACCACATCTGTCAAAACATAAACACTGCTTCAAGGGCGCAGTCATTTTTCACAGTTGAATACATTTTTGGGGGGCTCTTGTTTTCAGCATAGTGAATCAGATTCAGTACATGTTTGTTAAATTTTTCTGATTTTTACACAACAACTAGGCAGAAAAACCCAAAAAAATAAGGATTTTAAGAAATTAACCCAATTTATTTTGTAATGAAAGTTCAAGTTTAGAATTTATAGGCCTTCAAATTTAGAAAAATTACCGTAAAATCTTGCTATTTTTCGAGTTTTTCAACAAAACTAAGCTTTATGGGTATTAAAACAAAGGTAATGCGCGTATCTATTCAACGACGTGTCAAATATAAAATTCCATACATAACTTTTCAAGATATATTTTTTTTTTATAATTAGAATTTGTATGAAAACGAAAGGTTTCCCTTTTACGAAAGCAATACATTAAAAAGAGAATTATTAAAAAGATAACTACATACAGAATTACTGTAGACAGAGAGAGGTTTGTAAGCCCTAAGCAGCGGCCAAAGGCTTCCTATTAATGCATTTAGTTGTTTTTTATTAAATTTGGAAAAACCTCTTGATTTTAAGTAAAAAAAGGGTTGTATCTTAAATGCAAGTATTTTTATGTTTGATATCTTGTTGAATAGATACTTGAATTATCTCTCTTTTGATACCCATAAAATTTAGTTTTGCTGGAAAACTTAAAAGATTAGCTAAATTTTTAGTCCAATTTTTCCAACATTGGATGCCTATAACTTCTAAGCCAATTGCGAGCGATCTGAAATTTTTTAAATAATTAGAGTTGTTGCTATTCTTGAAATGTTCCTAAAATTTTAATGCGTAAGAACAAACTTTAACAGTTTGGGCCTTCTTTTACGATACAACCGAATACGGCCCTTTGTGATTGTTTCTGTATTTGTGTGAACCAATACCAATAAAGAAAATACCACACTTTTCTGCTATTACAGCACTTCCTTATATTGTACTTCTTTGGTCAAGTTACCAAAAGAAAAGTTACAACTGGTTACAACGTTCCTTCAAAAACGAAGTTCAAGAAATAGAAAAAACGTCAAAGTTAAATTAGCGTTCATTAAGACAAATGGTTCAAACATTCACTAAAACAGGGTAAATCAACACTAATAAATAAGTTAAACAAATTTTTTTGTAAAAAAACTTGATTTAAATATAGATTAGAGCGAAAGCCGGAGAAAATGTGCCAGGCCCGGAGCCCGGAGATCGGCCCTCAGGCCCGAAGTCTCCGGGCGAAAAGGTATGTGTTGGCAACCCTGTCACAGAGAGATAAATTTATCCCCGAGTTAATTCCATGATTTTTCCTGTTTTTCATTTGTTCACAGTGAGTTAAGCATTTAACTCTTCAAGTTGGAGATCAAAATGGTGGCGAGATAGCTTAACCCCAGAAATATTTGACTCGTGAAAATTGGTGAGTTAAAATTTTTAATTCGGTCTCATCACTCTCATTTTAATATTTTTTATTTACTTGGTGTCAAAATATGTAAACAGACACAACTCTTTTAATTTTTAATTAAATTCTGAAAGAAGCGGTTTTTAAAAAATAAAAGAAGATAAAGTATAACAAAATGGATCTTTTGGTACACTTTTGCGAGAACTGGAGCGACGATGATGACGAAGTGAAAGTGACTTTGCGAGCCGAACGCAGGCAATATAAAATGCAGGAACGCATTGGTTTGGACAAGTGGGACGAGAATGACTTCGTCTATCGTTTTCTGTTGACAAAGCCGCGGTTGCACGCGTGCTGCAATTAATTGAACCATCTCTGCGACATACACGGCAAAAAATTTTCTATACATAGGGTTGCCACCTAAAAATGTTTTATTTTCAGAATTTTAAACATGTGGAAATAGTATTGGGCGATCGCTGATTTCGAATCTGAAGGCAGAATTTTAAAATACAAGATGGTGGATAGAGTTGCCACCTTAATTTTTTGTATTTTTATGAATTCGGGGCTGGCAAAAAAATGCTACACCAAAAATGGGTCGCTGAGTTCGAATCCGTGGTCAGAATTTCAAAGTTATAAAGTTTTGAAATAATAGGGTTGCCACCTCATAATATGTATTTTAAAGAATTTTAAACATCATTTAACAGTGTTAGGGAGTCACTGATTTCGAATCTGAAGTCGGAATTTTAAAATTCAAGATGATGGATAGGGTTGCCACCTTAATCTTTTTGTATTTTTATGAACTCGGGTCTGGCAAAAAGAAATGCTACACCAAAAATGGGTCGCTGAATCCGTGGTCAAGAATTTAAAAATTATAAAATTTTTAAATAATAGGGTTGCTTTTACTTTTGAAAATACATATTATTAGGTGGCAACTCTATTATTATAAAATTTTATAATTTTGAAATTCTGACCACGGATTAGGATTCAGCGACACATTTTTACCCTTTAGTTCGCACCAGCCCCGAATTCGTTGGTGGATAGGGTTGCCACCTTAATTTTTTGTATTTTTATGAATTCGGGGCTGGCAAAAAAAATGGTACACCAAAAATGGGTCGCTGAGTCCAAATCCGTGGTCAGAATTTCAAAATTATAAAGTTTTGAAATAATAGGGTTGCCACCTCATAATATATATTTTTAACAATTTTAAACATCATTTAACAGTGTTAGGGAGTCACTGATTTCGAATCTGAAGTCGGAATTTTAAAATTCAAGATGGTGGATAGGGTTGCCACCTTAATTTTTTTGTATTTTTATGAATTCGGGGCTGGCAAAAAAATGCTACACCAAAAATGGGTCGCTGTGTTCGAATCCGTGGTCAGAATTTCAAAATTATAAAATTTTGAAATAATAGGGTTGCTTTTACTTTTGAAAATACATATTATTAGGTGGCAACCCTATTATTATAAAATTTTATAATTTTGAAATTTTGACCACGGATTAGGATTTAGCGACACATTTTTACCAATTAGTTCGCACCAGCCCCGAATTCGTTGGAAATCGATATAAACTGAGAGCGAATTCATAGTCTAAGCATAAAGCCGGGATAAAATGTGAACAAAACCACTTTTTTATCTCCCGATTTATATGCGTGGTATAAAATTAACCTAGAGATAGTCTTCCCCGAGTTAAATCATATTTATGCGCTTTGTGAACAAAATGGCCCTTAGAATTGCATTTAGAAGATCTAAAATAATAGCAAATGCATAAACCACAATGCTAAGTTTAATACGTAACGGCCTTGGAGATGCGCTTAGCATATCAAAAGTAATAAAGTTGATGCATTAACTACAAAAAAGTGATTAATACTTCGGATACTCTATTAAAAATTACTGCTTTAAGCGAAAAACTACTGTTCTTAAATAAACTTTTAAGTCCTAAGAATTTCATAATGTTTTGGTTTTATTTTTATGCCACAGACGAGTTTTGTCACGGTAGTTGTATTTATCTCTACTTTTAGTTCAATTTTATATTCAGTGACCTAGTAAAAATACGACCTAAATTGATTAAACAATTAAGTCACAAGCGAGTTTTTGACATCAATAAATAATGTATTTAATAGTGCGTACATGCTTGATATCATCAAGGTAAGTAAATGTTTCTTAAATTTGTATCGTGTCACTTTAACAAGTAGGTTACAGTCAGTCCGCCAAATTATTTATTCAAAAATATTATTCAATTATCAAACTAGGGATATTCGATATACATCGATGCATTGGAATTACTCGATGTTTACAATTCGATACATCGACTTGATCCGATGTTTTGAAAAGCATTTGATATACTCGATGGATCGATGTATTTTCATATAACATCGAATGAATTTTAACAACCTAACGAAGTTATTATATAAAAAAAAAAATAAATAAAGAAAAATAATTAAAAAGAAAAACACTGGAAATAGGACATTAATACTGAAATTTCTATGATTGTGGAGGCTTTTTTCGTTTTTACTTTTTGTAATAATTATGAGCAATATTCTTACTTATTGACCTTATTTTTTAGAATAACCAATATTCTTATGTTTATTGCGTTTATTTTTTTTAATAAACAACAACTGAATCAAAAAATGATTGTACAAAATTTTGTTTTCCTTTTCCTTAGTTACTGATAAAAGGCGTGCGGACAAGGACATTGGTTTTGCAGAAGCTATTAATAAATTAAAATAGTCATAGTTAAATTAAAAATAGTTAAGGAGAAGGCTGACTTTAGCATTGTGAGGTAATGCTAGAAAAAGTACTCGATTCTTAGAAAACATCGATGTTTCCCAACGATATATCGGAAAGTATCGATGCACTGTCTCGATGCATTACATCAAAAAAAACATCGATGTATTTTGCAAGTGGACACCCCTATATCAAACTATAAAATCTTTGAATCTGCAAAGAAGCTTTGCTTCCGCCGGATGTCCAATTTAACGCATCTCTGTTTTTCCTGTTACAAATTGTCGCTTGATAGTCCATGGACCAAGTTGAATAATTCTTGTCCGATTTTGCAATGATATGATAAACGAACTTAAAAAAATTTCAGAAGCTACAGCTTCCAAAAATTATTTTCTCCTATGATCTAGAACTTACTAGAACTAACTTGCCTAACTTCTTTTAGAAACAAAGATATTGGACGCGGAATTTATTAATAACTACAATAATAGTCTTATTTCGGTGATTGACAAGATAAAATTAATTGACAACTGTGAAGATTTCTTTTTCTAAAAGCTCATAACAAAACTGTAAACATTAGAAAAAATATTAATAACAAAAAATGTTGTGAAACATTTTGGAAGTTTCCAACTCCATGGACCAAAAAAATAGTACATGAAAGACAAACTTATAAATTAATATACAGTTGTCAATCACCAGAATAAAGCTATAAGTCTGTTCATTTGCATGTGAAATGGTCTAAATCTAAATTGCAAATGATCACAGACAGTCGAATTCGATAAATTTTATCTATCAACGATCTCATGAGTTTTGTCTTCGCCGGTTTGCATCAATGAATGCCTTTATTGTGCCTTCATCAAAATAAACTGGCTTTCCAGAACGTGGTTTATCTTCAACATCAAAACTGCCCGACTGAAATTTTCCAAAACAGTTTTGGCACTGGCATTCTGTCAATACATCTTCTCCATACACATCGTTTAATTTTTTCTTGCTTGAATAGCATTCTTACCTTTTCGATTGTAAAAGAGTAAATATTCGGAAAATGTTTCATAGAATCAAACGAAATTTTTCACAAACAAACCTTGCTATATCAGCTGTCAAAATATATAATGCTTAAGCAGATTAAGTGTGAAGTTCGCTGTGTATTAAAAAATACAATTAACTCCTTTGTTGGAAAAAAACTAAATTACTTTCCGAACAACTCAATATATTTTTTATATTTCCCTAATTTTTGTAATGTAGAAGGAAATTATTAATTATTCCGGAAGATGATGATGTTCACAAAAATTATATTGCTAAGTTCAGAGGTTTATAGAACCATCAGTTTTTTGAATTTCCGCTTCAGTTTGATTTACATTGGATATGCAAATAAATTCCTAAGAAACAATCTCATCGAATGAATCTGAGAAAGGCTATATTTCATGAATTTCATAAAAAATATGTGTCTCAATTCGGAGACTTTTATGTTAGAACATTATAGATTATAAATTATAATTATAATTATAGGTTCAACTATTACTAAATTCTTTAAATTCAAGCTTCAGTTTGATTTACATTGTTTTGCAAATAAATTCGCTATAAGCAATCTCCCCGAATTTATTTTAAAAATTAAGTGATTAAACGAAAAACTGTGTAGTTAGTAATCATTTTTCAAAGATGCCCGAAGCCCTAAACAATTTTTCGGTCCTAGTCTCGTCAAGTAAATACTGGTCTACTCAATATATAAAGTTTTTCCGGGCTTCATCAGGGGAATCAAAAGTTTCCGACAAAATTTGCTAAATAGTATTAGAAGAACATCAATACCAGACTCTAGCCATATGTTCTTTCAACTGTTACTTTCTTGACTTTAGAGTGGCGATACGTTACTGGGAAACAATTTATTTGAAAGATACATCAAATAACGTTTATGAATCAAGAGATTTTTATACAAAAAACTATTAGCCTTATCTCCTCAACGCGCTCAATACTTAAAATATTTCGGATTAAAGTCAAGGAAATAGATTTTTCCCATTTTCTCCAAAGGAAATTTAAAGAATACTACTAACTAACCGAAAGATATGTTTTATGTATAAACTCAATGTGTTTTGCCTCAAACTAAGCATACTTTCTTGTGCGTTGTAGCGTCCATGAACGTGACGCAATATTAAATTAAGTGCCAACAGAATTATTGCAAAGTTTTATCGTGTTGTTCTTGCTGTTTTTGTGCAAATGAAAAATTGGAAAAATTTGGTTAATTGAATTTTAATTTCAACGAATATGTATTTTTCGAAGCTTAAGCAGCACGCACTAAATAAACATGAAAAAAAAAACAACGAAATATTGAAAAACACGCATTTTTAATTAATCTGCATGTAATGTTTACACTAATTATGGTCGAGAGATAGAGAAAAAAGAAGCGAAGGTAAGACTTGGCCTGTATGTCTGTATCGATGTTTATTTTTTAGAAGATTAACTGCAATAATTGTAGAACAAAATAAATGAAAAATGGGACGATGATAATTTATAGCCAACGTTGCTGTTGGCCTAATGTTTGAGGTGTTAAACTGTCGACAGTTTTGCTTAAAGACCGTGTTTTTTTTTGAGAAAAGTTCAACATTTTCTTATTTTTTTATATTTTAAACACAACAAATTAGAGTAATTTTTTTTTGTAGTTTTTGTTATTTTAATTTAACAATTGGCTTAGCTTCTAAAATATTTTTGATCAGCTTGAGGTCATTATTTAAAGGAATAAAAAAATTCCTTGAACATTTTATTGTTGCTCTACTCCTGGCTACTCAATCAAAGTTCAGATAGAAAACAGCTTTTGACATGCTTTTTGTTATTTTCCCATTAATCCTTTATAATCCTTTTTTTTTTGCTTTGCAAACACAATACCTATAGCTTTATTTTGTTTTATTAGCTAATGTGATGGATTTCTGGCTAAAATCATGAAATGGAAGAGAAATATTTTTACTAAACTACTATGTTTGTTTGCCCAAGGATCATCATTGTTGACTATGTTTGTTCTTTACGCCAGAGTGGCCGCAGGTAAATTAGGGCTTGCTTTGTCCAGCCTGTGCTTTTGACCATGCAGCCACACTTCAAATGGAATGGAATGTTTTTGAGGTCAGCTTGTACGAGTAAGCTCTTAAAAGGTTTGCTTCTTTCATATATTGAGTGGAGATTTTCCGCTGTAATCTTTTGATGCATGTCATTGATTGAGTGATTGAGTGAGTAATTGTTTTGTTTTTAAGAAAATACTTTGTAAATGTTTAACCAGCTATTTTTACACTTAGGTTGTTGTGGCTCTTCTACGTGACTACTTTGAATATTTTGAGCTTGATTCTAGAAGAAGATGTTATGCAAAGAAGAATATTATAGTTACCATAAAAACTGGAAACAAGAATAGTAGGTACCCGAGTAAAAATAAAAAATTTTTAGCTAAGGCCAAACAGCTGACAAATAAGGACTAATTTAAATTTTTTCACGGCAATACAAGAGTCATTTGCAGGACTTTTTGTCCAAACAGCGGCTGTAAAGAGGCCATATTGATATAATATCGGCTGTAAAATGGGCGTACAGTGGTCGTATATTGGCCGTACATTGGCCGTACATTGGCCGAACAGTGATTATTCTACAATGAATATGAGCAGCTTCTCAATTAAAATTGAAACTTCATGCTGAAATAAATTAAATATATGCATGTTTAACCTGGAAAAAATATTAAACATTTTTTTTTTATAAATTTTCTGTGTATTTGTGTTAAAACACAGATAAAATGTGTTAAAAATAAAGATATTTAAAATCCAAACTAATCGGTCGAAAATACATAAATCAATATTATATAAAGATACATAAAGTTAAGATGCATAAACTTAAATTCCACTCGTCGAAACAATGTGAAGCTGTTTTTTTATAAGTAGTTGTAATTTAAGCCTTGTACGGTCGTTATTCGATCCAACTTTCGGCCGCTAGTCTTCTTGGGTTAGTTTTAGGACATATTCGACCCTTGTTCGGCCCTACGGCCCGTGTTCGACCGCTGTTTGCTTGCTAGTGTTTTTAGTCGGGTGCTTGCTACTTTCATGGCATTTAAAAAAATTATGTGTAATAATATCATTTTACTTAACACATCTTTATAAACTACCATGTTACTAAATTATTCCCAAATACTATGCAACACGTGCCCAAAAATTGTCCATACTAAAAAGATTTTTTTTTATGAAGGATACATCTTCAATTTTCATGAAAAAATTCTTCAATTATCTGTGATAAAAGTGCAAAAACTTTTGCAACTCAAAAAATTAAAACCGAAAATCGTGAAAGAAGGTAAGAATGCTGCTGATGATGACTGAAGTGTTTGAGTACAAGTGATGCGGGTAAGAATGATAACGATGCTAAAAGTTTTTGAGTGCAAATGATGCGGATGAAGATAATAAAGAAGAGAGCTTTTGAGTGAATGTGTTGTTTGAAGAAGTGTAAATTTTTCAATGTTATCATCATCATTTGGGGTGGAATTTACTTAATCAACTGAGCTTTGTAATATTTTTCCCCGAGTCATCTGTGAGCAATGAGATGGAAAATATTTTCTGACAAGCAAAATGAATAAAAAAAAAAACAGAAAACGGAATGAATGAGAAAATCTCATTATTAATTACAAAGTTCAACAAGATGGCAAAAAGTTTTGGCACGAGATCTTGTGTACGTCGCACAGTGTAACGAGATCCATGGGATGAGGGGCAAAATTAGAAGGAATCATCATAGGCACATGAAATTTAGCATGTGTAATTATTTCATAAATATTAAATGCCACAAATCATTAAGATCGGACCCACCTCCCATATAAAATTATAAATAAAAGTGCAATATCACGAGTTGTAGAAAGTGTAAAAACCAAATTAATTAATTTTTTATTGACTAGATACACAAAATGACCATTAAATAATTTCATCAATATTTGCCCCGGCCCTTCACCCACCTTCCAAACAAAATGAAGAATTAAAGAGCTACACCTCGAGTTGTAAAAAGTATTAGGAAAAAAGTGAAATATTTTTTTATTAACTTCATTCACATAGTTATCATATAAAATTTTCATCAAGGTCTGCCAAGCCCTTTGCTTACATTCCATACAAAATGAAGAATAAAAGGGCAATATCTCCAGGTATAGAAAGTGTTAGGAACAAAATTATTTAACTTTTTATGTATTTGATTTACATAATTATCGTATAAAAATTTTATCAAGATCTGCCACGTCCTTCGCCTACCTCCCATACAAAATGAAGAATAAAAGTGCAATATCGCCAGTTGTAGAAAGTATACGAAAGGAAATGAATGTGCTTATTTTTAACTGGCTTAACTTAATTATCATTTAATTGTTTCTTTCATTTTTTTCTTTAAATTTTTAGGATACCGATTTTTGTATTATTTACGTAAAAAAATTTCAAGTCTCTATGTATTACGGTGTTTGCACAATAAAGCCTTAAAATTAGCGTTTTTTTGTTGTAAATGTAGTCTGAAACCAAATTTTTGGGAATGTGTTAAAAGGCATATTTTAAGACATCTTAAAAATAAAAACACATTACAATGTTTTTATTTTGTACTTGTGCTTGAAACTTTATGAACAATTTGTTATTTTTTCATATAAATTTGCGCATTTTCGTCAAAAAATGCTCCAGGTAGCAATTAATAAAATCTTAGTTTTTCTTTTCAGCTTCCCGAATTATGAGACAGTGTTGAAAAATAGTTCCTTTAAGACAAATTTTTAGAAAAAAAAACGAAAATATCCTTTTTATTTGATTGCGTTTGAAACTTTATGAAAACATTGTTATTTTTCTATATAAATTTGCGCATTTTCGTCAAAACATGCTTTAGAAAAAAGGTCATGAAATTCTTGTAGTCTGAGACCAAATTCTGGGAATGTGTTAAGAAAGGGATGTGTAAAGACATATTTAAAAACAAAAAGAATCAAAAATGTTTTCATTCTTTATTGCACTCTAACAAAAATTCACGAGAATTAACTACAATAATTGCTGGCAACTGATTGCCTACATTTATTGTCGTACAATTATTTCTTTCGCTCTCTTGCAAAAACTCTCTTCTACAATTATTTCTTCCAATCTTCTCTGCGCTTATAAAAAAAAGCTAGAAATGCGTGAAGTCTCTCAAGTAAGTTTTGAACATGGCAACAACAACAACTCTGTATAGAGTCAATAACTCAGCAGAAGGCGCTACTCTTCCCTACATCAGTAGTTTAAGTTGTTTATAATTTGACACTTGTTCGAATAAACTCTTTGAAATCATATGACGTTAAAGTTGAGGTGTTTATTTAAGGGCAAGCGTTAAATACCGCTGCTGGAGGGTTTTTAAGGACTATCTGAGCGAGAACACGCTGAAATAGTGTGAAAATTAGAAAAAATATACATATTTTAAGATTCTCTGAGACAAAACAAACTGAAATAGCGTAAAAAGTAGAAAATATACATATTTTAGAATTCTCTGAGCGAAAACACGCTGGAATAGCGTGAAAAGTAGGGAATATATATATTTTAGTGCTCTCTGAGCGAAAACACGCTAAAATAGCGTGAAGAGTAGAGAGATATACATATTTTAAGACTCTTTGAGCGAAAACACGCTCAAATAGCGTGAATAGTAGAGTAAATATAAAACCCGTTGCATAGCGTGGTTTTTTACAAAATCGCCAATAAAGGTCGTGAAATTCCACAAGAGATTATTGTAGAGATTTTTCAATCAGTCTTTAGAGTGTGTGTATTGACATTTAGATTTTTTTTGGATTTCTAGGATTTTTTTTTGTGGCATATGAAAAGTTTTTTATTTATATTTTTTATATAAAACTATAAAAACTGAAATTTTGTAAAATTTTCAAGTCAGCATATAAAAATCATAACCACCATAAATAGAAAGATATAAAATAATCCTTTAAGATTCAAATAATTAGGAATCCTTACTATAAATTTGTATATTTTTTTCATAGCTAATTTGTCCACCTCGTTACACTGTGCGTCGCACGTTGACAACAAATGAGGTGAAACATGTGAATTGCGAGAGCGAAAAAACTTCTGTAATTTTTTTTTATTTGACACCAATTTGGAGATGAATTTTGTAAGAAAATATCACCTTATGCAATAAGAATTCATAGGTTGAGCAGCTTATATAAAATCAAATAATTTATATGTATTTCTTCTTGTTTCGCATGAAAGACAAAATTTTTTCCAAATTATTATTACCATTACTTTTTAGACTTATTATTTTTAAGAATTGTTAAAATAAAAAACTCAATAAAAATTCATTCAATACAGATTATTGAAATAAGACACAGTGAAGAAAAAGGTATATCTTTTTGGAAAAAAGCCTTTAACTTTTGTTGCTGGTAAGATAGATAAATGTTTTTTTTTGCTAGATTTTGAAAACAAGAATCACTACTTTTCTGTCGCAAAATTTGCACAAAAATATTTCATAATTTTTTTTTTTTTAAAATGCTAAAAATGTTTACAATCATAAAATCACATCGGCATATAAGGTCAGAGTTTGTTAAAACTTAGTTAAAGTTTCTTTAAGATTTTACAGTAGAAAAACTATAGTCGATTCATTTATCGGATGCACCAGTTACTACTGCATCCAGCAAAACATCTAAAAATGGTACTTTTATGCTTTTCTTCTTTTCGTAGTAAAAAGTTTTCTATCAAACATAATTTGACGTTCGAGATCTCATTCTTATGTTAAATTTTATAAATTTTCTTATATACAGCTGTAGTCAAAATAATAGCAGTACTCTTTTATTCACACATGTTATTATAAACAATACTTGTCTAAAAATTTCGGATCCGGTAAACCCATTATCGTTTCTATATGTACTTTCATCGCTGGTTCGAAACCTGTCCTCAGTTTTCCCCTATATTGTAAAATTTTCCAGATACAGGGTATTGTACGTTTTTGGCAAGTGTTTACTATTATTGATTTAGAATCTAAACTACTCACCATAAAATAAAAAAATAATATTTTGCATTTTAGAAAAATTATCAACTTTTCCATCAATACATTAATGGTTTCATGTGCTGTAGCAGAACTAAAATTTTAAGATTATCAAACGAAATATCAACAAATTTTGTATCTTTTGTTTTAGCGGAGCTGTAATCGTAACAAATTTAAAATGTCTGTTTTTCATGTAAAAATACACTTAATCAGCAGGTTTTTCTCAATTCTAACTTTGGATGATAACAGCTCGCTAAAATAAAACATACAAAATTTGTTGATATTTCGTTGGGTAATCTGAAAATTTTAGCTCCGCTACAGCACATGACAAGAAAGTGGTTAATAAATTGATGGAAAAGTTGATTTTTTTTTCTAAAATAGACAATATTATTTTTTATTTTATGGTTAGAAGTTTAGATTTGATATAGTAATACTAAACACGTGCCAAAAACGTAAAACACCCTGTATCCTGAAAGTGTAACAATATGGGAGACAACTGAGTACAGATTTGGAACCAGTATTGAAAGAACATCTAGGAATTAAAATCGGTTTACCGGATCCAAAATTTGTAGACTAGTATTATTTATCCAAACATGTCTGAATATAAGAGCACTGCTATTATTTTGACCGCAACTGTACATTTAATTTACCATTTCTGTAACATACCCTAAAAAACCCCATATAAATTTAATTTACTTTTATAAGCTTTAAATTCATGTTTTTTTTAAATAAAGTTAATGATGATAAATTCTATAAATTTTTAATTAACTCGTCACATAGCAAGCACTTTGTGTGCAATTAAAAATTCTTTAATTTTAATAATATTCTAAAATATAAAAACAAAAAGCTAATTAAAGACTTCGATGCATATCTTTATTACTGTTTTTCATTTGTTTTTGTTTATCTACATACATACATATATCGTTAATACTAAAATGGTACAATTTCTTGTGAGCTGTATGGAAACACTGTTTTTAATTTGAAATGCTGCGTTGCTGTTGTACAAAAACAACTTGTGCTACAACTGACTTCTGTTAATATAATAAAATTAGTTCTAAGACTATGCAATGCTTTGTTTATATTTTCACAAATGCTCGAAATGCAGCATTTTGTGGTGAATGGTGTGCAAAGCCAAAATTAACTATTATAACGAATAGCGCAAATATGCGCAATTCTTTTTTTTCATAAATTTAAAGTAGACATTTGAATCTTTCAGTTGCTCGCAATAAGTGTAATTATAAGGTCTGCTTACAATAAGGTAATATAGAGAAAACAAGTTTTAGTTTTTTATTTTTATTTTCAAGTATGCCAATGATATCTCAGTATTTAAATAAAAGTTTGTTTTAAAGCAAATGGTTTTTTCTAAAATCAAAAACAAACAAACAAACGTTTAGGTAAATTACAAAAAAACACCAAAAGAGATTTATAATAAATTATATATAAAACTAAAATTGTACTGTTTTAAGACTGAAAAGTTTTAATCATTTAAAATTAATAATACTATAGTCAGTAAAAGTAATAACTTTATTACCGAAAACATAAAAAACCAGATTTTTGTTATTTTAAACATTGAAAAAACTACAGTATAGAGAAGTGTTTTTTAATTATTTTTAATTTAAGAACAGAAAATTTATTTTCAAAATTAATTGAAATAATAATTATTATAATGATTGTGCAAGATCAAGCATTATTAATACTCAAAATTTCAGAAATTTTTTGTTGATAAAATTTTTATTTTAGCGTATTTTCAAAATGCTGCCCTATTTTACATTTAAAATTTTTATACCCCCACGTTTAAAAAACGTAATAGGGTTATATTAATTTTGTCACTCCGTTTGTAACGCCGATAAGGAGGTGTGGCTGGTATAGAAAAGTATATATATTCTTGATCAGCATCACCTCCTGAGTCGATTTAGCCATGTCCGTCGGTCCGCCTGTGGTCACGATAGTAGCCGTAATTTTTTAGCTATCGTAACGAAACTCAATACATAAGCTTTTTATTTAAAAATGGAGGTAAAGTTCGAAAATGAGCCAAATCCGATGAAAACCCATATTAAAGTAACTCCCATACAAAGTGACTTAATCAAAACAGTTAAATCTCTTTAAAATCCACAAAAATAAATATAATGACTTCAACTTTTGCACAGCGTCTTTAATATTTATTATAAACTTTGAGTATGAAATTTGTACTAATGGAATGAAAACCACGTCTACCTCCCATACAAAGTCACTTACCCTAAACGGTAAAATCTCTTTAAATTCCACAAAAACTAATTAAATGACTTCAAATTTTGCAGGGTGTCCAGTGTAAAAGTATGAGTATTAATGGAGGTGAAGGAGGAGGTTGAGTTAGTTAAAAAATCGTATGGGAGGTCTATTTTTACATCCTTAGGAGTTACGGGGTTAATTGGTATTTCATAACTTTGATTCATACTAACGTTTCTAGCAGAAAAGCCAGCTAATGAAAAACTTCTTTTAAGAGCTCATTTAAAAGGCAATGAATTGACCTTTTACAGAGTAGTAATGAACCCACCCAACTTATCCGTTGCCGAGCTGTGCTCGTGTGAAGATGAAATAAATTCTTTGAAACTAAAAAATTTCTAGTTTGAGCGCAATTAACTCGAAATTTCACGTAGTAAATTAAAATTTTGTTTAGCATTAAATTTGTGATTTATTTCAATTTTCTTTCTAATGACATCAAAATCATAAACATATCTTTAAAATAACGAAGTAAGTTGTACTTAAAAAATTTCACTTTGGACAGTTCTTAAAGTTTTTCTTTACTTTTTTTAACAAAATACAAATTACGTAGAAATTAATGTCATTATGTTTTCAATTTAGTGAATTTTTTTAAGTACAACTAGCTTTGTTCTTTTTAAAGACATGGTAATGATTTTGATGAAATTGGAAAAGAAATTGAATAAGTACAAATTTGATGTGAAATTTTTTTAGTTTTATTAAGCGAAATTCTGAGATAAATACGCTCAAACTAGAAATTTTGTAGTTTCAACGGATTTATATAATCTTCACTCGAGCATAGCTCGATAATGGATAGGTTGGGTGAACTCATTTATACACTGTTAGAAAGGTCAATTGCCTTTAAAATACGTCTAAAATTAGTTTTTAAAACAAGTTTTCTAGGAGTAAGTTTTTATGCTAGAAACAATATTATGAATCAAAGTCCTGAAATACTAATTAACTCCGTAGCTTCTAATGGTGTGAAAATAGAATATACGATTTTTTGCTTAACTCGACCTCATCTTTCCTTTCCGTAAATATTCGAACTCTTGCACTAGACACCTTGTATATACTTATACTTTTATATTAGGTTGGGTTTATTTGCAAAACGATGTTGACTCAGCGATTTTCGGTTCGGGCATAAAAGGTATTTAAAAAAAAAAAAATGGAGGAGCGGGGTGCACTTTACGCTATATTTTCTTTATGTATTTTTTTGAAAATTTTTTGTATAAAAACGTGCACAGCTAGAACAAAATTGACACCAGAAATTTAAAAGGGTTTAACATTTATACGTTTTATACAAAAATGTATCATAAAAAATACATAAAAAAAGTTCACAAAACTCAAGGCATAATAAGGGTATTCACAATTATGTGGTATTGTGGTTTTTACCATAGTTGAAAACCATAATTATGAGCACCTTTCAAAAAAGAACTTGTGGTTGAGACCTCCCACTATAGCTTTTTGTTACTATGCAGATAAATTAACTAAGCAATTTAATATATTTTATTAATATATGGCATAAAAAATTTAACTTGCATTTTGAGCTTCTTCCAATTTTGCAATTAGAATTTTGTTTTTAGCGCAAGCGCGTCAGAAGCTAATTTCACCTGGGAGGCAGTACAAATGGGGGTGCAAAAAAAAATCACCTAAATTTCTTAAAAGAAACATGAATATGAATAAGCAAAATTTTTATTTTAGTTTCAAAATAAGAAAAAAATAAAACTAATTAAAAAATATTAAAATTTCATTATTTTTAAAAGTTTTTCCAATATCTTATTGCATTTTTCCAATTTAATTTTTTAAAGGATCTTTCATATCGTAATATGAATTTATAAGAAATAATTGTTGCTTTTATAAAGCAAGACTAGGTATATCTTTACATGGTTTAAATGCAATAAGGTACAAAAAGTTATATCAATTTAAATTCTTCCAAAATGTTTCTTTCTGTCCTTGCAAGAAAAAAATCTTTCACCACCTCCATCAAACTTAATTCTTTGGTTTTATCTTTGTGAATGTGTATGAGTGAGTCGTGAGTCGTGAGTCGTTTCTGTGTCATAGTTGCTCGAAGATACGTTTTAAGCCGTCTTAGTGCACTAAATGAACGCTCAGATAAAGCTGCTGATGCAGGCACAGTCAAAACCAAAGCAACAAGTTTTTCAACTTCATTCAATAGTTTTTTCAGTGTACCCGAATTGTTTTCAAATTGGAATTGCAGTAGAAACTCTACATTTTGTTCTATCTTTTTGCAAACACAGAAAAAGAAAATAGTTATCCGAAAGCATGCTTATAAAGAATAGAGAAAGAAGAGCAAAATATATAATACAAAAATATTATCGTTGTAAAAAAACGGATATTTTGAATAGCTTTTGAACTTTTTTTTTAAATTGTTTATCTAGCTAAATAAGCGGTGGGAAACTACCCCTTTTCCTCCCACTTCCTACGCCAATGTTTTAGCGTCAATTTTGTAATTTATCCAATTTTCTTCTCAATGTCATCAAAAACATAAACATGTCCTTAAAATTAAAAAAGTTGTTTGAACTTAATAGATTTAACTTAAAATTTATGAAAATATATGTAACAAACTAGTTGTCTTTAGAAAATTTTCAGTGCAAGACCTCGCAATTAAACTTGTCAATTTTGAATCGTGATATGCTTGCATTTAATTATTATTTAGTTTATTAAAAAAGTATTTATTTAATAGATATTTTTTAATGTTTTCAATCTTTTAAAATTAATAAAAAAACTCAAATTTATTATAATTTAAAAACGTTATTGTCAAAAATGCTATAAAAAAGCTTTTAAGAAAGCTAAATTTTTCTACAGTTTTTTTATTTCATTTGCACAGAAAGTATTTTATTACATCAAAGTTTTTTAGTATTGAAGATTCATTATTATATTTACTTATATTTAACAAAAATAAGAAATATCTTTTCGCTCAAAATTTAAACTGTAATTTTGTTTACTGCGAAAAAGTTATTTTTTAAAAGGTAGTATTCAAGTAGTAGTAGGTTCAAGTATTACGTTATCAGATTTTTTCAATTATAACCCTCTGACGAGGGGAGGAGGCCTCGTCAACAAGAGTAAGCAAAGCTTTTACAACCCCATGCTTACATAAACATTGGTACATGCATCGGGAATCCCTGAAAATGTGTTTCGTTTTCAAGCAAAGACAAGTAGGGTTGCCAAATGTGTTGCCAAACCCGAATCGACTAAATTTTGTAGAAAATTCGAAAAAGTAAAAAATAAATACTGCTGATATAGTCACCATCCTTAATGTCATCAAAAATAAGCAAAGCAAAGACCCCCTCTCCTCCTGTAGTGCTTACGTAATTCTTGAATGGCTCCTTACAAACTGCGAAAAACATTAAAAAAATACAATTTGTGCATGTATTCAAATAGGTTTGAATCTTTGAAACCACAAGCCAGTCGTACGGAAAAAAGTAAAATATATTTTTAAGACCTTGAATGAGTTTTTTTGGTGGTGTATTTTTTTTAGCACTTTTATGAAAGTTTCTTTTTTTTAACCCGAAACTTTCAGTCACATTTTTCATAGTCTTCGCAACAAATTTCTTATCTTTTTAATATAGTGTCGTGTTAAGGCACCAATTTTAAAGTATAACACTCATGGCGTTTGCGTTTCTCGAAAAAATGAAACATTTTTTCTGCCCTTTTTGGAAATTCTGACCTATTGAGAAAAAAAGTAGTGACCTCTGTAATTAAATCGTGTTCTTTTCTCGAAAATGCTGAGCTCAAAAGTAGAAAAAATTTGGAATTCTTAAAGATGGCAGAAAAAATGTAACACTTTTTCAAGAAACGAAAACGCCATTAGTTTTAGGTTGGAATTTTTTAAAAAATGCCTACAAAATTCTACTTATTTTTACACCTAAAATTCCATATTTCCAAATATCGTAACAGTTTTTAAAAAGAAAAAAAAAAATAAAAATGTTTGGTTTTATAAATTGTTGGCTTTACTTGAATACTAATAGATTTATTTGAATAATAACATATCTCGTTTTGAATGTTCATTGGTATTAATATAAAAAAATGGAATGTTCGGTATAAAAATGGGTAATCTTTTGTAAGTATTTTTGAAAAAATTCTTTAAAAATAGCAATTGCTAGAATCTCAACCTTTAAATGTGTGTAAGCCTTTAACATTGATACCTTACCACGACACTATATTAAAAAGACAAAAAATTTGTTTCAAAGTCTGTAAAAAATGCAACTGAAAATTACAGGTCAAAAAAAATTTCCATAAAAGTGCTTGAAAAATTACACCACCAAAAATATGATAATTATAATTATTATTATTTTAATCACTAAATATCATTCTAAATATGATTCTAAATTAAATATGAATAATTATATAATACAAAAAGCACAAATAATTTTTGATTAAATAGAAGTTGTGCGAATAAGCTTATGAAAGTTGATGGACTGCAGAAACTATAGAAGACTAACTGAAGAATTGATGTAGCGATCAACGAAACAGCTGCCTAGTCTGCTTGATGGTTTGTTCTGCAAAGAACTTGTTGCTATTGCAATTTTGTTCCTTCAGGAATTTATTTGGCATTAAGCTCAAATATAATTCTAAAAAATAATATGTTTTTTGAATTATTTAATAATATGTAGTAATTAAAATATGCCCTAATTAATTTATTATTGCTATTTTTATTATTATAGGTATTATTTTTATCATTGTTTATTACTAATTATTTGTAATTTAAATGCTTCGTAACATAAAATTTTAGAAATATTACAATTACGTTTATGTAAAATTTCTTTCATTCTGTGTGTTACTTTCATAATATATAACATAATATTGTGTATTTTCAAAAAACTTCATAAGATTCCTTACAAATTCCATCCATGTCTTTAATAAAGTTTTTAGTTTCTCAGTTTCTCCTTTTATCTTAGTTTTTATTTTCTTTTTTGTTTTTTACATCCAATATCTGTCAAGCATATTTGCCAAGTTTGATTTCTCTATGCTTGGTATTTATTAAAGTGAAATATGTTTTCCATCAACAGTGTTTTTTTACTCCTTGCCAGAGTCAAAGTCATCGCTTTTTATACAACTATTTATTTTTGGGACTTGTTTATAAAATGCAAAGGACATTTATTAATTTTGCTAGAAGTTCTTTGCTCCAAGTCACTTACATGAAAAGTTTTATAGCATGCTTTTCCAAAAAAATGTGTTGCTGCAAATTTCTTCTACTCATTTTCTTACGCTTATCCGTTCTTGAATGCAATAATATTTTATTATTTTTTATTTATTTTTAAAATTTTTCAATATATCTGACATCTGCTTTGCTTAAGCTTTTTTTTTTTAAATTCAATATAGTCTTCAGAAGCACTCTGATTTCAGCTGTCAATCAAAATAAATTCACTTCTTCATTGTAACTGTGAAGAGTAGAGAGATATACATATTTTAAGACTCTTTGAGCGAAAACACGCTCAAATAGCGTGAATAGTAGAGTAAATATAAAACCCGTTGCATAGCGTGGTTTTTTACAAAATCGCCAATAAAGGTCGTGAAATTCCACAAGAGATTATTGTAGAGATTTTTCAATCAGTCTTTAGAGTGTGTGTATTGACATTTAGATTTTTTTTGGATTTCTAGGATTTTTTTTTGTGGCATATGAAAAGTTTTTTATTTATATTTTTTATATAAAACTATAAAAACTGAAATTTTGTAAAATTTTCAAGTCAGCATATAAAAATCATAACCACCATAAATAGAAAGATATAAAATAATCCTTTAAGATTCAAATAATTAGGAATCCTTACTATAAATTTGTATATTTTTTTCATAGCTAATTTGTCCACCTCGTTACACTGTGCGTCGCACGTTGACAACAAATGAGGTGAAACATGTGAATTGCGAGAGCGAAAAAACTTCTGTAATTTTTTTTTATTTGACACCAATTTGGAGATGAATTTTGTAAGAAAATATCACCTTATGCAATAAGAATTCATAGGTTGAGCAGCTTATATAAAATCAAATAATTTATATGTATTTCTTCTTGTTTCGCATGAAAGACAAAATTTTTTCCAAATTATTATTACCATTACTTTTTAGACTTATTATTTTTAAGAATTGTTAAAATAAAAAACTCAATAAAAATTCATTCAATACAGATTATTGAAATAAGACACAGTGAAGAAAAAGGTATATCTTTTTGGAAAAAAGCCTTTAACTTTTGTTGCTGGTAAGATAGATAAATGTTTTTTTTTGCTAGATTTTGAAAACAAGAATCACTACTTTTCTGTCGCAAAATTTGCACAAAAATATTTCATAATTTTTTTTTTTTTAAAATGCTAAAAATGTTTACAATCATAAAATCACATCGGCATATAAGGTCAGAGTTTGTTAAAACTTAGTTAAAGTTTCTTTAAGATTTTACAGTAGAAAAACTATAGTCGATTCATTTATCGGATGCACCAGTTACTACTGCATCCAGCAAAACATCTAAAAATGGTACTTTTATGCTTTTCTTCTTTTCGTAGTAAAAAGTTTTCTATCAAACATAATTTGACGTTCGAGATCTCATTCTTATGTTAAATTTTATAAATTTTCTTATATACAGCTGTAGTCAAAATAATAGCAGTACTCTTTTATTCACACATGTTATTATAAACAATACTTGTCTAAAAATTTCGGATCCGGTAAACCCATTATCGTTTCTATATGTACTTTCATCGCTGGTTCGAAACCTGTCCTCAGTTTTCCCCTATATTGTAAAATTTTCCAGATACAGGGTATTGTACGTTTTTGGCAAGTGTTTACTATTATTGATTTAGAATCTAAACTACTCACCATAAAATAAAAAAATAATATTTTGCATTTTAGAAAAATTATCAACTTTTCCATCAATACATTAATGGTTTCATGTGCTGTAGCAGAACTAAAATTTTAAGATTATCAAACGAAATATCAACAAATTTTGTATCTTTTGTTTTAGCGGAGCTGTAATCGTAACAAATTTAAAATGTCTGTTTTTCATGTAAAAATACACTTAATCAGCAGGTTTTTCTCAATTCTAACTTTGGATGATAACAGCTCGCTAAAATAAAACATACAAAATTTGTTGATATTTCGTTGGGTAATCTGAAAATTTTAGCTCCGCTACAGCACATGACAAGAAAGTGGTTAATAAATTGATGGAAAAGTTGATTTTTTTTTCTAAAATAGACAATATTATTTTTTATTTTATGGTTAGAAGTTTAGATTTGATATAGTAATACTAAACACGTGCCAAAAACGTAAAACACCCTGTATCCTGAAAGTGTAACAATATGGGAGACAACTGAGTACAGATTTGGAACCAGTATTGAAAGAACATCTAGGAATTAAAATCGGTTTACCGGATCCAAAATTTGTAGACTAGTATTATTTATCCAAACATGTCTGAATATAAGAGCACTGCTATTATTTTGACCGCAACTGTACATTTAATTTACCATTTCTGTAACATACCCTAAAAAACCCCATATAAATTTAATTTACTTTTATAAGCTTTAAATTCATGTTTTTTTTAAATAAAGTTAATGATGATAAATTCTATAAATTTTTAATTAACTCGTCACATAGCAAGCACTTTGTGTGCAATTAAAAATTCTTTAATTTTAATAATATTCTAAAATATAAAAACAAAAAGCTAATTAAAGACTTCGATGCATATCTTTATTACTGTTTTTCATTTGTTTTTGTTTATCTACATACATACATATATCGTTAATACTAAAATGGTACAATTTCTTGTGAGCTGTATGGAAACACTGTTTTTAATTTGAAATGCTGCGTTGCTGTTGTACAAAAACAACTTGTGCTACAACTGACTTCTGTTAATATAATAAAATTAGTTCTAAGACTATGCAATGCTTTGTTTATATTTTCACAAATGCTCGAAATGCAGCATTTTGTGGTGAATGGTGTGCAAAGCCAAAATTAACTATTATAACGAATAGCGCAAATATGCGCAATTCTTTTTTTTCATAAATTTAAAGTAGACATTTGAATCTTTCAGTTGCTCGCAATAAGTGTAATTATAAGGTCTGCTTACAATAA
This sequence comes from Dichetophora obliterata, assembly GCA_963920525.1. NCBI lineage: Eukaryota > Metazoa > Arthropoda > Insecta > Diptera > Sciomyzidae > Dichetophora > Dichetophora obliterata. The sequence goes on from OY986438.1 coordinate 35,161,198, forward strand.
GGTAATATAGAGAAAACAAGTTTTAGTTTTTTATTTTTATTTTCAAGTATGCCAATGATATCTCAGTATTTAAATAAAAGTTTGTTTTAAAGCAAATGGTTTTTTCTAAAATCAAAAACAAACAAACAAACGTTTAGGTAAATTACAAAAAAACACCAAAAGAGATTTATAATAAATTATATATAAAACTAAAATTGTACTGTTTTAAGACTGAAAAGTTTTAATCATTTAAAATTAATAATACTATAGTCAGTAAAAGTAATAACTTTATTACCGAAAACATAAAAAACCAGATTTTTGTTATTTTAAACATTGAAAAAACTACAGTATAGAGAAGTGTTTTTTAATTATTTTTAATTTAAGAACAGAAAATTTATTTTCAAAATTAATTGAAATAATAATTATTATAATGATTGTGCAAGATCAAGCATTATTAATACTCAAAATTTCAGAAATTTTTTGTTGATAAAATTTTTATTTTAGCGTATTTTCAAAATGCTGCCCTATTTTACATTTAAAATTTTTATACCCCCACGTTTAAAAAACGTAATAGGGTTATATTAATTTTGTCACTCCGTTTGTAACGCCGATAAGGAGGTGTGGCTGGTATAGAAAAGTATATATATTCTTGATCAGCATCACCTCCTGAGTCGATTTAGCCATGTCCGTCGGTCCGCCTGTGGTCACGATAGTAGCCGTAATTTTTTAGCTATCGTAACGAAACTCAATACATAAGCTTTTTATTTAAAAATGGAGGTAAAGTTCGAAAATGAGCCAAATCCGATGAAAACCCATATTAAAGTAACTCCCATACAAAGTGACTTAATCAAAACAGTTAAATCTCTTTAAAATCCACAAAAATAAATATAATGACTTCAACTTTTGCACAGCGTCTTTAATATTTATTATAAACTTTGAGTATGAAATTTGTACTAATGGAATGAAAACCACGTCTACCTCCCATACAAAGTCACTTACCCTAAACGGTAAAATCTCTTTAAATTCCACAAAAACTAATTAAATGACTTCAAATTTTGCAGGGTGTCCAGTGTAAAAGTATGAGTATTAATGGAGGTGAAGGAGGAGGTTGAGTTAGTTAAAAAATCGTATGGGAGGTCTATTTTTACATCCTTAGGAGTTACGGGGTTAATTGGTATTTCATAACTTTGATTCATACTAACGTTTCTAGCAGAAAAGCCAGCTAATGAAAAACTTCTTTTAAGAGCTCATTTAAAAGGCAATGAATTGACCTTTTACAGAGTAGTAATGAACCCACCCAACTTATCCGTTGCCGAGCTGTGCTCGTGTGAAGATGAAATAAATTCTTTGAAACTAAAAAATTTCTAGTTTGAGCGCAATTAACTCGAAATTTCACGTAGTAAATTAAAATTTTGTTTAGCATTAAATTTGTGATTTATTTCAATTTTCTTTCTAATGACATCAAAATCATAAACATATCTTTAAAATAACGAAGTAAGTTGTACTTAAAAAATTTCACTTTGGACAGTTCTTAAAGTTTTTCTTTACTTTTTTTAACAAAATACAAATTACGTAGAAATTAATGTCATTATGTTTTCAATTTAGTGAATTTTTTTAAGTACAACTAGCTTTGTTCTTTTTAAAGACATGGTAATGATTTTGATGAAATTGGAAAAGAAATTGAATAAGTACAAATTTGATGTGAAATTTTTTTAGTTTTATTAAGCGAAATTCTGAGATAAATACGCTCAAACTAGAAATTTTGTAGTTTCAACGGATTTATATAATCTTCACTCGAGCATAGCTCGATAATGGATAGGTTGGGTGAACTCATTTATACACTGTTAGAAAGGTCAATTGCCTTTAAAATACGTCTAAAATTAGTTTTTAAAACAAGTTTTCTAGGAGTAAGTTTTTATGCTAGAAACAATATTATGAATCAAAGTCCTGAAATACTAATTAACTCCGTAGCTTCTAATGGTGTGAAAATAGAATATACGATTTTTTGCTTAACTCGACCTCATCTTTCCTTTCCGTAAATATTCGAACTCTTGCACTAGACACCTTGTATATACTTATACTTTTATATTAGGTTGGGTTTATTTGCAAAACGATGTTGACTCAGCGATTTTCGGTTCGGGCATAAAAGGTATTTAAAAAAAAAAAAATGGAGGAGCGGGGTGCACTTTACGCTATATTTTCTTTATGTATTTTTTTGAAAATTTTTTGTATAAAAACGTGCACAGCTAGAACAAAATTGACACCAGAAATTTAAAAGGGTTTAACATTTATACGTTTTATACAAAAATGTATCATAAAAAATACATAAAAAAAGTTCACAAAACTCAAGGCATAATAAGGGTATTCACAATTATGTGGTATTGTGGTTTTTACCATAGTTGAAAACCATAATTATGAGCACCTTTCAAAAAAGAACTTGTGGTTGAGACCTCCCACTATAGCTTTTTGTTACTATGCAGATAAATTAACTAAGCAATTTAATATATTTTATTAATATATGGCATAAAAAATTTAACTTGCATTTTGAGCTTCTTCCAATTTTGCAATTAGAAATTTGTTTTTAGCGCAAGCGCGTCAGAAGCTAATTTCACCTGGGAGGCAGTACAAATGGGGGTGCAAAAAAAAATCACCTAAATTTCTTAAAAGAAACATGAATATGAATAAGCAAAATTTTTATTTTAGTTTCAAAATAAGAAAAAAATAAAACTAATTAAAAAATATTAAAATTTCATTATTTTTAAAAGTTTTTCCAATATCTTATTGCATTTTTCCAATTTAATTTTTTAAAGGATCTTTCATATCGTAATATGAATTTATAAGAAATAATTGTTGCTTTTATAAAGCAAGACTAGGTATATCTTTACATGGTTTAAATGCAATAAGGTACAAAAAGTTATATCAATTTAAATTCTTCCAAAATGTTTCTTTCTGTCCTTGCAAGAAAAAAATCTTTCACCACCTCCATCAAACTTAATTCTTTGGTTTTATCTTTGTGAATGTGTATGAGTGAGTCGTGAGTCGTGAGTCGTTTCTGTGTCATAGTTGCTCGAAGATACGTTTTAAGCCGTCTTAGTGCACTAAATGAACGCTCAGATAAAGCTGCTGATGCAGGCACAGTCAAAACCAAAGCAACAAGTTTTTCAACTTCATTCAATAGTTTTTTCAGTGTACCCGAATTGTTTTCAAATTGGAATTGCAGTAGAAACTCTACATTTTGTTCTATCTTTTTGCAAACACAGAAAAAGAAAATAGTTATCCGAAAGCATGCTTATAAAGAATAGAGAAAGAAGAGCAAAATATATAATACAAAAATATTATCGTTGTAAAAAAACGGATATTTTGAATAGCTTTTGAACTTTTTTTTTAAATTGTTTATCTAGCTAAATAAGCGGTGGGAAACTACCCCTTTTCCTCCCACTTCCTACGCCAATGTTTTAGCGTCAATTTTGTAATTTATCCAATTTTCTTCTCAATGTCATCAAAAACATAAACATGTCCTTAAAATTAAAAAAGTTGTTTGAACTTAATAGATTTAACTTAAAATTTATGAAAATATATGTAACAAACTAGTTGTCTTTAGAAAATTTTCAGTGCAAGACCTCGCAATTAAACTTGTCAATTTTGAATCGTGATATGCTTGCATTTAATTATTATTTAGTTTATTAAAAAAGTATTTATTTAATAGATATTTTTTAATGTTTTCAATCTTTTAAAATTAATAAAAAAACTCAAATTTATTATAATTTAAAAACGTTATTGTCAAAAATGCTATAAAAAAGCTTTTAAGAAAGCTAAATTTTTCTACAGTTTTTTTATTTCATTTGCACAGAAAGTATTTTATTACATCAAAGTTTTTTAGTATTGAAGATTCATTATTATATTTACTTATATTTAACAAAAATAAGAAATATCTTTTCGCTCAAAATTTAAACTGTAATTTTGTTTACTGCGAAAAAGTTATTTTTTAAAAGGTAGTATTCAAGTAGTAGTAGGTTCAAGTATTACGTTATCAGATTTTTTCAATTATAACCCTCTGACGAGGGGAGGAGGCCTCGTCAACAAGAGTAAGCAAAGCTTTTACAACCCCATGCTTACATAAACATTGGTACATGCATCGGGAATCCCTGAAAATGTGTTTCGTTTTCAAGCAAAGACAAGTAGGGTTGCCAAATGTGTTGCCAAACCCGAATCGACTAAATTTTGTAGAAAATTCGAAAAAGTAAAAAATAAATACTGCTGATATAGTCCCCATCCTTAATGTCATCAAAAATAAGCAAAGCAAAGACCCCCTCTCCTCCTGTAGTGCTTACGTAATTCTTGAATGGCTCCTTACAAACTGCGAAAAACATTAAAAAAATACAATTTGTGCATGTATTCAAATAGGTTTGAATCTTTGAAACCACAAGCCAGTCGTACGGAAAAAAGTAAAATATATTTTTAAGACCTTGAATGAGTTTTTTTGGTGGTGTATTTTTTTTAGCACTTTTATGAAAGTTTCTTTTTTTTAACCCGAAACTTTCAGTCACATTTTTCATAGTCTTCGCAACAAATTTCTTATCTTTTTAATATAGTGTCGTGTTAAGGCACCAATTTTAAAGTATAACACTCATGGCGTTTGCGTTTCTCGAAAAAATGAAACATTTTTTCTGCCCTTTTTGGAAATTCTGACCTATTGAGAAAAAAAGTAGTGACCTCTGTAATTAAATCGTGTTCTTTTCTCGAAAATGCTGAGCTCAAAAGTAGAAAAAATTTGGAATTCTTAAAGATGGCAGAAAAAATGTAACACTTTTTCAAGAAACGAAAACGCCATTAGTTTTAGGTTGGAATTTTTTAAAAAATGCCTACAAAATTCTACTTATTTTTACACCTAAAATTCCATATTTCCAAATATCGTAACAGTTTTTAAAAAGAAAAAAAAAAATAAAAATGTTTGGTTTTATAAATTGTTGGCTTTACTTGAATACTAATAGATTTATTTGAATAATAACATATCTCGTTTTGAATGTTCATTGGTATTAATATAAAAAAATGGAATGTTCGGTATAAAAATGGGTAATCTTTTGTAAGTATTTTTGAAAAAATTCTTTAAAAATAGCAATTGCTAGAATCTCAACCTTTAAATGTGTGTAAGCCTTTAACATTGATACCTTACCACGACACTATATTAAAAAGACAAAAAATTTGTTTCAAAGTCTGTAAAAAATGCAACTGAAAATTACAGGTCAAAAAAAATTTCCATAAAAGTGCTTGAAAAATTACACCACCAAAAATATGATAATTATAATTATTATTATTTTAATCACTAAATATCATTCTAAATATGATTCTAAATTAAATATGAATAATTATATAATACAAAAAGCACAAATAATTTTTGATTAAATAGAAGTTGTGCGAATAAGCTTATGAAAGTTGATGGACTGCAGAAACTATAGAAGACTAACTGAAGAATTGATGTAGCGATCAACGAAACAGCTGCCTAGTCTGCTTGATGGTTTGTTCTGCAAAGAACTTGTTGCTATTGCAATTTTGTTCCTTCAGGAATTTATTTGGCATTAAGCTCAAATATAATTCTAAAAAATAATATGTTTTTTGAATTATTTAATAATATGTAGTAATTAAAATATGCCCTAATTAATTTATTATTGCTATTTTTATTATTATAGGTATTATTTTTATCATTGTTTATTACTAATTATTTGTAATTTAAATGCTTCGTAACATAAAATTTTAGAAATATTACAATTACGTTTATGTAAAATTTCTTTCATTCTGTGTGTTACTTTCATAATATATAACATAATATTGTGTATTTTCAAAAAACTTCATAAGATTCCTTACAAATTCCATCCATGTCTTTAATAAAGTTTTTAGTTTCTCAGTTTCTCCTTTTATCTTAGTTTTTATTTTCTTTTTTGTTTTTTACATCCAATATCTGTCAAGCATATTTGCCAAGTTTGATTTCTCTATGCTTGGTATTTATTAAAGTGAAATATGTTTTCCATCAACAGTGTTTTTTTACTCCTTGCCAGAGTCAAAGTCATCGCTTTTTATACAACTATTTATTTTTGGGACTTGTTTATAAAATGCAAAGGACATTTATTAATTTTGCTAGAAGTTCTTTGCTCCAAGTCACTTACATGAAAAGTTTTATAGCATGCTTTTCCAAAAAAATGTGTTGCTGCAAATTTCTTCTACTCATTTTCTTACGCTTATCCGTTCTTGAATGCAATAATATTTTATTATTTTTTATTTATTTTTAAAATTTTTCAATATATCTGACATCTGCTTTGCTTAAGCTTTTTTTTTTTAAATTCAATATAGTCTTCAGAAGCACTCTGATTTCAGCTGTCAATCAAAATAAATTCACTTCTTCATTGTAACTGTCAGCTGTTTAATTTAAATGCTTAAATTTTGGCTGCAGTAAAATATCTTCGAGAAATGCTCAACAGCCGAGAGCAATGTCTTTCTGTCTGGCATTTCGCGCCTTTAAGTAGGTAGTCGTGGACAAAAACATCTGGTTGCACTCGTGCACGTCAATCAAAAAATATGACACTACATGGCAAAGTGATGGCACCAACACTTACTAACGGAAAAGCCTGAGGTAGGAAGGGGAATGAATGGATTTATTATGAGTGAAAAAGTATTCAATAAATCTCGATACTGAACGTGAATTGGAATTTCACTATAAGTGGTGGATTTAGGATGAAAACAATGATACAACAGTCTAACAATAGTCTAGACTACTCTCAGAATCGTGATAAAATCATGACATATGAGTATTATGTTTTAATCTTGCATCTTGGATGCCAAAAAGTACGACAAGTTTCAAAAAAGATGAGAAAAAATGGCAGTTGTTAGTTAAATGGTCAGATCTACTTCTTTTGTGTTCACTTGTGTTCAACCACTAAATAATATGCACAGCAGAATTGAACAATAGCAGCCCGGTCAAAGTCCTTTCAAGGACTGAAATGGCCAATTCGTTTTTTCCACTTATTTTTCAGGTTAACATTGTTGCGAAGTTTTTTTTGCTAATGCTTTTTCCTTCTTCTTGAATTTTGTCTGTCAACACAAAAATTTCTAATATATTTATAACTCTTTAAAATAAACTTGAAAATTATCATTATAATTATAACTAGGTTGAGACGGCAGCCGCTGTACGTGCTCAAACCATACACACTTACCACGGCTCACTTAGAGCAATAAGGTCCATTGTGATACTGCTGCACACTTGGCCTTCAGTCAGAATGGAACCACATTGAGCTCTTGATGAAGCTTGTAAGACGTATGACGATTGTCCTTGACAGGTCGTCAAGCTCAGAAAAGAAGAGTGACCCTAGATATATGTGCCCTCTTCTAGCAAGCGCGGGACAGGAACTTAGAAAGCTCCTGTCTCTGGAGGAAATGGTCTCTTCCTCCTCTTCGTTTCTGCAGCTTCTGCAGAAGTCATTTGTGATGACTTCCAGTCTGAAGACATGTCTGCCCATTAAGCAGAGCCCTTTAGTAACGGCCACTACCGTGGCTATCTCTGTTCTTCCCAACGAGAGAAGGGCTGTCAATCGCTATGGGTCTAGAGTCGGCCAGATAAGTCTTGTTGTTCCGCATGTTGCGAGTTCAACCCATATTGAGTTGGCTTTAGATGTGTTGTACTCATTAAGCAGCATTTTAAAAGTTGCCATCAGGATGCTCGGTGAGTTCCAAACCATTGAAGTCACAGATGTATCTTTCCTAGCAAGCTCGTTTGTTTTAATTTCCCCGTATGCCCTTATGCCCAGGTACCCATATTAAGCTGATGTCAAAAAACTTTGATATTTCGCCTAATGCAGCACAGCATTCTTTGGATACTTTAGAGGTGATGTATACTTGCTCCATCGATTTGATCGCTGCTTGGCTGTCCGAGAAAATATATATTTTTCGTTTAGAGATGACATTTTCTGAGAGCCATGTTGCAACTTCTTAATCGCCATCATTTCGGCTTGGTAAACACTACAGTGATCCGGTAGCCTACGAACTAAGGATACCTCTAATTCTTTCGAGCAGCCCCATACCCGTCCTTGTCATTTAATTTTGACCCATCTGTATAGAATTGTAGACACCCTGGTTTCCACGGCGTACCTTTATTCCAGTATATTCTGGATGGAATAAGCGTGCCGTAGTTTCCATCAAACGAAAGCAGTGGTTTACAGTAATCAATTCTTGGTGGAATAAAGTTGAATTTGTAGAGTATGGATGCGTGTCCTGAGCTCAAGTTTTTCCATACTCCAGTTTCCCTTAATATGACCGCCGAACAAGCTGCACGTTGCCGAGCAATCAAGTCAAGCGGTAAAGGTGGAGTAAGGTCTCTAAAGCCGCAGTCGGTGTTGTTCTCAGAGCACCGCTGATGCAAATAGATGCAATTTTTTGGACTTTTTGAAGCTGGTTTAAATATGTGACCTGTCCAAGGCTGTCCACCAAATCGTTGCTCCATACAGAAGTACAGGTCTGATGACTCCTGTATACAGCCAGTGAACGATATTGGGGGAAAACCCCCATCTTGTCCCTATAGTTTCTTTACAAGTGTACAGTGCAACTGCCGCTTTCTTCGTACGCTCAGAAATATTAAGTTTCCAGCTAAGCTTCCTATCAAGAATGAGTCCCAGATATTATGCATTTTCCGATAAGGACAATGCAGACCCATTTAGCATGATTGGTGTCAGAGACGGAATTCTATGTTTCCTTGTGAAAAGGATCAGTTCTGTTTTGGCCGGATTTACTCCAAGGCCACAGAGTTCGGCCCATAGCTCGAGTTTGCTAAGAGAAATTTGCCTCTGACTGCGATTGCTAGGTCATCGGCGTATGCTGACACTACACAGCCCTCCCTCTTTAGAGACTGAAATCTTCTATGTGTTTAACGTAGACCCCTGCCGTGAAGGCTTAACTCCACGGTGCTCCAAAGCTTGGGATCAATATGTAGCATCGGCCAACGCCCATTCGCAATTCAAAAGATCCACCAGAAAGGTTCCCCTAATTTTATAGCACAGACTAATCTTTAACCATCAATGGACTATACATGACCGTGACACATTCGGAGGAAAATAACCAGAGGTCATTATCTGTATACATACCGATAATTCAACCCATTTTTTGGCACGCAACTTCGCTCACACGATCAAAGAGGGTAGTCTTTGTCATGAAAGCTAGGAAGCGATACCTACACAAAACCTATGGTACTGTTGCTATGTCATAAGGTTCCCCAATCATTTGTGGATACAATTCAGACTAGGGATATTCGATATACATCGATGCATCGGATATACTCGATGTTTACAATTCGATACATCGACTTGATCCAATGTTTTGAAAAGCTTTTGATATACTCGATGGATCGATGTATTTTCATATAACATCGAATGAATTTTAACTACCTAATGAAATTATTATATAAAAAAATAAAGAAAGAAAAATAGTTAAAAAAGAAAACACTGAAAATAAGACATTAATACTGGAATTTCTATGATTGCGGAGGCTTTTTTCGTTTTTAATTTTTGTAATAATTATGACCAACATTCTTATATATTGTCTCTTTTTTTTAGAATAACCAATATTCTTATGTTTATAGCGTTAATTTTTTTTAATAAACAACAACTGAATCAGAGAATGATTGTAAAAAATTTTGTTTTTCTTTTCCTTAGTTAAGGTGCCCCAGACTATATGTTTCATACAAATGACATGTCAAAAAAATTACATACCGAATTTCATCTGTGTGTCAAAATTTAGTTTTTGTCATTCAGTTTTTTCTTTTGTCTCCACACTATCTGACACGTCATTTGAAAATAAAATACTGCTTTTGAAATTTTTGTAAGCCGTAAAGCTCTAAAGTGTCCACCTTTGGTCATTCAAACTAAGAATAAATTCATTAAAAATCAATTTATTGAATAAATATCTTTAAATTTGCCTTTTCTTCTATTTTCACATAAAAAATTTATAAAACTGAAATTTTGTACAGATGGAAAAACATACGAGATTAGAGACTGTTCTAATTCAAAAATTTACAGACGCAAATACAAACGACATTTCATAACGACATTTTCATATGTTCCACACTATCTGTAGCTACACGCAGAGAAAAGACATGGTTGAGACATGATTACTGCAATAATACCTTTTTTACTAAAATTATTGTATTATTTCTGCAAACACAAATTTTTGCTTAATAAAGTCATTATTTACTAATGGTTGTACCAAAAATAACATTATTGTGGAAATCATAACATCATTGAAATCGTCAACATACTATGATTGCCTCAACTATTAGTTGCAACAAAAATTTTGTAGTTCTGTCAATCAAGATAAATGTGAATAATATTATAGAGACAAACATATTAGAATTTTGAATGTTTGTCTGAACTAATCTTTGCTTGTTAGCAGACGAAGTTGAACATAGCCAAAAATCGAAAGAATTTATTGTGTCTTTTGTTTGTGAAAAAACTATTTGTAATTTTTGACGTGTCATATGTATGAAACATATAGTGTAGAGGCACTTTTACTGATAAAAGGCGTGCGAACAGGGACAGTGGTTTTGTAGGAGCTTTTAATAAATTAAAATAGTCATAGTTAAATTAAAAATAGTAAAGGAAGGGGCTGACTTCAGTATTGTGATGCAATGCTAGAAAAAGTACTCGATTTTTAGAAAACATCGATATTTCTCAACGGAAAGTATCGATGCAGTGTCTCGATGCATTACATCGAATAAAACATCGATGTATTTTCTAAGTGGACACCCCTAACTCAATATGCGCGTTTGAAATATGCGAGAGCTTATCTACCATCTTTCTCTTAGTAATTTAAGGGAATTACCAACCCGAGTTCAACTAAAGTGTAACTCACACCGACCTTCCTGGTCTAACCACAGCCAGAGCGTATGAAACCCCGAAGGACCTAGCCCACGACAGTCAATCCCTGGCTCAAGGTTCCACCAGGCAAGGCTCTCCAACATCCCGTCTACAGACCAAAAGTTCTTAGAACAATTATATTTGACTGTGACACCTTCAGTCACTAGTATTGTACATGACTATTTGGTGCGAGGGTTGTAACTTTTTTTATTTATTTTATTTAAAGAACAATTTACTTTTGTATGTCTTACAAAGAAAACAACTTTTATAATGAAAATAATATAAAAAGTTTTTGATTAATAATAATTGACAGTTTTTGAAATCTTAAATAATAATAATTTTTTAGATCAAATGTGTTAATATTTAACACAACTAAGTTAAAATTAACCATTGGTTTCCCGGTAATATACCTTAATAAGGCTAAATTAAAAGCCTCCTCGGAAAACTAGGAAGCGTGAGCCGTAGTATAGCAATTGACTTATACTCGGTCGAAGGATTCTATGCTTCTTACATAGAACCCTCATTCTAAAAACAAGGTCTGCAGAACAACGATTAATCAGGTCTCCTCATCATTGATGGATGACTGCCTCCGCTCTTCAAGTTTTATTGGATTGATCGTCCATCGAAAGCATATTACAATAACAATGTTATGATATCTTAATACCAAAACCATGCCTTCTTCAAGATTTGGCACCAACAACTAAGGCTCAAGGTAAACCTTTTATTTTTACGGAAATCAGATGAACATTCAAGAGCCGTGCCTCAAGAATGAACTCATTTTTGAGATCAATTCATGGGCCGTGACCCATAAATTGTCCACCCAAGAACCAACCATCACCTTCTATTCCTGGCTTTGGACTGGCAAATTCCCCTCTTTAGAGACAGCAGTACGTTGTTCACTACCAGATTCTTGAGGAGTAGAGATAGCACACCACCTTGTGGTATGCTACCTCTTGTAACCGATCTCACAGCGCTGTACGCACCTAGATCTGGTAAAATTACTCAGCAGATTACTTACAGTACATTATCTATTAGATCAGTAATAATTTTATTCACACCTAACCTACGGAACTCTAGTCATATAGATTGTGTCGTGACATAATTAAATGCTCCCTCTATGTCTACGAAAGCAACTAAGGTGAATTAATTATGCAGGAAGGATCTTTCGATGGTCCCGACCATTGAGTGTAAAGCCGTTTCCACGGATCTTCCCTTACTATATGCATGCTGTGATGCCGATAAGAGAGCAGAGTCGATACTGCTGCGTAGATACAGATCTAGTAGCCTTTCTAACGTTTTCAAGAGGAATGACGTTAGACTTATAGGCCTGAAATCCTTGGGAGTGGTGTGTGGTCTTCCCTGCTTTGGGTATGAATACCACTCTGGCCTTATTCCAAGCGTTGGGAATATATGTCAGGCTTATGCAGCCAATGAAAATAATGCGAAGCCAAGGCAAAATATATATATCGCAGCTTCTTGTATTTCTACAGGGTAAACACTATCAGTCCCTGGTGATTTATAGGGCTTGAAGCTGTTTATCGAACATTTTAGTTTCCTATCGGAGACTATGCCTTCGGTGTGCTGCCTAGAACAGGATTAGGCAGTTGTGCACCAGTAGGTGCGCTACTACCAGAGAAGTGCGTATCTAATAGGTGGTTTAGAGACTCCTCACCAGACATTGTTCAAGTTCCATCCGACCTTTTGAGATAGCCGGGTGTGCATGGTGTGCTAGCGAGAATCTTACACGCAGAGAAAAAACATAGTTGCAACAACCATGTTTTAAGAGGATCATAATATGATTTGGATTATGATTGTTGCTAACATGTTCTTAAACCTATAATATTTTCTTTGATCATGATAAAATGATTACAACAACTATATTTAGAAAAGGAACTCTTTTGTAGGAACCAAAATATTATTGAAACAATCATTATTCTCTTATTGGGTCGAAAATAGAATGATTGCAACAACTATATTATGAATTTATTTTTAGGATCCAGAATATTATTGAAACAATAATTTTATGTTTTTTATTTCCATGCACTCCAATTTCCACAGCTATTAATTAAGATATTTCCAGAGGTTTGCCATTGTCTGGGCTGAACAGAAATAGTAATTCAATTGAAAAATCTTTTTGATAAAATTTTCTGTCCGAGCTTTGGTTTGAACCGCGGCTTTTTCGCTTACGAGCAACGCACACTACCAGTAAGCCAAAGCCGCTACTACCGCTCGCCTGACTAATGCCATTCATAAACATGGTATAATAAGTGCATTGTCACAAAAATAGCAATATTTGTGATAAACAAAATATGGTCAGAATTCCGAAATATATTTACGGTAAATAGAAATATGTTTGCTACAGTTAAAGTCGAAAATGCCACTTTTCTGCGTGCTGTTTTTAGGATAAGGCGATTTAAAAATAAACACAATAGCTGAACAGTTGACAAACGAAACGGCACATAGCCAGGAATCGATAAAACTTATTGTGTCTGAATGAAGTGAAAGTTTTTCCTGCAAGCTGTTCAGACACAATAACTTCTTTCGATTTTTGGTTATGTTCTGCTTCGTTTGCCAACAATCAAAGAATAGTTCAAACAAACATTCAAAATTCTAATATGTTTGCTTCTATAATAATATTCACATTTATCATGATTGACAGAACTACAGCATTTTTGTTGCACCTAATAGTTGAGACAATCACAGTATGTTGACGAATTCAATGATGTTATGATTTCAACTATAATGTTATTTTTGATACCACCATTAGTAAATAATGTCTTTATTAAGGCAAAAATTTGTGTTTGCAGAAATAATACAATAATTTTAGTAAAAAAGGTATTATTGCAGTAATCATGTCTCAACCACGAAGCCTCTGAAATTTTTTTAATTCCTACACAGCATCGTTTCCAAGAGGATCTTTTAGCTTTCCTGGTTTCAGATTTTTAAGGGATACCTTGTAGGCTGCTCAATCAAACTCAGCTCTCAAACGAATAGCTGCGTTAAAGAGCCTTCTACATTCAGTTCTCAGCCCATTCAGTACGGAGGACCACTACTTTGGGCTTAGCTTCCCCTTGTTGTCATTCTAGGACTTGAGGAAGCAAGAGAGCAATTTATTACTTTGGTTAATACATCAACTAGACCATCTGGATCAGCTGCCGATTTAGGTTTGTCAATCGGACCCCGTCTTGCGAATTTTAGGCGGGGGTATTATTTAGAAGACGTATCGTGTAAATTATAATCAATGTATCGGTGGTCGGAGTAGCAGTAGCTCCACTGACATCCTCCAGCCACCAATCTTGTCAAAGATAAACTCTGAGACTAATGTTATATCCAGAACTTCACTTCTGTTTTTTAAAGAGATTTTTTTAAACTGTTACTAAAATTTTTACTGTTTACTAAAATAGAACTATATTTGCTAGGTATATATCTTTATACATAAAATTCTTCTGTACATGGCTTTGTCACTGAACTCCTCCTAAACGGCTGAACCGATTTTGGTGTAGTTGGTTTAGGTCTAAAATTTGACCCGGTAGGTGGCGTTGTTGTTGCTGTGGCAGTGTTTAAAGGGGTATTTGAGAGTATAACTCAGAAACGAATGGAGAAATTGTCATGGTTCTTTCACTACACCATTACTTTTTATGCAAAAACAAAAATTACAAAAATACAAAATGATTAAAAATAAAAGAAAAATCTTAACTTTTTATGATTTTTCGATCGTATAAAAGGTTTTTAAATTTTTACGATAGAAACATTAAATCAACCCTACATTTATGTATTTCACATGAAAGAACATTAAAAAAGCCATTTTTGGTTTTGCATATTTTTTCAACAACAAATATTTTCACCAAAGTTTTTTTTGCGAAATAAAGAAATTCGTTAAGGTTGAAATGGAAACGGAAAATGAAAAAGATTGAAACACGTTTGGACGGACAAATAATAAAAATTAAAAATGAATGCAATCCTTTGTAACATGACCGAGTTATTCATTTTCAAAGCCAGCACTTTCATTTTTGATTGAATTTTTTTTCTATTTCCCCAAAAAATAAAATTAGTACTAAAACTTTTTACGTGTTTCAGGCAAGAAAGTTTTTGTGGTATCAATTTCTTGGAAATTTTAAGCAATTTGTTCCTATAGAAAATGAAATTTTTCTAATAAAAGACATCTAAACTAAGAATGTTACTTAACACAAAGGTATGCAATTACCAAATTGCAATAATATATCTTTTAAAATTCTTGCATGGCAGATTATTTACCTTAAATATTTAAGGTGTCTGATGAATCTGAGGACTTCAGTATGTTTGGCGATGACAAAAAAGGTCAAAAATTTTTTTAAAGAAATTAAAATCCTAAAAAAAAAAAATGTATACAAAATTAAGGCCACAATAACAACGGTTATATAAGCTAGTAAATTTATATAGCTAAAAAATTGTATAAATTTTTCTTTAGAATTTTAAAAAAAATGTTGAAATATGTTCATTTACACTTTATCGAGAAAAGTTATCGAAAAAAGATTTCAAAGCTTTGGTTTGGGGGGGTAAAAATTTTATGATTATTATCAAAATCTTTTGTTCTATCATACAATTTGCAAAAATATTTCCATATTCAGTTCGATACAAACTTGCAAAAACAAAAATCTACAATAATTTCGACAGCTGCAAGTTTAACGTATCAACAAATTTATATTTATCATCAGTTATTATTTTGGTTATTAAAGTTTTTTGCTATCAACTGCTATCGCTTGTTGAACTCTCTTTTATGTGAAACATGATAGAGTTCTTTTATATGAACCATTCAAAGGTAATTGAACTTTTGCTACAACAAAAGCTTTGTTAACTCTTTTGTTTAAATATTTTTTTAATCTTCGTTGCAGAGCCATAAAACGCCATGCCAATAAAATCCACAAAACTGCTATAATTCACAGCATCATAGCCTAGTTTTGCTCCAGTGTTGGTTTTGGTTGGCGTCTGATGTGGAACAGCTGTGCACAGAGCACAAATTTCTCTATTCAACAGACGTTGAATGGTTCATCCTCAATGAACGTTAATTAATGCTTATTTCCCAGCAGAATTTCGAACCACCAAACAGGCAGAATTTGCTTATGTTGCCATAGCGTAAAGTCGTTTTGCAATTAAGCACAAGTCATGCAAATACAATGCAAACGCTTCACAGAAGCGCCGCTTTTGTTTCCAGATTTATGACATGTTTCTCTTTTTTTTTTGTTAAAATTAAACTGCATGACAGATTATCCAAGATATGCTGAAGTAATTTTGAGTGAAATTGCTATATTTCATTTTTAAAGGATGCTCTTATTTTAAAAAGCTCTATATTAAATGGATTTATGTTGTTTATAATAGCGCAGTGCTGCCATTATATTATCTTTGCTGTTTAAAATCAAACATTTTTTTGTAAAACATTTTAATTGAAAAGAATATTTTGAATGCATTAACTCAAATGCAGCATCAGGCTTTTTGGTTAGAAAGAAGAAAAGATACTTTAAATCGTTTTATATTCTTGAAAAATATGTCACTAACATGCAAATGACATTTAGGCAAAACACATATTTCGACTAAAAATGTTTACATTAACTTAACGTAAAGTAAAAGAACCAGCATACTTGGCAGTTCGCAGACTTGAAGTGGATCAACTCAGGATTCTTTATTTTTTTATATGTCTTTTTTTTCAACGTTCATGTCAATGAAATTCCAAGCGCACTTCTGCGCTTTTTATTTATTGTTGACACAGATGCTCACATGTTTACCAAAAACGTCAATAACTTGGGGTAATGTGTATAGAAGAGTCGTCCTGAAGCAATGCATTTCTTTTAATAGATTTGTGAGTAGGTATTTCTGAAAATCATATGAAATAGTCAAAGTTTTTGACAATTTTTTTGGGAGAGCAAAACACAAACGACAATAGGTTTAAGGATTATAGGTTCAGTGCAATTTGCACTATATTTAATTTAAATTTACAAATGTTTGTGAATTTAAAAAAGCAAAATGGTGCCCGTAATTTGTTTTGGTTTGCAGGCTTGTTTGTACAAGATGGCTCAATTGCGTAAAAAAATATCAACTTAAAGATTGGTCTGAATTAAAAAATTAGCAACCTAAATAAAGGAAATTACTGCAAAAAAAAAAATTAACAATAAACATTCGCCAATCATTTTACAGACTTCGACCGTTTTGAGCCTGTTCAGCTCTTTGTCAAAGAAAAAAATTTTAAAGCAGACCCATCATGCATTAAAAGTGAATTCGATGAATTCTTAAAGTTGCGCAGCTTCATGCTAAAAATTATTTTTTTATTTTTTAAACAAAGATTTTATTTAATTAAAGAATATCAAAGAAAAGACTCAGTAAAGAATTTTGAAATAAAGCTAATACTTTGATCCCAACGGTCGAATGCATTTGAAGGAAATTGCTTTTTTTACTTTTTGTTATTTTGTTAACTTCAACAAGGTAAAATGAGGAAAAGAACCCTTAGAAAAAGAAATTTCAGTTCGTTTATCAAACTGAAAGTTTATTACATAAATTTTGAGATGCTGCATATTTAAATTACACTTATTTTACCTTAGAAATTGGATAAAGCTCATTTTAATACATCTTTTATTGACATAATTTACTGTTAATTAGCTGTAAATTTATAAGTCATCGTTATAAAAATTTATTTATAAGTTTAATATCATATTTAAAAAGTAAACACCAAGTTCGAAGATGATCCAAATCGGGTAAAAACCATGCATACCTCCAACACAAAGTGATTTAATGAAAACTGTTTAATCTCTTAAAAGACCACGAAAATCAATGTAATGACATAAATTTGTGCATATATTCCTCCAGACTTTGAAATTTCATGAGATCGAATAAAAATCACGCCTATTTCCCACAAAAAGTGTCATCACAAAAACCCTTAAATTTCTTAAAATTTCACAAAAATTAACCTAATGACTTTTTTTAAATTTAACATAAGCTTTATTTTTCAATTTAAACTCTAAGTATGAAATTTCACAAAATCGAATGGAAAATACACCTACCTCGCATCAAAAATTAATTTTATACTTAAAATTTTGCACATACCTAGCAAAAAAATTGTTTCCCAAAGAAGGTATACTGGAAGGGAAAGTCTTGACCTCCATGCCTTCCACTTTCATACCCAGAAGGCATTCTTTTAACATATGCATGTCATTGGAAGGAATGCTTTCCGTAGTCTTATCTAGAAGTGATTCCAGAATTTGTTCAATGGAAGATTTCTTTAAGCCCTTCAATGAAAAGATTCCAGTAGGTGTTTTCCAGGAGAACTTTAAAATGGTATAAAATGGTTTTTGTGGTTAAAAGGGGCTTAAAAAATCCCACGGAAAATATCCCTTTTCCCGATTTTCATGGTATTTTGGTGTTTTAAGTAGGAAGTGGTAGTGTTTTGATGGCGGCTTAAAAAATTCCCACGGAATATATCTAAAACATATATCACAGCACGTTACAAAGATTAGTTTTTTCTGTCCTATTAACCAAATGCACCTTTTCGGAGAGGGAGGGAGGGGGAAAAATACAGGTGTATCATCCTTTTTAATGTACACTAGACTGGCCATACATTTGTATGAAAAATTACAACTTTTCGAAAATGAAAATTATGACTCATTAGAAACGTGACGTTTGGAATAAAAACCAGCATGTATTAATATAAGTTCGATAGGAGTACGCCAAATGGCCTTGAGTTGATCGTTTTGTTGTTGAAAAACATATGAAAATTTTTGACTTTTTACATATTTCTAGATTTTTTCGCATACAGGCTTATTTTGTGCATAAAACTGATATGCACTTCGTTTACTATTTAAATTGTTCCTAAAAATGAGCAGCCAAGATCACAGAGAAAGCTAGAAGTTGACAAGCTGCAATCGAAACAGACAGCCGATGCTTTCGCCACTCGACGCTCTCACTCCTGCTTCAAAGCACTCCTCCAATCGATGATATATGCGAGCAGTGGACACACATTTCTAACTCCATGCGTGCGGCTTCTGAAGAGGTGATTGGCTACCACGCTAAAACCAGTGGTACGACCAGGAGTGTCGCGACGCCACTGCAGAGAAAGACGCCGCCTACAAAGCCACCCTGCTAAGGAGCGATACAAAGAAAAGAGGAGGGAAGAGAGACGTATTTTCAGGCGGAAAAAAGAGAGGCAGAAGAGCGCGAGCAGGAGAAGTTTGAGATGTATGGTGACAGGAATGAGGCCCGAAAATTTTTCGAAAAATAAGACGCCTTGTTTTAAAACCGGGGCCTCTTCCTGCAAGGATGAAAACGTGAATCTAGTGACAGATGTCCAGAGTACACTGACGTTATGGAGGGAACACTTATCTTATCTTTTAAATGGCGACGCTGACAACAATCCCGCCAATAGAGATGATATTCCGGAAACCCCAATTGCGGATGACAGCGCCGAGGTTCCGCTGCCCGACTATGATGAAGTTCTGATAGCTATAGCTCGGTTTAAAAATAACAAAGCCGAGGGAGCTGATGGCTTACCTGCTGAGCTGTTTAAGAACGGAGGCGAAGCTCTACTTAAATGCATTCACGAGCTTCTATGCAAAATATGGTCGGAAGAATGCATTCCGAACGATTGGAATCTCAGTGTGCTCTGCCCAATCCACAAGAAAGGCGATCCCACTATCTGTGCCAATTACCGTGGGATAAGCCTTCTTAATATCGCATATAAGGTCCTGTCGAGCGTTTTATGTGAAAGATTGAAGCCCATTGTAAACGAACTGATCGGACCTTATCAGTGTGGCTTCAGACCTGGAAAGTCCACCATCGACCAGATTTTAACGCTACGACAAATCTTGGAGAAGACTCAAGAAAAACAAGTCGACACCCACCATCTTTTTGTCGACTACAAAGCCGCCTTGGACAGCCCAATAAGGAAGCACCTGTACTCCACCATGTCTGAATTTTTTATTTCTGCAAAACTAATACGACTTTGCAGGATGACACTGAGCAACACCAGCAGCGCAGTTAAAATCGGGAAGGACCTCTCCCCACCATTTATTACCAAACGAGGTTTCAGACAAGGTGATTCCTTATCGTGCGACTTTTTCAACCTAATGATGGAAAAGATCATTCGAGCTGCTGATCTGAGACGTAGTGGCACAATATTCTACAAGAGTGTTATGCTGGTTGCGTATGCTGATGACATCGATATCATTGGCCATAATACGCGCGAAGTCAGTGTAGCATTTTCCAGATTAGGAAGAGAGTCAAGTCGAATGGGTCTGCCAGTGAATGCAGATAAGACGAAATACTTGGTGTCAACAAACGAACAGTCCCAGCGTCTTGGAACCCACGTTACCGTTGACAATGCCTCATTCGAGGTTGTGAAGGACTTCGTTTATCTGGGATCCAGCATTAACTCAACCAACAACATCACCATTGAGATCAAACGAAGAATAACTCTTGCCAACAGGTGTTACTTTGGGCTCAGTAGGCAATTGAGAAGCAGAGCCCTCTCTCGACGAACGAAAATCACGCTCTATAAATCGCTCATCATGCCCGTCCTACTTTATGCATCACAAACCTGGACGCTAAGCAGTTCAGGTGAAAAGACTTTAGGAGCATTCGAGAGAAAGATTCTTAGTAAGATCTATGGACCAATCTGCGTCAATGGCGAGTACCGAATACGATGGAATGATGAACTGTATGAGCTATACGCTGACATCGACATAGTCAAGCGCATTAAAATCGAGCGGCTTCGCTGGCTTGGTCATGTTCAGCGCATGAAAGACGATGCTTCAGTGAAGAAAACATTCGATTCGGTACCCAGCGGCGGTCAACGCAGAAGAGGACGACCGCATCTTCGTTGTAAAGACCAAGTAGAGAACAACCTGACGAAGCTTGGAATTTCCAACTGGCGCCAGCAAGCGAAAGACAGAAATGGCTGGCGCAAATTCTTAGATGAGACCAAGACCGACATACGGTTGTAGCGCCAACTAAGTAAGTAAGTAAGTAAGTAAGTAAAAATGAGCTATAAGGCATAAAAATCGGATAAAAATTACCAGTGTTGTGATATTTTGATTTTTGAAAAAATTTCCTTTTTTTACTTCTTGTAGTAAAAAAATCTTAAAAACTCGAATTTGTAAAAAGTGCAATAAATTGCTATTGAAAAGTTTTCTGAAACAACATTTGTGTGGTCACAAGGAATAATGACTTAACTCAAAATATCGTAAAAAAGCGATATGGAATTTACGTTATTGCTAATTTTTAGAAACCTGGAGATACCCATTTTTTGACCAGAATTGATCATCACTTATGTCTGCACATATTTTGTTTATAACGGTTCATATATTTAAAAAAAAATGGGTCGCAGTTCGTGCAATTAAAATATCGTTTTTTACGATACTCTAAGTTTAATCGTTATTCCTTGTGACCACAGATTTAATACAAATACAACAAAATTATATGATTTCGTTTAGTAACTTGGTCGTTATGAAATTTTTTACTACAAGTGTAACATTTTGTAAATTTCAAGTTTGGGTGTTTTTACGAAAAAAATTCCAAAAAATCTAAAAAAAAGCAAAATTTTAAAAATCGTCTTTATGGCTGAGTATAACATAGTCCTAGGGTATTTCGGGCAAAAATTACAAAAATCAAAATTCGAATAAAAAAGTTATAGCTGTTGAAACTTGACTTTTTTTAAAAAATGCTCAAATCGCCTGTTTTTGGCATTTAAAACACCAAAAAATTTACAAAAAATCGATAAAATTATGTTCCCCCATTTAAAATGGCTTTAGTGATAAATTTTTTTTTCTGATTTTAGTTACCAAACACCACTGACACTTGTGAATTCGCTTTTCCACAATTATTCACTACAAAAAACAAAGCTACATATACGCACAAACATAGTTAATTAAAAAAGTTCTTATTGTGTTTTTTTGAAAAAATGGCTTCGACTAAAGCAAATGAATCCGATTTTTTTCTTTGACTTTTTGAACTTTAATCTGGTGGTATAACTTGGTTTCTGATCCAATTTTGGATATATTGTGCTTGATGGAATGGATAAAAAAGAAAATTCCATTCCAGAAGAGAGAAGGAAAAAGTGAAGAAAATAAAATCGGTTGGTTTTTGGGGTATTTTTAAAAATGTTTGCCCTTAATCTAGGGTCTAATATGTTGGCCGCCCTGGAACTCCAAAATTTCTAACTAAAATCAGAAGAATTTTTTTTATATTACTGAAGCCTTTTTCAAAGAGAAACATAATTTTATAGATTTTTATGATTTTTTTTGTGTTCAAAATGCCAAAAACAGTCGCTTTGAGCATTTTTAAAAAAAAGTAAGTTTCAACAGCTATAACTTTTTTATCCGAATTTTGGTTTTTGTTATTTTTTGCCCGAAATAGCTAAAGACTATGTTATAGCCAGCAATGAAAACGATTTTTAAAATTTTGCTTTTTGGGAATCCTTGAAATTTTTTTCGTAATAATACCCATACTAGAAAATTACAAAATGTTACACTTCTGGTAAAAAATTTTATAACGACTGTAATCACATTATTTTATTGTATTAAATGTTATTTCAGAAAACTTTTCAATAGCACTTTATTGCAATTTTTACAAATTTGAATTTTTAAGATTTTTTTTACTACTAGGAGTACTTCTAATACTAGAAGTAAAAAGAAAGGAAATTTTTCAAAAATTAAAATATCACAACTCTAATAGTTTTTATCCGAATTTTATATTTTATAGCTCATTTCTAAGGCTAATTAAATAAAAAACGAAGTGCATACCAGTTTTATGCATCAAATAAGGTCTTATGCACAAAAAAATCGAGAAATAAGTATGTAAAAAGTCAAAAAATTTCAACTTCTTACAAAACTATCAACTCGAGGTCATTTGGCGTACTACTCCTATCGAACTAATATTAGTACATGCTGGTCCTTCTCCCAAACGTCACGTTTTAAACTAGCCATAATTTACATTTTCGAAAATTTCTTGAAAAAGGCCAGTCTAATGTACACGTCAGCATTTTTTTATTTATGCTTTAAGTTCTGTGGTGCCACACAGTGGGATGGCTCCATGGGTTAGGTTAAGGTGGTGGCAGGTCCTTAGACCAGCCCACTTATACCAAATTTTTGGTAGATTGTAAAACCATCGATTTCCCAATCGGAAGGAAGTATACAAGTGAAACTTGTGAAGAGAATGGCCAAAATAATATAAATCTTTAAAGAAGACAAGTTTATGTTTATTAGATATGATTAAAAAGATTAATAAGTAAAGAAAATTAATTTATGAGCACAACACGACCGTTTCACCAAAGTTACTTTTTCGACTATCTCGCTGCTCGTTCGATTTCAGAGTTTTTCGTTTTCTCCAACTACTAGATCGCTTTCAATCGGCCAATTCTGACTTATCGACGCGCCCTCGCGTCATTCTGCCTGAAGAGTCTTCGTTGCTTTCGTCGTCTGACTCGCCTTCGTCAAGAGGAGGCAAGGTGCACCAAGGTTTGAATTTGTCGGATGCATGAACTGAAGTATAATGTCGCTGTTTTCGTTGCGATGCTGGCAAATCTTCGATAACATAACGATCTTTGTCAAGCTTTTTCGTGATGATGAAAGGACCCTTATATCGCGGTTCCAACTTTCGTGATGATCCAGTACATACAGGCTCATTTTCAATAAGAACTAAATCTCCTTCGTTGTATACTTTCGGCCTTGAATGTCCTTCGTCGTAGCGCTGTTTTGCTTTTTCTCGTTGTGCGTCAACTCTCTTCGCTGCAGTTTCTCGTTCATACTGCAGGTCATAATCGGTTGCTGTGTCGTCATTTTGCAGTGTCAACAGTATTTTATTTTGCAAAATGTCTCGAGGCTTAAAACCGTAAAGTAGTTCGTTCGGCGTACGTCCAGTAGTTCTGTTGCACATCGTATTCATAGACCACTGAATGTTTCGGAGATGTTCGTCCCAGCATTTGTCCTTTCTTGTTGTTGTTAGAAGCATTGAAAGAAGCGTTCTATTCGCGCGCTCTGCATGCCCATTGGCCCGTGGAGTGCGCACAGCGTTTTGTACGTGCTTTATGTCGTTGTCTTTACAATATTTTTGAAATTCTTTAGACGTGAATGCAGTTCCACGGTCGGTTATAATTCGTGCAGGTAAACCAAAAAATCCACTTACCTCGTTTAAAGCTTCGAGTACATGTTTTGTTGAAGTGTTTTTTACCGCTCGTATGATCGTATATTTTGTGAACGAATCAATGAGCACGAGTACATGTTCGTTTCTTTTGGAACTTTTGGGAAATGGTCCCAAATGATCCATGTGGACAGTTTTAAATGGTATCGGCTCGATGAGGTCATAGTGATACTCTCCTTCTTTTTTCCCGCCTTGATGTTTATTGTATGCGCATTCTATACAAGCTTTAATGTAACCCTTCGTAAAATTTCGCATTCGGGGGAACCAGAACGATTGCTTTAATCTATGAATGGTTTTATCTACTCCGAGATGTCCTGCCTTATCATGAGAGTCATACAATATCTTCCATCGTAGAGCCTTAGGAACCACCCATGCCTGCTTACCTTCAATCTTTCGATATAATCGTCCATTGTTAATAATGTATTCGTCGTTCGTGACTTTGTCTTTTTCGTGAATTTTATCGATAATGCTCTTGATGTTGTCGTCCTGCAGCTGCATGCTGTAGAGCCAATCTCCGTGTTCCAAACTAGTTTTGGCTACGCGCATCGAAGCTGTATCTGTATCGCGCGGCTCCTCAGAGGGCGATCTGCTTAAGGCGTCGACATGCTCCATACGTCGGCCAGGTCGATGCTGGATATTAATGCTGTAGTCTTGAACACGCAACCACCAACGGGCTATGCGAGGAATGAGCTCTCTTTTCTCCATCGTTGTCTTGATAGCACTGCAGTCTGTCACCACCGTGACATCTTTGCCATATATGTAGTACCTGAAGCGCTCAAGGGTTTCTACAACAGCAAGGGTTTCCAACTCGTAGCTGTGGTATCTTTTTTCAGCATCACTCGTGGACCTACTATAAAACATAACTGGTTTCCAATCGACTCCTTCCTTCTGCAGCAGCACGCCAGCCAACCCAAAAGAACTTGCGTCCGTGTGAATCTCATGTGCTGCATCGACGCGATAAGCGGTCATAACTGGCTGAGAGACTAACAAAGACTTCAGTTTCTGAAACGATTTCACCTGTGCTTCGCCCCACTCAAATTGATGATTTTTACGCAAAAGTTGTCTTAATGGCTCCGATATAACAGCGTACCCAGGAACAAATTTGCGAAAGTATCCACTTAATCCTAGAAACTGTCGAACTTCGGTAACGTTTTTGGGCTGTCTAAATTCTTGAATCGCTGTTGTCTTTCTGGAACCCGGGCTTATTCCTTCAGGTGACAATTGATGTCCAAGAAATTCAATTGTCTGTGTTAAAAACTTACATTTTTTTACGTTCAGTGTAAGCTTTGATTCTCGAAGCGCTATAAAAACTCTGCGCAGCTTTTCAAACATTTCTGTCATCGAATTGCTGCCAACCAGGATGTCATCCATATAATGCTGCATGTCGTCTTGTTGTGTTTTCTCTTTTAACTTAGCCATCAAGCGTTGGAACACCGCCGGCGCGTTTTTTAATCCGAACGGCATCCGCTTAAATTCATAGAGACCCTCCGTAGTTACAAATGCTGTCAATTTGCGGCTGCTCTGCTCAATAGGTACTTGATAGTATCCACTATTCAAGTCTAGAACTGAAAAATATTTGAAACGTTTGGCATCCTGTAAACACTCTTCGATGTTTGTCATCGGAAATATTTCCTTCGCGGTATGCAAATTGAGTCGCCTATAATCGATGCATAATCGATCGCTGCCATCTTGCTTTTTGACCATCGTTATGGGGCTGGCAAATTCAGATGAAGATTTTGTGATGATATCGTTTTGAATCAGCTCATCAATCATTTTTGCAACAATTGCTTTCTTCGGTTCGGGTATACGGTATGGTTGCTGCACCACTGGCTGCTTACAGTCGACCTCAATTTTCATCTCAATTAAGTCAGTTTTCCCGATTTCACTTAACCCATTTGCAAACACGTCGCGATATTCATTTAGCAAATTTATTAGTTCATCACAAACTTTTTCTTCATTTGATTCGCATATTACGTCAGTCTTAGTTATAATCTTTTTCGCGGCATTTTCATTAGTTGGCCTTTTGTTACAAGTTTTAAATAAAATTTCGTTTTTTGTAATCGATGCACAAATATTATCTTTTTCAAAAATCTCCTGACCCACTAAAATGTCTGTAGTCAAAAACGTGTCATCAACAATAAAGAATTCAATTTTTACGTTAACATCATCGTCAAGTTCCATGTTTGTTAAAAATTTTTCGTTTGCAAATCGTGTTCCGCCACAGATGCCTGTAATTTTCATTGAGCACGGCTGCCGCTCACCATTTAAGGTGCTCGCAGTTGACTGCCGTATCATACTACATTGACTGCCCGTGTCAAAAAATGCCGTTACAACTTTGTCGCCTAAACGCACAGTTTTCCCGAATAAGTTTTTTGAAATGTCACAGTTTTCTAGTTTTCGCACTACCACATTTGTCTTGCCACAATTTTCTGGCTCACCTTTTGCGTGCACTTTATTGCAATCAACGCAGCGTCGTCGTCGCTGCGGCTTGGAACACTTGCTAGCTATGTGCCCTTCTTCGGAACAATTATAGCAAATTAATTGTTTATTTTTATAATTATCAATTTTTGTATACTTCGATGTTTCTTTTGCATCACTTTTTATTTTGTTATCATCGGATTTTACGTATCGATTTGTTGGCGGTAAGTTTTTAAGGTAATTGTCAAGCGTTTCACGCATTTGCTTCATCGAATCAAAACTCAAGGCTGCTATGGCCAGCTGAAGATCGCGATGTTTTAGACCGTCGCGCGTATATTTGATAATCGCAGATTCACTTAAATTAAATCGCCTACCTAGAGCTGATATTCTGAAACAAAATTCGACAATACGTTCGCCTGGCTTTCGAACAGCATTTCTCATTGCAAAATTGATGTCAGCTTCATCGAAAACACTACTAAATTCATCTTTTAAACTTTTAGAAAAATCAATCCAGTTCGAATGTAAAACTTGCGATGCATCGTGCCAAAGTCGCGCAGCACCTTTTAATTTGCTGTATACCGCCAAAAGTAAACACTTTTCTTCCCACTCGTAAGCAACCATTGAACTGTTCACCCTTTCAATGAACTGTTCAACTGACAGAGAAGTTTGATTCGTTGGATCAAATTCTGGCAAAGTCTCTGCAATCTCTTTAACAGAATATTTGTTACGCGAGCTTGGAATATTCGATTCAGAACGCATCGGGGTTGCACTATTATTTTCAGGTATGACATTCATGCACTGCATTGCACCAACAGTAGGTGGTGCTGAAATATTCTGAATAGCGGCAGCAATATTGGTCATCATTTGTCGCAGATCATTAATTTGTTCTTGTATTGGGACACCCGCGTTTTCTTCCATGGCAATTTCATCACTCCCGAAAGCTTCACTTAAACGCTGCACAAGCTCATTTTTAGAGCCAGTCGTTGACAAGTTATTTTCACGACACAAATCCTTTAGTTTTTCTACTCTAAGCGAAATTAACTTAATCATTTTTTTTTTATGTTTCAATTTTATTTTAGAAAATTGTTTACGTTTCGATGGCGTTTGCTTTGTTTATTTATTTTGTGTTTATAATTATTTGTTTACATTTTGTCGTTGACGTTAGTTCGTTTTTTTACTCGTTGCTATTTTCTCCGTTTTAGCTTACTGATTTCGTTGTATTCGTATTCGACCCGTTTCGTTGTATTCGTTATTATTTTGTTTCGTTACTATAGTTACGCTATTTGTTCAATAGGTTGTATTTGCACACCATCGTTTCCAAATATGTTCAATAAAAATTCTGAAATTTTTTTCGAGTCTCGATTGTCGTGTTGTCTCACTTTAACACACAAGAAGCATTCTCATATGAAAAATTTCGTTAAACGCGAATAAATTAAAATAAATTTTATTAAAGATCCCACTTCTGAACTGAAGAGAATGGCCAAAATAATATAAATCTTTAAAGAAGACAAGTTTATGTTTATTAGATATGATTAAAAAGATTAATAAGTAAAGAAAATTAATTTATGAGCACAACACGACCGTTTCACCAAAGTTACTTTTTCGACTATCTCGCTGCTCGTTCGATTTCAGAGTTTTTCGTTTTCTCCAACTACTAGATCGCTTTCACTTGTGTGTAGGTGTTCTTAATGTGACAGAAGCTGTGGAAACATGTGATAGTAAATCTGAAGCAAGTGTTATCCCAGTGAGCATTTTAGCTAGTCTGTCTAAATCTTTTCCTGTCTGAGTCTTTTCCTGTTATTTTATATAAAAAAAATTTTAAAAAATTTTTTAAAAAATTTTAAATGATCAGATCAATTAAAAAAATCAAATCTTTAAGAAAAAACAAAAAAATTTTTTTTTTTGTTCGAGTTGGGACGCGAACCCAGGTCTCCGAAATCTAACACATTGCATATCACATTATATGAAAAATTTTATATTGAAAAATTCTAAGTCTTTTCTATTATTTTTGTATGAAGAAATTTACAAAAAAATTCCAAAAAAATTTTTAAATGGACAGAAAAATTCGTAAAAAAATTTAGATTTTAAAAAAAATACAAAAAAAATTTTTTTTTTTGCCGAGCTGGGTTGCGAACCAGCGCTCCCGAAAACTTACTTTCATTTGTAATGATGCAAAATAAGCTAAAGTTTGTTAACAACTGAGGTGGACGAGTTAGTAAGACGCTAGACCGCCAGCTGAGAGGACGCTGGTTCAAATCTGGAATTTGTCAAAAGTTTTTTTATTTCAAGTTGATATTTATATTGCTTTTCTTTCTAATGTACATTCTAAATAAGGGCTTCTAGCAGGCTTCTTTAGAGTCGCGAGAGCGGAAGGCCTAGAAAATTTTCTCGTTTCATATAAAAAAGCTTATGGGCTTGGAAACGAGCACGGAAGGGCTAAGAAATCCATATGATGGCCTGCTAGAAGCGCTTCAAAGACCTGCTTTTGCCCACTGGGATGCTTTGTCAAATCAAGTTACAAAGCGTTCCTCTTCACAAACTTTTCTACCACCACCAACTAGAACATTTCGTCGTAAGTTGATGTTTTTTAAAGTTCCTTTGATAAGAAATAAGGAAAGAAAGTTTATTGCGTGGGACTATGGATCGGCCAGGATTCGAACCCGGGACTCCTGAGCGACAGTCAAGCGCAATACCACTAGATTATCGAGGCCGCCGGATGGCTCCATAAATTTGTTGGAAAAAAATAGAAGGAGTTGTTGAAATTTGATGGAACTTCATTTCTAAAAGTATAATGGTACGCTGGTTCCAAAATGGATATCGGTTTTTTGTACCGTTTCGGTTTGTTAAAAAATCGATTTTTTTAAAGTATTTTGGAAATACCTTAATACTCTCTATGTTTAATACCTAAATGTTCGAAAACGCAAAACGTGCATAAAGAAGTTATTGAGACAAATGCATGCAAACGCCAAAATAAAAGACCCAAGTTTCATTAAAATCATTTCTTTTTTCAAACGTACGGCTTTTTCACACTTAATAAAATTCATAACGGGCCATACTCATATTGCGCATTTTTACTATTGTGAAAAAAATAATAAAAAAATAAAAGCCACAAACGGTACAAAAAAAAAAAAAAAATAAATGCATTTCTGAAATCACCGCATAAAGTATTTAGGTATTAACAAAATTACTCAAAAATAAAATCGGACCTTTAACAAACCGAAACAGGTACAAAAAACCGATACCAATTTTGGAACCAGCGTACTATGATATTTTAAGAAATGAAGTTTCATCGAATTCCAACAACGCTTTCTATTTTTTTTTCAACAAATATATAGAGCCATCCCATTTTGTGGCACCACGGAATCCAAAGCATAAAAAAAAATTCTGACGTTTACGTTTAAAAACGACGATACACGTTTATTTTTATTTTTTCCCCCCTTTCCGAAAAGGTTTATTTGGTTCATGAAACAAAATGTGTGTAACGCAGTGTTTTAATTATATATAATTTTTTTTTACTTTAATTGAATTTAAATAAAGGCTATTTGAAAGTCTTCCAGATGTAGTTTATGAGAATGCCTCTTGAAAGCACTTCTTGAGAAGGCTAAGAAAAAGCGCAATTAAATCTATAGAATCTCTTTTGGAAGCAGTGTTCCTAAGAATGCATGTCACATTTGTATATAAAATTTTGCTAGGTAAGCTTTAATTTTAAATTTACACTCTTAATATGAATTTTGAAAAAGGTATGAAAGTACGACTACCTCCCATATAAAGCGTCATCATATCAATAGTAAAATTTCAAAAGAGTTCACAAAATAATTGATTTAATGACTAGCACAGAGTTTATAATTTTGTACATTTTGCAAAATCGAATTTGAAGAATGCCTACCCCCCATAAAAAGTTATGAAATCGGGCAAAATTTCTTAAAATTCCACCAAAAACATTTAATGACTTTAAATATTGTACAAAAACTTTAGTTTTTAATATACTCTCGGAGTTTGAAATTTGGCAAAATCGAATGGAAAGAACTCCTACCTCCCATATAAAATGATTTCATCAAAAAAGCAATTCTTTCAAGAATACTGACATGAATATAAACTTGAACTTTGGAATGAATTAATAAAATTTCTAAAAAAATCACAAAAATTAATGTTATCACTTTTAGTTTTGAACAAAAAATTTAATTTTTCTTTTACTCTTTGAGTAAATTAGGCAAAACCCAATGATAAGAACGCCGACCTTCCATAGGTAAGGTTAGGCTAGGTCTTAAAACCAGCCCACTGAGACCAATATTATTGGTCTGTTGTGATACCACAGAATGGAAGAAGGGAGAGTAATCAAGTGAAATTTTTGTGTAGGATCTTCCTAATGTGACAGAAGCTGTAGAAACTTACTTACTTACTTAGTTGGCGCTACAACCGTATGTCGGTCTTGGCCTCATCTAAGAATTTGCGCCAGCCATTTCTGTCTTTTGCTTGCTGGCGCCAGTTGGAAATTCCAAGCTTCGTCAGGTTGTCCTCTACTTGGTCTTTCCAACGAAGATGCGGTCGTCCTCTTCTGCGTTGACCGCCGCTGGGTACCGAATCGAATGTTTTCTTCACTGGAGCATCGTCTTTCATGCGCTGAACATGACCAAGCCAGCGAAGCCGCTCGATTTTAATGCGCTTGACTATGTCGATGTCAGCGTACAGCTCATACAGTTCATCATTCCACCGTATTCGGTACTCGCCATTGACGCAGATTGGTCCGTAGATCTTACGAAGAATCTTTCTCTCGAATGCTCCTAAAGTCTTTTCATCTAAACTGCTCAGCGTCCAGGTTTGTGATGCGTAAAGTAGGACGGGCATGATGAGCGATTTATAGAGCGTGATTTTCGTTCGTCGAGAGAGGGCTCTGCTTCTCAATTGCCTACTGAGCCCAAAGTAACACCTGTTGGCAAGAGTTATTCTTCGTTTGATCTCAATGCTGATGTCGTTGGTTGAATTAATGCTGGATCCTAGATAGACGAAGTTCTTCACAACCTCGAAGGAGGTATTGTCAACGGTAACGTGGGTTCCAAGACGCTGGGACTGTTTGTTTGTTGACACTAAGTATTTCGTCTTATCTGCATTCACTGACAGACCCATTCGACTTGAC
Source organism: Dichetophora obliterata (assembly GCA_963920525.1). NCBI lineage: Eukaryota > Metazoa > Arthropoda > Insecta > Diptera > Sciomyzidae > Dichetophora > Dichetophora obliterata. The sequence goes on from OY986438.1 coordinate 35,192,776, forward strand.
TCTCTTTCTAATCTGGAAAATGCTGCACTGACTTCGCGCGTATTATGGCCAATGATATCTATGTCATCAGCATACGCAAGCAGCATAACACTCTTGTAGAATATTGTGCCACTACGTCTCAGATCAGCAGCTCGGATGATCTTTTCCATCATTAGGTTGAAAAAGTCGCACGATAAGGAATCACCTTGTCTGAAACCTCGTTTGGTAATAAATGGTGGGGAGAGGTCCTTCCCGACTTTAACTGCGCTGCTGGTGTTGCTCAGTGTCATCCTGCAAAGTCGTATTAGTTTTGCAGGAATACCAAATTCAGACATGGTGGAGTACAGGTGCTTCCTTATTGGGCTGTCGAAGGCGGCTTTGTATAAATTCAGCTATAAATTCAGCGTCGCCATTTAGAAGCTTAGAGAAGTGTTCCCTCCATAACGTCAGTGTACTCTGGACATCTGTCACTAGATTCCCGTTTTCATCCTTGCAGGAAGAGGCCCCGGTTTTAAAACCATCGGCAAGGCGTCTTATTTTTTCGAAAAATTTTCGGGCCTCATTCCTGTCACCATACATCTCAATCTTCTCCTGCTCGCGCTTTTCTGCCTCTCTTTTTTTCCGCCTGAAAATATGTCTCTCTTCCCTCCTCTTTTCTTTGTATCGCTCCTTAGCAGCGCGCGTTACAACCGACTGCAGGGTGGCTTTGTAGGCGGCGTCTTTCTCTGCAGTGGCGTCGCGACACTCCTGGTCGTACCACTGGTTTCGGCGAGGGCGTTGGTAGCCAATCACCTCTTCAGCAGCCGCACGCATGGAGTTGGAAATGTGTGTCCACTGCGCGCATATATCATCGATTGGAGGAGTGCTTTGAAGCAGGAGTGAGAGTCGAGTGGCGAAAGCATCGGCTGTCTGTTTCGATTGCAGCTTGTCGACGTCTAGCTTTCTCTGTGTAGGGTTGCGTGTATTTTTAGCTGCGCACAGACGTGTACGGATCTTGGCTGCAACAAGATAGTGATCCGAGTCAATGTTTGCACCACGGATCGTGCGTACATCCAATACACTGGAAGAGTGCCTTCCGTCGATCAAAACGTGATCAATTTGATTTTTTGTTTTTTGATCAGGGGACATCCAGGTGGCTTTATGAATATTGAGATGCTTGAATCTAGTACTACTTACGACCATGTTTCGTGCTGCGGCGAAGTCAATCAGCCTCATTCCGTTATCGGAGGTGTTGTCGTGGAGGCTGAACTTTCCGACTGTTGGACCAAAAATATTTTCCTTGCCCACCTTAGCGTTGAAGTCACCAAGCACGATTTTTACGTCGTGGCGGGGGCAGCGCTCGTAAGCATTTTCAAGGCGCTCATAGAAAATTTCCTTGATCTCATCGTCCTTGTCTTCTGTCGGAGCGTGCGCACATATTAGGCTTATATTGAAGAATCTAACCTTGATGCGGATTATGGCAAGTCGTTCGTTCACAGGTGTGAATCGCAGGACGTGGGGCCGTAGTCTCTTGCCAACTACAAATCCGCATCCAAACTCGTGCTTCTCTGCATGGCCGCTGTAGTAGATATCACAGGGTGCATGCCGAATGCAACCCTGTCCCTTCCATCGCATTTCTTGGATAGCAGTGATATCAGCTTTGTATCTTTCCAAGACATCAGTCAGTTGGATAGATGCACCTTCCCAATTAAGGGTTCGGACATTCCAGGTGCATATCCGTAAATCATTATCAGTTTTTCGTTTGCGGTAGTCGTCATCAGATTTGGGGATCATTTTTCTTCTATTCTTATATGTTTTCATTGAAATTGGTTTTTACGGGTGGGCTTCAAACCCGACGCACAACCTATTTTAAGCCTAGGGAGGCCCGCCGCTCAGATTAGCCGCCAAACTAACGGTTGTCAGTTTTGACGTTGCCCAGGAAACACCACGTGGAGGTTTGAGTCGACTTGAGGCGATTTCACAAAGATTATGCTGGCCTCGCCAGGTTGAGACAGTCAGACATGTTACATTGATCCATCGCCCCCAGTTTCCATCGCATTGATGAAGCTGTAGAAACATGTGATATTTAATCTGAAGCAAGTGTTGTGTGTTGTGAAAGGTTGCAGCGTGGTACCATGGCCTGGCCGGACCCGGATCGTCTGAGCAAAAGTCAAGCGCTTTACCACTAGACTATCGAGGCCGCCTACCTTCCATAGAAAGTATCTTCATAAAAACGGCCAAATTTCTTAATGTTTTACCAAAAAATGACTTTAAATTTTCCACATGAGCTTCAATTTCAATTTGCACTCCAAGTATGCAATTGTAAAAAATCAAATGGAAAGTACGCGGCTTCCCATTAAATGTGTCTTTATCAAAGTAGCAAATAATCAAAACATTTTAAAATTTTACAAAAATTAATGTTATGACTTTAAATTTTGCTCATAAGAGCTTTAATTTTCAATTTAGCCGCTGAGTATGCAAATTTGCAAAATTGAATGGAATTAATGTCTACCTTAAATACAAAATATGTTTGTTGAAAAATACAGTAAAGGTCCATAATATGTCACAAAAAATTAATGTAAAGACTTTCAATTTTCCACTTAAGCTTCAATATAAATGAACACTATAAATTTTTGTATTATAGTGAAGGTTGGTACACTTATAAATAATGTAAAAAAACAAAAAATTTGTTTGCTTATGTTAAGGGGATGATACTGTTTAAACAATTTTAGTACATTTTTTTAATATATTTTTCTGAATGTACAACATTTTAAGAGTATTTTGTAAAAATTTCAAGTAAATCGTGGCAAAACTAACGAAGATACAGCGTTTCAAGTGAGCGGACCTCAGCTCGATTTTTATACATACATGCCTGAATGTATGAATACACGTTGAATGATCATAAAGCTTAGTATGCTGTAGGAACTAAAATTTTTAGCATTTAATTCTACAAGCGAAATTTTAGTGTAGACTCAACGCCAACACATACTTACTATAACCTGTTTGTTGAATGTGTTAGTTGTACATTATTGTTGAAAGTCAAATTTCCGCGCTAATTAAATGTACCGACATTTAAACGACAGCGAAATTTTGACATTTTAACTCTCCAATTGTGGTTGTGAACTTGGCTGCATTGAACAAATTTTTCATTCAACAGCCTACTAAACAACGAAAAAAAAATTTCGCTACCTTTTCGCTATCAAAAACGCAATGCATTTCTTACGGAAGATTTATTTTCGCTTCTACAGCATACAAAGCTTAAAGATAAAATCATTGCTTAAATTGCAGCAAATGTTGCAGCATGCAATTTCAATGAAGGATCTTTTACTTAAGTGTCCTTTTTGAATGAAATGGGCATCTCTACAGGACCAAGCGCTCACCACGTTATTGACGAATTACGAATAACCATAACGGACGAACATGCTGGAAGTACAAGTAAAGAGGGTAGAATGCAACGCAGGCAAGAGCAAAAAAAATGCATTGGACATCCTAAATGACAGCGTTTTACTGTACGGAGAGCTGGCATTGATGATTCTGTGTAAGAATAAAAAAATGTATATGCTTTTACTGATTTTTTTATTTTTGATTTTCGATAAAAAAACTTTATATCAAGTTTCTGGAAAACAAAATTTTTGAAGTCGGTGAACACGATGCCGCAAAATCTACTTGACCGATCATTTTGAAATTTTTTCCACTATTTCTACACATAAATCAACAGGTAATTTCGAAGCGTTTTTTCTTCTTTTTTTCCTATTTAAAAGTAATAAAATAACCTAAATTTTTCAGCAAAAATCGCGTTTTGACTTCAAAATGCTACTAAAAAAACATTAAAAAAAACTCTTCGGTATAACCTCGGGAAACATATTACCTTTTAAACTAATTTTGATGTTTTTTTTTTATATGATCCGCTAACCTCTAATCGTGTTCACCGCAAAACAACTTTTTGTCGAGGCGCCTGCGGAGAGTTATTATCCGGCGCCACGGATTTATTTATCGATAATTTTTAGTTTTGTTTCTTTTTCCAAATATACCTAAGAAGTCAAACTATGAAATGGTACTACTTACTTAGTTGGCGCTACAACCGTATATCGGTCTTGGCCTCATCTAAGAATTTGCGCCAGCCATTTCTGTCTTTCGCTTGCTGGCGCCAGTTGGAAATTCCAAGCTTCGTCAGGTTGTCCTCTACTTGGTCTTTCCAACGAAGATGCGGTCGTCCTCTTCTGCGTTGACCGCCGCTGGGTACCGAATTGAATGTTTTCTTCACTGGAGCATCGTCTTTCATGCGCTGAACATGACCAAGCCAGCGAAGCCGCTCGATTTTAATGCGCTTGACTATGTCGATGTCAGCGTACAGATCATACAGTTCATCATTCCACCGTATTCGGTACTCGCCATTGACGCAGATTGGTCCATAGATCTTACGAAGAATCTTTCTCTCGAATGCTCCTAAATTCTTTTCATCTAAACTGCTCAGCGTCCAGGTTTGTGATGCGTAAAGTAGGACGGGCATGATGAGCGATTTATAGAGCGTGATTTTCGTTCGTCGAGAGAGGGCTCTGCTTCTCAATTGCCTACTGAACCCAAAGTAACACCTGTTGGCAAGAGTTATTCTTCGTTTGATCTCAATGCTGATGTCGTTGGTTGAGTTAATGCCGGATCCCAGATAAACGAAGTTCTTCACAACCTCGAAGAAGGTATTGTCAACGGTAACGTGGGTTCCAAGACGCTGGGACTGTTTGTTTGTTGACACTAAGTATTTCGTCTTATCTGCATTCACTGCCAGATCCATTCGACTTGACTCTCTTTCTAATCTGGAAAATGCTGCACTGACTTCGCTCGTATTATGGCCAATGATATCGATGTTATCAGCATACGCAAGAAGCATAACACTCTTGTAGAATATTGTGCCACTACGTCTCAGATCAGCAGCTCGGATGATCTTTTCCACATTAGGTTGAAAAAGTCGCACGATAAGGAATCACCTTGTCTGAAACCTCGTTTGGTAATAAATGGTGGGGAGAGGTCCTTCCCGATTTTAACTGCGCTGCTGGTGTTGCTCAGTGTCATCCTGCAAAGTCGTATTAGTTTTGCAGGAATACCAAATTCAGACATGGTGGAGTACAGGTGCTTCCTTATTGGGCTGTCGAAGGCAGCTTTGTAGTCGACAAAAAGATGGTAGGTGACATGTATACTATGACATGTATATGAAATAAATACGCCAACATTATTTATGTCTCAAAAAAAAATCATGAAAACATGCTTTTTTCGGCTTTAAGTATCATCCCCTTAATTTCTTGAATGACTTGTAAACTTAAAAAAAATAATATGCAAATTATCTAAAATTTCTTCTTATTCCTTACTTATAAAAAAACAAATGATAAGGAAACTCTAAGAAAAACCTCTTCTTACATAGACATTGTCCAAAACCATCTGTGAATTATAGGCGACGATGCGTCATTGAGTATAAAATATTAACTATTTATGCCCATCACATTGCAGCATCAAGGCAAAGCGTGATTTGGACAACAAAACTTTATGCGTCACTTAAAGGGTACGCTTACCATGATGTTTAAAAAAATTAATTCTATTTATTATTTTATATTTTGAAAAGATACTATCTACTATAATCGACAGGCGATGAAATTTTTTATATTATATATTAATTGATCTGATATAATATAATTAATAAGATATAATATTAAATCACTTATTTCTCATTGAAGTATAATATCTGTTGCACTTACCATCTCCGGTTTGGAAATAAAATTTTTTTTTCTTGGATTGGTTTATTGATACGAAAACAAAATTCAAAACTATATATTTTTAGAATCATTTTTGGTGGCCAAAAAAGAGTCTATTTTGAGACAACGTAAGCAGTTCAGTCAATTTAAATTTAATTTTCATAAATAGGGTATCGTTGGAAAGGTTCCTTTATTTTCTTTAAGGGAAAAATATAAAATTTTTGAAACATTGCAGTAAGTTTAACCAGTCTTAATATCAAAATTTAATACTATGCCAGCAACTTTCATAATTTTCATAATTATAATTTTTTTTTTACGTTCCATTTACCTTTCCAACGATATAAAATAAGGGTGTGCTCAAAATAAAGGTTTCTGAAGTTATGGCGTGAAACAAGAAATGTTAATGATTTTTTAATACAGATTCAACTAACTTTAAACGCTTTTCAATTTGTCCAGCTTTTTATTTGTTCAATTTTGAATTCAACGCTAGTTTAATTTGTATTGAAAAAGCATTAACACTCTGCGGTAAAGTACTGCTATCAGTAATAAAAATAACGCAACATTATTTCGGATCTCATGGCACAAAATTAATGTGTCACAACCGAACAACACAGTACATCAGACAGTGCATTAAAGAAAAGAAAATAAAAAACTACTTAACATTAAAGAGAGGATGTTATGGCTTAGGGCTGAGTGTTGACCATGATTGTACGCAGAAAAAAATTTATCAGAAAAAAACTATATAAAAAATGTTTGAGAAATTCTAAAACAGAAAACAGAACTTATAATTTATTAAACAAATTGTTGTTACTTAAGTGTTTATTGCTGTTGTGTGTTGAGAGAATGTAACCAAATCCAAGGTCAGCTTAACTTATGCTCTATATTGTGATAACTTATTTTAAATTCATACAGAATTTTTTTCTCCAAGTGTCGCATGCATCTAATGCTATTTGTTGGGGTTCAAACATACAAGTCACATGTCACGTGACTTGTTGTCTGCTTGTCGCTACGAGCGTTCTTTTCACTCGTTATTAAGTACATTTTTCATGTTTATATATTTTGACATTCCATTACATGTGAGAACGTGGCCTCTTTCAACTTGCTTGGCCTCATGGCGTCAGCAAGTAGTAGATAAGATTTTTGAAGAGGTGCTTGAAAGATAGTATTCATCAAGTGCGACGATTTCATTTTAACAGTCACATTTATACCGAACTGTCGTAAACATTTTGTTGGTTTTACGTTTGTATGCAAATGAGGCAAATAAAGAAAACCAATACATATCCTGACCGATTTTTAAAAAAATGTCACAAAGTGCGAACATAAGCTTGCGTCTTATGAAGTATAGGCTATAAAAGTGTTCTTACATCGTTATTGCTGGTGTTGGTGTTGTTGTTAGAACATCAGCTTCTTTCATCATCAATAAAAAGTTACAAGTTTTTGTCACTATAAAAAGTTTACACACAGCATCATTTCCGTTTTTTTTTTGTTTTCTCTTCTTTTATCTCTCTAAGAGAAGGATACGGAAAACGAATAAATATTTTTAAAACAAATGTTCCATAACCCAATGTGCACAAAACGGAAGCGGATCCGTTTTAAACCCGTTACGAGTCCGTCAGTACGCATTTAGCTTTCTTATGTTTCGACGGACACGTTTCGAACCCGTTACGAATCCGTCAAAAAAATTCTCACAACGTTAACATAAAAGGCAGTCTCAAATTTGTTATAAAATGTTTCTTTGAATTGCAGTGGAAATAGAATTCTGTGCTTATTTTTATTTTAAACAACTTTGTTATATCATAAGGCACGTGCTTATATCATTATTAAAATAAATTTTAATTTCCTTATTTACTTAAAATGAATTATGTAAGAATGTAAGAACTGAAATAACAAATACATAAAAAATAAATATTTTGAATAAAGCATAAACTTAATTGTTCCGTTTTGAATCCGAACTATTAAAAAAAACGAGTCCGTTGGGAATTCGCATTTAAGAAAAAAAAAGTTTAAAAGTGGATCCAAAAAAGTGGAAAAAGCGATTCGTATTTTGAGAGGAGTTTCATACGAAAAAGGATCAGTTTCGGCTGCAAAACGCAATCTGTTTCGGATAAAAAATACGAAGAAGTAAGTCCGTCTCGAATTCGTAACTGATCCGTTTGGCACACTGGGAACATCAAGTAGAACATTTTCTGTATGTATGCTTGTAAGCTAGCATGTGTGTGTGTGTGTTTACGCGTGTGTGTTTTTGTTTGAGTGAAACTGCTCCTGTGATCTTCTGTCATGGGGATAATTTGACAAATGATGTCATTCATGCCGCCTCAATGATTTACGAAAACCAAATTCCAAAGCTATTCCTTCGTTTCTCTTCATTGATGATGAGCTCTATGTCAATATAATGCTAAGCAAAAATTTTACAGAGCAATCGAGAGACGAGGTTAAAATTCAGAGCGAGAGAGAGAGTGCGAGGGACATAGAAATATTCAAAGCATATTCTTCAAAGTGCAAAATTATTTTTTATAATTTATGGAAATTCGTAATTTATCGCTTTTTACTTTTCATTGACATATGAATAACGATTGAGAGAAAAGCAATCAAAAGTATTCAAGTTCAAACAAATATTTCGGAAATGTTCAAGAAAATAAAAAGAACTCATAAAACAGAAATCCAATCAAAAGTGTAATAGTTAATACAAATATTTCGAAAAATGTACAATAAACTAAAAATAACTCAATAAAAAGCTTAAAAAATGTTTAGTTTAAAAAGCAAAACCGTAAGAATATGCTAAGAATTTAATTTTTATAATAAGTATCTAAATATTCAATTAAGAAGATAATAACTAGAAAATTGCAAATAAAATATTAATGAATCATTAAAAGAGATAATTCATAGTAAAGGTGTTTATGTCGTTGAACAAAATTAAATTTATCTAAATATTCTTAGCTAGATAAAAGACAATAACATTGGTGGTAGTGCAATATTGTAGATGACGTTTTTTGCATAATAGCTTTATAAAAAAATAACTTCATAAAATAAAAGAAATGCATCATCTTTTACGTGATTCACTTCTTTTCGTAATACAAGCAAGAGATAAGAAAAAAATGCCTCTAACGTTTGAATTTTCAGAAACCTCTTTAAAATCTACTCTAAGATTGCAAACAGAGTAGGCTCCGTAGCGGACAGGCAGGCAGACAGGCGCAGGAAAACTATGTGAACAAGCGAGAAAAATTATTTCTTTCTCGTTTCTTTGCAGGTTACTGCCTACCTCCCTGCTTGGGCGTTTACTCTGTTTGCAACCTAAGACTTTAGCTAAAAATACAAGTTCATAATGCAACTTAGTTCAAATATAGGGAAAAAGGAACGTTTTTGTGTACAATTGTCTTTTATTATGACATCAACACGTAAAAAGCGTCAATTCAATCAATGTAATAGGGCATTGTAGAGGGACCAGCACTTGTTATTTTTGGAACTATTTAAAAGTTGGTCCGATTTTCTGCAGGGTTACTTCTACGATAAAACATTGTGACAAACTTTTCGTGCAAGGAGCAAAGAAAGCAGTATGCGCGAAAATATATTCTGATCCAACAACGTACAAATCGATTTTAAAATTCCTTTGAAATGTCATTCAATGCTCATACCCACTGGTAAACGATTGTCAGTGGTGACATTGTAAAGCATAAGTGTAAGCAGGATACAAAAAATTCGTTTTGCCATGTTAAGGGTCTATGCTTTAATTTCATAGCAAACGCAGCAGTTTGGTTTTATTCGATTGTGTATCATATCATATTTTATAACAAGAAAGTATGGCAATGAAGGGTATTCATAAAATTTGCACAAAACCACAAATTGAACAAAAATGTATACATTTCGGTAGCCACTATAAATTTATGCTGTATTATTGTCTTCTAAATATGACAGCAAACAATTTTTAAGTTCTTCAAATTAGGTTTTTATGCTTTTTTTCTCTAGAGTCAACTTCCAAAGAGGTGCTAGTATATTTTTTAACACAACTCTCAAGAACTCCAGATCGTCCTTATAAGTTATCAAATATTGCTACAAAATTAAAAGTTAATTTACTTACAAATAATTTTGTGACATTACTTTTCCAAGTTTTTGTTATTTCAGAGCAAACTTGATTGGAAATACAAAAAAATGTTGAAAATAAACAAAAAATGTCTAGTTTAGCACCTTGGTCAATAAGATAGACCATTTAAAAAAACTAATTATTTTTGATGAAAATCAAAAAATAAATGTAGATTCGATCAACAATTTCACAACCAAACTTCTAATATGAGATTTATCTCATTTCCACGTAGGTCCTTGGGTTGAAAAAACCAAGGATTGTTAATTCGATGTTGCTTATTTATATAGAATCAAATCTTATATATTAATAGGCAAACATCAAATGTTGTCGTACACTTTAAGATATTAAATTTAGAATAAGGGCAATGAAACTTGAATCATTCGAAAGGTACTGCGGCCTATATGTGCAGAACCAATTTAGATTTTAAATTTATGACCTCTGACCCGAAATATTAACGTTGAAAGTTTGTATTATTTTTAGTAAGTAATCTCAAGGCTAGGATGAGGTAGAATAATGAATGAGGTATGAAATGAAAGATCTGGCTGCACAGTATGATTACATTTTAGATTGGTGATTTTCGATCTGAAATATGAGTGCAAAAAGAGCATTTATTTATTAAAAGCCAAACTGTAACAGATGGAAAAATATAATGTAAGAGGGAATTTTAGACATTGATAAGGTGTGCAAAAAATATATCCGACATTTTGCGCTATCTTTTACGGATAATCTACATACAATAAGCATTTTTTTATACAACAAGAGTGAATATAAGTTAAGGTAACAAATATTTAAACTAAGGAAATATGCTGACATTATGTCTATGAGTGCAGTCGCATTCGATGCATTCGTCACACCGTGAGAATGCCAACGTTATCTACTCCAATAACCACTACAATAAAACACAACAACAACAGAGTCCACGCGCATCCGCTAAATTCGTCAAACCGTGAGAACGCCAACGTCAGCTACTTCAACAAACACTACAATCAACAGCAACAACAACAGCAACAGCGGCAGCGCAGGTTTAGGTGTAATAATAAAGCTATAGAAAATGTTAAGTTAGTTTTAAGTTCAATATCAAATAATAAAGTCGCTCATAGCGAAGAAAAAAAAAATATTTTTTTTTTATTAACTCAAACTCGCAATAAATTAACTTATATAGTGTGATGGTGAAATTTCTAACAAATAGTAAAGTCTGAAAAATTTCCAGTATTTTGACATAAAAATTATAGTGATATCACGAGAACTATAGATGTTCTCAGTACATCGTATTTTTGTATGAAAAGGCGTTGGTTGAGGAATATAACGGTATACGAAAGCTTTCTTGGAAATATTTTCCACGGATAGTATCTTATAAAAAAATCCCCTTAAAATGAAATTAAAATAATTTAGATGTCTCGAAAAATTTATATCTTCACAGTACAACGTATTTCCTTGAAGCAAGGCCATCGCCTCAGAATGAAAAAAAAAAAACTATTGAAATTTCAAGTTTTGACCTTGCAAGCAAATATCTCAGCCATTTTTTAATCGATTTATAACAAATTTTCTTTGTCTGAATGATCAATTAAAGGACTTTGGAGTAATAAGAAAAGATGAACCGTTTTCCCATCAATGTAATGTGCTATATTGTTTAACCCTTGGACAAACACTTAGTTCTGACCAGGCATATTTAATTTTTGAGCGTTAATTAAACATACTTTTAGTTTAGGTATATACCTGTATTCCCGGTAGCCGCCGATAGCCGGTGGCGTTGGCTTTCTATTTTAAAAAAATTCTAAAATATCGTTCCAACACGAAGAAAACTGCAAAAAAGTCCCCCTCGAACAAACGCATATGCCTGGCCAGACCCCTATACAATTTGTATGAAATAAATTTTTATTATACACATTTTGGGTTATTTTTCTGCAAATAAAATGCAGATTGTTGTTTCCAGGTATTTTTTTTATATTTTGGGTTATTTTTATGTGAATTCAATGCAGATGTTTGCTTCCAGGTAGTTTTTGTGTTCATTTTTCTCTTATTTCTTTCTTTCGTTTGTAATTTTGGTTTTGAGTTCAGTTAGTTTATTATTGAATGCTGAATAGAAAACATCGACAGTCCGAAACATAAATTTTTTGTGCGTAAACTAAAGTGAAATTATTACTATTGTTATGGCAGAGGATTTAGAATTTGTGTACAATACGTGCTTGCGTACAGGCAGTCTTACTGATTTCCAACAACAACTATCATCAGCGTTACAGCGTGATTTCTCACTTCACACAAAAGCAGACGAAGAACTAGATTTATTTGAAGACCAAAGCGGTGAAAACACAGATTTTGTGCCCGAAGATGAGGCCTCGGACATTGAATATGAATTGGAAATTGAAGCAAATGAAATTTTCGACAGCGATGAAGAATCCGAAGAAGAAAGTTAGAATGCACCAACTCAAGCTGCAGACGGTTTTTTGCTGGGAAAAGATGGTACCAAGTGGAGTACAGCTGAACCCGCTACAGTGAGATTCCGCCAGCACAACATCATGCGTTTTAGAGGTGAACTTTGTGCGCTCACGGTATGCAAATAACTGCTCATCGATGGTTACACTTTCGTATGGTTCAAAATTACTGGCAAGATTGTTATTCAAGAAGTTCCATATGTCGGGAATGGGAGCAGCTTTGTCGGTTTGTTGACGAAATGCGCGCGTACGACTATCGTCAAATCGAATACAGCGCATCAAAGTAACAAATCGTGTATATGAATATATGTATATGAAGCAAAGTATGGCATAAAAGTATGGTGGGCATGCGATGCGAAAACCAAATATCCGTTGCAAGGAAAACTGTACACTGCTAAAGAGGGAGCACAACGATAACTTCTTTACAACATTAGACGCAGCTAAAAGTCTTTCGTCGATTGGACTAGCATACGTTGTCACCAATAGATCCAACAAAAGGTGTCTTCCCAAAGAAGTGAAAAAAGACAGCAAACGGCCAGTGCTTTCATCTGTGTTCGGTTTCTATGATAACCTTGTATCACTGTGCAGCAACGTTCCAAGGAAGAACAAAACAGTAAATCTACTATCCACTGTGCACTACACCGAGAAAGTTGAAGGCGTAGCAAAAAAACCGGAAGCTATATTATTTTACAATTCAACAAAGGCCGGCGTTGATACAGTGGACCAAATTGTAACGCATTACTCCACAAAACGGTCAACCAGACGTTGGCCATCATATGCAATGAAAATACAGAAGGAACCAGAAAAGAGAAGCGACGAATGTTCTTAAACAAGCTGAGTAAACAATTGCTGCTTGCTAATACTGAAAATCGCATGAACAACAACCATATTTTGGGACAACATTCAACCCGTTTGGCCATTGAATCTTTCTTTGGAAGGCCGTTGAATATTCCCAGCAACATGCTGCCTAACAAACAAAGCGGCCCTAGTACACTGAATTCCAGAAATGATTGCAGAATTTGTGCCATGCAAGACGAAAAGCTGCGTAGGAAGACACGTTTTTACTGCACCAAATGCACTAATCCTGCGTGCCAATAACATTCTAAAGTTGATTATTCTTGTTTTTCATGCATTCCACAAAATGAATCAAAATTTTTTTACATTTAGGTGGCTGCATATATCAACAAACCAAAAAAAAAAAAAATGTCTAAAGACAAAAATAATAAACAATCATACCTAGAAATTCGAAGTTACGGTACCCTTTTTGCCATACAAATGCATAAAAAAGTAAAGGGGTATGGCCAGGCATATGTTTGTTAAAAAAACCTCTAAAATATTAAGGTTTTGCTCAAAAAATAAGACAAACGTTTTTTTTGTTGCAATTTTTTTTTCTTATTACATTTTCTTTTTTCACACTCTTTCATATGACAAATCATTTATTTGCAAAAATTGCCACATTTTGACACATAATTCAGTAAACAGTTTCTATCATCAAAATTCATGAGCTACTACCCCCTATGATTTTTTGATGAAAATTAAATTTTTCAAAATGTTGTTTTTAAATTTTTTGCAAAGTTCTACAGCTCAAGAAATAATTTCTGTGAAAAAATTTTCAAATATTTCAAACCACTCCAAATTTATGTACAGAAATCTATGTTTTAAGCAATTTCCTTAGCTACATATGTATATAGAAATATGCGTGGGAGAAACAGTTATTCCATGTTTCAGAACCGATTTTGATATTTTTTTTTTAATAAATTAGAGTTAAAAGAGATAAGGGAGCTTATCGAATATTTTTGTGACATTTTACCTGCAATATTAGTGTTTAAAGAATATTTCCTTAGTAAAACCTAAACTGTAAAAAAAGGAAGAACATGGTGTTTGAGGAAATTTTAGACATTGACCCTATATCGCAACATTTAGGAATTGCTCTAGAAAAATAACTCTAAGAGAAAAAATTAAGTTGGAATTCTTACAAATGACTCATAAGCATTCTAAACAAATCTAGCTTTTCAATTAGAGAGTAAATCAATCAGCAGTTATTTTTATTTTTAGTTGCAACAGCGTGATTTTGAATTTGGCAGCAGTTTGTGTTTTGCAATATTTTTGATATATTTGTAAATGACTAAAACTGTTATAAAAAGTGTTAATAATTAAAATAAAATTAGTAGAGCTTTTTGGTGCGTTATTAAACTACACTAATCATGAATTACTATATTAAAAACAATGTTATATTCCCTGAAATATGCTAATATTTTAAACTATGAAAAATTTTTTGTGCAAATATTTGTATAAATAAAGTATTAATTTTAAAACAAAAGTTGTTTGCCTTTATTTTAAAGGCAGTTTGAGTGATTTTTAGGTAAAAAATTGAAATTGACGTTATTGCACGATATAGGGTTAATACAATTTTTACAAAAAACATTTTTCGCTATCTCTTACGAATACCCTACAATAAGCATTTTTGTATGTAACATGTGTGAATAAATATTGTGATGGTGAAATTCCTTATAAATACTGAATTTTGAAAAATCCCCTTTATTTTGACATCAAAGTTATGACGATATCTTAGAAACTATAGCTTTTTTCAGTACAACGTATTTTTATACGAAAAGCCTTGGTTGTGAAAAATATCGGTGTACGAAAGTTTTTATGGGTAATGTTTTTACAGATCCCCAGACAAAATTTTTGGCCGGAAAATGAACTTAAAACGGCAGACAGGTAGTCTGTTTATTGGAATAGAAATGAAATTATTTTGGCCCAATTTTGGCAGGGCAGGGCGGGAATTGTACCAAACCCAGCCAGTTGACTGCCACTGTACAGAACAGCAGACTGGCTAACAGAGGCTTAAAAATGTATAAAAGAGCAAAAAAGTGGCGTTCAGTGGAAGCAACTTGGCAGGGAATGTACAGAGCAGAATACAAGCAGGTAGTGGCAGGCAATTGGATGGGGCATTAACATGGCATTGAATGCAAAATATTGGTTTCTTTTATATTTTTTATATATTTTAGGATCTTTTATATATTTGAGCTTTTTTATTCAACTAACAGTTTTGGTAATTGGGTTTGTCGATTTTTTTTCGATTCACCTAAATTTTTAACGGCTATCAAAGCCGTTGAATGCTTTCAAGTTGTGACATACAATTTTGAGTGAGATTTTTCAAACGTAAATTTCTAAGTTTTTTTTTTTTTAAAAAAGTTTATTGTAAGTATATCAGGTGTAAGCAAACCCAAACAAAGAAGGAAATCCACTCCTGTGGGTATAATAGCATTGCCACCAACAATACCAGAGACTACATGTGCGAACAGTTTTATTGAATAGAATGGTGAGTTTTAAAATTATTGCTCTATAAAAACATAGTAAAACACGCAAAAATTAAGCAGATTTACTAAACGAAATTTGACAGAGAAATGTTTGTACCGTATAATCAGTTAAAGTTTCTAATTAAGATGATGAATTTGCTGGTCACTCATTTGTGCATCGGACGAGAATAGTGAAGATCCGATTGCTGGAAAACATCGATTTGTTCTAGGATCTCCGGTATGAACATCTGAAGTCTTGACCTCAATTCTAGTATACGTCTTACGACACAAACTAAGCGGTTCTGCATTAAGCAGTTTGTTGGAATTGATTGATTCCATCCATATGCCCTAAAACGCCCATCTCTACTTATGTCTTTAAAAAACATTTCATAAAAATAAATTCTGCTATTGAGTGTACGGCGCACGGCAACAACTGTTACAGACCAGAAAAAGGAATTGCAAGGAATATAATAGCAAAGGCGAATTCGGATATCTGCTCACCTTTTCAATAGGGGCAAAGCTGCAAGCAATTATTTCTCGCCCAGATTTCTGCAAACAAGAGCTCACCATTTTAGCAGAAAAAAGAAAATGTTGACAGGCTAGAAGACATTTACGATGGCGAACTGTATCGCAATCAATACGAAAATAGATTCATGAATAACCCCAGGACTTTATCATTCTTGTGGTATTTTGACGGAGTAGTAATTAACAAATGCACTAAAAATTATTTAAAACTGGTCTTATCAAATGTTGAAGACACTCTTGTACACCAGTATATCAGATCTTCTGAAATACAGCAAATTTCGCCACAATGTATTAAAAAATTAATTTTGCATTACATGTAAATGACATTTCTTATGTTCTGTGTTCCACCAAATATGATTCTTTGTGTTCC
Organism: Dichetophora obliterata; assembly: GCA_963920525.1. NCBI lineage: Eukaryota > Metazoa > Arthropoda > Insecta > Diptera > Sciomyzidae > Dichetophora > Dichetophora obliterata. The sequence goes on from OY986438.1 coordinate 35,209,182, forward strand.
ATTAAATATGATTAAAAACGAATAAAGCACCTTTACCTTTATATATTTTTAAATAACGCATATTTATGCAAACTTGCGGCAAAAAAATTAATTGTAACTGTCAAGTTCACATGTTACACGTGAAAAGGTTTTCAACAATTTCAAGTTAAAGCCAGTAAAAAGTTAGAGCTCAGAAGAGTTAGACAGAATAAGAGCGTCTTCCAGTATAAGACGAGATGAATCTGTTGTCTAGAAAGCAAAACATTTTTAAGCTGATAGACCATTTCAATTGGATGCCAATACAATGCTTGTTTTTAATAGAGTTCATGTGCCTGCCAGTATAGGGCGAAAGCATTCTGTTTTGTAGAAAACAAAAGTTTTAAGCCTGCCCAAATATTTCAATTCAATGCCAAAATAATGGTTTTATTCAACAGAGTTCATATGCCGGCCGTTATAGTGCGTAGGAAGACTGCTGCTGATAAAACAAAAATGTTTGAGCTGCTTGAACATTTCAGTTGCTGTCCAATACAATGCCGAATTTCTACACACTGCCTTCTACTGACTTTTCCATGCCTTCATGCTGCTACTTTCTGGCAGCCTTTTTTGATAAAAAGTAAACTGGCCGCCACCACATTTCAACATACTGCCAGAACTCTGCTCATTTGCCACAATTATGCTGATATAATGCCATTTTCCTGTCGAATATTTTGTCTGGGGATATTTTTAAAAAAATTTCGAATATTTTTATATCAATATTATTGCGATAATTTGAAACTTAAGATTTTCTTAGCACAACACATTTTCTTAGAGCCATTTTTTTCTTTTTCGCCTCAGAACTAGAAAAAAACGATTGAAATTTTAGAAGGTTGGTCGAATTTTGGCCACAGGCGATACTAGTATATTTTAATGGCAGTTTATTCGAAAGAAAAAACAAAATGGATTATAGCAAACTTCAATAGAAATGAAGAAATGAAATATAAAACTTTGGGAAGAGAAGAAGTGTTTGTCAAAATTTGCTGAAAGGATAAAAAAACCGCACTCTACGGTCAAATATGTTATTGATATGTACTAGAAAAATGGGTTTTTAAGTGGACCAAGTTGAAGTGTAAGGTCAAAAAATATGTTATCTCTACAAGCGCAAAAGAAAATAGGTCAAATAATTAACGAAAATTCCAAAATATCCTAAGAGGAAATAGCGCAAAATTTGAGCAAACACTGTACACCAACAATCAGTACGAATTTTTTTGCATTCGGAAGACTTAAGAGGATATACACCCCGAAACAAGCCACTGTTGTTAGCAAATAATATAAAGAAGTGGCTGCAGTATAAGTGGCTGGAGTGGCCAGTAGAGTTTTGGAACTCAGTGAAATTTACAGTTGGGTTGGAAACTTTCAATTTTTAGAAGGCACGATGAAGAAATGTGATTATTTTAATTCTTGAAAGAACAATTAGCGACAAACAGCTGCAAAATTAGAAATCGTCGAAAATTAAAGCCTCGTACACGACAACGGTTCAAAGCATTCCTCACATGTGGTGAAGAATATCTGCTGTACAACTGTACACCAATGCTTCTCCATCCACCCAATGTTCCGATTAAAACTTAATCGAACATTTGTAGGCACTTATAAAAAAAAAAACCAAGAGAAAAACCGTTAAAAACATAAAAGAGCTTAAAGTTGCACAACAAAACACATGAGCGTTAATAATCCCTTACATCACACAAACTGTGTCTCCGTCAATACTAGTTTTAAAATATAATGACTTAAAACATCTGTTTTTTTTTGGCATCATGAAATGTACCTTTTTTGTTTTTTTCATTTGTTTTAAGAAAATGATAATTTAACAACTTTTGTTGAAACTTTTTGAACAGTAAATACAATAAAGATTATTTTAACATGCTATTGTAAATGGTTAGTGTGCATAGTTTCAAAGATAATGCAAAATAAACATAAATTGTTATATTGTACAAGTTTTTTTTGGTTCAGTGTATATGCAATAAATGCTAAATTTTATTGAGAAAACTCAATTTTTCAACGTGTTAATTTAAGCTTTTCTAGTTATTAATTTTCAAAGCGGTTTCCTAATTTTTATTACGTTAATATGCTAATTTAAAATAATTCACATTTCCATTTCCGTCATCTTCGCTTGCTACATTCTCGTGCCAGCAGAACAAATGTTTTTACACTACGCTCAAAATTTGCGGTTTCCGTTTGGTTTCTGGCGAAATCTACGAATAGCTCGATATCTATAATTAATTGAATTTTGAGTGTGCAACTCTGCTTTTGACTTCACCAACTAAGTACATAATTAATTGCAAATATAAATAAATTGGCGTTCTTGAAGAGCAGCAATAGGATTTGCTTGCACAAAGTTGCATGCTTCAAATTATTTTACACAAATAAAAAATATAAATAAATCAATTTAGCATACTTCTGAGTTTGTTTGAACCTTTTCCAATTTATTTAGCCAATTTATTTCTTACACTGAAGCGAAAGAAAATTTTTTTGTCGGAAACAGAATAGAGAAAAATATTGAATTTAATTAATTGGCAGCATTGCTGGGTTCGTTGATTTTTGGCGAAGCTACTCAAAGTTGTTAAGCTACTCAAGGAGAAAGTTGAAAGGACATTTTTCAAGATTTATGCTGTTAAGTGAATCATTGGTTATAGTTTTGCTCAAGATTTTTAAATTAAAAATGTGTAGCACAACATTTCAGTACAAGTTTTGCTGCTTGGAATTTGATAATTTTTAATTTGCTATAAAATTTAATTTCCATTTTAATTGCTTTAAAATTTTGCGGTCAAATTTATTCTATTGCGCTTTTCTTTTTCTTTTTTTTTTGCAAGCTCATCAACGTTTCTATAACTCTATAAAAACAATCATCTAAAGAGCAAAAACAAATAAATGTTGGGAAGGCGAACACAAAATGATTAACAACCAGTTGCACGATACTAAACAGCATTGAGCTATCAGCAAAACACACACTCTCACATGCCGCACAGTGGGACAAAGGGTAATTTTTTCAGCAAATTGATTTTCAGTTCGTAGAATTGAAATAAGCGGACTCGTTATTTTAATGTCCTTTTTTAAATAATCTTGTTATATAATTCGTAATTAATTTATCTGCCTGGCCGAATTTGTGATTTTCATATGATATTTAACACTTTTTTATTCAAAATATACGTTTTTTAAATGAGAATAAGCATAGTAATTTTTTCAATCATTAATTTACTTTCGAATGTGACCATTTCATGATAAAAAACTTTCTTAATGTTCTTTGCTTGAAAAGATTTGAATTTGCAAAAAATTTTTTACAAAAAAAAAAGAGTAATCCAAAAGAAAAGGTGTAACTTATTCAGAGATGCACTAATTTTGGATTATTCAATTTGGAAATTTTTGGAGAACTAGAATTCGATAGTGGTCGAAATTCGACCTTTTCGCTGTGACTTTTGACCTACACTGTGATATGAAATTGCATTCGTTCTCAGATGAGCGTAGAAAAGGGTTAAAAAACTAATCTATTTCTATATTCAGTTTGCCGCTCAGTGCTAACCAACGAACTTTTCCTACAAAAATATGTTGTACTGAGAAAAGCTTCAGTTTTCGAGATAACACAATAACTTTGATGTTATAATAACGCGAAATTCTATCCGTGAAAAATTTATTTAAAAAAAGCTTTCCAATACCGTTATTTTTCTAAACCTATGACTTTTCATACAAAAATACGTTGTACAAAGAAAAGCTACAGTTTTCAAGATACGGTCATAATTTTTATGTCGAAATGACGGGAATTTTTCATAATTTACTGTTTGAGAAATTTCACAATCCCAATATATATTCGCACATGTTACATAAAAATGCTTATTGTAGGGTATCCGTAAGAGATAGCGAGAAATGTTTGCCATCTTTTTTGTACATCTCTGCAATGTCTAAAAATTTCCTTTTACACAGTGTTCTGCCATCTCTTATAGCTTAGCTTTTATTTAAGAAATTCTGCATTGAGCGCTCAGATTTCAGGTCAAAGGTCACAAAAAGTATTTTGTGCACTACTCCTCCCTACTGTTATTTATCTGAAAGAAAATGGTACTGAAATGTTTTTCCTACGCCTATTTATATATAGGTATGCTTACAAATTCTAATCACACGTGTGTATTTTAGTTGATTCAATTTTTTTTTTAAATTTTTTTCTGTTTAGTTGATCCGGATCGAGTCAATATTTAAAAATCTTTGGGGCAAAATCAATGCCAAATTTTTTGCTCTTTATTTATGCTTTATGAAAAGTATATAAATATATTTATATAGACTGGTGTATATGTAAAACGAGACTTTATACCATAAAGTGTAATTTTAAATTTTATTTTTTAAAATTCTGCTTTAAATTAGGCTAAAAAACGCTGTTGCAAAATTTTCATTTCTATTTACTAAAATAAGAGAAAAAGTAGAAAGAGAAAAAGTGACAATTTTTCCATGTAAATTATTTTTGTTTAATTTACATTTTTACACAATTTTACATATACTTTTTTTACAATTTTGTTTTATTTAAAGTTTGTTTAGTTTTTTAAGAAAAAGTCAAGTAAATGTCCAAGAAAAATTAAGTTTTAAATAATTTTGTAATAGATTATTTGTCAAAGCCAATTTATTCTGACACTTGGTTTTTACTATACCATTTTCAATACCCAATTTGCACAAAAGTGCCTGGAAAGATTGCAGCAATCTTTACAGAAGCTTATTATCGAAACTACATTAATTTTAAAACTAATCCTTTTGATTTCTAAAAAAAGCAAAACGGTGAACATTTACTGTTTTATGGCAGCTTGTTGAACGAATATTAAATTTTGGAAAGCAACGTCCATAAAACGTCCTCCTATTTAAATTACGTTAAGGTTCTACAATGAAAATATCATAAAACTGTTCTGAATTGATTGATATAAGTCTTAACGAAGCTATGAATTAAAAGGGAATATATGTTTGAAGGGCTTATTGCAATAACTTGATAAGCCACATAGTCGAAAAAATCAATTCTTTAGGTTGAATGCATTGCCAACAAACACTTTTTGGCTATTTATTATTAATATTCTAACATATTTGTAAAAGTTTCCGCGTTCAATTCCATTTCTTCATACTTAAATAAGTTTTTTTTCAAAACTTAAGAGTCGATTATTTCAAAATATATTTTAATGTGGCTTATCATGTTTTTGCAATAAGCCCTTATTTTATATACTATATAAATTTGGCAATTTTTGCATGTCTTTTTTTTATTTGTAAATTGTTTATTCGAAATGAAATTACAACTGTTTTAATATAATTTATTTTAATTTAATAATGAAATATTTCAAGAAATTGTACTCTTACTTTAAGCGAATTTGAACCCGCAACCTATCGCAGGCTGGTTCAGATCGGTAGTCAATTGGCTGTGTTTTATCTTTTTTTAAGCATTGAAACTGAATTACTTAATGTTTCTGACAGCTTTGGCTTCAATATCACCTGTCAAATCTATATCTATGTCTTTACTATTAATCTACTTACTTACTTACTTAGTTGGCGCTACAACCGTATGTCGGTCTTGGCCTCATCTAAGAATTTGCGCCAGCCATTTCTGTCTTTCGCTTGCTGGCGCCAGTTGGAAATTCCAAGCTTCGTCAGGTTGTCCTCTACTTGGTCTTTCCAACGAAGATGCGGTCGTCCTCTTCTGCGTTGACCGCCGCTGGGTACCGAATCGAATGTTTTCTTCACTGAAGCATCGTCTTTCATGCGCTGAACATGACCAAGCCAGCGAAGCCGCTCGATTTTAATGCGCTTGACTATGTCGATGTCAGCGTAAAGCTCATACAGTTCATCATTCCACCGTATTCGGTACTCGCCATTGACGCAGATTGGTCCGTAGATCTTACGAAGAATCTTTCTCTCGAATGCTCCTAAAGTCTTTTCATCTAAACTGCTCAGCGTCCAGGTTTGTGATGCGTAAAGTAGGACGGGCATGATGAGCGATTTATAGAAAGTGATTTTCGTTCGTCGAGAGAGGGCTCTGCTTCTCAATTGCCTACTGAGCCCAAAGTAACACCTGTTGGCAAGAGTTATTCTTCGTTTGATCTCAATGCTGATGTCGTTGGTTGAATTAATGCTGGATCCCAGATAAACGAAGTTCTTCACAACCTCGAATGAGGTATTGTCAACGGTAACGTGGGTTCCAAGACGCTGGGACTGTTTATTGTCTTATCTGCATTCACTGACAGACCCATTCGACTTGACTCTCTTTCTAATCTGGAAAATGCTGCACTGACTTCGCGCGTATTATGGCCAATGATATCTATGTCATCAGCATACGCAAGCAGCATAACACTCTTGTAGAATATTGTGCCACTACGTCTCAGATCAGCAACTCGGATGATCTTTTCCATTATTAGGTTGAAAAAGTCGCACGATAAGGAATCACCTTGTCTGAAACCTCGTTTGGTAATAAATGGTGGGGAGAGGTCCTTCCCGATTTTAACTGCGCTGCTGGTGTTGCTCAGTGTCATCCTGCAAAGTCGTATTAGTTTTGCAGGAATACCAAATTCAGCCATGGTGGAGTACAGGTGCTTCCTTATTGGGCTGTCGAAGGCGGCTTTGTAGTCGACAAAAAGATGGTGGGTGTTGACTTGTTTTTCTTGAGTCTTCTCCAAGATTTGTCGTAGCGTGAAAATCTGGTCGATGGTGGACTTTCCAGGTCTGAAGCCACACTGATAAGGTCCGATCAGTTCATTTACAACTATTAATCTACACATAATCTATAATCCATGATCTATAATCTACAATCTATAATATTATATACAATTGAAGTGCTTATTTGAAGTCACTACTTTACTTCAATAGTCCTGGGTCGATTTTTATGAAAAATTTTTAAAATGTCATATTTTTTAAGGGCTATTTTGCTTTCGGAATTTTAATAATAAGTAAAGTATTAAGTTTTTTAAGATATCTTTCCAGCTGCCACGCATTGCTTCATTGTTTTCTTTTCAAGTTGTTGTGTTGCGAGAATTTCAATTAACTTCATGTCTCTCTTCTCTTTTCAATGTATGCTCAGCTGGCAAGCACAAAAAAAAAACAACAAATGAGCTCGAGGCAAGGCAAAAAGTGAGATACATATAAATGCAGAGCGGTATACAAAACAGTAAAAAACAAAAGAAAATAAGACAATTTTTTTATTTCTTTGACATGTATTGAGATTGATAAAAAAGTGCGTGGCAAAGCTAACTAAAAACTAACAGTGGCCTGCTAGTAATATATCTGTGTTCATAAGCAATAATCGCTTAAGTCGACTTAAGACAAAACTTAAGTTATTGATGTAGATGTGATCCACGCAAATAGTTTTCTTAACACACAAAATCTGGAGCTTCCAGTATGACTCTAGCCAAAGTTATGACACAATAACAAAAGACCCTTTCATATAACTTATATGACGATTGAAAGATTTGAAGCAAGATTTCTCAAAACTCTGAAATCAGACTTAAGCTGTTACCGCTTATTGGCACAAATATATTTGAGAAGGAAGCTTTCATTTTGAACATAGAGGGAGGCTACATTTTCTACTCTGTACGTTCGTGAGATATCAACTTCTACTGAAGTTTAAATGGAAGGTTAGTTAGTTAGTTTGTTGCGGGCCAATGTGCACTGCGACCTATAGAATCTATAGTGCCCTTGATTAACTATCCAAATTTAGGCTTTTAATTAATGATTTTTTATTTAAATTTATTTTAACAAATTTTAACACTGTTTCTGACTTGGTGTTCAAAATTGTTGATGGGGCACTACTGCCCCTTCAAAGTGGAGAAGTCTTAGACAACAGATTGCCGGACGACCACAAAGAATGTGTTCAGGAGTTTCTTCCTCCTCCTCGCAAGTCTGCAGACATCTGATTCAGATAGACCAATTTTTATAAGATGGTATCTGAGTAAACAGTGATCTGTGAAATAGCTAGTTAGAATTCTTAGGTCTGCTTTAGTTAGCTCGAGTAAATTTTTAGATTTAGCTTTACTGGGAGTTAAAAATGTCTTAGCTTGCCTCTGTTCATTAATGTTGTTCCAGTGGCACTGAAATTTTCTGTTTTCCCATTTTCAAATTTATTCGAGAATGTAGCCTTTAGCCAGGCTATAGAATGGTTCGGGTCCTGTAAGATTCGAGACGCTTCTTTTTGGCGAGACAATCCGCTTTTTCGAGGCCCTTAAATCCGTCGTGACCTGGAACCCACCACAAAGCTGGTTTATTGTTTCGTCCCAGCGTGTTTGATAGTTCTACGCAATCGGAAACTAGTCTTGATTCAAGCAAATAGGCTTGCAGGGCTTTTAAAGCCGCTTGACTATATGATAGTATGTAGATGTGTGCTCCCTTGGATTTCCTGTGGAGACATTCACTGGCACATACTTCAATGGCATATACCTCCGCCTGGAATATGGTCGGCGTGTATCCTATTGGAAGAGCTTTTTGGAAATTGGGACCGTACATCCCCGCTCCCGTTACTCCATTTTCAAGTTTTGACCCATCAGTATATCATATCTGTGAGCTAGGATCAACTGTGAAGCTGTCACTATTCCAGAGTTGCTTAATGGGTATAACGACCCTGTAGCGTTTCAAGAAGGTTACCTTCGACAGCATCCTATCTGGAATTTTTAAAAAAGGGTTATTTTCGAAGTTTTTAAGTATCTTCGTGTGACACGCACAATTTTCTACCTTGCAATCATCTATTTCCTCCATTCTTAGTGCACAAAAACATGCCTCTTTTTCGATAATTATTGTTAAAGGGGGTAGCCCAGTGATTACACACAGATCTTTAGATGGGCACGTTCTCATTGCCCCAGTGATACTATTGCACGCCATTCTTTGAAGCTTTGGCAGTTGGTTAGCTGCTATACGTTTTTGGACATGGGGCCACCATGCAAGTGCTGCATACGTAACCATGGGTCTAATAATGGTTGTAAAAGTCCAAGGTATCATTTTGGTTTGCCAAATATGGGCCGTATGTGGCAATAGAGGCGCTGACAGGCAAAAAGGCAAGGGCAACACGTGTAATTGAATAACTTACTTATTGGAATAAGCTTTTATTATGGTGATGAGCAACCAAGAAAGAGCTTCTTCTGAATCTATAATATACCGACAAATGGCAGTTAAATTTATTTTTCTTTTTAGTTCACGTTTTCATTTAAATATAAGCTTACTTTAAAATTTTTTTTTTACTTTTTATTTAATTTTTACTTTTTAGTCTTAAAAGTTTATTACTAACATCCTTTATTTTCAAAACCCTTCGTTTTTGTATTTATGGGCGGTAAAAAGGGGTGTGGCGAAATTTTTCCCAAACCCCATCCTGTACTTGAAGGAAATTTTCTGCCAAAATTTCAGCTTAATCATCCTAGTTGTTTTGGTGACATTGCATTTTTATTGATATGTGGGCCGTAAAAGGGGGTGTGGCAAAAATTTTATTATACTATTGCATTGTCACTGGACTTACATATGTAAGCTTAATTTCAGCTCAATCGGATAGAAACAAGGGTTCGAAAAATGCTTTGCATATTTTGACGAACGTACGAAAGAAGCAAGTCAAATAAAAGCTCATAAAAAGGAGGTTATTATTGAACTATACTTTTTTTATTATAATTATGTTCCTTTGTTTAAAGTAAAAATTACTTTTATAAAAAAAACTTTGAAAAATTTTTAAATCGAAAATCAGGACAAACATATCGGATAATAAATGTAAAATGAACATTTTATGCAATAGCAAATAGCATGTCCAGACTCTAAATTTGAGTGGATCAGTAAGGCTTTGTCCCACTGTACCGCACCCCACCATTGTTGTTTGTTGATCTGGCAGCACTGGATTAGATTTTATGCGCCATTGCCTGCAATAAAATACAATTGGCATTTCGCTCATTACGAAATAAACAATTTTAAAGTGAATTACGTATGTGAGTGAAAACCATGAAACATTGCCCAAAAGCAAAAACTTGCTTGCGGCGTGTTTATTGTGTAGAGTTTTTCAGTTTAACTGTAAATATTTAGATTACGAAAATTATTAAAAAAAATATAATTTTATAGCCATTATAACGTTAACGTTAATGAGCTGTAAAACAAAATGTTTAAAAACAATTAAGAATCATTCAATTCAGCCAGATGGCAACGATTTGCAAAACTTTGCTTATTGCTTATGCGAAATACATGCTGAAGACATTGGCCGCATTCAGCGTAGACAACAGTTGGAAACTGTTGTGTAAAAATTCGCTGAATGGTACAAATTTGGTGGCGCTAACTAAAGTTGATAAAGTAGCGATCGCCTTTTAATCGAGCGAACAAATTCTATGCTACATGAACACAACTGTTTGCTTAACTGTCAGATGCTGTTACTGACGCTGGTAAATTAATAAACGCAGAAAGAACGCAGCAAATTTAAGTGAGAAACCTTTGAAATTGAAGTGAATTTACATAAAAATTAAATTGAATCTAACTTCTGACGTGCAGAGTAGCAACACATTCAGAGAAAAACATCGTGGACTAAGGTATCACTATCATTACAGTTCACAACAGTTGTCTGCGCTGAATGCGGCCATTGTTTGTGTGTGTAAGTGTGATCGCTACCGCCATCTTGTGTAGACATTTAAAGTGTGTTGTGCTGTTTATGGTTGACATTGTTGTGCTGTTGACATTGTGTGCGCTAGAAAAGTTGAAAGGAAACAACAACAACAACTACAACGACAAATGTAGAATTGGAATTTGCGGTTGCACTAAATGGTAGCTCAGAGGTTGCCACTTTGTCGCTTTTATTTGTGCGGCCATATGTGACAATGTTATCATTGTGTACTTGTGGTTGTTTATTTAACAAGCGTGTGTGTGTGAGTGTGTGCAAGCGAGCAATGTAAGTTTTTCGTACTTTTTATTTTGCACTGACTGTTGATTAAGTTGTATTTTACTATTTTTTTTTTATTTAAATCTGGCAGTTTATTTTGACATACGCAATGCAAAAAAAAAACAACTTGCTGCTCTTTGTTTAAAACCACTTTATTTCTACGCTGCACTGGAATTACCGCAAAAGCGGCGGCGGAAACCCTGTGTCCGTTGAGTTGAGTGCTCAAGATTGAATTAAATTTAACCACGAAAGCATTGAGCTTTATTGTATTTAAAAATTAATAAAAATAAAATGTAATTAAAAAAAAGTGAATGCTACAGAGCAACATTATAATGTTTATTAAAGCTGCAGGGCAAAGCCAAAACAGTGACAGAGCGATACAAAAAAGATTGCAACAGGATATGCATATCCTTGACTATGCCATTTCAATCAACTGAAGCCTGACGGTTATTTATTATTGCTTGATTAAACGATTTGTTGTGGCCATTGTTTTTTTTTATTTTTATTATGTACCGGTGTGTGTTCACATTTTTTGCGTATGTGTCAATATTAGTTAAGGCCAAGCATAATTTATTGAAAGCAATTTTGTGAAATTATGCCTGAATTGTGCATAATTTTTTTTTTACCAATTATGACTGTGTCTTCCGGCTGTTATTGTTGTCTTTGTTGAACACAAATTTTTTATGAAACATTTTAGTTTAAATACGATTATTGCTGAGTGATTTTTCATATGAAAAAACGTTAAAAAAGTGGGGTATATGACCAAAAATATGACCAAATTTTTGGAGTTTTTTTTTGCTTATTGTGTTTGGGTCATTTTTAGCATGATTTAGGCGGTCTTTTTCATTTACAAAATTATTTTTAGAATTTATTTTTTTTCTCATAAAAAACTCACTATATGTGTGTAAAATACGTGTTTAAAATTTCAGATTGATATCTTCAACAATAGCAAATATGTATTAGAGTGGCCCTTAGCTATATGAAGATTTTTAAAAGATAAAATTTTGCTGCTCCCAACCCTCAATCTTATTTCAATCCACAAAATAATGATCTGTGCAAAATTCTAGCTTAATTAGACAACTCTAACTATTGCACATACGAAAATTTTAATGAAAAAACTGGTCACATTAAAAAACTGAAGTAGCCAAAAAATCCCTTAAGTATTGTTTTTCTTCAAGTAAGATAACCTGCTCGTCACGTAGCAATCCGGGAAATCTCACCACTTTTCCTATTTGTTGCACTGCGTGTTGGAATTTGCGCATCGGAAGTCACTCGTGTCTTTGTTCTCGCCGAGATCGCAGCTGATAGTTTTTTAAATAATTGGTGTGGTGAAAATTAATAAAAAAATTGTATTGTAGAAGTAGAAAGAAATAACTGTGTTTTCAAATATAATTAAATTAATTTTACGCTTTCATAGTGTCTTCAGTAAAGGTGTTTGTTGCAATTGTTTGTACTAATTGTATTGTGCATAAAATTAGTATTTTTTTTGTAGATTTCTGAAATAGCATCAACCTTTTCAAGTAGCTCGAACTTTTCTGGCTCGATTATACTACGTTCGAGCTTGAATTCTGCCAGCAGAAGCAATAACAAGTCCTGATCATAATTTTATTTTCATGCGGCAACTTACAAATTATAAAGATATTGATCCAGAAATAAGTAAGGCTGCAGCAAAAAATTTTTGAATCATCTCTGGAACTTAGTTTTCGAAACTGGCGCTACCGTTTTATGATAACAATTTTCCAACAGCCCACTCAAACAAACATGTCTCAAGTTATGTTGGAAGCAGTGATATTTGAAGAGGAGGAAGGAACAATCAACCAACTGATGATATACATTCTACATCAAAATGATTTCTTCCTACACATACATCAAGTTTTCATCTCTTGTAATTTGTGGTATGAAAAATTTCTTCACGAGATTTTCTCTCAGCATCGATTTTCTCGGCAAAGACCCTTCAACATGGAAGAATAAACCTACTTATCAATATGGAATTGAAAAACTTCAGATAATACATATTGTTAATATAGTACATAGATATAGTAAAATAGATAGTACATATGATGCAGAATATGATGCAGAAAGATGTGTCAAACTCATTCAGTAATACATATAAAAACATTCTGACAACAGATGAAACTGTGAAACAATTTGTTTTGCAGATCCTTGCCAAAGACCGTAAAATTTACTCAACTATCATCTCTTAAAAGTACATAAATAATGTTGATTTTATATGATTTAAATACAAATTCTAAATGTTTGATAGTTTCAATTATACTTGATTCTAAATACAAATTCTTGTTGTTTGATAGTTTAAAATCGTTTATTGGTCAACGTTAGAACAATTAATTGTTCTAACGAATCTTTCCAAAGAAACAACAACTACAAAAAAAAAAACGTATTTTCAATATGAAAAGGAAAAAATCACTAGCTGATTTAATTGCAATTTCGGCCATGCTAAAGGCTTCATCAGAAATCTTTGTGATACCCGTGCAAGCGCGCACTAGCGCACTGCACTAGAGAGGCGATGAGATTTTGAGTGCAAATTTCTCAGTTTTTCTCCCATTTCATATTTATTTTTAGATTTTCTTAGATTTAGCTTGTTTCTGTTTGGTCGTGCTCTACCATTTGATTAAAGTTTTTTTTAAATGACCTTGTTATTTATTATGTTGATTTTATATGATTTAAATACAAATTCTAAATGTTTGATAGTTTCAATTATACTTGATTTTTAATACAAATTCTTGTTGTTTGAAAGTTTAAAATCGTTTATTGAGCTTAAGGTCAAAGTCAGAACAATTTATTGTTCTAACGAATATTTCCAAAGAAACAACAACAACAACAACAACAACAACAACAACAACAACAACAACAACAACGTATCTTCAATATGAAAAGGAAAAAATCACTAGCTGATTTTATTGCAATTTCGGTCATGCTAAAGGCTGCATCAGAAATCTTTGTGATACCCGTGCAAGCGCAAGAAAAGCAAGAAAGTTGTTGTTTCTTTGGAAAGATTCGCTAGAACAATTAATTGTTCTAACTTTGACCTTAAGCTCAATAAGCGATTTTAAATTATCAAACAACTAGAATATGATTTAAACTATCAAACATTTAGAATTTGTATTTAAATCATATAAAATCAACATAATAAATAATAAGGCCATTTAGAAAAAACTTTATTGTACATAAATAATGTTAAACTAAAGTTCGGCCATATTTTGTAATACAACCAAACCAATTTTGTTTTAATAAAAATACAATTATCTTCATATTAAAAACAAATATTTCATATTTAATGTTTTCATGTTATTTCAGGTATTTTTGGAATTAACTTCTGGGATTAAAATGCTTTTAGCGAATTTCTGGAGTTTGTCACCTCGATGAGAGTCGCTTTAGAATTGTCCGATTAGGCTTAAATTTAGCACAGAACTTTATCTGTTGATTGAAACAAGATTGAGGGTTCCCATCAACGTAGACACTCCACTATTAACTATTGCATTCCTGAGCATTTTGATTCATCATTCTCCTTGTGAAAAACATTCCAAACTTTCTCTCCACTTTTTCTGGGTAAGGTCAAGAGCAAGAATGCAGCAAAGTGGAAGAAAATACTTATTACAAGGATTAATGGTATGTCAGTGTTGTAAATACACTTATTATGGAATGAGTAATGTGAAGGGAGGAAGAAGTTACTATCGATGTCCTGGAACAGATGCTAACCGTTTTGGTGGAAATAGGGTATGTAGCAGCAAATCAATACGCGTGGATATACTAGAAGAGGTAGTATGGGAAGAAGTAAAGATGGTACTCAAAGAACCAGAGGCAATGACAAAGGTTAGGCTTGAAAAACACGAGAATAAGCAAGCAAAGAATAAGATTGAAAAACGTGCAGATAAAATAAGACTGTCATTCTTGACAATGCTACTTTTCATAAGTCTGATAAGATTATCGAGCTTGCTAAAGGGGTTGGTGCAGAAATTTTGTATCTGCCGCCTTATTCTCCAGATTTCAACAAAATTGAGCATCATTCTGGCATATATTTCTCTAAGATTTCGAAGAATATACAATTTAGCATTCAGGATTGCCATCGCCCTACATAAATCACACTTATTCTAATGGTTTTGAGAACTCATGGCAACCACGTTACCTGAGAAAAAATAATGACATTTGCTTTAAATAAAAAAATTACATGAAAAAAAAGTAATGATATTTGTTTGAATTAAAGTTTTGGTTTGAAGTGAAAAAAGTAAACGTAAAAGAGGAATTAAATTTTTAAAAATAATACAAAAAAGATAAAATGCGGCAAATAAAAATGCAAGGATATAGAATGGGAGCTGAAAACTCAAAGCTCTTCTAAATAGACAAACTATTTCAAGAGCAGCTTCTGGTTTGGAAAGCTGTTTGCAGCTTGCGGTAGAAGTGCACAATAAAGACTACTCTTTGGAGCCTTCGGTGGAAGTGTACAATCAAGACTGCAACAGTGCTCCTACAGCAGGTTGCATGGACGAGCATATCTGATCATAGTTCAAACATTTTTATCCTACTGATTTAGAGTTAACAATATCTTTCTGTACACATCACCATGAAACGAACATCACCACCATAACAGCAACAACTCCTGCAGCAATCCAAATGTGTATTTGTTCAAAAACAACCTACTGAAAACGAAGCTATAAAAGAATCTCTACAAGGTAAAACCGAATAATGCCTTTAAATTAATTTTTTTAGTTCAAATTTGTTAAGGGCCCATCTCTATCCCTGAATGTATTAAATTCTATAACTTTTTCTACTGATAATATTATGAACATTGATCCACTTTGCCTTTTCTTGACTCATATTTTTTAAGTTTAATTATTCGGTCATGCGCATATTGGAAATACTTCTGAGACGTTTTGTCAAAGTCTTCATCGCCTAATGAAAGCTTTTGTCTATATACACCTGAAATGATAAAAAATTAAGAAATTTTATTTCTGCTTTAGCGCATAACTTAAACTTTTAAATTATTTAATTCTTATAGCTAGCGTTAAGGACCAGCCATGAGTAATGCTCAGCAACTTCGTCAACAAATATTTTTCGCCAACATAAACGAATAAATTTCTCCGAGCTGTTGCAATTAATATTTCGAAATTAGGAAACTTGTAATAGATTTAAAAAATTGTGCAATTTAAATATAAGATAAGATGTTAACTAGTTCCACATTTCTAAACTTTTTCTTTTTGTGGCAACCTCAAATTGTATGCAGGCCATATTTTATATCGACTTTTAGAGTTTTCCTTTTTAGCAGAAAAGGTGTACATTTTTCAAAAGCCTATAGTAAAAAATTTTACGGGTAAGCTTTAAATATAGTATGCAGATGTTGTATACAATATCAAGGGCTTTACGTTTGAATTAAGGCTCCCACATTTTTGATGTTGCACTGTGTTATTACCAGAAGAGAATGCTTTTCGGAAACTATTAGTATGTCATTCTCGAAGTTTTTGAAATCTTCTATGTTTTAAAAAGGTTTGGGAGGTAAAATGGATTCCTTGTTCTCGATTTGTAGAATTTTTGATTTAAGAAGTGAATTTTCCTTTCGGAGTTCTATGATTTCGTTTAAAATTCGACTCAGGAGCGATGTAGTATTTTCTTCCATTTTTGATAAGCGATTAGTAAGCCCTTAAATTTTAGTGAAAAAGTTATAGAATTTAATATATAATATTATTAATTAGTATAATATTATTATTCATGCATTCATTATTTATTGGTACCTTGGTAATTCTTTCTTGAAATTTTTGTTCATACACTATAAATTCAATATGATTTCACTATTATTCATTAATTATTAATTTATTACTCATTAATTATTAATTCATACATTTATTTAAAAATAGTATGCTATTAATATAATCAATCAGAATTTATTCATTCGTTTATTCAATCCCTATTTATCTTAAATTTTTAAAATGTTCTTGAGCTTTATCTTAAAAATGAAAACTCCCTTTTCCGATTCCGCGTGAAAAATTATTTAAAATAGGGCTGAATATTTTCATTTATTATTACTATTCTTACTTAATTATTTAGTTGGCGCTACAACCGTATGTCGGTCTTGGCCTCATCTAAGAATTTGCGCCAGCCATTTCTGTCTTTCGCTTGCTGGCGCCAGTTAGAAATTCCAAGCTTCGTCAGGTTGTCCTCTACTTGGTCTTTCCAATGAAGGTGCGGTCGTCCTCTTATGCGTTGACCGCCGCTGGGTACCGAATCGAATGTTTTCTTCACTGGAGCATCGTCTTTCATGCGTTGAACATGACCAAGCCAGCGAAGCCGCTCAATTTTAATGCGTTTGACTATGTCGATATCAGCGTACAGCTCATACAGTTCATCATTCCACCGTATTCGGTACTCGCCATTGACGCAGATTGGTCCGTAGATCTTACGAGTAATCTTTCTCTCGAATGCTCCTAAAGTCTTTTCATCTAAACTGCTCAGCGTCCAGGTTTGTAATGCATAAAGTAGGACGGGCATGATGAGCGATTTATAGAGCGTGATTTTCGTTCGTCGAGAGAGGGCTCTGCTTCTCAATTGCCTACTAAGCCCAAAGTAACACCTGTTGGCAAGAGTTATTCTTCGCTTGATCTCAATGCTGATGTCGTTGGTTGAGTTTATGCTGGATCCCAGATAGACGAAGTCCCTAAAAACCTCGAAGGAGGTATTCTCAACTGTAACGTGGGTTCCAAGACGATGGGACTGTAAGATTGTTAATACCAAGTATTTCGTCTTATCTGCATTCACTGCCAGACCCATTCGACTTGACTCTTTTTCTAATCTGGAAAATGCTGCACTGACTTCGCGCGTATTATGGCCAATGATATAGATGTCATCAGCATACGCAAGCAGCATAACACTCTTGTAGAATATTGTGACACTACATCTCAGATCAGCAGCTAGGGTGATCTTTTCCATCATTAGGTTGAAAAAGTCGCACGGTAAGGAATCACCTTGTCAGTAACCTAGTTTGGTAACAAATGGTGGGGAGAGGTCCTTCCGGATTTAAACTGCTCTGCTGGTGTTGCTCAGTGTTATCCCGAAAAGTTGTATGAGTTTTGCAGGAATACCAATACCATACATGGTGGAGTACAGGTGCTTCATTATTGGGCTGTCGAAAGCGGCTTTGTAGTCGACAAAAAGATGGTGGGTGTCGACTTGTTTTTCTTGAGTCTTCTCCAAGATTTATCGTAACGTGATAATCTGATTGATGGTGGACTTTCCAGGTCTGAAGCCACACTGATAAGGTCCGATCAGTTCGTTTACAATGGACTGCAATCTTTCACATAAAATGCTCGACAGGACCTTATATGCGATATTAAGAAGGCTTATCTCACGGTAATTGGCACAGATAGTGGGATCGCCTTTCTTGTGGATTGGGCAGAGCACACTGAGATTCCAATCGTTCGGAATGCATTCTTCCGACCATATTCTGCATAAAAGCTCGTGAATGCATTTAAGTAGAGCTTCGCCTCCGTTCTTAAACAGCTCAGCAGGTAAGCTATCAGCTCCCGCGGCTTTGTTATTTTTAAGCCGAGCTATAGCTGTCAGAACTTCATCATAGTCGGGCAGCGGAACCTCGACGCTGTCATCCGAGATTGGGGTTTCCGGAACATCATCTCTATTGGCGGGATGGGTGCCAGCGTCGCCATTAAGAAGCTTAGAGAAGTGTTCCCTCCATAATGTCAGTGTACTCTGGACAACTGTCACTAGATTCCCGTTTTCATCCTTGCAGGAAGAGGCCCCGGTTTTAAAACCATCGGCAAGGCGTCTTATTTTTTCGAAAAATTTTCGGGCCTCATTCCTGTCACCATACATCTCAAACTTCTCCTGCTCGCGCTTTTCTGCCTCTCTTTTTTTCCGCCTGAAAATATGTCTCTCTTCCCTCCTCTTTTCTTTGTATCGCTCCTTAGCAGCGCGCGTTACAACCAACTGCAGGGTGGCTTTGTAGGCGGCGTCTTTCTCTGCAGTGGCGTCGCGACACCCCTGGTCGTACCACTGGTTTCGGCGAGGGCGGTGGTAGCCAATCACCTCTTCACCAACAGCACACATGGAGTTGGAAATGTGTGTCCACTGCGCGCATATATCATCGATTGGAGGAGTGCTTTGAAGCGGGAGTGAGTCGAGTGGCGAAAGCATCGGCTGTCTGTTTCGATTGCAGCTTGTCGACGTCTAGCTTTCTCGGTGTAGGGTTGCGTGTATTCTTAGCTACGTATAGACGTGTACGATTCTTGACTGCAACAAGATAGTGATCCGAGTCAATGTTTGCACCACGGATCGTGCGTACATCCAATACACTGGAAGAGTGCCTTCCTTCGATCAAAACGTGATCAATTTGATTTTTTGTTTTTTGATCAAGGGACATCCAGGTGGCTTTATGAATATTGAGATGCTTGAATCTAGTGCTACTTACGACCATGTTTCGTGCTGCCGCGAAGTCAATCAGCCTCATTCCGTTATCGGAGGTGTTGTCGTGGAGGCTGAACTTTCCGACTGTTGGACCAAAAATATTTTCCTTGCCCACCTTAGCGTTGAAGTCACTAAGCACGATTTTTACGTCGTGGCGGGGGCAGCGCTCGTAAGCATTTTCAAGGCGCTCGTAGAAAATTTCCTTGATCTCATCGTCCTTGTCTTCTGTCGGAGCGTGCGCACATATTAGGCTTATATTAAAAAATTTAACCTTGATGCGGATTAGGGCAAGTCGTTCGTTGACAGGTGTTAATCGCAGGACGTGGGGCCGTAGCCAACTACAAATCCGCATCCAAACTCGTGCTTCTCCGCATGGCCGCAGTAGTAGATATCACAGGGTGATACTACTTCCATCGCATTTCTTGGATAGCAGTGATATCAGCTTTGTATCTTTCCAAGACATCAGTCAGTTGGATAGAGGCACCTTCCGAAGTAAGGGTTCGGACATCACAGGTGAATATCCGTAAATCATTATCAGTTTTTCGTTTGCGGAAGTCGTCATCAGATTTGGGGATCAGTTTTCTTCTATTCTTATTAGTTTTCATTGAAATGGGTTTTTACGGGTGGGCTTCAAACCTGACGCACAACCTATTTTAGGCCTAGGGAGGCCCGCCGCTCAGATTAGCCGCCAAACTAACGTTTGTCAGTTTTGACGTTGCCCAGAAAACACCAAGTGGAGGTTTGAGTCGACTTGAGGCGATTTCACAAAGATTATGCTGGCCTCGCCAGGTTGAGACAGTCAGACATGTTACATTGTAAGGGATCGCCCCCAGATTATTAATATTCATATATCTTTATTATTTTATTTTTTTATTCAATAGTTATTAATCCATGCATTCATTCTCTTAATATCTAATCATTAATTTTACATTTCGTGTATTCATTTCTAATTGATACATTTCAGTATAAATTCATTCTTTTAATTATGAAATGTTAGTACAAATTGTAAACTTAAAAAATTTATATTAAAAAAATAAAAATGAACGACTAAAAACCAAAAATGTTTCAATTAAATGAACAATGAGATAATCTATTTCTTAAATTTAAGCAAAAATTTGTCGCTGACGACATCGCAAATGGTTTTTTTCGAAACACAAACAAAACAATCGTTTTCCAATGATCATTACTTGCGCGAAATATATCGTTTTCGATTCGTATAAGAGTAAAAAAACGATTATTTCCTTCGTTATTTTGCATATAATTTATCACTGATGACATCTTAAATGGCTCCTTTTTCGAATCATAAACGAACACTTGTTTTCGAGTAAATATTACTGCGCCAAATTGATCATTTTCGATTCGTATAAGAGTAAAAATACAATAATTTCCTTCGTTAATTTTACATAAAATTTTTCGCTTACGACATCGTAAACGGGTTCTTTTTCGATACAAAACCATCACTCGCTTACGAACTGTGCGTTAAGAACGCCAATCGGATCGTTTTCGTATCTTTAACGAATTCGAATACGATAGTTTTCTTCGCCAATTCTTCGAGAAATTTACATTTTTCGATATCGAAATCGGACTTTGCGCCGGGTGGGTTGGAAGCTCAATCTTTTCTAAGCGATGGAAAACCTATAAGTCTGATTGAGTTGAAACTTTTTGTATTATATTTATTATAGAAAAAACTATAAGACACTTTCAATCATTCTTAAAAATTGGTTTTTTCAGAACGTTTGAAAGGTAAAAAATAAATATGTGATCTGATTGGCTGATGATGGGTAGTCTTATAGTTTTTAGTGTTATCTGTCATATAAATAAAGATTTTTTTCATTTATCTTTTTTAGAAGCTCAGAAATCGTTGGCAATGTTTTGGAGTTCAAAAATTAAGTTCAAACTGCGAAAGGCTTACAAGAGCACATAGAAGGGAAAAAACGAAAAAAAAAAAATTCCATATATTTAAACTTAATAATATGTTGCTTGATGTATAAAAGTTTTTTAAATTAGAGTCAATAGTTTAAAAAAAAAATTGAGCAGATTTTATTTTCAGCCGTTCAAATAAAAAATACCCCTTAATTTTTTGGTTTTTGGGCATTTTTTTTTCCTTTGCGTGACTTTTCCCTTCTAATATTACCAAACTTTTCAACAAAAAATCATGATGCTTGAAATTAAACACTTGAAATACATATAAAAGTGTTATTTGCAATAGTTGCGTTGCTGTTTTGAGAATTAAATATTTACTTCATAACATGATAAAAAAGTTATTCGGTCAAGAATTTATATTTGCATTTTATTTGACAGCAACGTAAATATTTTTTACTCTGCAGGTGTTTACTCGTAAATCAAATGATTTAATCAATAAAAATTCGTTGTTGCTTTCCAAGATTAAATTTATTAAATATTGATTAAATGAATCAAGGAAAGATAATCTTTTCCAAATGCTTTCATCCGCCATTCAATTAAAAAATTCCGTGTAAACAGATATACAACAACGAAATTCTTCAGAAAGAGTTAAAGAGAACAAAAAACGCGATATTCTTAAATCATTTGATTGGTGTATGAAATACGCCTTTACGAAGAGTTAATGTTAGTTTTGAGAATGAAAGTTGTGGACAAAAAAAATGTACACTTAATGCAAGTATTTTATCATTCAATGCTTCTTGTCGAGTTTCTTTGTCTTGTGCATTAAGAAGAAAAGATTTTAAAAGTGTTTTAATGAAAAATAAATAAGTTAGCATTAAGAAATTGAATTAGAAATTAGTGCCGACGTCCTCAATTTATTTATTGAATGGTGATTGTCCACTGCAGCCGTTGAAAGTTTGTGCAATTGCTGCATTAATTCACTGCATGTAATAAAAGTCATGCGCAGTTATGATATTTGGCAAAGTATTCCATACCAGGGTAATGATCGGTGAAAAATAAAGTTCCGAAACAACCTAAAAAAGTGGCGCAGTCAAAATAATCTAAGTCTACATTTATCCATTAAGCAATAAGGTGGCATCTCGGTGATAAAACCGCTGTAGTAATCGTTAAGACAATAACCTTGGAAAGAGCTAGAAGATTTTGCTTTGTAAGAATAAGACCTTATAACATAGGCGGTGTAGGCTGTTGGCTCCTTCCAATAAAGTTTCTTCTTTGGGCAGTGCTAGCAGCTGCCTATTGCTGGTTGGCAGATGCACAACAACTTCCAATTAGTGTAATTTAAAATAAAAATGTTCTTTGGCAGCTTAGCAAAAGTTAAGTGTGTATCTTTACAATTTGAGTTTAATATATCGATTTATTTTAGTTCGATTTTATATCTTGCTATGGAAGTGATAGAACAATATCGAATTGCGTATAAGAATGGGTCAATTCTTCAAGCACACCATCATCACACCATCACCACTGCAATTTTGCAGACTTCAATGGGGAAGATGCTGTTTCTAAAACTGTACCAGGATGAGATGTTTTAAATATGTTTAAAAATTGTGGACAATTGAACGAGACAGAACAAAAAGAAGAATATCAGAATAAATCCAAACATAATGACTCATGTTGCTAAGTCAGTTATAAAAGTTTTTCCTTCAGGAAACGAATCAACTTACTATGCACCTCGTTGCAACAAAAAAAAAAACACTTCTGGGAAGATACACGAAAGATACTTTAATGTTTTACATTACGAGAAGTAAATGATACACGCAGAGAAAAAACATGATTGAGACATGATTACTGCAATAATATTTTTTTTACTAAAATTATTGTATTATTTCTGCAAACACAAATTTTTGCCTTAATAGAGTCATTATTTACTAATGGTGTTACCAAAAATTATATTATAGTTGGAATCATAAAATCATTGAAATCGTCAACATACTATGATTGCCTCAACTATAAGTTGCAACAAAAATGCTGTATTTCTGTCAATCATGATAAATGTGAATATTATTATAGAGACAAACATATTATAATTTTGAATGTTTGTCTGAACTATTCTTTGCTTGTTGCCAAACGAAGCAAAACATAACCAAAAATCGAAAGAATTTATTGTGTCTGAACAGTTTGCAGGAAAAACTTTCACTTCATTCAGACACAATAAGTTTTATCGATTCCTGGCTATGTGCTGTTTCGTTTTTCAACTGTTCAATTATTGTGTTTTGTTTTAAATCGCCTTATCCTAAAAACAGCACGCAGAAAAGTGACATTTTCGACTTTAATTGTAGCAAACATGTTTCTATTTACCGTAAACATATTTCGCAAATTCTAACCATATTTGGTTATGACAAATATTGCTATTTTTGTGACAATGCACTTAATGTATTATGTTTATGAATGGCATTAGTCAGGCGAGTGGTAGTAGTTGCTCTGGCTTACTGGTAGTGTGCGTTGCTCGTAAGCGAAAAAGCCGCGGTTCAAACCCCAGCTCGGACAGAAAATTTTATCAAAAAAATATTTCAATTGCATTAATATTTCTGTTCAGCCTAGTCAATGGCAAACTTTGGAGATATCTTAATTAATAGCTGTGGGGATTGGAATGCATGAAAATAAAAAAAATAAAATTATTTTTTCAATAATATTCTGGATTCTTAAAATAAACTCATAATATAGTTGTTGCAATCATTCTATTTTTGACCCAATAAGAGAATAATGATTGTTTCAATTATATTTTGGTTCCTATAAAAAGTGTTGTAATTATTTTATCATGATCAAAAAAATATTATATGTTTAAGAACATGTTAGCAACAATCATAATCCGATTCACACTATGATCCTCTTAAAACATGGTTGTTGTAACTATGTTTTTTCTCTGCATGTAAGCAAAAAATTTTAAGAATTTCTATTTTATTTAATTACTAGTATAAAAGCCTTTCCTACCACAGGTCCTCCCTTCTACGCACACTTCCTTTTTTGAGCAATTTGCCGAAAACACTTTTTCTCTTTTTAAAGCTTAATTTTTTCACTTGATTTTTGCAAAATACAAATGCACCACTTCAAATAACACTTTAAGCATTGAACCAGTGTTGAAAATTAAGTTCAGGTGTAAGGTGCAAAAAGTCGAGTTTGGCAATAATCGTATTCATACACCACATTACAAACTGGCCTTGCAACCATCACATACGTAGCAACTCAGTTGTCGTTTGGAGGCTGATACAATTATATTTTTTGGTACAATCCATCAAAAGAATTTCATTAAATTCGTCATAAATTTTTTGTAAAAGGATGAAAAAAGGGGGTAGATATGTTATGTTCACACTAAGAGCTAAATGCGCATTTACAAAATCTACATTTATGAACAAACCTTTACTCGTTGTAGGAGTAACAGGGACAAATGTATGTAGTAAATGCTCTAAATGCGCATTTAGCTCTCAGTGCGAACATAGCATTAGATAAATAAAATGTACTATTGTAAAAACCCAACATTGACACTGATAAAAATCAAATAAATTTTCTGTGCATACTTTCAGGCTGAACAGTATGTCTTGTCAATGTGCTTTACTAGCAAAAAATAATTACAGTTTGAGAAATACTGTGTGCGGAGCAGCATGCTTGCCTTTTATGTATTAAGATGTGTATTCTTTCAGGCTGAACATTTTTGAGAACTATTTGAGAGATATTAGGCACAGAGCAGTTAGCTTGCCTTTTATGTATTAAGATATTCATTTTAAACTGTTCAAAGACTATATTGTATGAAACATATGAAAAATCATTTAATGAATTCTTGTTTTATCACTATTAAATGATTTAAAAAACATTAATTTATATTTACATTCATGCGAATGACGAAGGAATACTTCAATGGTGATGCTACCTTATTTTTATGAAATAAATATGAATTAAATTTTTGTATAATTTACTTCTTAATTATTTATATTTACTGCATTATTCTGTATCACGAACAAGCACACCAACGATGAGAAAGACACGAGAAGCAATACTTTTTTCCATACGAAATTGTATTGCTTCTCGTGTCTTTCTCATCGTTGGTGTGCTTGTTCGTGATACAGAATAATGCACTTAATTTATAGAAATAAATGAAATTTAAAAAGTACTGAATGCATTTTTAATATAACAACTATTCAGTTTTGTCGCAAGGGTTCCGTTGTTGGTGATATTAAGAATACAACTTTTAGATCAAGAGTGCTGAATTGTCTTTCAAGAACTGTTGTTCTTATTAAACAATATTTTATGTATATACTTGTGTCAAATATGTTACCAATGTTTTTGAAGCAACTATATAACTTGTAACAATATAAACTCTTGACTCAAACACGCTAAGTTGTTGTGTACGAAAGTATCTACGTATAAAATTGTTGGTTTCATAGTGTTTATTTCCGAGTGTAGAGAAAACGGCTTTAAACGTAATTTTTGTTTTGGGTACAAAATAGTTTTTTATTCAGCCCGATTCTAAATAATTTTTCCAGAGGAATCGGATTATGCTGGATTCTTGAATATAAGGGTTTTCTAGGTGGCGGCAAAGCAAATGAACTCGCTCGTAAAGGTACTACAAAACAATTATCTAAAGATAAGGCAAGCCTTGGTATTCCTCTCCTCACATGCAAAATCCGTACATATGAGTTATCCGGCATCAAAACCAACAACAGCAGGTAACACGTGTAATATAACGCGGCAAATCTGGCCCAAAATCACCATTAAGCGTTCAAAAGAACTCATTTCTCTCAGTGGAGACCACATCAGAACCATGGTAGGGATCCTTACGGTCATTGCCTTATTGACAGACACGCTCAGATATTGAACATACCCCACAACGAATGCTGCAGAAGCTGTTGAGATGAGCTGGAGGAAGAATCTACAGTACATTTCCTCTGGCTCAAAAACGTTTCCTCCACTTAGGCAACTGGCTTTTCAATGACCTGGACGAAGTCTCAGAATCTTTGTCTTACCGAATCCTAGGCTTAGTAAACAGCTAAAATTGGTTAAAATAGAGAAAGGAAAAATTAACCCTTGGTATCACAGTGGGCCTCATTGGCCTAAGTCTGTCTCGTTTAAGACAGCCACACTAACCTAACCTAACCTAAAGGAATCGGGCATGGCATCGTTCAAAACTTTATTGATGTTTACGATAATTTGAGTTAAACTGTTATGACTTGCGACCACAGAAATGTGTTTCTTTATGCATTTTATTAAATATTGTTACATTTGGGATACATATATTTATAGAAATAATTTTGTTCAACTAGATTGTTAAAATTTCGCACTGTGAATTAAAATTAATTTAACCGAAATTCAGAGTTTTCCCACTTATTTTTATCTAAATGGATATATTTTTAAGAAAACTATTATTTTTTTTAAAAAATTAAAACATCTTAAATTTTTTGATATTTTTTAATATTTTTAGGGAAATTTATTTTTGTTTGCTTTTTTTGTTTTTTTGTGGTAAAAATTTTTTTTTATGGCATTTTTTATTAATTTTTTGGGCCATTTTTTATTTTTGAGTGCGCAACTTTGCTTTGCATATTTCCTATCGGTCTTTAATTGAAATAAATTTATTAAACTTCAGGCAAAAACCAAAATATTACTATCAATTACAAACACAAATCGTGACAGAAATATAATTTTTATTTTAATCTGAAGCTGCGCATTAAGATAATTTTAAGTTTGCAACTCTGAGCCAGCTAAAAATAACGAAAGTTTGTATGAAAATCAAACTTTGTCCCACTTTACTCTTAAAAAAAAAAAAAAATACCTAAAATTCCCATCTTTATATACAGGGTGAGCCGTATAGAGAGGTCAGTCCGAAAGCTGGTGATTTCTTGGGCCAGGACAAAAAAAAAATTTTAAGCGAAGTTTCGCTCAATCTCAACCCTTTCTAGTTATGAGCTAAAGAATGAAAAATAGGCAAATTTGAAGGTAATAACTAGTGTCCGACCGAAACCGGAATTTTGGCCGAAACCGAATATTTGGCCATTTTATAATATTCGGCTGAAACCGAAACTGGTTATTCATATGAAAATTTAAGTTTTTACATATGATTATTTTTAATTAAAGAAAACAAAATTACTACAAGTACAAAACAAGTATTATTTGAATATTGAAGTTTACTATAATGATAAATAAGATAATTTTTTATTTTATTTTTTATTACGCACTTCCGCACTACACTCAAAATAGTATGCACCCACAATGTACATTTTTTTAGAACTACAAATCAAATTATTTCTGTTTTTTATGGGTTTAGTATTATAAAAACAGAAATATTTCGTTTTCTTTTCATTTATTCCACAAACACAGAATTCGTTCGGAAGTTTAATTATTAATTTTTGGCTTCAGTACCTATAAAATTTTAATTTTAATTGCAATAGAGATGATAAAATCGAAAATTTTAGTATCGAACGCCAATATATACCAATATATATAAAAATTATATATTGGTTATATATTATATATTTTATATATAAAAATATACGCCAATATATATATAAAATTAACCAAAATGTTTTGCGTTAACACGATAAATCAAATTAAAGACGAATTCATAAAATTTGTTTTGTACAATGCGTTGTAAATATTTTTATTAAACCAAACTTAAATATTTGAATTGAATGACTGATGCAAAAAAATTTGGTATAATTCAAGAATAGCGACAACTGTATTTTATAATATTTTTTTCATGGATTATACGGATTTTAACCTCCTAAATCGAAATCTGGAAAATTTTAGGCGATCGCAATTGGTTTAGAAGTTAAATACTTCCAAAGTTGCAAAAATGGCCTATAAATCTTGGTGTTTTTTTTAGGGTTCTGCATTTTGGGTATCAAAAGAAAGATAATGCGAGTACCTATTCAACGATGTACCAAACATGTTAATCCATTCATAACTTTTTAAGATATACCTATTATTATATTTACAAATTGTCTGGAAAACTAATGGTTTCCCTTTTACGAAAGCACGATACTAAAAATGTGTATATCTTTTAAAGTTAGGCAAGGATTTTCATATTTGAATAGGTACCTTGTTGAAAAGGTA
The DNA here is from genome assembly GCA_963920525.1 of Dichetophora obliterata. NCBI lineage: Eukaryota > Metazoa > Arthropoda > Insecta > Diptera > Sciomyzidae > Dichetophora > Dichetophora obliterata. The sequence goes on from OY986438.1 coordinate 35,237,419, forward strand.
CTTAAATTACCTTTCTTATGATACAAATAGAGTGTAGTTTTGTTGAGTGTAGTGTTGAGTGAGTGTAGTTTTGTTGCATTTAGAAAAATAACAAGATTTGTAGGCTATTTTTCCAACTTTGGAGGCTTATAACTTCTAAACCAATTGCGAGCGGCCTGCAATTTTAAGTAAGGAGGCCAAAATCCATACAATCTGGAAAAAAAAGTTCAAAATTATAGATGTCGCTATTCCTGAAATGTTCCGAAATTTTAACCAAAAGTTTCGGCTAGTTTCGGTTATTCGGCCATATTGAGGCCATATTGAGGCCGAATAGCCGAAACTGCCAAAAAGGGCCGAAACTGGCCGTAACTGAAACCGAATATTCGGTCGGACACTAGTAATAACTTAAAAAATGCTGATTACTTTCTTCTAGCGAATTATAAATAAAACTATAAATTTCGAAAAATCATTTACAGAGCAATTAGAGATGATCTTATAGATATTAGGTATGTTTCCTTACTCGCATTGCATTGCCTTGTTTGGCCAATAAATCTATATAAATAAAAATCAAATGTCGTTCGTTGGTAATTGCGTCAGTTGAGAACGGCTGAACCGATTTGGATAATTTTTTTTTTAAATGTTCGTAATAGTCCAACTTAGGTTTTTACGGAAAGAAAAATTGACCACGCCCACTTTGCGCCCACTTTTTTTGATTTATCTAAAATCGGAAAACGGCTGGACCGATTTGGATAATTTTTTTTTTAATGTTCATAGTAATCCAATTTAAGTTTTGTCGGAAAGAAAAATTGACCACGCCCACTTTTGCGCCCACTTTTTTCATTTTATCTAAAATCGGAAAACGGCTGGACCGATTTGGATAATTTTTTTTCAAATGTTCGTAGTAATCCAATTTAAGTGTTTACTGAAAGAAAAATTGACCACGCCCACTTTTGCGCCCACTGTTTTGATATCTATATATATAAAATTAAGTGGCAAAACTTCCTGTTCGCATACTCCTCCTAGACGGCTTGCCCGATTTCAATGAAATTTTCAGGGGTGATTGGGGTCTGTGTGGAGGGTGCACATAAGAAATTGCATGTGTGTATCTTTGCAGGTTTTGTACCACACCCCCTTTTGTCGCCCACAAATCAATAAAAATGCTGTATTTAAGACGGTTTTGGTCGTATGAAATTAAAATTTGGTAAATAAGTTCGTATGATAACTATAATTAACTTTGAAAAAATGGGCGTGGTCACAATTCATCTACGCCTACTTTAAAGAAAATATCAAAATACTTCGAAACCATTGGTCCGATTGAGCTCAAATTTTGTAAGTACGCTTTGCTTTGAGTACGAGATGGTTTAAGGGGCAATGCCACACCCCCTTTTACCTCCCACATATAAATAAAAAATTGTTGTTATCGAATAGCTTTAGTTAGAGTTATGGGTCGCACAGCTTAGAAATTCGGTATTCGACCACAATTTAGACGTACCGTTTCTGTGATGAAATTTTATGGGAGTGGACAAGGGGGAGGGGCACCTCCGATACAACCCAAATTTGTGATATCGAATAGCTTTGAAGTTATAGGAATTCATCTTTGGAATTCAGTTTTTGACCTCAATTTACACATGCAGTTTCAATGGTTTTATTTTATGGGCGTTGGACAGGGAGGCGTGACATCTCCCTTACAACCCAAATTTGCGATATCGTATTGCTTTGAAGTTATAGGTTTACAGCGTAAGAATTCGGTATTCGACCTAAATTTATACATGCATTTTCAATACTTACATTTTGTCGTCGTAGGGCAAAGGGGAGTCGCACTTCCCATGCAACCCAACTTTGTGCTATCAAATAGTTTTAGAGTTATAAGTCGTACAACGCCGAAATTCAGTATTCGACCTCAATATACACATGCAGTTTTATTGATTCAATCTATGTTCATTGGTAAGAGGGGCGTGGCACCTTCCATTTAACGTAAATTTGCGATATTGAATATCAGCGTCAGAATTCAGTCTCCAATTTATACATGCAGTTTCATTAATTACATTTTATGGGCGTACGACAAGGGGGCGTGAAACCTCCTATTTAACCCAAATTAGAGATATCAAATAGCATTGGGGTTATAGGTCTCACAGCTTTGGAATTCAGTATTGGACCTCAATGTACACATGCAGTTTCATTGATTACATTTTATGAGCGTTGATCAAGGGGGAGTGGCACCTCCCATACAAGGAAAATTTGTGATATCGAATAGCTTTGTAGTTCAAGGTCGCACAGCGTCGGAACTCAGTATTCGACCAAAATTTACGCTTGCAGATTTACTGATAAAATTTTTTAGAGTTTGTCGGGGGGGGCGTGACACCTCCAATTTAACCCAAATTTGCGATATCGAATAGATTTGGAGTTATAGGTAACTCAGCCTCAAAATTCAGTATTCGACCTCAATGTTGCAGTTTCATTGCTAAAAATTTATGGGCGTAGGGAAAAGGAGAGTGGCACCTCCCATACAATCAAAATTTGTGCTATCGAATAGTTTTGGAGTTATATGTCGCACAGTTTTGGAATTCGGTATTCGACCTCCATGTAGACATCCAGTTTAATTGATTACATTCTATTAGCGGTGATGAAGAGAGAGTGGCACTTCCTATACAACCCAAATTTGTTATATCGAATAGCTTTGTGGATATAGGTCGCACAGTCTCAGAATTCAGTATTTGACCTCAATTTAGACATGCTGTTTAACTGATAACATTTTATGGGCGTTTGAATAGGGAGAGTGGCAGCAACGCGCCGGGTTTCAGCTAGTAAATAAATAAAAGAAATAAATATCAACATTACCAATATTTAGTAAATTACTCAAAACAGAACCTTTATAATATGAAAATTATAAATATGTCCTTTTGGATTGGCAGTTGTTACTTTTTCACACTTACTTGATCTGAATAGCTCACAATTAAAATCATGTAATATTTTCAACGGTTTGACTTTTGGTTTGAGGATTACTTAGTTTAGTTTGGTTTGTTAAGAATTGAGGAACATGCTAAGAAATTTTAGCTAAATGTGCGGTCTATAACCTCAACTTTTTTAAAACTATCCAATGATCTATTTTATTCTTTATAAATCTATTAAAAAAACTATTTTGAAGTTTCGTTTAAAAGTTGTTCGCAGTATTTTTAAGGTGGCATTTCTAAAAGTGTTAACAGTGTTCACTGGCTGCTTTATAACGCCACCATTGTCGTTGATGTTGTGGTCGTAAGCAGAATATGCTGCATACATTGCTTGATGCAACGTAAACAAAATTCTCAACATTGACGTTGACAAATGATGAGCAAGCAAAGACACGACTACATATTTCTTTCCATTCTGTGCCGGATAAGAAAAGAACTTGATAGTCATTTATTTGAAATACCATCAATGCAGCAACAACAACCACAAGAACAACACCAGACAGCTACGTCGATAACGACATAACGTAAGCAGCAGTAAAATTTTGTTTGGGAAACAGAACTGCTGGTCACTTGGTCAATGGCGTTCAGTGAACCACAGCAGCAACGCAGGATAACGACAACAACAACAACAACAACATCATGAACACCAACTGGCAACAAAAGCATTGACTTTGCTACGAAAAAGCGTAACTAAATAAATGACCGTACACAATGAAAACTGTGAATGGCAGCGGGAGGTATATTGTTGCAAGCGGGCGGCCGCACTGTGGGATTCTGGCTGCAAAAACCCCCTTTTTTGAGTGTAAAATATCAAAAATATAATGATGCAGTTTTGTAGAGAATTGTTTAATTAAGATAAATTCATCATACAATTTTTTCTACAATTTTTTTTTTTACAAAATAACGCGGTAAAGTCACCTAAACGAAATTCTGCAGTAACTGCCTTAGATTTTCATCCCATTTCAATGGGCTGGAAACATAATTTCTTTTTCTCGTATCTATATGATGTAAGTATATTTGAAAAATATAGTATTTCAGCATTAATTTAGAAGTAAAGGAATTGCATTACCGTAATATTTTAATATATATTTAGGTTCTTTTTTGAAGGCACTCAAAAAGTCAGTGTTTTTAGTTTTTCTTGGACAAAAAAAAGGTGAGCGTTATCGATCGTTGTGTTCTGGTTGCAAAAAAATGAAAGGTGGGACTGTCTTCTTTAAATTTACTCAAAAAAATCCACCAACTTTTCTCAATATTTTACAAACGCATAAATTTTATAAAAAAAGTCAATAGTATTACAACGAAATTTTGCAATTAAATGTAATAAAAAAAGTGTGCCTACTTTTAGGCATACACTTTAGCAACAATTTGTTAATAACTGATTGACAGCAATTCCAAAGAAAAGCATAACAAAATAAAAAACAAAAACATATGATTAGGTAAATAAAATTTGGTAGACCAAAAGTGTAATAAAATTGTGAAAAATAATTATTAAAATGAGTTCATTTTCTGTATCATATCATGAATTGTGTATGGAACTTATTAACTGTGGTAATAATGTTAATTTATTAACGGATTTTATAAAAGCAAAAAACTCGGTGCTTACGATTAATGAAATCAAAATAGTGACAAAAAACATTCATAAGCGATTTCTTGATAATTTTTGTAAACGCTGGGTGAATCGCACAAAATAAAAGCGTATTTCTTTCAGAAAAATGATGTCTGGCTAAAAAGCAAGTTGCGAAACAAAAATCATTTATTGTTAACTTTGTAAACCATAACAAATTTTTTTAAGATATATTTGAAGTATCACTTGCTGATGATCAACCTTGTTGTTCAAGGAACAAGGGAAGGCCAGTTAAGGAATTCGATGATTGCAAATATCGTAGTAAAAGGTACAAAGCTGCCGATTTACCATTCCCAGTACAGCCAACAACAATTAAAAATGGCAAGTGGAGTTACCGACTCAAAAATTAAATCATTTTCATATATTCCTTCGTCTACTGCGCTAGCGTTATTGCTGGATGCAGAGTTAACAAAACATCAATACGAAACAATAAAAAATGTTTTGAAAGGAGAGGGATATGATATTTTACCACCTTATATAAAGGTATCTGAGGAGAAGAAAAAATGTTATCCCAATGAAATCCGAGTATCAGAAAAGGAAGCGTCTGCAAGCTTGCAAAGTATGATGGATCACACCACAAAGCGTCTCTTTGAAAGTTTTTCAAGCGAAAAGGTTAATGGTATGACAAATTCAAATTACACTCTTACGTCGAAGTGGGGTTGCGATGGTTCTTCGGGTCATGCAGAGTACAATCAGAGTTTGCCACCTGATGTAAGCGATAGAAGTCTGCTATTAGCATCGATGGTGCCTTTAAGTTTGAAAACAAACACTGAAGAAGAACAATGGCGCAATAAAAGTCCATCATCAACAAGGTATTGTCGACCACTTTTCTTCGAATTTACTAAGGAGACTAAACAAAAAGTGTTAACCGTTGTTGAGAACATTAAATCAGATATTGCTGCTTTGGGGAAAACGAATGTTGAAGTATTCGGCAAACAGTTCAATGTAACGCACAATTTAGTATTTACGATGCTAGATGGAAAAACGGCTCAGACAATTACAGGTACAGCTTCATCCGCCGTATGTTACATTTGTAATGCAAAGCCCTCTGAAATGAACCATTTGGACAAAATTTCAATGAAGAGTATTAAAATGAGGCTTGTAAATTGGGCATTTCGTCATTACACGCCCGAATAAAATTTATGGAATGTATACTCCATATAGCGTATGACTTGCCTTTTCAAAAGTGGTCTGCGATCGAAGCAAGAAATAAGATTTTAAAACAAGAGAACAAGGATCGAATTCAGACGGCATTTAAAGAAAGAATGAATTTGCGAGTGGATGCTGTACAACAAGGATCTGGCACTTCGAACAATGGCAATACCTCAAGGCGTTTCTTCTCCAATCCTGCACTTGTTGCTGATATAACTGGTGTTAATGGAGAACTAATAGATCGCTTCCGAATCATTCTGCAGATAATAACGTGTGGACAGAAAGTTGATAGTGTGAAGTTTCAAAAATTTGCATGGGATACAGCTGAGCTATTTGTTCAAAAATATAAGTGGTACTTTATGCCTGTTACTGTGCATAAAGTACTTATACATGGAAAGGACATTATTGATGCAGCAGTACTTCCTATTGGTATGCTATCCGAGGAAGCAGAAGAAGCACGCAATAAAGATTACAGAAACTATAGATTAATGTTTTCTAGAAAGTGCAATACTGCAAAAAAAAAAGTGAAGTGCAAACAAATACTGATGTTTTCCATCGTCTGCTTACATCATCTGATCCATATATAAGTAGTATAAGACGTCAGCCGCATAAAAATCTGTTAGAACTAGATGATGTAGTTAAAGAAATGATAGTTGAAGAATAAAATTTATAATTTATAATATAATTTTATAGTACAAATTTGACTTTTATTTGCAATGATTGGTTAATTAAAAAAAAAACGCTAAGCCATGGCCCCCTAATTTTTTTTGCAAATGTTCAGCTAACATATTAGTCTTTAGTTATTTATATAGATGTAAGTGCTGCTTGGCATCGATCACAAACTACAAAGGCTTAAATCTGTTTTTTTGAAAATCGTGAAAAATTAAATTTATCATATGGGCGTTGGGCGTGGCACTTAAAATTTTAATATAATTGAAAACTCAAATGCAACCACTGGTAGTAATTTTTATTAATATACATATGAAAATAAGGAAAATACAACGTCTTTTAGTTTTACGTCATATGGGAGGTAGGCGTGGTTGTGGGCGGATTTTAACAAAAATTTATTTTTCATCTAATTTGGCAATATGAGAGATGTGTGCCAAATTTCAAAGCCCTACCTCGATTCCTTCGATTTTTTGCAGCAGCTTGTATGAAGAAATCCCACTGTGGGCCGCTCCGTCGGATGTTGATGTGTGAATGAATGTAGGCAAGTAATGTAAGTTAGGATGTTGATGTGTCGATGAATAAAAACCCAAGCATACAACTTTTAATTCTGTCAAAGTGCTGCATTTCCATGTCTTACCTGTGGGCTTAACCGCGACCACACCCACTCCTACCTCAACAAGTTTCAGCTACATTTGCGCTGAAAAGCAGGCTAAAAGAAATGACTTTGTTGATGACGACGACAATGAACATGACGTCGTTTGTTACGAAAACCAATGCAGAGCAAGATTTAGTAGTGGCTAAAAAAAAACCTACGAAAGGTGAGAACAACGCAAATAGACAATGGAGCCTCTTTCTTTAATCACTGGCAACTATTTATCAAACTGATTACTCGCCATGTTTGCGAAGTTAGCAGCCAGAAACACTGTTCTTGATCGGCCAAGCAAAATACATATCAACAAGGCCGAAAGTGGAAGTAAAACAAATTAAAAGTTTTGTAGATAAGCTTGCAAAGAATGAGTTCAGCAGATTTTTTTTTTGCGTTTGCTGCAAGAAATCGATTTTGTTGCGGCAAAAGATGTTATTACTTGCAGTTTGACGCATTTGAGTCATATACTTACAAGCGATGAGAAGGGCAGATAAGACAATCCATTTAATCAAGCCGTTTATAAGGATTAACTTTGTTACTTGGTAAAACTCGGTTTTCGCAGACTTTAAAGTTTTCATATTTTTTTTTGCTCTTTTTCCAAAGTTTTCCTTGCAAATTTAATTTGCTGTTAAATGTAATTTCCTGGAAAATTAACGAACGTCTGTTAAAGATTATAACCTTAGACTGGAAGATACTTCAACCATAAAAATATTAATTTCCATTCATATGTAAAACGCGTGCCTTACCGCTTGTAAAATATTGTCAGTAATGACATTGTAATGACTAACTGTATGCGAAATGTGGCAGAATCTGGAAATAGTCGGTTCTGTGCTGTTTTCATTTATCACTGGGTTGTTTGAGTGCCACACACACAACACACTCACCCTCACACACACTCATCCACACAGATACCCACTCACGCAGTTGCACTTGATGAATTCGCTGTATTGCCAACTGTCAACAATGTCGGTGCAAATTGAAACAAACCGAAAAACTTTGCAACAACGCGCTTTCTACTGCTTTATTCACTGAAGTCGGCTCTTGACACTTACGTTAAACAACGAGTGAATTTGTTTGTCATGTGGGTGCATGGGTTTGGATAACTTTGTTTAGTTCTGTAATTTTTAATTAAAAAAACTTTAATTTAACTTTTTTCAATTAACGCATTCTAAAATTTTTCAGCTTTAAGAAATGAGTCCGAAATTGAGTTGAATTTTTTTAGCAAAACCAATTTTAGATTTTGCAAATTGTTAACGAGTAAACATTTTTCTGACAAATTTTGATATAATCAAAGTTTGATCCAGTCAAAAGTAAATTTTTTTCCTTTCAGCTAAAACATCCTGTTTTAGCCTTAGAAAATATTTAAGAAAAAAGAGTATGAGAGAATATCCACTAAAAACATCAAAATAAGATGTTAAAATTTTTTTTTTATTAAAGTGTATGAGGAAAAAATGAGAAACCATTGGTTGCATGTGACAGTCGTGTGATAAAAAAGAAGGAAAATTAAATTTGTATTTTCTCGATTTACTTTTAAATAACGCTTTAGAAGCACTTTTCACTATTTTAATAACTGGGAGCTGTCAAAATTTTGATCTTAAGATAGAAGTAAGCAATAATAAATACGTGACGTGACAGCATATAGAAGTGTTATAGTCTGGATCTATAGAATTGCAAGGACCTGCAAAAAGCGACAACGTTCTCAGATAAATGATATTTGGATAAAATGATTTGGATAACTGTTGATCATATTCAAAATTGTTTCATTGAAAAATTTTTTTCTAATTGCCATAATGTGATGCGTGATGGGACATTTTTCCAAAGGATTCATTAAAAGGATATAAAAACTAAATTTTAGGACAGGGATCGTTTTATTCAATAACGTCATAATCTTAAAACCGTAAAAATTGAGTAAATAACGCAGATTTGATAATGATCATAGCTGTGTGTAATCCTGGTAACAGTAATTCTTTTCTTAAAACAAAAACTATTTAAGTAAACAAGCTTTAACCCATTAACGGTAGCTCACATACGCTTTGTACGATTTTTTTAAAATTTCATGCTCTTTCTTATATTGATCACAGGAACTACCACATTAAATTTCAACTTTGTATCTTTCACCGTAGTCAAGATATAAGTTGGGTATAAAAATACGTAACCGTCTCACACAGGGGCCGCTTGTATGAGAGGCTTGGCCAAAATTGATTTTTTAAAAAATTGGATATTGAAAAAAATGTTGATGCAGTTGTAATAAGAAGGATATTTCTATGATAGTTCAGAAATTTTTTGCTTTTCTGATGACCCATTTAGAAGATACAGTGGTGGCAACTTACTCCTTTTTTGATATTTTAAGTCTATTTTTATGCAGCGCAAAAATCACGCCATTTCAAAAGTGTATATTTTTAGAAAGGAAAATGCTATTGTAAAAAGGGTGTGTTTTTCGTAAGAAGTACAGTTGTTTGGGTTTTAAGAGTACAAAATCAATAAAACTTTTAAATTTAAAAAAAATTTTTTAATCAACTTTTTTTTAATTTGCGTTAGCACATTGGTTACTTTTTATACGATAAGTTAAGCATGGTGTTTTTTCTTTAAGGAAATGCTTTCCGCTTTGCAATGTGTTTGCGCAAATTGAAAAGAAAGTGCTTTTAAAATAGTTATGTGTAAAAAAGCAAAATCGAGATTTTCAGATTATCATCTGTAAAACATGAAATAAAAACTTGAAAAATGCCTAAACATAAGTTTAAACTTAATTGAAATACTATTTATTTAAATCTATATAGAAATTTAAGAAAGAAGAATTCATTGTGATAATATTTGCATTTTAAACTGTAAAAACCCACATTTTGGCAAGCATTATATTTTATTAAAACAACACAATTTTCAATATATGTTTACAATATATTAATTTGAAGTTATTAATCTTATAAAAACCTTTTTATTTTAGGTTTTTATGAATTCATTTCACTTTGTGAGACTATTTTGAACTTATTGGTTATTTTTAGCCACTGCATAAGATTGCAAAAAAAATGATCGTAGATTTTCTGCATTCCTTTTTGTCTTCATTTTCTATTATTGTTGTCATTGTTGAAGTGAAACCAGTGATCATTTACAACAAACATTTGTTGAAAAACATATCATTGAATAATTACGTAGCATTATGTATATTTTTAAATAACTATTCGGGTTTTTTTGGTTAAGTGTGCTGAAATGAACGTGAATATAGAAAAAAAGGTATCATTATTTAAAACACTTTTTAAGTATTTATAACTCTTGTTTTGGAAAATTAAAAAAGTTTTTACTTCAAATAAATACAAGGAGATGTTGTTAAGTGTTTGTAAGAATTCTATTGTTAACGAATTGAGGCGATTGTGGTGCAGTTAAAATTGTGAGTTAGTAATTTTGGAACATGGGATCAAATCGTTTTTTTCTGTACTTTTGTTCAACGAATTTGTGTTATTTTGTTCTGTGTTCAAACTAAGAAATTGTTTGGTAAAAAATTGCATTGAATTACTTTTGGTTTTGTTTTTATACTGTTTTTATTTTTTAGGCTATCATGGCAACCTAACCACTACTGCTATAAAAAAGGGCGATGTGTGCAGCTTTGTTTTTGACATTAAAAATAAATATTTGGTTGAAAATCTTAAGGATTTAGAAGATCATCTTATTATTGCTAGTTCTTGTATCGATTCGTCATTAAATCAAATAAAAAGTGTTATGACAAACTTCGAGACATTTGCAAGCGCGTCGGAAGCTAATTTCATCTGGGGGGGGCAGTACAAATGGTGGTACAAAAAAAAGTTCACCAAAATTTCTTCAAAGAAACATGAATGTGAATAAACAAATTTTTTATTTTAGTTTAAAATACAAAAAAAAATTAAAAATAGATAAAAAATATTAAAATTTCATTATTTTTAAAAGTTCTTCCAATTTTAATATAAGAGATCATTCTTTAAAGGATCTTTCATATGGTAATATGAAAATATATGAAATAATGGTTGCTTTTATAAAGCAAGACTAGGTATATCTTTACATGGTTTAAATGCAATAAGGTACAAAAAGTTATATCAATTTAAACTATTCCAAAATGTTTCTTTCTGTCCTTCCGAGAAACAAACTCTTTCACCACCTCCATCGAATTCAATTCTTCGGTTTTATATTTGGGAATGTGTATAAGTGAGTCAACGCATGAGTGAGTCGTTTCTGTATCACAGTTCTTCGAAGATACGTCTTAAGTCGTCTTAGCGCACTAAAAAAACGCTCAGATGAAGCTGCTGATGCAGGCACAGCCAAAAGCAAAGCAATAAGTTTTTCAACTTCATTTAATAGTTTTTTTACAGTATCCGAATTTTTCGCAAATTGGGATACAATGCCACTACAATTTCAAGGTGTTTAGCCAGGCAATTGCTTCAGCAATTTCATCTGCAAAAAAGTCATCTGCATAAAGATCTAGTTTTGTTTTTAGATTTTGTTCAGAAGGCACTTTTCTGTTGAAGGCTTCGATTACAATATTTTCCAACGATTCCAGAGTGTCAAGATCTGTTTAAATGTACAATAAGATTTACAAAGTGCCAATTTACACTAGCTTCACTCAACCGACTCACCGAATGTTAAATCAAAGTGAGTCGGTTGAGTGAAGCTGGTGTAAACATGCAAAAATAAAAAAAAAGTAAAATATCAACCTGTTTGATCGAATCTAGCCGTTATCTCATTTGAGAGAAGATCTTAAATTTCGAAATAATCTTTTCGTAGCCGATCATATAATGGCAACTGTACTGAAGGAACCGGATTTGATGTTTCTTCAAAGCGTCGAGGTGGATTTTCATCAGCTAATTCACAGTAGGGGCTTTCGCATGGTCCAAAACATTGGACCAACATGGCAGATTGTACAACATGTAGTACCATGCGTAAGCTAAAATGATAGTCGAAATTTTTGGTTTTTTTCTGCCGATTGTACAATATTGTACAACTATGTAAAATTACTGCTCAATTGTTAGGGCATCTAAAAGTTGCTTAACTATTAGCCGGATGTGTTCTTGCTTGAGAGCTTGCAATTATGATGTTGCTTTACGAGTTGGATCGTTCGCACGCTCAATCAAATAGTCCCATTAGTTTTCCATCTAACTTATCGTACAACATGTCGTCCAATATGGAAAGCCCCTAAGAACATGTCAAATTTTTTCTTACCAGAGTTGCAAAATTAACAAGCATTAAGCTACATACTTAAGGGTGCTTTTAAACTGAAGTAGTAGAAGAAACTCTACATTTTGTTCTATCTTTTTGCAAACACAGAGAAAGAAAATGGCTATCCGCAAGCATGCTTATAAAGAAGAGAGAAAGAAGAGGAAAATATATAATACAAAAATATTATCGTTATAAGAAAAACTGATATTTTGAATAACTTTTGAAGTTTTCCTTATAAATTGTTTATCTAGCTAAAAAAGTGGGGGGGGGGGCAACTGCCCTCTTTCCCCCGCTTCCGACGCCAATGGACATTTGGAACGTTTTCTTGAAAATGAAAAAGGATGGCTTGAGAGATTTTTTGAAATTCAAATAAAACGTAAGGAAAGTTCTGGCAGACGTCAAAAGGAATTCGATGAATGTAATGAACGATCAAAGCACAGAAAAATATCTGAAGTAGAATTTAATTTATCTTAGGAAAGTTTTAATTTTTTGTAAAAATTTATATTTTTAGTTACGGTCTTTACATTCTGAGAAACAATTAAGTTATGCAGCTCAAATGAAAATGAGGTCATCAGGGAAGTTAGCCGAAGCTAGTATTATTAAGCAAGCTTCAGAATCTAGGTAATTTGCAAAAGAGTGTATAGTTAATAGGTCTTTTGCAAAACTAAGTGCTCTCGAAGCTCTATCACTGATGATGGATGCTCAGTTGACGTGTGTACAATACAATAAAATAAGAAATTACACCAAAGATGTTTTCCCATCGTACAAAAAAGTTCAGAAAGAAAAAAGAAATTGCTATCCCAATGGAACTAGTGTTACGAAAACAGAAGCAGTAGTACCTCTTCAATCTTTGCTGGATCACACAGCGTCACAGTTGTTAAAATCGCAGGATGACATCTTCAATAGTAATTTTTCATTTAAATTTGTTTTGTATTCGAAGTGGGGGTTTGATGGCAGTTCTAGTTATACACAGTACAAGCAAAGGTTTGTGTCTGAAGAGGCAGATGATAAATATATGTTTTTATCATGTTTATTTCCACTTCAATTAGCATGTGAAGAAAAAAACCCAAAAAACAAATTTTATGGCAGAACCCACGCCCTTCATCAACACGATTTTGTAGGCCAATAAAACTACAATATAAGAAAGAAACCGACGAACTTGTGAAGCAAGAAAAAGAATATATGGATCTTCAAATTTCAAAATTAATTCCAACTGAAGTTTCTCTAAATGGCAAGGATTATCAAGTCATCCGTAGACCTCTCTTTACTATGGTTGATGTAAAAATATGCAACTCCTTATCCATGACTAAATCAACCCTTAAACGTTATTTATGTGATGCTTCGAGTATGGATTTTAATAATATTGAGGAAATATTATTACGACCTACAAAAAAAAACAAGAGTATTTGTCATTTGGTATATCAGTAATGCATTCGTGAATTAGATTTTTTGAATGCGTATGCACATTTCATACAAATTACCAGTGAAAACATGGCGCATAAACAAACAAAACAAACAGATTGTAGATAATAATAAAAAAGCATTCAAAATGAGTTTTTAAGTAGAATTTCTCTAATTGTTGATAGACTCAAGCCTGGATTTAGGAACTCAAATGACGGAAATGTCGCTAGAAAGTTTTTTCAAAACCACGAGGTAAGTGCTGTTATAACTGGTGTTGAAGACGAACTTTTAAAAAAATATATATAATTCTACAAGCAATATCTTCTGGCCAAAAGATAAATGAAAGTAAATTCGAAGCATTTTGCATTGAAACAGCAAGACTTTATGTACAACTATACCCGTGGTATCCTATGACACCCACTCTGCATAAAACTCTCATACATGGAAGCGAGGTAATCCGACACGCATTGTTGCCGATAGGCCAACTTCGTGAAGAGTCCCCGGAGGCATGAAATAAAGATTTTAAAAATTTAAGGGAAAGAGCAGGAAAACAAGCAGAATGGATATTTTGAATCAGTTGCTCATTTCATCAGATCCATTGGTAACAAATACTCGATCATTGCCGATTTCAACAAACAAAAAGTCATTTTATCCAGAAGTTATAGATATGCTAGAAGTTGAGTTGCTGAGCACGGAAGCTTACTCTGATACTTCTGATGAATGAAATTTACTTATTGGGTTCAAATATGAATGCCTTTATGAATATAAATAATGAAATATATAGTAATTTAAATTCCACCAAATTTACTTTGGTTGTTGGAATAATAAATTTAACGACAAGTACTTATTTTCTTTGCTTAATTCCTAATAATTAAGGCTATTGAAATACGCTCATATATGGATATCGGTTGTATGGGAGGTTGCGTTTCGTACTGTCAAATCTTAACAAAACTTGTTTTAGTACTTGATATAATTAATTTAAAGGCAAATACTAATTTTCGTCGTTTTACTCTGAATAGTTTTTTAAATTTTTCAAAATATTATTATAGGTTGTATGCAAAGTGCCACGTCCCTTTGCTATATTTAAATTTAAATAAGTTTATAATGTTTAGAGGTCCCCAAATTATCCAAATACCAATTTTGGTGAAGATACATTAAGATTTGTAGTTTTGGCCAACCTTCCCGTACAAGCGGCCCCAGTGTCGTTAATTTTTTCTAAATGGGCACATATTCCTTCTGCAACGACAGCACAGTTTTATATCAGGAATTTTGTATCAATACCAGGTATAGTTGCCTAATTGGCTAAGAGAGCTTTTACATTTTTTCAAAATATAAACCTTTTTATAAATTATAATTTTTAAAGAAAAGAACCCAAGCACTATATATATTCAGATAATAATACAAGCTTTTCTGATGTTCTATGTTAATCACTTTTGACTTTGAAAATGTTTCTTGACACACTCCAAAAACAAAAAATTTTAAAAATTTCTTTCACACTCCAAAAACAATTTATACCTCTATGTTTTCTTAAAGCAACAAAATTAAACACTTAGCTGTTACCAATCCTGACATATGATTAATTCTGCAGAATCATTTTAATGGGTAAAAAATTACCTGGGTATTTAATGGGTTAATGCTGTTAATGGGTTAATATAGAAGTTGCAGTAACGATAAGAGGCGTCAGTGACGTGACGTGACATGTCAAGCTTTGATATTACAATTTTTTTTTTGAAAAATTCTGCTCAGTAAACAATATTTAAATTTTCATATGAAATCTCTTGGATTAAAAAACACTAAAAAAAATTAAGTTTTCGAGTAACGAACGTGATAGTGGAATATATACAGTGGCTCACAGCTTATTTTATGCAGTGCATACTTTAAAATTTAATGCTTTATAAAAACAAAACTAACAGGAATACAAAATAAATATGGTGTCATTTAAAAGAGCAAAAAGTCTAGTTAAGTAAAGGTTTTTCATTAATTTCAAATACATATATTTAGTTGTTTAAAAAATAAGACAACAGAAAATACTGCTTAATTTCATCTCACAGCATGCTGTCACTTCTCTCTGTTACGGTACTCTAATGCTGCGCTGTCTAACGGTACTTTCGTTAGCTATGCCTTCGTTCTGTTTCTATAATTGCTTTTTGTTAGCTAAAAAAATAGCAGCTCGCAGCGAAAAATGGCTGAAATAGTTAATATCAATTCCTCTACAGTGCAAAAAATCATCGAGCGCTTCGTCCATAAGAATCGATTGCACAATAAGAGCAAAGAAGCACCTAACAAAATTTTTAATGCAACCGACGAGCGGCATATTGTACGGAAGATAAAGGCTAACCCGAGACTCTCAGCGCCAAAAATGGCTTTTGAAGTTCAAACTGACCTGAGCAAACAGTGTAGTGCTGAAAGTATTTGACGTGTCTTGCGCAAAAAGAACTTTCATGGCCGAGTAACACGAAACAAGCCGTTTATTAGCCCCAAAAACATATTATGCAGACTCAACTACGACAAAGAACATATGCCCAAGGCCCCAGAGTACTGGACTTCAGTTATTTTTGCAGATAAATCGAAGATCAATTTATTCGGTTCAGATGGTATGTGCTATATGTGCCGAAAACCGAATACCGAGGTCAACAAAAAAAAAACTTAAAACAAACCGTGAAACATGGCGGTGGCAGCGTCATGGTTTGGGCCTGAATGTCAGCTGCTGGTACTGGGAAGTTGCCGTTTATTGAAACAACAGTTTACAAATTTAAGTACCTACAGATCCGGAAGAACAATTTGTTGCAGAGTGCGAAGGTCCTGGGTATAAAATTGAATTTCCGATTTTACCAGGATGACGATCAAAAGCACAAAGCGGGTATTGTGCAAACCAGGCTAATATACAAATGCCCACAATTGATGACGCCGCGACCTTAATGTTATTGAAAATGTGTGGTCTTTATTGGAAAATAACCAGGGTTCAGAAATTTTCACTCATGTAACAGAAATCTCCAACATAAATGTCAATAAACACTATTTGAAGCACACAACACACAATTTTATTTTCATTTCATTTTTGTGTGTAACGTAGTTATCGTGTTGTTGATCATCCAACATGAATTCTTCGTTTTAATATTTGCTTGTGCGTCACAAACTCAAACAATGATCGATCTCAACAATTCTCTGTGTTTCAGTTTTACACTTATGTTTGCGTCAAAATGTTCAATTCAGGCCTTTGTCAAACCCAAAACAAAGACAATTTTTCCAACATGAATAAGTGGTGTTTGCAAAATTGTCTTTGTTTGTGTCGGTCATTAAGATCGATCACTACCGTCGTGTGGCGTAAAAAACAAATGCTGTTCTGGTTGCTCTGCAGCGTATTGTACTGGTTTTTGGCCAAGTGTAGCAAATTTCGGCGTCAATTAGAAAATATTAAAATAATAACCTAATAATATGTCTTTTCAAGAGATTTAAACGTAATTTACCAGTGTTAAGGGGTCGCTGATTTCGAATCTAAAATCAGAATTTTAAAATTCAAGATGGTGGATAGGGTTGCCACCTTAATTTTTTGTAGTTTTATGAATTCGGGGCTGGCAAAAAAAAAATGGTACACCAAAAATGGGTCGCTGAATCCGAATCCGTTGTCAGAATTTCCAAATTATAAAATTTTGAAATAGTAGGGTTGCCATCTAATATTATGTCTTTTTAGGAGTTTTAAACGTCATTTATCAGTGTTAAGGGGTCGCTGATTTGGAATTTCGAAAATTTTATAATTTGAAAATTCTGACAACGGATTCGGATTGAGCGACCCATTTTTGGTGTACCATTTTTTTTTGCCAGCCCCGAATTCATAAAACTAAGAAAAATTAAGGTGGCAACCCTATCCACCATCTTGAATTTTAAAATTCTGACTTAAGATTCGAAATCAGCGACCCCTTAATACTGATAAATGACGTTTAAAACTCTTCAAAAGATATAATATTAGGTGGCAACCCTACTATTTCAAAATTTCATAATTAGAAAATTCTGACAACGGATTCGGATTCAGCGACCCATTTTTGGTGTACCATTTTTTTTGCCAGCCCCGAATTCATAAAACTACAAAAAATTAAGGTGGCAACCCTATCCACCATCTTGAATTTTAAAATTCTGATTTTAGATTCGAAATCAGCGACCCCTTAACACTGGTAAATTACGTTTAAATCTCTTGAAAAGACATATTATTAGGTTATTATTTTAATATTTTAAAATATTTTCTAATTGACGCCGAAATTTGCTACACTTGGCCAAAAATCAGTACAATACGCTGCACAGCAACCAGAACAGCATTTGTTTTTTACGCCACACGACGGTAGTGATCGATCTTAATGACCGACACAAACAAAGACAATTTTGCAAACACCACTTATTCATGTTGGAAAAATTGTCTTTGTTTTGGGTTTGACAAAGGCCTGAATTCTCCAACATGAACATTTTGACGCAAACATAAGTGTAAAACTGAAACACAGAGAATTGTTGAGATCGATCATTGTTTGAGTTTGTGACGCACAAGCAAATATTCAAACGAAGAATTCATGTTGGATGATCAACAACACGATAACTACGTTACGTTACACACAAAAATGAAATGAAAATAAAATTGTGTGTTGTGTGCTTCAAGCAAATGTTTGTGAGTGAAGGTGAAAATAACATCCGGAAACATCAAATTTCAAACAAAAACCTCCTGAAAGAGATATTGAAAACGAAGTAGGCGAATATTTCGCCAGCTATCCCTCAAAAACTGGTCGCATCAATTCCAAACCACCTCAGATCTGTTGTGGATAACAAGACTATCATACCAAAAAATAAAAATATCAGATATCATTAATCAATACGAAAAATTTATAAATAACAAGTGACTGCATAAAATAAGCTGTGATATGAAATTAAGCAGTATTTTCTTGTTTCTTAATTTTAAGCCAACTTAATATATATTTTTACAATAAATTAAGTTAAGTTAGTAAACTAAACATCTTGTTCTTTTAAATGATACTATATTATTTTTTCTATTCCTGTTAGTTTCGATGTTATAAAGCCCTAAAATTGAAAGTATGCACTGCATAAAATAAGCTGTGAGCCACTGTATGAGACAGGCGTGCAAGAACATGGCAGCCGTTGTGTGTTTGTGGTCACTAGAGTGGACCTTATTTGTATGGGGAAAATTTCCAAGCACTTCATGGAGCGTCCCAAGGGCTCAAACTGTGCTAATGGGTGAAAAAAAAATTCGTGTAAAATTTTAGTAAGATCGGATGCATATAAGCCCGTGCGCACACTGCTTAAAGTTTGCACAAGTGCATGAAAGAAAAAATATTTTTTCCTTTTTAATATTTTCATATGCTATTCCATTTGGAATAAGGAAACAGTTAAAATGTTTTTAGGTTTTTCCAAAAAATTTTCAGTTTAATAAGGGTAATCACCTCAAATTACTGGAATAACTCGGCGGACAAAATTTTTATTTTTGGATTTTCCCAGCATATTTGTATTATTTTCGACTAATAAAGGTGCGCTGATTTCAACACTATTATTAATTTCTTCTAGCATCACCAGTTTTTGAGTTAAGCATTGAACGATTTCACTGACGTTTATCTCAAAAACTGGTGATTAAACGGAATTGAACGATTTCACTGACGTTTATCTCAAAAACTGTTAATGCTAGTAAAAAGTAATAATAGTTTTGAAATTAGCGCACCAAGATTAGTCGAAAATAATACAAATATTAATGGGAAAATCCCAAAATAAAAATTTTGTTCCCCTGAGTTATTCAAGTAATTTGAGGCGAATACCCTTATTAAACTGAAAATTTTTTGGAAAAAACAAAAAAAATCTTAGCTGTTTCCTTATTCCAAATGGAATTCCAAAAAAATTTTTTTTCTTTCACCCACTTGTGCAAACCTTAAGCCGTGTGCCCGTTATTAAACTAAACTAATACCCTTATTAAACTGTAAATTTTGTGGAAAAAACAAAAATCTTAACTGTTTCCTTATTCCAAATGGAATTGCATATGAAAATATTAAAAAAGAAAAGAAATATTTTTTCTTTCATGCACTTGTGCAAACTTTAAGCCATGTGCGCACGGGTTTATATGCATTTGATCTTGCCAAAATTTTGCACGAATTTTTTTATCATTAATTACAACTGTTTGAGCCCTTGGGGTGGTCTATTTAAAATAAGGTCCACTCTAATGTATATATGTATATTTAAGTAGTAGACACTTTTACTTTTTTGCAAAAATTATATACTTCTTTGGTATTTTGTAGACTGTATTAAAACTTCTTATTGTCGACAATATATCGATGGTTAGTTAAGCGCACAAAAGTGATAAGTGCCCTTTTGACGAAAATGAGTTAACTGCATTTAACAAGCCATCAATTTAATATCCACCTCGTGTGAATTTGTTGTAAATTTATAACCAATGGATACTGGTTAATACGGAGTTAACAGTTTTATTTTGTACTGAAATGTATTGAAATTTTAAAACGGAATCGACGTTCCTGACTTATCACTTTTGTGCGCTTAGCCATCGATGTTGTCTTATTATTTTGTAGTTTTTTTTTCTATACATTTTTACACATACAGTTTTTGGAGAGAGATGAGGAAAATGAGAGCCATTCAGGCTGCAGTTTTTTATAAGAACTTAATATTTTGTTAGGTAAAGTATTTTTACTAAATTCCTTAATTTTTTCATTACTTACATTTTTGATGTTTTTACGTATTCATAAATTGAAAATATTTCTGCATTTTTTTTCTCTTTCCACAATTTTTCAAATTTTGATAGTTCCCAGTTTACTAAATTCCTTAATTTTTTCATTACTTACATTTTTGATGTTTTTACGTATTCATAAATTGAAAATATTTCTGCATTTTTTTTCTCTTTCCACAATTTTTCAAATTTTGATAGTTCCCCGTAAAATTCTGACTATCTGAAAAGATTCTAAAGGAAAAAATGTTTAAGATAGTTTGTTTTTACTATTTTCTTAACTATTAAATTTTTATTAGTAATATTTTTTTAAATATTTTTTAAAATGGTATATTTTTCCGAGTCACAGAACTCAAAAGGGAGTGGGGTGACATGCAAAAAAGGAAGTGGGCTGACTGATCGACTAAATGTTTGCCAGTAAATATTATTATTTTTAAACTTTTCCAATTTAACATCTGAAGTTGACTTTAAAACTGTCGACACCAGAGCTTACTGCTTGTTATCTCTTTTTTAACTTCTTTCAATAAATTATCATGTTTTTATTTTAGATTGTTTTTTTTTTCAAGTGACCTTTGTGCAAAACTCAAGGATGAGTAGACCCGTCAAGTTCAATTCATAACAGCTTTGAAATTGAATTTGTCACTTTTTATCGATTTTAATTGCCTTGGCGGAGCAGGTCACAAAACAGCTACTGCTGTTTTTGCTGCTGAGTGGCAAAAAGTGATCGCAAGAAAAAAAAAAGCAGAAAGCGTTTTTAAATCTTAAAAGGAACCTGTGCAAAATATTGCTCAAACGCATAAAGCCGGAAACGATTGAAATTGCTTCCGGTTAAGTGACAAAGTAGTAAAAAGCAAAGCTTTTACAGTTTGTTACAAGGAGAATGAAACAAAAATTCTTTAAAAATAAGGTTTTGATTTGTTGGGCATTTATGCAAAATATTGTTTTTAGAATTTTCTTTTCTATTTTTATCGAACATCTCGAAGTAAAAGATATAAAATTCTAGCGAAACATAATTCAATTGTTTTTCCTATTTTTTTAGATTTCGTAAAATTTGACTGGTTTAAGTGTTGAATTACATCCAGAAATTACACTTTGTTAGACCTTTAAATAGAGTTTGAATGTATGTCAGTGAAATTTTTGCTCCATTCTCACTGCAGATACTTCCATTGAATTGTTGAAATTACAATGCTTTTTCAACAACTACAACTGCATGGCATGAATAACTCAAACTCGCAATTGTGGAAAGACAAAGAAGTACTGGCAAATATGTTACTTTTAACTTGCGGCTTTTATTGTTGAGTTTATGTGTGCTCCATGCAAATTTACCCTCCAACTTGTTTTGCTGTGTTGATATACAACATATTATGCAAAAATACTCTGCATTTTATTAAGTAGAAAATGCATGGAATATGTTAAGAACGCAAAACAAAGCTTTGGTTTTCGCAAGTAAAACCAAGAAAAAGATGCAGTAAGAAACAACATATTTATTTTGACTGTCACAAGAAGGCGAAATTTTCCTTGCCGCGACAGCGCAAGAAAAATTAAAATCAAATTTATGTAGAAATATTAAAATAGGAAAAAAATTCGAATAAAATCATTGAAAATACATTTTACTTTAAGCATACAAAGTGTTGCGCAAAACAATAGCAACAAAATCAGTACGCTACTACTAAATCGTGTATCTTTTTAAATATTAGAGACACACAAAAATTATTATAGGAACCCAAGCCTATATTCATACATCATATTAAAAACAAATCATATTCAAAATTGGTTTTGTTTTTTTTTATTAAATTTAAAATTAATGTGACTACATTCAGTTTGTCTGAGAGCAAAACAACAGCAACATTATTAATATTTGGTGTAATATTCATTGTTTTTGATAACCGCTGCACATCTGAGCGGCATCGACTCTATTAAATTAGATACGTTGGTATTAGGTATATGGTCCCAATTAAGTTTCAGGGCTTCATACAGTGCAGTCTTATTGGAAAACCTTTGACCAGAAACTTTTACCTTCAAAATCCCAAAAAGATTTTCAATGTGATTCAAGTCATTGGGACTGTGCCGGCCAATCAAGGACTTGAACTCCATTGCCTCTAATGTAATCTTTGATGAGCTTTGAAGTGTGCTTCGGGTCGTTGTCGGGCTGAAACGTTCACTGAAGCGACATATTCCACTCTGAATGTGGTCGCATCATGCTTTCTAAAATGTCATTATATACAAATAGATCCATAGTTCCATCGATTTTTTTGAAATGGTTCAACTTCATTATAGGAAAAACAAGTCCAGACCATAATGCCACCACCTCCGTGCCTAAAATGTATTTTGCAGTTTCGGGCTTTAAGTCGTGTACCTTGGTGACGCCGTACCGTGCACATCCCATCTGAATTAATCAAGTTGAACTTTGATTCATCGCTAAAAAACGGTTTTCGATTTTTGAACGGTCCAATTTAGGTGCTCTTTTGCAAGACTGAGTCAATAAATTGCAAGTTTTTGTCACAATTTCAGACAGAATTGTTTAAATTGTAACACCTTAACTTGTTTTTTATGCTTAGCTGTAAGCAAAGGTTTATTTGCCGGTCTGTAACTTCTTAAATCGTTCTCAACGGCTCATCTTCGAATAGTGCTGTGGTGGATATTTAAATCAAGTGTCCGAAAAACCTCTTTGAATGTGGCAAATGCTTTTCGTTTGAACACACCACAAATGTTCCTGTCATCACGCAGCGATGTCTTCCCCGCGGCCGCCCTCTTTAATGTACCGTTGTTACGTTTTTTGTGATGGTATATTTCTTTATTAATCTGCAAACTACACGGTTAGAAATCTTGTACTAAAATTGAAACTTTTCTGTACTACATATAAGTCTACACCAGCTTTTGTTTCAAATCTAGTACTTACAAAATACTAAAAAATGGTTTTAATACAGCTTTGGTTTCAAATTTAGTACAAGCTTGGATTCAAATATTTTTAAAAAAAAATAACAAACAAGGCGAGATTCGATCACACGACATTGAGTTTGTAAACTCACTACTCTATCCACAGAGCTATTGGCTTATACATAAAAAGCGCGATAAACAAACATATGAACCGAGTCACCTTATATTGAGGCGCAGCATTGCCACGCCAACTTTTTACGGGTCTTAATCCAAATTTAGTATCCACATGCACTAGAATTTAGTATTATTTGTATTAAAAACAAAAAGTAATACAGAGTTGTACTTAAATTGAAACCAAAAAGCTAAAACTTAAACCAAAAAGCTAAAATTGATGCTGTTATATTTCTTTTGGTTTCAATTCTAGTACAGAAAATTTTTATATATGAGTTAGTGTTTGAAAAGTTTCAATTTGAAACTGCAAGGTTTAAAAACATGCAGTTATATTTTAGTGGGACTAAAATTTAGTCCAAGATTTCTAACCGTGTATTAACCGATTAATATCAAACTGTTTCACGTTAGATATTTGCAAATTTCCGCTTTTATATTCGGAAATAATTTTTCATTTAAGAGCTTCACAGTATTTAAAACGTGCCATTATAAATGGAACAGTCAACGTCACAACTAGCGCAAAAACAAAACTAAACTTAAATGTTTATGACTTACAAACAACACCTGCTTTACAATCGAAACTTTTACCGATTATTCTTGGAACTTCTGTTCTCTTTTTACATTTGTCAAGTTTTGTTGCTTTTGTTTTGCTCTCAGACAAATTAAATGTAGTCACATTAATTTTAAATTTAATAAAAAAAAAAAAACAAAACCAATTTTGAATCTGATTTGTTTTATATATGATGTATGAATATATGCTTTGATTTCTATAGTCATTTTTGTGTGTCCCCAATATTAAAAGAGATACTCGATTTCGTTGCAGCGCACCTATTTTGTTGCTATTGTTTTGCGCAACACTGTACATAGTAAACTTGTAAGTTCGGAGAAAAAATAATTTTTTATAGATGTTATGAATTTGTTCCTAAATATTATGAACTGCTACTTTTTTATAGAAACTAATAATGGGTGGTCTGAACAAAAACGGAGTGCCAGTGTTTTTTTTTATTTTTTTGAATTCACCCGGAGGTATGAAATCTTCCAAATATACGTATATCCGTGCTATACGCATGCACGATTTACATTCCAGATCCGGCCCGGATCAGCCGGGACAGACAGAATGCACCTACGTACTAAAAATATACCCCCTATTGGCAATTAGGTGTTACCACTTAGTACATTAATTGGCTTTTCAGCGGAATTTAAAAATTGAATATATATAAAACGCGTATTTAAGTATATTTGATTCTATATAAATAAGCAACATCGAATTAAGTAATAGTGATTATTAATTCAAGGTAGTGATTATTAATATCGAAATAACAATCCTGAGTTCAAAAACAATCCAAAACACTATACTCATTTTAACTGGTTTACGGCCATTGTCCAACCCAAGGACCTACGTGGAAATGAGATAAGTCTCATATCCGCCAAATCAAAATCCCAATTAGTTGGATATGCATTTGGGCCAACGCAGGCATAAACTTGTGTGGAAAAGAGATATACTCTGGCACACTAATCCGGGTGATAGTGTGAGTTCAGTCTAATTTCAAATCAGGAAACCACGTGAGCACGTAAATCCCAATTCGATTTAAAATTAAAATATTGAATAATTAAAAAGTAAGTTTTAAAAACGATTCATATTTGATGGTGCTTACTTTATAAAACATAATATCGAGACAAAAAAGAGAAACAGAACAATCTCAATTACCAATATTACATTGTTATAAAACTTCATTAGGTATAATAGGATGAAGTTAAATTGATTTAATTATTTAAATAAAATATAATTTTCCGTTTTAAGACGTCTACCGAATCAGAAAAATTAATCATGTTGAAGTTATTATTGAAATCACTGCACATACATCGTAAAGGTTCATAAAGAGCGCAATTAGAATTACACTGACTCAACTTAAAAAAACAGAAAATGTCTAGTTTCTCTCCTTGGGATGCTAAAATTTAGAGCTGAGATGAGATATTCCTAATGAATCCCGCCACGAAGTAATTTATTCAGAAACATGACATTGAGCATCATTCTTCTGTTTCTTAGGGAAGGTAGTAAAATAATTTTAAGGCGTATTTCATACGAAGCATAATATTGGGAATCCAACGTAAAGCAAAAAGTAAAAATTGTTTTTGAACGGATTCTATGGCGTCGATGTAGACATTACAGGGTTTTTCAATTGAAGTGTCCCACAACTTTAGCTCGCTGTATATCCCAAACAGTTTGACATACATGTGTGATATTTTATGAATTAATTTTTTGGCATGGCAATACTGTTACTGCAAAAGCACTTTCAAATATGTTCAATCAGTATGAAGCTATTTAACATGGAGCTAAGACGTAACGCCGTTATTGCACTTCGTTTAGCAAGAAAATCAAACAATGCTATTGCAACAGAGCTCAAGCATTTAAAAGTGAATAGAAAATTTGTTTATTGTACTATAAAGCGATACAGGGAGACCGGTAGTGTAAAAAAACGATATGGAGGTGGAAGACGTAAAACTGCAACTGCCCCAGAAATTGTGAGGAAGGTAAAAAAGTGCATTTCAAGAAATCCACGAAGAAGTATTCCGAAAATGGCTAAAGCAATGCACGTGTCATGCGCAATGTTGCATCGCATATTCAAAAATGAGCTTAAACTCAGCCATATAAAATAAAAATAAACAGGCCATTTCAGCCCTTGGAAGGACTTTGACCTAGCTTCTATTGATCAATTGTTTTGTGCGTGTTATTGAATGTTTGATCACAAATGACCGAGAACTGGACCTACCTGTTTTATGCCGACTAAGAACGGCTTATGTTCTCAAGAAGCTTTACATGGCAATTTTTACTCTCTGAGGTTTGCCATTGTCTGCAGAGAGGTGACGACCGAACAGAAAAATTAATTCAATCGAAAAACTTTCTGTCTGAGCTGGAATTGAACCAGGGCTATCGCGGTTCTTTAGCTTAGGAGTTACGCACTCTACCCACTAAGCTACGGCCGCCACTCAGCCATACAAATTTCAAAAGTTTCATGGGCTTAATGAAAAACAGAAAAAAGAAAGACTTTTGAGAGCCAAAGAGTTAAAACGATTGGCCGCGGCTAGCGAATTGCCAAACATCATCTTTTCTGATGAAAATTTTTTTACTGTTAAGCAGTTTGTGAACAGAACGACCAATTTTGGCCTAAAAACAAGTCTACAGAAAATTTTAATGTCAGATCGGCCACTAAAAACAAAGCCGCAGTTAGCGTAGATTTTCGTTCTCCATTGGTTTTCATTGAAAAATGAGTTAAAATTAACGCTGAAGTGTACCGTCGGGAAATTTTAGAAGCTGTCTTAAAACCATGGGCTGACAAAGCCTGCAAACATAACCTCAACACCTTTCAACAAGATTCGGCACCATCGCATAAGACCAACGTGAACCAAACTTGGTTGCGGGACAACGTTCCGCATTTTATCAACGCAAAACAATGGCCGCCGAATTCACCTGATTTAAATCCAATAGACTTCTCTGTGTGGGGTATATTAGAGAGTAAGGTCTCCACAAAAAAGTATGAAAGACCGCAGTCTCTTATGCGAGCGCTTACACTAAAATGGTATGAAATACACCAAGATCAGCAATGAGAAGCGTGCAACATTGAAAACTTTTAATATAAATTTGTTCCTTTGTTTATTTTCAAATAATACAATAAAATTAAATGTTGAAGACAAATTTTGAAAAATATTAATTTTACAGTGTTTTTCCTATGGGACACTACAATTGAAAAACCCTGTATATTGTGGGTTCCATATAACTGATGCATATTCAAGAATTGGCCTTATGAGAGAGGTAAATAATAATTTAGTAGTAAAGGGATCACTGAATTCTTTAGCCCATCTTTTAATGAAACCAAGGACTCCTCTTGCCTTATTTATCACCATATTAACGTGGAGATTGAAGCGAAGTTTTGAATCCATAATAACACCGAGATCAAGAAAACTGGAAACTATTTCTAAGTTAGTGTTATTTATAGTGTAATTTATGTTATTAGCAGATCTACGCGAGAATGTCATTTGCTTAAATTTTTTTAAGTTAAGATTTAATATATTAAAGCTACACCAGTCCACAAGTCTATTTAGATCAGATTGTAAAAGATGTCGTTCTTCGGGTGATTTGTAACAAAGAAAAAGTTTCACATCGTCAGCGTACATTAAGACGTTAAAGTGTTTTATTACCGAAGGAAGGTCATTAACCCATTAAGCACCACCCATTTGTTTTTCATTTTTTTTTTTTAAAATATGTTTTCTTAAAAAAATAAAAAAAATAAAAAAATAAAAAAAATAAGAAAAAATTTTTTTTTGCTATTTTAGTTTGTTTTCTATTGTAAAATAAACATTTTTTGGACTTTTCACTTTTACTTTTCATTGGCCATTAATGGGTTAACGAATAGTAAAAACAAAACCGGTCCAGGATGACTGCTCTGAGGAACGCCAGAAGTGACCGCAATATTTTTTGAAAGAGTATTCTTATATAAAATCTTTTGAGTACGTCTAAGTAAATACGAATTAATCCAATCTAATAATGTGACAGGAAATCCAATAAGGAAGTGTTTTTTCAAAAGAAGATTATGATTAACACTGTCGAAGGCTTTGCCAAAGTCCGTATAAATAACATCAGTCTGCAGTCCCAAAGTAAAACCATTTAAAACACTCGTAGTAGTAAAGTCTAAGAGGTTTGTAGTAGAAAACCTACCCTTCAGAAAACCATGTTGAGAGACAGAAATGGTGGAAGGAACGGAGTGGCTTAATTGATCAGTTATAATTTTTTCAAATACCTTAGGGATTGCACTTAATTTTGCAATACCTCGATAGTTAGACACATCTATCTTGGAGCCACATTTATGAAGGGGTATAATATAAAATCCTTCCATATAATAGGAAAATACCCACTACGCAAGGAAATATTAAAAATGTTTGCTAGCGGAGTACAGTATTTTAAAGGAGCACATTGCTTTAAAATACAGATCGGAGTTTCATTAGGGCCTGTTGTAAAAGAGGATTTTACTTGCCGAAGATAACACATAACAATATTTGGGTCTATTACAGGAGTTTCAAAAGAATCAACTGGCGGGAGAAAAGGATACACCGTGCTAGTATTAAATGCTACATCGGAATAAGTTGAGTTAAAGAAGTTTGTAAACATGTTAGAAATTACATTGTCACAAGATGATTCTTCCTGATTGAATTTCATAAGGGGTGGAAAGCTGGAGGCTTTACGTTTTGAGTTAACAAAACTATAGAAAAGTTTTGGATCATCTTTAAATTGAGATTTTATGTTAATTATATAAGCAGAATATCATTGTTTATTTTTTAGTTGATGTCTATAACGACAAGAAGAATAGGAAGCAAAGTCTAAACTAGAAACAGATATTTTATATTTTTAAAGAAACGATTTTTTAAATTTTTAAATCATTAAAAAACTCAAGATCATATTACTCAAGATTTTTGAGGGACCACTCAATTTGGGGTGAATAAAATCTACCATCGTTAAGTTTCTGCCCTGAACACATTCACGACTACACGACATTACGACTCGACATGAAGAAAGAGTCAATAACCTGGAAAATCATACAATTGTTTTATTAACTCATACACAAACCCTTATATTTGCGTTGTTGTCGCTCATCAAATTAGAAATAATGCCTTGAACACATTTACGACTACATGACATTACGACTCGGAATGAAGAAAGAGTCAACAATCTAAAAAAAATCATGCAATTGTTGTATCTACGAATACACAAACTCTTATATTTGCGCTGTTGTCACTTCTCAAATTAGAAATAATTCAATACCGATGACAGAACCATTGGCCGCATTCAGCGCAGACAACAGTTGACAACTGTTGTGTGAAAATTCGCTGAATGGTCGAATTTTGGGAGCGCTAACTAAAACTGATCAGGCAACGGACGCCATTTAATCGAGCAAACAAATTCTATGCTACATGAACACAACTGTTTGGTTAACTGTCAGATGCTGCTACTGACGCTGTGAAATTAATAAACACAGAAAGAGCGCAGCAAATTTAAGTGAGAAAATTTTGCAATTGAATTAAATTTACATAAAAATTATATATAATTAAATTGAATCTAACTTCTGACGTGTAGAGTAGCAACACAATCAGAGAAAAATATCGTGAACTAAGGTAACGCTACCATTACAGTTCACAACAGTTGTCTGCGCTGAATGCGGCCATTGTCATGCCGCTGCTACATTTTCACCAAATTCACCTCCAAAAGAAAAGCATGTAAAAATAATTTGACAGTTGTCGCCACGTCGTTGCCGTTGTGAATGTGTTCAGTGCATTAACGAAAATACTCCACTTCTACTTTTTGACATTTGAGAGGGCCATAGGCGTCCGTCCCCCTTCCATCCTAGACAATGAACATATTTTATATATCTTCATATTAAATAAAAAACCGTACGTTTAAATTAAAAAATTTTAAGATAACATCAAAAAACTTTCTAAATTGTAAGTTGCGCTTAAACTTAGAGCTTTAAGAACTTTGTTAATAAAAACGTCGGTTTTAGTTGTAGAAGTGTAAAGTTTTGCGAAAACTGGAATTTTGATAAGATGCATCATAATCAATCAAAAAGTCGATTTTAAATTTTTTTTAACTTATGATTTTTTGTTTTCATATGACGATATGTTCATTATATACATATTTCATATAGTATTTTCATATTCATTATAAATTCAAATAGTATGTTGTGCCCGTTGCTGTAAGGCCGTGTTCATATTACACGTTTTAGTCGCGATTGCTCACACGTTTTTTTTTTGCAAACGCTGCTGAAAAATACTGAATTTTGTATGTATTTAAATACATTTATTTATTTAATATTCAATATTTCTCAGCCAATTTTGTGAA
Source organism: Dichetophora obliterata (assembly GCA_963920525.1). Classification (NCBI taxonomy): domain Eukaryota; kingdom Metazoa; phylum Arthropoda; class Insecta; order Diptera; family Sciomyzidae; genus Dichetophora; species Dichetophora obliterata. The sequence continues at coordinate 35,267,668 of OY986438.1, forward strand.
AAAAAAATTGAGAGCGGTATCGAAATCGCGACAAAAAAGAGTAATATGAATACGGCCTAATAAGTTACGATACCATTTCATTAACTTTTGTTTCACAAAAGCTTTTCAATACGCATTCTTAAATTGAAAATTTTTTTCTATGAATTTTTTTCACAATTTTTTTCGTAGAATGGACGTAGCTTGGTACACATTTCAAATATTTTATTCGTATTCGTAAAAACTAAATTTATATTGTACTTAACATTTACGAACGATCGTAATACCTAGTCACGAAAAAAAACCTTCTGTTCAGCTAGGGTTTGAACCGCGGTTTGCAATCACACATCCCCTTGAAAATGAAATGAAACAAATTACGAAGTTATTCCTACGACAAATTGACGAATGTTAAGGAATGATATCCCTTATTAGTCAAAGATTATTCTTCGTAGCAACAGATAGCAAGGGGCATTAAGGTCAATGACGGATATAAACGTTGACGATATGCAAATTTATGTTTTAAAGTCATTGTAAACAAGCAGAAAACAAAGTAAATAAATTTAATAAAAAGATTAATGTTTTCCAAAAAATCGTCTTCTTTCTCTATCAAAAAATGATCCAACTTAGATTTTTTTTTTAATTTTTCCTAAAACTAATAAAATGACAAACAATCCTGCAGCATTTAAATTTAAGAAAGTTGCAGCGATCTAGTCGAGAGCAAAGCTTCTAATTCAAAAGAGAAAGAAAAAATTAGGAAATTTAATAAATAAATTTTGGATCAAGGAAAAAATCTTATCATATTAAGCAAATTATTTTTTATTAGAACTTGTTATAGTCGAAAGTTTTTTGTGACATAAACTTAAGTTTCTCGAAACTTAAAAAAAAACTCGATCTGAAACAACCATTTTATACTTCTAAAGATGCAGGTTATTTAGCGGCCTCCACCCAGTTAGAAAATTTTCTGGAAATCTTTTCGCGTCACGTGCTTATATTAAACCAGGATTACGAATCAAGCCTTGCAAGGAGATTCCGGACTATGTTAAGAAAATTTATGATACCCAAAACACATCTAATGTACATGTACCTCTTTATTTATTTATTCATACATTTTGAATTAAAAAAAAGAAACTTTTTAAATCAATCAGATATTAGGTATGTTTCTGTACTCAATTGTAGGAACTTGCAAGCTGCTAGAACTAATTCATGTTGGAAAAAGAAGTAAGTAGATTGGTGTCAATGCGGTGTAAGATCCGGTGAAAAATATCTCCCTTGGCATGTGGGAACATTTCAAGAATAGCGACAACTCAAATTTTTAATTTTTGCGAATGATATGGCCTTTGACCTCCTAAATCCGAGTCTGAAAATTTTAGTCCACTCGAAATTAGTTTAGGAGTTAAAGGCTTCCAAAGTTAAGAAATGGCCTAAAAATTAATTTTTTTGTTTCAGTTTTTCAACAAAAAAAAAATTTGTTTAATATTTGAAAATTTTTGTGTTCTAATTTTAAAAGTTGAAATCTTAGGGCTCGATAGAAATTAATGCGATTTCATTTAAGGATATAGGCGTCACATTGTTTAAATTATTAAACTATTAAAAATGTTTGCTTAAGCAAAAAAATTACTGAAATGTATTGCATGACAAAAAAATTAAATACATTTTTTAAATATTTCGGACATGATTCGAGAAAGATTTTTACACCATCTTTAAAATTATATTAGATTTTTTAATGTTTACAAGCGTGTGTCAACTGGTGTAGTGTGCATATCTTATTTACAAAATTAGTACCAATAATCGTAGTAAATAGCGTTATATAGGTTACATATTGATTATGTTCATTCTAGATTCAATTATGTCTTTGACCCTCCTAGAACAAATCCTGTGGACGCCCTTGGAGAGTGCTCTCAACTTTGGTGTGAATAAAGTTCGAATTTGAAATCTTTGTTTCTGTGAGTACTCAAGAAAAGTGGAGGGTGGTGACTACTTGCCTCCACGTGCTATTTCTTGTAAGAAAGTTATATTTGCGCACAAATATAAATTCAGAAATGCAATGTTTAATGAAAGTATTGATGAGGAATTTCCCGAAAATAATGTAGAAAACGAAAAGAAAATGTAGTTTAAATGATTTAATTGAAGTGATGTATGTAATTAATTAAGTCATCTTAGGAATATTTTCATCCTTTTAACTTTTTGAATTGCCCCACCACGAGTTTCTGTAGCATCATCGGATAGTAATGGCTAACCATTGCACGTTATCGAAATCAAATTGGTACAATGATTTAAAATTTTCGCCAGCTATGCCGAAGCTTCGAATATTATAAAAATTTATTTTGCGCGTTTTTATATTTACGAACATATAAAAATCATTTCCTATATTTACGATTTACTACCGTCCTGTTTGATTATTTCTAAAAAAAAACAAAAATTGACATTTCTCATTTCATTATTATTGAGTGGAAATTTGAGGAAATTTTTGTTAACACCGAATTGAGTATTCACTCTGGACGAATCACTCTTCTTAAGAAAATTCTCTCAGAGTGGTCACTCAGATTTTATTCACACGTCCTAATAATATAGATAAAAATTAACTCAATATGAGTTTGTTTTATATTATACTAATTCGTTTATATTATATGAGAGAAATTCAGAAATATTATTTACATATATTCTCTGTATTCACTTTAATCTAAATTTTTTTTTTAATGTTGCTATTGCATTTTGTTTTTTTTTTTTAATTTTTATCTTGAATCTTTTTTATGTATGATCAGAAAATATTTAACTTTTGAGTTTGTTGATTTTTGTGTTTATGAGTTAAATTTTTGTTGGTCTTTTATTTTGCAGTTTTCTGACTTTATTAGCGATTTTTGTTTTATTGTTTTTTATGAACTAATAACTAGAATTTTGGAAAAATTTCCTTTTTTATGTTGTTTATATTTATTTATAAGCTTTTATTTAAATTTTTTTTTATTGCAAACTAGAAGTTAGAACTTTTAATATGATTTTTTCCAACTTGGAATTAATTATTTTTTTCCTGAAAAATAGACTGTAGCATTGAAATATTATTTAAATCCTTAAAATTTTTTTACATACTTAGGGTATTCACAAGGTGCGCTATCATGTCATAATGTCATATTTTCCTAAGATTTTACACTAGCTTAAACATTTTATTGTTGCCTTCCTTTTATTGTTGTATATAAAAAAGTACTAATATATTACAACTCTGAAAGCTATGTTTATTGAAGTATCGTAATAAAACAGCTGTTTCTTATTTGCATTTATTTATCTTGATTTAGTTGTACAATTTTAGGAAAATATGATATGATAGCTTGTGAATACCCAAAATATTCTTATGCTACTAGATTTTTTCAGGAAAAAATCTAAAATATAAAAGAAGGCGAAGTTGGAAGAAATCATATTTTTAATTTTAACTTCCGGTTTGAATTCCGTTTTGAATATGAAAGAAATATAGTATTAAATTTTAGCTAACCCTTAATCGCGCATTAACGCCAATTTAAATTTTTTACTTAAAAATCTTTTAAACACTCGTAAAAATGAATAAAAATTTTGTTTTGAAATTAATAGGTACTTTATTTACAAAAATATTTGGTGCATATATGAAGATTTACATATTTTAGGGAATATAACATTGCTTTTAATATAATGATTCATTATTAATGCAGTAAACATTTTTTTTAATTATAAAAACTTTTTATTACAATTTTAGTCATTTCTAAATATATTAACAATATAGCAACAGACAAACTGCTGCCAAATGCAAAATCACGCTGTTGCAACTAAAACTAAAAAAAAATATGTGTTTATTAATTTACACTCTTATGGGAAAATTAGAGTTATTTGGAATGTTCATGAGTCATTTATAATAATTCCGGCTTAATTTTTCCTCTTGATTTTTCTAGACTTATTTCTAAATGTTGCAGATCTGCAACACAGCGCGTTATAGGGTTAATTTTTGGGAAAAACAATTCATGTTTGTTACTATTTTGTTATTTTTCATTCGATTTGACCAACTGCATTGATAGCTTTCGAAAAATTCGTTCCTCAAATTAGGACAATCTTTGAAGTCGCATACATTGGTAACTAGGCAAAAAAAAATAATGATGTACATTTATTCAAGTCCCATATAAGTCCGAATAACCCAATTATTAAAAAAATCTAGAGTCTGACCTTTTTGAAATGAAACTTCTCAGACGGCGATTTGTTGAGACTAAAATTTTTCGAGTCTCGTAACGAAACATTTTTGATTTCGTCATGATTCGAGCCTCGTCACAAAAAATTTTCCTGCCTCTGCAAATGCGATTTGGATATTCTTTGTGTGGGGCTGAAGGTTTTTTTTGTGATGTTTGTATTGGAATCCCAGAAGGAGAACATATAGCCACACCACCTTTTACCGCCCACAAATCAAAAAAATGCTATATTTCGGACGATTTTGTTCGTACTAAACTAAAATTTGGTAATTTAGTTTGTATGGTGAGCAACTGTACTAAAAATTCGTCTCCACGCCCTTTTTTCCGCCCACAAGTCAGTAAAAATTCTATATTTCAGGTAGTTTTGGTCGTATAAGACTCAAATTTGTTAATTTAGTTTGTGTGGTTACTTTCGAAAACTGCACAAAAAATGGGCGTGTTAACTTCATAGCCACGTCCACTTTTCGACAAATCAATAAAATTTACTAAAGGGCCCATTGTGCTGAAATTTTGGCAATCGATTTGCATCGAGTACGAGATAGTTTTGGAAAATTGCCACACCCCCTTTAACCGCCCACAAATCAATAAAAATTCTATATTACGGACAGTTTTGATCGTATTAGACTAAAATTTTGGTAATTTAATTGACACACGGAGAAAATTAATTTGCATGAATCAAGAAAAAATATTTTGCTTAAAAGCATATCAGCAAAACTTTGCTCAATCATAATCTGATTTTAGAAAAAGATTGCCTTAATTACAATCACTCCTCGTGCTTTTAGGAAAAAGCAAAATTGTGTTTAAATTCAAACAAAATTTTGCTAAGTTATTATAAGCTGAAAAGCAAATTTTTCTTAATTCAAGCAAGTATTTGCTTAGTTATAATAAATTGGAATAGCAAATTTCTACTTAATTCAAGCAAATATTTGCTTAGTTATTATAAACTCAAATAGCAAATTTTTACTCAATCCAAGCAAATTTCTTCTAAACACACGAGCACACGGTTATTCTTAATGAAGAAAATTAGGCGACGATTCGTTGTGAACAACTGTGATGGTCGAATGGATAAGCTCATGCACTTACACTTACGCGGCCGCGGTTCAAATCTCCAGATGGTGGTAATTTTTCAATTTAATTTAATGTTAATAATTATTTCACTTAAAAAATATGCTAGATTTCAGCAAAAACTAATCAAAATGTGCAATTTCAATTTATAATAACTAAGCAAATACTTGCTTGAATTAAGTAAAAATATGCTTATGCAGTTTATAATAACTAAGCAAAATTTTGATTAAATTCAAGCAAATATTTGCTTAGTTATTATAAATTGAAATAGCAAATTTTAATTATTTTTTGCTGAAATTTAGCATAATTTTGAAGTGGCTGAGAATCAAGCGCAAGTTTTGCTTAACCACAATACAAATTGAGCAAACAGTTTTCTCCGTGTATGCTTACTTTCGGACACTGTACTAAAAATGAGCGTGGTCACCTAATAGTTACGCCCACTTTTCAAAGGATAAGAGTGGAGTGAAGCAAAGTGCGCCAGGTATATCCTAAAATTGTGGCAGTCGATTTGTTTCTAGTACAAAATGGTTAAGGAAAAAAGGTGTTGCCGCAACTCTTTTACCGCCCACAAATTCATAAAAATGCTTTATTAGAAAAAATGGTCGTATTAGAATAAAATTTAGCAATTTATTTTAAGATTTTTTTGTGTTGTATTTGAAGTCCTAGATGGGTGGCAGGTGTATTTAGAAGATAAGAAATTTCACATCTGTACTGTATACACGCTATACTGTGATTTTTTTTTCTATGTCCACTTTACGGACTACTTTACATTAATGTTAAAAGGTTTACATTCTTTCTTTACTTTACAAATGTAAAATTAACTAACCGCGTAAAACTCATTTTTTATGCTTTATCAATCTCATGAATTGATAATAAGTTTCATTATAAAATTTTGTATAGGCTTATATCAAATATAAGGGTCAAGTTCGAAGGCGAACCGAATAGGATGAAGACCATGATAACCTCCCATACAAAAAGACTTTATCAAAACGGTAAGGACTGATTCAACTCCATAAAAAGGAATGAAATTAATTAAAATATTGTAATTATGTAAGTTTTGATTTCATTCATTCAATTTCTTGAAATCGAATAAAAACCACGCATACCTCCAATACAAAGTCACTTTTTCAATCGTTACAGTCCCTCTAAACTCCACAAAAATAAGTGTAATGACTTGAAATTTTGCACATACAATTTGTTTTGTTATAAAAACTCGAACTTAGAAATTTCGTTAAATCAAATCAAAACCACGCCTAACTTCCATACAACGTGTCAACATAACAACGGTTCAATTTCTTAATATTTCACAAAAATTATTTTAATGACTTGAAATTCTGCGCTAAGGCTTCGGTTTCCAATTTGCACTTCGAGTATGAAGCTCGGCAAAATCATATACGGCCCACTTTCCAAACTAAGTGACTTTATCAACACGGTAAATTTTCTTAATATTGCACAAAAATTAATGTAGTGACTTGAAATTTAACACAGAAGCTAAGCACTGAAGTTTCAGTATCCAATTTGCATTTCGAGTAGGAAATCTGTCAAAATCTAATATGGCCCATCTCCCCTGCCCTCGAACTATATAAAACTGAATGCCATGTCCCGGGGAGCAAATCTGAGTTTAGCTAAAATATATATACTAGGGAAGTCAATCCGGGATCCAGGGATGCGGGACGATTTAAATCACTTTAAGTCCCGGGATTGTCATTCCTGGATCTCGGGATTTAAAAAAAAATTTAAATATAAAATTTCTATTACAAATATTCATAAAATGCAAACATTTTAGTTTAAGTTGATCTGAATATAGAATTAGAAAGAAATCTTATTGAGGCTGAAAAAGATTGTTTTAGAAGCGGGTTATATTTGTTATAATATTCGAAAAAAACTCTCTTATGAAAAATAAGACGCGTTGATCAGCTCAATGTATTACTTTAAAAATAATGAAAACAAAAAATTCAATATGAAAAGTCTTTTCCAACCTTAATTTGCCTTAAACTCAAAAAACATGAAGACAAAAAAAAAAGGGTAACATTTATATAGTAAAACCTTAAAATGTTCTTTTTTATATTTTTTGTTCTTTAACCCTTTCAATGGCTAGGCTAAACTAAGAACAAAATATTTTTTTGAGGTAATATTCCTATCATTAAGGTCCTGAAGATGCAAGAAACATACCTTTAATTTAAACCTGTGCTTATTACATTTTACAAGCTTGTACAAAGAAAAAAATTGGTTTGCCTATACGGCACAAAGTCTTTTTTTAATCCCTTAAAGGTTTCTCAACCCTTTAGATATTTGTTTTTTAAACCTTCTTAATATTCTTATCCTTAAAGCCATAAAAAGATAAAATATAAATTTGATCTTTGTCCGGTTGATTTTTTCTTACAAAATTTTTTTTGCTTTTCTTCGCCACAAAATTCAAAATCCAACTGACTTGAATATCATATATATCTCATATATTATTATCATTATTATTATTATTTTTATCATGTTGGTTCATCTTTTTTTCATAGAACCAAACGATTTGAATAAAAAAAAGCTTTGCAAAATAAATACATATAACAATAACTTTCTAACGTGTCGAATATATTGGGCAAATCCACTGAAAGGGTTAAATTAATACAATGTGCTTGTCATTAATATTATTTAAGTTCTTTGTTTTTTAACAATAAGGGTATTCACAATTGTGTGGTATAGTAGTATTGTTTTTTTTTTGCCATAGTTGAAAATCACAATTATGAACACCCTTTAAAATAGAATTTGTGGTTAGGAAACTCCCCCTATAGCTTTTTGTTACTATGCAAATAAATTAACTATCCAAATTGATATATTTTAAAATATATATAGCATAAAAAAGTTTAGCTTGCATTTTGAGCTTCTTCAATTTTTGCAATTAGAAAATAACTGGCAACTGATCAGTTGTTTACGGAACTTTAGAAACCACGTCCGTTAAGCTTATGTGACCTTCTCCGAGAAAAGGGACCTAGTGTGTGAAAACGAAGTTTTGATAAAAACGCATTTAAAGTTTCATACGTCACCACATAGGCGTAACGTCACCAAAGTCGGCACCCAATCATAACTAGCCATACCAAATCGAATTCACAGCGATAATAATACATTACCACTGTGAACACACCTTCAGTTGGGAGATGCGATTTGGTATGGTTAGTTATGATTGGGTGCCGACTTTGGTGACGTCATGCCTATGTGGTGACGTATTTTTTCGCTTTTAGTGTGAGAATACCTTTGCTACTGTTGCTGCTCTGTTTGTTATGATCTCGATACTTGATTCTTAATTTTTCCCAAGTTTTTTTGTACGTTTTTATGGGGTAAATAAATTTTTATCAGAAATCTAACTCATTTCATCTTGTTCTACACCCTTTTAGGTACCAGAATCCACTCTTAAGTACAAACCCGTTTTTTGACACACTAGGTCTCGTGCCCTTTTTCGGAGAAGGTCACATATTATTGGACTATTTAAGATTACCACACTTGGTTTTTAGAAATTTCATGAACAACAATAAAAAATATAAAAAACGCTCGGTAAAGTGTGGTATCAATACCACGGGGTTTTTAAATTACACTGAAAACAACGCAATTGTGAATACCCTTAATGTGTTTTGTTTCAAGTAATAAATAAAAAAAAAATTGTATTAAAATCGTTTTGAATCATTTACTTCTTAAAATTTTCAATCCCGAACTAATCCCGGGATCGAGAAGAGCTTCCGGGATTGAAGTCCCTAATGTATACGTATAAAGGTTATATATATGGCTTTGTATATGACTATGAGGTGTTGTTAGTTTTTTGAGAAAAAACTTAATAATACTAAAATTTGTATTTCCTAGTATTAATTCATTCAAGTAGATTTAAGATTATGTTATTTTCCTCAGGCAACTGGTTTTTCAATGACGAACTCTCGGAATCTTCGGTATAACGAATCCTAGACTTAGTAATTAGCTCAAACTGGTTTAAATAGAAAAAGGAAAGTAAGCCCTTGGTATCACAATGGCAAGCGCGTCGGAAGCGAATTTCATCTGGGGGGAAGTACAAATGGGGGGACAGTACAAATGGTGGTGCAAAAAAAGTTCACCAAAATTTCTTCACATGAAACATGAAGAAGAGAGAAAGAAGAGGAAAATATATAATACAAAAATATTATCGTTGTAAAAAAACTGATATTTTGAATAACTTTTCCTTTTAAATCGTTTATCTAGCTAAAAAAGTGGGGGGCAGTTGCCCTGCTACCGACGCCAATGCACAATGGGCCTCATTGGCGTAAATATGCCTCGGTTGAGGCAGCCACAGTAACCTAAACTAGCCTGACCTAACCTAACATATTTTCCTCAGGAACTTTTATTTAAAGAAAGTATTTAAAAAAAATCACTCAAATAGCAATAATTTTTCTTACTTCATGCAAACTTTATTGTACTTAAATGTATTTCGGAATGCTTTGCAATAAGTTCTACTGGGACGATTTATATCGTTAAGGAGTGGGCAATAACAATAGCTAATGATGACGCTGGTTGGAGAAATATTGTAAACACTTCCGGCAATTCGTCGAATGAATGCCACATTCAAATAATTTAAGCTTACGATGCATTGCTGCGGAATCGCAGCCAAGAAAATTCAGCTTTTGTCTACGCAAGCAACATATGTGCTTGTACAAAGAAGGGTATTTGAGTGTGGGTGTATGAGTGCTTGTTGGTGTGTAAGTTTGTGTTTGTGTGTGCCTCTGAGTGCCAACAGCCATAAGCTTATTTGCATAATGCTCTGCGCTTCCATTTGGCTCTACATAAACCTTCCCTTATTTCCTTCCGTCGTCGTTTCAATGGCGTTGTCCACCAACTTAGTGATGATGAAGTGATAAAGGAAATGCATACCAGAAGCTTCAGTTGCTAGTGAGAAAAATAAGTATCATCTATAATTTAGATTTCCTTATAAAATAGCTGTGCAAATGATACACTGTGTATTTTGCTGCAGGATAATAAAAGTCAAGATTTATGTTGGCAGTCAACCAATAAAATGACGACCTGGCCATAATGCAGTCAGAGTGTAGTGTAGAACAAGCAGCAAAAGCTTAAAAGAAGATAATAAAAAAACAGAGTTTTACGGATGGCAAATTTTAAAAAAAAATATGAAATAAACTAATTCTTTGGAGCGTAAAACTAAGTTAATTCTGATGAATCATGGCACTGTTTTAAGAAGTGATAATAAAAAGTGGACAGTTCTGTGAGCAAAAATTAATTAAACAACACTAATAAAATTTTTGGCTCAAGTATTGCGGTCGAAATTAAATTTATTCCACGTATTTTTAATATAGCTGCATGTTTGTCAGTGGTTTTTATTTTGTCTGTGTGATTATGTGCCTGAGCGCATCAACTAAGTACATGACAGATCTGTGTCGACAGACAGCAAACAACGTGATGGACAGCGACGGACATGCATGTGCTAAAGGAAGCGACTGCATTAAGTTGAGCACAGATGATGATGGAATGGAAATGTCATTGTAACGTAAGCAGCGAGTAGCGTAAAACACAAACAAACAAAAACCATCACCATGAACAAGCATCAAAAAAATACCCAGTGAAGCGAAGGTTTTTGTTTTGGTAGGTTGATAGGGTTCGTTTTCGACACTCGCAAATGTATAACTTCTAAGTCCAGTGTCGAGATTAAGCGGGATTTCGCAATCTTTGAATAAGATTCTTTTTTGATTAAGAAATGAATAAATATTATATGAATGTCGCAATTTACTTTTAAATAATTGTATTTAGATAAAATTCATAAATTTTTGTTTTCCCAAAATCTTATTTTCTTGACACCACACAAAAAAAAACCTCCAAAATATCAAGCCGAAATATTCGCAAAACTCTCACCTTTTGCGAAACTTTCACTTGTTGTTCAGTGGGAAGCAATAGTTTTTGCCAATGCTGCCAAATATTTCCATGCATGGTTGGGAAAATAGAAAAGAATGCTCGAGTGACTTTTTAAATATCAGCCAGAAAGAGTAGCATAACAAATAGTAGGTGTTGGTAAAAAAAAACTGACCGCAATTAAAACAGTGCTATTTTCAGGATCTATCTTAGTACATTCGGTGGCTGCATTTTTATCAGCTCTTTTACTATTTTTAGTGCTACTTTTATGAGTTCAAAAACAACTGCACTCACGTGTCATGTGCTCAACACGAGCATAAAATTTTTAAAATAAGTACGAAAGTCTATAGCTATGTTCCAATTTTTATAGATACATTTTGCTTTAATAGTTTTTACAGTCAGATTTAATAATTTTCTTTTTATAGGTGGCGTGTGCTTTTAATGCATATCTTGCAACACTTTTTCAATGTTCCCAAAACAAGCGAAAACAAAAAAATATCTGCCTCTTCACAAAGCAGCCAAAAGAAGTTGTGCTTAAAATTCACGACTTAATAATAGTAGGTTTTCTCCTCACTACTATGGTAATTTTTTTTTAATTGCCTATAAAAATATTTTAGAACAGAAAATTTAATAGAGCTTAAGAACGAACATTGCCAAAGCGTCTTTATTTATTTTCTTAACGTCAAAAGCAGCAATTTAGCGCTCGAAGTTAACGCTTGAAAGTGTGTAATTAAAATACTGCTAATAAATTCGTTGCATAGTTTTAGGAGAACAAACCTCTCTATTAACTTCCCTCTTCAATTTGCACTCAATTACGTATTTTGTTGTTTGTGTTTTCTTTGGAACTGCACTCAAAAGAAATGCTTAGCACAAACTTAGTTTAAGCAAAAAGGCTGTGTATAAAATTAATAAAATTTACTTGTTTAACATTTTTGGAATTCTATTCAAATCTGAACTTCTGTTTAATGTTTGCTGATGTTTGAAAATAATGAAATTATAAGAAAACCTAACCTTGTAGTATTCAAATGGAAAGACACAGAGCTGTTGCCATCAAACTTTAAAATAAAATAAGACTAATTTTATTAGTGGTTATTAGGTATTTTTATAATTAGACACTAGGGGGCGTCCATTAATTACGTGAGGCATTTTGGGGTGGTGGGGGGGTTAAGCGGAATCTCACTTACTCTCACGTGGGGGAGAAGGGGGTTCTCGCAAAAAAATACGTAATTTTTCATCAGCAAGAAACAGTTCAGAATTATGAGATAACTGGTTAAATTGAGTAAAACGTGTTTCTCTACTAAAATATGACTAAATTTTACACCATAATATTTTTCGCGGTTATGCGAGTGCAGCAAAATAGCATAGTAGCTCGTCGATTATTTTACCACCGGCTAGCTGAACGCGATATTTGACGAGCGCTGCGACTTGTAACAGTGAAGCATGGACAAGTCTCTACTTGTTGTGTTTACGTCCGTAAATGTTTAGTTCAGTGGTCGGCACACATGAAGCACATCTCAGTAAGTACATTCATGCATACAGCATTGATGATGTACGCATACGTTTGATGTTTTGTATGCATGCCAGCATAAATGCAAGCTCATTTCCATTTTACATGGCGATGTCAAACAAGAGCATGTGTACTGTGTACCCGCACAATTAATATTGCTGTATGCATGGGAATTCGTAGTACTCTATGCATTCATTGTCATTAATACTGCATGCATACATTACCATTAATACTATATGCATACATTTGCATTAATATTTTATGAAAAAAATTGATACTGTCATCAATTAATCATCTTATTTATTTCAGTTTTTAAAGTTGTTACTTTCTGTTATATTAATTTATATTTTGTTAATAAATTGTGTACAACTGGACTCCTTAAAGTTTAAACGCACAATGGAAGTTCATATTTTTTAAGCAAGACTATTATGCATGCAAGGTTCATGCCTTAGTGCTTATACAGCATGCATATTTTAGTATGCACGCTACTGTGTACAAACAACACGCGTACTCAGCGAATTTGGATAATTGTTGGTTTTTTTAATGGCCATACATGCCTTGTCCATGCCTGTATACAGTATGCTGGTTTCCTGTATGCATGCTACTCTGGACATACTGGGTAAGTCGCCTCACGAAAAAAGTTGTTCGGCACAAATGCTCAATACAAGCCTTGGCTTATGTTATAATGATTCCCCAAATATTTCGACTCTAGCGATAGCCATCCGTGAGCTGGAATGATTTGAAATAACCTCTAAAAATCGAGTTATTTTGTAACCATATTGGCTTGTGTAATTGTTGTAAAAAATAAATTGTCAGAAATTATAGCCGGAAAAAGGTCTTCCAATCTGCATAAAAAAATTAAAATGTTTGCTTTCGGATTAAAAACAATGCTTTTTTCATGCATTTTTTTCAAATTTATTTTCACTGTAATTAATTTTAATTATTCTAATGTGATTCTTCCTTTCAAGATATCGTTGGAAAGGTTTTGAGTGCTCGCATTGATTCCTAGTCAGAATTGCTTAATTTGATTTATATTAAAAGTAAAATATTAATTATAATATAAACACCTACTGAAAAAATATCGTAAGAAATTAAAAAAAAAATATAAAAGTAATGAAGTTATTTGAATTTTGAAAGTTTTTGTATGGAAATAAAATAAAAAATATCAAAAATATGCATGAAAAATACCTTTATCTCTAATCTGATTGCAAGCATTTAAAATTTTTTGATGATGATTGAAAGATCTTTTTCCGGCCTGAGAATTAAATTTTTTGCAACTATTACACCAGCCAATATGGTTACAAAATAACTCGGTTTTTAGAGGTTATTTCAAACCATTCCAGTCACGGATGGCTATCGCTAGAGTCGAAGTATTTGGGGAATCACTATAACATAAACCAAAGATTGTATTGAGCATTTGTGTCGAACAACATTTTTTTTTCTAATACTGGGCACCTTAATACTGGGACCACCTTCACACCCTATCACGCAGATTGATGGGCATCTGACTATCCCAGATCCTGGTGAGCATGACGGAAAGCTATTTGCTCCCTTTTTGATTCGCCACTACTTAACGATGCAACCTTTACATGAATTCATGGACTTGCCCTATGACCTCTATTGCCCCAGTGTGGTGATCTAGAAAAAAGATGCTGCAATACATGCGGTATTAACTTTTCATCCATCACAAGAGCTGCAGAGCAGCGGCGCGCAGTCCACCGTGCACCAGCGCTCAAAGTGGGACCTTCACGGATTATCACACGTCGAGCTAATGAGCTTCTGTGTGCAAACGGTGGCTAAAAGGAGCAGATGGTTTTATTGAAAACCACATGGACATGCTGGATCCAGTAGTCACTCTCGAGACCGCACATGAGTCCCCATGGACTGAATTAGAATGAATATTCCTTCACCAATTTTAGAAGTTCTCATTTTAAATGACTTACTTTTACTCAATAAGTATTTTATAGTTCGATTTTTTTCTTTGCCTTTAAAATGCCACGATCTCAGTAGTCTTAAATTATAGTCTCAAATAGTCGTAAATAAAAATAATGAAATAAATTAAGAGTTTTTTTAATAAATCCAACACAATTAAGCACTGATTAACATATTTACACTGAAAACACGCATTTTGAACAATCTCACGTGTGATGAGAAGGGGGTTGGGAGTCGAGCTAAATCTCACGATATCTCACTAGGGGAGAGTAAAAAAATCGCAAAAATCACCTCACGTAATTAATAGACGCCCCCTAAAATTTAAAATTATTTGTACCTATATATAAAAATTCTTGTAAAATTGATAGTCATCATGTATAATATTATTTAGTTAACTATCTTATTACACAAAATATTTATTTTTAAAAAATTCTCACACTGATTGTACTACAGTTACAATAGAAGTTAGAAGCTTGCATTCTACGCAATATCGTTGTAGTGTCTTAACTTTTTTAAAATTCAACACAAAATGTATTCAAAAGGTTTTGTTATCCTTCTCTCGTATTCATAATAAATCCAATTAAATAAAAAATATTTTAAGCCTTCGCTTGAATTAAGATTTTTTTCGGCAGGTAAGTCTGCTGGTGAGTCCCCGGAAAAAGTACTATTTTCAAGTAATATTTTTTAATATTTAGGCATGCTTTAAGTTTCAAAAATGTCGGAATATAAATTCCAATTTACTGATTTTAAAAAAAATTTAGTTATTATTTAAAAAATGTATGAAAGCTATGGTTTTGTGTTGCAAAACTGAATTTTTGATTGTAGTATTCTTGGCATGCAATTAAAATAAAAATATTACTGATTATAAAAAAATTATTTAAATTTGAACAATTTACTATTGGAATAAAACTAAATCAAAACACAAACTTCAAAAGAATATAACTATTTTGCTCGGCTTAAATAGGTAAATAGGTCAATATCAAAATCAATGGAAGAGTGTCTTCTTTGTACTGATGCAAGGGTCTATTGCCCAAAATTGCCCATTTGAAAATTAGAAACCGTTTTGTGTTTCAACCTACATAATTTTTTACAACACTATGAACACCACCTCTAAATTTAAAAAAATCATGCTTTATATTGAATATTTTGTTAATATGGGCAGTTCTATTACCAATACAGCTCCTTAAATAAAATTAGTAAAGTGCTCAGTTAACGTTCGAAACTCTTGTTAAAGTGCTTTGTGGAATGTATATCTTAAAAGGTTTAAAATATATCTTAACAACCCCTTACATAAAAAAATAAAAAGTTTCAAGATTAAGCATTTTAAAAAACAGTATTTTTGATTTTTTGAAAAACAAATCGAATCCTTAATCTTTTCTCAAATCAGCACAAACAAAAATTCTATTAAATCTTAACTGGTTTCAAAGTAACATAAGTTTTTCTAAAAATACCCTCTCTTTGAACAGTGTGTGGCGTATTGAATTTTTAGGGTTAAAACAAAAAAAAAAACATGAAAGGGGGACAGGGACAGTAATAAATGCCCCCTTATGCCGAAATGGCTTTATTTATATTCAAATAAAAGTACCTCTACGTTTTTAGATATAATTTCGAAGGTACTAAGGTGAAAAGGATATATGGATGCCTTTTGGGAAAGAATATTTCACACGTTAAGATTAGTGGAATATTTTTTCATTCCTGATTACACTCAAAGTAGGCTTGTAGATACTACCATAGGTTTAAGTAACACTTCACGAATGATTTCATAAAGATATCACGATATAAATTCTTCGTATATTTTACGAATATTCGTAGACTGCAAGAATATTTTCCAATATTCACCAATATCATTCGTAGCCATTTTACAAATAAATTTTTTGAGTGTAAGCAAAAAGAATAAATAGGTTTATTTTGAAAAGAATATTTCACACTCGAAAGTTGGGCAAAATATGTTTCATGCTACATCCAAAAAAATTAAATATACAGAAATTTAAATAAATAGTGATTTTAATGATTTTTGAAGTGAAAATTTCTTTAGGCGCGTTGAACGATTTTGGTAGAGGGTAAATCCTTGGTTTGCGTCATCGTGATTTTCCGAGTAACTCTCGTCATCAATACAGACAGCGAGCATGACAGAATAACCAGGTAGTGCTGACTCGGAGAGGAACGAAATAGAACGCAGAGAAAATCGAGTTAGTTGCCAAAATCAGCTGTTCATCTCTGGTTAAAGTTTTTTTTTGCTTTTTTGCAAATTGAACACTTCCTCGGAATTTTATAGATTTATTTATTCTGTTTTTATAATATTTTCATTCAAATTAACACAAACTTAACACAAGTGTCCGCACTATTTCAATTTAAAAGCATAATATTTTTATTTCAACCTTTTCATTTTTCACTCTTTGTTAAAGGGCCAAACAGACAACACAGGCTGTTTGCGCAAACACTTGTCACAAGAAAGTAGCCTTATATATTCTCTGCAAGAGCTTTAATAGTGCTACTTAATCTATAGTTGAAGCTTGCTGCTATATAAGATAGCACTATAAGCTCTGCAAGAATTGATATATGGCTAAAATTGTTACTTGGGCGGATGCTGTAATTCGGCCCCAGGTAGGCTTGATACGGAGACTCTTTATAAAGTACCCCTTATATTCTGTGTTTGTTTTGATTCATTTCGACAATACCTACAATTCTGTCAAAATCATGTCAAACGGAAAAAGCTGAGCGCCTGGTAGCCAATATCCAATAGCGTGTGTTTGAGTTTCATGACCAACCATGACCAACCATATTCTCTGACTGGAACCATGGTATAATAAGTAATAGGTTGGAGTGACATTTCAACCATCGAATGTCAAATAAAAGAAAACAAATTAGAAAACGTGTGTCACACACATTGGCCGCGTTCAGATGAGTCACCTGTTGTGAATGAATCATTTAATTGCAAAGGTTTCTCACTCAAATTAAAAAAAAAACAGTTGCCAACTATTGACTCCACTGAAAGCTGCAAATGTGTGTGACACACGCACTTTATATTGTTTTCTGTTGTGTGAAATTCGATGGTCGCAGCTCGTGAGAAAATAAGTAGTTGTCAAGGCCACCTAATAATAATTTTATCATGACTGGGACTGCATGGTCCAAAAATATTTTGTTTCTTATTTCAGCTACCATACGCCTATAGTATCTTTTTAAGAATATAATTCAATTATTAGCGCAAACAGTGAAAATAATGTAAATTTAATTCAATGAAATTTATGTAAACACAAATTCTATGTATACGTATTTTATGTGTATATTAATTATTTAAATAAGTTTCATTTATATTTTTCTTTATGTGTTACTTTTTTTTATATTAATACGCATAATTTTATTAATGATAAACCGGATGTACGGATGAACCGAATCGGGGGCAGAAAATAAACTGCACTTTGCTTGCTATGTTTTCTGTTTTCCTTGTAGCAAGGTCTCAATTGCAAGCATTAAAAGGGACTTCAAGACGAATTAAACAAAATATCATATATAAGAAATAGAATTTTTTTTTTATTTTATGAGGATTATTTTTCATTCAATAGTGCTCCCTGTATTTTATTTTTATGTCAGCAATATTCAATTTAAATGTAATATTATACTTTGGTGTAATTATAAAATAAAAATTCTATCTGAATAAAAAATATTTTGAAAGATATAATCAAAGACTGAGGGAGTGAAAATATAGAAAGTTTTTCCGATTAGCGTGAAAATTTTTATAAAGCAGTAAAGCGGTCCGTGGCAGGACAAAGTCTTCCAGGGAATACTAATATTTTATGTATAGTTTTTCGCTTCGGTCGGCAGTCCCCTCACTGCTATACTTTTTTTATCTCTTAGTGTATGTTTTCAAAAACTATTATGAAAATACCTTTAGGAATTATGCATTTGTATCATGCTATGAATTGTACAAAGAGACTCCATTTATTTGTGATACACGGATAACGTAAAAATAATTTTATTGAGTACGAGTAGTTAAGGTAATGGCTTCCTATTTTTGTAAATTTCTGTGAAGTTACTCAAGCGAAAAAAAATTAATACTTTTTGGAAAGAACATTTAACATGAAACATGAAACAAAATAAAATATGGATTTTAATGCCTTTATTAGTTTTCTAGTAAAAACTTTTAAAAATAATTATAAAATTACATTTATTAATGATGTATTTTTATCACGCAATGAATTTTATGTACGAAACATATACTAGATTTTAAATTCCGATACACTTACTTATTTATTTAGGTGGCGCTAAAACCGTATGTTGATCTTGGCCTCATCTAAGAATGTGTACCAGCCATTTTTGTCTAATATTTTCTTTACTGGAGCATAGTCTTTCATGCACTGAACACGACCTAGCCAACGAAGCCGCTCGATTTAAATGCTCTCGACAATGTCGATGTCGGCGTACAGTTCATCATTTCACCGTATTCGGTACTAGCCATTAACGGAGATTGGTCCGAAGATCTTAAGAAGTATCTTTTTCTCGAAGGCTTCTAACGTATTTTCATCTAAACTGTTCAGCGTCCAGGTTTGTGATGCATAAAGTATGATGAGCGATTTATGGAGCCTGATTTTCGTTTCTCGAGAGAAGGCTCTGCATCTCGATTGCCTACTGAGCCTAAAATAACACCAGTTGGCAAGAGTTATCCTTCCTTTGATCTCAATGCTTATACCGTTGGTTGAGTTATGCTGAATTCCAGTTCCAAGACGCTGGACTTATCTGCAATCACTTCTAGACCCATTCGACTTGGCGTTTTTCCTAATCTATAGAATGCCGCACTGACTTCGCGCATTTTATGACCAATGATATCGATGTCACAGCATACGCAAGCAGCATAACATTAATTCCGAAACACATACATATATTAAAAAAAAATTACTTGCATGTAATTAGTGACGGACCGAATATTCGGTTTCAGTTACGGCCAGTTTAGGCCCTTTTTGTGAGTTTCGGGCATTTTGAGGGCTTCTTGATTATAACACTGTGTGCCAAAACCATAAATAAATAATCACATCTCAACTTTATAGAAATTCTTAAATAAGGATATGTTGAGAGTCCATCGCAACTGATTTGACCTCTCAAGGTCATCACAATTTTTTTAAACTTATTTTTAAAGTTGAAGAGTTCGAATTTTGTTGTACCGACATTAATTGCATTTTACAGTCATTTGGCCTATTACAAATGAAAAATAAAATTAACTTTTTTTCAATAGAATTTGACGTTAAATAAGGCTGTGGAAAAAGATATTCGATAAAATACAAAATGTAGCGTGTAGCGTAGCAATTTCTTGTACTTTTTTAACTAAAAAAAGATGGTGTTTCTATAAATATAAATTAAATAATATTACATTAATGTCTTTTCCATTTTCACAAAAATTAAATGTACATAATTGTCTTGTAAATGTTTTTCTATTTAACTTAAGAACATCGAAATCGGTTAAGAATTTGCTAAATGGCGGCAATTTTAACGTTTTTTTTTGTCAAAAACTGATTCCTATGTAATTAATGTTTGCTACCATACAAACGCTCCTATTTCATAAAATCTTTTTACATAGCCTTATTTTACGTCAAATTCTATTGAAAGAAGTCAAGTTTATTATTCACTGGCAATAGGCAAAATGGCTGTAAAAATGCAATTAATGTCGGCACAATAAAATTCGAACACTTCAACTTTAAAAATAAGTTGAAAAAAATTGTGATGACCTTCAGAGGTCCAATCAAGTGCGATGGACTCTCAACATGTCCTTCTTTAAGAATTTTTATAAGGTTTGGATGTGTTTGTTTATTTATGGTTTTGGCACTGACGATGAATTAAATAAAATCTCTACTCCAGTGTAATGCTTGCTTTATTTATATAATGAATTTAATGTTTGCTCTTCGACAGTTAAAACGCGTATACATACATTAATTTACATTCTTTTATTATAACTGATCTTAGTTGCTAAGGCTCGCTCAAACTCGTTTTGAAGTAAGACGAGGGTTGTATGAAAAAAACTGTTCACGAACAGGCACATTGTGTTATAATTCAAGAAAAATAATATTAGTTATTAAATTATTCGAACTATTCAAATATTAACGAAATACAGTGACGGTGGTTTTTTCTAATGGCTGAGGTCAGCTCAGCCGTGCAAGGGTCAAATGAAAGGACTACAAACTTCCACAAATAAAAACAGCACAGTTTTCCAATTAAATTTAACTTCTTTATTTATAACTTCGTCTTACTATATTCGTCTTACTATAAACTTATAATACTTATTGCAGTGCAGTGTCGTGTGAGTCGGAGTGAGTGTTCGTCGATGACGGTTGAAGGCTACTGTTGTATATCGGTAGTCGAGAGAGAGTGTTTAAGCGAATGAAAATCGGTATCGGTGAACGGTAGTCGTTAATCGCTGTCGGTAATCGCTGCGATACGTCAACAGGAAGGCTGAAAATAACGCTAAAAAGAATGCTCCTTTAATATTCGAAAACAAAAGATAATAGCAAAGAGGATAGGCAGAGGTTTTGGTCGATGAGTCCAAATGAGGACCCTCCAGGATCTGGTCTATTAATAAGATTCAAGTAACAGAACCAAGAGAATGATTAAAAGTTTGCCGCCTTTGGTGGATGCGAACCAGAACTGGTTTGCTCCAAAAGAAGAAGGCAAACATAAATAAAAAGTGTGCCGCCTCTGGTAGATGCGAGCCAGAGCTGGTTTGCTCCAGAGGAAGAAGGCACGCGAAAATTAAAAGTGTGCCGCCCCTAGTGGATGCGAACCGGAATTGGTATGCTCCAGAGGAAAGAAGGAACGCCAAAAATTTACCGTGTGTTGACTCTGGATTCGCTCCAGAGTACGACACTAAAAAAAAAATCAAAAAAGTGTGTCGACATCTGCGCACAGAACCGGAGTCCAACTCCGTGAGCTTACCTAAAAGGAATGCTGACTTGGTTGGTTTTGTGCCGCCCTTTTATATTATGTGGTGTAAAAACCAGTTAGGAATTATACGTTTGCCGTGTGTATTGCTGGAGTGTATTATTTGAAGCTACTCTTTTGTGTTATTTTGTCATAAGTAAGTATGTGTGTTTGTGTTTTGTCGGTTTGTTTTATGGTGTCATGAATAGGTATGTAGCGTGTGTCTGTATGTATGGTTTAGTGACGGGTGCAGTAGTAAGGTATTTGCTGTCGCTGTTATTTTGTCATAAGTAAGTATTGTGTGTCGGTATGTTCAACAGCTGCAATATAATATTTAATGTTATTTTTATAGTTATAATGATAATTATATAGCTTAAGTTATAATTAAACAATTATTTAAATTAGTTTGTAGATTAGTAATAATAAATTGTATTGGTAGATGTCATATTTGTAACGTCACGTTGCAATACTTGGTGTCAACAAACAAACAATCCCAGCATCTTGGAACCCACGTTACAGTTGACAATACCTCCTTCGAGGTTGTGAAGGACTTCGTTTATCTGGGATCCAGCATAAACTCGACCAACGACATCAGCATTGAGATTAAACGAAGAATAACTTTTGCCAACAGGTGTTACTTTGGGCTCAGTAGGCAATTGAGAAGCAGAGCAATCTCTTGACGAACGAAAATCACGCTGGACGCTGAGCAATTCAGATGAAAGGACTTGAGGAGCATTCAAGAGAAAGATTCTTCGTAAGATCTACGGACCAATCTGCGTCAATGGCGAGTACCGAAGACGTTGGAACGATGAACTGTATGAGCTGTACGCTGACATCGACATAGTCAAGCGCATTAAAATCGAGCGGCTTCGCTGGCTTGAAATGTCTGGCGCAAATTCTTAGATGAGGCCAAGATCGACATACGGTTGTAGCGCCAACTAAGTAAGTAAGTAAGTATCAAATTATTAACTCGGCTTTTTTTTTGAGCGGTAGTGTATTAACAATGAATTGTACAAAACAAAAATTATAAATTTGTCAATAATTTCATTTCTTGTGTTAACGCAAAACATTTGGTTAATTTAACGCGTTCGATTCGCGTTCATTTTCGATTTTATCATTTCTATTGCAATTAATATTAAACTTTTATAGGTACTGAAGCCAAAAAATGATAATTAAACTTCCGAACGAATTTTGTGTGTGTGGAATAAAGGAAAAGAAAACGAAATATTTAAATTTTTTTAATACAAGTACTAAATCTTTAATAAACCAAAATACTTTGTTTTGTAGTTCTATAGAAATGTACATTGTAGGTGCATACTATTTTGAGTGTGTACTGAAGATATAAAGTATGCAATGCTTTTGTTATAAAATTTGCAGTTATGTTATGTATAATTTGCAGTTTTAATGAAAACTTTTAGCTTTATAACTTAGATATCAAACCTTTCAAATGTCCACTATTTTCTTATGACATTTATCACATTTACTTATTAAAGAATATCCCAAAGCGTCCTTGGTAAAAACACCTTGTCGCAAATTCTACCATTTTTACTTTAAGTAATTATTTTATATGTATGTATGAATATAGATTTATTTATTAAAAATTTTCTTTTTTTTAAACAGTGCTAGTTGTTGTGTTATTTAAATTTATGTTTTTAATTATTTGTTTTCTTACATAAGTTTTAAATGCTTATTCATGTAGTAAATTATTACCATTTCTATGAATGTAAGTGATACTTTCCCTATATTATTAATGCTGTACTCGTTGCTGCTATTACTGCTGCTGTTGTTGTTGTTATTCATGGTGATTTTCGGGAGTACAATTGTCCATACCATTTTTAAATGCGGTGAGTTTTACAACAAGCATATATATCTATTAAGACTACCTCAAAACTTCACAGTGAGTTAGCACAAATAAATCAAGGTAGTTTGAGTGCTACTGTATTCGGGTCAATATAGAAAATTTACTAGCGTTACTAAATGAGCTACAGATTAGTGAGCAAGGTGAATCAAATCGAGAGATAATAGTAAAATTAAATGATCAAATTGGTTTGACAATATTCAAGAATGGTTTAGTTGAACCATGTTAATCTATTTTAATGGCAGCAAGACCTATTAAGCTAGCAGAAGCCATTAGGATAGCTTCAGAGATAGAACCCAATAATAGTACTCGAATCATGCATTTTAATAAGTTTCATAGAGGTAGAAGCAATTATAATACAAATAGAGGACAATTTAGACAAAATAATTTTATAAATAATGGGAATTTTGGTAGAAATAATAAATTTTACAGGAATTACAATAATAATGTAGGATATGATAATAATAGAGGTAGAAATAGTAATTATGAATGAATCACGAATTTTAGCCAAGCGCAAGCAGCCACTAGCGCTACTGACAAAGAGCTGATGATGTTGTAACTTGAACATGTGGGTCAGTATGTGAACAAATGTTTGGTATTGCATTTCTGTTGAAGTAAGTCGCAAATGCAAGTCTATTCACAACAATTTTAAATGATTGGTTAAATTAAATATATTGGTAATGTGACTGGAAAATGGGTGTGTCCTAGGTTACGAAAATACTGTAACCAATTATTATAAAAGAAAATTTAATTTAAAATAAAACACAGTCATTTTAAAAATGACATACTGGCAGCATTGCCTTCCTTTTTTTTATTTATATAAATCGGCCTTGTGGCCGTCACATACAGCGTGGCACGCTTAAAGCCAAAACCTTTGTTTAAAATATTTAGTTAGGATTTTAAATATTTTAAACACAGCACCAAATATAACATAGCATCATGTTTAAAAAACTTTTTCAAAATTGCAAAAATAAATTTCTACGAGACATTTGCCTAGGAGCTCATGCTCGATTATTGTCATTGGTTCAGTTCTGTCACATTTCACTGATATTGTACATGAGTTGCTGTTACAAATTTTATTTAGATATTTTTTTTTAAAAAGATCAAGAACCAAGGCATGCGCCTTATACGAACAACGCTTGATCGTTGACCTGAAAGAAAAGGGATAAATAATTTGAGGAAGAATTGATTGGAACCATATGTGAATTATCGATTAGGCGGAACAAACGTGAAAGACAATTTGAATTGCTTATAACCGAGGCAAGTGTTATGACTTAACCTCGGCAAGCATTTCCAGCCCTCAGTTGCTCCTGCCCTTTGATTCCACATTTTTTGTTTCATTAATTCTTAAATGTAGTAAAGAACAAAGAAAGCGAAAAGAACCATGCCCGAACGCGGATTCGAACCGCGGACCTCTGAGTTGATAGTCTATCGCACTTTTTACTAAACTACAAAGGCCGACAATATTTAAATATGGTATTTAAAGACTTTTTTAAATTGAAGCACAGCAGTATTTTAAAAAAAGTAAAAATATTACTTAATAAAGATATGTAAAAATATTTTTTCAAGAGTGTACTGAAATAGTCTGCATATAAACTTAATACATGTATACTGCACAAACTAGGTGCATGAAAACAAAAAGAGAAGTGACAAAATTTAGTTATTAACACTTTTTGTGCACCGCTGCCACTTTTTGTAGTCCTTCCTTCCCCTAACCATCTAACTAGTGAATTCTAATTTTCCTTCTTTGGTCGTTTATATTAACTCTTATTTTACTCTGTTTTCATGAAGTTTCTGTCAACGACACGCTGCAAGTTTTTCAAGTTTGATTATGTTTTCATCAACGTCTAGAGAGCAACACTTCAACAAACCCATGCAACAAGAGACATTATTTACACACACACACGCGCAAGCAAATACAAAAGCACTTAGCGGAACACAGTGTACGTTTGTAGTAGCGACTGACAATGCTGACAAAATAAAAGAGAAAAAAATGTTGCAAAATGGAGCGTCATTTAGTTGATGTAACTGGCAGAGTTGCCATTCAAGTTGAAGTAGCTTAATAAGTAAAAGAAACTTAATGTTTTTTTGAATTTAAACGTTGCTTTAAATAAATTTTGTTAGGAAATTATTGGTTTCTAAATTGTAAGCTTCAATGTGGCAACTGGTTGAAAACTTGCAATATGCAAGTCACACAAACTAGCACGTATTGATATTTAAAAGTGAAAAGTGTACAACTTAGCAGCAATTTCAAAGCTCACAAGAGACAGTGCTACTTTATTAAAGACGTCTACAAGATTGCATCAACTCCAAAATAAGACAACAAATTGTGTCAAAGTGTTGTGATCGGAGCGTTTGATGCTTATGACACTTTGATGTCTAAAATCGTGACTGGAATACTTTATCTGATGTCAGATGTCAACACTGACTAGAATCTGACAAGTGATGCTCATACTGCCGCAAAGTGCTTGACTGTAATGTGTGTGCTCGTGTGTGCATTTACATGTGTATGGAGTGTAAATATGGGTGAGTCGTAATAGGTTAAAATGATTTAGCAGAGTTGTTTCTACAAATTTTTTGTATCAGTCTATTTTCAAAGAATTTAATTTTTAGCCTTAGCATAGCTCGAAAATGTAGAGGAGGAGGAGGAGGAGAATGTTGATAATGCTGATGAAGTTTACTATGAAATTGACTTTGAAGCATTTTATTTGCAATTTGGTAATAAATTTCCTTGGCCATTAAATAAATATTTATCGATGTGTGCACAACACATCCATAAAAGAGGAAATAATAATTTATAAAATCTAAACGAATATAAAAATTAAGCTATATAAAAAAATTGCCTTTACTGCCACATTAGAGCTCGTAAATTATGCGCTGAAATGGCAACACTTTGTTTTTTTCTTTCTTTTTTATTTCTTATGCCTGAATGTGTTTCAAAATAATAGCTGCGTTGACATTAAAAAGCATTTTATGCGCTATTTAAATTTATGTTTGTGTCGTGTTTAAAGCGTGGCCATACTACGATTGATGACTTTTTCAATGCCAGCAACTGCAACAGTATCAGCATGAATTTTTATGATCCTTACGAGAGTTAAGCCTAATTCGAGGTTACTGAATTTGTCATTTATAACGCAACTTTGTCATATATAAATTATTATAACACAACCGCAATAGCACACATAGATGCAAATGAGGACATCAGCATATGTATGTGTGCAACAACGTACACACACACACACATGAAATACCCTTAAAATTGTTGCGTTTATGAGGCAGTCGTTAAACGGGTAATTAATGGACAACATTTCTAAAGGTTGTGTGGTTCGCATTTTTGAAGCGATAGCTTATGAAGCGGCGCACAGTGTCAATAAATAGAAATATTCACAGTAGACCATTAAAATTTGCCACATAATTTGAATTTAACTGTATGAGATCACATATCACAATACATTGAAATCCACCCACAACCGCAACTACCTTCCATATAAGACAAAAATTTAAAACGCTATATTTTTTTTATTGAACCAATAAAAAATCCACTCCCTCTAAACTCTTAAATATATGTGAAGAATAAAAACAAGACATTTTTGCCACGCTCACCTCCCATAATAAATGTTTAGTGCACGCGATTTTCAAAACTTCAACTTTGATGAGTCATAGCATTCAAGCGGCAGAATTTAAAGATCTATTTTATTTAAACATATTATTTGTTTGGTTTTTATAAAAAAATTAAAAAAAAAATCTGAAAAAGAGTATTACTATATAAAGTATACTAAATAAAATTGGTAACGTACTAAGTCTTATGACTTACAAAATACTCGAAACGCATTTTTTTTTAGTTTTTGTTATGTGTTATGAAAAGAGCTCAATTGTGCTCACTTTTGTTATTTGAAACTTTCAAGTTAAAGACCAATAAAAACTATTCCTCATATGAAATAATATTGCTACAAAAAAGTTTTCTTTTTTTTTATATCGACTTGCATAAAAAATTTGTTATGAAAATTATAGCTAAAAATAATTTTCAAACATGCAGAACTGTTTTTCAATAATGCTTTAAGTAGATAAACAAAATATGCAATAATTTTCCTCGTTTGTCTTAATTACTCTTAAAAATTTTTTAAGACATTATTTACACTTTTTTACATCTTCGACTTTTAAGGCGTCTGCAAAAAACCTGTAAATTTTTCTGAAAAATACTTTTAAATCATACTAAAAAGAATATTCTGAAACTACGTATAGAAAAGAATAAATCAAAAGAGCACATGAATTTTGATATTTATTTCCATTTTTTAACCAGTGTGCGACGTTCTTTCGTAATTTTGATGCGATACCATGTTTCCATCTGCTCGAAATCTTGAGATTTTGTGAGGTTTCGTAAAAACCATGTTGAAAACAATAGAGTTTTCAAGATGGAAACACTTTGAAATCACTTTTTCAAAATCGCCAGATTTAGAGCGGATGGAAACATAGTATAAGGTGACTCATGTACTAATAACATAACATAACATAACATAGCATAGCATAACATAACATAACATAACATAACATAACATAACATAACATAACATAACATAACATAACATAACATAACATAACATAACATAACATAACATAACATAACATAACATAACATAACATAGCATAACATAACATAACATAACATAACATAACATAACATAACATAACATAACATAACATAACATAACATAACATAACATAACATAACATAACATAACATAACATAACATAACATAACATAACATAACATAACATAACATAACATAACATAACATAACATAACATAACATAACATAACATAACATAACATAACATAACATAACATAACATAACATAACATAACATAACATAACATAACATAACATAACATAACATAACATAACATAACATAACATAACATAACATAACATAACATAACATAACATAACATAACATAACATAACATAACATAACATAACATAACATAACATAACATAACATAACATAACATAACATAACATAACATAACATAACATAACATAACATAACATAACATAACATAACATAACATAACATAACATAACATAACATAACATAACATAACATAACATAACATAACATAACATAACATAACATAACATAACATAACATAACATAACATAACATAACATAACATAACATAACATAACATAACATAACATAACATAACATAACATAACATAACATAACATAACATAACATAACATAACATAACATAACATAACATAACATAACATAACATAACATAACATAACATAACATAACATAACATAACATAACATAACATAACATAACATAACATAACATAACATAACATAACATAACATAACATAACATAACATAACATAACATAACATAACATAACATAACATAACATAACATAACATAACATAACATAACATAACATAACATAACATAACATAACATAACATAACATAACATAACATAACATAACATAACATAACATAACATAACATAACATAACATAACATAACATAACATAACATAACATAACATAACATAACATAACATAACATAACAGAACATAACATAACATAACATAACATAACATAACATAACATAACATAACATAACATAACATAACATAACATAACATAACATAACATAACATAACATAACATAACATAACATAACATAACATAACATAACATAACATAACATAACATAACATAACATAACATAACATAACATAACATAACATAACATAACATAACATAACATAACATAACATAACATAACATAACATAACATAACATAACATAACATAACATAACATAACATAACATAACATAACATAACATAACATAACATAACATAACATAACATAACATAACATAACATAACATAACATAACATAACATAACATAACATAACATAACATAACATAACATAACATAACATAACATAACATAACATAACATAACATAACATAACATAACATAACATAACATAACATAACATAACATAACATAACATAACATAACATAACATAACATAACATAACATAACATAACATAACATAACATAACATAACATAACATAACATAACATAACATAACATAACATAACATAACATAACATAACATAACATAACATAACATAACATAACATAACATAACATAACATACATAACATAACATAACATAACATAACATAACATAACATAACATAACATAACATAACATAATTTATTTATTATTTATTTATTATTATTCTTTATTCTCATAGTAAAAAGTTTTGACAATATTATTAAAAATACAATCACTAGTACAATTATTACTTATAAGAATAGTATTGACATTTAGTATTAGAATAAATAGTGTTAAATGCCACTTCAATAAATATATAAAACTAAATTAATTGTGTTAACATAAAAAGTGTTTTGTGGGGTGAATTGAATCAAACAATATAATTAAAAAAAGTTATAAAAATTAACAATTATTATTAGAAGAGAAAAAAATTATTTCTGTCTATAAAATAAAGAACAAGCAAAAATTAGCTAATGGAGCGCAACAAAAAATCAACTTCCGAGGTGGTGTCTATATCTACTCAGAGATCCACAATTTTACTTTTCTTAAGAAAGTACTCAAATTTCTTTCAAGACGTATACTTGCAGGGAGTCTATTGTAAAGTCTATAAGATAAAATCGAAAAAAAATTACGATAGTGGGTTGTGCGAAAAACTGAACAGTCACGGTAGAATTTTGGATCGTTCTTAAGTTGTAATTACCATATATGGGATTCTGCATATACCCACTTCTTTTAAAAAATATTTTTAGAACTTTAAAATAATAAAGATGCCTTAATGGTAAGATCTTTAGACGCCTAAATAGATTAATAGATGCAGTCAAGCGATTTACTTTACAGATTATTCTAACGGCAGACTTTTGTAATATTAACAGGGGACGTATATTATTCAGATAAGTACCTCCCCAGCAACTCACACCATATTGTAATCTAGAATGAAAAATGCCGTAGTATATTTTAGTTAATGTACTTTCAAAACAAAAATGTCTTAGTTTATAAAAGCATCGTAATGAAGAAAAAAGATATTTCTTCAACAATGAAATGTGTGCGGTCCAGGTAAGATGTTCATCAACCATTACTCCTAAATATTTATAGCAAGGAACTCTTTCGACAACAAAGCAATTATTACTGCAAGGAATTCTACTGTTATAGGTTGAACCTATGTCATGACTCGTATCCGATGTTAATCTAAATCGACAACAATCATAACCATGAAAAATTATATCAATTTCCGGCGATACTATATTACATAAGCTAAAATACATTAGTTTAGTCTTCCTGCTAACAAGTAACTTATGTTCTGCAAACCAAACTCTCAGTAAATAAACATCATGATTTATATCTGCAATTAAGTTAAGCGGGTTAACTGATGCATACCCAATGGCTAGATCATCGGCAAAAGCAGTAACTTTACCAGCAAAATTTAGAGAAAAAAGAGAATTAATATAAACTAGAAATAACATAACATAACATAACATAACATAACATAACATAACATAACATAACATAACATAACATAACATAACATAACATAACATAACATAACATAACATAACATAACATAACATAACATAACATAACATATTTATTATTGATTATTGAATTTTTTCGAAACTTATGAAAATTTCATTAGTAAACTCTTCGTATTTCGGGTCCTTACTGCAAGAATATCCAATTATAAGTAATGCAAGACACTCTTAGTATTTTTATCAGATGAAAATGCGAACAGGACTTCAAGAGAGTTTCTTAAAAGTTTAAGTAAAATTGATATGTAATAATATAATTTGATTTAATATTAGTAGTTTTACTAAAGCAAGCCTCTCATTTTCGTCATTTTTACAACAAGAGTAGACATGACATTGAAGATCTATTTTTGCAATTCCACTTGTATTTTTTTTCACCCTTAAACTTAGCAACGTCACTGACGAAAGAAAACATCATGAACATTTGTATATAGTTACTTATAAGGCAAACGTGTCCTGTAAACTACAGTAAACAAAAAAGCAACTGAAATCTTGTTTAATGTGGTACCAAGTGTTATAATTTTATTACCCTTGAATCAAATTTAAGCAAACTGGAGCAAAATGCAACAAAAATAAAAGAAAATAGTAAAATATCAAATTTGTTACTTCAGTTCGCTAATTTTCCTTTTTTGTTTCAACCAACAATTTTTTGTTCTTGAAAAATCTATTTCAACACACAAAATATAAAAATGTAAATTTTTGGCAACTTAGATTTTTTGGCTTTTTCTCGTGAATTTTCAATTAAAATTTTGAAAGTTATATGCGAATTTTTCGGGATTTTTCTTTCGATTGCTGATAAAATACTGATTCGATCGAACAAGTTTATCCACAAAAATATAGAAAATTTAATTGCTTTTAATTTTAATCGCTCAATTTATCAAATTTTAACCCATGATATGTTAAAACAAATGAGACTATATATCATATAGAAAATTTAAGAAAAAATTGAAAAAAATTCTATTTCAATATTTTTATTGCAATTTTCGCCTAAAACTAAAGAAATAA
Organism: Dichetophora obliterata; assembly: GCA_963920525.1. Taxonomy (NCBI): domain Eukaryota; kingdom Metazoa; phylum Arthropoda; class Insecta; order Diptera; family Sciomyzidae; genus Dichetophora; species Dichetophora obliterata. The sequence continues at coordinate 35,299,590 of OY986438.1, forward strand.
CTATAAAGCGGCAAATACTTTTACTATTCATAACTCTTCAAAGGATATTTAAAACACGATTTATATGACACCCAACGAAATATTGGCGTAAAGCACAACATCTCAGATATTTTTTTATCAAATAAAATTTTTAATATTTTCTTGTGAATAAAAACGTATTACAAAGGCGTTAAAAATGATTACTTGATCGATTTAAAAGATTAACTGGAAGTTTTTGCCACGAACCTTTTTTCTTTATCAATCTCCTTAAGAGAATACCTGTCAAACGAAATTAAAAACACTTCTTCTTTTGTTCTGTTTTGGAGCTATCTGAACACAAATAGAGGGAAAGTAGAAAGCAACATAAATTTTATTCAAACTCTCGCAATACAAACGCGTGGAAAGTGGACTTTACACTTTTTTCGAAAGAAAAATACCCCTTTAAAGTGATTAGCTCTTTAAAGCTAACTTTTTTCATAAAAATCGGTACTTTTGTCTAGTACTTTTGGAGTTTATTGGTAAAAGGATATTTGCACTTCGATTTTATATAACAGTATAGATATAGTACTCTTAGCAGCGTTGCCATATTGGTATAGAAGATGTATAGCAAATTAGTATCTTTGCTTTGCTCCAAAATATTTTGAAAACGCCTGACAAGTTTTTGGCGATCATAAGTTAACTTTCATAAGCAGCACTTTTTGGGTAGCAAAGCACCAAATTAAACTGAAGAAAATGTTGGGCACGAAAAATGGACTGTTGAAGATCGCAAAAATATGCTATATTTTTAATGCTTATCCTAAAAAAAAAATAAAAGTTAGTTTAAGAGTTAAGAAGAAAAACCTAGATAAAATACTTTTAAAGTTTGTGCTCAGTATGTTTTTAGTAGAAATATGTAAATTTTTGAATATTGGAAAAGTCGATACTAATATGAGAGATTTTTTGATATTCTTATTTATTTACTGAATTTCTTAGAGGACTTCTTTCAAAAAGTTCAACGATGAGTTAGTTTGTCAAATGCTTTCTAATAAACAATAAAATTAAATTCTTATGTAATCGTTTTCTAAGTACTCGATCTGAATTTAAGGTTTTTCATTAATCCTTACCGTACATCGCCTTTAAAACAAAATTGAAGACTTACTTACTTACTAAAGAAAAAAAAAAAATTAAGATAAAGTTTTCAAATTGGCACTTGGAATGCTTGATAAAAGATAAATCAAATCTTTTAAAAATTTTGTATTAAAATATAGTGTGTATTAAAAACTATTAAATAAAATAAATATTATTAACATTCCATTCATATTTGTAAAGCACACAAATAAAAATGTGCTCGCGCTTAAGCCAAAAAATATCGCCTTGATGGTTTTAAAGTTAAATACATTAGCAATAAGTCTTTTATATCCCTAGAACAAGCTTGTATCCGGCATGCTTTGCCAAAAAACATTCTTAATAAAACAAATGGAGGACGTGCTTGGAAATTTAAACACAACAGAAAGGAATACAATACAAACATTGAGTTGATTTATTTTTTAACACAGATTTAATAAAAAACATTTCACTGCAACCAGCTACAACAACATGCCACAAGTGTTGCCAAAATAACGCCGCATCGCTTCAGGCAAGCTAAGGACGCGTGCGGCCAATTAACCCAATTGTAATGAATGCCCGAAATAAGAGCTGAGCGCAACCATTAGCTCATTCCTTCCCACTTTTCTGCTTCTTTGAGCGGAGCAATGTAATGACTGTATTTTTATTTGTTGACTCAGCGGTGGCAGAGTATGGTAAAGTGAGGATATGAATTGAAGTTGAAAAAGGACTTTTGAGGGTAGCTGTAGTCATGTATGTTAGTTAAAACTTCGTTTCTTGCATACATTCAACGTTTTTGTTCGAACAATTTTGTCAGACTTTAATTAGGTAAAAAAGCTGGCAAGAAACTTGATATGTTTATATTAAATCGTTATTTTAAAACGATTTTTTTTAACGATAACACTGTGGGTCAAAATAAAAATAATTACGGTTATCCGATTACTCGTACTCTAATACTAAAATGCAAGTTTCAAGTTATAACTTTACTTTTGCCGAAAATAAAAAGTCGTTTTGAAGAATTTGCTTACTTTAAGGGCACTGAAATTAAACTTTAGATTCAGTTTATTCCGCAGTCGAACTTTTAAAATAATTATATATTTCAATCAACGGATTCTGAAAGAGAAGACAGAAAAAATATACCCATATCGATGTTTCAAAGGTTAACGTGTGAGTAATTTTTGATGTAGGCTTTAAGTTTCACTGTGTACTCAAAGGAACTTTTGACTTTTTTTGCTAGTTGGAATGGGTTTAAATACGAAAAATTGTGTGTCCGTCCATTTTGATTACAGCCTTAATAAAATAATAAAATCAATCGTTATAAAATTAAGTACTTAAGCTTGTATGTAAAAATTAAGATTAAGTTAGAAAATTAACCAAATCGGATAAAAACCACGCCTACCTCCGTGACCGTGACTTTATCAAAACGATGTAATTTCTTTAAATTCCACAAAACTTAATGATACTTGAAATTTGAGCTTTGATATGTAATATGCACTTTGAGTGTGAAATTCAGCCGAAAACCACGCCTACTTTCCATTCAAAGTGACTTTATCAAAACAATAAAATCTCTTTTAATTCCACAAAACTTAATGTATGCACTACTTGAAATTTGGGCTTTAATATTTAATATGCACTCTGAGTATGAAGTCCAACTGAATCAAGTGAAAACCACCCCTACCTCTCATACAAAGTGAATTTATCAATACTATAAAATCTCTTAAAATTCCACAAAAAATTATATATGGACTTGAAATTCAAAGCAAAAGTTGTGGTTTTTAATACGCATTCTGATTTTTAAATTTTATACAGTCAAATAAAAACCCATCTACCTGCCATACAAAATGAAGTAAGGACTTCAACGAGTAAAAAAGTAAACTTTTGATTTCGTTCCTACCCTTAGGGAGACAACATTTTTGAGAACCTTAAAAATGTTATCATTAGCTGTGTATCCTTTACCGAGTTACATAGTTAAATGTACATAACTTTCGCTATTACTACAAATTGCATAAAACAAGCATTGAACAAATCCAATAGCCCCAGCTGCTAGTGCTTAAAAATTTATTGTAGATTAAGTTTATAATAAATATTTTATACAAAAAAAAGCAATGAAAAACACATAATACAAACACAATGGATTGCAATTACAATAGTTAATAAACATAAACAAAGTTTCTGATTCCACTTGTACACTTCAAACTGCTGAACGGACAATTTATGTCTTATTATCACCAAAATGAGAAAATAGATTTTAAAATTTACAAATCTCATTTAATTATACAGCTTTAAGCGTTCAACTGTTCCTTGTAATAACATATAAAAAGCCGGTGTTTAAAAGAAACAGGTAATTATTTACTTTAATTGTGAAAAAATGCACTGAATATGCCGCTTTCCTTAATGTAGGGTAAAAAAGAGCGGATAAGGAAAGAAATGATAAAGTGAACAAGTAAAAAAAAACACACAACAAAATTTGTTTATTTTCTACAATTCCTTTGTACTTTTTATAAGTTTCAATTGTTTTTAAAAAACCATAGATTTGTGGCATGCAAGTTATAGTAAACAAATTGAAATACCGCAAAAGTGTGCAGCACTGATGCAACTTTTTTTTACAGAATGTGACTAGAATACCCATAGTTTACGAGTTTTACGATAGTTTTATGATAATAGTTTTTCCCAACTCTACTTAACTCAAATCATGTATCTCTATTGACATAGTAAAAATACACAGTTTTGTTGGTATAAAGTAAAATTAAAAAATTTAAATAAATAAATATGTAGAAAAACTATTTCACAAAAAAAAAAAAAAAAAAAAAAAAAAAAGAAGATTGGATTTTGTGTTGCTTAATACATGAACAAGAAGATTTAATCATAGTTGTATGTATTTTTTTAAAAATAATATCACAAAAAAACTTTCAAAATTACAAATGAGCGGTATACAAATTTTCAACGATTCTTTTACCTAGTGAACTTAATCTTAATTCATAGGGTACCCTATTATCATTATGCACTTTGAAATTCATTTTTTGTATTAATTTTAAATTTTGCCATAATTTATTACATTGTGCTACGGTTAAATAATTGTTTAACTAAAAAAGAAGAAAAAGTCAAAATAAATTATAAAAACGTGAACTTCAAAGATTAAAATTACGTCTATTTTTTGAGAGTAGATACAGTATGTAACAAAAGTGATCACATAGTTCATTAAAGAGAGAAAGATGGTTTTTTTATATCGTTTTCTTTTGAATACTTATTTTTTATTTGCAACAAAAATATTTTATAAGGCTATTGAACACTAAAAAATTAAAAAACCAAAAACAAAGAATAGTCCATACAAAAATATTGAGCAAGAAATTAAAAAAGGCATGTGATCAATTATATTACAAGTTATTTTTCCAGTCTTGTTTTTCCATATTTAGTATTTTGTGTAGCCGCCCTTTGCTTTTATAACGGCATTAATTTTCTGGGCATAATTTTTACAAGATCTTCGCATTGTTGCACAGTAATGGATTGCCAAACTGCTTTACAGCGAGAGAAGAGCTCATGTTAGTTTTTTGCTGGTTGAGATCTGGGCTTTGAGGGGCCACTCCATCACATTAATTTTTTTTTTGTTTTAAATAATCCATTGTTTTTGTTGCCTTATGCTTAGGGTCATTGTCCTGCATTAGTATAGAATTCCTAGCATTAAGGTTGAATTTTGACAGGGAAGGACGAAAGCTAGATTCTAGGATGTCAATATAACGTTTGGCATTCATAATTCCATCAATTTTGCTTAGCATCCCAACACCAGACATATTGAAGCATCCCCAGAAGAGAATTTTCTCACCGCCAAACTTAAGAGTAGGAATACCGTCTCTATCAGTAATGGTTTTTTATGGCTTTTTCCACACATAACTAATTCCATCCGACCCTTGCATGTTGATCTTGCTCTCATCTGTCCAAACAACCTAAGCCCACTGCTTATTTGTCAAATTTTCATGCTCTTGCGCAAATTTGAGACGCATCTGTCGGTGACGTGAAGTCAACAATGGTTTTTTGATTTTTCGGCGGGCTTTGAAACCGATTCTTCTCAGCTGCCGGTGTACGGTCATGCGGGAAACTTCTTTGTTATGGATATTTTTGAGTTCCTTCTGAATGTCAGTCCCCGATTTTGCTGTACCAGTAACCACCAAGCGGGGAAAAGCTGGGGTTGTAACCCAACAATTTTCCGCTGGATGTATACTATGATGGTGAGACCCATCCTCGCCTATGGTGCAATAGCATGGGCTGAGAGAACCAAGCTAACCCCAATGAGGAATATGTTAACAAAAGTGCAGAGACTGGCCTGTACACATGCATCACAGGAGCCATGAGGACCTGCCCTGCAGCAGCACTAGAATTAATTCTGGACCTAACACCCTTACACCTTGTCATAGAGGGAGTAGCTAAGTGAACTCTGTTGTGCATTGAAAAAGAGGGGACAGGTTTAGGTAAAACTATCAGCAGTAGAGAGAAGAAGGATATTGCAAAGCACACTCCCTACATCGATCTACCAAGAGACGATATAGTAAAAAGGTACAAATTCGAAAAACGCTTCGAAATTAGGCTTAGTACCAAGAAAGAGTGGGACAGCGAGATGATATCGCAAGTCAAGAAACCACACATATCATGGTATACGGATGGCTCCAAGACATTGGAAGGTATAGGCGCAGGGGTGTACGGGCCAAGAACCAAGCACTTTGAACCTATGGGGACAACACCCAGTATCTTCCAAGCGGAAATCCTAGCAATAAAGCTGTGTGCACAATTCAATCTGGACCGTAAATACAAAGGTCAGGATATAGTTGTGATGTCAGACAGCCAAGCAGCAATCAAAGCATTAGTTTCCTGTGAGATATCATCGAGAATAACATGGGAATGCCTAACAAAACTCAACGAACTAGACAAGAATAACACTGTTACAATACTTTGGGTCCCAGGACAAAAAATAAATACAGGGTAACGAAGAAGCCGATGGTCTAGCGCGACAGGGTGCAGTCACAAAATGTATAGGACCAGAACCAGAACCAGAAAAGACGGGAGGAGAGGCATAAACGTTCAAACCTTTGGAAAAGCCTCCCATAGCTAAAACAATTCAAATTGCTCCTCAGAGATTTTAACACTCGGAGAGCAAAATTGTGCATAAGCTTAGGCAAACGAAATCTAAGGATTCTAACGGGGTTCCTTACAGAACACTGTAAACTCAAATATCACCTGATGAAATTGGGCATAGAAACCGATAGTAGCTACCGTTTCTGTGAAGAAGCAGAGGAGACTCCAATACACCTACTTACAAACTGCGACGCCGTGGCTCGCAGACGTAAACTAGCACAGGGGAACTATGAGCTGAGTCTAGAGCAGGTTTCATCCCTTGAACCTAAGAATATTCTCAAATTTATTAGAGAAATAGGGCTGGATGAAATTCTGTAGTCCGCAAACCCAGCGGAGCTTTGAGAAGGAGGTACAATAGATCTCATTTAGGTCGCAGTACGCATCTCCACCATACAACATTAACATTAACCACCAAGCGCTTAATCACTGTGTTAACGCGGTCATTAAGTTTTCTTGGCCGTCCTCTACGATTATTGGGACCAGAAATTTGGCAATATTTAGATATTTTTTGGACTGCACCATAGGAAATACCAACGGATGTTGCAATGATGAGGATCGAAAGGACTCCTTTGGTTTTCCTTCCACAATACGTTTAATGGCATCCGATATTTTTTTCATTTTCCTTTAAAAGTTCATATAAGCTTCTATTTAATATATCACGAACAATTTCACTCTCCAATCATTTTTTAATTTTTAATTAAAATTAAGTTCTCCTAATACCGATTAATTTTATTTTTATGCAATATTCCACAACATTTTTTAACTAGCAATGTCCACTGCAACGACTGATCAAGTGATTGATTCGTGCCATGCGAAATTTGTATAAACAATAAAAACAGGTTCTTAAGCTTTCTTAATTGATTTGAGTCTAGGCTCAAAAAATGTTTGATTGCAACATATACACGAAAGTTTTCAAGTATGAAACTATTTGATGAGTTTTGATACATACTGTAATTTATATAACAGTAGTTATTTTATACTAGAAAAACCAACTAGTTCATTTCTAGCGCAATTTGTATTTTCTTTGAAATAGTACAAAAAACTTTCAGCGTTCAACTTTCAAAATTTTTACTGACAAAAATAAATTAAATTTGAACACGTATTGTGTCAATTTTTTTAATTTTAAAACTGTTTGAGGAGTAAATTTAAAGAATTCAACAAAAGTAAGTTATTGCATTAAATATATAAAAAGTAACGACATAAAATATAAAAAATGCATCATATTTTACGTAATGCACTTCTTTTTGTAATACGTTTTTCATTTGAATACTTTGAAACCACTTTAAGATCTATTTGAAGACTTTAGCAAAAAGTACCAGTTTGGAAATGCTCACATTGGAACTAGTTCAAATATGGAAAAGGAAATATTTTTTCGTACAATTTTCTTTTCCTATGACATCAACACGTAAAAAGCGTCAGTTCAATCAATGTAAAGGTTATTGTAGAGGGACTAGTGCTGGTTCTTTTTGGAACTAGTTCAGAACTATTTAAAAAATGGTCCAATTTTATGCAGGGATTATATTCAACCAAGAAATTCTAACCTGTTTAGTTGATTTTTTTTATGTGTAAAAATATTTTGATTTCAACCTTAAAAATTTCAGTTAGGCAGAAAATTTAATTTAGGCTTGAATTTTACCAAAACTCGTAGATAGAATTCTGTCATTTTGAAGAAAGGTCCCATTCGAGAACTTGAGTAACTATCCAAAATAATAATTAAATAACCTCCCCATTCTTGATGATGAAAAGTTTGTTGAGGTTGGGAACGTGAGATAGATTGAGAACCAAGGTAGAGGTTGAGGTTGAAGTTGAGGTTAGGTTTAGGTTGAGGTTGAGGTTAGGTTTAGGTTGAGGTTAAACTTGAGTTTGGGGTTGAGGTTTATGGTTTTATCTATTTATTTTTCTACACTGAAAAAAGTATTTGAACTGACGAAATGCGTTATCATGTGTTTATTTTTCAAAAATAAACAACAACAGCTTTCTTCAAAATTACAAGAAATATTTTTAAAAATTAAAATATCATAATAAAAAACAAAAAATTAAAGATATGTGCTTCTGTGTAGACACTCTACATTATTTATTTTTAATTCTTAACTATTTCTTATACTATTGTACATCTGGAATGATGATTTGATGCAGAGTTTCATTCAACTTTGAATATATGGCATATAAGGAAACAAAAAAAAAAAAAAGTTTAAAGTGAAGAAATAAGTGATTCTACCCCATTTTAAAATTGCAAAGCAACGCCTTAACATTGACATTGAATATGCTAAATCATTTAATTTTTGTGTTGTCGTGGTTGCTGCAATACTGTCAACGTTATCGTCACTGTCAACGTCTTCGCAGTAATGAAAGTGATGTAATTGCATACTCGAAGCTTTTTTATAGCATGTTGCATTGAGTGCATAGAGCGTGTGCTATAAATCTGCTAAAAGTGTTTAATATTCATGAACCCTCGTATAGTACTCATTTACGTCTCAGAAATTGTAAATTCATTAAACGTTTCTGTAGCAATTTTATATTACTCGCACCTGTCAATTTGTGGTGATGACTATTTGCGGAATGAAGGACTGAAATGATGGTGGTTTTTATTTTATTTCTACGGAATATGATATAACAAATTAAGCTCAGTAAGACAAAGCTATAATTTTGAAAATGATAGTAGTTCCAAAACTTTGATGGTCATTAAGAAACATGAATGGCTTACTTTCTAAAGAATGATTCTTCGTTTTCCAATTCTTGTAAGCAACTGAAGATAAGCCACCTAAAGTTCAACGCACGTCTGCATGAAAGTTTCGCAGTCATTGTAATTTTGTTTGCTTTATCTGTCCTGTACAATTCTTTCTCCCAAGACAATTGAATTCAAGTATCGCTTTCAACTAATCGTCAAACCAGTGTCAGCATATCACTTTTCAAATACTTCCAGAATGGATTTTTTTTCTTAACTAAACTGATAGCCTGCAATAAATGCACGACCTTCGACTTGATATTTGAAGGAGGTTATTAACGTATTGTATGAGCTTTACAATTCTCGCACGAGGCAAATGTATTCTTTTTGGCAGCAGCTTTTAAAACACATTTTTTAATACTGAGTTGAACTATCCGAAGCTGTTTTTTAAATTCCCTTAAAGACGCTAAGTGCTTAAACAAAGTGAATTTGTGCTGAAAATTATTAATCAAAAGCTGTTAAAACTGCTTTGATAAAAATTTTTATATATATCAAAAGTTTTAATATTTAATTCACATTCATTTTAAATTACTTAGCTTGATTTTATAATAAATAAACGAAACAAAAAACACTTAACATGGTAATTGGCCATAAAGGAGACTCTTACTTGCTATTCATATGGGAATTTTTAAAAAAACCTTATTATTTAAATATTTTGAGGCTATTTTTTACATACTTTTTTAAGCACATTTGAGTTGGTGCACAAAATACACAAAAATTCATACAAAGGCACTTATTCATTCACATGCCTACTTTACGGAAAAAAACACTTACACAAACACTCGAAAGAGCTTAAAATTGTTTGGTACTATATTTTAGCACACACACATTTTGTATGTGTGTAAGAGAGCGTTTGTTTGTGTAAGAGTGTGTGTGCATTCTTGTGGTAGAAATTTTCGTTATAGCACAACTACTCTTAAATGCAAAATCCAATTTTGGACAAAAGTATTTAAACACACTTGCATGCCATAATTTTCATAAATCGTATGAGAATGTATGCCTGCGTTTGGGTCTGTGCATAGGTCAGCTACACTGAAAAATGCATGTGATTTAATATCACAAAAAAAAAACATGTTCGAACAATGTATACAGAGAACAAAAAGCTTAAAAAGCAAAAAAAAATAAAAAATTTTATCTTCTAAAAACTAAAATGAAACACTTTTAATTAATAGCATTATGTAAATATGTATTTTTTTTCTAATTATTTTGCTTATTATTTTTTTCAAAATTTCATTTTTATCTTTGACAATATAAAAGTCAAAGTCAAAGTCACAGTCAGAGTCAAAGTCAGAGTCAGAGTCAAAGTCAAAGTCAAAGTCAAAGTCAAAGTCAAAGTCAAAGTCAAAGTCAAAGTCAAAGTCAAAGTCAAAGTCAAAGTCAAAGTCAAAGTCAAAGTCAAAGTCAAAGTCAAAGTCAAAGTCAAAGTCAAAGTCAAAGTCAAAGTCAAAGTCAAAGTCAAAGTCAAAGTCAAAGTCAAAGTCAAAGTCAAAGTCAAAGTCAAAGTCAAAGTCAAAGTCAAAGTCAAAGTCAAAGTCAAAGTCAAAGTCAAAGTCAAAGTCAAAGTCAAAGTCAAAGTCAAAGTCAAAGTCAAAGTCAAAATCAAAGTCAAAATCAAAGTCAAAGTCAAAGCCAAAGTCAAAGTCAACGTTAAAGTCAAAGTTAATGTTAAAGTCAAAGCAAAGTCATAGCCAAAGTAACAGTTGAAATAAAAAACGGTTGAATTTCTTGCGTACAATTTTTTTAACATTTTTGTCGCAAATTCACAATATTATAGACGATATTAAAATCTTCATCAGATTTTCACAAAACCTGGATAACGTCAAGTGCAATACTTTGATTGAGTGAACCGAAATTTCAACTAGAAGGATCATATAAAAGCACTAAGAAAAACTGCGTAAAACATCTTATGTGCTATACCATTTAAATAACTGCGCCCCACTGACAGTAACAAAGCAAGCCTACTTTTCGCTAGCAAAATCGTATCTTCGGCGTCATATTTTAAGACTTTGCAACAAACACAAAACAGGCCTATTAAAATTTTAATGAAAAATTAAATAAACAACACAAATAATATAGCCCACACTCAAAATCAAACATCAAACAATACTAATAACAAACCTTCTCGAAACAATAACTCTGAAAGATTAAAATCTTTTCCTAAACAACACAATATTTTAAACGTACAAAATATATATATATATATAAATCAACAATTATTACTGAATTTCGTAACGAAAATTTTTTGGAACCTGTGGATCATCGGTATAACACAAGAAGATGGGCAGCAGGCAGGTTTAAAACACCGACATTTAACAATAAACATGGAAAAAGCACCTTGCACGTACAACTACCAAGCATCTGCAACTCAATGCAAGCAAATCTTATAAATTCAATAGAGATGAAAAATTTGAAAAAAAAATTAAAATAAAAATAGATAAGATCTACTTAAATAATATAAGCAGTGTACAGAAAAAAAGTAGTGCTCTTATATTCAGACATGTTTGGATAAATAAAACTAGTCTTCAAATTTCTGATCCGGTAAAGCCATTATCATTCCGATTTGTACTTTTAACACTTGTTTCAAATTTGCACTCAGTTTCCTCCTGTATCGTTAAATTTTCAAGATACAGGTCGCATTACCTTTTTGGAACTTGCCCAGTATTATTGATCTAGAATCTAAACTACACACTGGTGCTTGTTTGTTCTTTTCTAAAGTAACGATTGCCGGACTGGAGATTTGTTCCTTTACAAAATAGAAGTAAAGTTGAAATTTAAAAAAATATATTGATATTTTAATGTGCCACTTTGCGACCTTAAAGTTGAAAATCTGATTTATATATAAAAAAGTGTTTTTTTTTTTCAAAAAAATCCCAAAACAATTTTTTTAGAGCAAATTTGAAAAAAAAATTCACACGTCTCGTTTTTGGTTTAATTTTACTTTTAAATTAGCTATAAACATTAAAATCAGACAAAAACTACTAAAGTTGTGTTTTTTTACTTTTTGAAAAAATCTCATTTCTTGCCTTGTTGTATTAAATATATCACAAAAATCCAAATTTAGAAAAATGTTAACCGAAATGTTCTGGAAATCTTTTCGTAAACTATACTAAAACATAATAAGCTGGTCGTTATGAAATTTTTTGCTAGAAGTGTACCTTTTTGGAAATTTCGAGTTTGGGTATTTATCCAAAAAAATTCCCCAAAAGTTTAAAAATTTAAGTTTTGAAAAATCACCGGGAAATGGATTAAGAATACTTTTGAGCTATTTTGTGCAAAAAATTAAAAAAACTAATATTCGGATACGAAAGTTGTAGCGATAAAAACTTGTCCAATTCAAATAATATCAGAATAAAATAACAAAAAAAAAAAAAAAAATATTATAAATAAATACATGAGTTAAATTGCGAGCTTTAGATCAGGTAAGTTTTTAAGAAGGCAAAAACAACAACAACAACTCTGTATAAAGTCAATCACTTAGCTGACTAGACAGTCTGTTTCGGAAATCGCTACATTTTCCTCTTCAGTAGTCTTTGAGTGATTAAGCTGTGTTCAACTCACTGTTGTAAATTTGTATATGATTTCACACATTTAGGAATTCATTCATTTGAATTATATAGAACAAATTGAACACTCAATTGGCTACTAATCATATGACATTTTAAAGCAGTTGGCTATTTATAGATCACCGCCATTAACTCTACCAGGGTTGCCATCTGTTCTAGTTGCTTTCTTATTTATTTCAATATGCATTGGTGTTCGAAATTTTGTCAAAATGCACCAAAGAAATGAAACGAGTTTTTTTGCTTCACTTGAAGCTAGTGTTCTAACTGAAAGGTGACTCGTTTGGCCTAGATTAATGAAAAATTTTTTAAAGGGTATTAAATTTTTGATTTTAGTGTGAGAATGTATAAGTAAAAATTGTTGTTACTTTTTCACGAATTGACAAATTTGAACAAACTAAACGCCAAATGAAATGTAATTGATTTTGTTTTCAATTCTTTTATAAGAATTTTCATAGAAAGTTTTTTTGTCAAATAAAATAACTTTTTTTAAAGTTATCGATTTTATTCAAATACTTTTTATAAAATTATTAATTAATTACCTTTAAAATGAGATATAATCCAGAATGGCGTCTCTTATGGTTTGGAAGCTATGGACATTTAATCAAGGCAAGTTCCAGTATTTAATAGGCCTGTGCGAGGCCTAATACTCGACTCGATTTTCGATTCAAGGAACCGATTAAAGAAACCGTGCTTATACTAGCTCGAAATTACGTGTTACTCGAGAAATTATCGAGTATCTCGTGATATTTTCGAGTTCCTCGTAAATGTTCGAGTATTTTTTTACTCAATGCTTGTTTTTTTGTACGTGTTCTCAACTTAACTCTAAGCAGGGTTGGCAATATTCTAAGAATACCTTTTATTTTGTTGAGATAAGTTGGATTTAAGGAAACTATTTTTATTCCAAGAATTCTATAAATTCAAGTAGTCAAAAGAATGAGAGAGAGAGAGAGAGACCGTTAGTCGTATAAGAGATGACCGTTGCTTATTAACGAAATGCAATTGATCGTTTCGATTTTCATGGACCTAATTGGTGTTTTCTAAATTCATCAAATTTAGAAAACACTCTGCCATTGTTAAACTATATAAAAATATACTAAAACAAACTTGAACCTTATTTACCTTATGCCAATTTCACGGAAATTGATTTCCTTAAAATTTCAAGTTTCCGATTTTCAAAATAAAGGGAAAAATTAAAAAATTAGTAAAATCTTTAATGTATTCGTAAGTTAAAAAATAGTGCTTCAAGTGAAACATGGCAGCTCTGTTCAGAAAAAAACTGAGCTGAAATAGAAGAATGTAGGTTATATAAAAAGAAAAATTTATAAGAAGAACTTATAAGAAGAAAATAAGTTAAAAATTGACTTTTATTTTTTTGATCAAAAATAAAAGTCAAAATTTTACTTTTATTTTTTTCGGTCAAAAGTAAAAGTCATATTTTAATTCCTAAATCATTTGCTTGCAGTCGCTGTACCAGCAGTTTGTGAAATAAATGAAAACAGAATGTGCAATGATAAGCAACTAAGCGATCCAACGATATGAAGATCGATGGTAATGTTTTTATTTCTGTGCAAAAATGTAACGAATATAGGTGCAAAATAATAAAAAAATGTACTCTATTAACTGTTTTGAAAATTTAAACTTTTATAATAGTTAATAAGAAATAGATCTGTCAAGTTTTTAATCTTTTTTTTTTGATCGGAAAAATAGAAGTAAAATTTTAATTTACATTTTTTATTGAAAAAATAACAATCATTTATTTATGTAACTTTTATTTTTGATGAAAAAAAATAAAAGTCAAATTTTAACTTTTATTTCTGATCGATATGAAATCAGTTAAAAAATAACGATTATTTGTTGACTTTTAGGAAAAAAATCATAACCGTTACGGTCCCTGCATAAAATTTCTTTATTATTATTCATTATACGGCCCTACAATAAAATGTTTAAATTTTATATTGTGAGAGTATTAAGAGCTGATTAAATTATGAAAAACTACTTCTATTTTCTGTAACATAACGCATCCGTTTTTGCTAGCTTAAATTTTTGGACCATTGGTCGATCGCTTCCTTCTTTTACACTAAATATTAGAGTACTTTCCAAAAAATACGGATAAGCAAAGCTTAAATTTTCCTTGCTTTTCTTAATTTTTAGCAACATGGAAGGCAACATGGAACGCTACATGCTCCACTATGGAAATGCCCATATGGTAAAAATATTTGGTTTGATCCCAAAGCCCAAAAGTGTGGCTGTGTTATTACACAGTTAAAAATCTTGGAATAAAATTGCAACTTTTCTGTACTTTAAATAAGATCACACCAGCTTTAGTTTAGTATTTGCAAAATACTAAAAAATCGTTTTAATACAGCTTTGGTCTAAAATTTAGTATAAGCTTGGATTGATATATTAAAAAAAAATAACACACATAGTGAGATTCGAACCAGGGACATCCAGTTTGTAAGTTCACTACCTTAACCACTGTGCTATTGCGCTATACGGAACAAAAGCAATAAACAAGTATTTGAACTTACACTCCCTCATCATCTGCTTACAATCTGCTTCCCTTAAATTAAGAAACTGTGGCTTCAATTCATAGGCATGGGTTTTTCTATATTTTATAGAAGTTTTTCCTTAATATAGAGAATTTTTACGTGAACGAGCTTCTCAGTTTTGAAGATAAGTTTTTACTTAAATATAAGAAATGACGTTATGATAAAAGTTAAATTTCCAACAATTTTATATAAGCAGAAATAATTTGAAGAAAAACTGTATTGATATCAAGTCTGCTCGCAACATTCTACAGCATGATTTCTTAAATTTGGAGAAACATAAGTAACAAAACTTGGATATTTTATAGATATACATGTAAGTTTTTCTTTTTTTTTGTACACCACAAGTGATATATTTTAAGGATGCATTTCTTATATTTTTAAAAAAAATTCTTTAAAATTTCTTACGAAGCGAACGATTCTTTATGAAGCAAATTAAGCGACTATTGTTGAACAACAGCGATGGTTGCATGGATAAGCCCATGCACTTACACAAACGCGGCCGAGGTTCAAGTCTCCGGATAATGGTAATTTTTCAATTTATTTTAATGATAATAATTTTTGGAATTTTTCTCAGTATAAAAATCTTATTCTCACAGTATGCTGTTTAAAATCTTAAAAAGGTTTTTTTTTTTGCAAAAACTACAAAATTTCTTGGAATTATATTAAAAATTTCTTATTTTCAGAGAAAATTTTTCTCTTACTTATATATATATATATTCTCTTACTTATATGATTAACAAAAGATAGAAAATTTTTTATTTTCAGAGAAAAGGTTTCTCGTAGTCATAGCCACTGATTAGTAAACGGCAGAAAATTTATTATTTTAAGAGAAAATGTTTCTCTTAGTTATAGCTGATGATAAATAAACAATAGAAACACTTACTGAAATGTAATAAGATTTCAACACAATTGCGATAAGTATCTTAAATTTAGCGAAATAGTTCGTAAATGATTGGATAATTTTCCTAAAATATTTCCCACTTCTGGTGTCAATTTAACGAAAAATATATACTTCATTTTCAGAAAATCTGCCTTGGCGCTAAATGAAGCCCGATTTTCTAACGATAGGGTGCTTTTTTCTAGATTTTCTGGAAATTTTTTTTGAGTGTAATAGCATAATATTGAGTTTCAGCATTGCAATATTTCTTTGGTTAAAATTTTAGTATAGAAAAGTTTTAATTAAGGGTTAGTATTTGTGAAAGTTTAAATTTTAAGCCTCGAAGTTAAAAAATATGCAGTAATATTTTAGCTGGACTAAAATTTATTCCAAGATTTTTAACCGTGTACCTCATTATCGTTATATTTAGACAAATCAAGGCTTATAAGAATAAAATCGCTTCAGTACATCGCAACATTATACTGCTAATTTGTTCAGATATATGCTGAAAATCCATGCTGTATTATTTTCTACCGGTTGTTTCCACTGATGAGTGAAAGCACTCACATACATTGAGATCAGTGTTGTTGCAGAAGATTCTTACGCAATTGAAAATGCTAGCTAAGAACAAAAATTTATATAAAATCTTTAAAAAATGGCTGCATTCTTTTGAGAATTTTTTATTTTGTAAAAATGTATGGATCGTGGATTGGTGCTATCAAAAATGTCATTTACCTGGGTTAAGGGTATCAAAAAGCCGTTTAAAAAGTTCAATAAATTTTTATAAATTTAGTTTAAATCGTGAAAAAATAAATTTTACCGTAGCATTAAAGAACAATAAATTATCCATCTGACAGGCTCAAAACGAACAAAATCGGAATAGCACAACCCGAGCTGTTGTGATTTAAGTAACACAAACATTGACAAAATGTTGCCATTTTTCACAATTTTGACTTAACGGTATTCCGTAAAAAAATTTTTCCGAGGAAAATCCCGATACACGTAAAAGCTTATTTCAAGTAAAGAAAATTTAAAAAATTTTTGGCGCAATTTGAGACATCAAATCCTGGAAGGTGTGCGATTTGTAAAAGAATAACCCATACTCCGATTGTAATAATTTCGTGTAGTGCTATCGCATTTTTGTTGCATAAGGGCTACCTGCGCAACCTGATAACGTCATTATTTCATTTTTATTTTTGTTGTGCGGCCATATACCCATTCTTCGTTATCCTTTCATATCATTTAGTGTAGCACATGTACTCTACGAGTAACATTTCCATGCAACGTCGTGACGTGCTTTTTGCATCTTCGATCTAGAGGCGGCTCTCTCAGATCTAAGTAAGGGCTTATGGCGTTATAAGTATAACACTTCTTTGAAGGGCTTAGAAGCACTCTTTACAAGATACTAATATGTATTTACACTAGCATCTATACTCACGGTTATTTTGGACTGCTTTTTCATCCAAACTTTGGTTTAAATAAATTTTTAATCCAATAGGCACTATTTTTTAATCCCTACTTTGGTTTAATTTAGCTGGGTCTCAAACCCACATTCCTGAAAGGAATTTACTTGCATTCGTAACGATGCAAAATAAGCGAAACCTTATTAATAACTGAGTTGGACGAGTGGATAAGGTGTTGGACCAACGCATCAGAGGACGTGTGTTCAAATCACGAGCTGGTCGGAAATTTTTTATTTTAGCTTAATACAGCTGGGTCTCGAACCCACGTTTTTGCTTCTTTGCTTGCTTACTTACTGCAAGCTTACTTGCTTTCAAAATGATACAAAATAAGCGAAACCTTACTAACAACTGAGATGGACGTGTTGATAAGCTGTTGTACCAGCTCATCAGAGGGCGTGTGCTCAACTTATGAACTGGGTAGAAAAGTTTTTATTTTAAGTTAATATTTATATTGATTTTTTTAAGCTTTTTGCGGGCTAAAACCTAATCTTTTTTGTATTAGAAAATTTTAAACTTTTCCTTGAATTAAAAAGTAATCTTTTTGGGTATTGTCCTATATGCAATCCAAAAAAGTTAAAAATTTAATCCAAGATTTTTAACAGTGCAGTAAGTGATAATTGCAAGAAACAGATTTAAATTTTTGTTGCATAATCGTCATCTTTCGTGTCCTGATAACGTCAGAGTTTTTTTTATTTTTTTCATAAGGTCTCAGAATCAACCTTTACAACCTTTACAACCTTTACTTTTATCGAATCTCTTTTGCTTTGCGAGTTATAATTACATGCTATGCCGTGACGTTTTAAACTTGAAATTTGTTGGAAATCACGATGTAAGACGTAACGTTGTCACGTCAGAAATATGTAAAAAATTTCAAAAGTAATATCACAGGAATATTTAAAGAGAAAAAAAGGGGGTAATTTTTTTTGTATGCCTAAAAGCTGAAGTTTATGAATTTTCATGCAATTTTTAACACATAAAAATTAAGGAAACGTCTTAACTCCGTACATCATTTTATTTTTCGTTATAGGCAATAGCACTGCTTTGTTCAAGAGAGAAACTTTTTTTTAATTTAATGATAATTTCACGCCTCGTTGCCTGAAAAAATCTTATAAGCCCGAGTATTTTTTTTGAACTATTTCAGAAGTTCTTGTAACTTTCCTTGTCGTTCAATAGCTAAGTCTTACAGTGTTGCCTTTTAGAAAAAATATAAACTTTTTAATTAACTTTCTGTCACAAATGTTCATCTTACCCACATAATTTTTGTTGAGTGCTTGCCAAAGTGTGTGTTTATGCACGCACATGTGTTGGTAGCTTAAAGAAGCTCACAGGATATATTATCCTGGCATTGGTCCAACATTTGAGAAGCTGAACTACTAAATACTTTTAATAGTCGTTTTCCGGCCGTTAAGTGTAATTTAAGTTGGTAAAAGAGTAGAGGAGAAAAAAATAGTGTTGGCCGAAAAGCTCCTGCTGTTTAAACAAGACATAAATGTTACAATAAAACAACTTGGAAACACAGATTTTACTCTTTAAGGTGCTTTAATGGCTCTTAAGAGACTGCGGCTTGTTTCGTTGTTGGATTTTTTATTTACTTGCCTTAAAATTAAATCTTCAAAACTTTCTCTGATTACATTTTTTTTTCTTTTTATGCACTCGAGTGAACAACAACAATCGATTTTTCAAAATAAGATTAAATTTTACTGCTTTTCCGCAAGACAAAGCGCATTCATGCTAACCCCAAACACACCCACACATTGAAAATTTAATATTGTTTTTTTTCTTCATATATATTATTTATATATTTTTGTTGTTGTGCCACTTTATGCTCTAAATACTGCTCACAACTTTTTTTAGCCAATTTTTATTGAAAGCAGCGCACAAAACGAAAAACGTTCAAGGCTTCTACAGCTAGCACTGCAAATAGCAGACAATGCCGGAAACGTAGCTGGTTCCGACAACAATGGCGCTCAATGCTGAATGGACAGCTTCAGTGTTGCGAGACGATTGCTTGTGCTTGTGTTTGTGATAATTGTTGTTATGTTGTTTTGGTCGGTGGTGAGCGGTTATAATGGTGGTTCCAGCTAAGGTTCAGTGAACTCTTTTGCGCGCGCGTGTGTGTGTGTGTGGGTTCGAATTAGTCATTCGATGATAGCCTGCATTTTATATTCCTTTGGTTTTTTTTTGTCCAAAATATTTGTATTTTTTGCACGCTGGTAATATTTTGGAGCAAACAAATGAAGTCCAAAAAACACACAATAAATTATGTTTATAAAGCTGCCCCTGAAGTTCATTCAAGATTCAAGGAATTCCTTCAGAATGAAATAAGTAGCGTGTTTCAAGCAAGTTAAGATTTTTTTGTTGGTTTAGTTATGATAACAGAAATCATCTTTGCTGCTCCCTTTGTATTTGTAATGAATATATAACAAATGAAAATTTTTCGAATTATTTCGGTATTAATGAAGTTCCATACAAAACGGACAAGATGCACGCCAATTTCTGACAGCCTCACGAAAAAAGTGGTAGTATTAAGCAATGTGTGGGAAGCAAATAAATTGCTTTCATTAATCATTTCGAATGCTGTCATAGTGACAGCGCGCTCATGCTCACGTATCTATGACTATGTGTGTGTGCCTGCATTGGTGTTTTTATTTGTGTGTGGTGGTGTGCTTTTGTGTTTCGGTTTATTTATGATCGTTCACATTTGATTGTTTGCCATCTGATGCGGCACTTAAAAATGATGCAGTCATGCCTCAAACGGGAGTCTTTCATCAATTTAGCACCTTGAGCTTAAAGCTCAAGAATAAACACCTGAAGTGGCATAATCTACCTTATATCAATTGTAAGAACTGTCACATTTTTGAATTAATGATCGTTGACAACGATGGGGCAATAAAAATGATCAATTGTCGGCAAGTTGTTTAATCTGACAGCTCCTAATATGTAAGTATGTTAGCATAGAGTAGATAAAATGCTGTTCAGCTTAAGCTCCACCTCCAAAAAGCTGAACAGTAAACCAAAACTATATTGTATGAATTCATTTATAAGCCTTTTCAGTAGAAAAGCACGTTTTTAGCACTTACAACTAAACCCTTATTGATTAATTCACAGAACTAAATTTTCTCTCAAAAACGAATCTTAGTGATTATTCTGAAGGGCACATCTACGTGTGACTTACACTTCAAATGACTTTGTTGGCTCAAGAACATTTTTTAATTTTCTGTCTTTTCCGCCAACATTTATACCCCACGCATACAGCTTTGTCACTCCGTTTTCAAAGCCTTGGCAAAATGTACCCAGGAGTTGATGTTGATCAAGAATATATATACTTTTCTATACCTGCCACTCCTTTTTATCAGCGTTACAAACGGAATGACAAAGTTAATATACCCCTTAGCGTCTAAGAGTTATGAGATGTTGCCATTTTCCAAAATAGAAGGCGTGAACCACCTACTCGTTTTCTAGAATACAAATTTTTATGCCACGCTTCCATTTAGCGAATTTTATTATCCTAGCCTCTACTGGTTATGACTAATTGACTTATTCCAAAAAGGGGGGCGTGGTCTGCCATAATATGCCTTCTCATACCAGACTCATTGTTCAATTGGGACGCTAAATTTTTACATGCGCCTAGTGGGCCGACAAAAGTTTGTAAAGTACGAGGGAAATTTGAGAAGTTAGTAAATTTCTTAATAATTTTAATTAATTTCCCACGTAGTGACTTTAAATCAAGGGTATCTAAATCATACATACTCATTTTTATGTTTGTGGTTGTACAGCTTTTGCATCAAAAGTTTGCATTTGAAGAAATGCTCGAGTTCAACAACAAAACGAAAGCAACAAACTTTCAGTAGCTGTCCAGAGTTCATGCTGGCAGGTTGCGGTTGCTTGCTGTTCGGTTTGTCTTTTTTTGTATGGGCGATCTTTATGAGGTTAAAATAAAACTCAACAAACTATCTTTGATTCATTACTTGTTGGGGCTTCAAACGATTAGGTTGCATTATTTGGTGATACTTGTTTAATCCTTAATGAAGATGTATGATGAAAATTGGGAAACGAATTTTTTATTTGCTGAAAGTTTCTTTGGTGAGGCTGAATGCCCTAGTATGTCAAAACAGAGAAACACGTATTATATAAGAAATGTTGAGTTGAAATTTTGAAGAGCTCTTTTTGGGTTCTTTTATTAATATTTTAGTCCTAATAATAAAATATTAAAGTCCTAAAAATAAAAATATTAAATTTACTTTATTTCATTTCCTTTATGTCAATTAATTTTATGTAAGCTAAAAAATAAAAATTATTTATATTATATTTTTCAGTAAAAGGGCATTTCTGACTTGTATTTTCTGATTTAAAAAATTGAGTTAACAACAACTGTTTGTGTTCAGTTTGAATATCTTTTTTTCAAAAATAAGAACATATTAAGAAGTGAGCAGCCGCAAATTGCCTGCTTGAAGTCTGGATAGCTACTGAAAGCTTTTTCATTTTCGTGTAAACAAATACGTGTGAAAGCTCTCCGCCCATGAGCGGCCTTTTACAGTGCACCCTAAACAAGTGCGCGTTACTCTGCGTACCCAAGCGCCACGCAACTTTATTTTACGCTTAACCTAAACAAGTGCACTGCGGAAAGAACTGCTGCTCTCGAACCAGCTCAGTCTGATGGTTTAAAAATCTTAAAAAACGTTTAGTATTGTGTAAAAATCTATTAATATTGCAAATATTTCCATTTGCAATTGCGATTAATTAATTAATAGCAGCTGATTGCTCTTTGTTCTAATACTTTGGTTTTATGCAGCCAACTTCACATCCGAACGCACTGCCAAAATTGGAAATTCGATTCATGTTGCGGTAGTCCGGTGCGTGTTTCGGTAGGCTTCATACAAAATGTATGTGCATGAGCCGATTTTGACAGTTAAACCACGCATGCGCACTTGTTTAGGGTGGACTGTTAGGCACCCCTGCTGTAAATGCAACACTGATTCTGTCAACTACTGTCTGTTAATAGACTACTGTCAAAATTTCAGCTTGCTGCTACTAGGGACACGATATCAGAAGAAAAAAAGATCGATACCTACTTTTTTGGTATCGAATGAAAAGTATCGATGCCATGAATATAACCATTTCAGCACCATTTCAGAAATGTTGAGTTTAGGTATTTTTATGAAAAAAATCCCCAAAACTCAAAATATGCAAAATTTTATAAAATTTTTAGTAGAAAATTTAAGCATAGTCTTGAGCTATTGTATGCAAAAATCAAAATTCGGACACTAAAGTTGTAGCTGTTCAAATTTGAAATTTTTTTGCGAAAATCATCAAAATTATTTGCAAAAAGTTTTGGAATTACAGGGTTGTTACGGTGATCAAAATAAAGTCTTTTAAACAGTCCTGTAAAACTTAAGAAGCAATCATAAATCTAATAATCACACATTTATATATCACTATATTTTAAATAAAAATAACGATTTAAATTATATGAAAATGAAAAAATAAATAAAATTAAATACTTATTTTTGAGCTCATGTCAAGAAAAGCTAATACAATTTTTTTTGCTATTATTACTATAATAATATGTTGTGATAAAAACCATTTAGTTATTATAAGTTATGGAAAAATGATTTTAAAAATGAAAATTCTTCTGCGTTTTCTTTATTGCTTTCGTTATTCAACAAAATTTGACAAACTTTTAGATATAAAAAAAACGAAACAGTTGGGGAAACTTACTGTTCTCGATGATATTTTAGGTGCTTAACCATATTGGTGGTGATTTCACTTGTTTTTATTTGCTTAAAACGAACAAATGCAAAATTGTACGCTGCATTGCGTGTAAAAATTTGTATGCATCTGATTTTTTTGGCACCATTTAATTTTCTTTGTACAATGATGCACATTTTGTTTCGATACTAGGTAAAAAGAATCGATACCATCAAATACCGAATAGACCCGATGCATCGAAAAAATACTCGTATGGGAAGAAAAAGTATCGATACTCTGAATTATCGATACGATATTTGTGTCCCTAGCTGCAACGCTTAGTTTGTGTTTGGCAGCCATTGACAGCAGACGACCTTGTGAAAAGTGAATCGTGTGCTCATCAAGCATTATTTTTTGCGCAAAAAAACATCAGTCAAATCAAGGAATGGCTTGATAAATACTATGGGGATTATGCACCATCGATCGTAATGGTTCACAAGTGGTTTACTGAATTTCGATGCGGTCATACATGCACAAGTGATGCCGAACGTTCTGGACGCTCGCATGAGGTCACCACACCAGAAATGGTCACTAAAATTCACGATATCAGAGTTAAAGTGCGTAAGATTGTGGAGGCCGTAGGCATCTCAAACTTACGGGTGTGGAACATTTTGCGAAATCATTTGGATATGAAAAAATTATTCGCAAGGTGAGTGCCTCGTTTGTTCAATCTTGACCATAAACGCGATCGTCTGACTGATTCAAAAGCGTTTTTGGCGATGTTGAATAATGATAAGAAGTATTTTTACCGTCGATTAGTAACCGAGGACGGAACATGGATCCATCACTATACACCAGAGACAAAGGAAACAGTCGAAACATTGGACTTCACCGACCGAACGTAATACGAAGAAGGTGAAGACGATGCTATCGGCCGGAAAGGTTATGGCGACAGTATTTTGGGATAAAAGCGGAATCATCTACATCGATTATCTTCCACCGAAGAGAACGATCAATGGCGAATACTCTGCAGCCGAATTGGACCGTTTCAACGACCCTTTGAAAGAGAAACGTCCCCATTTGGCGAGGAAAAAAGTGCTCTTCCATTAAGACAATGCGCGCGTTCACACATGCCCAGCTTCCATGGCAAAATTCTATGAATTCAAGTGCGAATCGCTTCCTCATCCAGCATATTCTCCAGATTTGACCCCCTCCGACTATTTTATAATTCCAAATCTGAAGAAATGGCTCGGCGGAAAGAAATTCACCACCAGAGAGGAGGTCATCACTGAAACAGAGGTCTATTTTGAGGACCTTCCAAAAACGTATTTTTCGGATGAGTTCAAAATATTGGAGGAACTTTGGACAAAGTGTATCGAGCTAAAAGGATACTATAATGACAGATAAAACTTTTTTGATGTAAAAATCATTCCTTATTGTTTCATTTTTCACGGAATTATCAAACGGCTCTCGAAGATTAGCTCTTTTCACGTTATACATATACGAGGTTAGTTCAAGAAGTCCTTAAAAAAACCAATAGATTGTGCTCAAAGAATCGAAAATAAATTTTTCTCAGTAAGCAATACTTTCAACTAGTCAGTTGTTTGAATTTAAGCTATTTTCATCACGTAGTTTTATTTTTGTTGTTGATTTAAGTCGAGAAAATGGGAGCTGCGCTTACTCACAGTAGAGTATAAACAAGATCCTGTGGTCGACTTTTTACGCTTTTCCGCCGCAATCCTGAGAATTTTCTGTGTCGATACATGAAACTTGGATACACAATTTTAGTAGAATTTTTAGTTGTTTACGTCTAACGAGGAGGTAATCGTTCATGTCTATTTAAATGAGCACCAAAATCCTACTTTTTGGACGGCTTAAAAAATATGGAAAAACGCTTAGAAAAATCTTTAGAGGGGAAAGGAGATTATGTTAGAAAATAAAAAATTCTACCCAAGAAATGTCATTCTCCTATAATGTCACTCTCCTATTTTTTACCGACTTATTGAACTATTGTCGTATAAGACATATTTATTTATTTTATCTATTTCAGATCCTATATTGAATGCTTATGTTGTGATAAAAAGACCATTTGGGCTGTTTTTTGGCTGTCCAAATAATATTTCGTTTTTTTAATTCTTTTAAGGTCAGTTTTGAGAAAGGGTGTGTAATTTTTTTATAATTGCAGACCCACTCTAAAATGCAACGATTTTCAGTCATCGTTACAATTCCCATAAAATTATTCCCTAAAGCTTAGTATGCTGTAGAAGCGAATAGAAATCTTCCGTAAGAAATGCATTGCGTTTTTGACAGCGAAAAGGTAGCGAAATTTATTTTCGTTGGTTAGTATGCTGTTGATTCGAAAAATTCTTCAGTGCAGCCAAGTTCACAACCATGATTGGAGAGTTAAAATGTCCAAATATCGCTGTCTTTTTTTGTTCGTACATTTAATTGGCGTGGAAATTTGACATTCAACAATAATGTTCAACCATGGTAGAAGAATACAGGTAGATCGCGTTTATGATGCTCGAGATGAGAGCATACTGCCGGAAATGTCAAAACGAAGCAAAACTTTTCATATCTTTACTTTTGTTTTTATTCGCCACACAGCTGAATTTGACAGACATGGCAGTATGGAAAGAGAGCACAGTCAGCGCTGCAGCTACCTCTATTCTTCTATTGCCCCATAAAAAAATTTGGTCCCATACCTATGGTGTTTATGCAAATTTTCCAATCTTTTATGTACTGTATGTTGACGCTCAGAATATGTTTGTCTTGCCGTCTGTCAACGTCAATTTTTAAAGAAATAATTTTGTTTTTTGTAATTTCCGCTATTGCTATCTTTATCTGTTGGCTGGAATCGCCAAGCATAGCTGATATTTCTTGAGTTGACGCAAACGTAAGTGTAAAACTGAATCACAGAGAATTGTTGAGATCGATCTTTGTTTGAGTTTGTGACGCACAAGCAAATATTAAAACGAAGAATTCATGTTGGATGATCAACAACACGCCAGCTCCGTTACACACAAAAAGGAAATTAAAATAAAATTGTGTGTTGTGTGCTTCAAGCAAATGTTTGTGAATGAAGGTGTGTGAATATTCTGAACCCTGGGCTCTCATCACGTATGACGAGAAGCTTGTGATGATATCGTGTCAACGATACTTTAACATCACGCAACTTTTAATTTTATGTATCGTCTAAACGATATGGTTTTGCTTGCTTCATGTATGGCAAACAACTGTCAAATGATATCGTCGAAACGATTGCTAATTTGGTAACGTTTGGCTATTTTTCTGGTTGGAAATAAAAATAAAAATAATTTTGAAATGTTTTGAGCGCTTTTTTGTTTATAGAAAATTGATGGAATGTCGTTGCTGCACTATGTTTGAGACGTAATTGTTGGCCAGCTGCGGATGTTCATCAATAAAGTGTAGCAATATTTCCAATTACTTAGGTGTCGCTGCCGAATTATATGTTTCCAAAACATTATCATCAAAATAACTAATTAAATATTCTTGCATTTTTGCTTAAATTTTCACTTTTGAAGCAAACAAATCCAAAAAAAAAAAAAAAATTAAACATAAAAGTAAATGTCACTTTTGGCACTGAATCTATGTTTTGCAGTGGCTTTCAAATTTAAGAAAACTCAACGATGAGAGGACCTGGTTCTTAAACAAGAAATAATTTTAAAAAACTTTTTTTATTAGAATTTTTTAGTAAAATTCAAATAGGGTCAAATTTACCACTATGTCAAAAAATTCACCTCCAAAGTTAAAGGTTAAAGCAACCAACCTCTGTTCAAAGAACTTGTAAATTTTGCGAAAAATATTTTAAGTCTGCCATAGCTCAGCTGCTGCTGAGCGTATATTTTTTGATTTAAAACTAAAAATGCATTTTTTTTTTGGAAATGGTAGAAAATATTTTCATTTCCAAAATTCTTACAAACAATTGTTTTCAATTGTTTTCTACGTTGTCAAATTGTGAAATTGGCTATGACTATTATGTAATGTGTGGTGATTTCAATATTAATATTTTATGTAAAGACAATTTTGTTGGCCGCTTCTTTGATAGACTTACTGAAGTTGGGCTTCAAACGGTTTACACTAGTACACCTACGCGATATGCAAATAATGCTTCTCCGAGCTTATTAGATATTTTTGTTGTCTCAGATATATCTTCTGTTCTGCTTTTTGATCAATTGTCCTTTATTTCTGACCATGACCTTATTTTTTGTTCTTTAAATGTAGATATGTCACCAAATGTCGTGAAAAAAACAATCTCTTTTAGAGATTATAAATCTGTTGATTATGTCTCTTTGTGTAGTGACTTGTCTACTACAAATTGGTCTGAATGCTGGTCGTTTAGCTTAGTTGATGAGAAGCTTAGGTATTTTATGAATAGAATCAGTGAACTTTATGACTTGCATGCTCCATTAATCACTAGACGAGTAAAGAATACAAGTTGTCCCTGGTTTACAAATGATGTAAGATTAGCCCTTAAAAAACCAAAAAAAGATTATAACCGCTGGAAAAGAAAGCCAACTACATCAAATTGGGAACAGCACAAAAGATCAAGAAACGTAGCTAACTCTACAGTTAAATTATCAAAACCAATATTTTTTATGTCTAAGTTATGTCTAAGCTATGGAACAATTTAAAACAAGCTGGTGTATGCAAGATGAAAACCGATGATTGTCAGATCGATCCTAATATTCTTAACGAATACTTTGTTGCAAGCTCTACGTCTTCTGGTAATGTGATCGACTATAACACAAGAACTTTAACATCTGAATATTCACCTAATTTTGAGTTTGTTGCTGTAGATGAGTGTGATGTAGCTCGGTGTGTAAACAAAATTAAATCCAATGCAGTGGGTGATGATGGAATATCCATTAAATTTATTAAACTTATTTTACCATTTATCCTCAGCCCACTTACCCACATATTTAATCACTGCTTCACAAGTTCGTGCTTCCCTGATATTTGGAAATCAGCAACAATCATTTCCATAGCGAATAAAACTAATGCGTGTGTTCCGTCTGATTATAAAATAAGTCTATTATCATCGTAATCAATAGTTTTTGAGTCTCTTATGGCCGTGCAAATCTCAGAACACATTCGAAGATTTGACCTTCTATCCCCACTTCAGTCTGGATTTCGTCCAGGGCACAGCTGCTCTACAGATATTATAAAGATTTTAGACGACATTAGAGTGTCATTTGATCTAGGCAGCATAAACTTGCTCTGTCTCTTACATTTTTCGAAAGCATTTGATTCCGTTGATCATACAATATTGTGCCAAAAATTATATGAAAACTTTGGGTTTTCTAGCACGGCGGTCCGTCTGTTATATAGTTACCTGGTGGGAAGGTCTCAAAGAGTTAGGGTGGGAGATAGTCTGTCCGCTTTCTGTTACTTAACTTCTGGGGTTCCTCAAGGCTCAGTACTTGGTCCGTTGTTATTTTCAATGCTTATAAATGATATCTTCAGCAAATGCCGTCATGTAACCATGCATGCATATGCTGATGATCTTCAATTGTACTTGGCCAGTCCTATTGGTCTTGTTGATAGTTTATGTCTCAGGATGAACGAGGATTTGAGCAAAATAACTAAATGGGCTAGAGCTAATAACCTTAATCTAAATCCACTGAAGTCATTTGTTTTACCGATCTTTAAATCTAGTTGCTCTTTGTCTGATATACCAACGATTTATCTTAATGGTGTAGGGCTAAGATTTGTTGATAAAGTTAAAAATCTTGGAAACCACATTAATTCCTCACTTTCTTGTGAGGATCACATTAATTCGGTTGTTTCTAAGATTCATTATGCCCTTGGGAACCTGAGGTGGACAGCATCATTTGTACCCGTCGACACTAGGAGAAATTTGGTACTCCAGCTTATAATGCCATTCATTACGTACTCAGATGTTGTGTATAGAAAACTTGATTCGAGGTCCAAACTAAAGTTACAACAAGCTTTTAATAACGCTGTCAGATATGTTTATGGCCTCAGAAAGTTTGACCGCGTTAGTCATTTGAGCAATCAAATTATTGGTTGCAAAATGTTCAATTATCTGGATGCCAGGAACTGCATATTTTTGCATAATTTTATTTACACAAAAACACATAAATATTTATTTGATAAGTTACAATTTTGCATATCTAATAGAAACAAGAACCTTATTATCCCGAGATACAATTTTTTAAACTCAAACAGACTTTTCTTTGTAAACGCTATCAGAATTTGGAACTCGTTACCTCTAAGAATTAAAATTATTCAAAACAAACTCAACTTTAAGCATGATATTTTCGAATACTTTTCTTAATACTACTACTTATCTATATAAACGTACTATTTCTTCATCTAATAGAAAAAAAACAATTTAAGTTTGCCCGAAAAAATAAAAGGCAAAAAATAACAGTTAAATTTAACTTTTATAGTAACAGTCGAAAATTAAAAAGGCGTTTAATATTCTTGAAGCTGCTACTATTACGATTATAATGGTTCATTTAGAAAGTCCATCGGCAACTTTTTCGTTGTGCCTTTTTATCTGAAAATTGTAAAATAACAGTTATTTTCGGTCCCTGAATTTAAGATATTTATTGTGAGGTTGGCCCAATAATAAAAAATTGACGCGACTTATTAAAAAATCTGTAATTTTTAAGCTTTAAGATTTCCGGAGCGATTGCAAATTGTAACAAAATTAAAAAGCAATAGCAACCCATATAATTTATTTTACACAAAACTGAATAAGTTGTTTAATTTTTTCCACCTTTTTTATTCAATTATATATTGGTTCGTACATTGCTTTTGCATAAATATTACGAAAAATAAAATTAAATTATATAATAAAATAAATAATAATGAATAAAAAAAAATTAAACAAAATTAAAGTTTTTTTCTATATGACCTTGTTATTTATTATGTTAAGTTAATATGATTTAAAAACAAATTCTAAATGTTTCCCCTTTTCAAACTGAAAAAAGTTATTGTTGTTTCTTTGGAAAAAATTCGTTAGAACAATTTATTGTTCTAATTTTGACCTAAAGCTCAATAAACGATTTTAAGCTATCAAACAACTAAAATTTGTATTTAAAATCAAGAATGATTTAAACTACCAAACATTTTGAATTTGTAATTAAATCATATAAAATCAACATAATTAAATAAAATAAAAAATAAAATAAAATCAATGCAATTAAAGAGCAATAGCAACGCAAATAACAGACAGAAGTACTGAAATTTATGTTCTTTTTTAATATTATAATAAATGTTTTGTTTCTAATTAGCATATATTTTAATAAATATATGTATTAATCTTAAAATTAAATAAATAAAACTGT
Organism: Dichetophora obliterata; assembly: GCA_963920525.1. Taxonomy (NCBI): domain Eukaryota; kingdom Metazoa; phylum Arthropoda; class Insecta; order Diptera; family Sciomyzidae; genus Dichetophora; species Dichetophora obliterata. The sequence goes on from OY986438.1 coordinate 35,329,981, forward strand.
ATTTAAATATTAAATAAATATTAAAGTTGTATTGTTGTGTTAAAAAAAAATGAATGAATGAGTTATTGCTTTCCGAATTATGATAGGTGGATCCTTTTTTTCAAAACTGTATACTCTTGGAAACTTTTTTGACCTTTCATGAATACTTTTTTCAAAATCGTAGCGGCAACTCTGATCAGAGGGTTAAAGTTATAATTTCTTATTTGTATTTTAAGCAAGCTTAATATATTATCGAATACAACTTAAACTTAGGCAATTAAGACTTTATAGTTTAGGATAACTTTTTCGCTTAGAATAAAAATTTATATCTTTTTGAAAATATTTTATAATTTTTACTTTCCTAGCTGCCTTTTTAAAAATAAAAGATTGAAAATAATGTAGACTTAGAATACATTTTAAAATAAAATAAAATAAGATCAAACTTCTAGAATTTGTATTTAAATATCAAGAATGCTTAAAACTAGCAAACAGGTAGAATTTGTATTTAAATCATAGAAAATTAACATGATTAAAGAAATATACTTATAGAAGATATGAAAATATTTCAAGTTTTCAATAAAAAAAATAATGATGTCATTAACTTGATTTTAATTACAATACAATTTTTAAATTTCAGGTAAATTATATTTTTTACTATGTTCTTAAATTATATTTGCAATAAAGTTTTCTATATTTTTAATTCTATAAAGTATTTAGAGAATTGGTTTGTCTACACATAAATTTGTCTAAACGAAAAGGCTTAGATTTTTAATAACCAACTATGTATTTATTTAGGCCTTAGCAAGCATGAGTTTTGCTAATTTTGAATAAATCTGAATTGAGAGAAAAGAAAGCACTTTTATCTAAGTGTAGTTTTTCAAAAATTTTTTGCCAAGTAATCAAAAGCATATACTGACGATAAGAGTATAAATTCATTTTTTTAAAATATATTGTTCAATTTATACAGATCTGAAACAAAGGAAAAATACCCACCCTTTAATTTTTTAAGCTACTCAATCAAAAAGAGTGCTTCTGTTTATAATTGACTTTCTTTCTGCTATTATTTCGCTTTCGGCAGATATTTTTCTTTGTTTTTTTCTCTATTTATCTTTTGAATATACTGTTCCTTATGCAGCACGTGACAGCTTTCGGAAGCGGAAATTTTGTTTTTACACTGTACAACAATTTTTAAACTTTTCCAAAATAAAAGGTTTTGTATAAAAGAATTATTTTCTATGATGTTAATACAAATTTTAAATGTTTGATAGTTTAAATCATACGTGATTTTAAATACAAATTCTAGTTGTTGTTCTTTGGAAAAATTCGTTAGAGCAATTAATTGTTCTAACCTGACCTAAAGCTTAATAAACGATTTTAAACTATCAAACAACTAGAATTTGTATTTAAGATCAAGTATGATTTAAACTATTAAATATTTAGAATTTGTATTTATATCATAGAAAATCAACATAATAAGTAACAAGGTCATATAGAAAACTTTCAATTGTAAAAGAATTTTTTTGGATGTACAGGCGTTTTAAAAGCTTGTATCTAAGTACCTAGTGTAAAAAAAGTTTTTAAGTTTACTCTAATTATGGAAATTTATTACGAATTTATACAAGTATATGAATTCGACATAGTGTTTGTGTTTACAGACCTATAATAAAATTTATTTAGAAATATATTTTTAGAATATTTTATTATTAGCGAAAATTTGTTGGGTCTTTTTAAACTCTTTTCATAAAATGGTTTAGCAATCAATCATAATAATTTAAATAAATGTATTAAATTAAATAAGTAATTAATTAAATAAATCATATACTTAATCAATATTAAATTATTTTAAAATTTTAAATTTTCTATTCAAAAACTTTTTTATTTTAATGTTTCTTGCAAAATTTTAATGTCAGCATCTTTGGACAATATTTGCCTACGACATGCTTCTTTGCAGAAAAATAGTCAGTTTTTTTTAATTGTATAAATTTATTGTATGTATTGTATAATGTATATAAATGTAAAATGTAATGTTTAACCATCTGCAGAAATGCTCGCTATATATCATCGAAAAAATTTGTTTTTTTTTTTATGTTTTTAAGTTTTTTGATTAAGTATACTTTTTGCCTATAGACAAAACTGGATCGAAGAGATTTAAAGCGAAATTTTTCAAGGATCGTTTAAATACACTTTTTTAATCCTTTACGATAATGTTTTAGGATTGTTTCAAGATGTTTTTTATAAATCGTATAAAAAGACCTGTAAAAAAAGTAGACTAGAGGTTAAAAATATTCTAAAAAGTATTTCTCAAAAATTTTACTTTAGGTTTCTGAACACAACAACTATTTAAAATTTCTTTAGGTAGTAGTTTTGCTGCTTTATATGTAAGTAAATTTAAAAATTGTACGTACAATTAAAACCGAAATTACAAAACTTTTTAAGTTAAATTACATTTAAAATAACTAAGAAGTATGCATTTGAAATATTGCCACTTTTAAGTTTTTTTTTCTCCGTTGATTAAAGTCTGCAATTATTTTGTGTGCTAGACTGGGGTTTTTTTTATTTTTTATATATAATACTTCACTAAATTATAAATAAGCTGCGGATTTGAAGTAATTATTAACAAGAGAATATAAACACACACAAGAACAGCAAAGTAAAACAACAATAAAAACACCAACCACCACAACAACATAATTTTGTAATTGCGGTGACAGCTGTTGTTGTCATTGTGTATTTAATAACACTTTGTTGCTTTTGGTGTTTTGTTTCCGGTCTATTTATTTCCATTAAAATTGAATTAAATATTTGCATAATTAAATCTTTAATATACTTTGCAGGCATGGAAACAAAAAAAAAAAACAATAATTGTAATTAACTTTTCTCAGATATTTTGTTAAAAACAGCTTTAATAGTTGTTAAAACATAAGATTTACAGTAAAATGTAAATTTGAATGTTAATAGAACAAAAAAAAAAAAACGCAGCAGAAAATTAACTTTGCCTCTCTTAAACCTTAAACGATAAGCAACTTCCAAGTCGAATTTTGTTATTTTTATTAACTCTTATCTTATTTTTAAAGACAGTCGTTTTAATTTGTTATCACAAAATTATATCCATCAGTCTAATATAATTCCTTTTTACACATATTTCTACATATTTTTACACGCATATTTCATAGGCAATAAGGCTTATTTCGTTTTTCTATTTTCAATATTATTTTTCATATTTCCAATTTAAGTTGACATAAATAATTCTTTCATCGGAAAAATCATGCTCAAATGAACATTGCATGTTCTTAAACACCAGCCATCGTGACGCAGGATACAAACAGTAAATCAAACATTGAACCAAAAAAAAGGACTTAGTAAGCTCGAATACCTCCACTCAAATTTCCAAAGTGTCAGTGCTATTTTGTTGCTGCTGTCAGTCAAAGTTGACAACACTAATGATAATCATTGCTATGTCAACATTTGTTCAACCATGACGAAAACCGAAATCATAAAAGTCAACAGTTGGCATGAGTACCACAATTAAGTCAAAAGACTTCATTGATGGATAAGCTTAGGCTTAGAGAGCAATGACAAAAACAGTCTCAAGAAGGGCATCAATGACGAATAAAATAACAACAACAACAACACCAGATGCTTACATTAATAACAACAACAAAGCAATTAATGTCGCTGCTGTTGGTTAATTAAAAATTTGCTGAAAGGATATGCTTATTTAGACAATTGTTAATGAAGTTTGTTGGCATATGACTCAGACGAGTATCGTTTAGATCAAGATGTGTCTGCAGGAAAAAAATAAAACAGAAATTCCTAGATATTTATTTTTTTTGCTTATCTATATGGTTATAAATTAAATATTTTCCAAAAAAATGTGAAATGCTTAGATCTTAAACGGATTCAAATACTCTTATAGAGTAGCTTGTTAAGAGATGGTTAGAAAAAAAAAAATCGTGTGTTGGTATAAAATAAATGTTTAAAGATTAACATCGTATCGTATGGTTGACAATATTAAGCTTTACTTGCACTAATTAGAATCTACATATGTATTTGTATAACAACAAAAACTGAAACGATTTTGGTATTTGGTTTTGGTTGCTGAAATTAAATTAAAAAGTTTTTTGCTTAACGTCACTTAAGCAGTTAGTGCAGACTGCTGTTCTCAGCCTTAAAAAAAGTTTAAAAAGTAGCACAAAAATAGAATTTGGAATGTTTAAGTAAGAGCTTAAGCCATATATTTGATGATAGAAATTAAAAAAATTAATCCTTTTTTAAACGACACATGTTCGTTTGTGAAAATAAAGAGAAAATTCTGCTTCAGCTAATGCAAAATTTATTTTTAATCGGATTAAGCTTAAAATTCGTTTCATCTGGAAATATTTAAGAAATTTAGACAATTTTTTAAAGAACTTATGTAATTACTCGAAATTTTTGAAAACTCATTTATGTTATTTAGACTGGCTTTTTTCAAGAATTTTACGGAAATGAAATAAATGACTAGTTAAAAATGTGAGGCTTAAGATAAAAACCAACAATTTTTAAATGGAACAATCCAAAAATTTCACTTCACTACTTAATAATGTTTAATTTTGTTGTAGGCTAGGCTTACTGCATTCGCCACTTGTTCATTTTAAACAACAAAATGTAGTATTTATTAATCAATTATGACAATTTTTTGTTATGAAATGTATAATAGAATGTGCATTAGGGTGGCCCAAAATAACAAAAGTATTATTGAATTGAAGGGGGAAGGGGATTTTATGAAAATTTGGCGAGATTTAAAATTTTTATTGCAAAAATAGAGAAAAAAAAATACCGTAATAAGTTTCCTAATGCTACCAAGTCAGGGTTAACGTTGCAGGAAAAAAAGCGAAAATGAATTGAATATGCATGTTGAAATTTGTATTTGATAGTTGTTATTTGTATTTGAGAGTTGTTAAATTTATGTCAGGATTACGAAAAAAAAAGTGTTAAGAAATAAATTTAAAAATCGTAACAACTTAACTACTAAAATTTCGGCTGAGAAAAAAAAGTTAAAATTTTTATAAATGATAGTTAGTGATACAAGATTATTGTTAAGAGCAGCTCTAAAACGCAAGAGGGATAGAGGTTTTAACCCAGCCGTCACCGACTCTTACTTACCATCACATTTCGTCAAGAACTATACTTGCTCGCACCTAACCGAACCCGAACCGGCCCGAAAATAGTACGGTCCGCACGACACAAGCAACAACAAATCTACCAACCAGCGTATTATTATTATTGAATATTGTGTGTTGTATAAAAAAACGTGATAAATAAATTTGTACATAAAGAAGTTGAAATATACAAATTAAACTTTAACTACTTGATTATAAATAAAGAAAACCATTTAATGGAGGCATCGAAACACCTAGTCCTTTTATTTATTTGGCAAAAGTTCAAGGGCCTTTCGTCTGATCCTGGAGCGGCTGAGGATACCTCAGCCCTAAGAAGAAAATCCCCTTACAATGTTATGGAATAAAAAAGAAATATAAATAGATTTTATAAAGGAATATGTCTTCCTTTCTAATATATGACTTCGCTAAGAGTAATAGGCATGCAGTACATCAACGATCTGAGAATAGAGCCATCAATTTTCTGCCATTCATCTTAAAGAACTGTTTTCAGATGCTTCATCGGCTCGAACTGGAGCCTGCTTTTAAAAACTTGGGCCGAAAAAATGCCTCACAGGTTTTCGATAGTATTAAAATCATGACTAACAGCAGGTTAATACAGTACGGGTACATTTCAGATTTATTGAAAGTCATTTGTGGCTCGGGAAGAATTTGTTGGTGCGTTGTCCTGATGACAAGTACAGATATCCTCGTATTTATAGCATCTGAACTCAATAAACACATCATCTTATAACTCAATATACATTTGTGCATTCGGTTTGCACGAAATAAAATACAGGGGAGACTTCCAAAGTATCTGAAACCGGCTGAAATCATCAATAATCCCCGTCCATAGATACTCGCAGACCTTATTTGTCGTGGCCATCGCAAGTTGTGCCGGTATTTCTGGCAACCATCGGGGTTGCACCTTTCGTCAAGGTTGAACCTTTTCTTATCACTTAGTATGACATATTCCTAAATTTTTTCTCACAAAATTTGTATTTTTCGGCACATGCTAGACTGGACGCAATGTGTCATGGTAGAAGATTGGGTTGAGAGAATCGCTATTCATAGCTGACGTTGGCATTTTCATCCAAAATTTGTTGGATTACGCTTCTGGTAACCTTCAGATCCAAATGCGCTGTAATTTCACCAAAACTTATACCTTTCTGCAATGTACGACGTCGAATTTGTTTATTGCGCCGTTGGTCAATCACGGATTTCCTTTCACTAGGCTTAGTTGCTAGGGTCTTTTAAAAAATGTATTATGGTGTTTTTTCTCGAAAATTCACCCTTGCAGTTAAAGCGCCTACTTTTATACCGACTGCACTTAAGACTGCATTTCCACGATCTTCTTTAAATAAAGTGATTCCACGTGGCATTTTTATTTGAAATATAAAATAACTCCAAAATGTGCTCATATTTTGTTACAAAAATGTGTTACAGTTATGTTTATTGTTTTTCTTAGTTATGCTTGGTTTTCACTATGTCATTTTCAGTGGTCAGTTGTTGTCAATCAAACTGAAAATAACAACATGTTGTCATTTTTTCTAACTTTGGCAATCTTGGAAAATTAAAAATAAATAAATTATTAAATGGAGCTATGCAGAAAATGTTCTAGAGTTTTATTAAGTTGATATTTCAGGTGATAAGCTTTTGTGTTGTCATATAAATGACATAGTGAAAACCAAGCATAAGGTTATTAACAAAATTTCGTCATTTTTACGTTATAGCAGTTAATACACAAAAAAAAGCAATTGTGCACATATAAATTGCTATTGCACACGCGAGATTTCACACTATTTTCGATTAACGCTACTATGAATACGAGAAAGAGAAGAATTATCTGTTCGACTAATAAACTGCAAGCTATAAAAAAATTTTGGCTACTCAAAAAAATTGTATTGTTATAGCCCAGGGAAAAAAAATAAAAATTTTTTTGTGCACATATAAATATTTTACTGAGGTATGGCATTAGTCCAACTTTTTTTTAAATATTTTCTTTTAGAAGTGTATATGAACTAACGACAATGTTGCCCATGTTGCTGCCGTCGGTAAAGATCAAAGCCTAATTTTGCTTGATTAAGCAAAAATTTAATCTGCATTTAATAAAATGACTTCAAAATTTTTTTAATGCAATCAAAAGACTTAAATTGAATTTAAGTTGCTTCACAATTTCAGAGGTTTAAAATATGATTTTAATTGACTTCTTATGACTTTATTCACTTCAAATTGAATTTGATGAAATGTGAACAATATCGTTATCAAAGAAGCTCGACTTCAATCATAATTAAAAATGAATACCAAAAACTACAAAATAAATTTTTAGCAATTGATTTCAAAGTCATGACTTCAACATAATTACTGATTTCAAAGCATGAAGTGATAAAATCAAAAAAGGATTGAATGCCTTAAATCACTTCTTCAGTTTTTAATTTGTTTTTTCCAAAATTTTGTATATAAATTATATTTGCAAACAAAATAATTTATAAATTATGCATATAATTATAACATTAAAATTGAGGTTGGTTCGATGAAACGGTGATTTTTTTAAAAATTAGGTCAATCTAATTTTTCCTTCATTTTGATCAAACTAGTATTGTTCGAAGAAACGTAGAAAGTTGAAAGAATCTTTAATTTTTTTCATACAAATTAGTTCTTTGTTTATTATGTTAGAAGATTTAATTCTGAAATTTTAAGAAAATTCGTTGTTTTAGCAACTTTTTGTTTTGTGTCCTTCATTAGCATTATGCTCAAAAATATAATTGAAGAGCTTTTTGTAAAACGTGATAAGCAACGTAAATAAAATAAAATCATTCATTCTATATATACCTTAAGAATTACTAACACTCACTGAAGAAATTTTGTCTATTCCCTACTAAATTGCGGTTTGTAAAAGTTTTCTTGTAAAAATCCATTTTGTCATACTAAAAAAATTTTTGTAAAACATACTTGATTTTAAATACAAATTCTAGTTGTTTGATAGTTTAAAATCGTTTATTGAGCTTAAGGTCAAAGCTTATTGAACTTAAGGTCAAATTTAAAACAATTAATTGTACTAACGAATCTTTCCAAAGAAACAACAACAAAGTTTTTTCAATATGAAAAGGAAAAAATTTCAGCACGGCCGAAATTGCAATAAAATCAGCTAGTGATTTTTCCTTTTCATATTGAAAAAACTTTGTTGTTGTTGTAGTTTCTTTGGAAATACTCTTTAGTACAATTAATTGTTCTAGCTTTGACCTACGCCCAAGCTCTATGGAGATTGAGAGAAAAAGGCAAACTATGAATGACACACTCCTTAATGATCTACAAAAAATCTCCGAGTGGGGTCTTGCTAATAGAGTAGAGTTCAATGCAAGCAAGACCCAGTGTTGTCTGTTAACCCACAAGCGTGTGAATTGCCCCTTAGCTCCTCTCATTATAAATGGTGTGGATCTTGTGGTATCAGCCGCTCTTGACGTTCTGGGCATATCGATCCAATCTGATCTTCGTTGGAATGATCATATTTTCGATGTGTCGAAAGAAGCGGGCAAGTGCCTAGGTTTTCTAAAACGGTGCAAAAAATATTTCACTTCAGCTGATCTTCGCATGATCTACACCTCATATATTAGGCCGAAAATGGAGTACAATTCGTACATTTGGGCAGGGGCTTCAATTTGGAGCTTCTGGACCGAATTCAACGTCGTGCGATATATTTGATAGGAGACGAAAGTATTTCATTCTCTCTCAACTCTCTTGAGCATCGACGTAATGTAGGTTGCCTAAGCCTTCTGTATAGGTATTACCATGGGAAGTGTTCAAGGGAGATACATGGCCTGACGCCACCAGCTCGTGTGTTTCCCAGGTCCACTCGGGCAGCTGTCCAAGCCCACCCCTTTACCATTGCATCGATGCCTAATAGAACCTCGCATTACCGCGATAATTCGTTCTTTAGTCGCGCGGTTAAGTTGTGGAATAGTCTCCCTGCGAGCGTGTTTCCCGGCAGTTTTGAGCTGTGCAAATTCAAAACAAATCTTCACCGACACTACTCCATCTATCCACCCTCCAACTAACTATCACTCATCTTCCGAATCAACACAATGCTTACGCATTTATAGGGGGCATCATCCCCTGAGCGTTGGTTCAGTCAAAAAAAAAAAAAAAAAAATTTTAAAATTGATTATGTCAAAACAGTTTTATATGGTATATCGTGTTCTTGCAATAAGCTCTTCCATTGTTAAAGTAATACATTTTTTCAGGAATTATAAAAAATGGCAAATAGTTGTAGAGTTTGCCGTCACAAACTTCTTGAAACTGGTCAACCCGTTGGTTGAGTTCTTTGATACCTTTAATATATAATGGCTGTCATTTTGTTTTAAATTAATTAGCAAGTATTTTATTCGAGTGTAGTTTCTATGAAATTTATCAAAATTATAATTGCATTTACTCGTTTTCATGTGCAAATTCCTGGTAGAAAAATGTAATTATCTAACATGCATCTTCAACTCAACTAGTGAGTTCTGATCTGCTTTAACATAATGTTTGCTTTTTAAAATTTCTATATTTTTCATTATTACTGTTGTTTATTACTACATCCTCAACACTGCAACGTTTGTCATAATAATGTCAAAAAGTGAAATTCATAAAATTGCAACTTGAGGTCTTTATAATTTAGACCGAATTGGATTTAATGGTAATTAAAAATATGATTGCTTTCCTAAAGAGTTTTTAAAAATATGACTTGCATAACATTTCATAAAATTTGACATAACAATAATAACAAGTTTTGATTTTCATCAATTTCTGCCACATATACATTAGTTCTAATTGCACATAATTATTAACACATTTCTGTTTATTGTAAAGTTTCTGGAAATTGACAGAATATCAACAATTAAACTAACAGATGCTGTCCTATTCTAACAGCATTCTCTGAAATGAGATTCTAATAAGAATTAGTTTAGAAGCGAATAAGCACACTTACACTTAATCTCATACATTAATAAATTGCTCTTTACATACATATCTTTTGTATAATTTTACATAATTGAAAACGAAATTTGACATAGTTGTATAAATTAATTTTAAGCTGCAAGGAGATTTTCGTTGTTATTCAAAATGCCACAATATGTTTGATAATTGCATATTAAATTTATCTTTAAGCTTATATTGTCATTATTGACACAGTTTAAACGGCGGGAAAACTTAAATTTCCCGACTTTAAACTTACACCCGAATTAATGTTGCGTATACGCACGGCTGCAATTTATTTTTGCAAAGTATTTTAAATGGCACGCTGATCTGCTGTGATAATCTGTACAACAGAGAACTACGCATTACCCACCACCCACTTTAAGGGTGTATACGCCATAAATTCTGCATTTTATGAGCACACAAGTGACTCGAATGACCAATAATTGGCTGATTTTGTTCGCACTTTCTGAGTACCAGCTATCTTTATTTATTTATTTCTTTCGGCATTTATTTAAGCTGCTATATATTCGGGATTTTATTGAGCTTTGAATGTCATGCAGACATCGAAAAGCAAACAAAAGAAAGAGCATAACAAAAAATACATAAAAAAAGTGAACAATTGAAGAGACTTAAGAAGAAAATGCTTGCGTATAAATTTGAACTAAAAAACTTGACACGTTTTCTATTTTTGGTTTTCCTTCTGGCGTTTCCGTAGTCACAGATGTACACTTGTAGTTATAATAGTTGCTGTTGTTGTCTTTGTATTGGTAACAGTGCCACTTAGTTATGCGATACGCACAATAATTTTTGTACTAACTGTGTTTAACTTCTGCAAAACAATTTTAGAAAATTGTGCCAACGCCATCCACAAATAAAATCGCAGACACAAACGAGGTTAAAATGGCACGTAGTTTAACTGTACATAAATACGAATTTAAAACTTATCCGCTAAACTTGAAATTACAAAACATTTATCGATAAACAAGATATTGTTTGTAGATGATAACATTTTGAAATATAAAACTTTATTTTCTGTAAATAATCGTGCTTGGTCAAGCATGTTCTTTTTAACTTTGCAAAATACTTTGTAATTGCGTATAAGCTTACTGCTGCGACAATATGATTGGGTTTGATATTTATTGTGAAGTGTCTTAAAGACACCACTTCGAATATTATAGGCTCTCAGTTTTGTAAAGTTTAAATATTTTTCCAGAAGATTTTATTTGCGAAGGCTTTGTTGTAATTTTCCATGGGAGATCGGTCGCAACTTATTGATTCAATGAAAACTCAGGCGGAGTGATTGAGTCCTTCCCACTGTTCAAAAATATTTTCAATGGAAAAGTCGATCAATCAAAAGTCCATCAATCATTGTAAACAATTTTATAGTAAAAATTGTTTTCAAAGCAAAGCAGTTTTTTTTTATTTCTAAAACTACGCCAAGTTATAGCTTGGATTATTCTTAAATAAATTTTACTCAAAGTCTAATTTTAAGCAACAGGACAAAGATTTTGTCGAAGGAAAGGTCTCTTGTTTCTCAGGCAAAAAAAAAAGGCAATTTGTTACAATTTATTTTCAAGCCAAATAAAGGGTGATTTTTGGTATCTGTTTTTTTAGTGTGAATTTTTGACACTTCACGCATGATTCGTAACATGTGGCAAGGCCAAAAATGCTCAACAAGGTTTGCCATTTCACCACGAAAAGACTAACAAACAAACAACGCTTGCAAATCATTGAATATTGTTATCAAAATTCCAAATTTTGCAACAGTTTTACTTTATTGGGCATTAATCCACCAACCCGTTTGCAGAAAGTGCGTACCGAGAAGAATAATGCTGCTGTATCGGCAGCAATTCGACGCCGTTGTCAACAATTGGGCTTGTGTTATTCGACCACCTGGAAGATTTTACGTAATAACCTCGGTATGAAACCATACAAAATACAGTTGGTTCAAGAACTGAAGCTGGGTGACATACCACAACGTCATTTGTTTTGTAAATGAGCCTTTTGTTGTAAAAAGTTGTGTAAAGATCCACTTTCTTATTGAAAATATGTCTTCAGCAACAAAGCTCATTTTTGAGCTCAATGGGAACAAACAGAATTACTGAATTTGGTCTGAAGAGCAGACAGAGGCAGTTCAAGAGCTGCCAAAGCACCTTGAAAAATACACTGTTTGGTGAGGTTTGTGGGCCGGTGGCGTAATTGGACAGTATTCTTTCAAAAATAATGTAAATAGAAACGTTACAGGTACCGTTATGGAGCAAGGTACTGTGAAATGATTACCGACTTATTTTTGCCCAAAATGGAAGTATCGGACTTGGTTGGCATGTTGTTTCAACAAGACGGTACCACATGCCACACGGTATGCGATACTATGGACATATTGAGAGCAGAATTTGGTGAGCAATTATTCTCACGTTTTGGAGCAGTCCATTGGCCGCCAAGATCATGCGATTTGACCCCACTAGACTGCTTTTTGTGAGGCTACGTGATGTTCCTTGTGTACAGAGAAAAGTCAGCCACAATTGCAGCCCTGGAAGACATTACAGCTGCCATTGGTGAGAAACCGGCGAAATTCTAGAAAAAGTATGCCAAAATTAGAGCATACGGATGGACCACCTCAGGCCTAGCCACGAGAAACATTTGCATTAAACAGTCCTTAAAAAGGAAATGGCAGGCATTAATGTATCACTCCCAATAAATATTTTATTCACTATTGCAAATTTTTTGTTTTTTTTTTCAATTTTCAAAAACCAAACGCTTAAAAAAATCACTTAGTTAGCAAATTCGGGTGTTTTTTCATTACAATATTTATATCCTTCATAATATAATAGCGATAAAACCATTGTATTAAGCAATTTATTCTCAAGTAATTTTATTATATAGCAAAGTCTGATTTTAATCATGTTCAGTTTTTTACAATACAAAATTGTTGATGTGACAAATGTTAATTCTTATCTCGTGGTTTCCAAAAATATTGAAATTTGGAAACGTCTCGACGTTGGAAGCAATTGTAACTTGCTTAGTTACTGTAACTTGCTAAAAGTAAAATAAAATGTATAATATGACTGTAAAGGCTGATTGTTTGATCTCATTACAAAAATAATAAAAAAAATTATGATGTCATAACGACGTGAAAGAGGTCGCTTATGCAACAAAAATATAAAATTGTTACATGGAATTATCACTTGCTAAGCATAGCTGCTAAGGTAAAAATTATTATACGCCAGTAAATGCGTATGCCCTTTAGAAGGCATAGAAGGGCGTTTTACAAAAACAAACCAGCTAGAACAGGTGATAAGGTAAACGTTATTGTATGACAGTGAAGGGTATTTACTGACCTGCTGTGAAAATAATATTTAAGAACAGGATCTAAGCTAGAGGTCCAAAAACACGGTGATATTCTTGCTTTTTTTTCATAAAAGAAAGTAAATGAGCACCTTGAGTTTCTTGGCAGCTATTAATTGAGTTTTATAGCATAGGATAATATCTTTTTTATTTCATAAAAGTGTAATGAGGATTGCCAAATGTTACGTTGAAAAAAAGTACTCAAACGGTCTCAATCGCACAGCTCTTTCGTGTCATTTGATATAAAAAAACAAAAAATTTTATATTTTTTGAAGCTTGAACCTATAATACCAAAAAATAGTTGAAAATTACAAAAATACCGGACATGTGAATTTTTAGTATCGTTTTTAATATTTTTCGATATTTAAAGAGCTCTAAAAAACCGACATACATTATCTGAACTTAGGTTTAGGATCAAATAAAATTTATCGACTTTAAAATAAAAAAAAACCTAAAAAACAAAAATTTAAATAATAAAGTCAATCCATAGAGTAGCTTTTGAGGTATCTTTTATACCCTCGTACGATTTTTCGTACACCAACTTTGATATCGAATTAAAAATATTTAGTAATATACAGTCAAATTTTCATAGGCACAAATAAAACGTTGTTCTTTTGTGTGTAAAATAAAAGTTGGAACCAAGCCCCCACCCTCCCCTTTATTTTTAGGGCGCGTGCCAAAAAACCCTTACTGGCAGACCATTTTTGAAAAATTTTTTAAAAATAGCAAATAATTAAATTTATCTTAAAAAACATCAGGGCCAAGTACAGGATAGACTAAAATACTCGAAATACATGTCACCTGGTTTTTCCTGGTGTTCCTGATACCACCAGTTGTGGTAAAAAATGGTGTACGAAAAATCGTACAGTGGTCGCCGACGCACATTCTATGTTTTTGACATTTCGCGGTATTTTTGTGCATGAGAGTTCGTTGTGACGCCACTTCAAAGTTGTCAGTTCATGTTTTTGCTTGCAAAATATTTGGTTTGTTGTGAATTTTTTATCAGTAAGGTAATTTTTATTATTTTCATAAAGAATAAAGTGAATGTTGTGGCATTTTTAGGCAAAATGAGTCGGCATCAGTATTTAAAAGCGCATGAGCTTGAAGCGATCATCGATGGATGGTCGTCGGATGAGGAAGAAATAAGCCAAATTGTGGTGTGCCCACCAAGCAAGGTGGATGGACTAACCGATGATGAAGACATCGATGATGAAGTTATGCCAAATATAGATGAAAATGATTTCACAGAAGTGGCGGGAGAAATCGAGATTGAGACGACCGAGGACTTTTCGGGGCCGCAAACTGTGCCCAATATACCATCGCCTTGTAAGCAATCAATGCTGGTTACGCGTGCTATGCCCGTATCAAATGTTATTGAGCCGCAGCCCAGCACATCCACTGAATGGTCAAAGCCAAAATTTACAGGCAAAAAGAGACTTCACATTGCATCCGAACTAGAGCCGGTTGCCACGAATTATAAGCCGTTGGCTGCTTTCGGTGTTCCCAAATGGAAAAAAGGTAGACAGTCATCAACCGAAGTCGTAAAATACGAAAAACAGCCGCATCATGCACCGATTGAACGTGAGGTTATCGAAATTGTAGCGAAGTTAGACGCCTACACACCTTTGCAATTATTCGGTTTGTTCTATGATGACGCCGTATTTGATTTAATGGTGACTGAAACTATTGTAATAGGTAAACAAACGAAATCGATAAACGTATATAATTATTTATATGAATGTAATGATTGCAGGTATTATAATCAGGATAATCGATCGCAAGAGCTTTGCACAATACCTGAAATGAAACGCTTCATTGGTATTTTGTTGATGTCGGGCTATAGTACGGTGCCGCACATTGCCGACTATTGGAGCCGTGAGCCCACTTTGGGAAGACCGATCGTGCGAAATGCCTTGAGCCGGAAAAAGTTCCAAAAAATCAAACAATATTTCCATTTAGCAGACAACTATACGTTCGACACCACTGATAAATTCGGGAAACTTGCACCATATTTCAAGTTGCTCAACAAAAATTTCATGCAATTTGGCGTATTCAGTGCACATTTATCAATTGACGAGCAAATGGTGCCGTATTACGGAAAGCATTCGTCAAAAATGTATATACGCGGCAAGCCGATCCGATTTGGATATAAATTGTGGTGCCTCTGTTCGTCCGAGGGATACCTGTACCAGTTCATTCCATATGGTGGTGCCGGCGGATTTCCCAAAGATATTGGCTTAGGAGCTCACACGGTCTTGCGACTTTTATCTGTTGTCGATTATCCAACGCGTCATGACGTTTATTTTGACAATTTTTTTACGTCCTACTATTTGATGTGCCTGTTGTCGGAGAGGAATTTCTTCGCTACTGGGACGGTTCGCGTCAATCGGGTGGCCGGTGCTTCTCTGAAGACTGGTACGAAAATTTGCCTCGAGGTGCAATCGATTACACATTCGACAAAACAAATGATATCCTCATTGCACGCTGGAGCGATAACAAGGAGGTCACGATTGCAACTAATCACCAATGCATTGAGCCTTTAGCTAAGGCCAGGCGATACAATAAAGAGCATAAGAAAAAAGTTGACGTTGACATGCCATTGGTAATCGGTCAGTATAATCACCATATGGGAGGTGTAGACCTTCACGATAATGCTGTCTCCAACTATCGGGTGGCCATTCGTGGCAAGAAGTGGTGGTGGACTCTGTTTGCATCAGATCTGAACAGTTCATTGGTAAACGCATGGAAAATGCAATGTGTCATCGCCAAACAGAAAAAAATTAAAGCAATGCCACAAAAAGATTTTAAAGTAGCCGTAACCAGTGCCTTGCTAAAAACGGATGACCCACTTCCCAGCGACGAAGATTATGACGACGACGACGATATAAATATGGTTGGCGATAGTAGTGATCCGGTCCCCAAGATTACTGGCAGGCACTTGGTTGAGCGAGATCCCCTTGGTAAACATTTGCGTTGTAAAATATGCCACAAAACTACCATTTACATCTGCTGTAAATGAAACGTTCACATCCACGCTAAGTGTTTCACAAAATACGTAGCTCACAGATAGATTTGTCTTGATATTTTATTTCTTTGTAAACCTTTCCAAAACATATTATTCAATAAAAATAACAGCGTATTTGTTGAAAATGTTTTTCTCTTCAATGTCCCACTTCAAATAGGAACTTTTTATAAAGTACATAGATTGTACCACTGTACGAAAAAACGTACAGTTGCTAACTTTTGAGGGGGTGGGGGTGGGGGGTTGAAATTTTGTTTTTGCAATAAGGGGATCAATAGAAGTTATCCCTGCAAAGGGCAACAAAATCGGCTCGCGGGATCGGGTAGGGGTATAAAATGGGTTAAGACCAGTTTAAAAAACATGATTTTTCAAAAAACGAAAACTTTGTCGATTTCATATATGAAAATATGGGTTTCTTTCGTAAGCGATAACTTTTTATGCCATCGTTATCGGCCAAACTGCTTTGAGTACATATCCTACACATCATAAGCTATCAAAAAATTAAAAAAAATTTGGTCGAGTTTCATGAGAACCTGCCCTGAATGCAACAAAAATGCGTAGAATTATATCTCAATGGTGAAAGGCATTACGGTTAAGTTAATAATGTGAGAGTTAAGGTAAAAAGTTATTTTTTATCACGTCATCCGGTCGTGGAGGCAGCAGTTTATGCAACAAAAATGCAATATCGTTGCACGGAATTATTACCTAATATGTATAAGTGCCACGGTTAATGAATTTATGACAGTAAAGAACGTTTCATTGTCTTCTTTCTAAAAATAATAAAAAATTTACGATGACACGAGATCGGGTCAATAGTCGCTTAATGCAACAAATATTCAAAAGCGTTACATGAAATTAAATTACGGTGAATTTTATGGTGCGATAGTAAAGGTGGCAAAAATATAAAAAAAACTTGACTTCATCAGGACGCTAATGCAGTCCCTTAATGTAACATAAACGAATTAATGGTAAAGGTTCGTAATTAGGTATCGATAAAACCAAAAATTAGGATTGAACATGGATTAGAAAAAGAGTTAGGACAAGGACTTCGACAAAGATTAGGAAAAGAATTTAGACACGGATTTGGACAAGGATTAAGGCAAGTATAAAAAGAAAAACGCGATAAAGTAATTGTAACAGAATTTAGACAATGATTTGGATATAAATAAGGCCAAGGTTTAGAAAAGACTTAAGACAAGGAGTAGGACAAGAAGTGGAACAAAGTTAGGACAGGGATTTGGGCAAGGATTAGGACAAGAACTACACACAGAAAAATTTTGCATAGTAAAAGCATTGTGATGCATAGTTGATTTCATTTTACATGATTTCATATTTCGTGGTAACAGCAACATTAAAATCATTGTGATTTCATGTAAATCATTGAAAAAATCATGTAAAAAAACACGCACGCACACGTGCATGGTGTGTATGTGTTGGTATATATTTTGCAGAGTAAAATCATTACGATTTCATGTAAAATCATTATGAAATCCATTAAAATCATTATTGTGATTTCATGTATAATCATTATGATATCATGTAGAATCATTATGGAATTCTAGTAAAATAATTACTGCATCATGTAAAAAAAATTGTTAGCGTGCTTAAGAAGTTCCGTTAAGTTCTTGTGAATTTTTGCATATCAGAAGTTTAATCGCGAGTTGCAAATAGCGTCGTGCAAAAATTAAAAAGTGTTTAATGGAAAGTGAAGAAGTGCTAGTGGAGGTAGATGAAGCAGAAGGTAGTGTGGTCTTCTACGAAGATATTATTATCCATGAAGATAACGATGAGGCGAGCTCGACGAACTATTAAAACAATTTAATTTGTCGGAAGTGAAACATTACTTGAAAAGTAAGTATTCCCAAAATATGATTAAGAATGAGTTCTTAAATGCATTTATGCAATGCATCAGTGTGTTTCATTTTGAATTGGTGCTAAATTTAGTTACGAAAATAGTCCAACTCTGTTGACATTCTTAAAAATAGTCTAGTTGCGCAGTTTTGGTTAAAAAGCTTCAAACCAATTCAAAATAAAACACACTGATGCATTGCATAAATGCATTTAGGAACTCAGCCTAATTCTAAAAAAGTAATTACAACAGGAGTGTGCACGGTTAAAGACGAGGGCTCCCGTGGCCCTTTAGCAACAACAGCAACAACAGTAAAATACATTACTAGTGTAGGAAATTTCTACAGAACAGAAATTTTTTTAAACATTACTAGAAAAAAATCTTTTTGAACGACCTGTGTGTCATAATTTCGCCAACCAAATAGTTGAACGTGTTAGGCATGGAAATCCTGGTTTGGATAGTAAAAAATTTAGCTGCTATTATATGCCAATTAAATTCCAATTAAAAAACTTTTAGAAATGCCAGGAATTCTAAATCTAACATTACAAAATATGGATGAATTGCAATCACTAAACACACTAAACAACTTTGTTAATGGAGATATTTTCAAGTCACAGAAAGCCATTTTTAATAATAAACTGATAATACCATTGTTTATTTATTTTGATGATTTTGGAATAAATAATCCTTTAGGTTCACTCTCAAAATCAATTTCAGCAGGATATTATAGTCTTCCTACTTTGCCCCAACATGTATTATCGAAGCTAGATTTTGTTTTTCATTTAGGATATATAAATAGTAGCGATATAAAAACTTTTGGAAACGCATCAGCATTTTATCACTTAATTAAAGAATTAAAATCTTTAGAAGATGAAGAACTCGAAATAGTCACATCTGATAAGCCGTTACGATTATATTTTACTATTGGATCATTTCTAGGTGACAATTTAGGCTTAAATTCATTTTTGGGATTTATTCAATCCTTCAACTCGAAAAGGTTTTGTAGAGTTTGTCGTCGTGAGCGTTGTGAATTGCGAAAAGATAAAGCTGAGATTAGTATTGCTTTAAGAAATGAAGAAAATTATGCTGCTGACCATTCCTTGGGAAATTTCAAAGAAACCGGTGTGAAAGTAAACTGTGTTTTCAATACACTCCAAGCTTTTCATGTTACGCAAAATAAATCACTAGATCTAATACATGACCTTTTTGAAGAGGTTTGCATTTATGACATATGCAATACGTTAATGTCTCTTATAAATCAAGATATATTTTCTTTAGAAACATTTAATAGTCGCAGAAGATTGTTTCCATATGGCGAAGACGAAGTAGGTAATATTGGACCCGATATATCAAAAGAAAGACTTCCGAAATTTAATCTTAAGATGACTGCTCGGGAGCTTTGGACTTTAACAGATTTTATTCTCCTTATTATTGGTGATTTAGTTCCAAAATCGAATCGGCACTGGAAATTATTAATTTGCCTTGTAAAAATATTAGACCATCTTTTAAAAAATTAATATACTGACAATGACTTGGAAATATTGAAACTATTAGTTAGCGAACGTAATGAACTTTATATACAGCTTTATGGATCGCTTAAACCTAAAGCCCATTTTTTAGTTCACTATCCAAATTTTATAAAAAAGTGTGGTCCACCTAAGTATTTATGGAGTCTAAGATTTGAAGCAAAACATAAAGACACAAAGAAATATTGTGGTAATATTAACTCTAGAGTAAATTGTGCCGTTAACACTATGTACAAAAGCAGGTCTAAGTTTTGCAAAATTTTAGTAGATCATGAAAATAGATCTTCTGATATTTTTGAAATAAGTACTAAAGATATAACTAAGCTAAATAATAATTTTAATAACATTTTTTTTCACTTAAAAGTAAATTACGATAACATTGTATATTATGAAAAAATTATTTTTTGTGGAAAAACTTATAAGAAAAACTCTTACTTAACTATAGATGGTAACAAATTTGCAAAATTATATAAAATTGCTTACTTTGCTAAAGCTTGTACTAAAATATATATTTTATGCAATGAAGTTGAACTTATTAATTTTGATAATCATTGACTTCATTTCATATGAAGTGTGCAAATTAAAAGAACAAATAGTTTTAAAAAAACTCAATGAATTTACAAGTCCGCCGTTACATCTTTTTCCAAGCAACAATGGAAAAATATATTTAAGAAATAAAGTTTTATAATTATACGTCATAATTTCTTTTATACTTTTCAATAAAAAAATAAAACCACCTTTTAGTTCCTTTTATTGCAAAATGAGGTTAGGATTCAGCTGGATTTTATGATTCAACAAGACCATCATAATGATTTTACATGATGTCATAATGAAACAACATGATTATAATAATAATTTTACATGATTTCATAATGAATCAACAAGATCATCATAATGATTTTACTTGACTTCATAATGATTCAACACTACTATAATAATGATTTTATATGATTTCATAACGATTCCACATGATTTCATAATGATTCAACATGATTATCATAATCGTTTTACATGACTTCATAATGATTTTACATGATTTCATAATAATTCAACATGATTATCATAATGATTTTACATGACTTCATAATGATTCAACATGATCCTGATAATGATTTTACATGATTTCATAATGATTCAACATGACCATCATAATGATTTTACATGATTTCATAATGTTTCAACATGAAAAATTGTTGCGATTCTTACATGAAAATCACAATGATTTTACTATAAATCTCTTAAAATGTTTTTATTTTAAATTAAACCATTTTATATTTGCTTTAACAGGTCATTATGAAAATTTAAAAAATTTACTCAGGGTGAATCGGGTTAATGATAAAAACTTTTGACAAAATACTTTACAAGGACTTGGACAAGATAAGGTTAAAGACTAAGATTAGAATTAAGAAAAGGAAGAGGGAAAAGTTGACACAAAGACAAGGACAGGTTTAAAAACAAGGCTTTGTACAAATCATGAGTGAAACTAAATTTCTAATTTTTTTTTATAATATTGTAATAGTGTTTTGGTGGCCTTTTTGTGAAAAAATATAAATTTTTAAGGTATTCTTTGAACTTTTGATAGTTTTATTTGAACAAAACATATAAAAGGTATATAATTAAAACTTATGAACCCTATTGAGGGGGAGGGGGTGAGGTTTTCGCTCACTCATGAATTGAATTCTCAATTTCAAATTTAATTTTTAAGTCAAATAAATAAAATCTCAATTCACGTAAATATAAATTGAATTTAAGAAAAAAAAACACAGTAAAAAATTTTCTAATAAATAGTTTAAATGCTTGTTGCCCAGTGTGTATTTTTCATTTTCTTGAATCAAGTAAAACTATTTCTAGAAAAAAGAAAATTATTTCTTTCTGTAAAATAATTTAAAAAAAAAGTAACAAACCTTAGAAAATTAAAAAGTCGAAAGTTGAGTTATCAAACCAGGGATGCTATGATTAGGGCGTTTACACGATACAACAACAGTAAACACTTTTGAATGACTCATTTCTACACTTGGAAAAATTAAGAACCAATTCTAAATTAAATTTTGGGAAATATTTTTTTTGCTAAATCAACTTATTTCTATCTTTTTTTACTAAGGAATTTTTACTAAGTTTTTTCTTGTTTTTAAATTTGTTTTAGTATTTATTTCATTGTTTTGTGGCCTTGAACTTAAAGAAAAGCAGATTTATTAAAGATCCTGTATGTATTCATATTTTCTATAGTTTTAGTATTATTTGCAATTACGATACTAAAACTGTAATATTTTTTTCAAAAATATTTTTTTCAAAAATATCCTGAACTTTTTTCTTGTTTCTATCATAAAAATGCTTTTTCAAAAATATCCTGAACTTTTCTGTATGTATTCATATTTTCTATAGTTTTAGTATTATTTGCAATTACGATACTAAAACTGTAATATTTTTTTCAAAAATATTTTTTTCAAAAATATCCTGAACTTTTTTCTTGTTTCTATCATAAAAATGCTTTTTTCAAAAATATCCTGAACTTTTTTCTTGTTTCTATCATAAAAATGCATGAAGTATCATAGCTTGTAAGTTCGAAAATTACAATTTTTTTAATTATTCTTTAAAAATGGGACTTTAAACTTTGTTTTTTTACGCAACGTGGTTCTCTCTATTCATCATAAGGACACATTTATATTCGTTTAAGATATTTTCAACTTAATTTTAAAGACAGTATTTAAACATTACTTAACTATGCCTGCAATCTTTACAAATCATGAAGATAAGAGTTTCAACACTACTTTTGCCTGCTGCTGCTTTAAGCAGTTTTTCCCATTTTGTTTCGTTTTGCTTTTGCTTTTCCACATTTACAACTTTGTTGCTGCTAAGTCAACAACATTGTTGTTGCAAAATCATTAAATCCTGCTGCTGATCCTTTCAATAAAGAAAGGTAAAATCGTTACATTTTTATGCTTTTCAACATAATCCACTCACACCACAACGCACACAACGTAACGCTAGACCAATTCGCCACGACTGCGTGTTCACTGAATCCAAAGTGATTTCCGCTCAAATTCTTAACGAAATTGTTATTGAAACTGCACAAATAAAAGGTGGTGGGAAATAGTAAAAAGAAGGATGAACATAAAAGTGGTCTTTATTGCTGAGTTGAAATTGAAGCACGTCTAGCAGCAGGTTAAATGTGCAAGCGTGTCTGTGTGTTGGGGTGCGTTAGTGTACGTGTCAATTTTCGTGGCATTAAAAAAAGGAGACAATCAAGTGAATTAAAAAAGGCTGGTTAAAATATTTTAAATTGCTCAAGCTTAATTGGATAAAAAGAGGTGCGACTAAAGTTTATTGTTGCAGCACCCTGTTTTTGGGTGCCTTAAATAGGCTATGCGTGACGTTGTTATAAAATTTTTATCATTAGATTGCTGTTTCATAAAAAAACAAATCAATCAATCAAAAATCGCTTAAAAACCAACAAGAAAGCTTATAAAACCAATATGAGGCAATGGTTTGACGACAAGCTTAAAGCTTTTTATGAGATTTTTCTATTAATTAATATAATTATTTTTCGCACAGCGCGCACTGAAAACATAAAAATATAAATATAGTAATATGTATAGCAAAAGCTAAGCGCAATGCAATAAAACATAGCCTTCTTTTAGGTGCAAATTAAATTCCATGACTTTATTGCTGAAGCATGCAAAGCTTTGCTGTTTCATTGCTTTTTGCGGTAGATACTTGCATTTCTTTTTTTTTTTGTTGAAAGTTCTGAACAGTTTTATAGCTTTCAGCGTGTGTGTTTCGAAACTATTTTTATTTGATGTGTTACGTGGAAAAACACATTGTCGGAATCAGTTATAATAAAAATTCAGCGAAAAGTTAAGAAAGTAATTTTTAAATGCCACTCGCAATATTCACACAAATAGTCACGCAGACTCAAACACACACTTACGAACACCAAAACCCTCACCTACACACACACACACACACACATACACATAATGGCGTTGGTTTTGTTCAACTTGAACATCATCAGCATCAGTAACAGCAGCACTATCAAAAGCGGAAGTGCTACATATGCCATGAGAGACAAGGTCGGAAGTTTGCTTTATGTTGCTGTTGGCAGCATAAAATGTACCAGCAAATATTTATGCTAATTTTTAACTCTTTTGCAAATTTTTAGTTGAATGTTTATTTGACGTCTTTTAACAAAGCTTCAAGCAAAAATTTGCTTTTGGCAGCATTTTCACTAAATAACTTAAAGTAAAAGCAAATATTGCATAATTGTAGAAAATAAATTTGTTGTTTTTTACTAGTTGCTTGAATAAACACTTGCAAGCATAATATTATAATGAAAATGTAATTAATATTTTTTAGAATATTCAAATCTAAACGCTAAGTTTTTTCAAAGATCAAAGTTGACCAGGACCGTAGTTAGAATTTTCCATGGGAATTAGGGCTTTTGGTTGAAAGAATGCATTGGTACCAATATGATATTCATAGCAAGGATTCGAAATTCTTTCATTTAAAAATGTAAAATTATTTATATTGCTATTTTTATTCTGACTGTGACTTTTATATAACTATTAATAAACTAGCATATATCTGCCGCTGCTCTGGCGTAGGAATTATAAAAACAGGGACTCCATTTTGTATTTCAAAGGGGAAGCATTAGTATTTTGTTTTGTAAGCAACACTCGAAGCTCAAAGGCTCATAACGGAGCATACGTTTGCTTTGCTAAGCTGCACAGTAGAGCACCCATGAAACATATGGAATGTGCCTTTTTCTAATTTTGTTCGCTCCCCGTCCATTTTCTGTTAGATGGAGGCTAAAAAATTAGATCTGCATAAAAAATGGGATTTCATTAGTGGAAACAATCCAGGCCCCCTGGGGTTAAAGGCCCAAAAATAACAGTTTTACGCTCTTAAAATGCGTTAACATTTTTATGCACAATAAAAAGATACACATTTTTATCATAACAAACTTTGAGCTTGGAATGACCTTTCGTAGTGTTTTACGCAGTCAAAGTCACAATTTGTAAGTAATATTTCTTAACGACCCTCGTAATGTTTGGAAAGAGATATAACTAAACAGTTAAAAGCATGTTAAAAAACATTAAATGAAGCTTAATGCACAGTTAGCTTTTTTCCAAAATATTGATTTTTGGAGGTATGAGAGAATTTAAAATTTTTTTCAAAGTAATTTTCAAAGCAAGTGACTAATTTTCTTTATTTTCAGATGGATTGACATGCTAAAACATAATATTTTCAGAAAAGTGAATACCTTTAGCTTAAAAAATCCAGCTTAGCCCGGCTTCCCGCCAAAACCAATGTATGTATTTAAATTTTTTTCTTTTAAATTGTATATCGATAAACAATTAATTTCTTTGCAATAACAACATTTTAACTTCACAGCTTCAAAGTACGTATAACGCCATTAAATGTACGAAAATCGGCTAAAAAACATTATTAGAATGTTATATAATAGCTACTTTTTACCTAATAAAATAATTTTGGCCGCCTAAATCGGTGCAATGCCCCAATGTGCGCTGCTAAACAATTTGTTTTTTGCAAATGTTGAATAATGTTGAATATGTTCTAATACTTTCCGAATAAAATAATTTTGACTTCATAAAACGGTCAAATACCGTAATGTGCGCTGTTAAACGAATTTTCTCAGAAACGAAACCCAGTTATATCGATTTTTCGCCTCCGACAACTCTTATACTGAAAATTTC
The DNA here is from genome assembly GCA_963920525.1 of Dichetophora obliterata. Lineage (NCBI taxonomy): Eukaryota > Metazoa > Arthropoda > Insecta > Diptera > Sciomyzidae > Dichetophora > Dichetophora obliterata. The sequence goes on from OY986438.1 coordinate 35,355,507, forward strand.
ATCGAAATCGCTTAGGCCGTTTTCGAGAACTTTACAAACAAACAAACAAATAAACAAAATTATATTGCTCGTTTAATAAAATAAGATAGTTCCAATATTATACTTGATACAAGATGAAAAAAAGTGTCAAGGAAAGTGTTTCTATTGTCACAAACTAATTATTGAAAGTTTATAAGGTCTTCGAAACTCCAACAAAAAGAAAGGACGGCATCGAAAAAATGATTTCAAGACATTTGACGAATTACAACAAAAAAAAGAGAAAAAATAATTTTTTTAAAAATAAGCTTTTACTTAAAAAAGACGTGAACTAAAAGAAAAAAAGAAATTTAAGTGACAGTTGTCATATATGTATATAGTAGGTATATTCTGGGTGCAGAAGAACCCCACTCTTGGTTACTCATCATAACATAAGCGTACGTAAATTGGTAAGCTCTAAAGACTTACATAAATTTAGAATTTTTCAAATACATTTACATTTAAAAGCTTAAGGCATTGATATTGTGTAGTAAACCTGTATAACGGATCGCGGACATCGGTGTCTCAAGCTTTTAAATATAAATGTATTTGAAAAATCCTAAATTTATATAAGTCCTTAGAACTTACCAATTTACGTACGCTTATGCTATGATGAGTAACCAAGAGTGAGGTTCTTTTGCATCCAGAATATACAGGGTTGCCAATATTCGAAGCGTCCATCTGGCAACACTGTAACTTTCCGCAGTGATGCCAAATCGACTAATGACATACCGCGTTTGAAGCATTATTCCAAGCAAATGTTTACAATGGAACAGTACACGCCACGCGAACGCTCTAAAATTGTTGAAATTTACATTCAACAAAACAAGTCAATAGTGAAAACTCAACGTGCTTTCAAAAAAATAAATAAAGTGAAAAGTGCGCCTTCCAAGAAAACAATTTATCGTTTGTATGAAAGATTTACAACTGGTAATACACTTGGTAACACAAAGAGGCCAAATAAAAAGCAACCAAGGCGATCGGATGAGAATATTGCAGCCGTACGAGCCAGTATTGAGCAGTCACCAACAACATCCCAAAATCGCCGTTCTCAGCAGCTCGGCATTCCCCGATCCACTTTACAACGCATTTTACGTGTTGATTTGAATTTGTTTCCGTACAAAATTCAATTGGTAAACAAATTGTTGCCTACCGATAAGCCACGTCGATTGGAATGGGCACAAAGAGTCATCGAAATGGCTGAAGAAGACGAGCAATTTTGGCATAAAATTATCATGAGCGATGAAGCTCATTTTCAGTTGAATGGAACGGTAAACAAACAAAATTGCCGTATTTATGCCACTGAAAATCCACAAGAGATTCAAGAGGTACCTCTTCACGATGCAAAAGTCACTGTTTGGTGCGGCGTTTGTGCTAAAATGCTCATTGGGCCGTTCTTTTTCGAAGATGATAATGGCCACAGAGTTACTGTCAATCAGGAGCGTTATCGCGATATGATAAACAATTTTTTCATGCCAATCGTTCGTCGAAAGCGTATCAGGCACTGCTGGTTTCAACAAGACGGCGCGCCACCACACACAAGCCGCACTACAAACGATTTTTTGAAGCAATTGTTTCCTGGCCGTTTGATGTCAAAAAATGGTGATTTCGATTGGCCGCCAAGATCACCAGATTTAACGCCTCCAGACTTCTTTTTGTGGGGTTATTTGAAATCAAAGGTTTACGTCAACAAGCCAAAGACCATAGAAGAGCTGAAAACCAACATCCGTCAAGAAATAACCGCCATTCCCATCGAAATGTTTAAGAAAACCATGGAAAATGCTGCAAAACGGGCACAATATGTCGTAGAGGCCAATGGCGACCATTTACGAGATATCATATTCAAGAAATAATGTAAGCAAATGTACTTGAACCCAATTAAATGATATTCATGACGAACAGACAAAAAATTGTGGTTTTTTTGATTTATTTAAAAATAAAATGGGCGCTTCGAATATTGGCAACCCTGTACCTACTATATACATTAGGCCGGGTCTATTTGTGGGGAGGCAAAAAAATAGCCCATTGCTCAGTGAAAATCGTATTCTTGGGATCAAAATAAGAAACTTTGGAACTATACCTCTGAAACGAATTCTAGTGCCCCAACTTTTCCGTAGGGTCAAATTTTTAAAAAACCCTCTTTGACCCATTTAGAGTACCCCAATCGAGTTTAAATGTATGACCGACCCCCACTAACTTTGGAGGGCCGATCCACCCATGCCAGTGGCACATCCCCTGGAGCCCCCTGGGGTTCCCCATACAAACAAAGTTCCCCATACAAACAGGGACCCCAGGGGGGTTCCAGGGGGTGCGTCACTAGCATGGGTGGATCGGCCTTCCCAAGTTAGTGGGGTCATACATTTAGACTCGATTGGGGCACTCTCAACGGGCCAAAGAGGGATTTTTCAAAATTTTACCCTACACAGAGAAAACAACATTTTCAAAAGTGGCAGAAACGAGCTACTTTTAAAAACCTTTAACCCAGATTTTGCACTTTTAACGTTTATTTTAATTTTAAAAACGAACATCTTAAAATGAAATAGTAAAACGTTTATTTTCATTTTAAAAACTTACAATTTAAAATAAGATTCTAAAATGTTCCTTTGATTTTTAACAATGGATATTTTAAAATGCTGTAGTAAAACCTTTATTTTCATTTTAAAAACGAAAATTTTCAAATTAGATTCTAAAATGTTCGTACAACAATTATTTATATTTTAAAAACGAAAATGTTCAATATTTCCCATTAATTGAAAAAATCTACAGAAATCCGCATTTTCTCTATTAATAAAAAAAGCCTTGATGGATTTTCAAAATTATAGTTTTATTTTAGGTTTTGTATCATCAGCTATGTTCATCTCATTAAAAATTTTTAGATAATTATACTATATCCCAGCGTCTATAAAAAAATACAATTTGTCAGATATTATTTATTTTATTTAATATACTACTTACCTTATAGTTGTGGAGCAAATGCTACAACTCAAACTCTTTCATTACTTTCTTAATATAATAAACACTTCGTTATTAACAAGTGTTTTGAAAAAAAGTATGTGAATTTTACTATGTCATGGTAAAACGTTCGTAGTTGTTTTAAAAACGTTTCGTTTCACTTTTCTATTTAAAAATAAGCGTTTTTATTTTTGTATGGCGTAAAATGTTTTTAAAAATATTTACTTTAACCTACTTTATAATAGTAAAACATTCGTAGTTGTTTTAAAAAAGTTTCATTTTACTTTTCTATTTAAAAATGTGCGTTTTCATTTGGGTATGGCGTAAAATATTTGTAAAAATATTAATTTTACTATTTTACGTGCGTTTTTGATTTTTTGTTTTCTCAGTGTACGGAAAAGTTGGGGCATTAGAATTCGTTTTATAGGTATAGTTCTTCCTCGGGCAAAATTTCTTTTTTTGATCCCTAGAATACGATTTTCACTGAGCAATGGGCGATTTTTAAATCGACCCGCCCTAATATACATATATGACAAATGTCACTTAAATTTATTTTTTTCTTTTTAGTTCACGTCGTTTTTAAATAAAAGCTTATTTTTAAAAATTTTTTTATTTACTTTTTATTTATTTTTTACTTTTAAGTCTTAAAGGCTTATTATTAACATCTTTTATTTTCAAAACTTATGGAGATATAGCATTTTTATTGATTTATGGGCAGTAAAAGGGGGTGTGGCAAAAAATTTCATTATAATATTGCATTGTCACCGGACTTACGTATGTGTGTTAAATTTCAGCTTAATCGGATACCAATAAGTTGTAGAAAAATGACTTGCAAGTTTTGAGGACATACATACATACATGCATACATACATACATACGAACGAAGCAAGTTAAATGATCGCTTATAATGGGAAAGAAAAAAAAAGTCCAGCTCGAGCAAAAAAATTTATTGATTCTTTAGATGTACAATTCGATATATCCTATGAGGATAAAAAAATTAAAAAAAAAAATTAATTAACTATTTAAAATAATAATAACACATTAAAAAAATTGTTCGGAAAACAATGTTTTATTAAACAATTGTTTTTGGCGGTAATAAATAATTTTATAAATATCCTGCTTCTTTATTTTAAGCAAACTATATTGTAGTCAGATATCCAGATAAGTAAAGTATATAAACATTTTTTGGAAAAGTGAACGCTTTTTTTTTAAAATTCACGAAACTTGTGTAATATTTTTTATAGCAGCTACATAGAAAAAATGCATAAAATTGGGCGATTTTATTAATTAAAACCTTAAACTTAGCAGCGTATTTTAAAACATATTTTTAAATAATATATATTATATTTTATATCTGTTTTCGCTAATCTAAAAATATATGCAGTTTACTATTTATTAAGAATCAATGAACACATAAAAAATGGGAAAAAATCAATCTTTTATAGACGCACGTACGAAGGGGGGTTTTGGAGGTTAAAACCCCCGAAATGAACGAATTTTAAGAAGCTTCTAGAGAAAGGCTCAGCACAACATGGCAACCGTTGTGTGTTTATGATTATGACAAAGATCTTTAGAAGAAAAAAAAAAAAATAAAATGACTCAATTTATTAACAACATTTATTTATAAAACATTTATTGAGAGTATACTATAATATATAGATTTATATTTTTTTAAATACAAATCAATTTAAATTTAACTAATGTTTCTTAATTTAATGAAACTGTGTTCATATGAAATGAATTTGCTTTTGAAATAGAGCTGGAAATAATTTCATTTAACTTAAACCCAAATGTTTGTACAGTTCAATTAAAAAAAAGTTGTTTTTAAAACAATGTTTTATACTTTATACTTTTATAGTAAATACTTTAGTATATACTTATAGTATATACTTTTATGGTAAACATTTAGAGTTTAAAAATATTAGTTTGAAAAAACGTTAAAACAAAAACTTTAGTATTGAAACAAAATATTTAAATAAATTAAATAAGATATAATTTTAAAATATTGTTCTTAAATTAAAAACAATAAAAGTAAACCGCCATTTTTTCGATGCAATTTTTGAAATTTCTGAGTTTTCCAAGTCAAATTCGTAATTAGCGACCCGTGGAAAATCTCAAATACCATATTTCAACTCCATTCGCTGAAGTTTGCGTTTTATTGCGGCTTAAAATATTGAAATATTTTATATATAAAAATAATAAATTAGTTTTTATATCATCTTTTGTTCATAATTTATCGGATACAAAAAAATCAAAGTGCATTTTAATAAGGATACTTGTAGCTACAACTTTTACTAGAATTATTAAGAACCTAGTTCTTAATGTACTAATATAATAATAATAATTATTAAATTTGGCCAAATAGGAAAAATTTCGAGCGACTTTTTAAAAAATGATGTTATTTTAAAGCTTTTGATCCCCGTAGCAGGGAAAAATTGTAACCAAACCTTACAATAGTAGTTAATGTTGTCGTAATATTATTAACTAGTATCGCCTGTGGTCGAAGTTCAACCATATCAAAATCGATTTGTCTATTGTTTTTTTTTTTATTTTTATTGAAAAACGTTTATCAAAGTTGAAAAACATTACATTGAAAAATACTTTTGGCTAATACATATTCACAACTCATTTTACGTACTATGTTCTTGCTGTTATCAGAATCAGAATGTAAAATAAATTTTCATGTATAGATGCGCTGATTATAGTTTATGTTTGCTTCTAATATTGTTTCGATGTTTATTTTGCCGTTTCTGAAATTTTCACGGAGTTCTCACGTTTTTTTAAAAAATGAGCAGCGGACGTTAGTTGTTTTTTTCATTTACTAAAATACTAATAGCACAGTTTTAGTGAAGTGGACACTTTTTAACAAATAAAATAATAGCTGCGTTCCTTTTGCCTTAATATAATCGCGATAACAAATTTTTTCAAAGGAACGGCAAGAAAAACGACTCGTAGAGGGCACTACTTACCGTTGCAGTCAAAATTAAATTCAAACAAGCTATCATGATACAATAGCTATTAGGTGTCATGAGAACGTGTGTCGTTCAAAACTGTTGTGAATTGTTATGGTAGCGATACCTTAGTGAACGATGTTTTTTTCTGAATGTGTTTTGCTCTAAACATCAGGAAAAGTGTAAATTATTTAATTTAATTATTAATATTATGCAATTATATCAATAGTTTAAGTGCGATTGTTGGCTCCGCTGAATGTGTCCAATGTGTGTGACACACGCGATCTGTTTTGTTTTCTTTTGTTTAACATTCGATGGTCGCAGCTCGTGGGAAAATAGGTAGGTGTCATGGCTACCTTATAGTCATTGCATCAAACAAACAAAATATTAAAAAAATGAAATGACAGCTCAGAGAAATATACAGGTGCGAAACCTGTGTTTCAAATTTTTTAAAGGCTATATCACAATTTTATATGGATAGCAAAAATAATCCTATTTGTTATAGGATTATTACTTTTGTTTTTGCTTTGCATGTAAAAAAAATAATCTGGATTATTTTGAAGCGAATGGAACGCAGCTAATATATTTTAAAATCGTAATTGATTTGAGGTCATTTGGTGCAAAAAAAAAATTATTTCAGTACAAACTTTTGTTTCTTAAAAATCCTTGAAGTACATGAAAATATCAAAGTTTTGGATTTGAATATATTTTCAGAGCACATAAAATCCATTTACTCCAAAAATTATAAAAAATTCTCAGTGGCTTAGCGTCAGGTCTGAATGGGATAAAGGACGAACAAACAAACAAACAGTGTTGTCGTTAAACAGCCGTTGAATGAAGTCATGGCAACTTTTTTTAAATATCACTTACATACCAAATTTATTACATTTTATACATTTTTAGCTAATGTTTAGTTAAAGTAAAGATTTACCTCTACACAAAATGACTAAACGCGCCTGAAGAAATTTTCACTTCAAAAACTCAATTATCAAATCTACAGGTATAAAAGAAATAATTGATTACGTCATGTGTCTATTTGCCACTGGGTTCATTGAATGAAATTACTTCATTCTGTTCATGGTATAAGTATGGTATTCTTCTACCAGTTCGAGAGAGTATTTAAAACAGCAGCAACAACAATGCTACACAGCTTTGTTGAAGTGTTCTCAGTCACTCTCTTCTCTCTCGTGTATGCTACAGCAACGATGTTCAACAGAGCCTATTGCTTTGCACTGTCGTATTGGGAAAAAAGTTTTTAAATTTGCTTAGTTTTACCTGTCTCAATGACAATTTATTCGAACAAAAACTATATTCTGCAAATGTACTCGAAAATACCTTTCCAACGATTCAAAATTTATGTGAATATGCTGACGTTAACACAGGTAAAATGGTACTACAATTTTTTTGTTTGCGTAATAATATTTATTTATTTATTTCACCAAGCAAGGCAATTTACTAATTCTATTTACATTTTTTACTTTTTTTTTTTTTTTTTATATATTATTTAAATTAATTTCAAAAGAATACTTAAACTACGCTAATATATCTTAAGTACTACTTTTATGGGATGACGGAGGGGGACTAGACCAAGAAGCATAACTCTGTAGGGAGCAGTGCTTGAAAAGGACAAATTATTCCGAGTCAAAGAGAGACTTTGAGAGGGTTCGCTTAAATGTGGATTTTGGTATGGATGGTGAATAGTGCTCGCTAATATTATTAAAAATTCTACAGCACCTACTAATGGGTTCATTATTTGCGTAAATAGTGTGGTGAATATATTCATTTAGGAGCCGCGTATGTCTAGTACGTCTAATTGGGTCATTTAGTGTAATTTTGCTGGAGATATATTCGCTATCAATTGCTCCGTTAATAACATCAAATGTGAAACATGAACTCAGTAAAGTTCTTCTTGATGATAGAGGCATCAGAGAGAGGAGCCTGAGTCTTTGTTCATACGGTGGCAAGTTGTTATAGTCACGGGGGTCAAAGATATCTCTTAACGCAAAAAGCAGGAATTGTTTTTGAATGGATTCAATTTTGTCGCTATGAGATTCAAAGGCTGGATTCCAAATGATGCAAGCATATTCAAGAAGTGGTCGCACTAAGGTACAGTATAACGTTTTGGTTACCCACACATTTTGGAATTCTTTAGCACGTCTTTTTATAAATCCCAGCTGTTTATTTGCCCTCGATAAGACTTTATCAAAATGTAGATTAAATCTCAGCTTATTATCTAGTACAACTCCAAGGTCTACAATATGGTTGGTTCTGCTCAGAACAATATTATTAAGGAGGTAACTGCATTCTGGTATCAAGTTCTTACGGGAAAAACTTATCACGCAACATTTCTTAACATTTAAGTGAAGTTTGTTTTGATTACACCATTGCTCAAGGGACAGCAGTTTCGATTGAAGGAAAGTTACATCAACTTCTGATTTAATGATCTTATATATTTTAAGGTCATCTGCGTACATAAGATGGGGTATGTCACAAAGAGTAATAGATAAATCTGAAATGAAAATGTTGAAAAGTATTGGGCCAAGATGACTACCTTGTGGTACAACAGAGGTGACCGGTATATCATTTGAAAAAATGCCTTGAAATTTAACAAACTGGGATCGTTCGCAGAGATAGGATTTGATCCAATTGAGTAATAAGCCGGAAATGCCAAATTTTTCTAACTTCAAAATTAAGATATTATGGTCGACACGGTCAAATGCTTTACTGAAGTCTGTGTAAACTGCATCTACTTGGCGTCCTTTTTACATTTGATTTAACACACCGGAGACCATGATCATTAGGTTAGTGGTGGTCGATCGGCCTTTCCGAAACCCATGTTGCTGCTCGTTTAAGCGGGGATTAATGAGACTCGTCAGCTTATCACATATTATCTTTTCAAATAATTTTGGTATAGCTGACAAGATGGCAATGCCTCTGTAATTTTCAACAGACCTTTTATCGCCACTTTTATATATAGGTGTCAAATGGGAGATTTTCCAGTAGGATGGAAAAACACCTAAGGATAAGGATTTGTTGAAAAGTATAAAAAAGGGAATGGCAAGATTGTTTATACATTGAACTAACAAACTTGGTGGTATGAGGTCTGGTCCAGGTCCTTTGTTTGAATCAAGTTCCATGATAGCATTAATTTCATCCAGCGTCAGACTGATATTGTTTATAATGTCTGTCGCATTAGGAGAGGGGGAGGAATAGAGAGTCTGGGTTGTGGGAGCACAGAAAACTCCTCTAAAGTGATTTGCAAAAAGATTACAGATCTCTTGGAGGTTGGAAGAAATTGTATTGCCTTTAAACATAGATGAAGGGTATCCAGCTGATTTACGTTTGACATTAACGAAATCAAAAAATTTTTTAGGATCTCTAAGAATTTTTTCTCAAATAAGGTTGGTATAAGTTCTATAAGCATCATTTGATTTTATAGAGAACTCATTGTAGAGCTCTACGTATCTCATTTTGATTTCATCGCTTACATTTACGCCTTTCTTAATGAATTTGTATAGCTTGTTTCTTTGGTTTCTTATATGTCTGAGACTTTGGTCAAGCCATGGTTCTGAAAGTTTATTTTTTTCTTTATCTTAGGCACAAATTTTTCAATACTTGTGAAAAGGCGTTGGTAGAAAAGTGAAATAGCACTATCTATTTCCAAATTTAATAGATCGTTCCAGTTATAGGCATTCAAATTAATTTTTATATTGTCATAATCGGCATTAAGAAAGTCGAACACAATTGTGTTATTAAATGAGGTGGTAAAAGACATGTTGTTACTAGGAAATTCTACAGTTAAAGCAGTGTGGTGGAGTGTATCAGAAAATAAGTGTTCAGCCTGAGTAGTTGCTGTAATCTTTATTTCATCATACGAATTAGCAAAGACTAAATCCAACCAGTTGCCGTTCCGATTTGGGGTTGGATTAACTTGTTGTAGGTCATTGCTATAAAAGGTACTAAGTAAATTAAAGTCTATCGAGCTTGAAAGGTTAACCGGAAGAAGATAATTGTCATTTTCATTGACGATAAATGAGATATTTGGACGATTGAAGTCTCCAAAAATTATAACTTTATCTTCCTCATTTAAGGTTGCGGTTAACGATTGGACTGTTTCACATAAATCGTTGTATGTTGTTTCGATAGAACAGGGGGGAATGTAGAAGACAACAATGTAAATAAAAATATTGGTCCCTGAGCGAACTTTGATGATACGGTGTTAAAAGAGTGTGCGAGGTTGTTGCAACAAGCTCGCTTTCTAAAGAGTTATGAGTTGCAATCATAACACCACCTCCACGGGAGAGACCTGTGTGGCCAAAGTCCCGATCATTTCGATAAACTGTCCAATTGCTGTCAAGAATCTCTTCGTTTTTGAAAGTATCGTTTAACCATATTTCGGTGAAAACTAGTACTTGGAAGAGGCAAGATTTCGCGTCAACAAAGAGTTTATTAAGTTTTCCTCGCATACCGCCACAATTGTGGTAAAATATGCGAAGAGCAGTCGTTGACGGGGAATCACTAATTGGGCTGCGATGAGGGTTTTGATTATGTTCACTACGCTGGTTAGGAATAATATTGTTGTTGCTCTTTACGGGTCTTTTGAAGATAAGAGATATGTTTTGACCTTACACGAGCACCATATGTGTCAAGGTCTTCTTTGACTTGTTGACTTGTAAAGCCAAGTTGCACGTGGAAACTGGTGAACAAATGGCGTAATTCATTGACATCGGTAGGTAAGCCTTCTTGCTGAATCAAGACTTTGAGGTTTGTCTTGGTTTTGCCTTCTATACAAGTAGAGACAGGTGCTTTATACATGTAAGCCAGGTAGAGGCGCACATTGTTGTAGACACTGTTCTCTCTAAGACGAGATAGGGCATATCTGCTCTCGGTGTCAACACAAGAGTTCGAAGTCAGTTTCACCCTTGGTGGTTGAAGAGGGTCGATGAAAGAAGTGGAACTACCAGGTTGATTAGGGGCTTCACTTGTGATTGGAACAGAAGGAGATGGGTTTAAAGTATGTGAATGTACAAAGTTAGGATATAGTGTCTGGAGCATATTACTCTCATTTTTGTTTGCTGGTGTGACCTGGTGTGAATTAGGATTAAGACTAAATGAGACCCGTTTTGGGTGAGAGTGCTGAAGTGTGGGATTCGCTTGATTCGAGTTAGAAGATTTTGTTTTTATGCTTTGAATGAGCTGCGGAGTGAAGATTGGAAAGATATTAGTTTTAAGTTTCCAATTGGGATCAGATTTAGAATGTGAATTGGGTAAATTTCTATCCGAGCGTGTGTAGTTTGGATCAGACGAGGTAGGATATGCACTTATAATATATAGATATGCACTTGGATTTTTTGTTTCCGATAAATTGGAACCAAAATATCTTGACACCTGCTGAAAAGAACTACTTTTTTGATGCCACCTAGCGAGGAGAAGTTGCGTTTAAAAACCATTTAATAGCCATTTTTAAAACATGATCGACGTGGCTGCGTTGGGTATTTATTGGGTGTCTATTTTAGCATTCATCCATTCAATGTGAAAAAAAGACGAAACTTCCGTTGAGGCTTTTTGGCATCACTTGGCTTTGAGTTGGCGACGTAAAACATGAAACCATATAAATGGGCCACTCATAATCGAACAACCGGAATCATCAACGTCCTGGCTGCTTTTAAGCTTATGATCAACAAAAACATTTCTGAGTCAGTTTGCCTGGACGCTGCAGTTCCATCCGGTTCAACTCAGAGAAAACTGGTCAGTTTTCATCGAAGGGTCGTTTGCGTGGCTATTGATCCCAAATCATGCAATAACTGTGTGTCCATTTTGAGCATCGTTTTTTTTATTATTGCATATTTTATTCACACTATCTTTTGCACACATTTCTACATTTAGAGTTTTTTTATATTATTTTTTTGATTTAGAAGTAATCAAAAACAGTTTTTGCTCGCGGTACTAGAAATGCTCTGAAAAAATTTGTTTTTTTGCTCTCCTGAAAAGTTACTGAAATACATATAACTGTTTTTTTTGGCGCAGCGACGATATGTACATAGCTTAGCAAAAACTACAAAAAATTCGATTTTTAATTAAAAATTAAAGTATTTTGTGCTTAAAAATTGTGTAGTCAGTTTTTGTAAATTTCGTTAAAAATAGTAAACATTGATTCTCCAACATCAAATTTTGAGAATGCATTAATAATGAATGCGTGAAGACGATAATATTTTCAAAGTGCCAAAAAAATAGTGGTGCTGACTATGAAAAATGTGAATGAAATGTTAAGTGGTCAAAAAAATTTATAATTTTGTACGAAAGTGTTTGTAAAAAAGGACACCACAATAAAGACCAATTCAAGATCTGTAAAATATGTTTTAAACATTTTCTTGTAGGACTAACGGTTTAGAAGATATAGTTGTTTGTGTACATGTCCGAATGACAATTTTTGTTTTTCATTATAATTTTTCACTGTGTATAACTGCAAAAAAAATTGAAAATTACAAAAAAAAATATGCAAATGTTTTTCTGTTTTAAAGTTCTATCGACGCGAAAAATTTGAAAAAAATCGGAATCGTCAAAATTAGTTTTTGGACAAAAGCGTCCTATTTGACATGGAATGACCGATATTCATAAAACAAATAAAGCTTTCCAATCTTAGACTAACCAAGAATTTGAATAATAGAAACAATTTCCATTGCTCAATCGTTTTTTTAAAATATCGTTTTGAAAGTTTTAAAATTGTGGTTTTAAAAGTAAACTGAAAAATTAATTTTTAACAGCTAAGAATCTTTTTTAAAAAGTATTCGTAATATGTTAATTGTTTTTTTAGACGGCCTTGATAGTCTAGTGGTAGCACACTTGACTAACGCTTAGGGGTCCCGGGTTCGAATCCTAGCTGGGCCATGGTATATACTACGCTCTAACCTTTCTTTCCTTACTCCTCATCAAAGGAACTTAAAAACGCATCAATTTACGAAGAAAAGTTGTAGTTGGTAGTGGTAGGAAAAGTTTGTGGAGAGGAACTCTTAGTAACTTGATTTGACTGAGGTCAAGGCATAACACTTGGTTCAGATTTAATATTTTTGTATTTGTATTTATTTAGTTGCAATATGTTGACATTTAAGACTTAGCCTTTTACATGCCTCATTTATAGCATACATAACAACTTATAAGATTAAAATATTTTGTGAATTATTTAACATTAGAAAGACAAAATAAAGAATTATAAAAAATACAAAATTATTTAAACAAATATTAATATCAAACGAAAATTTTACATTAGAAAGACAAAACATAGAATTATAAAAAAAAAAATACAGAATTATTTAAACAAATATTAATATCAAATTAAAATCAAATTTTAACATACATTAGTTTTTGAACAAGAAAAATATTAATTATAAATATATATTGAGATATTAAATGTAAATATTTTAAATTGCTTTCTCAGTTTATAAAATAAAAATTGAGAAAAAAAATTAGTTGAGAAACAGAGTTAAGATTTAAGAACTGAAAAGAAAATTTAAAGAAAACAGATAGAAAAAGAGAGTTAAGAGAAGTGCTCGAAAATTGAATGCTTAAAGTACCTACTATTGGAAACATTTTTAATGCTGTTTGGCAGTGAGTTCCATAGTCTTATTGCACTAACGAAAAACAATCTACTTGAGTTAAGAAAATTAAACTTAGAAATAATTAGGTTCATGCTTCGACTTGATCTACAAAATTTAAGCTTCTCAAAAAGATACTCTGGGCATCGCGAGTGGATGATCCTATGCAGGAAAATGCAGTTTCTTGCCTCAAGATAGTTGGTTAAGCTACGGCCTAATATCTGATAAGTAAAGCGTGAAATGTGATCAGACCTTTTAATTCCGTAAACGTAGCGTGCAGTGTTATTAAAAGCAACTTGTAGTTTTTGCAAAGATCTCGAGTCCATTTTGCTATAGACAACTTCCAATATCACATGTTCCTACAGCTTCTGCCACATTAATAACATCCTACACAAAAGTTTCACTTGATTACTCCCTTCTTCCATTCTGTGGTATCACAACGAACCAAAAATATGGTCTAAGAGGGCTGGTCTAAAGACCTGCCACCACCTTCACCTAACCTAGCCTAATTGTTTTTTAAAAATTATTATTTTATTCTCTTAACACTCTTATCTATATTCATTTTTTTATACATTTAGGGGAGGGGGGTTAAGGCCCCAAAACACCTTTTTTGGACACGGGCTTGTTGTAGATAAGAAGCTCTAAGAATAATTATATTGATTTTGGTAACGGTTATACAAGCTAGTGCAGTGATGCAAGTAAGTGCCTCTTTAGCTCAGTGGTAGAGCACTGGTCTTGTAAACCAGGGGTCGTGAGTTCAATCCTCACAGGAGGCAACATTTTAATTCTTAAATTAAAAAATTTGAATATTTTTCCTTATTATTTTTTTTTTTAATATTTATATTATATTATTGTGTTAAACAAATATTAATTTAAAATAAAATTTTATAGGATTATTAGATTTTCTATGTCATCTTTCCTAGATTAATACTTTTAACCATTCTTCATTTTAATATGCATACATTTTTTTATCATATTTTTCAGTATCTTATTATTTTTATATTTTTTTATCTTTCCTAGATTAATTATACTTTTTAGCATTCTTGCTTTTAATATGCATACATTTTTTTATCAAATTTTTCAGTATCTACTACATACACAAAAAGATCTCTCAGGCGGAATCTCAAAGTATGCACAATTTTGTGGCAGCTGTTTTGTTCATATTAAGTTAAGAAAAAAAAATTGCTAAGCTGCTACCATGACAAGCTTCCATGGAACTTAGATGCATCAATTGTTTTTATGTCTCTAAGTGATTGCGAGTTTTACACGGTATATGTGTGTGAATTGTTATCTCAATGCATTCACTTTGCAAATGGATTTTCTCTAGCAGCGGAAGTCATTTGCGATGTTTTTAAAACGCTTTTAGCGTTTGCAAACTTTCTCTTATTCTATTTGAGGCATGAATGTCAATAACTTTGATTTCCTGTTAATAGCTTGCTTACCCCCTTGTCACACATTAAAAGTTAGTCTTGCTCTGCTCAGAGTGGCACAAGTATGACAGCAGGTGGTCATAAATGCCAAAATGCATGCAATATGCAATATTGCATCGGAAATAAAAGTTAAAGAGGTAAATGTGGCTGCACCCAGTGGTAAATGGACACATGACGTAACCAGTTATTTCTTAAATACAATGCAGCTGCGAGGCCTCCATAGCTTGTTTACAATTTTCAATTACATTTGTTCAGACATGGCCGCTAAAACACTGATGGCTTCTACCTAACACAGTAAGCTACGATGGGAGTAGGTATGCACAAGATAGGAGAGAATAAAAACAATTTAACGAAAATCGTCTCTACGCCAAAAACACAACGAAAACAAAAGGGAACACACCGAATAAAGCAAACAAAGGTAAATGACGCCACATATTTTTCAATAATTTCTTCACAATAATTTTTAAAATTTGATGAACGAATTTATTTGAGCATTTTAGACGATAAAATAACGCGTAGCTATTTTATTTGTTCTAGTTTAAACATAAAGATTAATAATTTTGAAAAACACTTCACTGCAAAACACCTTCCGGTTCATCTACTATGTTACGACTTATCTTATCTTAATAAAAAGAGCGACGGGCGATACGTGCATATTTTAGACCTAAAATCAAGCTATTTATCTTTATAGCTTTACTATCAAATCCACTTTTAATAAAGGTTTCATCATTATATCCATTTAAATAATTTTATTATAACCCATTTCTACTTTCTCATGAGCTACACCTTGATCTGATCTCATAAGCTACACCTAGAAAGCACGATGTTTCTCCACAGACAAGTAAAATCAAACTGTTCTTTGAACAATGAAAAGAAAAAAATTTGAGCCAAACAAGATTTTGTCACACCCCGCTTACAGATCTGCATTACAATGTCAGCAACGACAAATTTTTACAAGCGGGCTGTTACTTATTTTTATATCCGACTACGATGAAGCAAAAGGAGAGGCATATGTGTTTGACCAGTATGTATGTATGTATGTTCATCTGTTCCACTCTCACTTCTAAACTACTTATCATAGTTTGACAAATGAGGTATCGTTGGAAGCGTTTTGACAGTCTTCTGGTTAATGGCTATGTGACGTTACATTTAATTTAATATAGCGCCCTCCAGCGAACATAAAGTCATGAGCAAAAAATATTTTTTTAGAGTCATAGGAACCAACTAAACTCCTAACTTCTAAACTACCCTAACTTCTAAACTGCTAATCATAATTTGACAAATAAGGTATCGTTAAAAGCGTTTTCACCATGCAATGGTTATAGGTTATGTGACGTCACATAAAATTGAAAATAGCGTCCTCTAGAGTACAGAAAGTAAAATAAAACCCTAACTTCTAAACTACTTATCGTAATTTGACAAATGAGAAATCGTTGTCTCGAGTTGTTTATTTAATAGACAAAAAAAATTTAATAGTTTGTACATAACAATTTCAGGTGAGAATATTTTCTTGTTTCATACTTTTTAGAACGCGCTTTTTAGTAGTCGGGTTTTTTAAATTATTTTTAATGTATCAATATCAATATACAAAAAAAAAAAAATATATATACAGTTATGTTCATAATAATAGCAGTCCTATTTACGTCACTGTATTTTCTTCAAAATTTTAAAACTTTTACATGTAACAGCAAATGATGGTATTTGTTTTTGCACACGCTTATATTCGGTACATGACTCAGTTCATTTATGACGTTTTTGTTGCTTGCATATGTTGGTTGTGTTTTAGTTCGGCTTCTGCAGTGATAGCTAAAATAGCAGTGCATTAAACATTGTGTTGTGAAAGCAATATATACAAAGCTAAAGAAGTTTTTCTAATATAATTTTGCAAAAGTTGATACTAAGAACAAAGAAAATTTTAAAAAGTTAATTAAAAGTGTGCACAAGCAGGGCACAAGAAAAAAGGAATTTAATTAAAAAGCTACGAAATGAAAAAAAAAACTTACGCAGAAATTCAAAATATAATTGGCTGCTCAGCCAAAATGATTTCTAATGCCTTAAAATTTAAAAATAAAATAGAGACACGTGGGCCAAAATGCCGAACAGATGTAAGAACGGACCGAAAAATTGTAAATCTTTCAAAAAAGTTCCCCTTAATCAGCTCTAAAGATATTTAATCTAGTCTTCAATTGCCCATAAGTGCAGTCACCGTACGAAGACGATTGCTGCAAGCAAATTTACCAGCCAGAAGTCCACGCAGGGTTCCACTTTTGACCAAGCGGCACCTGGCAAATCGATAAGCGTTTGCCAAATCGTACGTAGACTGGCCTAGAGAGAAGTGGAGAAATATTTTATGGACAGATGAGTATAAAATCGTTCTTTTCGGCTCCAAAGGGCGACGACTGCATGTACGCAGACCGCCAAATACAAAATACAGACCGCAACATACCGTTAAGACCGTAAAACATGGTGGTGCCAAAGTGATGATTTGGGCTTGTTTTTCGTACTATGGCGTTGGGCCCATATACAAAATTGATGGCAATATGGATCAATTTCAGTATGTTAAAATAGTTGAGGAAGCAATGTTGCCTTATGGTGATGAAGAAATGCCAATAAAATGGGTGTTCCAACAGAATAACGATCCTAAACACACCATAGATAAGCTATGGGGGGATATCAAAGGAGCTGTTTTTAAAGCTTGTCCGAAAAATGCTAAGCAGTTGTGGGAAGTTATTCGAGAGTCCTGGGAAAAAATTCCTGTTGAGAGGTGTCAGCGTTTGGTGGACTCTATGCAACGCAAATGCGAACAAGTAATCAAAAATAATGGCTACACAACCAAATATTAAATTTTAAATTTAATTTCAATTTCATTTTATTTCGTTTATTTATTTTATTTTCATTAATTGATAGGTGTTTTATAATTACTGTTAAAATTGCTATTTTTATGAACATATGAATTGAATTTTTATTTATTTTTATAAAAAAAAAATAAAAAGAACCACAGTTAATTTAAAAAATTTTTTTATATTTTATTTTCAGAATATCAGAATATAATTTTTTATTAAAAAAATTGCAATACAACAACATATATAAAAAAAATCCGTATTTTAATTACTTCAATCAATGTACTGCTATTATTATGAACATAACTGTAAATATAAAAAAAATTAAAAGAAAGGATGTGTGCGGCGTCCATGCACAAATGAATACCTTTTAATGATAAAATTTGTATTACTATTTAAAAGGATCGCAATAAAAATGCCTATTGCAAATAAAAATTTGAGTAGATTTAATATGTTCAAGAGCCTGTACTTTTTATACAGTACTTTTTTAAATAGGGATACTTCAAATGACATATCAGAACATATTGTTTGTAAAAAAAGAATTTTAAGCTGCTTTTTTTTTAACCCATTTTTGTGTTTTGTGTTTTCGAAAAAAAATCAATTTTGTGTTAGCTATTTTGTAACTCACTACTCATACGAATTTAAAAAATCGAATACTAAAGTCCAAAAAAATGCCCTATACAAAGGTAAAGATTTTAATTTTATTTCCGGGTTAAATAGTTTTAACATGCTCGTAAAAAAGAGGCTGTTGTGCAAAACTAGTATGGAAATTAATTTATTTAAACATTAATTTTCCAGTATTGGAACTGTTTCTTAGCAATTTTTTTAAAAAAGAATAACAAATTATTCCCAAATTTTTTAAAATTTGTATATTTTTAAGAGAGTTATGTAGCAATTTGCTCATGAATTGGCTAGCACAAGGTTAAGTACAAAATAGTAGAAGAAAAAGTTGGAAAAATTGTAGTATAAATATATAGATAATCCCATACTATCATATCACAGCATCATATCACTTCATCATACTATGTTTTAATTGCATAAGTATTTAAAAAAAGTATTTTTTCGTTCCTGAATTACACGTTATACTTTTTTCTAGTTCAATTAAATAAAAAAAATTTGCTTTTTTGCAAGGAAAAATCTGCCAAGTTACGTATGTATCGTAACGCATCATATAATGGCTTTTATAAAAATAATTAAAAATAATTTTTCAACGAAACAATTTTGAGAATATATATAACAACATTATTGCAGTTTACATTAAAATAACTTTCATAAAAAACTCGTACAACTTCGCAGACTTTTTCGTTTTTATTGATGCATACAAACAGCACTTCTGTTTTCTGTTACGTAACGCATTATTTTATGTTGTCTGTTATGTTTGCAATATTCCTTCGATTGCGTCCATCTGTTACACAAAAAATAGTGCTACCAAAGTGTTATCCAAAAATCAAAAACAAAGGTCAATAAGTTTAAATTTGTCTTTGATTTTCCTAATTTTTAGCAACATGAAAGGTGTACGAACATTGCGTGCGCCACTATGAAAATGCCCATATCTGTCAAATAAATTATACCTTTCCCATTTCGAATTTTGTACTGGAACCCCTTAATCGTTCGGTTTTTTTCCTAAAAATATGCCAAAAATGAATTCCCTTGCTCAAAAAAGTTTTCATGCTAATTTTTACAATGTCGATTCATCGGTCGGAATCAAAACTACATAATATCAAATGCAAAACATTTCAGCTTTTTACTAACAAAAAAAAGCAAGAAAACTACTTAATATACTTACAAACCCTTGGTGAAAGTGTATGAATATTATTTTCATTGAATAATTTAACGCTCTACGCCTGTTTATAAGAGTACTTTTTTAGACGTTTTTTGGAAATGGGAGAAAAACCCTAAAAAAAGGCGCTAGTTTCTTCAATTAAAATTTGAACTTAAGTTTTAAAAAAACTTAATGATAAACTAAAGATGGATAAAGGCGGAGGAAGATATGAAAAATTTAGAAATTCTAGAAAGTTTGTAGAATATTTCTCTAAATTTTTCAACACAAAGTCTAGCAATCTTCAAGTTAAAAATAAAAAATGTTTCACTTTCACAAAACTCTTACTTGCCTGGTCGTAAATAGGTATATTTTTTAAAAATACACTCGTAATAGATCATAGCTTAACTTTCTATCTGAATCTGAAATAAATTTAAAATATAGCGGAATTCACACAACTTTAATCTCTTAAATCTTTCTATTTTTTTTTTAATTTCTTCTGAGTAAAAATTTTTGGTTTAAAAGAATTGTTGTAATTCATTTTCTTTAGGCAAAAGTCAAAAAGTAAGAGTATTTTTGAAGAAAAAATTATTTATAAAAAAACCTCTGTAGCGGGATATATAATAAGTTAGAAAAAAATATTTTTTAATTGTCTCCTGTGAGGATTGAACTCACGACCCCTGGTTTACAAGACCAGTGCTCTACCACTGAGCTAAAGAGACACTTAATACGAGCTATTTGCCAAAGCAAAAATGGTTTCATACCATTTCATCCAGCATTCAAACTTGTGTCAACATAACAATTAAAATTGATAATATGCCGATAACAAAATTGTTCTTATATTCCGATAACAGTTTTCAATTAAAAATTAAAATATTTGTTATAACAGAAGTATCATCAGATAAAATCTACAAAAGATATTTTCATATGCAGCAGTTGAGCAAATTATTACTCATAAGTAGTGTAATTATTGATTAGAATTTTTTGAGCATTGTTGGATACACGAGAGAAGTGAAGCTTTTTCTCAGTTTCCTAGATTTGATTATTTAATTATTTTTTTCTTTTAAATAAAATAATAAAATAACTTTAAAATTAAAAGTTTTAAGATAACATAAAGTAAATTAAAAAAACACGTTAAAAATCACACAAGTCAATTTTATTTCATTTCGTTATTTTATTTTATAACATGATTGAATTAATTTGAATTATTAATAAAAAATTTATTAATAAAATTATGGGTTTATGATTACTGAAATAGCCAACGTATATTATAGATGTAATGTCATCAATATATCTAGCAAATACTGCATCAATAGTTGTCCCTAATCGTGTTGTACAAATATTTGAATAGCTTATTATTCGTAAATTAAATTTATCTAAAAGGAATTGTTTGGCATTTTTTGTTAATTTTCACCCAGTTCAATGGAACATGCTCGTGTATAACATAAAAGTTATCTGTGAATAAATTGAATTATGCTATCGATGTTGTTTTTTCGGTCGTTCCATCGGAACCATCAAAATATGTGATCCATTAGGACGTATCATTTCTGCAGAACATACTTCTCTAGTTTTTCGGAATATCAGCAGAAAAATATTGTACTTGAAGTCTTTTTAAATATATTGACATATTTACTGTGACTTTATTGCACTTATTCTTATTATCATTACGATAAATTGCATTCCCCCAGAACGACAACTATTTCTTTGAAACTGAGATACACAAGTAAAATTAGTGATATCGATACTTTCATTATATTAGATTTTTGTTTCTGATAGAAACATAACTTCTCAGATTTGAGTTGTAGAATCGGTAAGACCTTGAAAATGCGCATGGAGACTCTGACAATTTAAAGTGATTACAGAAAAGAGCTGATTGCTCTCTATCAAGTTTTTTACAGCCAAAAATTTTGTTCCTGTTAAGAGATAATCTTTGAAACTCTCGCATTAAATCAACATTAGAAACATCATTCCATGATGAAATATACATTGTTTCGGGTTGTCGTCCGATGTTGTGATGAAAAGTCCGTCAATACTAGTAGCACGAGAGATTAATTCCATATTATTTGATAACTTTTTTCTATCTTCACTTGTCTACGCACTTGTGGTCAATTGTTAAGTTTTCTTTCGAGCTATGCATAAACAGAAAAATATGTACCAACAACAACACAAACGCACTTATATCAAAAAAAAAAACACCTACTAGTGGTAAATAGAAGCAACATTTTTTTTATTGGTTTGGATAGCTGCTAAATATGTAGGATATAGGACAGCCAATACACAATGCTCATAGATTATTGTGATCTGCGGCAAACAACACGTTGTAACTTCGAAATTTTGGAAGTTGTCGAAATTATCGAAAATCGGTATGTTGTAACACTTTCGACAGGCGATATTAGCGATAAAATATCACTTTGATTTAGTGGCAGTGATCCAGTAGCAAAGTAAATATAAAAACCAATATGTATTTATTTAAGCATGGTTTTATTTATTATTTATTTCACACATAAAAACTTAATAATGATTTTAAGTTAGTAAAATTATAAAAGTATTGACTTTTATTAGAGTATATACTACGGTGGGGCGATTTGAACATCTTAATGGTTGCTCTGCGTTTCTGATTCTTGGGATTGTACTGAGCAAAAAAGTCCACTAGACCATACGTCTACGTTGAAAATCGAGCTCCCAGATTTTGACTTGCAGTTTTTCTCAGACTTTTGTCACGTTTTTTTTTATATATTGTCCTATAACTGCCATTGTGATTTTTGTCTTAGTATTGGATCGAAAATCTCAATGGTTTGGCTGTTTTAAGCCAAAATATCAAGTCAAAATCAGGAAGCTCGATTTTCACCGTAGACGTATGGTCTAGTGGACTTTTTTGCTCAGTACAATCCCAAGAATCAGAAACGCGAAGCTGCCATCAACACTTTTTTACTTCCATACTAATCACCCCACTCTAGTATATACATATATGGTTACCTCAGAACTGTTTTTCCAAACTAAGTTCCCTTTTTTTTACAAAATTTTTTTTGTTGAAAATTACTAATTCATCATTTTTGTTTAAATTAAATTTTTCTTAATAATATTTTTTTTTTTTATATATTGATTCACGTTATTAACATGCCAAGTATCAGAAAAAAATCTTGCGTGCAGTTGTTAAATGTTCAAACATAACTTCGAAACATATCAAATCGCCTGTCGAACGAAAATGTTACAACATACTGCCACGTCGAAAACTTCGCTTTGATGTTCGCTTTGACAGTGAAGTTACAACATGTCGCCACTGGTGTAACCAGTGTTGCCAGCTACTGCTTATCAAAATCCGATCAAAAAAACCAGCTTAAATCCGCTAATTAATCTTTTTTTACTCTTAACTCTTTCAGTGGAATTGCTCAATATATTGGACAAGTTAGAAAGTAATTTTTATATTTATTTTGTAACACGTTTTTAAAATCAAATCGTTTGGTTCTATGAAAAAAGATGTACCAACATGATTAAAATAAATTTAGAGAGATATTTGACATTAAGGTCAGTTAGTTGGATTTTCAATTTTGTTCCGAAGAAAAGCAAAAAGTTTTGTTTGGACTATTTTATAAAAAA
Organism: Dichetophora obliterata; assembly: GCA_963920525.1. Taxonomy (NCBI): domain Eukaryota; kingdom Metazoa; phylum Arthropoda; class Insecta; order Diptera; family Sciomyzidae; genus Dichetophora; species Dichetophora obliterata. The sequence continues at coordinate 35,378,643 of OY986438.1, forward strand.
AATAAATCGGACAAAAATAAAATTTTTTTTTATTTTTTTTATTTGGCTTTAATGATAAAAAATATTAAAAGAGTCTTAAAAACAAAGATCTAGAGGGTTGAAAAACCTTAAAGGGATTACAAAAACAAGATTTTTTACCGAATAAGAGCAAAACAATTTTTTTCTTTGTACAAGCTTGCAAAACGTAAGTAGCGCAGGTAAAAATCAAAGGTATGTTTTTTTTATCTTTTTTGGATCTAAATGATAGGAGTATTATATCAAAAAAATTATTTTGTTCTTAGTTTAGCCCAGCCTTTAAAAGGAATAATAACGTAGCTTATAACAAAATATTAATACACATAATTATAAAAAAATTACAAAAAATATCAATTTAAGTTCCAATTAAGAAAACTAAAATTAAATACTACTTTAAATCAACCCATTTTTCATAAATATTCTTGTTGACATCGATTGCATTCGATCCAATTAACATAAATATGTTTAAATATTTTATTTTTTTTTGCCTTAAAAAATAGTTTATCATCAGGAGAATATGCTGTGAAAACTTTAAATCCGAATTCGAACTCTAAGTGTCGTAAATCGAGCATGTAAGCGAGAAACTAAAACCGGCTTCGAGCGTAGAGCGAAGGTAAATGGCAGCCGGCGAAAACTTTAAACCGCTTTTTCTAAACTTTTAATTTACGTTTTTTTTTGCTTACAAACAATATTTAAAAAAAATATAACACATATCGGAATGATTCAAATTGCATACTTTTCAATATCAATTTCTCTTCGATGTAAGCCTATATGTTTGTAAAAAAAGTATTTTTTACTATTTTTAAAAGGGGGGGGGGGGTAAAAGTTATTTCCTGTGAATTAACACTTTTAGTTTAAAACTGCCTTTAATTTTTATTTCATCATTTCTTCCGGGCTTTTTTGGTTCACATAGAAGATAAGCTTACAGTAATAAGAAAAAATTTTTGTGTTTTGATTTCAGACACGAATTGCGAGCTCTATTTTGTTTGAAACCGGGAAACTTGAAGATTGAGGCGCTTCGGCAAATACTTCATAAGTCCACCATTTTGAAAATTTTTCCATGAAACAATTTGTGTATCATCTTCGATGCCACCTTTAAATATACCCACAATATCACGATGATTGCTTGTCTTTTCCTTAAAGAAAAATAAAAAAAAACACCTGTTTTTACCATTTACATGTATATCCTCCCTTAAATATGATCGGGGTATATTATAGTCGTGGCAGCACTTCTGGAGCCTTATTACGTCGTATCTTGAAAGTTAAAACTATTATTTGTCTAGACTTTATAATATTGAGCTGACTAAGCGCTCATTCAACATCAGCGTTTGACCAAGGGAAATATAACAGGTGCAGTGAAAAGTTTGACAGTACTTCAAAAATTACATTTACAGCTGCATCCTTATATTCAAGATCCTCAAACTAAAAAGCAGTTGTATTAGATACATAATTCCTTTAAAGAGGTTATTTTTTGAGACTGATATAATATTTCCAATATATGGTCATCGCTGCAATTACAAGTTTTCAAAAAGGCAAAATATCTTCTACTCTACTGCTTTTAAAAATATTTTTAACGAAAAAGTGCTAAATCATCTTCAAAATTAAAAGTAATCAAGCTAAAATTAATAAAAAAATTAAATGAAAAATCCGTTAAAAACTCCGCCAGCGGATTTTTGATAATTTATCCCGCCAAATGACGTAAAAATCCGCACATTTGACGGGAAATTCGCTGATCTGGCAACAGTGGGTATAACATAGATTCAGTCAATACTTAATATTGAATCAAACATGACTCTTATCACGTAACTTTTAAAATGACTATCGTTTGAGTGATACTATCCCATATTCAACTACTATCGCGCCAAGCTATCGTTTCGACGATATAATTTGACAGTTGTTTGCCATACATATATAAAACATGTACATACATATATAGCAAAACGATATATAAGACGATACAAACTTTAAAGACATTTTAGATCCATGAATGCTAAGTGTATTTAAAATTTTTTTGAATTGTTAAATTTAATTAAAAAACTGCTTGTCAAAAACAACATTAAACCACATGCATAATACGCATTATACGTACTGTATACACCATGTTTTTGTGCCGTAAGCTTCGTATGTTTAATCCTTTACAAGTTTGTTATTGCCAATTAAGTTGCTGTAAGCTTACCGAACATACGCTATTTACATCGCCAATACGGCGTTCATTGTGGTATTCAATGTTATATTTTCTTATTGTAATAGACGCAAGCAAAACGGAACAATGCTAAGACAGTTGTCGGAAAAAATATTCGAAAAATGACGAAAAACGGTGTCGGAAAAAGTGACGTTTTTGAGACTTCACTCAAGCAAATCACAAAACGAGGCGTGAAAAGCTTCGCTCTAAAAATAAATTATAGAATTTTAAAGACAGACATCCTTTGAATCAATATTTATTTACACTGTGACCATGAATAAGTCCCATTAAAATTAAGTGAAATAAAATCTAAAGTAATTCTAATGCTCGAAACTCAATAGTGCGTTAGGTCGGTCGGCCGTTGATCGTACTTTGGTTTGCGTTCTAAAAACTTTACGATACAAGTGTCAAAACGGACGACCTCAAACTTTGTAAAACTTGATGTTGCGTTGGCAGATCTTACCTCTGCCATTACGGTGATGCCAATAAAAGCGGCTATTCAATGGCCGCATTCAGCGCAGACAACTGCTGTGAACTGTAATGGTAGCGCTACCTTAGTTCACGATGTTTTTCTCTGAATGTGTTGCTACTCTACACGTCAGAAGTTAGATTCAATTTAATTTTTATGTAAATTTAATTCAATTGCAAAGGTTTCTCACTTAAATTTGCTGCGTTCTTTTGGCGTTTATTAATTTAACAGCGTCAGTAACAGCATCTGACAGTTAAGCAAACAGTTGTATTCATGTAGCATAGAATTTGTTCGCTCGATTAAAAGGCGTTCGCTACTTTATCAGTTTTAGTTAGCGCTACCAAATTTGTACCATTCAGCGAATTTTTACACAACAGTTGCCAACTGTTGTCTGCGCTGAATGCGGCCAATGCTAAACAAATTCCAAATCAAGCAATTTTTATTGGATGCGGATTTAATTTAAATAAATCAATGAAAAATAAATAATTATTGTTATAAAATCATTAGACGACCTACTTTAAAAAGTTAATATATTTTTAATGTATGTTTAATATATTAAGGGTATTCTTGCAAAGTGGCAATATTATAATTTGAGCAATAAGTTATTTTTATCAGGCGGGTTAAAAGAACAGACCTTAAAGTCGATTGTGCAGTTGCAACTGCATATATGTCAGCTGCAATATATTGTTGCATATCAATGCTGCATATGTTGTCAATAAGTTTTTAAGTTGTAATTTTCAAAATGATTTCTGAAATTTAAAGAATTAAATATTTGCTAATCTCGTTCCAATTCACAAATTCTTACCTCTCATTGATTTTTTATCGGCTTCTGATAAGAAAAAAAAATTAACTTTCGAAAAACTAAAACAGCTTTTTTATTAGGGCATCCAATCCCGGGGTCCCGGACATTTTTTAGTCCCGAAATTCTCCTAATTGCAAGGCCTAAAATCCCGGGATTTCCTTCACTGCAAAAAAATTACAAAAAATCCCACCAAAAAGTTCAATGATGCTACCTAAGAAAAACTTGAATGTGATTTAAAAAATTAGTGGAAACACCTAATTGCTAATAGGGGGTATGTTTTTAGTACGTAGGTGCATTCTGTCTGTCCCGGCTGATCCGGGTAGGATCTAGAATGTTAATCGTGCATGCGTATAGCAAGAGTATACGTATTTTTGCATGATTTCATACCTCCGGGCGAATAAAAAAACCTTTCTCAATATATCTGTACAAAATAACACAATGTGAGAAACACATGATTCACACATTCAACACATGATATTCGCATGTTGCGTGGTATTCAAGAACCTTTAAATCTTTAATCGCGTTTTTCTCGAAACAAGGTTTTTCGAATCGACTTCTAAGATATCTGGAGTTCAACTTGATCGATTTCGATAAATCTTGATTAATTGTGATCCTTATAGACTTTGTTAAGCACAAGACCTATAAAAAGCCAAAAAATTTTTGTATTTTTTTTTTGTATGGCTGAAAGTTTCGGCAAAAAAGGGGATTTTTTGTACATTTTTTTTCAACGCATGCCATTTTTTATTTTTTATTTTTTTTTTATTTGCGTAGGTTGAGTGCTCAACCACAACCCTTTACTCAATAGTGCACTTTGATTTTTTACTTTCAGACGCTTTGTAAAGGCTGGAGAAATCAACTTCAACAATTTTTTAAACACGCTAACTTCAAAGCCCTGTAGAAAATTAACAACAACTATTAAATCTTCATTATGTTAAAATTTTGAATCATTAAAATTAATAATACTAGGTAAAAAAAATTAATAAAAAATGTGTTTTTTTATAGCTACACACTGTAATAGTACCTTAAATGCACCAAAAAGTAGACCATTGATGAAATTAATTTATAAGTTGTTTTAAGCAGCCTGAGGCTTTTATGGAATAGTTGATATTTATTGATAATTTTCTCTATTGATAATTATCAGTTTATCAAAAGGTTTATATGTATTCGTTAGAAATGTGTTACATGATATCTCGGGTGCAGATATTTTCACTAATTCACTCTTTTTACGCTTATTCTTGGCATATCTACCTTTAACCCACAAAATAACACTTTGTTTACGTTTGAATCAGCTGATTTTTCTGCTGTGGGTTTTAGTGTATGAGTTGGTCCTATTTATTTTTCCCCCTCAATATTTCTTCTGAACACACCTGCACTATATATGCCACCCTTCTGGGTGTCCCCATACAAAAAACATAACAAAATAGAACAAAAAAATGTCTATTAAAGTTCATATAAAAAAATCTATGACCCTCAGGAGGGTCAAATGTATGATCTGGTCCTATTAATTAAACTTTATCTGCCACCCTTCTGGCGGTCTCCATAAAAAAAAGAACGCATAAAAATAGAAAATGTCATTGCTCCTGTACACAAAAACGTGACGAATGAGACAGTTTTCTTCACAAAGACTCGAAATTTTTTTACTACACTCTAAAACTTTTACTCTCAATAAATTTTTCGGCATGTTCATATTTTATGAAATATTTTCTTTTCACTCGCAACACCTGAAAAATAATACATACATCAATAAATTTCTCAATCAAAAGTGTGGTGTATTCACGAAAACCTAATTGCACAACTAAAAGACCTCAACTGCACTTGCATGTGCACTGAATAGTGAATAGCCCTATTTTGTTTTATATGTGTAGCAGAACTTACTCATCGTGGAGTAGCATCGTGCTAGCAGCAAAGAAACTTACTAATCTTTATTCAAAGTAAAAATCAATCTTTTATTTATAACATTGTTTTGTATTTACATTTTATTTTTTTAATATATTAACCTTCATCGGTCCCTTATTTCTAGAAACGAAAAGGTTCCTTGTGTGTAAATTTTACACACTCTTTTTCAGAAGCAATATTTTCATCGATGAATGAAATGCATGCAATCTTCTCGTTAAAAGTAATTAATTATTCATTGTTTTATTAATTTTAAAAAAAAAAATGAAATCGATTAATCCTAGGATGAGCGATTGGGCTTTTTGAGGCCCATTTAGAATTTCAATCGTCGTCAATTTTTGTTCTTAGCTCTGAGCGCCGAAATATTTTATGCCAACTACCGCTAATGTTTTCTAGACGTAACAAAACAAACTAAAAAGCATTTGCATTACTTTCGTAGAACAAACTGATCTGTTTTTATAATAAGGACGTAAGTGAACCTACTAGGCCTCATGAGGCCCGTCTGTTAAATTTATGGGAAATGTCTGTAAGCTACTAAACAAACTCCTATCGGAAAAAAAGCCTTATAAATTTCTGGATTACAACGAAAATAAAGCAGGTGTCAGCACTATGGACCAGATGCTCAGTTGCTACTCTTTCAAGAGTGGCAAAAACCTATAAACGAATAAACATTGTGAATTTCTAAAGGTTTCGTTTCGACATCCCAGTTTGTTACTGGTAAAAATAAGACAATGAATAGAAACGTTCAAATATCAATTCAATGTTTTTGTCAATAATAATAAAAAAAAATTTTATAAATTCGTAGCTCTACCTTTGTTATAACATACACAATTGTATTGCCCTGAATTATATGGAACGGAAAGACTGTGAGTCCTGAAATACTCAGAACGGCAAAAAGAGGCGCAAAACATTCTTGTCGTGCAAAAAAATGCAAAGAAATTCATATACCTTGACCACGACACCACTCAGAAAATTTGTCAGTGCCATGGCTATGCTGCTGAATAGTTATAAATCCAGCAAAAGAGTTAAACGATCGTTACCTTATTTTTAGTTTTTGTAAATTTGTGTTTAAAAACGATATAAATTAGTGAAAAGTTAACTTATTCCATAAAAAAAGTAATTTTAATTTTTAAGGCATTCTAACCCAGCCACCCCCTTAAGAAACCCCCTAAAAATGACACCTTCACACAGATGTAGTGTCTTACAATACTTCTACATAATAGCTGCTTGCGATTTGACATATAGATGGACGAAAATCGTAAAGACAGCTGGCGATGATTTATGGGCCTCGCGAGGTAAATTACCGCCTCCTAGGCAGTCGCACATTCTAGGGTTAATCGAGTAAAATTTCTTTATATACAAAAGTGGATGTATGTATGTGGGTATGTACGTAGACTCAAAAACCGCTAAACCGATCTTTATGATATTTTCAGGGAAATTGAAACATCTTGAGAGTGCTTCTGGGAAGTTTAGTGTCGATTGGACAAGGAGGCGTGGTACCTCCCTTACAACCCAAATTTACGCTATCGCCCATAAGCCATAAAAAATGCTATATATCGAACGGTTTTGATCGTAAAAAACTTAAACTTTGTTTAGATGGCTACTATCGGCTACTGTACTAAAAATGGGCATGGTCGCACCTTATCTAAGCCTACTTTTTCGAAATCATGTCAATTACTGAGTTATACAAATTTTGATAGTGAACTATATATATAAATGTTGCCACGCTCACTTTAACCGCTCACAAATCAATGGAACTTATATATATATATATAAGACGGTTTCGTTCAAATAAAAATAAAATTTGGTAGTTTAGTTTATACGTGCACATGCTAATTCCTGAGATGCTCACGTTTTGATAGTGAAAACTGGTATGTAGGTGCAATGGGACAGAGTGGCGGTTCCTATATATATATATATATTAGGACGGGTCGATTTGTAGGGAGTGAAAAAATTCACCAATTTCCCTATGATTTCCGTATTCTATGGGTTATTCCATGAAAATTTGACGTAGGAACCATACCTCTATCGTTAAAATCGAGTCCCCTACTTTTTGTTGGTAGATTTTTTCCCAAATTGACGTTCGTATGAAATATTACCTACACGTTCACTTCCATAACTCAAAAACTATCGATCGGGTTTAATCGCCAGTAGGCGCGTTGGAAAGGTGAGCTCATTTTGATCAATTCACAAAATAAAATCTCTAACATTAGTCCAACGGTTCAAAAGTTACAGGCATTTTTGTCCAAATTTTGGACCATTTTTCCATTTTTTTTCATGATTTTGTCCAAGAATATTACTTTCGTGGCCATTTTTTTGGCTCAATCCATTATTTAATTCAATTTACAATTCAAAACGAAGAGTTTAAGCCCAAATTTATCGAATTCGGTTGATTAATTCATGCGATATTGCTAAAACAAAATAACACATAGAACCAACTTTTTGATTTTTTTTTCCCTTTTTATTTTTTTTTCTACAAAAATTCAAATTAAGAGATAATAAAGTATCTATCAACCTATTATAAAAAAAATATTCAATTTGAGTGTAGTAAAAGACAAAATCTTGGACAAAATCATGAAAAAAATGGAAAAATGCTCCAAAATTTGGACAAAAATGCCCGTAACTTTTGAACCGTTGGACTAATGTTGGAGATTTTGTAAATTGATCAAAATGAGCTCACCTTTCCAACGCGCCTACTGGCGATTAAACCCGATCGATAGTTTTTGAGTTATGGATGTGAACGTGTAGGTATTATTTCTTACGAACGTCAATTTGGGAAAAAATCTACCAACAAAAAGTAGGGGACTCGATTTTAACGATAGAGGTATGGTTCCTTCGTCAAATTTTCATGGAATAACCCATAGAATACGGAAATCATAGGGAAATTGTCGAAAAATAAATCGACCCGCCCTAATATATATATATATACACATAAATGTTATCATGCCTACTTTTCCGCCCATCTATCTTTATAAAAAAAATTAATATATGTATGTGTAAGGACTCCGAAACCGCTAAACCAGTTTTTATGAAATTTTCAGGGAAAAGGTAGCAAAATTTTCAGAATGTTCTTGTAAAGTCTGGTGCTGATTGCAAAAAGGGGCGTGACACCTCAAATATACCCCAAGTTTTCGATATCGAATAGCTTTGGAATAAAAGATCACACAGCATCGGAATTCGGTATTCGACCACAATTTACACGTTTCGTTCCACTCATAACATTTTATGGACGCTTAGGACAAGGGGGCGTGGTAGTAGCACGCTGGGTTTCAGCTAGTTTAAAAAAAATTAAAAATTGGGAAAATATCGAAACAAAAATTAACAATAAAGCAGAAGAACAGTGACATAGGCTCGCCAGGATTATGGTGTGTAAATTTTACACACAAGAAGCTATTAGAGACATTTTTTCAGTAGGGTAGCAGGGACACCTAGCGTAAAAAAAAGTCGAAAACATAACTTTTGCATACTATTTTTACATTGAGCCAAAATTCTAGCTCGATTTGATGAACTTATATTAAAGAAATATCAGTTTGAAGTTGAAAGTTGTGTAAAATTTACACAAAGATTAATCAGTTCTTAATATATGCATTATTATTAATAGGATATATAATTATATTACACATGTATCATATAAAATTCATGAAAATCGTTATTATTTTACTTTAACAACATACAATTTTAAAAAAGTAATAAATCCCACGATTATCCCATGATAATCTTTGTTGCCATCGAAATTCAAGATATATCCACATATTAAAATTTCTCAATGAAAATTCAACCCAGCATTGGCATGGAATGTCAAACGCACGAGCTAGTAGAAAAATTCTCTACTCAAAACTTTGATCGTACTTTACCCCTGCTTTACATTTTTACGGGATGAGATCGAAGCAACGTCTGAGGTCGAATTTAGTGTTACTTCATAAGAACTCGTTGTTTTTAGACTTGCTGTCAAAGACCGACCGACCTTACCCGCTATTGTGTTTTGGGCATAAAAATAGAATATTTTTTTAAACTTACAGAACAAACCACCTAGCATAGCAGACAAGATCGCTGCTTCGTTGATCGCTACATCAAGTCTTCAGTAGTCTTCTGTGTCTTATGCAATCCACTCACTTGGATAAGCAAATAGGCACAACTTCTGCTTAATCAAAGCGGAATTATATGTGACTTTTACCTTTCAAAGCTGTGTTTTTATGGTATTTTGCAAAAAAAAAAAAACAACAAAAGTTTAAAAAATTTACTACATTGATACTGCAAATTTTTTAAGTTGTGCTTGTATTTTACTTCATTATCACGACTCAATTTAGTTTCCAAAAGTTTGTAGTACAAAACCATAGAAGGCGTAAAGAAGGTTTCTGAAAGAAGATGTTCTAAACATAAAAAAAAATATATACAGTCACGGACAAAACTTTTCACGAATTACTTAAAATACTCAAAAAGGTTTAAATTTTACTATCTTTTTAAATTATTGAAAATAAGAGAACACAATTAGAACCGTTATTAATCCAGCAACGACTGAAAAAGAAAAAAACCAAAATATTATCTGTATTTCATACAAAGATGGGATTTTTTTATATATTAAATGCGTGAACACTTGTGTCCGTCTGCCAGCAGTTCATGTTTTCCATTGTGTAGTATTTTGTATGACCATTTTGTGATTTTTTTAGGGTTTGTATTCTGTTCGGCATACTTTTAATCAGATTTTCTAAAGTGTCAACTAATTTTTTCCATGCTAGTAAGGATCGTTCCTAAGTTTCATTCATATCCTTTGGATAACTTTTTTCTGCGAATATTTTACATTTTAGGATGACCCAAATTTGTTCGATGAAGTTCATTTCAGGGGACAGTGCAGGCCAATCTGAAAGCGCAATCCCATTTTCATTTAACAACCTCTTTCTTCTATTAGCTGCGCGCTTTGTATGGTTATCCGGCATTAAGACATTATTCTGCCCTTGTTCTGACTCTAGTATATCTAAACTAAGGATATACGAGTCTTCCAAAGTATTATTATAATCCTTGGACACTTCATTATACCATTGATTTATAGCAGTACTCCGACTGAATATCCACGAGAGCATACCCAAAACATCATTACACCATCTTCAAATTTCAATGCCTTAAAAATTTTTTGCTCTTGAAGCCCTATATCTGAATCAACCCAAGCCCACATGTGCCCTTCAACCCCAACACGGTTCCTTTTTATTTCATCTGACCATGTTATCTTCATCAAATGATCAACGGTAAAGTGCTCATCCTTTTTTGAATTTATATCTTTTCTTTCGATTCTAATCATTCCAAAGGGGGTTATTAATTTTTGTTCTTGGAAAAAGTCCGCATTTCTTTAGGCTCTTGTGGATTGTCTTGTCATTGACCTCAACTCCGAGTTCCTGTTTAAGGTACTGATTGGTCTCTACTGCTGTATTTGTAGCCCGAGTGGCTTATAAACGCCTGGCTAAGCGCTCTATGCCTGGAGATAGCTTAATGTCCTACCACCACATTTTTTTGGAGCAATCACATTCGATTACTTTTTTATTTTATTGATAAATTCAAGTGATATCTTATATTTTCTTCTAATTTGTCTATAAGATATTCCATTTTTTATATCATCCCTCAATACTGAGTTTTCAAAACAGAGTTTTGGCATTAACCATGTCCTATGGTTACGATTTCCTAATGGTTACTATAATTGATAGCTTTCTATATTTTTTTTTTAACTCATAAGCAAATTTTAAGAATGTCACTAAATTTTGGTCAGAATAGTCCCCAAAATATCTTTCAATTGTTTATTAGTCTTCCTGTGGACAAAACTGTTCACAAACACGTGTTTTCTTTTAACTTGTGAAAAATATGGAAAAGGACCGTTACTTAAAAAAAAGTTTTGCCATCAGACAGTAAATATATAACATGATTGTTAAAAAGAGAAAAGGGTTGCCAAACATACATTACATAGCACGAAATTTCTAAAATGGTAAATTCCATTACTTCCGTAAACATTTTTATCCGTTACTGTACATATATTTTTTTAGAATTATAATTTGCCATTAGCAAAAATAATGGAATCAGGTTGTTTATTGAAAGCTATCGCCTTTTTCTTTGATTGTTTAACGCAAACGTTTGAATAATGATTTGCCAGCGTCACGCACCATTTTTTTTATCCATTAGGTCCCAAATCTGTGACAGCCCTGCTTTGAAATGATTAATGCTTAGGATTTTTGTGTTGCCAATTGACCAGAAAGCGGGAAGTTAAAGAATCAAACGAAAGTTAAAAAAGGTAAACATTAAATTTTGAAACTTGATTAAAGCAAAAATAACATACGTTTTTAAAATTTTGCTTTAAAAAAATAGTACCGGACAGGGATGTGTTAATATATGTCCAGAACATGTGATATTAAGTTTAATCTAGAAAGCACGAAATTCTTTTCTGCACCAGAAAAATATTTAAGCGATAAAGTCGCTTAAGCTGAAAATGTTTATTGCTTGCACAAATCCATTCAGTTAATGTAAAATGCAGACAGCCACTCGAAGTTGCCCAGAAACCAAGCAAATTTATGTGTTACACCAAAAAGAAGATAGTGCTTAAAAATGCACAAAAGACTTTTAATTTGATTAAATCATAAAAGTTGATCCTTGCTGAAAGCCAATTAAAGTTTCGTTTTTCAGTGCGTTTTTGTTGTATTTATTTTTTTTTTGTTCTTTTTGAATCTTAACTCGCTTGTATGACAAACAAATTGCAAAACCCTCTTTTCCAGGCAACGCATGCGTTCGACGTTACACTCAGCACTGTTGGCCACATAATGCATTAAATTTAATTAACTTTAATTCAATTTAAATAGAATAACCAGCAGAGAAGTAGCAACAATGGTAATGATAAACCATAAAAGCAATGGAAAACGCATACCCATTCGACTGGGTCAATACCGTAGGAAAACTGGCAACGCTGGCCAGTTAAACCACTTCAAAACTTGATATGTGCCTCGGAAGTGAGCACGGGATTCGGTGCGGAGCACGCAGTTCCTGTCGAATGCAAAGCTGATTGCAAACAAATTAAAAATGCTGTTTGTTTTCATAGTTCTTGGCGCAAATGCTGCCAAAAGTAGCGGCAAATCCTTTACTGCTGCAGGTGATTAAATTGCAGCTCATTGCTTCATGCACACAAAATCAAATCAATTCCTGCTGCTAATTACATTTTAATCAATGGAGCTAAGCGTGCTTCCGCTACCGCATTTCTAACAACACTAGCAGCAGTAGCAACAGCAGCAGGAAGTTCAACGTTTGTGTACAGCTTGTTGACTCTGGCTACTTTCGTTGGCTGGCAGGATGCTTCAAGATCATTGGAAATAAATTAAAAAGCCACTTTATTATTGACCTTCACAAAGATTTCATCATTATTGCCATCTAAGATTGCACTTCAAGCTTTTGCTGAGTATGCTCTTGAAAAGCTTATTTTGCCAGAGATGAATTTTTTTTTTACATTTTTTTCAAAATAAAATGATAAGGGAAAAAGATGATTGAACTGGAGGAAAATAAGGACAAAAAAACTTGAACATTCTATGAAGTGAGTTTTTCCACAAAATTAAATTTTAGGTCAAATTGAAAATTTATAGAAGTTCATCATAAAAGTTAAAGCTTTTGCTCAATTTAAGCTTATACAGTTAAGGGTGTAGTCTAGTTGGCCACTTTCGAAAAATTTTGTATTTACATTTTTCGAATGTACTTATATGCATCTAAGAATATTTTTTTAAATTTTTATGAAGATCCATCCGAGCAGTATAAATTTTGGTTTTTTTTTTAACCCAAAACTTACTACCTGCGCTCAAGTACATGAGCGCTCGCAAAACCTTAAACGGGTTTTTCTCAAAACTACGTTTTCACGGACGACCCACACGATTTCTCAAGAACCCGTAGGACTATCCTTCAGAAATTCTACCCACATATTCAACACATAAATATTCACAAAATACTCACAAAATAGAATTTTATCATTTTTAAATATTGATTTTTACTATATTTTTTTTTACAAATAACAGCAAAAAAAAAAACAATTGAAGGACTATTGCAAAAACATGATAAGCCACATAAAATATATTTTTAAATAATCGACTCTAAAGTTTTGAGAAAATTTATTTGTGTATGAAGAAATGAAATTGAACACGGAAACGTTTACAAATTAGTTAGAAAATTAAAAAGAAATATCTGAAATCTTTTCAGTGGTTGTTGGTAATGCATTGAGTTATGTATTAAGCAAAAAAAAAAAGATTTTTAGATCATGTGGCTTATCACGTTATTGCAATAAGCCCTTCAATTTTTTTGGTTTTTGTTACTTAAAATTTACAAAAATTGTTAAAAATTAATATGAATAGTCTTTTTTGTAGCCGTTGTTATACCGAATCTAAAACACTTAGGTGTTTTATTTCAGATATGTCATAGCCGAGATATCGTGTTCGAGTCGATCTGCCTCCAAATTATGAGGTTTTTGTTTTAAAAAACTCGCAAATAAAAAATTTTTCATTTTGTAATTAAAGACTTCATTTATAATCCCTAACAACTTTTATAAGCATATCTTTCATAGCAAGCTCACAACTAATTCCCAAAAATAGACTATTTCTTTAGCCGACGAACTAGACTAAATCCTTAATACATGGTGAAAACGGCTGTCTAAATTTGTGTGCATATTAAGAAAACTGTAGTCTGATACTAAGCTTATTTAAATTTTGTCTTAATTTTATTGCCAAGTCAATTAAACTAATGCTTATAACTAAACAAATTATTGCATGCATAAAAATAAAAAATTTTTAAAAATATCAATTAGATTTTTACAGTTTATACGAATGAGATATATTGCATTAATTAAAAAAATCTTTTTTCCTTATAATAGGTTTATCATGAACCAATAAGAGAAGATCACACAAAGAGCAGTGCGAGAAAAAAGTAATTTTTCGTGCAACGTCATCGGTCACAAGCAAGCTATGAAACTGTCAATTTGCATATGTTTTGCATGCAAAACATGTGAAAACTCGGATAAAAGTGAAAAATTATAAAATTAATAAGTTTAATTCGCGAAAAAAGTGTTTGAATACTTTGTTTGTTTATATTTCCATGCAGTAACTAAATGTAAAGAACGCTGTAAAAAGAAAAACTGCAAATAAATAGAATACAAAATTGGATGTTCACTTTGTTTTTATTATTGAACTGTTTTGTTCAATTTTCTTTTCCTCTGCATCGAATTGTTCACAATTTCTTTATATAATAATCTTATTTTAAAAAACATTCGTGAGCGGAAAAACATTTTTTTTATTTTGTTGTCACAAATAACATGCTCTGCACTTGTAATGTGCGTCTGCAAATAATTTTTGCTTATTAGCAGCCCGTCGCCATTTACGTCTTGAACACTTTATCCAACGCAGTCATATGCGCCATGAGCTCTTCCGTTGGCTTGGCGAACCGCCTTCGCTTAAATGATCTACCTAACTAAGTGATGCTGCCGCTTCTTCTCCCAGCCTTATGTTCGGAACGTCTTTGTGCAATTTGTGGCAGATGTATCACGCGAGGTTTTCCAAACCGCTGTTCACTCCAAGAAAAAGATTAAAAATATTGAATTCATAAAATTAGTAAATTTTACTTACACTTGCGAATATAGCTGCCGTGTTTTCGCTTGAAGTAACTGCTCTGAAGAGCAGTTAGAAATAGAAGCGTCCCTGTTTAGTTTTTCTATTTCCTTTACAGGAAAAACTTCTCCATGACCAACGACTCCTGAAGCAGAGCACTTACGATTTTTTTGTTTTCGCGATTTAAAATTCGCTGACATCGTTCTGCATTTGCTGGCTGCACCTCCTTGGTCTTAACTGTCGGGACAGTGCCCGGCTTTAAGCGCATAGCTTTGCCAAAACCTATCGTAACATTTTTTAAAAGAATATTTACGTGGAAATGTAGAAGTACTTACAAATTTGAACTTGGACCCTTCTTTCGAAGTCTTCAGGCAGAAAATGATCTCCACAGATTCTTGCCATTGCAGTGTCGACATTTAGCCGACAAAAATCTCCCATTGCTTACAAGCAATTTTTTCCTTGGGGAAACGGTAGAAACCAACGTATTTGTTTTTTTTTTGCTGTTGCAATTAATGCATGTCGCTACAGCACACTTCGTTTTAATATAAAAACACATTATATTTATATGATAATTCTTTAAAATTTTAACAAATAACATTCAACATCGAATCACTAATTGTAAACAAAAGATTTTGTGACCGATGACGTCAGACCTATCAGCTGTTTTTGTTTACAATATGGCGGCTCTTTTCTTTGCATGATCTTTATTTCTTGGTTCATGTAGGTTTATAATAGGTATATATTTTCTCAATTATTGAAAACTTGTTAAAAACAAAAAAACTATTTCATACAGTTAAATGTTTTCATTTTGAAAAATTGAAGAACAAAAAATATACACATTTGTTGTAAACGAAAGTGGAACTATACGAGTTGTAAATCAAATTTTGCTTTTTTCAGTTGTTTTTCAGTTTATAATAATCAAGCAAATATTTGTTTGAATCATATCATTAATTGCTTTTTTTAGCTTATAATAACTAAGCAATTATTGCTGGTATTAAATCGATTTTTGCATTTTCCTTTAAATCATACTAGCAGGCGACAGTTGTCCACGGCTTCGCTACAAACGTTTTTTTATCAATCTACTTAATGAATACATGTGAATCGAAATAAAAACATTTCTTCCTTTTTTTTGGAGTGCATCACTCAATTTATAAATATCTCAAATTTCGTCTTGCTTTTGTTTTGTTTCTATTTTTGTTTTGTTGCAATGAGCGAAAAATGAGAATAGTAAAGAGCAACATTGAGCTTATTGAATCTTTCACA
This sequence comes from Dichetophora obliterata, assembly GCA_963920525.1. Lineage (NCBI taxonomy): Eukaryota > Metazoa > Arthropoda > Insecta > Diptera > Sciomyzidae > Dichetophora > Dichetophora obliterata. The sequence continues at coordinate 35,394,872 of OY986438.1, forward strand.
ACACAAACGCGTGAAAAAAAAAAAACGATTAAGCAACTCTGAATGATGATTTCTTAATATACTTAACACTTTAATAAAATATACCATTTATGAAAATTTCGAAAAGAAATTATCCCTATAACGTGCTGTAGCCCAGTACTTTTGGCCCAGTACTTTTGGAGTTAAATAGTAAGAGTAAATTTGTACTCCAATTTTATATAGCAGTATAGATTCAATGAGTGGTTTGAATTCAATCTAAGATTTTTTTGTCTCACAATGTGATTAAACTAACATTTGCTGATTTGCGTTTAAAGCTTAGTATGCTGTAGAAGCGAAAATAAATTTTCAATAAGAAATGCATTGCGTTTTTGACAGCGAAAAGGTAGCGATTTTTTTCGTTAGTTAGTACGCTGTTGAATCGAAAAATTGTTCAATACAGTCAAGTTCACAACCATATTAAAATGCCAAAATTTTGCGGTCTTTTATATGCCCACACATTTAAGGGAAGGTTCTCCTGGATTTTTTTGAAAAAATCCATTTTTTTTTACATAAAATGAAAGTTACATATATGTAAAATGTTTGTGCCAAGGGATATTTCAATACGACGCGTATTTCTCGAGCTAGAGCGTGTCAAACGTACCCATGTCACGCACGCGTACCAACTTTCTAAAAACTTTAAACGCGTTTTTCTCGGAACCATGTTTTCTAATCTAACGGACAGCACAGGGCTTGTTCTATTGATCCGATTTCCTTCATTCAAAGAATGTTTGAAAGTATATACTTTTTTGTACGCCTGGAACCTAACATTGGCATAAAAAATTGTTTATTTATAATTTTTAAACGAGATCTAAGTAAAAAAAAAAGCAAAAAATTTCAATTTTTTTTAAAAAAGTCCATAAAATTGGTTTTTTTTACCAAACTTAATTGAAGTTAGGTTCCAGGCATATGAAATGTTATCAATTTTAATAAATTTTATACATTTCTCATTTCAGTTCACTACCTGAGGCCCCACACTGTCCGCGGGAGGTCGATGTTTTGCGCGCAGAGGTCGACGAGATCCGCCATTTTCAAGCCGCCATTTTGAATTTTTCAAATATCTTTTTTTTTTTACTCGTCAATAAACCACGAATCAAAGTTCAAAAGCATAAGTTCGTATGTCTTTTCATTTTCCCACAAACCATTCTCAAATTTTGCTTGTTTTTCGGCCAAATCCAAAAAAATCCAGGAGAACCCTCCCTTAATTGGCGTGGATATTTGACATTCAACAATAATGTTCAACTAACACATTTAACAAATACGTTATGGTAAGTATGTGTTAATGTTGAGTCTACACCAAAATTTCGTGTGTAGAAATAAATGTCTATACATTTTTGTTCCTACAGCATACTAAGCTTAAGCAAAACAATTGCTTAATTCAACCAAAATAATTTTCTCCGTGTAAAAATTCTCCCGTCTTTGCAAACTTCTTGACCGTGAGTAATGCTGCAAGAAACTCTCTCCCTCGGGTTTCCCCCTTTTGGCACAGCTTTAATATCCGTTTCGAACTTCAAACATGTGGCATATAAATTATCCGCATGGGACCAATTAAATGACAAAATGTTCTGTAATTTTTCTTTTTTTTTCGCACCCAACCCAATGAACCAAAGTATCGTTCTTGAACTTGTTTGTGAATTTTTTGGGATTAAAGAGCTCGTTTTCGATACTCACAAACGTATCACCATTGCACTGTAATTTTTTTCAAATAAGTGCTTCATTTATAACAAAGCCAATAACAAAGGTAAACAAAATTATACAAAAATATTTATACACAAAAAACAAAAATTTTAAAGTTACTTAGATTGAAAAACAGATTATGCAGTTGTGTCAAATATAAAAAAATAAAGTGGTTTCAAATGTTAATTGTTTATAGAGTGTTTTCCTAGTTTTGGTTTTTGTCGGATAAAACATGGTCATAACCAGGGATCGGATTTTTATGACCTAAAAAACTTCAAAAAATGACCTACAGACTGAAAAAATTATATAAAAAACGCAAGCAATTACATAAAAAAAAAAACAAAAAATAAAGCTTTAAAAATAAAACATTACTAAACTCAAAATGTATTTCATATAATTTTTAAATATAGCGTTATAGTATATTACAAAGTACATTTAAAAGTTATTAACATTGAATTAACGTCGATTGTCTGGTAAAATGATTTTGTAAACCAAAAACCTGCTTTCTACTTCTGCACTGATGGGAGGAACATATTTAAAAGGCGATATGTCATCGGATGTAAGTTCCCTCTTCTAATTTCATAGTATTAAAAATTTTTACCCGTTAATATTTCAGCAATAGAGCATACGAATAGAGTTAATAAAAACTAGCATCCTGAGTATTTATCTAACACTTGTTTTATCTTTCTTCATAACGTCAGTTTCAACACGCGCAGAGATTTTTTTTCATCCGATAAAGCTACTCCTTTGTCGAGAGGTAATTTTTTTGCTTGAAGGGACTCTACTGTTAAAGGAATATGTTTAAAAATTTGCATTTTAACATTTTTTAGTACAGAAAAAAAACGAAATTTTTTTTTTAAAATTACACTAAAATTAACTAAAAACCGAAAAATACTTTAAAATTAAAAATGAGAAAATAACAATAAAATAACTTAAAAATTATCAAAAAATGCCCTAAATCTAGTAAAAATGACCTGAAACCGATAAAAAACGATGAAAAATGACGGAAAAGTACCTAAAAACTTTTCATATTTCGAATTTAGGAAACATAAATGGACGTTCTAAATAAGTAGGACATGTCTTAGAAGCAGCTGAAAAAGGATGACAAGTCATCGATATCCTAACCCTGGGATTTGTATCGGTTTTATAAAGTAAAGTATAAGTTCCAATCCTTAGCGTGTCAAAGAGCTTAGCGTGTCATATCTCGAAATGAAGGCATGAGTGTGTGTTTTAAGGTGTTAAGCATATTAAGCACTTACCCGCACGTTTTGTAGAAAATTTTCATTATTTTGAGTAATTGTTGAATAAATTTCGATCCGTGTGATCCGTATAGATTCCGTAGTTTAAGTATTATTAATCTGAAATGGAAGAACTTATTTGAATATTTAAGCGAATATTTGAAACAACAATTATATAAAATCAGAGTACAATCAGATGAAATTCCTATCCATGTCTCATACAAAATGGCGAAATAAAACTTATTTAATCACTGTGAAAGCCGAAAATGCAAGTTTCAGTCTTTACTTTAAGTTTTTCACATAAACACTTTTCTTTCAAGCTAAGAATGCGCACAAAATTCAGCAATAGAATTACGCATATCAATATCTATATATCTATCTATACAAAAGGACACCATAAAATCTATAAAATCTCTGTGAAAGCCTTTAAATATTTATAAATTATTAACTAAATCGATTAGTTTGAATCTCAATTGTATATGAATATTTTTCAATATAAACATTCGAAATTTAACGTGAATATATATTGCAGGTCGGGCATTCTAAGCCTATTTGGCAGTAGTAAGTATATGAGATATTTTGCTAAAGTTTTTCTGATCCGTGGAGAAAACAGTAAAATTACAAACGTAAAGACCGAGAAGAAAATGGTGTTGCAAGCAGGGAATAGAAATAAACTTTACCGTACGGTTCGTGTTTGAGCTGTTCTGTATTTTTTAAAGAGCGCAACCTTTATTTTGCTTTATTCGTGTATCGCACGTGATGATATAGTGATTCAAACAGAAACACTAACCCTAGCAGGCCGAAGAGAGAGACCGAAACAGAATGGTAGCATTGTACTAGCGCAAACCATTATTTACTTTGTTCTGGTTTTTGCTAGCGATCGTAAAAAAAGAAAAACACCTACAAATGTACCCCGCTTCATCGCAACAACTTGGAAAACAATTGCAGAAACGATCGCTTTATTTAGTACGGTTTTGGTTTATGGCTATGAGCAAAAACCACAACAAAGCACATAAAGATTGTGCTCGTAAAAACAACGTTACCATTATATTTCGATCTCTCTGTTCTGTGCGTTGGTGGTAGTGTTTGTTTTTGAATCGAAGAACCCTACACGGAATAGAAAGTGGAATGCTTTACTTTTTCAATAAATTCTTCACCTAATTCTTTGAAATATTACACTAACTTAGTCAATGTAAGCAAACAAATTATTTGCAACAGTAGTTTTTATAATTGCAGTGTATAAAAATATAGAGAGCTATTATATACATATATAGTCATAAGATGTCAATATCTCTTTTGCAGAATTTTTTACTTACAACAGTTATAAAATAATTACTAATAAATTTACAGTCAATATTAGATTATCTGATTTTTTTTTCAATTCGTCTTATTAGTCTAGATCAGACAAAACCCTGGTAAAGTTTAAGACTCATATAAAAACTCTCAACTTTGATCTCATATAAAAAACTTTTGCTTCAACGTCATATGATTTCAAAGAACTTATTTGAACAGATGCCAAATCATATAAAACTTAATCAGTAGTTGGTCACAATTTATTCACTCAACACTTCTAAAGAAAGAAATAAAGGGTAGCGCCTTCCAAAGTGGTCTGTCGTGTGATTGACTCAATACATACATAGTTGTCGCCTTTTTTAAAACTTACTTGATTTAAAAAGCTCATAAATAAAAATAAAATAGATGCGTCGCTGGACACACGAGAGAAGCGAAGCTTTTTCGCAGTTTTATACGTTTCACAATTTAATGGTTTTTTTAATAAAAAATTTTTAAATTGAAAAATTTCAAATACCTAATGTTAACTTAAAAAATAATTTCCCACCAGTAAATTTTATTACCTTACATTATTATTTTACATTAATTTTGAATTATTTTTGTAAGTGTTACTGAAATTATATTTATCAAAACAGCATTGTTTAAGGCTTAGAATTTTTATTTTAATGTGATCTAATGTCAGTTGAGCAGTGCGTTCTTTCACTTATTGTTTGAAACAATGCTTTCTTATACAAGTGGTTTTAATAAACGTAACGTAACGCGACGGGACGTATAAATCCGTGGGTTTTAGATTTCTACGTTACTTTACATTGCCAAAAACTTGTCAAAAAGACTTAATATTCTATTTTCACTCTACAGCCATTTTTTTAGGTGTCGAGCCACAGTGTTTTGTCTACATTCTATACCAGAGACCGTACTAAGTATGCCTTTTATAATAAAAAGCAAAAAATAATAATTATCTTGTGACTTTTAAAATTTTGGGCAAAAAATAATAATTATTTCTGCTTTATATTTTTTTTAAGGCAAAAATAAAAATTAAAATTCGCCCAATATTTTTTTGGTCACAAAATAACTGGTAAGTTTTGATTTTTATTTTTTTAAGCAAAAATAAAAAGCAAAGTTTTCCCGATATTTTTTGGTCGCAAAATAACTAGTATGTTTTGATTTTTATTTTTTAAAGCAAAAATAAAAAGAAAAGTTTGTCCGATATTTTTTTTGGTCACAAAATAACTGTTAGGTTTTGATTTTAATTTTTTAAAGCAAAAATAAAAAGTAAAGTTTGCCCGATATTTGTTTTGATCACAAAATAACTGGTATGTTTTGATTTTTATTTTTTAATCAAAAAATGAAAAGCTAAATTTGCCCAACATATTTTAGAGCACAAAATAACTTGTAAATATTGATTTCTATTTTTTATTCAAAAATTAAAAGCGTACGTTTAACGATTTGACGTGATGTGAGATAATGTTTGTCTTACTATTGATCCACTTTCGCTAAAGTTGAATGGTTTTTATTGCCGTTTCAAATAAACAAATCAAAGTTACACCAAAAGTTATTCGAAAGTTTAAAAAAATCTCATACAAATAAAAAAGTACAAAATGTACAGAAGTTAGTTAACAAGGACTCTTAATTTGAATTAATATACCAACATTTTAAAATAAGTTTGTTTTGATAGTTAATATATAATTCATTATAACATATATTATAATAACTAAATACCATGCCAGTAAGATTTGCTTAAATAAATATCATGTTCATTAACTATAATATTCCAAGCCTATTCCTTATTTCTTAAATTACATAACGTCTTCAAGAGGTCACCAACTGTCAAAATATGCCACAGTATTTGCTTGTTGGTTTTTCTATGCCATCATGCATGGCATGTTTTTTGAAATTTTTCGATTCCATTGAAATTCAGGTATGCAATACAGTTCACGCTAGAGATAGATGCCCTGAAAAATATCATGGCATTTATCGCATGGCATAGTCGGTCTCCACTAGATTTTTCGATGCCGTGATGTATATGGTGGCATGTGCTATGCCTTATGGAGACGCTATGTTACAACTGCTGCTCATGAATCAATCAATAAAGAAACCAGAACACATTGAAAAATACATGTACTAATTTTTTCGTAAGAATGGGAGGGGAGCAAGCTTTTCTTACTTTTGCTGACGAGGGGACTGGGGAGTTTAGAATTGCAAAGAACCTGCTTACATAATACTTGAACGGCCCCTTATGAAGCACTTACGAGATGACATAAATCCCTTAATATAAATTTTTCAAACGTAAACTGAAAAAGTGATTTTGCTTCAAATTTTTTAATAAAAAATTTAAAATCAATGTTTACAAGCTATTTTGTTGTCTAAAATATGTTAGGCAAATTTTGCTTTTTGTTTTTGGATTAAAAAATAAAAATCAAAACATAACAGTTATTTTGTGACCAAAAGAATATCGGGCAAACTTTACTTTTTATTTTTACTTTAAAAAATAAAAATCAAAACATACCAGTTATTTTGTTACCAAAAAGATATCGGGCAAACTTTACTTTTTATTTTTACTTTAAATTCTAATGCTACCTTCAAAACGGCGGTGCGACAATTTTTTCATAATGCTTTTTTTGTTTAAAAATCTAAAAATAATTATTATTTACAGTCTCTAGTTTATACGCATTTATCACGAAACTACTTTTTTCGGCATGGTGTTGTAGAAAAAACAAAAACTATTTAGCCAAATAATCTGAAATTTAAAATTGCTATTGATGTGGCGGTCGTAGCCTAGTGGGTAGAGTGCGTGGCCTCTAAGCTAAAGAACTGCGGTAGCCCGGGTTCAATTCCAGCTCAGACAGAAAGTTTTTCAATTGAAATAATTTTTCTGTTCGGTCGTCACCTCTCTGCAGACAATTTCAAACCTCAGAGAGTTAAAATTGCTATGTAAAGCTTCTTGAGAACATAAGCCGTTCGGAGTCGGCATAAAACACGTAGGTCCAGTTCTAGGTCATTTGTGATCAAAAATTTAATAACACGCACAACACAATTGATCAATAGATGCTAGGTCAAAGTCCTTCCAAGGGCTGAAATGGCCAGTTTATTTATTTATATTATTTATACCAATGGTGGCTATTGCTGGAACTAGAATCAAAGTTTTAATAATAACCGGTAGAAAACAACCGTTTTAAGAACTTAATTTTCAAAAGCGCGTCATTCTGTCAATTTTTCATATCTTTTTTTCTAATGCCAGCCATAGCTGCACTCATAGTGATTAATAATATTCTAGGTTTTTATTTTTCAGATAAATAGAACAATCAAAATGTACAACACCGCCCATGCCCCTATTCCTTGAGAGCGTCTCATTGACCGCCATTTTGAACAAGATCAACAATTTTTAAAATTTAAAAAAATATTTTTTTTATGATAAATGAGAGTTACAACACACCTTAAAAGTTTAAATATCGTTGTTCAATATTTTAACTTTTTAACAAAATCCTAAAAATACCTTATATTTTCGAGCGCTAGACCACCATCCTTACCTTAAATGAACATTCATGTCAGAATTCGCAATTAAAATCCACCCGTTCAATGGAACCTTGCTGCTTTTGTTGTTTGGATAGCTAATGCAAAATGCTTTTTACTACGCATCCAGAAACGCAGTATTTGATCGATAATTGTGATCTGCTGCATAGCTTCACGTATTCACAATAGAATATGGAGGGCAGCTAACAAACAATCCCTTTAATAAATTCCTGTCATCTACTGCAACATAGTTTCAGTTAATATTGAATGAATCACATCATATCAGAAATGCTTGGTTTGGAGTAGTGGTTAGTGTTTAGAACTCTCGATCGGAAGGCGCGAGTTTGATCCTCACACATGGAAAGAAATATTTTTAATTTTATTTATATCCTCTTGTAGTAATAGACGCAAGTAAAAAAGCAACAACAATTAATTCTAAGAAAAAGTTGTATGGAAAAAAGTGTCGTTTTTCAGATTTCACTCAGGCAAATCACAAAACGAGGCGTAAAAAGCTTCGCTTCAAAAATTATGTAAAATCAAAGAATTAATTAGTATATGTAAAATTTAGCTACTTAAGGTAAGTTTTATTAATTGAGTTATTAGAAAAATCATATATTTCAGATTTCACTCAAGCAAATCACAAAACGAGGCTTAAAAAGCTTCGCTTTAAAAATTATGTAAAATCAAAGAATTAATTAGTATATGTAAAATTTAGCTACTTAGGATAAGTTTTATTAATTGAGTTATTAGAAAGATCATATATTTCAAAAGCTATTATAAAAAAATAAAAGTTTGATTACGAAGTACAGGTTCTCATTTTAACCCTTTCAGAGGATTTGTCCACTATATTGCACATATTAGAAAGTAATTTTTTTTTTAAATCAATTCGTTTGGTTCTATTAAAAAAAAATATGAAGCAACATGAAACATATAAATATAGAGAGCTATTTTACATTAAATTCAGTTGGATTTTCGGTTTTGTCGAAGAACAGCCAAATAATTTTTTGTTGGCATATTTTATAAGAAAAAATGAACTGGACAAAAATCAATTTTATGTTTTTTTATATTTTAATGGTTTTAATGATAATAATATAAAGAGGGTTTAAAAAACAAAGATCCAAAGGGTTGAATAACTTTCAAGTGATTAAAAAAAAAAAAAGATTTTGTGCCGAATAGGAGCAACACAATTTTTGCTTTGTATAAGCTTGCAAAACGTAAGTGGCTCAGGTAAAAATCATCTTTTTAGGACCTAAATGATAGAAATATAACCCTAAAAAATTATGTTTTTCTTTCTACTAGCCATTGAAAGTGTTAAAATAAACAGCAGAAAGATTTATCATTTCTTGCTTTTTAATTTAGATTCTTTAAATTTATCTTATTCAACTTGATGACTAATTTTGAATTTTTGTGAAAAATTAATTTTTTGAAAAACATTAAAGAGTAGAGGTAGCAATGTAGTTGTGAATAAAACCTTAAAAATTCTAGTTTTTTCCAAGTTTGAATGCAAAACGATTTTATAAAGAAATTCTAAAACAATAACGTATCGCAAAGCTTTCACTTATCGCCTAATCATCACTTGTGGTTTAGTGGGATGTATGGTTGAATAATAACAACACCATAACCAATATGCCTTGCGTCACTTTTATAACGTAACGTATGTGCGTTACGATATCAACACCAACTGAGGCATAGTTATGGTTTTTTTTCTTTATCTTGGCATCATTTGCTAAGAAATTTCATTAAAAAGAAAAACAAATAGAAATTAATTAACTGCCATTTCCTGATATCTCTATATCTCTGTTAATGAAAATCACAAAACGCAAAGCAAAATAAAAATCTATCAATGTCATCAAATTCGTCAAGAGTATTTCTGCTTTTCGGCTGTTGGCTGCTAATAAATTTTTTATGGCTTTGGTAAAAAGTCTTTAAATGAAAACGAAATGAAAAAAAAAAACAATTAACACATGCTTAATGTTATGCTTGTTTGTTGTTTGTGATATGTTTGTTTTTAAATTTAACACCGGAGGAAAAGCTTTAATTTTTGGCAAATGGTTGAAAAAAAATTTGTAAAATACATTTACTAGGATTTTTTAATTGACTCAATATATTTTTAATGTATTTTTATCTGCATGTTTTTAATTTGTTGATTTTCAGATGTGGTTTTTAATCTGCTATTAAAATAAACTTGCTACACAATTATTTTAGTATTGTTTGCTATTTTTCGAAAAATAACAATGAATAAAAGTTCTAAAAGTTTATTATACATAAACAATAATACAGCTACCATATGCAAAATTTTTCGGCTTTGAATACAAAAAATTTTTTGTTCATTGAAATTGTTAAGAAACTATCTAAAAATTTAGAAACACAGCAACTTACATCAATAAAACTACAGTATTTCCCAATATATGTTTTTGACATAGTTGTTGTGTTCAAATATATAAAAACCACACTGTACGTTATATCAGTGGAAGTAGAGCTCAATACCTTTTCAGAAAGCTAAAATTCATGTAAATACCATGAAAAATACATATTTCATAGGCGTTAAGAAAAAAACATAATTTCGAAAATGACTAAATATCGATTTTTTGGGGTCTCAAAAAAGTTTTTTTTTAAAAAATATCAAAATTTTTTTAGCCAAAATTTGTGTACAATCAAAAACTTTATTAAAAGAGGGGGATGCACATAAACCGAAAGAGCTGCCTACACATTAAAAGTCTACAATGATACAAAAAAGTTACTATACGGACACAAAAACGAAATTGTAATTACCAGCGCCGACAAAGGCAATAAAACAGTGATCCTATACAAAACCGACTACATGACAAAAATCGAACAAATTTTAAAGGATAAAACCACCTATATGACAATGAGAACAGACCCTACAAACAAATTACAAAGAGACAACAATAAAATAATAAACGAATTATAAAACGGTTAACAAATATCCAAGCAACTGAAACAAAGATTAAATTGTAATTCTGCAGCAATTGTAGACCAATTGCATCATCGACTCACGTTCCATGCTACAAGTTAGCCAAACACATAGGAGAGGTTTTAAAAAACATCATATCAAAGGACTACAATGTCAAAAATGCAAACCTAGTAAAGGAGCAACTCAAGGATTTGACGACTAAAGAAGATGAAGTGTTAGTATCATTAGACGTGGTATCTTTGTTCACCAACATACCGACATATTTAGCAATTAAAATAATAATGAAGAAATGGTGAACAACAACTCAACACACCGACATAAAGAAAAATGCTTTCCTTAAAATTTTGAACTTTTGCCTAAAGGATAACAATTATTTTATATAAGAAAACACAGTTTATAGCCAAGTGTTTGGAATGCCCATGGGAAACCCGCTCTCCCCATACAAAGCGGACATAATTTTGGACGATTAACTTAACGAAGGAATACAAAGTTTGAAGCAAAAAAATATAACGATAACAAAAATATTTAAATATGTGGACGAAATTTTAGCGGTTGTAAAAAAAACGACATTAATAATATACTTGACGAGCTAAATTCATATCATCATAAACTAAAATTTACAATAGAGGAAGAAGCAAACAACTCTCTAGCATATCTCGACATGAAAATAATAAGAAAAGACAATAAATATTCATTTAACTGGTACGCAAAACCTACATCTTCGGGGAGAATATTTAATTTCTTCTCGAATCAACCAAACCACCACAAAATCAACACAGCTAAAAATGTAATAAACAGAATAACAGCAGTACGTAATCCACTCTTTCTAGAAGCAAATTTTAAAAACATAAAAACAATATTACAAAATAACTACCCGTTAAATTTAATAAACAAACTGATAAGCAATACAAAACCGAAAAGTCAAAAAGACGACAAAATCGAAAACAATAACAATACAAATAACATCAACCCAAACAAAACAACAGAATTACGATGTATGCGAATACCATATCTAAACAAACTAACTGAAAACAAACGCATGAAACAAATAATTGACAACAATAATAGAACATTTGCCCATAAATCGCTATATACATTAAACAAAATTTTCACAAAAACAAAAACACCAATATGTAAGCTACAACAATCCAACATAGTATATCAAATAAACTGTAATGGCAACGACAAACCGTGCAACAAAATATACATAGAAACAACAAAAAGATCTCTAGGAATTCACATCAAGGAACACGAATCAGACATAAAGAACGCGAAAGAAACAACAGCGCTAGCTCAGCACATAAAAAACACTGGACACATAGCTGATCTACAAAACCCTAAAATAATAGACAGAGAAAAAACTCCAACATAAGAACAACATTAGAAAGTCTACACATACAAAAAAACATAAAACAAACGATGAACAAAAAAGAAGACGTTGACAACATAAGTTCAATATACAACATTCTACTAATATAGCATACAAACATTTTACCAATATTACAAAAATTCGATTAACATTTTAATTGTATTTGTCGTTTAAATATTTCCTTTAATTTTACGTTGTTTAAAAATTTTTTTTGTTCTTCTCCATGTTCATTTGTGTTGGTTAGTGAAAATGAAATGTATGTTGATGTTAATATGTTAATTTTAAGAAAAATTGAACTTTAGTTAGAAAAGAAACGCGCCCTGAAGAAGGAGTCAAAAAAACTCCGAAACGTCGGCAAACTAAAAATAAATTAAAAAACTTAAAACTCCATTAGTTTGAATTTTTATTTTTAATTTTTCAAACGGTCGCTAAAAACTAGCCTTTTTTAAAAAATTAACTAAAACTTTATTAATTTTCTTATTTTGGGTATGCATTCTGAAGAAAAAAAAGATACATGCAAAAAAGAGGCTCAGGAGAACCAAAACCGCTCCATGGGGATTTCTCCGACCAAAAAGAAAATTATGGTGATTTCAAGAGTAATTTTTACTTTTGAGTCGGTGTCCGGTGCAATGTAATTTTCGATCCGGCTTAATGTTTAAGAACACTTTCCTAAACATTTTTTTGTAAAAAAATACCCACAAAAAGGGTACTAGAGGGTTAACATATTGTACAAAAATATTTGTTGTAAAATTTAGTTATAGGTCTGAAAATACAAAAATGATGCCAAAACTTAAAATCTGTTTTCATAAGCCATAACAGCTTAAGTCTGATTTGGAGGTTTCAAAATTTTCAATCGCCATATAAGTTATATGACAGGGTCTTTTGTTTTTGTGGCATAACTTTGGCTAGGATCATGCTAGAAGCTCCAGGTTTTGTGTGTTTATAAAACTAAATGCGTGAAACACATCTACATCAATAACTCAGTTTTGTAATAAGTCGACTTAAGCGATTATTGCTTATGAACACAAATATTAAGTTGTGTTATTTATTATGTATGCAAATATTTAAATGTAGAGAAAAATTCAAAAATATATGGTGTCCGATGTAGGAGTACGAATATGTACAGAGGTGAAAGAGGGAAGATCGAGTTAAAGCTTAGTATGCTGTAGGAACGAAAATTTTTGAGCATATAACTCTGCATGCGAAATTTTGGTGTATAGTCAAAATTTTTGTGTGGAGAAAAAGCACTTTCTGTTCTGGTTGACAGATTCATATTTTTATTGCTGCAATTTTATATCCTATAAAAAGCAAGACTACATATTAATAAACTATATAAATACAACAATAAATTTGTTAAATACCAAATTCAACATTTAAACATACTTACTGCTTATTTTTTATTGTATGCAAGTATTGAATGGCAAATTTCCGCGCCAATTAAATGTACGGGCATATAATCGACAGCGAAATTTTGATATTTCAACTCTCCACTAACGAATGGAAATTTGGCAACATAGCAATAATTTTCGTTTCTACTGCGTACTAGCTGGCGGAAAAAATTTCGCTAACTGTTCGTTGTCAAAAATCTCAATGTAATTCTAATGGAAATTTTTTTTTTGTACCTACAGCGTACTAAGCTTAAGCAACAAATCGTATGGGAGAGGGCGTCCATATTCGCACCTTTAATAGTTACGGGGTTGATTGTTATTTCATGACTTTGATTCACACTATTATATCTAGCAAAAAAACTAACTCAAACTGTTTTAAAAACTTATTTTAAAACTAATAAAATGATCTTTTTAACAGTGTATCAACAAACTCACCAACTCATCCATTTCCGAGCTGTGCTTTTGTGCAAAAGGAATAAATCCGTTTAAACTACTAAATTTTCATATTGAGCGCAGTTTTCTCTGAATTTTGCGTAAATAAATCAAAATTTTTTTGTGGCATCAAATTTGTAATTTATTGAATTTACTTTAAAATCATAATTGAATTTACTTTAAAAAATAAGAAAGTTGGTTGTACTTATAATTTTTATTTTTTTTGTAACAAAATACAATTACGTAGATACAATAATATTATGTTTTCTATTTTGTGAAACTTTTGAAGTAAAACCAATTTTGTTATATAAAGGTATGCTTATGTTTTTGGTGTCATTGGAAAGAAAACTAAATAGATCACAAATTTTGTTTAAAATTTTTTTTTTGGTTTATTACGCAAAATTCAGAGAAAATTGCGATCAATGAAAAAATTAAGCAATTTCAACGGATTGATTTCATCTGCTTACGAGCACAGCTCGGAAATGGACAAGCTGGGTGGGTTTGTGGATACATTATTAAAAACGTATTTTTTTTATCTTTCAAATGAGTTCTTAAAATAAGTTTTCCGTGGGTTAGTTTTTCTGCTAGAAACAACAGTGTGAATCAAAGTTATGAAATACCAATTAACCTCATGACTCCTAAGGGTGCGAAAATAGACCCGCTCCCATACGATTTTTTGCTCAACTCGACCTCCTTTTTGACCTCCGTAAATATTCGCAGGGGAAAGGGCTAAGCTGTCAACCGGGTTTTGATTTTGGGATATAAATTTTCACAGAATAAAGATATCGAAAAATCTAAGATACTGTTGGAAACGTAAACATATAACGCAACTTTTGTGCAGAAAAATTATAGTTTTGATTAAAATTGAACACTTTACGACCAATTTTCAAAAGACGTGATTTTTGGCTCTTCAAAAAAAGTGGCTGGGTTGTGAACCATCCGAAAAATCCCAATAAAAGTCTGAAAATACGAATTAAAACACCCAAAATTATAAAATAAGTAAATATTTTATTTATTCAGAAGGCCTCAAAAGGCAAAACAAATTTTAATGTCGCCACTTACAGCGTGAATCAAAGTAACTGTCGCACTTATATTAATACCAATTACACAAAAAGAAGCAACACTGAAAAACATATGTTGTTTTTTTACGACTTTGGCATTAATTGTACACTTATTGCATGAACTGTTTCAAAAACTTTGTCAATAATAATAATAATATTGCGACAGGAAATAAGTGCAGAGATCCTTCGCCGGCACGCAGGTTGCAGTATCATATTTTCCGACGAAAAACTCTTGTTTTTGCAAGCAACCCGCAACTCGCAAAATGATAGAGTGCACGTAGCTTGCATGGCAGAAATTTCTAAAGAAAAAAACCAATGAAAGATTTCAAAATGTTTCATCAATCATGGTTTGGGGCGCTTTCTCTGAAAAAGGCAAATTGCCCCTTATTCTTATCGAAAAGGCGTTAAAATAATTCGGAATTTTACTGAGAACATGTTTTAAAGAATTATCTTATGCGGCATGCCAAGCTAAATTACTGAGAGGGTCACTTTTGTTTTCAGCAAGAATCTTTTCCAGCACAAAAAGCAAAAATCGTTCAAAGGTGGTACAGAGCAAATTTGCCATGTTTTATTTCTGTTGAAAGAATGTCCTCCGTCATCCCCTGACCTAAACCCCCTAGACTTTTCTACTTGAGGTACAGGGTCCGCCATCTAACGTTTTTTTTCAACTAGTGCTTATTTCGTGAATGGTAACACTTAGCTCATGTCTGATTTGACAAATAATTACTTTTATCCTTCCGCTGAACGAATATGGTTTTGTATACGCTTGAACAACGCTGGGAAATATTGCGATTATGGAAGAAGAGAAGCACCGTCAGCTCCGTATGTTCGTTATCTTGTGAAAAAAGTGAAAGAAACTGGCATCTTCATCGATAAACCAAAGCGTAAAAAGCCAAAAGCAGTGCGTACACCCGAGAATATTGCTGCTGTGGCAGAAAGTGTGCGTGAAGCGTCATCAACATCAACTCACCGTCGTTCTCAACAATTGAACATTTCGGAGACATCATTGAGACGAATTTTGCATAAAGATCTTGGTATGACGCCATACAAAGTCCAATTGGTTCAGGAGTTGAAGCCAACTGACCATCCAATGCGTTTTCGTTTCGCTAAGTGGGCTTGCAATCGACTTACAGAAGATGCCGATTTTGCCAAAAAAATCATCTTTTCAGATGAAGCTCATTTTGATCTTGGCGGGTATGTAAACAAGCAAAATTGTCGCATTTGGGGCACAGAACACCCTAACGCATACATTGAAAAGCCGCTGCACCCAAAACGAGTCACTGTTTGGTGCGGATTTTGGTCCAGAAGATAATTGGGCCAATTTTCTTCGAAAATGAGCAAGGAGTGGCCGTTACAGTCAATGGCGATCGTTATCGGGCCATGTTGAACGAATTTTTGTTCACGAAAATTGAAGAGGAGGACATTGGCAATATTTGGTTTCAACAGGACGGCGCTACGTGCCACACAGCCGAAGCTACACTCTATGTTTTGCGCCCTGTTTTTGAAGATCGCATTATCAGCCGCAGAGCTGATGTCGTTTGGCCACCTCGGAGCTGCGATTTGACACCGTTGGACTATTATTTGTGTGGTGCCCTCAAAGATAAGTGTTACGCCGACAAGCCAGAGACAATTGACGCTTTAAAGGACAATATTCGTGAAGCCATTGGTGAAATACAGCTGCACACAATCGATAATGTGCTTAAAAATTGGACCGATCGTGTAGGCTACTGCATGGCCAGCCGAGGCAGCCATTTGAATGAAATTATTTTCCATTATCATCCGGAAGGATTGTACTTTCAAATAAAAAAATCCAGCAGTTTTTTTTTATAGAATTTTCAAAAAAAAAAACTAGTAAGGAATTATCTTCGACTGGGCCGAAGTTAAAATACCCCCACGGCCGAATTAGAGTATATATAAAGTCTTAAGCAAACTGTTGAATATATTTAAAGGGATTTTCCCGTTTTGGTTAAGTCACTTTGTATGGGAGGTAGGCGTGGTTTTCATCCGATTTTTACAAATTTAATACTCAAAATAAATATTCAATATTTAAGACACTGTGCGAAATTTGAAGTCATTATTGATTTTTGTGGAATTTAAAGAGATCTTACCGTTTTGGTTAAGTCACTTTGTATGGGAGGTAGGCGTGGTTTTCATCCGATTTTGCTCAGATTCGAACTTGACCTCAATTTTTGTATAAAAAGCTTATATTTTGGATTTCGTTATTATAGCTCAAAAATTACGGCTGCTATCGTGGACACAGACGGACAGACGGACATGGCTAAATCGACTCAGGAGGTGATGCTTATCAGGAATATATATACTTTTCTATGCCGGCCACGCCTCCTTATAGGCTTTACAAACGGAGTGACAAAATTAATATACCCCCATTACGTTTTTTAAACGTGGGGGTATAATATGTTATTTGGCGGACCCTTTATAACGCTGAGCAAATTAACGAACATATACACATGACGGTAGATAAACTTAAGCGATGATCAATGAAAATATCAGATGATATACCTGAAAGCTAGATGCGTGCCGCATGCTCGTCTTTCAAAAATTGTTCTAAATTTAAAAAAAAATTAATGGTGAAAGATTCAAATTAAAAAGAAAGAAAGAAAATAAAAAATAAAAATTTTTGTTTAAGAAAGTTTACTCAGTGCTTTTGATTTGTGGCATAAAACAAGTGCGACAGTTATTTGGATTCACGCTGTAGTCTAAAAAAAAATCGAAATGAAAGGAAGTGCTAATTTTTTTTTTAAAATTCATCTATATCTTAATCCAAATCGCTGCATGTGAAGTACGCATGTGAAGTACGATCGCTTTCCCATGTTGGCGTACTTCAAGTAAACAGGCCAATCACATTTGTTGCACTCGATAGAGTTTTTGAGGGTCAGTGCTTCAGGCAAAAACAGAACAAAAATTCTGCTGAAATCAATATCCTCATTAGATGGTCTTATCCTACTTTTGCCTTGGGACATTTGGGTGTTGCTGGTTGTGCCTTCTTCGGTGCTGATTTGCTGGCTGATTTGACTTTTCTGCTGTTTTTTTCTGCTTAAAATTATCTATTTTGTCCGGAGCAGTCAGCTCGCAGCACTCCATTGCCTTTCAGTCACGTTTAGATGGTTTCTTTGGGGTGGCTCCTTGTAATGACCTTATTTTAGTCAGATGTGACGAAACACTGGTGCTATCTGATGCGGCTGATACAGAGCGAGACATGCACAGCTCTTCTTCACGCCCGACTTTCAATGGATCGTAAATGATTTGTCGTTGTTTGTCTTCACCAAGACCAGCATCGACTTCAACTACACGAGCGTTTTTTTCAACAGCCTGAGCAAAACCAGCGATGGTAAAAAAATATGAGGGTTCAATACGAGTCATAGAAAATCCTGGTTTTATTGCTTTTGGTGTCAAGGCCAAATCCAAGTTCGTGCAAACAATACCAGCAATGTGACGAATTTCCAGGACCTGTTGCAAAACATGTTTATTTTTTAAACGACTGCTTTAAATGTAGTAAAAATGGCAAGTATTAAAAAGTTTATTTTAGTATTTATAGTCTAGAAAAAGAATACAAATTTTTAAAAATTGAAGTAAACAGGTTAATCCTAAATTATTGGCATAGTATTTCTGCCCAGCGGAACATTGAGACTTGTAGTAAGTTTTGACTGACCCAAATACCGCAACGTCAAGTGGCTGCAACTTATGGCTACAGTGAGGTGGGAACGAAAGGATGTAAATCCCATGTGCAACCGCTAAATCCAAGGCATCAAGCGACAAATGGGATGTGTGGTTGTCCAACAATGCCATAAAAAACTTTATTTTTATTAATCCGACGATGTTTAAAATTTATAGCAGAAATCTACTACGAAAAACGGATAGTTCATAACCCAGCCACCACAGTGGTTCACAACCCAGCCAAGACACTATTTCGGAAACATTAAAAATAACGACACTTCAATGTAACTACAAAAACTGAGTCATGTCAAATGACAAACTTGACAGTTGAAAGATTGGCGATATGTCAATTAGGGAAAGAAAAATTAGCAATGGTTCACTACCCAGCTCTTTCCCCTACTCTTACAACGGACACCCTGTATATTTTAAATAACTCAGATGTAAACCTTAAAAATGCGAACATACTTATAATTTTTTTGACGCCTCTACCAGAATCTGTTGATCAAAATCTTTTGCTGCAAAAAGGTTTGAAAATTGTCAATGAGCGTTACTAGTAATGAGTAATTTAACTACTCGTATCTTATTTTTATTTTATATTTTTTATTTAGTTTCACTGCAAAAATATAATCAAAATAGTTTTGAAAGTTTTAAACAAAACGTTTATTTTTCAACCAAAAGATTGGACCTTGAGCCCGTAAAATATCATTTATTATTGTATAAAAGAAGAGGTCAAAAACCAACTAAACAACTTAAATAACGGAGGGCACGCCGCAACACAGCAACAGAGATGAAGCTATACAAAGAGTTAAAAAACAAATACAACAACAATATTAACCAAACGATACACAAATATTCCAACAAAAATAAAACCAAAACCAACTTAAAAACATCAAGATGTAGAAGATCTGGACTGACTCCTAGCTTTATTGCAAACATAACCAACAAAATCAGCAACATTTTTGAAAACAACAACAGAATCTCCACTAACATTGAAAAAACACTGTCAGCTCACATAGCAACATTCCAATTAAAAATATTAAATTTACTAATTAAACACAAACATCAATTATTACAACATACTCAAGAAGAGATTAGAACAATTACAGAATTCATCGAAGACAACATAGACAAAAAACACGCAGAAATATTTTTCAAAAGCGAAAACAAAATCAACGATAAGTTTACCACACGCACAAGAGGAAGACAAATCAAAAAATACACAAAACTAAAAGAGAAACAGGCAGAGCGGATCAACATAAGCACACACACAGATTGGTTTGTAAACAAAACAGACTGCACTATACCCACTAACATACAGTGGTTACTATCACTCAAGCGCGTCGGAAGCGAATTTCATCTGGGGGGGCAGTACAAATGGGGGGCAGTACAAATATTGGTGCAAAAAAAGTTCACCAAAATTTCTTCACATGAAACATGAAGAAGAGGGAAAGAAGAGGAAAATATATAATACAAAAATATTATCGTTGTAAAAAAACTGATATTTTGAATAACTTTTCCTTTTAAATTGTTTATCTAGCTAAAAAAGTGGGGGGGCAACTGCCCACCTTGCTCCCCGCTTCCGACGCCAATGCTATCACTAGGACCCAAGCGCGCGCTACCAACAACAAAGCAACAATTACCATTATACTAGTGCATTGCAGAGGGAGAAGACCTTATGCAGACAATAACAAAAAAAGAGGAACAAGACACAGCGAGATCGAAATTCACAACAATGATAGATGGACACCTCAACAAAATTAAAATTAACGAGAGAGACAAAGCAATTTTGGAAACAGTGAAGGCGACAAAAAAATTCCTAAAAGATCATGACGACATATTTATTTTAAATTCTGACAAAGGAAACGTGACAGTAGCAATGAATAGAGATGAATATGACAAGAAAATGAGGATTTTAGTGAGAGATATTGGAACGTATAAAATTATAAAAAGGGATCCCACAACCACATTACAACCAAAGAACAACGAGTTTTGCGAATATCTATTAAAAAACAAGCACATAACAACAACAGAGAAAAGAAGAATATTTACAAACGTAGCAACAGCACCGAGAATTTTTGGATTGCCAAAAATACACAAGGACAACACACCACTTCGACCCATCTGCTCTTCTATTGGTTCACCATCATATGGACTCTGTAAACACTTGACAAAAATTCTAAAAAACATAACAAAGAACTCGACATACAACATAAGCAACGCTCTGGAATTTAAAAAGAAAATCGGTGACGCACACATTTATGATGATGAGGTCATAATATCATTTGACGTAATTTCCCTGTTCCCAAGTATACCAATAGACCTAGTAATAAACTTGATCAGTAGAAAATGGCCAGACATCAGTAGACACACAAAAATCACAAAAACACAATTTATGGACATGCTTAACTTTTGCATTAAGGACAATAACTTCTTTAAGCTACAGGACAATATTTATAAACAACAAAAAGGTATGCCCATGGGATCACCAGCATCACCTGTAATTGCCGACATCGTCATGGAAGAACTTTTGGACACAGCACTGGAGACACTGAAGATAAAACCCAGACTAATGACGAAATACGTGGACGACCTCTTCGCAATAATCAGAAAAGACCAAATAGAAATTACTCTAAACGCGCTTAATAATATTCACAAAAGCATAAAATTTACCATGGAAACTGAAAATGACGGAAAACTAACATATTTAGACACATTGATATTAAGACTAGACAACAAATTAAAATTTGACTGGTTTCAGAAACCTATGGCATCTGGACGCTTAATTAATTTTTATTCTAAACACCCCAAACGAGTAATAATAAATACAGCTACAAATTTCATTAAAAACATTTAAGACATCAGCGACAAAACTTTCCATACAAAAAATATAAATAAAATTCGAAAAATACTACAAAAAAATGAGTTACCTAAAAAGACAATCGAAGAGCTAATACACAAATATAAAATCGGAAGAAACATAAAAGACAAAAACGAAACAAACGCTGAAACTTACAAATCCTCGACTTATATTCCCGGTTTATCTGAAAGATTTACAAAATCCAATTTGTATGACAAAGACAACGTAAATATCGCGCTTAAATCGAACAACACAGTACAACAACTTTACAGTAAGACCAAACCAAAAATTGACAAGATGGACAAATCCAACGTTGTTTACAAAATTTCTTGTAACGGTGACGGGTCCAACGTATGTGATCAAGTATATGATGGGACTACTAAAAGTAAACTAAGGACAAGAATTGCTTCACATAAATCAGACTAAAAAACACGGAGACAATCGGAACAGAAAACAGCACTTTCGGCCCACTGTGCTGAACACAAACATTCATCGAACTTGGACAATGTACAAATTTTGGAGCAAGAGACAAACTACTGGAGACGATACACTTTGGAAATGCTCCACATCATTAACGTTCCACAAAAAAAGAGACTCAACTACAAGACTGACACTGATAATTGCGCACATATACACAGAAAGTACATAGAGAAATTCACTTGACAAGTTGACGAGAAAACATGTAGACGTGGTTTTTAGTGCTAATTGTTTTTAACTTATTCCGTTTTTTAAAAATTCTAAAATTGTGAATTAATGTTTAATGTTTTTAATGTTAAATGCAACTCGTTTATTTTAAAAAATTTTTCAAAAATTGTGAGTTTTTAAAATGTAGTTAGTGCATACAAATTGTTTGTTAATTATTGTTAAAAATTTGTTACAGTTCCTGTTGATGGTAGCCGACGGCGAGCGAAATATTGAAAATAAAAATTGTAAAAAAATTTAAACAAAATGTTTATTTTTCAACCAAAAGATTGGACCTTGAGCCCGTAAAATATCATTTATTGTTTTAAAAAAAATAATAAAAACATTCTTCAACATCAAATTCCTTAAACTGGTAGAACTGGTAGAAATATACTTCAGCACACAAAAATTTCTCTTAAAGTGAAAATATATTTTTTACTTTATTTTAAAATTATTTGTAATTCTTTTTACAAATGGTAGCGTGTCAGCACTTGAATGTGTGCATTAGAGTTCAAATATTAAGATTGCACCTTATTGAGCAAATGTCGAAGCAAGTTGTAAAAAATTTCTAGAAAAACTACACAAAAGTAAATCGCTTCATATTCGTCAACATGTTTTGGGTGGTGTAAAGTGGTGTGCAAAAAAAATGAATTACGAAAGAGTTGTTGGTGCATGAGCTTTTACACAGAGAAAAAGAAAGTTAACATTACAAATATGTATGATGTCTTATGACACCATGTTACACACAAGTATATGCTATTTTTTTCAACACCAGAAAAAGATAAAGTTGTAAAAAATACTAAGGAACATGGCAATTTAAGCTCGACATGCTTAATAGATATAGCATTTTTTTTTTAATTTGATAGCACTGTCAAATACCATACCAAATAACATACAGTTTTTGATTCTATCAAAGTATGATACAAAGAATACAGTTGGCCAAAGAAAATGTATTTTATTTTGCTTGTAGAGCGAAAATGTTGCTACTGATAATGTTGCAGAAGGCCTTTGGTAACTAATCTCTATCAAGAAAAACCGTGTTTAAGTGGTACAAGTCGGTGACTGGAGACCATGCTGATAATCTAAACAGAATTTATTCAAAATGTTTTAAAATAGCAATTGGGTCTCAAAAGTGTAAAGCCTCGTTTGGTGCCTTAAACACGCAAGTTTTTTTCCTTTTTCGCTATTTTTTCGCCAAAAACGTTGCTGACTTGGTATGCTACATTTAAGCCAAAAGTTGTTATACTCAATTCTATCCAGAAACAATCATGCAATGTGCTCGTTTAATACCCACTTTCTTCTTAAATGCTTTTAAAGAAGTGCCACTTAACAAAGGGTTAACTTAATCTACTTAGTGACTGGTTTTTTTTTCTTTCAAATATTTTGTTCTTAGTAAATGTTATCTCATCGTTTTAATGACAATTTACGAAATATGCCATTGTCAACGTTTAGCACAACTAATGATTTTACATCAGAGTTCAGCGAAATTCTTAAGAGTCTTAAACTAAAGTCGATTTCGTGACTTTCATATGACGTATGTATGTGTGCAAGTTCGTAAGCTTTTATTCGTTTCAGTGCAATGTGTGATCTATGAATGACCCAAATCTGCGACAAGAATAGCGCTAAAATGCTGTGCAACGTGTGTGATTAACTGGTGGTTGGCTGGAACAAAACTGTTAGATAAGCGAGTGGGTAACATGAACGCATTATGCGAGTGGAGAAGTGTTTGCATGGTTGAGGGGTGAATTGTGGAGGACTCGGTGACGATGACTACAGCTTGCTGCAAGTGTAATTATTTCAATTTCATGCAATGTCATTGGAAATAACATGCTTTGTAGCATTGTTAGGAGTCACAGTGTTCGACTTATGAATGCATATGTATTTGACTGACAGCGGTCAAAAACATGGCTCGACTTGCTTTGTAGTTAAACGGAATGGATGCAGAAGCTACTATATTTGTAGGTACTTGTATTAATTGAAAATTTTCACTGAACTTTACGTTATAATTGAAAATGTCTAAAAAATTGTGTAAATGAAGAAAAAAAAAAATTTGAAAAAAAACTTAAAAATGCATTTTCCCTACTTCGTCTTCAACATCATCGCTTTATGTATTCTGTTTAATTTTTGTTTTTTTGCATTTCAGCCATCATTGCTTGCATATTTACGCCAAAAGCAATAGTGACAATAAAGTGTTTTGAAAAATTTTGAATAAAAAAAATGAAACATGAATTGAAAAATATTCATAGGTAGCTATTAGAAGTGACCTAAAGATAAAAAAATTAAAGGACAAAAATGGAATTTGGATAAGTCACAGAGAATAAAATTTTAAGGAACACATTTCACTTCTTAACTAATTCGGTTCAAAAGTATATTTAAAATTAATTTTTGACTGCAAAACACACTTTTCCTTAAGGAAAACCTTTCAATACAAATCTTATGGAGGAAAATCATGTTTGATACGATTTATATGGAAAAACTAAAAACAAAAATTACCACATCTAAACCGTCACTAATTTGATTTCTTTGAGCCAAGAGATAGACTTAAGAAGCTGAAAATGTCAAAGAATTTTAATATGTAGATTAGACGTGTTCTTTGTTGTATTGAGATTTTTCAAAATGCGTTCTAGATGTTTCGATTTTTTCCTTGCCAACAAAAACTTACCTGTACAAAATTTCAAGACATTAACACATATATACATACATATATCCAAATTAAGCAAGATTTTTTGTATGTTGGGAGTTTTGTTTTGTAAAATTTAACAATTTGTAGAAAAACGGCTCTATTAAATAAGTCCCCAGGAAATAAGGCCCCAAACTACAAATGAAATGAAGCTTCAAACATTTCTATACAAAACAACAACACAAATAATTGAGATGTTGGTTTTTATTTTGGGGCTTTATTTTAATTTTGAAAAATGGGCGTTTTTTCATTATGAAATAAGACCCCAAGACTAAAATGAAATAAGGCACAAATGATATAAGGAAGTAAAAGCATGAATATTTGGGTTGTTATTTTTGTGGCCTTATTTAATTTTTTTATTAAGGGATTTAATTCATTGTACACTAGGCCACTAAAAGTTTCAACACTTCTTGAGGTAGTTGTAACAACTTTTCGATTTTTTTATTTAAAATCCATTGAAAATATCTCAATTGAAAAAACTGTAAAAAATATGTTAAGTTTTGCTATTTTTGCTACTACGTGGACATAATAAAAAAGTAAAAACAAAAATTAATTGTGAAAAATTTCATAGTAAAAGAAGGACCAGTGAACTTCTCTATGTCTTCGATCAAATATGATACATAGAAAAAAAATCCACTTCTAAAGCAATAACAAATTATTAATGTCTGCGAGAGAACTGTAAAGCTAGATTTATCCTTTTTTAGAACTTAAATTGGACTCTTTTGAAATTAAAATATAGGTTCGAGATGTAAGTGAACTAACAAAGTTTTCTTAATAATTACATATTGTAAATAAAGATAGATTTACAAAACAATAATTATGTCATCTAAGCTCAAACGATTTAGATTACAAATTTATAAAAATATTTCGTACAGGGGAATACCATTTTTTCAAATTCTTTATAAGATTAATGAATTCTTAAAGATATTATATCATTCATGTTTACAAACAAAAATAATAACAATTTTTGGGAGTTTTCATTTATTGTGGGGTCATTCTTCATAAATTTTAGGGTGCTATTTCTTTAATATTGGGGTATTTTTTCCCAATGGAGGACTTTTATTTTGGGTTGCAATTTCGCGCAGATTTTAAGAAAAATGGCATGTCTAAGTTTGGGGACTTATTGCATCATATTGGGGTTTATTTCATAAGAACTTGTTCCATAATGAAATAAAGCCCCAATTTTAGGGCCTTATTACATTTTAGATTGGCGCCTTATTTCGTCGAATTAGGGCTATATTTCATAGGGTGTTACTTCATAATGAATTTATTCAAATCTTTTATAAATTTAACGCTTCTCTCAGCAGTGCTTTACAAAAAACTCGCTGCAAAATGTACGACCCTTTTTGAAAATTTTCATTGCATTCCCATGTTGAAGGAAGACATTGAAAAAATTCTTAGGACAAAAATCTGTTATTTCGTTAATAATAAATTTCCTTAATAATCAATTTATTAAAAATCTGAACTAACTGAGTAAAAAGTGAATTTTGGCTTTTTTTACAAATTTCAATCTATTTCCGCCTCAACTTTTCATTATACTCTCTTAACATTTTTTACATATGAGTTTTACATATGAGAGAAGAAGGAAAAAACTAGCCCAATCGAAAGATCTAGAACACATTTTAGTGTTTTTGAGCACCTCTAATGTAGAT
The DNA here is from genome assembly GCA_963920525.1 of Dichetophora obliterata. Classification (NCBI taxonomy): domain Eukaryota; kingdom Metazoa; phylum Arthropoda; class Insecta; order Diptera; family Sciomyzidae; genus Dichetophora; species Dichetophora obliterata. Next base: position 35,421,332 of record OY986438.1, read on the forward strand.
ACATATATGTGGAATTATTTCTGTTGATTCATATTTTCATACATTTATATATATGTTTATAAATAGCTACCATTTTCGGCCTCTGTTCGAACCTTGTTCGGCCACTTTTTGACCAAAAGTTATGCAAACGCTTTTTGTACGGTGGCTGTTTAATCCTTGTTTGGCCGAAATGGCATTAAAACATCCGCTGGACGTTGTTCGGCCCTTGTTCAGATTTCTTTTCTTGGCCGCTATTCAACCCTTAATAGCTCTCTTCTCGATTGTTGATAGTACCAACATCATACATTTTTCCAGATATTAAAAACTTTAGCAATTTAGCACGTTACAGCTCAGTTTCCGATTAAAAAAAATATATTTTGAAAAGAAGGCTTGATAAAAGCTTGCAGTTAGCTTACAAGCGTTAGTATCGTTCTTGAAAAGAGCTTGTAAAAATTGTTTTTCAATGCTTGCAAATAAGCTTTGCTTACTTGTACCAGAAGTCAATAGAAAAATCTTGAACAAATTTTCAATATTCCAATTACATACTATAAAATTAATAAAAGCTTTCTAAAAGAATTAACTTGCAATTGAAAAAAGTGATAATAAAACAATAATTTAATAATTTTTAACTTTATACAGTTGCATGTTAGCAATTGTGGAATACAAATTTGTTTATTTCTTGAAAATATCTTGTGTTTTGCTTTGGCGTCTGACAAATCAAAATATTTTTGTCACGGACCTTGGTTCCGACGAACGTAACCTCGGCCTGATAAATACATCGTGACGATGGAATATTATATTATTTAAAGATATATATTATATCTCTACGTCACATTATAGCAATACTTGAGCAGATAACAGCACAATTATATAATTCTGATAAAAATGCATTGTGCTATCTTAATATAAAAAAGTAAACTCGCCATTTCAGCCCTTGGAAGGACTTTGACCTAGCTTCTCTTCTATTGATCAATTGTGTTGTGCGCATTATTAAATGTTTCATCACAAATGATCGAGAACTGGACCTACGTGTTTTATGCCGACTCCGAACGGCTTATGTTCTCAAGAAGCTTTACGTGGCAATTTTTACTCTCTGAGGTTTGCCATTGTCTGCAGAGAGGTGACGACCGAAGAGAAAAATTAAATCAATTGAAAAAACTTTCTGTCTGAGCTGGAATTGAACCCGGGCTGCCGCGGTTCTTTAGCTTAGGGGCTAAACTTTAGTGGTAAAGTGGCACTTTACCCACTAGGCTACGGTCGCCACTATCACAATGCTATCTTAAGGCTTATATTAAATTTCCTTTACAACTTATTTTATAAGGAAAAATTACTTTCTTCCGAAATAAAATTACTTTCTTCAGAAATGAAATTAAATCGAACACTAAAAAAATTTGTTTTGGTGTTGTAGTTGTTGGAATTAATGTTATATTCTTGGAAGTATTTAATTTTCTCATCTCATATCTTGTGTATAAAATTTCAATATGGCTTAACAGAAAACTCTTCATTTTACCTTTGAATACACAATGCTAATAAAGTAGCTTGCGTACTAAACTTGTTTTAAGCTCTTGCTTAATCCAAAGGCGCTTTGCTGCGCAGCGCAATAGAAGATGAAAGCATACATCAAGGCGTTCTAGTGCCTTGTACGTATTGTTTTATGGATGAAAACATTAAATAAATTTAGTGTTTTTCGCTGTAAAACGCTTAATTGCTGGTTTCCCCTCTCTCTTTCTCACTCTCTCTCACTTTTTCTCAACAAACAAATAAAATGACTCAGAACATTTATTTAATCCTGCAAAGCTTAAATCTTTGGCATTAATTGAAATTCGCTGCGAGTGCACGCAATATATTAAAGCGTCTTGAATGTAAAGAGCTTGAATTTAGGAATGTTGTTACTTTTGTATTTGTAAGGAGGCAAGGTCTGTCTATGTGTGTGTTTGATATATACTCCGCTACAAACTTTTGCATTCTTCTCGTCTACATTAATTTAAAAATAAAGCTGAAAATTGTGGCTAATCCCTTAATTTATTTGCCTTTATTCAGTTTGTTTGATTTGCTCTCTGTTCCCTCCCCTCTTTCTCACACTCGCACGCGTTACTGCTTAACGTCTGCTGGACAGGAAATGCAACAGTTTTTATGCAATGCAACTTGAGCTAATATCCTGCAATTAGTTCACTTTCAATGAAACTGTTTAACATCCTTTTTGCTTCAGCTTCCGTTCTACGCTCACAAATCTAACCGCAAGTCTGAAACTCTGTTTGGCTGTCTGTCGTTTCAACGGTTGCCGTTTGGTTGGTTGAACGTTTGCCATCACGTCTTGCTGCAAAGACATGTTTCAATGATATCAATTTTCATTTAAGTCGTTCTCACTGATGCTGTTTCTGTTGCTTTAAATGTGAGTGTGTATGAGAGAGTGTGTTTCTTAATATAACTGTACGTTTGTGTGTGCTTCTCCATAAATATGCGGGTGCAATAATGATTTTATGTGTGTTAGGTTGCTGGAGCATTGCTCTGTGGCTGCTTCCGGTTACTTCCGTTTGCTTAATGTTTACACACACATAAAAGGAAATAAAAGATTTTGGAAAAATGATGCTGTAATTGTAAGCTAACAACCCAGCAGGCAATTAAGCGAGTGCTTCGCAAAAGAAGGCATGCTAGCACTGCTATTTTTGGCGTTAATATTCCTTGCATGATCACTGCATTGATGTGTGCTTTTGTAGGGCCTATTTTTTTTTAGAGATCAAAGAACCAAGGCATGCGTCTTATACAAACAAAGTTTGGTCTTTGACCTGAAAGGAAAGGAATAGATTATTTAGAGGAATTGATCGGAACCATTTGAATTGCTTTTGACCAAATCTAGTGTTATGTCTTAACCTCGGCAAGCATTTCCAGCCCTTAGTTGTATTCCTGTTCTTTTAATTACACATTTTCCACTATTTAGTTGTGGATTATTAGGTTTCCGTAATTCTTAAATTCTTTCTTAGAAAAGAACAAAGAAAGTGAAAAGAACCGTGCACAAGCCCGGATTCGAACCAGGGACCTCTGAGTTGATAGTCTAGCGCACTCTCCACTAGACTACAAAGGCCGACTATGCCTTTTGAAGGTTCTGAGACTTTGCATATTATTTTATATGAAAAAATTTATAAAAAATTAAGATAAAATTATAAATGATCAGAACAATTAAAAATATTAAAAATTAAAAAAAATTTTTTTTTGTCCGAGTTGGGTCTCGAACCCAGGTCTCCGAAATCTAACACATTACATATCATATTATATGAAAATAATTTTATGGAAAATTTCTAAGTCTTTTCTTATATTTTTGTATGAAGAAATTTTACAACAAAATTAAACAAAATTTTAAATGAACAGAAAAATTTGTAAAAAAATGTAGATTATAAAATTTACAAAAAAAATTATTTTTCTTGTCTGAGCTGAGTCTCGAACCCGCGTCCCGAAAGCTTACTTTCGTTTGTAATGATGCAAAATAAGCTTAATTTTATTAAGAACTACGGTGGACAAGTGGATAAGACGTCGGACTGGAAATTGTTAGCCGTTTTTTATTTCAAGCTGATATTTATATTGCTTTTCTTTCTGACGTGCATTCTCAAAAAGTGCTTCTAGCAGGCCTCTATAGAGTCGCGAGAGCGGAAAGCCTGAAAAATTTTCTCGTTTCATAGAAAAAGGAAAGTATATTTGGATATGAGTATGGAACCACTTCGAAATCCATATGAAGGTCTGCTAGTAGTGCTTCGAACTCATGCCATTGCCTACTGGGAACAAGCACACCAACACACACTTATACACACACATATACATAATATTGCCTTTTTTCAAAACTGAATATTGATTTTTTTTACGGCGCCAACTAGCCAAGCCATCGAAATTTCGATATTGATGAATGTGTCTGAAGTATTATATTAAATTTAATATAAAGTCCTTCAGCCTTTTGCTCATGAAGGATTATTTACCTCTCGCCTAAGTAGATGCCTTTGCAAATAACCATTGCTGTGATCATGAATAAAAATTATTATTGCATTTCTTGGGCAGAAAGGTCATCAAATCAGTTAGAGTGTATAGAAATATGATATAAGAAATCCATCATCGTACTGACCATGATTTGCAATTGAAATGCTGTACTTTATTAATAAATTTAAATAATTTCTTCTCAACAATTTGCATTTCTATTGAGCTCTTTTTGCAGTTCATATGTATGTAAATCTGTTTGTAATGGAGATTACTAGCATTTTTGTTAGGGTATTGCATTAAGAGTCAATTTTGAAAAAATAATTCATACATTTGATAGCATTTCAGGTTCAACAAGAAATAATATGGAATGGATTTCAGACTGTAGCTTTCTAGAAAAAAATGCTTATTAAATCGTAAGCATTTTGGTGCAGGCAAAAGAAAATGGTTGAAGGAAATTACTCTTATCAGCGCATACCCTGCTCATGTTTTTAGGAATTTACTATAAGATTGGAATATGTTTAGCGTTACGAATATTTTAAGATTTCTTATTTATGAAAATTTCATTTTATTTCTTTAATTGTCTTAAATTTTGTCGACAAGAATAATTTGAAACTATAAATACTATTAGTAGCAATATATAAAACTGGTAAAAATTGAAATGATTCTTGAAATATATGTGAAATATTATGATCTAACTAATGATTTTTTAAGCGTTTCATTTTTGAAAAGTGGAGAAAAAAAAAACCAAAAATTTCCAAAAGTGAATGAAATATTTATTGCGAGTGATACATCAATACCTGCCATTTAATCTTTAAAGATGTAAATGTTGGTCGCGGCTACGTCTGAGGTGGTCCATCCGTAAGCTCTAATTTTGGCATACTTTTTCCAGCATTTCGGCCGGTATCTCACCAATGCACAGTGCGCTTTTTTTCAATTTTAGGATGACATTTGCATTATCTAAAAACTATAAAAGCTAGGGCCGTTTTTACAGCACAAAAAATTAGAATTATAGGTCAACTGCATCGCCTACCTCCCATAAAAACCACATTTTTTTTTATAAAAAAACCCGCATGAAATTGCTTATTTATGTTTTTAAAGAGTAAATTTAGTTTATTTAACTTCACTTAAACGTCATGCTAAAAATATTTCAAATCGGATAACTTTTAGATATACCTCCTATAAAACAATATTACCAAATTAACGAAATTAAAAATTTTTTTAAAAAAATGGTTGCTAATACAAAAAAGGGTCACAACTTGTTTTAAATTCTGAATTCTAATTTATTTTTCTTCAAATTTAAGAGTACCTACAAATTGCCTTGGAAATCAGTGTATTTTAGGTCATAATTTGGTTTTTAAGACTTTTTCAAATTAATTGATTTTTCAGCATCTAGATGCAGCATGTTTTTACAGAAACTGAAGGTAGAAGTTCGATATTTTATGACAGTTACAGCCTTCGACTTTAATAATGCTTAATTAGCTAGATATTTTTTACTAAATTTTACTTAAATTTTCAATCCTTGCAAAATTTACAGTCATATTTCAACGGTTTTTCTGATTTTTTTATTAGCATTTTTCATTGTGTTTTATATTAAATTAAATGACGATTAAGATATAAAAAAGTCCAAAAAACAAAACCTTGAAATTTACTGTGTACTTGAAGTTATAATTGTTTAAACTTGTTGGCAACTGTTGTGTAAAAATTCGCTGAATGGTACAAATTTGGTAGCGCTAACTAAAACTGATAAAGTAGTGAACGCCTTTTAATCGAGCGAACAAATTCTATGCCACATGAACACAACTGTTTGCTTAACTGTCAGATGCTGTTACTGACGCTGTTAAATTAATAAACGCAGAAAGAACGCAGAAAATTTAAGTGAGAAACCTTTGCATTTGAATTAAATTTACATAAAAATTAAATTGTATCTAACTTCTGACGTGTAGAGTAGCAACACATTCAGAGAAAAACATCGTGAACTAAGGTAGCGCTACCATTACAGTTCACAACAGTTGTCTGCGATGAATGCGGCCATTGACACAGTTCGATACAGCAGCAATATTCTCCTCGGTAGGCACACTCCGCAAACGGGTTTGTGGATTAATGTCCAATAAAGTTAAACTGGTGCGAAATTTGGTCACAATAGCTTGAATAGCCTCTTCGGTGGGTCGATTATGACGACCATAAAATAGACGAAATTTGCCTAGCACGTTTATCATAGAGCATGAATTTTGAAAATAAAATTCAAAGATTTGCAAGCGCTGTTTTTTTGTTAGTCTATTCATGGTTAAATGGCACACCTTACTGAGCATTTTTGACTTTGCCAAACGTTACGAATCACATGTGAGGTGTCAAAAAATGTACACTGAAAAAACAAATACCAAAAAAAAAAATCACCCTTTATAACTCCTTGTTTATTATAATGGACAATTAATTTGTATAGTTTGATTAATAAAAAAATGCAATAACGTAAGATTTGTTTTGAGAAAATATGATTGTAACAAATTTTTAAATATCAGCTGTTACAGATGTAGAAAAAATTATATATTCTTGTAGATTATTAATAAGCAATTCGGTATTCTAATTGTCTTTGATAATACTTAGCGAATCTCCATTTTTCTACTTTATGTAGGTATGTACATAAACTTTCAAATCTTACAGATTCATAATTGATAAGAAAAATACTTTTTTCATGATCTAAGAAAAACATAATACAAATCACTAGGAGCCATGAACCTGGATATGAGTTTGAAACCGTTTGCGAGCAACAAAACTAGATTTGTAGTGAACATTTTTGCAGATAATAAATTTTGTACATAAATTAATAAAAAATCGACATATTTTGCTTATAAAAATGTAGACAAATCTTTTCCAAAAAGACTTATTGTGATTTTTTCAAAGATTTTCAAGGACATTTTTATAGTATATTTTAACCCTGTGCGACTTCTTTTAAAAGTAATTTTTAAACTTTTAAAAAAAGCCATAAAAGATCGATTAAAAATTTCGCTAGAGAGTTAAAATATTCAACACATATATTTCTCGTAAAATTTCATTATATGCACTGTTAAAAATCTTGAAGTTGAAACTTTCTTGGATTACGGACAATACCGAAAAAAGATCCAAGGAAAAGTTTAAACTTTTTAATCCAGAAAAGATTAGTTTTTAATCCTCAAAAAGTTTTAAAAAGCAATATGCATATCAACATAAAAATAAAAAACTTTTCTGAGAAGTTAATGATTTGAACACTCGTCCTCTGATTTGCTGGTCCAAAACCTTATCCACGCGTTCATCTCAGTTGTTAAGAAATTTTCACTTATTTTGCATCACTACGAAAGCAAGTCAGCAAGCAAGCAAAAACGTGGGTTCGAGACCCAGCTAAATAAAACTAAAAAAAATTTTCTGACCAGTTCGATATTTCAACACACGTTCTCTGATGTAAACTAGACACCTTATTCACTCGTCCAACTCAGTTGTTGATAAGGTTTCACTTATTTTGAATCATTACGAATGCAAATAAGTTCCTTTCAGGAACGTGGGTTTGAGACTAGTGTCCGACCGAAACCGGAATTTTGGCCGAAACCGAAACCGAATATTCGGCTATTTTATAATGTTCGGCCGAAACCGATACCGAAACTGGTTATTAATATGAAAATCTAAGTTTTTACGAATAGTTTTTTTTTATTAAAAGAAAACAAATGTACTTTCATACACATATGAAAAAAATTTAATATAAAAAAAGTATTATTTGAATATTAAAATTTATAATAACTAATTAAAGTTTACTATAATAATAAATGTGATAATTTTTTATTTTTTATTACAAAAGCATTGCATAATTTATATCTTCAGTACACACTCAAAATAGTATGCACCTACAATATACATTTTTATAGAACTACAAAAAAACGTATTTTTTTTTTTTTCCAAAGGTTTATTATTATAAAAATAAAAATATTTCATTTTCTTTTTCTTTATTCCACACACGCAGAATTCACTCGGAAGTTTAATTATATTTTTTTGGCTTCAGTGCATATAAAACTTTAAAATTAATTGCAATAAAGATGATAGAATCGAAAATGATAGTATTGAACGCATAAAATTAACCAAAATGTTATGCGTTAACACGAGATATCAAATTATAGACGAATTTATAATTTTTGTTTTGTACAATGCGTTGTAAATATTTTTACATTTGAATTAAATGACTGATGCAAGAAGTTTTTACCAAAAGTTTCGGCTAGTTTTGGTTATTCGGCCATATTGAGGCCGAATAGCCGAAACTGGCCGAAACTGACAAAAATGGCCGTAACCGAAACCGAATATTCGGTGGGACACTATTTGAGACCCAGCTAAGTTGAACTAAAGTAGGGATTAAAAAGTAGTACTTTTTGGGTTGAAAATTCCTTTAAAATAAAGTTTTGACAAAAATTTGATCCAAAATTTTTAAGAGTGTGGTTGTGATCACAAGAACTATGTCATAGGTATATTTTAATAAGTATTCTTACTATAGCAAATTGAGATGGCTAAATTTAGAGAAAAATTATAATCTATTTCAAAAATAACTTAAAAAACGCAAATAATTGTGTATGTTTTTTATAATTTCTTTTCAAATCCCTTAGCCGAAGTCTGTTACAGTTATTTTAAATGTTGGACTATGTTATTTCAACAATTTTTTGGTATTCATTAATTTGGTATTATTAGCGCATATTTAATTTTTATACTTTAATAAGCTGGTACAGAAACCTTTTGGATTGCCGCACATTGGTTCTTCAATTCATTTCATTAAATTAAAACAAAAGCCATCTTGTATAATTTTACTGTAGCTTTTTTCTTGATGTATAGTAGCAAAAAATTTTAAAATCAATTATTCTGCTTTACTTCGTCATGTGGCTTGAACCACTGAGCCTTTCATATTGTTATTGCGATAATAGCAAAAAAGCTGTTAAACAACTATTTATTTCAAATTATGCTGTTAAAATTGTTAAATTATACTTTTAAAAGGTAAATTTAAAAATGTATTTGATGACACTTTTAAATTCAATTTTTGATGTCTTTTGAGTTATTTTCAACTTATTTTTTTTTAACTTTTGTCTTTAAAAAAATTCGAAATTTGATTTAAATTTTAAAATTTATTGCAAGCTTTTACGGCGGCTCCCTTGCCTTAAGCCCGCGATATTTCACGTTATTGGAGCAAGTGTCTCGCTTTACCTAAAATTGAGCGTATGCTTTAAAGTCATGTGATTTCAAAGAGTTTATTCGAATAAGTGTCAAAAAATATAGAACTTAAACAGAAGAATGGTCACAGCTTTATTACTCCAGTCTACTGAAGATGGAAAGAGTAGCGCCCCCTGCCGTGAGACTAACTATACAGAGATGTTGTTGTTATTGCTGTTGCCTTCTTCAAAACTTTCTTGAAAAACTGCACACATTTATAGCGTTTTTTTATAAGCGAAGACAAGGTTGAAAAAGGTTATTTTAGAAGAGAGTTTTTTAGAGAAAGTTCGAGAGCAATAAAGTAGGATAAAGTTCCCAGCAGGAAAAGTGATCATCCCAAGAAAGCTTCTTGGCACATTCTTTAAGAGTCGGCAATCATACTTCTTCAATTCCAAATGCCATATCTATCTAATCCCTTCGTCACATCTTCGAGCACGTAAAAAGTGGCTACTCAAGAATCCGATTACATTCTTTTGGCAATGAAGGAAGGATATGGATGTCGATGTGGATATACAGTTTTCCTATTTTGTTTTCGTTTTCCAATTTTGTTTTCTATTTCGCCTAACACTATTCTGCAAAGTAATTAAGTTCAACTATTCTGAAAAATATTAACTTCTCAGTGTAAGGTAAATAATTTTCTGTGAAATCTAAACAAGAGTGGCAGCGTTGTTTACATGTCACAAAATCGTCATGTTAATATAAATTGTATGAAACAAACCATAATAACGCGTCGGAAACACTGAAGTTTGATACAGAAAACAAAGAAAAAGTTGTCGTTTCTGTGAAAAATATTGAAATATGTTGTCGATAAATATTTGCTTGCACAAATGGAGGTAAGAAATTAATTAATTATTTAAATTAGATTGTATTTAATTTAATTTTGTACGAATTACAGAATATAAGTGAAATTTATTTACTAGAAGCCAAACACTTTTTGACAACATTTCACATAATCCGCCGCTCTTATTTATAACGCCAAGCGGCTAGCAACGCGCTGCTCAAAGCTCTTGTTTAGGTTAATAAAACACGCGTTCATTTCAAAATACATTAATGACAGCTAAAATGTTACAAAATTAAAGCCTTTTACACATAAAGCAATTGAAAAGAAACGCAACTGCAACACAAGTTGCAACCAATGCATTTATACCGAAGTCTTCATATGAAGCAACGTGAGCACAACAAGTTGGCAGCACGTTTGCGACCAGTTCAATGCAATACAGCTTGCTGCAATTTTAATCGGCGATTTTGTGTTGCATATTGTTTTTTGTTTGACTTCAGTTTGCTGCCGTTCTTTTTCTGTGACGAATAATCTGCAGTTAATATTCCTTATGTATGAATACACCCAAATTCTATTTTGACGTTGAGTTCTTCGCGTATGAAAATAAGAAATAACATATTTATCACTCGAATCGCTTTAACTACTTAAATTTTTTGTTTCTATTTAACATAGTTTTAAGTAAAAAGAATTTGTGTTATTATTGTATGAATTTTTCAATGTTGCGTTGCGACGGGACTTGCTCATCTGAAAGCAAGGGTTGCAATTCAGTTTAAAATTGGAGTGGCTTGCAACTTTTTAAGCTATTGCGTTGTAGTTGCATTACTTTTCAATTGCTCCATGTGTAAAAGGCCTTACTGCAGTGAGAAGCTGATTCCACGAAAAGCTGATTTGTTGTGTTTTTTTCGTTACTTTTGCATTTGTCAAATTTTCTTTCCAACACATCGCTTTGCAGCTGCCGTGTTCATCTTCTAACGTATTAGTGCCTTTTTTCATTCACTTGAGGCAATAAGAAACGATAGATCGCTTTAGAGACGTGTTCGCCTATCTTCCGACTAGCCTTTTTGCAAATTTCTAACGTGAAATATTTTGTATTTTGCTCTCTGATATAAAACTATATTAAGTGTAGAAAGTCTGTTGCCAGCAATAATTACTGTAAATTCCCATGGATTTTTGTTAAAGTATCTTTTTTGAAACAGCTAAAATATTACTTCACTTTTTTAAGCCTTGCGGTTTAAAATTAGAGCTTTGTATGAACTAACTCATAATTAAAAATCTACTATATTAAAATTTACACCAAATGAAATATTGCAGTTTTCCTTTTAGCTTTTTGGTTTAAATTTAAGTACAACTCTGCATTGTTTTTGGTTTTTAATACCATATACAAATAAAATTTAGACTAAATTCTAGTTTATTTGGATACTAATTTTGGATTTGGACCCGTAAAAAGTTAGCCTGGCAATCTTAAGACTCAAAATTAGACGATTAAGTTCATATGTTTGCTTATCACTTTTTTTCGTATAGCACAATAGCCCTGTGGTTAGAGTAGTGAACTTAAAAACTAAATGTCGTGAGTTCAAGTCTCACAGTGTTTTTAATACTTTTTTATGTTTTAATCCAAGTCCGTACTAAATTTAAAACCAAAGCTGTATTGGAATTACATTTTAGTATTTTGCAAGTACTAGATATAAAAACAAAGCTGCGTTGGACTTATATGTAGTCCAGAAAAATTTTAGTTTTAGTACAAGATTTCTAACCGTGTACATATGATAGCAAAAGCTTCAAGAACTGTACTTAAATTAATGTTAAGACTTGATATTTAACTAATTAGAGTAAATATTCAAAACGTATTTCAATTTGAATCAAATTTTAAAATTTTGTTAAAAAATGACGCTTCATAAAAAAATATGTTTTCTGGAAAATTTTACGTAATAAATTTTTTTAATTTTTAGTCTTTTTTTGTCCTTAAAAGACATAATGAGCCTAAAGAAGCCTTATAAACAAATAACTAATAAAAACGGCTTTTTTGCATTTCATTGTTAGTAAAAAAGTATTATTTTGAAATAGGTATAAACAGAGATATGTGTAGTGGTAAAAATTTTAAAATCAATTATTTTGTGTTATTTAAGCTTGCAGTAATATTGTGCGTTTCATTTTCTCATATAGTTTAATAATTGTGATTTTTGAAAGCAAAACTCTATTTGCAAAAAGCAAAAAACTGCTAGTATCATAATAAGCATAAGTTTTAGTGCATTTCTAAAGGTAAATTTTGTAAATTCATTTAAAGACTCTCAGTGTTTGTAATTACTTTCTAGATTTCCTAATAATTTTTTTTTTAATAAATGTTTGCCAAATTTGGGCTATAAAAATAAATAAAATTTTATTCATTATTTTTTTTTACATTTTAAAACTTCTTGCCTACGATCCTAACATGAATATTATCACACTATGTATTTTTTGCAATGTAAAGTCTTAAAAGTTTTGTAAACGTTTCAAATTGTGCTCTGAATTTAAAATAAGGGCAACGAAAATTCTTTATAAATAATATAAATATATAACATACAGATATATAGTTTGTACAAAATATGTATCTACAAATAATCTTTAAAAGCTTGAGAGAGGCGAAAATTCAAAAATAAGTAAAATAAAAATAATGGTTCGCTAAGCAAAAGCAGCACTGTTTAAAAAAAAAACTTTGTTTCTAACAAAACAGCTCGCATCGCTATAATCTTGAAATATTGTATTAATGGTTTTGTCAAAAATAAAAAATAATACTGAATAACTTCTTTTAATACCAGCCCTAGAAGCAACCGCAATTTGTCACGACATTTCCCATTCTGGAACTTTTTTCTTGGCTTAAGCACCAAACGCTATGGTGCTTAAAGCATATAAATGACAGATGTATTTAATATTTTTTTTATGTTGAAAACATTTCAAATGTACCAGCTTTCGCCTGAAATAATTATTGGGTCAAGCCGAAAAGCTTAGTCATGCTAAGCTTAAAAAGGTTCCTTTGCTGATGCCATCACTAATATTTGATTATGGTCGATTTAGCAGCGATTAAAAATATAATTGTGGTGCTGCTCTTTTCTAGATATTTATGATACTTTCTAATAAAAAATTTTTATTGGCGTAGCAGGAAGCGACTGTTAAAATATACGCTAAAAAAGCCATGGCACATATTAAGTCATTTTTAAGATGATTTTTATTTATCTTTAAGATTATATCGACATCTTTATAGACTTTAATCAAAATTTTTTTCTTAGTTTTTCATGCTCACTGTACTTTGCCATTTCCGGTCTACCGCACCGGAAATAAAATGGCCTAATTTTTAGAGTAAACAAAAGAAAAACATACTAACATTTAAGAAAGTTTTAAGCTCTGTTTTCTTCTTAACTTTGTATGGCTTTTTTTGGGCACGTGATAAGACACCAAAATGCAAAAGAACAAAAAGCGCAAAAGTGCAAAAAAGAACACGTCGACAAGAAGTAGAAGTAGAAACGAGTAGGAAGTCACCCACAGTAAAAGTTTTAGGCGCTTTAGATGTTGAAGTGTTATGTTTTTATTTATCTTTTTACTATTATTTACTTTATTCTTTTAATGTGTTTGTGTATTTTTGACAGAGTTGGTTTATGTGCTGTCATGTAACAGTCAAATAGATTTATTACAGTGGCAATCATTTGTTAAAATGTTGCAGTGGTTTTATTGCTAGAAATGTTTGTTTTTAAATTTGAAAAAACATTTTATAGACTTATGCTTGGTTTTCACTATGTCATTTTCAGTGGTCAGTTGTTGTCAATCATATTGACAACAACAACAAGTAGACATTTTTTCTAACTTTGGCATTCTTGGAAAATTAAAAAAAAAAAAATAAATTTTTAAATGGAGCTAAGCAGAAAATGTTCTAGATTTTTATTAGGATGATATTTTAGGTGATAAACTTTTGTGTTGTTAGTCATAAGCATTAGCCATATTTCATAAAAGTTTTCCATAATAATCATTACAAGTTTTGTACTATTGACACACGCAAGGATCAACAACGAAATATTCTTGTTACGTCGACAAAAAGTATCCTTCTATGAAGCAGCGCCCTTGATAGATTTATGAAGACGCTAAAATTCTAAAATTAAAAAATTTTCAAAATTTCTGAAAAGTTTGCATATAAACTACATAGAAAAACCCAAATTCTGCGTTTCTAGTCTTTGCTAACTACTCCAATTACCAGGTTCTAACTATTAACCACTTTCTATAGAGCTTCAGCAAACTTTGCCATGCCAGTCTGTCTCGAATAACTACTCTCCCTCTTTCTCCTTCTCTTTCTCGCTCAGCATCAAAATAGCAAAATTTTACTTTATCTCAATTCAACACCGAAAATATCATCCGGCTGTTATGGAAAATTATTTGAACCTGAACCTTGCGGTTGTTCTTTGAAGTGCGACGTCGCGTCGCTCAACTTGTGGAAAAAGTTTGAAGGTGACATAGTGTAAGTTGATATTTGAATACTGCTTCACCGAGCCAGAAATAAGTTTTTGACAGAATAGTGAAGATAACCCAGAATCGGCTCCATATTAACAAATATTCCACAACGACAGCTGCAAGCGAAAATTTTGCGCAAACCTTAATCAAACCGCTTGAAACATTAAAACCTCAACATCTCTGGCAGTATTTATGATTATGCCGAAAAAGATAAAAGTGGCGACTGGCGCGCAAAAATACAAAAGTGTTAAACATAAATTTTTGGCTCAAATTGTTTTCAATAAATGCTGGAATTTCTTGAATTTATTATTTTTTCTTGCTTTAGTTTTAAGCCAATTTAAATATAGCAGATTTGAGTACAAATTGCAATTAAAATACGTATAAAATAAATTGAAATCGTTTCATCTGAGCTCTTGTATTTTATTGAGATGTTGTTGCTGTTTTGGTAGTTGTTGTTGTTGTTGTTGTGGTATGTATACCTGCCGTCGATTCTTTGCAAATACAGCTGTAAGCAATAATCAGCGTAAATCTTCTCCTTATTTATGTCGAATTCATGAAATTTATGTAAGTTTTAATGATGATGTTTTTGATTGTTGAATGCGCACCTTTGATTAAAAATATGTATCTAGCTTTTGGCATCATAGATTTATTGCATTAGTTAAGCAAGAAAATAATCAAACAACACTCTTTGTGTTGAAATACTCATACTCCAAAGTTCACTACAATGTTTTGTCTAAACAAATATAAAAAATCAGTTTAAGGTGTGCACTTTATAATAAAGCGGTTTTTATAAATTTTTAATGTATGCAAATGGGCAGTTTTTTTAATGAAAATTTTGTTATTTTATTTTGTGTTATTGGGCTAGATTTTTGGCATCAGCTAAAAAAGGAAGATGTCAAGAAGTAAAAACCAAATGAAAATGCTGCCCAGTACCACCCCCCCCCCCTCAGATTTTATCGTTCCTGATTAAAAATATTTTTAATTTTAAATAAATTCTTTTGGTTGAAGTGATTGTTTGATTTGTGCGCTACAACTAGCAAGCAGCTAAGTATGGGCTTGTTAGATTCTCAATAACTGCAGCAATAATGTGCAACGTATCAAAGTATCACGTTCGATACAAATATCTTGCAACTACTGCAAAAGTCAAACTTTTTAGCGAGTAGATATTTGGCATATGGCGCGTGCAAAATGGAGGAACACGGCAAAAGGAATATTTATACTGTGCGGAGGTTATGAAAGAAGAAAGTATGCAAAATTGGTATTTATTGCAATCTATTTTACATTTAATGCTTATTTTTTATCATATTCGTATACTAATAATATTTTATATTCCATTTATTAAATTTTTCATCAAAAAATTGAAAAAACCTTGCAATTTTCGCCACTGTTCTCTTCTTTAAAATATTGTGCAAAAATAACTTTCTTTTCCGCAAAAACCTTTGTTTTCTTGATTTTCCATATATTAATAACAAGTTGCTTCCGTTGTCTGCAGAGTCATCAATCGCTAAATTTATTAAGAAAATCTTTCTGTACGTTTCACGTTCGATCACAAAAGCAGCGCCAAAATATATGCAATATTTAGGTAAAGTATCAGCTGAGCATCTGCAACAGAGCTATCAATGAGTGACAGTTTTGCGGCATTGCTGCAATTATTGAGTGTCTCGAACAAGCTCTATATGATGCAATGAATGAGTGTGAAGACAGTAATTTAAAAGCTAAATAAGGTAACCTTCAGGGAAGAAAAGCTTAAAGATTTAAAGCTTAACCCTTAAAAGCCTGGTGGTTCCTATAGGAACCGTAACTTTAGCGGAGTGTATTTAAAGTATTTTTAATAATTTTTCATGTGTATTTTTACTAATTATTTGTATTGATGTGTGCTCCATCTAGTGGTAAACATTTAAACGTGGCTAAAAACACTGAACAAAAGCTTTTTGAACTTTTCATGAAAAACCTCACAAAACGTCAAATATAACAAAACGCACTTTTTCAAGTTGATAGCATACAAGATTAGTTTACTAAAATATACTCAAAAAAATATATTTGTTATCTTTAGCAACTATATAGTCGATGTAAGTACAGAAAAATTTATAAAATTTAATTTATGGGTGTTGTTTCGTAAAAAGTTCGAATGGTCCCTCAAAGAACCAGCAGGCGCTCATTAGAGAAGTTAAATTCGTTTGTGCTTGAGCGTATTTTTGTCGGTTTCTCATAATTTTCTGTTATTCCAGAACAGAATTCCGCGAAAATATAAAGCTTTTACCTTGGACGAGGAATTTCAAAAATTTGTCAAATATTTCGAATGGTCCGCAAGTGAAATCGGCAATATTTCAGACGTTTCGGGCGACATTCTTGGCGATCCAAATTTTAACGTGCTGGCAAATGAGGAAATGTATTTAAACATGAAAATGAATTAGTTGCTGAACTAGTAGCACATGTTGAACTAACTGCTGGTGCGAATTTTCAAAATGAAATTCATGACATGGTTGTTGCTGGAGACGAAAGCCAATAACATGAGTATGCGACTTTTCATAATAATCCACGACTAAAACAAGTACAAGGGAGGAGTTGACTTCATGGATTCATGTTTTGGCAGAAGCCGCATTAGAATAAAGTCACGCAAGTCGACAAATCGGCTTATATATCATATGCTGGACATGGCCATGATAAATGCTTAGATTCTACATAAACGCCATTTCAACCTGTGCCCCCATACAGATAAAATGATGAATTTGCATTAGTTTATCATGAGTATTTCTAGAGTACTAATGAAATCCGGACGTAGAGAAATAAAAAAGGTCGTCCAAGGAGTACTGAAAGCATTCCAAAGCGGGCTCGTCTAACAAGTTCAACATTGCCGCCACGTGACGTGCGTTTTGACAATGTCGGTCAGTTCCCAAAGTACCGTTCAATAGGCAAACCACGTTGCAAGAACTCAGAGTGCACTTCACGAACAACTGTATATTGCATTAAATGCGATATACGACTTTATTTTAAATCGACAAAAAATTGTTTTTATGAATTTCATTCAAATTGGCGAGTTTTATATCATAAATTAAATTAAAATTCATAAAAATAAAGATTTCTTATAAGTTTACCAAATGCATTTTAGTTTCTTAATGAATGCCTGGTGGTTCTTCAAAGAACCAACCCATAAGAGCACCCCTTAAATGTCCAAAACTCAAAATTGTTCAAAATCGTAGAATAAACGTTGTTCAAGATGTAAAATTCCATCAAACATATTTTTTTCATCGAAAAAAAGTCAGGCTTTTAAGGGTTAAAACAGCAAATTTAAGATATTTAACTTCAACTAAGTTAAGAATTTTTACTCGTAGTTTTAATTTTAAAGCTGGTTAATTGTATAAAAACATGAGTTTAAATTGAAATGGTTACTTTCACAATGGACAAAAAATAATAAATTCAAGAAATTCCAGCATTTCTTGAAAACAATGTGCACCAAAAGTTATGCTTAGCATTTTTCTAGTGTTTTGCGCTTTAATCTTTTTGGGCATAATCGTTAATACTGCCGTCGATGTTGAGGTTTTAATGTTTCAAGTGGTTTGATTAAGGTTTGCGCAAAGTTTTCGATAGCAGCTGTCGTTGTGGAATATTTGTAAATGCAGAGCCGACTCTAGGCTATCAACACTATTCTGTCAAACACTTATTTCCGGCTCGGTGAAGCAGCATTCAAATATCAACTTAAAATCTGTCATTTTCAAATTTTTGCCACAAATTGAGCGACGTGACGTCGCACTTCAAAGAACAACCACAAGGTTCAGGTTCAGATAGTTTTTTAACAAATGTCAAAGTTTGCAACTCAGCAATTTACACAACATCTATAATGAAATGTTATATTTGTGGAGCTACTCAAAAGATTTCAATAATCTTTATGGAAAAAGTGAAGTTGATAGGTTAGGTAAGGTTAGGCTAGGTTAGGTTGGGTTAGGTTAGGTTAGGTTAGGTTAGGTTAGGTTAGGTTAGGTTAGGTTAGGTTAGGTTAGGTTAGGTTAGGTTAGGTTAGGTTAGGTTAGGTTAGGTTAGGTTAGGTTAGGTTAGGTTAGGTTAGGTTAAGTTAGGTCAGGTTAGGTTAGGTTAGGTTAGGTTAGATTAAGATAGGATAGGATAGGATAGGATAGGATAGGATGGGATGGGATAGGATAGGTTAGGTTAGGTTAGGTTAGGTTAGGTTAGGTTAGGTTAGGTTATGTTATGTTATGTTATGTTATGTTATGTTATGTTATGTTATGTTATGTTATGTTATGTTATGTTATGTTATGTTATGTTATGTTATGTTATGTTATGTTATGTTATGTTATGTTATGTTATGTTATGTTATGTTATGTTATGTTATGTTATGTTATGTTATGTTATGTTATGTTATGTTATGTTATGTTATGTTATGTTATGTTATGTTATGTTATGTTATGTTATGTTATGTTATGTTATGTTATGTTATGTTATGTTATGTTATGTTATGTTATGTTATGTTATGTTATGTTATGTTATGTTATGTTATGTTATGTTATGTTATGTTATGTTATGTTATGTTATGTTATGTTATGTTATGTTATGTTATGTTATGTTATGTTATGTTATGTTATGTTATGTTATGTTATGTTATGTTATATTATGTTATGTTATGTTATGTTATGTTATGTTATGTTATGTTATGTTATGTTATGTTATGTTATGTTATGTTATGTTATGTTATGTTATGTTATGTTATGTTATGTTATGTTATGTTATGTTATGTTGTTATATTATGTTATGTTATGTTATGTTGTTATATTATGTTATGTTATGTTATGTTATGTTATGTTATGTTATGTTATGTTATGTTATGTTATGTTATGTTATGTTATGTTATGTTATGTTATGTTATGTTATGTTATGTTATGTTATGTTATGTTATGTTATGTTATGTTATGTTATGTTATGTTATGTTATGTTATGTTATGTTATGTTATGTTATGTTATGTTATGTTATGTTATGTTATGTTATGTTATGTTATGTTATGTTATGTTATGTTATGTTATGTTATGTTATGTTATGTTATGTTATGTTATGTTATGTTATGTTATGTTATGTTATGTTATGTTATGTTATGTTATGTTATGTTATGTTATGTTATGTTATGTTATGTTATGTTATGTTATGTTATGTTATGTTATGTTATGTTATGTTATGTTATGTTATGTTATGTTATGTTATGTTATGTTATGTTATGTTATGTTATGTTATGTTATGTTATGTTATGTTATGTTATGTTATGTTATGTTATGTTATGTTATGTTATGTTATGTTATGTTATGTTATGTTATGTTATGTTATGTTATGTTATGTTATGTTATGTTATGTTATGTTATGTTATGTTATGTTATGTTATGTTATGTTATGTTATGTTATGTTATGTTATGTTATGTTATGTTATGTTATGTTATGTTATGTTATGTTATGTTATGTTATGTTATGTTATGTTATGTTATGTTATGTTATGTTATGTTATGTTATGTTATGTTATGTTATGTTATGTTATGTTATGTTATGTTATGTTATGTTATGTTATGTTATGTTATGTTATGTTATGTTATGTTATGTTATGTTATGTTATGTTATGTTATGTTATGTTATGTTATGTTATGTTATGTTATGTTATGTTATGTTATGTTATGTTATGTTATGTTATGTTATGTTATGTTATGTTATGTTTTTTGGTTAGGTTATATTATGTTAGGTTAGGTTAGGTTAGGTTAGGTTAGGTTAGGTTAGGTTAGGTTAGGTTAGGTTAGGTAAGGTTAAAGTGGCTGCCTCAATCGAGACACACTAAGGCCAATTAGGCCAGTTGCGGTAGCAAAGGGTTGATTCCCATTCTCTATTTAAACCAGCTTGAGCTGTTCACAAAACTTAGGATTGGCTATGCCGATAATTCCGAGAGTTCTTCAAGGTCCTTGAAAAACCAGTTGTTTAAGTAAAGAAAACTTTTTTTAGCCAGCGCTGGGCATGCAGAGGAAATGTAGATACTTTAGATTCTTCTTTCTCCTCATTTCTACAGCTTCTGCAGAAGTCTTTGTGGGGTATGCCCAACCTGTCAGCATGTCTGCCGATCAGGCAGTGCCTTTGAACGCTTAAGGGTAAGCTTGGGCCGTATTTGCCGCGTTATGTTACAATTGTTTCCCGTTAACCATCTCTTGTTGGTTTTATTAATGAATAATTTATGTGTACGGAGTTTGCGTGTGGTAAAAGGAATTCCAAGTCTATCCTTATCTGTAGATAATTGTTTGGTAACGCCTGTGCGAACAAATTCATCTGTCTTACAGTTGCCTAGAAAATCATTATGTCAAGGAATCTAGCATAGAAAGATCCTGAGCTGCTTTGTCATCTCATTTAGAGATTTGCGGCAGTTCAGAACTGTTTCAGATGTTATTTCAACAGTTTCTGGGGCTTTCAAAGTGGTTTGACTATCAGATAATATGCAGATATCAAAAGAAGATATCTCATTTATCTGGAGCCTAGTCACCGCTCCATGAATAGCAGCGACTTCAGCTTGGAATATGCTGCAATGGTCAGGGAGCATGAAGGCTATATTGATGTTAAATGTTTTAAACTAGACTCCTCATCCTACTTTACCATCTAATTTTGATCCATAGGTGAAGATCTGGATGGCATTGTTATGCCAAAGGTTTCCTAGTTCCCATTCTTCTCGAGAGAGAATGCATACATCGACTTCCTATCAAGGGATAATTTTTGTGTGATGTAGTCTTGAATTTCCTAATGCAAGAGTTGTGTAGCGTACCTTCCTTCCACTGGGATGTGGTATCAAGGCGGATGGCTGTATTAGCTGTAGGGATGCAGACGATATATCGATAGTATCGTCATCGACGATATATCGTTCAAAAACATCGATATTGACATCTATGCGATACATCGTCGATACACCGGTCTGAAAAGGAAAAACATACCTGATGATTGTATCATGAACTACCTTGTTTATTATATCATGGTAGCGACGAGTGACTGACATGCACACATAAGCGAAGTCATCATATATTACACATTTAATTTTGTAAAAACAAAAACAACAAAAAAAATGTTTTCTATGTGAACAAAAAACCCGTTTTTTTTATGTCGGAGGAAAACTTACCAAAATATAAATTTTTCATAAAAAATACGAAAAATTTGTCGATTTTTTTTAAAAAACTTTCTTTTGGAAAATTTTCTACGTCCGTACTTTGTAAGAAATTATTCTTTCTTTCATATTTTATAATAGAGTGCGAATAAAATATATGCAATCTTAAAAAAAATACTTATATTTTTCGATCTCAACTAGGCCTAATACAAAAATTAAACATCGGAAAAACATCGATATATCGGTCTTATAACCGATGTGTTTAAACATAGATAATTGTCAAGTGAAAATCGATGTTTTCAAACATCAATGTTTTAAGAACGATGTTGCATCCCTTAAAAGCTGCCATCTGCTTAGCTAGTATATCGAGTGGTGTGAGGTGGAGCATATTGTCCAATGCGTCTGTCGGAGTGGTTCTTAGTGCTCCACTGATGCACAGTTCAGCTGATCTCTGAACTTTATGGAGAATGTTAAGGTGAGTCTGTTTGTTGAATGCTTGCCACCAGACGATAGCACCATATAGCAAGATTGGCCTTATAAATGCTGTATATAGCCAGTGAGTAACACTTGCTTGTAAACTCCACCTGCTACCTACCCACCGCCTTTTTGCATGAGTCTATACTCGATTTTTTGGCTCTCTTGCAAAGATTGGGCTTCCAGTTTAGTTTCCTATCCAGTATAAATCCCAGGTATTTTGCTCAATCTGAGAAGCTAAGTCTTGTGTTTCCCATTTTAGGAGGACGAATTGGAGGTAAATTATGTTTTCTGGTGAAAACCACTAACTTTGTTTTATTAGGATAAACGTTGAGCTCACAGCTGATAGCCTAGCTGACTAGAGTATTTAGGCAGTTTTGCATAATATCTCGAAGAGTAGATATGTATTTTCCAGAGGTAAAAATAGCAACGTCATTGGCATAAGCTATCACACTGCACCCCTCTAGCTCCAGTTTTACTAATAGTTTATTTTCTGCTAAATTCTATAGTAGAGGCGAAAGAACACCTCCCTGAGGAGTTTGCCTTAGTACAGATCTTTTCGTGGATGCCGTTTTAAATTTCGCACTAATAAAAGTTGCAGAGAAGTTGATAAAAATGGGTTAAAATTCAGATTGTCAATTTTGCAGGCCAGTATACGATTTTTAGAAAGCTTTCTTCATCTCGCTTACCAAATTCCACTAAAGAAATGACAGCTAAGAAGGTTTTCAGAAAAAACTTTACTTTAGTCCGAAATTATCTTTTTCTTATCCGAAGAAGCAGCAGAAGCAAGGAAAAATCATTTCAGGTTGTACTGATTGAAATTTACAAGGAAGTTCCCATATAACTTAAACACATTTTGCGCAGCATCTTAGAAACGATCGAAGCTGCGCTAACAGAGTTATCGGTGAATAACTAATATATGATCTCTTAAATTCTTGCAAATTTCTTGGGTGTGACACCTTTCATACGGTGCCGGGACATAGCCCCAAGGGACTTAATCTCAAATTTAAAATTTGAATGAGGACCCAAAAAAAAATAACGTAATATGGGTTTGAAATAAATATTACCAAACACTTGGTATAACCGAGAATGCTTAATTCAAAATTTTAATGCTAATAAGTTGATTGGTTTGCTGGATATTTATAGTTATTAAAAAAAATTTTCAAAAATTTAAAGCTTCCTCTGGTGTTCAAAAGAGTGCAAAATAGACTGAACCAAACGCTTGCGTACTCCAAGGAACCAACATATAAATTTTCTTGCTAACCAGATGAGCAGTTTGGGAGGTTTTCGCAGTTTATGTAGGTATTTGTTCTAAATTGCTGTCTATTGTTCGAGATAGGGTAAAAAAGCAACAAAATACTTGTCATACTAGAAAATACCTATATACAATAGGGTGTATCGAATTAAAATTTTTTTCGAATTTCACATTCTAAGAGGTCTCAAAAATAGCACGGGGTGGTCGACAACTCCTAAAAAAATTTTAGAAAAAAATAAGGATGTCTTCTTCTCCCGCAAGGACAAAGTTGTTTTTTCAGAAAAACAGTAAAAAATCACGATTTCAAAATGCTTAAAATTTTGTAAGTAGAACTGCATATGTCTTAAAGAAAAAGTAAATATAGAATTAAGCTATCAATATTTTGGCAAACACGATGCCACTATTGGTTTTTACATACAGTGTCCTAGGTGAAGGATATTCGAATCTAAAGGTACACTCGAGATAGCACAGAACTTTTGATTGCTATCTGATTGTCTAAATTTTGGTGGTATTGATTCTAATGTTAATGTTTTCCTTTATTTTGGCGAATCAATAATTTGCCTATTTTTCGCATTTGCATTTTCTTGTTTTTGAGAAATGTATACTTAAATGTAATTTTTTGACTTTTTCCAGATTTTTTTGACCAGAAACTTAAAATTTTAATATAACATTGTTGTCAATGCTTGGTTGAGGTATTTTAAGGAAATAATAAAATTCATGCTGGCAAGGGAAATTTTTTTAAAAAACCGAAATAGGAAAAAAAAATCGTGGTGCTGTGAATTGATACTTTTGGACAGGATGTTGTTCAGAAATATTTGAAGAATCTAAATTAAGGAAATTGTCTTCGATACCACTTCTGGTGCCCGAGTTGTAAAACCTTATATTATTTTTTTTGGAAAAGTTTAAAAATTACATTCAAGTACACATTTCTTAAAAACAATAAAATGCATGTGCAAAAAATATGCAAATTATTAGTTTGCCAAGCTTAAGGAAAACGTCAACACTATAATCGAAATCAAAAGTTTACCTTTATATTCGAATATCCTTCACACAGGACCTTTTAGATAAAAATCGAGAATAGCATTCTGTTTGGCGGGATATTGTTAGTTAAAGTCTTTATTTACTTTTACTTTAAGAAATATGTAGTTCTTCTTACAAAAATCAAAGCAATTTGAGATCGTGATTTCTTACTGTTTTTCTTAAAAAACAACTTTGTCCTTGCGGGAGAGGAAGACATCCTTAATTTTTCCTAAAATTTTTGTTGTGAGATATTGACCCCCCTATGCAACTTTTGAGACCTCTTAGAATACGATCTAAATTTTTCGATAAGCTCTAATATATAATATTTAATATTTAATGAGTAGATGAAAAATTATCTTTTATCATTCAAGTCGAATTCACGAGGTTAAACACAAACTTTAGTCCATTAACAGATGGTAATTTACAGGACCAGTGTTGCATTTAAAGTTACTAAATGTTAATTATCTTTTTTTCTATTAAATAAATAAGAGTTTTTTTATGGAAATTTCTTATTATTTAACAGTATTAATAAGAAATCCTAACATAACGGCAAAATTAGGTGATCTTATTGATTTTTTATTGTTTTTTTGGCTCTGTGTGGCGAACCCCCTTATGTCAAAGTCCACAGACTTTAAACATATAAAAGTGAGTGTCCCATTCAATAAAAGTACAAATATTTCTTATAGTGCATTCTTTTCTTGAAAAATTCTTGCATTCTTGTTCGAGAAATGTTCTTTGCGAGAATTTGTTAACCGCGAAAGTACAGCAAATGCAGAATTTTCTGACTTGTGAAATTCGATGGTTCTGCACTTTGCTCTCTAGTAATACCAACACTAGAATAAAATAAAATAAATTTTACATTAATATTTTTTGCTGTAACAAAAGCTAAAAGTTGCAATTTTGAAAAATTTTTGAAATTGAAGCCAATATTTTTTTGATTAAAGTGGTTAGTTTTAATAAAAAGAATTCATCGATGAATATTTGTAAAAATTCCATGCAGAGGGCACTATGCATAGACTTAATCGTAAATACATCAGAATTCAAAACAACAGTGCAGCCAATATCTATAGTAATAAAACTAATTTTCTGTTGATTTGTTTCTTTGTTTGTTTGTTTGGCTTTTATAAAAATCTCAACGGATCAACCAATTTCTTACCTTAATTTAAAACCATCCTACATTAAATTATTGCATACTTAGTTTTTGCCTCGGCCCCTCCGACATTTTTCAACTAACGGTAATTTTGTTATTATAATACTTTTTAGTATCGAAGTTTTTTGTGTATTTAATTTTAAAAAAATTGTGTTATTTTGACATCAAAAATACTCAAATTCAAAATTGTAGAAATTTTCAGTACAACGACTTTTTCATAAAAAATAGTTTCATGAAAATCAAAGTTTGTTTTCGATGCAAAAATCTTCGCTGTCCATTAATATATATCATTAATATAAATATGTTTATATAAAATGTTCAAAATTTCAATGAAGTACTTTACAAAAATCGTTTTAACTGTAGCGGTAGGTCAGTGTGTATATTTTAAAAGATTTTGTCAAAAAAGTTTCAAAATATTGACTTTCTACTCAAAAAATTACTCAAAAATTGTTTTTGTTGTAAAATGAAATCAAGCAAAAATTGCAAATCTTCTTGCAAATTGCAAAAATTCTTCCAGTTAAGCGCAAAAATTTTTTTAATGTTTTTTTCATCAAAACAACAAGGGACAACTTTGATTTTTTTCGCGAAATTAATTTTTCTAAAATATTGTTTTTATATTTTTTACAAAAATGTCAAGTCTCAAAAATTATTTATATGAAAACATTACCTCAATATCTCTTTCCAATCAAAAGTTATGGCTAAAAATTTATTTTTTTCATACCAGACTATTAATAAAACTGAGTTTTGTTTTAAATTTCATAGTATAGTATAGTATAGTATAGTATAGTATAGTATAGTATAGTATAGTATAGTATAGTATAGTATAGTATAGTATAGTATAGTATAGTATAGTATAGTATAGTATAGTATAGTATAGTATAGTATAGTATAGTATAGTATAGTATAGTATAGTATAGTATAGTATAGTATAGTATAGTATAGTATAGTATAGTATAGTATAGTATAGTATAGTATAGTATAGTATAGTATAGTATAGTATAGTATAGTATAGTATAGTATAGTATAGTATAGTATAGTATAGTATAGTATAGTATAGTATAGTATAGTATAGTATAGTATAGTATAGTATAGTATAGTATAGTATAGTATAGTATAGTATAGTATAGTATAGTATAGTATAGTATAGTATAGTATAGTATAGTATAGTATAGTATAGTATAGTATAGTATAGTATAGTATAGTATAGTATACTTTGGGGTATACCTACAGCCTTTACTATTCATCTTACAAAGAAAAAATATTTGCCAAAATATCAGTTAGAGTACGAATAAAACGAGTATCTACTTTGGGTTTTGTCACTACTTTAATAGAGTCACAAAAAAGCAAAAATTAAGAAGAAGAAATTCATATATACGTATGAGAAAATTTACACACAAGCTGCTTCAGTAGCTGCTTATGCTGTTCTTATTTTTGTTGTAATGGTTGTTGTTCCGGTTGTTGGTTTGGTTCGAAATCATGTCGTTTGTTATTAGGCTGTTTTTATTTTTGTTGTTGTTGTCATTTGTATGCGTCTTTAAGCATGCGTTCTGCTCTTAAAACTCTATTTATTTTTTAAATAGCATAATAAATTTGAATTTTTTATACTTATGCATTATATTTTTTCCATATTAAAAATATATTTTGTTAACTAAAATTTAAATTTTAAATTAATTTTAAAATATACATATATTTGCTCTTTACTACAGGAAAAATAAATAATTGATATTTTTCCGAAATATTTATTTCCATTTATTAAACACTACTTTGAATTACACTTAAGTTTAACCAACATAAAAATGAACAAGAACAACAAATTCAACACTAAAAATATCAAATGAAAAATTTTTATGCAAAACAAATTTGTTTTTAAATAATTTTAATTTAGAAGAAGAAATGCTTTAAAATAGTTTAAAAAAATATAAATGAGAAAAAGCAAGAATTGTTCTATATTCCTGTATAAAAAGGAAGTCTACGTATATACTTATGATACTATCGAAATTGTGCATTTTTTTTTAGCTTTTAGTAGCATTGAATATTATTTTGGCAAAGTGACGAATTATAATGAATAAGAATTTAAACGGGTTTTAATATTATTTAATATTTTAATGAAAGGCATCGATACCAAATATTTTTATTTTACGTATTCATCTGCGAAGCTTTGCAAATGTTGCAAAGCGTAAATGTTGCAACGCAACATTTTTTTCTTATAAACAATTTTGACATGCGGTTCAGCACTTAACTGCTACATGTTTTAATCAATTTTATTGCTTACACAGACTAAACAAATTGTTGGTTAAAAAAGCAAAAACATTAAATAAAATAAAAATCAAAAATATTATTATTATTGTTGGCAACAAGCTGTTGCAGACTTTTGTAGCGTGGGTTGTGCAAAAATTTCTAGTTGCTCTTTATATATATGATAAACATTTAATACAACCCACGGCGATCAAATAAGCACAATGTTGTTAGATTGTAAAGGAGACAGCGAGGGGGCGTGTGTATAAATGTGTGTGTGTTTGAAATCACACTCCTTGCTGACTGACAGGAGCAGTACATTTAGTTGATTGCTACGTTTATTTTAGTAAGTTTATTCGTATTGTGTGTTTGTTTTTTTTTGGTAAGCTTGTTTTTGCAAGTTTATTTTTGGGCTAGAAAAATAAGCTTGCAAGGTAGAACATTAAATAGAAAAAAATATACGTATTTTATTTAAAGTTTTGAGTATAAGAACAATACAACATTACAGAACTTTGTTTTCACTGTGAATCTTTTCGCATGGCTTTAATGCCAGAAAGAGCTGCAATAAGGTGTGTAAACGCAAAACAGCTGTTAATGTCATGAGTTTTTTTTGCTGTTTATTTTTAAATTTTTTGATATTGGTTTTTGCAGCTCCATAAAGTAAACATTGTAAAATTTCCCAAAACAAAACAGAAAAGCTTTAAATTTTTTACTCGCACGCGGGCGTTGTGATGAGAATTTTTGAAGCTTTTGCTTTTGTGCTCTCTCTCTCTCTCTCTCTCTAGCTCTGTTGTAGGCTTGTCGAGCTCGCTGCTTAGTGTTAAAAGTAAAAGTGAATTTTTCTTGTGCCTTGTGGGCTGATGGCTGCAGACTGGTCATGCTGTATCTGCGAGATACAGCAATCTAACAGATGCCTTAGCATTGACAACCGCACAACGATACCGTTAGATTGGTATCGAACTCTGAATTTAAGCAACTTCAGTTGTACGCTGTCAACGTAACGCTTCGAACGTGCCAAAAATATTGGGTGAACGCAAGCTTTTTTGAGCTTAAGCAATTTTCGCCAAAGCCAAAGTGTTGTTGAACGCCGGCTGTATATTTCTGAAATATTAGTGAAAAATGTGACGAAAATATTTTATTTGTCTAAAATGGTTAATGGTATAAATCATCTTTAGTAATTAATTTTACACAAACGAGCTTATAAAGTTTTCAAATTTAAGAAATCGAACTTAGTTTAGTGAAAACAATAAAAAATTTAAACAAATGTACACAAAATATTAACAAAGTAGAAAAATCTTTATAAATGCAAAAATTTAAATAATAAATTCAGTTAAATAAAACTAAATTAAAAAGTAAGAAAACAGTAAAAAACTTTATTAAAAAATTTCTTAAGACAATTTAACCGTACAAAATTAAATAAAAACTTAAATAATAATATATAAATGAACTGTTATAATTAAAAATAAATAACTTTAAATACTTAAATAGTGTTTTATTGAAAAAACTGATAAATCATATGTTAAGTGTTAAGTAATAATAATAAAAAACCCAAACATTTAAACATAAAAAATTAAAAAAAAACAAAACACATAAAACTACAAAATTACAAATATTATAAGAAATTTAAGAAAGAATATAAGCGAAAAAATTTATAAAATTTTTTTTATGGAGTAAAAAATCATTTACAACTTTGTAATTAAAAAAAAAAAAAAATAAAAAAAACCATAAAATACTTTGCCAAAAAAATAAACAAACAAAAAAATTAAAAACGAGGTTCATTAAAATCCTGTAGCTTAAAAAAAAGTGACCATACCTACAGCAACCAGTGAAGCACGCAATAAATGCTTGACGCAGACAAATGGTAAGAAAAAGTTCAAACCAAATTTATTTTTTTAATTTTAACTTTTTCCAAAAACTATCTTGCATAATTGATAGTACTCAAGAGATAAGAAAATAAACGCTCCTCAAATACATTTCCGCTTTGCAGCTTCTGCTCTACCAGCTAAATATTTATTTTGCAAAGGCAATTTAATACAAATTAACATCCAAACAAATGTTTAAAAATAGAAATTTAAAAAAAACTAGATTTATTAAAGCCAATGATAATAAATAAATGATTAAGGATTTTTTAAAGTGCACTTAAATGGAATGAAATGCTTTAAATTGCGTTTACAAAAAAAGAACTCAAGCCCAAATGACCACAAAAATGGGATAATAAAAAGATGCCAGCATAACTGAAGCGCTGCTGACTCAAAAGAATTTGCAACAATTTAATTTTTGACTTTTTTTCATTTCTTCGGAATTTATTGTAGTGGTGGCCAATATGACCGCAAAAATGGGCTGGGCTGGGCTCAAAAGAATTTGTAACAATTTGCATTTGTGGCTTTTTTTTTGTCTGCGCTGTTGTGGTTCAGAGGAATTAAAGCGCCTTTAGCTTAAGTTTTTATTATTACAAATAGGTCATAAAATTAGCTTTAATGCAGCCCATATTTTAATTATATTGCTTATGCAAATATTAAAAAAAAGGCTAAAGAGAAAACAAAAAATTTCTTTTTAAATATTCACAGGCTTTGAGCCGGCTGTAAAAGATAAACATTCTACCAAAATCTCTGTCAACAATGTATCCTTAAACATGAAATTAAACCTAAGCTGCCAAACAAAGAACTGAAAAGCATAAAAAATGAAATTCTTGCTGCAGCATGTTAATTTAATGCTTTTGTTATTATAAGCATCCTTTAAAAAGTCCCTAAAAAATATGTTGAAAAGATTTTTTAAAAAAACCTTAAAAATATCCAGCACAAAGCAACACTTTATTTTGGTAAGAGTCAACTTTTGCATTCATCCTACTTTTTTACTGTTGCTTTTTTTACTGTTTTTAATGTCGAGAAGCGTTGCCAGAATGACGTTGAATACGTATTTTTAAATTGACTTATTTTTAATCTAAATGACGTTTGACGTATTTTTAGGTTAAAATGACGTATTTTGCACTCAAATACTTGTTTCTTGTATAAAAACACGTAAAACAACATTGTGAAAATACCTTTAAAGTTTCACTTATATTTTTATGTTCTGCAACACTGTTTGCACATATTGACATTGCAAATTTTTCTTTGTTTTCCGCTTTTCCTTTCTTTTTTCTTCAATAATTTTTTGGTATAAAAAATTAAAATAGTTAAAAAATTAAAAACCTTATGCTTATATTTATCAAGCGAACTATTTTTAATTTAAATCGGTTACAAATTATCATAGTTATTAGCTTCCTAGCGTCTTTGTGGAAATCACATACAAATCTAAAAATTTAATTTCTTTTTATCTAAAGTAAGCAATAAGTAACAATATTTTTTTATGAGTTTTAAAATGGTTTATAGGCTTTGGAATTTCCTTCAATCTTTAACCAATTTAAATGAATATTAGTTCGTTGGATGCAGAATATTAGAAGCTTTTTAAGTATTGAACTTTGCTGAACAAATAGATTGAGTGGGTCTTACAAAAAGTCTAGCTTAAACTCAGCATAAGTTGCAACGAAAAACTAAGATTATCATAGCGTATGAATAATTTTAATTGCTTTGAAGTGTTGAAAGCGGGTCAGAAATAAAAGTCTTGTAAAAGTTTTTAATACAATTTCAAACGATTCTTTATGTTTATTTGTTCAGCAAAGTTTTTGGTCAGAATAAAAGGAGCAATTTTGCTGATATACGATGAAATTACGATGAAATTTTTTTGACATATAGTAAAAGTATTGCATACTCTGAATTTTAGAAATCGAAAATAGGTGATGACATATTTTCAGAATTAATAATCAAAATTTCCACAGTTTCTACTAATTATGACCTTTTGGTGACCTTGAACTTTGTCTTTTGTATAATATTTGTGAAGTCTGAAACAAGTAGAAAGTCAGCGTTAGTTTGGGGTTTTTTTTTAAATAAAAAGTCCTGTACAATTAATTCAAATTATTATAAAAATTGTTTACTTCTCCACTAAAAACAATCATTTATATGTTCCATTTCCGAATGAAAACTATCATATTCATATTCGTGATTTCAGCACGAACCAAACCAACAATAACATAAGCAGCTACTGAAGCAATTAAATTTTTTCTTTTTATATTTTGCTATTTTGTGACTTTGTTGAAGAAGTGATCCAAAACTCTAAAACTTAAAGTAAGATATTCGTTTTATTCGCCACATAACTGATATTTTGGCATATATTGCATTTTTGTACAATGAATAATAAAGGGTGTAGGTATACCCCAAAGTGTTAACTAAAAACGTTACATGTGCTTGAAAGATTTTGTTAAAATGACCCCCATACAACGGCACGGTAAGACGTTATTCTACGTCAAAATATAATGATTTAATTGCATTCAGGTCCTATATAAGTGTTACTAACCCAATTATAAACAAAATTAATTTTTTTCGATGTCCGCTTCACGTTAAATCCCTCATTATTCAATTCGAACGAAAAGTACAAAGTGCAAATTTCTAAAAAACTCGAACTTATTGTGGTTTTGTTTTGTCTCATATGAAATAATTTTAAATAAAATACCTGATTTTTTTATTACTATGCATTAATAAATAAAAAATTTGCATATCTTTTTATATGTTTTATAGAAAATATTTGAAATTGACGTATTTTGACGTATTTTGAATCGGCCAATGATGGTTTTTACTCACAAAAAGATGGCAACACTGATGTCAAGCAAAATTTTTTGGTGTATATAAATAAATATGTGCAAAAAATATTTTTTATCCTTTCTCTTTCTACTTATTTACTCTCTCTCAATATTTGGCACAGCATCATCTTTTTTTTTTTAATATCACCTCGTAACGTCTTGAGATTTGCTTCTGTAAACAGCTATTGACACAAGATTAAAATTTAAAATTCAAAGCGTGTCCTTGGTTCATTTGAAGCAGTGAAGATAGGATTTTTGACTTAAGTACTCTTGAAAAAAATCTTACCGAAGATAGATAGCACAAAATATTTGCCAATTTTTTTGCAATCAGAAACCATAGCAATGCAAAAGGATTAAGTTTTTTTTTGTGCAGTGAAAATTTGCTTAACAGTGAAATTTATTTAATGCTTACTTCGGTGAAAGAGTTATTTATAGATTGTTAACTTAGGTCAGTGCTGGCACCTTTGATTGTGCCACTGTTTGGGTCGAACTCTTTGCGAAGAAGTGAGTGAATGCCGTGGCAATCAAAGAAATCGCTCACCATTTTGTGACAACACCCACATGTATCAGGTTTAGCCAAGGTGTCATTTTTCTGATGAAATGTACAACGTGGGCCAAAATAAATCATTTGATTTGGCTGAACTTTCTTCTTTGAGAATCAAATAATCAGGAAACTCTAATTTTTTTTTATACCGAGTTAACCCTTTCAGTGGGTTTATCCAATATATTGCACACGTCAGAAAGTAATTTTTATTTGGTGCTACGAAAAAAAGATGAACCAATACGATAAAAATAAATTTAAAGAGTTAAGTTTCTGCCATTAGAGTCGGTTGGTTTTCGATTTTGTGCCGAAGAGAAGCAAACGGACGAAAATTAAATGTTTGGTTTTTACCTTTTTATTGCTTCAATGATAATAATATTAAGATTGTTTAAAAAACAAAGATCTAAAGTGTTGAAAAACCTTCAATGGATTAAAAAAAAGATTTTGTGCCGAACGGGAGCGAAAAATTCTTGCTTTGTACAAGCTTACAATATTATTTAAATTTGAAATAGTTAATAATTCTATGTAAGTTTAAAATTTTAAATGAAGACTTTGCTGGAAATGATGTTGTTTATTTCATTGATACAATTTACAAAATTTATGAAACAATGCACGAATTTTTGTTTTGCGGTATCTGTCCCACTACCACGTCAACTGCAGAGGGTTAAGCCCAAATTCTAAAACATGTGTTTTAAAACCTACTGTTTCAGAATCTGTCATGAGATTTACATAACAGTTTCAAAAACCGATAATTTTTTTGAATAATTGCACCTTTGTTTTTTTCCAAGTATGTTTCTTTGTTTGTTAGTGTTTCGGAATCAGCATGCAAAAACTACTTATCGTGCAGTTTTTTCTTAATTTTTTCCAAATCACCATTATTTTTTTTTTCTTTGGTATTACGAAATGGTCATTTAAGTATCTCAGTGTAAATACAATAATAATGAATTTAAAAGAAATTAACTAATCAACAAACTTTTTTCAACTGGAAGTGCATAGACCCAAAAATTACGTGTGAATTTTAAACAAAATACTTTTTTATTATTTGAACATTTTTTTTTTTGGAAAATCCATCAAAAAATTTATACGCATCCTTTGATTAATTCAAAGTATTTTTTGTGTTATTAAGTTTTTGTTAAGTCGATCTTTTTGCGTACAAAAATGAAGCATTTATAATTTCATGAGGCGGGAAAATTAAAAAACTGCAAGCATGTTTAAAAGAATTTAAACAATTTTTTTATAGATCAAAGAACCAAGGCATGCGCCTTATACAAACAAGATTTTGTCTTCGACCTGAAAGGAAAGTGCTGGATTATTTGGAGGATTTGATTGGAACCATACGTGAATTTTTGATAAGGCGAAACAAACGTGAAAGACAATTTGAATTGCTTTTAACCGGGGCTAGTCCTCGGCAAGCATTTCCAGCCTTTAATTGTCCTTTTCCTTTAATTACACATTTTCCACAATTTAGATGTGGATTTTAAGTTATCCATAAATCGTAAATGTAGGAAAGAACAAAGAAAGTGAAAAGAACCATACCAGAACCCGGATTCGAACCAGAGACCACTGGATTTATAGTCTAGCGCACTCTCCACTAGACTACAAAGTCCGACAAATGCTTCACTGTGAGTAATTCTGAGCATTTTTAGTTAATAAAATTATAGTTAATTTTATTGAATTCCAAATTTAAATCATGGTTTGAACATTCCAGTAAGAGCAAAGCAAAACAATTTTTTTTTGTAACGATATTGCATTTTTGTTTCATGAACTGCTGCCTCCGCGACCTACTTGCGGTATAAAAATAATGCTATTGCTTATAATAAAAATAATAATTTTTTTATTTTTCGCCACATACTCATATTTTTCTTTCCTTTGCTTTCCTTTCCTTTCCTTGTTTTTACTTGCCTTTCCTTTCCTTTCCTTTCCTTTCTTTTCTTTTCTTTTTATTTTTATTTTTCTTTTTCTTTTTCTTTTTCTTTTTCTTTTTCTTTTTCTTTTTCTTTTTCTTTTTCTTTTTCTTTTTCTTTTTCTTTTTCTTTTTCTTTTTCTTTTTCTTTTTCTTTTTCTTTTTCTTTTTCTTTTTCTTTTTCTTTTTCTTTTTCTTTTTCTTTTTCTTTTTCTTTTTCTCTTTCTCTTTTTCTTTCTCTTTCTCTTTCTCTTTCTCTTTCTCTTTCTTTTCTTTTCTTTTCTCTTCTCTTCTTTTCTTTTCTTTTCTTTTCTTTTCTTTTCTTTTCTTTTCTTTTCTTTCCTTTCCTTTCCTTTCCTATAATAATTTTTACTCCAGCATCTATACACAGCAAGATATATTCGTATGCAACGATTTTGAATTTGTGTTGCATAAACAAACGCCTTTTTCTGAATCCTGATGACGTCATATTTTTTTTTTATTTTTGTCAGGAATTCAAAAAATCAATTTTTATAGTCTTACCATAACTTTTATCGTTGCTCTTGTAATTAGCGATTTATAATTGTATGTAATGCTGCAAATACTTGAACTTTGTCAATTTTAAAAAAGCACCAATATTTTTATTGATCTATTTTTTTTTAAACCATGAATGGTTTAAAAAAATACCAACGTTTTTAATTAAAAAATTATTCTTTGTTTTTACATGTATCGTCCTGTTGTGTAAATATTAAATTAAGGTTTATTGGGCTTAGGGCCAAAATTTCCTTTTAATTAAAATAAAAGTTTTGATTTTAATTCACAATTTTTAATTTTACAAGAATGTAATTATAATTTAATGCTTGTAAATTTAAGTTTGGCCAACTCATGTGCATAATTAACGTAAAATGTTTGTTCAGTGTCATATACTTTTATAATTGAAATAATTTTTTTTTAACGCTTTCACTTAAATTTTACCCTGAAGATAATTGCCGATGGCGATCGAATTATCGGATTAAAAATAGTTACTTTAAAAAGATTTTTCGGTCCTAGAGCCCGAAAAACCTTAATTAAGTAATAATAAATTATTAAATAATTTTTATGATGAAGCGAATTTTATATTAGTTTAGCGTGGTTGCTATTCGATTTTAAATAAATTAGGGGTATTCACACTGAATTGGGTAGTTGGGTAGATTGAGTACTTTTGATAATTGCGAACACCCTAAATAATATTTGGGTACTTTGTAGAATAGTTAAGTGCTGCTTGTTTGTTTGCTCTCCTTGGTTTATATAGCTGGTGAGAGATGAGTGACAGCTAGAATAGGGCTGCCACCAAATTAGCATTTGTCATAATAAGGCCATTAATTGGGCGTAAAAAGAGTAATTTTATATAAGAGTAATTTTAAACGTGAACTTTGCATCATTTTATAATTTACTAGTAATCCTGGGCAGACGTTCTTGTGCCACAGACCGTCCTACTGCTATATAAGAATTTTGATGAAGTTTCCGAAAGAAGCCATATGAGCTAAATCACCAAATTTTAGTCTAATATTTGATAATTTATTTAACTTTCTGAGCATTTTTATTGATTTGATTGATTTTTATTGATTAACGGCGCTAAAAGGGGGTGTGGAATTTTTTTACTTTACTGAGATATTAACCTAATAACAGATATTGTAAATTTAGTGGCCTAAGATGTTATCGTTCCAGAGATCTTAAGAGATACCGCACGAACGATTTTATATATATATATAGAAGGGCTGTAAAAGTAGGCGTGGCAACATTTATATATATAGTGAACACCGCTTGGTCTCATAGAAAATATATACCCAGCCCGATTCTGAATAATTTTCCCGGGGAATCGGAAAAGGGAGTTTTAATTTTTAAGATAGCAGATGAAGATATTACATATTTTTTGTTTTCACTCATGAATATTGACGGTTGATGAACAAATTTGATTTAAAAATTTCCGAAATGTTCTTCAACTTTATCTAAAAACTAAAAACTCCTTTTTCCGATTCCCAGGAAAAAATAATTCAGACTCAGGTTGACCGAGTTTTTAAGATTTCTGAAAAGTAGAAATTATTGCCTATTTTTGCAAAAGGTGGTAACACAAGGAAAAAGAACTCAATTTGGTAAGAAATCAAATTACCCAAACAAGTCAGGTAGGTGGTTAGCTAGATTAGATTGGAAGATGGGTACTTAGGTACAACGGCACTTTACAAAACCAAAATGTACGGCATAAGCCAATCCACCCAATTACCCAAGTCAGCGTGAATACCCCCTATTATCTCAATTTCTTACTTAGAATGTAAATTAGAAATTTTAGCGTGCACAATTTAAAGTCGTTAAAACAATTTTTGTCTTATTTTAAGAAATTTTATCGTAGCTATGGCGACTTTTTGTATTGAAGGAAGGTGTTTTTTTATTCGATTAACCAAATTTTAAGCACGAATTGATATATTAAGTTTGAGTTAGGGCATCCAGTCCAGGGATTCTGGGATCCCAGGGTCCCGGACTTTTTTTACTCCTGACAGTCCCGGGATTGCAAAAAAATTCTAAAAAATTCCACCAAAAACTTCAACGATACTACCTAAGAAAACCCTGAATGTGATTTCAAAAATTTTTAAATAAAAACCTTTATCAAAATATCTGTACAAAATAACACAATATGAGAAACACTTGATACAACCTTGGAAATACTAAAATGTGGTTTTAATAATACAAAAATAAAAATATTGTAATTTGTAACTTTCTGTACAAAATATGACGTGAAAAATATAAACCTTTTTTGAAATAAAATTACAAAATATTACAAAATACTAACTTAAAAGAAACTTAAATGTGAACTTAAAAAATTAAAAAAAACTTTCTTAAACAAGCTGTACAAAATATCAACAAAATTCGTACTTAGTATTACTAAAGTTATTATTCTATTTTATTGTTTTTTAAATAATTTTATGAGCCTTCCGAATGATCTCATTTAATTAATTTTTTGTTTAAGAATTCATTTTTGTTTTCCAGAAATAAAAAATAAATACTATCCAAACATATAATCGGAACTGTGTTTTTTAGTTTTTTAAAATCTTCTGCATTGTTTTGTGTTGGCATTACTTCATATTACGTCTTCCAAAAAATTATTTTGCTAAGGTTTGTTAATCCCGGGTCTAATCCTGGGATCCCGGGATTGTCTAACGTCCCGAAATTGGATGCCCTAGTTTGAGTGCAAAATTTCATTACACTATTTTTTGTGGCCAGATTACAAAAAAGTTAAAAAGAGCCATTTCCTTCAAATTGTTTCGGCAGTAGGGCCCAAAGTTATAGCTCGATTTTAGTAAACGATGACTCAACATCTTTGGCTCGATTTCTTCTTAAAATCTGTTAAGATGGGACCATTTGTTTGTGTTAAAACATTGATTTTGACTAATTTTTAATTATTACCATTTGTTTTGTGACATCAGAACATCATCGTTCTTATTGGGTTAATACCATTCATTCTGTGAACAGAAGAGATATTGTGGTATAAAGTAAGTAAATTTATATTTTTCTAGTGCTATTTTCTCAAACTTTTGGTCATCCAGGTTTTTTCGGGTAATAAAATTTTCAACTTATGATGAGAGACCCTTTCTAAAGCTTTAGGGTTTAAAAAAATTTCAATTGTAAATTTTTTTTTAACTTTTGTTTAGTTAATTACATTTTTTATTATCATTTTTCTAACTTTTTTTACCGGGCGAACTGCAGTCGAACATGGGCCGTACAAAGGTCGAACATGGTCTGAAAATAATCCAAAGAGCTTAGCAGTTCAAAGTTGGGTCGAACAACGGCCGAAAAAGGCCTAAAATACGTTGTACAACCACTGAACGCCCGATGAATGCCACCAAATTTTTCTAAGCTTTTATTCAACAGCAAACATATGCGCAACAACAAAAGTAAGATTCACTCAGCGATGCTGATGTTGATAGTATCTCCACTTGTGTGTGGCGCAAAATAATTTTTTTTGAATGCATGATATTAGTTAAAAAACTGCTCATTTTTATGGTAGAATAATCATTGTTCGGCTGATGTACGGCTGCTGTTCACCCGTTGCACAGTCGCGATTATTTCAAATCGGCCTTTGTGCGGTCGCAGTACGATCCTTGTACGGCTGAAAAAAAAAATATTTAAAATTAGGCCTTGTTTGGCCGCTTTTTGGCTTTATCTAAAAAATTTTTAGTTTTTACTCAGGAATAAAGTGGTTCCTTATTCAAGATATTTTATATTTAATATTTAAAAATTTAAAAATATAAAAATATATACAATGTTTTCTGCAACAAAGACTTCCTGAAGTATTAATGTTTTATTAATTAATGTTTTTAATAAATAAAAATCAATAAATGAAAGCACTCCATACCTTTCCAACGATGTTTTGAAAACGAGGATCGCATAAGAAATAATAAAGTTATAGAAAATAATAAAAAATAAAATGTTACAAAAACGTATAAAAAACATAATTATCGTACATCCGCAAATATCTAAAAAATTTTAATGCAGATTATAAAAAGTCCCTCATTCCTAATATTTGTGACAATTTAATTTCTTAAAACTATTGCACTACGAAACATTTCAATATTTACAATATGATTTTTGGATTTCAATATTTCAATATCTAACAATATTTACGAAAAACATGATTTTTTGAGGTTTTTGCAAAATGGTTGAGCTCAATGGCGGATTTCGGTTTAGCCAAAATATTTTGGGAATCGCCATAAAAAATATCAAGGTTCATTTTTAGATGGGTACAAATGGAACTTTTTTTTGAGTCGCCTTAATCCGAAACATCCTGTCGTTGCCATATGGCAATGCAAGCACAAACACTTAAAATATGCTTATTTTAGTTTAAACCATTTTATATTGGCGTTAACAGGTTATTCTGAAAATTGAAAAAAAAAAATTACTCAGGGTGATTCGAGTTAATGTACATATATAAAAATTTTTAAATATTTAATAAAAAAATAAATAAAAATAAACTGGCCATTTCAGCCCTTGGAAGGACTTTGACCTAGCTTCTATTGATCAATTGCGTTGTGCGTGTTATTAAATTTTGATCACAAATGACCGAGAACTGGACCTACGTGTTTTATGCCGACTCCGAACGGCTCATGTTCTCAAGAAGCTTTACATGGCAATTTTTACTCTCTGAGGTTTGCCATTGTCTGCAGAGAGGTGACGACCGAACAGAAAAATTAATTCAATTGAAAAAACTTTCTGTCTGAGCTGGAATTGAACCCGGGCTACCGCGGTTCTTTAGCTTAGGGGCCACGCACTATACCCACTAGGCTACGATCGCCACTTTAAATAAAATTTAATAATAAATAAAATTTTATTCCTTTTTAGCGAATACAAGCTTAAACTTTGTGATAATCAGTATTATTTGTTGAATAAATCCAAAAATTCACTATAAATATTGATGTAGTATTTTTGTAAATAGTAAATTTCTAAAAATATATGATTACTTTTTGATTGAATAAAAATGACATTGTTGAAAAAAATAATTTTTTAAGATATTTTTCCTGTGGTTCCGCTTATCGTTGTAAACTGACAAATATTTTACTTCATCCAATTAAATTTCCCCATTTTTTTTTTTTTTGTTTTCTGTTTCATATAAGTAGGTGGCGACCGTAGCCTAGTGGGTAGAGTGTGTGGCCCCTAAGCTAAGGAACCGCGGTAGCACGGGTTCAATTCCAGCTCAGACAGAAAGTTTTTTCAATTGAATTAATTTTTCTGTTCGGTCGTCACCTCTCTGCAGACAATGGCAAACCTCAGAGAGTAAAAATTGCTATGTAGAGCTTCTTGAGAACATAAGCCGTTCGGAGTCGGCATTAAACACGTACATAGGTCCAGTTCTCGGTCATTTGTGATCAAACATTTAATAACACGCACAACACAATTGATCTCTTTTAAATACCCAGTATTAAATATTCAATGCTTCCGAAATACTTGAAACTAACAAAGTCCCAAATTTTTTTTTATTTTCTTCTTTCAAATACAAAAATATTACCCAGCTTGGACTTATGTTCAGAAGTTTCATGCAGCTTTCAATTAGTGAAGAAGACGTTATTTTTGTATTAACCTTTGAAAACATATTTTACATAAATTTCATATTATTCCAATGACTAAAAATATTTTTAAGGGGGTACAATCCTGGATCTTTAAAAAATGAAATTTTTAAAATTCAAATTTTTTTAAGAAAGGAAAGAGATATCTTATTGAAACTTTGCATATTTATTTTTATGTAAAAAAAATAAACAAAAAAAATATTTGGATTTCTCCAGCGTGTGTTTTGGCTGCTGTAGGTTTTTGAAAATAAAAAAAAAATCACGGAACGTCTGAAAAAAATATAAAAATGGTGTTTTATTCAGCATCGAAGCCACTATAGATTGAACTAAATGAAAGTTTTTTGGCCAAAATTGACAAAATGGTGGCGTTTTTTTCGAAATAAGCCCATTTTTGGGTCCAAAAAATTCCTTGAAAATCAAAAAATTACTTTACCGATCGTCCTATCCTTAGTTTAATCTATAGATTTATACGTGTAAAATAACATATTAAAATATCAGAACGATCAGTCCAGTAGTTTTTTTTTTATCACGCCCGCCAACTCAAAAAATGATTTCTAGAAAAAGCGCTTTAAAGTTTTTAACACCAATTATACAGCCTTGACGCTCAGCGTTTAACACCTTTATCATTTAACATAGAAATTAATTTCCAATTTTATATAAAAAAAAAATAAATTCTTTGAAGTCTTTCGAACCAAACTAAATCATAAAAAAAAATCGAATTTTTGAATATTCAGGGGTTTGGATATTTAAGGGGACAGTACTTAAATATGAATAAAAGAATTTAGAGTCTCAACTTTTTAACAATTTTGAACAAAGATCTCCTTATATAAGTGTTGCTTTCGAATTGTATAAAATTATTTCATTACTTAACTGATTGTAAAAATAAAACTCATTGCATAACTAAACCTTTCCCAAATTGCGTGAGAAAATTTAAATTGTTTGTTCTCAGGACTATATTTAAAGAGTATACATATTATTATCGAAACACCCTTCTTATTTAAATTTCTACATAATTTGTGGCTAAAATCTTGACTGTATACACTTTTTAATCTAAAACTATGAATAATTGATTACTAAAAAAAAA
Organism: Dichetophora obliterata; assembly: GCA_963920525.1. Classification (NCBI taxonomy): domain Eukaryota; kingdom Metazoa; phylum Arthropoda; class Insecta; order Diptera; family Sciomyzidae; genus Dichetophora; species Dichetophora obliterata. Next base: position 35,463,265 of record OY986438.1, read on the forward strand.
TGTAGACGACCGCAACTAATGGATTTCGGCTAATCATGCAAAAGTTACTTTCTTTGAAAAATCTTGATTTTCCTTAATCACAGGCGTTCACAACGAGAATATTTCCTTTAGTAATATTTATTTTAATCAATTTCTAAGGCAAAAGCTTTAACTGCCTTGTGGTAAGATTGCCCAACCGCACTCCACTTCGCTTACTAGCAACATAATGTGTGTTTTGGGGTGAGATTCACTTGTTTGAGGGTTGCCAAAAGTTAAGAGTACCTTGAAATTTTAATACTTTAAGTTGTTTTTTTGAATAAGGCGCTTTCATATGAGTATGCCATCAATTTGTTATTATATTGTTTACCTTGGTCAGCCACAATGGTTGGCAACAATATCTGATAACAATAAAGAACCTGAAAAAAACAACAACAAAAAATTTCAGAGGTATTTGTTTTTTGGTACAAATAAAATTAAATTTTTAAGTACTTTGTGCAAGAGTAGCTTATCGAAGAGCAAAGAGGATTAAAAGAAAATGATGTTAAAGGTTCATGTGTCTCAAAGCAAAATGTGCAAAGATATGCAGAGTAGTAGATGTTAAACTTTATAGCAAGTAATCGAATAACACAATCCAACAACAAAAATAACTATAGACTTTAACCAACGGAATCTGGTAAGGCAGATAACACAAAATTACACGTGCTTTGGCATTATAAGGCTTACGTCTAAGTATTCTTTAATGCAGTTATATATTTTTCCCTAGTTATAGCAGTTATTAGCTAGCTTTTAACAAACTATTCCGGCACAAAAGTCCCAAGTATCAGAGTCAATTTTATTTTTAAAAGCTAAGAGTAGCCTTCGAAAAACTACGTAGTTTCTGAAAAAAATTAATCGCATATTGATATTAAGCCAAATGCAAAAGAACTTCTGTGAACAGGACCCACAAAAAAAAATGCATATATTGTGTCAATAAAGTAGCTGATATGTATCGAAGTTGGCCTGAGTCTTATTTGGACGGTTCAGAGTTTAAGTGACCAAGTCAAAAAAAAAAAAAAAATGTTTCCGTTTTTTATGCGTTTTTATGTGCAAAATTCAGTGCTGTATAAAACTACTAGCAAATACTTGCAGCTTCGCCTGCAATAAAAATATTAAATACCAAGTAAAAATTTGAAATCTTAAATTTAAAGTATTTTGTTTTATCTTCAAATGCAAAATAAAAAAATATTTGTGTTTGTTTAATAATTAAAAAATGGTATAAATATTTAAAAATTACTTAATTTAATTTGAATAAAATTCTTACAGTAATTGTTATAGTGACATAAATTTGCTTGGCTTTTTCTGTATTTTAAAATTTTTTGTAATGTGTAATTCAAAAATATAATTTTTTAACTTAGATTCTGAATATAAATATATTCTTCTTAAGTTTTGAAAAATTTCCATTATTATGACATCAAACTTTTGACTATATCTCGAAACATATATGGGGTCGTCCATAAACTACGTTACCAATTTAGGGGGGGAGGGGTTTTGAAATGCACTACGATAAGTAACGGTAGGGCGGGAGGTGTTTAGATATTGTAACGTTACCAAAAATTAAAAAAATCTACGAAAAACCTCTAATTAATAACACAATCACTTCAAAAAATTTTAACCTTACATGTTTAAGTTTGATCGTCTAAATTGATGGTTAACTTTTGTTTCAACGATTTCTTCCACCACCTTTTCCCTCGGCACAGGAACCTTTTGGTATTCCTTCACCATCTCAGCACACGTCTGAAAAATTTGAGTCTTTGCTTTTGCGACAGGCTTAGACGTTAAGGCCTGAATGTTCTTGATCAAAGGAGATACCGTACGACATGTACTGTCCTTCTCAAAAAGAAGAAATCGGTTCAAGGTCGTGTCCTACCTGCGGCTTGTATTTCGTTTTTAAAACTTTTATGAATTGCCATAAGTTTGTATTATATCGTTTACAATAAATCGGAATAAAAAAATACTATTTAAATAAATCAATTTTCAGAAAGCATTTACACAAAAACACAGAACTTGGTGCAGCTCGGGTGCAGCCTTTAAGGGTACTCTGTCAAAGACCAGGTGAATTTTTTTGCGTTAGAAATGAGGATTCACCTGAATAGGTCGACATAGAATCCAATGAAAAATTCTATTTTGAAGAATCCTTAACAAAGCTACCAGCTTCTTCTATCCCAGTGATTGAGAGCATCGAATCTTGGATCGCAGATGGAATAACTTTTACAGATGATATTAATTATTGATTTTTTTCCAATTGTTACTTTAATGTATCTAGTCATACTAGTCACTAATACTAGTGAAAATTGTCAGAGCTAGTCAAAATATATAATCATTCGAATGAATTAATTTCATATGTCACGTTACTTTATGGGGGGGGGGGTTTGAAAAGCACTACGAAAAGTAACGCAGGGGGAGGGGGGTAAAAAAGACCGGAAAATCAGTAACGTAGTTTATGGACGACCCCATATATGTTCTCAGTAGAACGCATTTTTTATGAAAAGTCGTTAATTAATATAAATAACGGCAAACGAAAGATTTTTCGAAAACATTTTTTAACGTATTATTTCCATTATTATGACATCAAAATTATTGCGATATCATGAAAACTACAGATTTTATCAAAATAACACATTTTCTTTAGAATTAGAATGAGAAAAAACCGATTGAAATTTCAATTTTTTAAATTGCACGCAAGCATCTCCGCCATTTTCAAATCTATGTTCACCAAATTTCTCTTGTCTGATAAGATCCAAATAAGATTCAGTAACGAAAATCGTATGGAGGGGTTGACACGAATTCGTAACGAATTATCGTAACGAATTCGGAAGGAATTGTAATAACGAATTCGTAACAAATTCGTAAAGAATTGTGGTATCGTATTCCTAACAAATTCGTAACAAATTTGTAACAATTTCTTAACGAATTGTAGCACCGAATTCGTTACGAAATGAAGCATCAAATTCGCAACGATCTCTTAATAATTTTGTACCGTATGTAATACAAAACTAAATAACAATTTCGAATCAAAGTTGAATTTGATTTAATTGCAAAACATATTAATTGTAATTCAATTCACTAAACATATTTTTCTCCACTTATATTTTAGCTCTGTTGTTTAAAAGTAAATTATTTTACAAATGGCAAATTATTTAAAATGCCGCTAAGCTCATGGCCTAACAATTGTTTTCAACTCGAAATATTTAAAACACCTCACAATTTAAATGTGAAAATTTGATTTCGGAACTCTTTCGAATTATTCGGAAATGTTAAGAAATTACTGTTGCTGTATAGGTACGAATTCGTTAAGAATGCTCGAAATAGTTACGAACTAATCGGAATTCAGACATATTCGGCAACTTTGGTTTGCTGGATACGTAAACACTGGGTCAAATGACTCATTTCAGCCTATTTCGCTAAATGAAAAATGAAGTAATTTCATTTCCCATACAAATTCTCAGTTGCAATTCAATTCATTTAAAACAATTTAATGAGATTGGATACGTTCTTAAAACTTATTACAAGGTTACTATTTCGAACGCATTTAATGGAAAATGTATAAAAAACACCAAACACACTAAAAACAAAGGAAAGCGTCAAACAACAAATCATTTTATACACATGTATCATCATCAATATCAACCAGTAAAAACAAAACAAGGAACCATGAGATACTTTCGCAAAAATAAAACGAATGTAAGCCCTTTTGAATGACTGATTTCAAATGAGCCATTTGGCCCAATTTAAACGTTATTATACGACCAAAACCAATTGAAAAATAGCAATTGCATTGATTTTTGGGCGGTTAAATGGGTCGTGGAATCACATTTTTAGTACAGCTGTCGAAAGTAACCATACAAATAAAATTATCAAATATTAGTTTTGTACGACCAAAACCGTTTGAAACATAGCATTTTTAGCATATTGTAGACGTGAAAAGTAAGAGTGGAAATTGAAATTCTATCACAATTTCGTTAAAATAAAACATCGTTTGGTACTTATATCGTCTAAATCGGGTTCTCGCGTGATTGTCAAACATTAATGCAGTGCCACAACGCTTTTAATAGTATAGATAAATAGATAGATAGTATAGCTAGATAGACTAATGCAATCTCAAGTTGGAAAAAGTTAGCTGGCAAGGCTACAAAACATATAACTGACTTCTATCAACTCCCCTAAAAACATTTGCAAGAAAATTAATCAGCACTGTTAATCATTGCAAGATTAATTAATCAACAGCAAGAATCTCCCTGAAAGCAACTACACAATATGGCTGTCGTGATATACAGTGGGTGGCCAAATTATTAGTTACACTATAGTTTTTCTTGTTATTTAAGATTTAAACGCTTTTAATACACATTTAAATTTATTTGTTGTTCCTGATGTTTTCATATTTTAATTCTGGCAATGCTGTTAAATATTTTGTGCAAAGACAACAATGATTGGTGACATTAGAGTGAAGTTGTAGATCATTATATCTCATTCTGCTATGAAGTGTCAAACATGCAATTTTGAGGTTATACTGTTTTGAACCAAAAATATTGTTATCACGTGTTTTTTGGACCCTGAACGTTTTTGTAACTTTTGAAGTAACGATAATATAGTGTAATTTTGTTAAAAAATAGTGTATTTGAGTGTAAATATTTGGACGGTATTTGTAAAAAATGGGAAAAACCAAAGATGTTTCTCCAGAAAAGATTTCTGAAATTTGTGCATTAGTAAAGCACTCTGGTCTTTCTCAAAGAAAAATTGCTTTACTTTCAAAGGTTAATGTGATGACAGTGAACCGAATTAAAGCGAAACTTGATAAAAACCTACCTTTAGGAAGTCAGAGAAGTGGAAAATGTGGACGAAACCGAATCACTACGCCTCGAGATGAGCGAAAAATTCGTGACATTTGTTTGGAAAACAGGAGAAAATGTACGAAGGAAAATCATAAAACGGCGTTTCTATTTCTGCTAGAACGACTAGGCGTCGTCTTGTAGAAATGGGGTTTAAATGCTGTAGACCAGCGAAAAAACCAAAACTGACTCCATCCATGACGTCAAAACGCTTGGCATGGGCTAAACAACATCGACACATGACGGTTGCAGACTGGAAAAATGTAAATAATCATTTTTTTTTTTACATAATTTTGGCTGTTTCAGTAATATTTGTTGTCCTTGTGTTCCATTACATTACATTGTTTTAATTTTTTTCAAGGTTTGCTTCTCAGACGAGTCTCACATCGAAATGATGATGGATAAATCTTCATTTGTTCGGCGAAGACAGGGCGAGAAATATCATCCTAACTGTCTCGTACATACTGTTAAACATCCCCCGAAGATAATGGTGTGGTCAGTTATCAGTGGGATGGGCACAGGACGCCTTTACATAGTCAATGGCATGATGAGGCAGGATCAGTACAAAAAAGTATTGGAGACAAGACTGATTCCTCAGATCAATGAATGGTTTGCTGATCCTTCTGAATGCACTTTTATGCATGATTCCGCTCCTTGTCACAAAGCTAACAGCCCTATTCTGGCAAATTAACAAATTGTTAACCAGTATTTTGAATATTTCTATGTGTTTGTTGTTTTCAATACAAAATTTAAAGCTCAAAAAACAAAATTTGTTAATGAAATTGTCAATAACTGAAAAGCAGTTGACAATTTTTATCAAAATTTTTTATTTTTGAGCTTCAAATTTTGTTTTGAAATAAAAAAATTACAACAAACACATAGAAAAATTACAAATACTGGTTAACAAATTGTTAATTTGCCAGAATAGGGCTGTAAGTCAGTATTAACATTCTTAGAGATGAAACAAATCAAAGTTTTGCCTTGGCCAGGTAATTCGCCAGACTTGAACCCCATCGAGAATGCCTGGGAGCTGCTGAAACGGAAAATCTCCAAAGAAAATACCACAAACAAACAAAACCTTATAGAGGCATTGATTAAAGTCTGGCATCACGATGAGGAACTAAAAACAAACGTTCAAAAATGCATTCAGAGCATGCCAAAAAGGGTGCAAGCTGTAATTGACGCCAAGGGAGGTTCTACAAAATATTAAGAAATTTTTCTAAAAATTTTGTAATATTGTTTTTCCTTAAATATATATTTTTGAAACAAAAGAATTTTTTTTTAATTGAATTAGAAATACTAAAGTAGCCTAAAAGAACAAATAAAAGTTATACATCACTATTTTAAAATGTTATACATCTTTAAACTAATCATAATGTAATTTTTGCAAGTGTAACTAATAATTTGGCCACCCACTGTATTGTGAGAAGCTCTCGCTACAAAGAGAGGAAACCTTTGTTTGCTGTTGTATTGAGCTGCTTGTTGAAAGTATGCATCAAATAAGATACGTGAATTTTGTAATGATTAAGGAATAGACTTTCCGAAAAACTTAGTAAGCTATGACGCGGTAAATAATCATAGGAATCGAATATTCAAAGAATTATCAAAATGATCAAATTGTAATCAAAGAGTTAATGTAAAGAATTATCAAAAAATAGTCGGTTCAGCGGTTACCGACCTTGTCTGGCTTAAAATTTCGGGAGTCTCCTTTTTTATAATAGTATAGATATACTATATCCCAGTAATATTTTCCCTCAGGAATATATTTTCATTTCAATAATTTTCTTTTATTTAACACGAATAAAAAGTTTTTGAAGGATTTATAATTTTCTAAAATAATGTTTTAAAATAAGTAGTTTTGGGTTCTGCATTGTTCCAATAATTTTAGATTAAAGATTTTACTAATGAATTTCCTGACACCAAAGCTAGCAGTACTTTCTTAGCAACAGCTATTAACTAATGCGCACACACTTTATAATAAGTTTTACATTCATTCTCAACTTTACCGCGGCAATATAAAATTTTGCAAAAAACAAATAGTTTTCGCTCCACTTTATTGTAAATTCATGTCAGTTTTTGTTCCAGCTTAAAAATATACTATTTTTTTTTTAACTATTTGTCTGCATTTTTATATGTCCGTCTATTTACCTGTTTTTCACATTATGGTTTGTTTGCTTTTGACAGCCCGTCTACTATACATTTATTTAATTTTGCAACATAAATCAGAGCACACAAACAAATCACCTAAACTCTTATAAGAATTCTGCAAAAAGCGGTTTACCGTGATAGGTAGATGTCATCAGTTAATTAGCGACAATGCCTGAATAAATGTAATTCAGAATTGTGTACAGGTGTGGATGCTTAGTAGCTACATTGTATTGAAGAAATACTTGGTTACGTCAAGTGTCTATTTACCACTGGGTTGTTTTCAGTATGCTCTTTAAAGCGCTCATTAATACAATACATACTCAATACGGAAGAGTATAAATGTGCAAAGCTACCCGACACTGCAATAGAAACAATGAGAAACTCTAGAGCAGAGGAAAAGCGAGATAAAGCTTTATGCTGCTTGTGTATCTAACAATTTAATGAAGCAATGATTTTTATGTTTGGTTTTTTGGCTACTTTATAAATGTAAATTTTAGTAACTTTTAAGAGTAGTTTTAAAAAAATAAAGGATGCAAGATTTTGAGTTAAACATGTAGCTTTATATTAGTGAAAAAATTACTAAAATCGTTTTAGTAGTTTTAAGTTTAGCGTCGTCGCAGATACGTGAGAAGCCTTTTATATAATAGTATAGAAGTCACCCCAATTTTCGTTTTGGAAGTAACTGTAAAAAGTTTAACTGTATTATTCTGTATCACGAAGCAGCACACCAACGACAAGCCAGACACGAGAAGCAATACTTTTTTCTATACGAAATTCAATTGCTTCTCGTGTTTTTCTTGTCATTGGTATGCATTTTCGTTATACAGAATAAAGCAGTAAGTCTGACATTACTTTTGCACAGGATTTGATATATAGCATGGACTTTGTGCCGTTCTATCTCGAAACACAAATGTTATGACTTGGTTCACTTCAACTCTGAACCGTCCATTTACTATGTCACCGAAACATATCCAACAAGTAACTCGAATGTCACCTGAAATAGTACCTTAGCTAGTCTGTATTATATCAATAAAGTGTTCAAAAATGAGCGACTATATTCGGACACAATAAACTGACGAGTGCCCTATTCGGCCCTCGTTCGTACATTATGTTCAAGAACTAGCACTTCTTTCAGTGCAGAGGTCGGACATTTACCGACACGGGCACCGGACATATATCAGATACTTTATTGACACAAAATATGAAATTGTTTCTCGGGATAGGTGTAAGGTGGCCTTAATAAAGTTTAATAAGCTTAAAAAGAATTCAGTTGTAATAATTGATCAAATGTGTGTAACAATTGTGATAGTTTTCATCATTATTCAATTAATTAGAGCAGACAGACACAATTTATTGAAATACAATTGGTAAAATGGGGAATATGTCAAAATTTTTATCAGATTTTTCAAATTAGGATTTTAATAAGAAGCTTTAATACTTAAAATAAGACACTTTTAATAGAAATACTCTTGAGTATGCATTTTCATGAAATGACTTCCAACAAAGCAACTTATTTTTTATATTTATCAATAGGTTCAAAAGCTTGAATTCGATATTGATTTTATGTCGACAATTCTGTGTCAATAAGCAATAATCGCTTAAGTCGACTTAAGACAGAACTGAGTTATTGATGTAGCTGTCTTCCACGCACTTAGTTTTATAAACACACAAAATTTGGATTTTATAGTATTACCCTAGCCAAAGTTATGACCTGAAAACAAAATACCCTTTCATATAACTTACATGGAGATAAAAAACTTTGAAGCAAGATTTTTTGAAACTTTGAAATCAGACTTAAGCTGAATCAGACTTAAGCTTATCGACACAGAATTATTATATATATGAAAATCATGCCATGATATAAATTTTTAGAAAATTTATTTAATTAAAAAAATAGTAATGAAGGAATAGAGCGCAGTAACATTTTTTATTGATTATTTCAATTAATTAAATGAGCTTTGCACAACTCATTTCATATTTCCCAAACAACATTTTTCTAATTACTTTTTCTCGTAAGCTTAGTCACGCGACATTTAGTAAATTGTCCGCTCCATAAATAAATAAATAAATAAAAAACACGAAACCAATAATATTAAGCGAAATCAAATTAACTTCATTATTATTATTCTTCACAGACAACAAAAGCTATCAATTAAGCGCTTATAATATTGTTATGGTGCCAAGCATGAAAATCTGCTGTTTTATATATAATGTCTTAATTTGTTGTTCGTCTTTTACACACATATGATATGAAAGTTAATGACATATGCGTAGCATAAAAGCTGCTTAATTTTCTCCTAGCAAGAACTTTTATACTTAATAATTAACCACTTAGTTAAAGAGAACATAACGAGCATGATCTATAATTTGTTTCAATTATGTGATGATATTTGTTGTGTTGTTTGTTTATATCCACTTTTTGTTGTTGTTATTGTTGCAAAGTCATCCATCAGACAGTGCTAATAGCAAAGGATTGTATGTTTTTGTGTAATCAGCACATGAGGATGAGGCAAATGCAGGTCAAGGTAAAAGCCACAGTTAGCAGATAATTACTTAAAGAATTTTAAATGAACCGGGCCAGTAGTCAATAAAGGTAGTCAAGAAATTTAAACATTTAAATTTTTTTAAGTATTTATAAACTTTTCTGTATTGACAAGTTATGTTAAATGTTAATAAAAGAAAATATCGCTTGAATACAATGCAAATTAACATAAGGAATTGTTTGTTAACAATTTTGATAGTAAATATTTGATAGTAAATATCCCAATATTTTTTAGATTTTTTTTTTTAAAAAATTGTTAAAAATTGTTTTGAGATGTTAGTTGTTCTTTTTTTTCAATAATTAAAAGACAATATTGAAAATTTTTGTTTTTTAGTAACATTTTTTATGAATCCAGGGACCGAAACTGTTTTTTTAATATTTTGACAAAAAAATCATGTATGCATTAAGCATTGTTGTAATTTACCATTAAATGCAGTGAGGTTTAAATTAAATTTTAATTTGGGTTTTTCATGATTTAAAGCAGTGTAAAATTACTTTCCAACAATTATGTTTCGATCGATAATTTTCGATTTTTGTTATAATTTTTTTCAAGCAAACAATGTTCAATGGCCAAACGTTGACAACTTGTAGCTGACAATTCACTTATTTTTGGGGAGAAGAAAAAACAGATGAGGTAAAAATAGAAAAATAAATTTATAAAAATTTGACGTATACAAATTTTTCGTATTGTTTTTGAAAGCAAATCAAGTTCATTAGTATTTTGAGAATTTATGAGGAATTTGGAGGAAAATTGTGGTTTTATTTGGTCAATTCATAGCAACTTTTAACAAAAAATTCTGAAAAAATTTAAATAAAAATACAAAAAAAAAACCATATTTTTAGATAAGGTGGTTAATTTAAAAATTTTTTTTTATACTCATCTCATTTTCACAAAAAATATCACAAAAAACTAGTATTTTGAGGTTTTATGAGGAATTTGAAGGGAAATTGTGGTTCTATTTGGTCAATTCATATCAACTTTAAACAAAAAAATTCTGAAAAAAATTTAAATAAAAATACAAAAAAAAAAAACAAATATTTTTAGATAAGGTGGACAATTTAAAAAAATTTTTTCATACTCATCTCATTTTCACAAAAAATATCAATTACAAAGTGGCAACTTTCAGTGTCAAAGTTCATGAAGCACTTTTTGAGTAACAAAGTATCAAACATCGCACTGTTGTACTTTCAAGAAAAACTTGTTTTTTTCTGTCCTTAAAAAGTTCACTTTTTCCAAATTGCAAAAAAAAAAAAACGAAAACCGAATTTTTAACATTGTCCGCAAAATTACATTCATCCTCATAAAATCGGGGGTAATGAGCAAAACTGCATTCCTTCTCATCAATAGTATTTATTTGACGAACCTTTCACTTCGCATTCATCACTTTCCGCTAGTAAGCGTTCGTCGGTTATGACATTGTAATGCAGAACTGTAAGCGATAATTATTTTATTATGTTTTAATCTATAGTTGTATTTCATTGCTAAAATAGCAGTTTGACTTTATTCGTCTGTGTTTTCTAACACAAAGTTTTGCAGTGAAATGTATTTGTAAAATTTCATGGTTTAACAGTGAAAAAAAGGCAACATATGATATTGTGGAGGTTGTAGACCTAATTTGACATAAGATAACAGCAAACTTGGTTTTTGAGACTGCCTTGAAATTTGGATGTGTTCCAAACGGTTTTTATTAGGTGCGTATGCATTGCAAAGATACATATGCGCATTTCCACAGTAAAGTCTACCGTGACCATAAATTAAAACTTATTAAAACCTTATTACTTAATGATATTATCTAAGAGAAATATTTAAATTTTTTTAATTTAAGCAATTTATACATAAATTCATTAACCATGATAATCAAATCGTCTGCAGTGTTTCACAAATGTAGTTTTTCTTTTTTGTAAATGTTTCGTAAGCTTTTTTGTTTTAGTAAAAATAGAAGGTATTTGCTAAAGATAATGAAAAAATGGTTGAGGCAAGAAAAGGACAATATATTGAATTTGTTTCTTAATTACTAAATTACCTTATAACTTTAATAACTGATTACTTAATTACCCAATTAAACAACAATGAAAATTTAAGTAACGTAACGACAGGTCAAATAGCCTAATAAAAAAATATCCAGCAATGATTTTTAATTTTGATCACTTAGAAAATAAGCTTATATTATTTGAAACTCTTCAAAAAAAGTTGTACACAAAAACTTTTGCCTAATTCGAAGAGTTTTTCAAATTTTGTAGCTCATGTCAGAAATCACTTCCGTTTTCTTTAATGTTACGCCAGCATATAGTTTTGCTTATATCTACTAATCCTTTGGGTAGATTGTTGTCATTTTAATTACTTAATTACGACGCAAATATAAAAAGTATTTTTAAAATAGACATTTTCATTCTTTTTTTTAATACTTCTTCGTATAAATCATCCGTAACGCCAGTTTAAAAACGCTCATATGAAAACGTTAAAAAATTTATAATTCTTTTTAATTTTTTTTCAGCTTTCAACTTGATTTGTTGAATATTTTTCTTTAAAACTACCTAAATATACTCAAAATTTCTAAAGGCTTGTTTAATTTTGCAACCAAAAAGCTATTACTTATCTTAAAAGCAGGATAAATAACCGACCGTAAATAACTGGTATCAAAAAAATTTTTTCAGAATAATCATGGCCTTGCAGATATCGCAGACATATGAGGTCATTATTAAAATTATCGCATTGAAATATTTTTTCGAAATCGTTATGATATTCAAAAACATCCTGAAATCAACCTTTAATTGTTATTTTTAAACAGAAAAAATACATAAAAAAATTTATCTCTTAGAAAGTGATTTTTACTGCAAAAAAAAAAACAAAAATTATTTCGGAATTTTTTTCAGTAAATTTAACTGTTATTTTTCAACTTATATTTTACAGTCAGAAAATACAAATCAGTATTTGACTTTTATTTTTTCTGTCTTTTAAAAAATTATTTCGGACTTTTATTTTTTGTAGGAAATAAAAGTCCTTTTTGCGTAATTTCTTAGATATTGTAGTTATATTATTTTTTTTTTAAAATATGTGTAAATTATGTTTTATATTTTCACTCCATATAATTGTTTGTTCCAAAAATCTCTTAAAAATAACTTTACATACAGAATACACAACACACAAAACAAAAAGTTTAATTAAATGAAGACGTTGAGGTAATAAATTTTGAGCAGGCATTGATGTTTTGCTCCATAGTAAATATTTCATTTAATATTGCAAATTTTCTGGTTTTTTCCCAATTTTCAAAATCCATATACTTAAAAAAATTACCCTTAATAAATCCAGCATAATACAAATGGGCGTGGGTGTTTGTGTTCTGAATAAAGTTTTTTTTTTAGGTTTTCGGAACAAACAATTATATGGAGGGAAAATATACAACAACATTTACACACATTTAAAATAAAATTTAATTAAACTACAATCTCTAAGCAATTACTCAAAAAGGATTTTTATTTCCAACAGAAAAAATAAAAGTCCGAAGAGGATTTTTTTTAAAGGACAGAAAAATAAAAGTAAAAAACTGATTTTTATTTTTTGACTGAAAAATAAAAGTTTAAAAATAACAGTTAAATTAGCCGATAAAAATAAAATTCCGAAATAACTGTTATTTTTTTCCTTGCAATAAAAAGCACTATCTAAGAGATAAATTTCAATTTTTTTCTCTCTAGAAAAATAGCAATTAAATTTGATTCATTTAGAGAAAGTCGACAAGTAACTATTTCAAATTAACTTTTTGTGTATCTCTTTTAACAGTTATGGTCTTTGCTTAAGAATGTTGATATGGATGTTAAAAATATTTATACACTTATTTGTTTCTCAAGTACAAAATCAAAAATTATTTTAGGTACTTTCTACAAGTGAGATACAATATATTGATTTTACATATTCTTTCTTTTTTTGCGTTTATGTTATTTTTGAATGCTTTTAATTGGGCGAATGTCACCTTGATTGGACCCCTTAAGCTAAAGTTTAAAAACCTTGTTGCTGAAAAAGATTTATAGTGGCTTTTATATGCCATTGCATATATTTAGTTCATATTACTATGCAACTATTCACGGTAACATATCTTTCTTTTGTTGTTTGGAGAAAAATATTTCATTTTTAAAAAAGGTAAAAATATTGTAAGCAATTTCCTGCCGAAATTTAAAAAAAGCCAAGAAACAAAAATAAAAGAGCAATTACAAAAGTTTTTTAAATTTAAATGAAAGTTAATCATTGTAATTACAACTCGAAGAAAAACTTATTTCTATTCACTATCGGAGTCAATGTTATAATCTATGTTATAATCTAAGTCACAATATTTGCATGTAAAATAGCTCTTGGTCATGTTGGCACATTTGATTTACATTAAATTAAACAATAGCTTGAAACTACTAAAAACTGCTTTAAGGTCCATTGATATTGATAGACTTAGTAAGTGAACTACTCAAGTTGAAACAAGTAATTTTTAGTGAGTCACCAACATTTTTTTCCAGCACATAAAATATTGCAAAATTGTTATAAAAGTTACGAAATTCAATGTCCAAACTGAAAAAAAATAAGTCTTACCTTTTAGAAGTACATTTTTGCAATATCTTCGCACGTCACAAAAAGGCACAATGTTATAAAACTGAACTATTTTACTTTGTTTCTTGTAAGAGCTTGTGAACAAAAACACATCTGCTCAGCTTGAAGCTTTTTAGCTTATTTTTAACAATCACAGCGAAACTGTCTGTGCTAGTATTTTGACCATTTGACTTTTAAAACACAAAAAACTTTCAGGTGGTCCACTCAAGGTGACAGTCCACTGAAGGTATTAAGGAAGTAATGCAAGTTTTTTTCAGAAAATTTAATATATTAAAAAACAGAGAATTTAAAAATCATTAATTCTGTAATACTAGAGAAAAAGGAAATAATATCTGTTAATTAAAAAAGACAAAAAAAATGAATATTTAAAAAAAAAATTGGGAGTTAAATCTACTTGAAGTAAAATACATTATTTCTTTGGGATGTAATTCCGTCTTGGTTTCAGAAAGAAGCTTAACAAAGATACTGAAATATAATCTTCGTGGAAGTAAATGGAATAAAAAAATTTGAAAATTAACTTGAAATAATTTCCTAAAATAACGTTTTCTCATTTTGGATTATTTTACTAATAAGAAAATGGTAAATGGTGATAGGAATGATCAGTGCTACCAACTTAAAGGTTTTTCCTCTACATTTAGGGGGGAAAAAGTGGAATGGGATTTTGTAGGGGTTTTATATTTTTAGGGGTTTTTTTAAGGAACTTTTTGATATTCTGAAGCATTGTATAATCCAATTTACTACGAATTTTTTGAATTTATTCCGATTTTGCAATGCATTTATTTCTCAATTTTATTATTTTTCACTTCCTGCTCGTTACCATGGTGTAAAAAAACAAGGTGACCGTGTCGTCTAAATATTTTGCTAAGCTGTAAAACTTGTGAATGAGTGAAAGAGACAGAAAAGGTGATTTTGTATGGTTTGACAACTCAAGTGTTTGATTTTTACATCAAAAATTTAAAATCGCGTTTATCTTGTTTTGAATAAAAGCCGAAGAAACCGATTTTTTTTGTAAAATTGTATTAAATCATTTATAACAAAAGATTATAACAAAATGTTAATTGATCTTGTTTTTTGTTTTGGGGGGGATTCCCAAGTAATTGAAGCGATTTTAGGGATTTTTGACTAAAGATTTAGAGATAAATATTTTTGGGAGTTGGTAACACTGGGTATGATTAATGATAGATGAGCATACACGTATGATTTCTTTCTTTTTAAAAATTAAAAGTAGCCTTGGTAACAACTTTTTCGAAATGTAAGAAATAACAGAATAATAAGAATAGAATTCATTGAATTTAAGAATAATAAAAACATGATTTATTCTTCATAAAAAAAAATCCATATCCTTACATTAAATAAAGTTTTGGTATCAATCAACATTTTTAATCAAAACCCACGCCATGAAAAATCATGGTTTTGAACCTGAATGAAACAAATGTCTGGCACGAAAAGGACTAAAAATTGAATGAAGTAAGAAATTAACGTATGAAATTAGTTACATACTGATTATCTTATATACTTGTGACAAATATGTTGAATACCAAATAGTAAAAAAAAAAGGAAAAGCAAGATGTTGAAATTGAATTAGCTACAAACCACACATTCATACAATTTAAAAAAAATTTGTTGAATTCTATTTGCTTTAATTGTTTAGACTTGATTTGTATATACTTAAAAAAACGCTCAAGGCTAAATTTAAATTAATTATATCGGCACAGCTTGATTTCCCATTTAAATAAAATGGGAAAATTTCAAAAAACTTAGCACGAAGTAGAAGATATTAAAATTTGAGATAATTTTAAGATAATAAAATGAGATTTTTGAATGCATAAATATTTGTACATAACTTGATTTAGATGATTTGACTAATTGTGCTCACAAACTAGTCAAATAGTTTGCAACATTGTACAAATATTGTTACCACATATTCGAAATATTTCATATGGTAAAAATAAAAAAATAACAATTGAGAAATATGCACCGCAAATATTCCATACAATTTTTGTATATAATATTGTATAAAGTTAAAAAACTAGATCAATTTTAAAAGCATAAAATTGACATATCAAAAAAAAAACAATTAAAAAACCTCGTTTACAGCAAAGAACCAAACAAACTTACATACACACATATATCCAGATAGTTATGATATGGTTACGAGCTGAACTGCAGCAATAAAAGCATTTTTTTGCATATGCATAGAATGCTTGTAATTGTGAGAGTATTTTTAATATTTCTATGCAAATATTTTGAAATATCAAAGGCTAGTGCGAGGGTTGAAATAAATGTGCAGAAGAGGAAGCAGGAAAAGCGTTGGTTTAAAGTTTGATTAAAGCAACGACACACACTAAACTGATGCCATGCCGCGAGGCTAAGAAAACTTAGTTTTCTGCTTCGGTTTGGTTTTGGTTTTAAGTTGGGTTTTAGTTTAAGCAATATAAACAAAGCACAGTAAAAAGTGTACAAATTTCTATGCTGCAGCATCAGGCAGAGTCATAAGAAATAAAGCACAAATTCGTACAAACATTCCAAAAAATCATATAAGTGCACACAAAAGTTGCCGCTTTCTCATACTCTGGCACATCGGTAGAAAAGGAATATGCAAAAAACGGTAAAGAATAGAATTGTATATATCTTTTGCAGAAGCTTTTTGCATTTTTGTAGTTGAAAATTTTATAAAAAAATAAATAAAAATTAAGAAAAAAAAAATAACACACAAAGGCACTGAAAAATTGTCGGTTAAGAAAAATGCGCGTAATCTTGAAATTTTAATGAATCCATTAAAGTTTTTGTTGTTGCATTTCGGCTAGCATTGTTATTTTCCTAAACGCTTTAAGCTACACAGCGTGAGCTCAATTCAGTCAAGGATTGCATGTTGGACAAAGACAGGCAAGGCAGAAGGTGCACATCAAAGTGGCAGCAATACCACTTTTAAAACAGCTTATCAGCAGGTAAAGTGAAAGTAATATAATTAAATGGCACTGAGCGGAAGAGCTTTTGAATATTGTAAATGGTTTAAAAAATTATTTCAAAGTAAAGTTACAACTGATATGCGCAGCTTTAATTCAGTGTACAGGCTATTTCAAGAGAATTTTAAAATAAAAGTGTATGTGTTTTTGGCAGCTTTGTATTGAAATGGCAGCTTCAGTGAAATTGGCTCAACTAAAAAAAAAACCTTAAACTGACAGTTCTACGAAAACTGTCATTACTTTGTGTAAAGCAGCTGCTATTGCTATTATGCAATATCATAAAGCTGATAAATTAAGCTCTCCAATGATACCAACAACAATGCTATACGATCAGAAAACCAGCCGCTGTTTGATATTCATAAGCCTTGAATTAATGTTGCTCATACGCCACGCAGACTCCAGCTGTTAAATTTGACAATTTAATCAAAAATACTTAATCAGAGGCGAATGAAATTCATGATTTATAAAGCTGAGTTAAAATTGATGTC
Organism: Dichetophora obliterata; assembly: GCA_963920525.1. Lineage (NCBI taxonomy): Eukaryota > Metazoa > Arthropoda > Insecta > Diptera > Sciomyzidae > Dichetophora > Dichetophora obliterata. The sequence continues at coordinate 35,480,844 of OY986438.1, forward strand.
ATATAATTACAAAAAAATTTTAAATGTAAAACACTTTTAAGCAGAATTTCATTATTTTTAAATTAGACAAAAAATTTCACTAACACATTCCATTTCTTTTATGCATATAACATCCAATAATTTACCAAATTAGCTGCAAATGAAGTATTTTATAGGTGTTGTTGTTGATTGTGAAAAATGTCGGAGCAAGCAAAATTTTAACTGAACTGGCTGCTGTACAGCTTTTATGGCCTTAGTGCGCAGAACTGAATAAAACAACAGTTTTAATGCATTTTTCGGAATGCATGGCTTTAATCTTCTTTGTGTTTGCTCAAAATTCACACACACACACACTCACATACAAACATATATACATATATTATGCAGTGTATATAAGTATGGGTGTCAAAAAGCAAGCAACTTTGTGTGTAAGTTTAAAACACTTTTAATTACTTGGTGCAAATAATAAAAGCGATCCCTTTAACCCATTTCCGTAACACACACACGTACATATGCACACCTAAACAAGCGTAAATACAGTTAAATGAATACGCACTCCCTTGTAAGCAACTAAAACAATGTTTACCAGACTCGTAGTCAAGGGGTTGATGTTTTGGGTTCAAACTCCTCTCCATAGCGTACGAAAGTATACAAATAAGTATTAGAAATAAGAATATTAAAATCAGAAAATATCGTCCCCTGCATGCCAAAATCATGAATATGAAAAAATTTAATTTTGGGTTTATTGCTGTTTCTGATGCAATTTTATATAAGGAACATTGTATCAACATATGGAATAGAAATGTGAATGAGATCTACCACAATACTACAGTTCTAAATCAATGAATGTGTTTTTTTTTTAATTTTTTTTGTCATGCCAAAAAAATGATTGTGCCACATTCGTTGCTCTGGCACAAACATTTAAACAATGTTTAAATTTTTCTACGTGACAAAACAATGATTGTGTTCTAAAATCCATTCGGAGTTAAGTAGGCCAACCAAATTTAAATCATAAATCGAGGAACCTAATGCCCACATATCCACAAACCAAAGTGTCAGGAAATAACAGATCCTTCACATTTATACATTACTCAGTTTCTTGAAGCATGAATGTTTTATAAAATGGAATTTTTGTTCATGCCAAAACAAGGAATGTGTTTTAAAATCCCTTTGGAGAGAGAGAGGTAGGCCAGCCAAATTTTAAACTATTGTTAAGTCACTACATACTTACCATTCGGTAAGTGAAAATTTAAGAAATTTGATTTCCCTAATTTTCAGAAGCATTCAAACCTTCAAACTCGTTTCCTAAAAACTATAAAACAGCACATTCATGGTTTTGACATGCAGGTGATGATATTATTTCTAAATAAATATTAAGCAAGTTTAAAAAAATTTTACACAATACTTTTAACTGTCTATTTTTTTAAAGAATCCTAAATGAACCATTTTCATTTTGCATAGAAAACGTAGCGCGCAAGCAAAAATAAAAAAGCCAATGCAACGAATAACTGTGGATAAAACGGTATATTTTGACGTGACCTAGAGTTAAGAATATTTATTTAGATATAAACATATAGTTTAGAATATTGTTTTATGTTGCTTATATAAAAAATTAATCGAGGTATGTATTATAGTATGCTCAGAGTAAATGTTTACACAAAAGTTTCTTGTTAAAGTAACATGCCACCATGAGTTATTTTTTAGCTATCCATTCAGGAATAAAGATCAAGGAAAAGCCTGAAATGGCATCTTCTTATATTATAAGTTTAAAAATTACTTGAAATTATAGACAAAAGACTGTGACTCCTCACTCAAAATTTTCTTAATAAAAGTAGTCATAATTACGACATTTACTTAACTATATAAAAATTAAAATAATGTAAGCATATTTGAAAATAATGATAGTGATATCAATTTTGCTTGAAAAAGTCCTAAATGCATCTACAAAATATTATATAGGTTTCAATATATTTTTGTAATAAAAACCCCCGCCATGGAAAATCCTGGCAACGGGCCTGATGTTTATACATAAATATTTACTCTACAGCAGACCTGAGCTTCCAGAAGCTCAATTGGCTCAGTTGATTCAGCTACAAATTTGTTTTGTTTTATAAACTTTGTGATTGCACATTTGTTAAAACAACAACACGTACAAAAAATAACAACAAAAACGACGTTCACCAAATTTCTAACTTGCTAACAACAACAAACGAATGTAGAAAGACACTGTAGTGAAAATGCATGACACACAATTGAATGTGTAATTCAATTGTGTGATTCACTTAAGTCAATAACCTTTGCAAAAGGTTTTCTGTTGCAATGATATTCTGTAATTCAATTGCGTGATTGACTGAAGTCAATAACCTTTGCTTTGATATTGCAAAAGTTTCAATCAATACTTTCAATAAAAGTAGAACAGAATAATACTATACCTTAAGCGGTGTATTTTCGCATACCTCCAAATATGCTTAGCTTTAAGATTTCATATGTTATGTATTATAAGCTTTTAGGTTTTATGTTATTTAAAAATAAAGGCAGTCACTAATTGACATTAAACAAAAACAGTTGAACTGTCTTTCCATTGTTTTATTTTTTCATAATAACACCAAAAAGCAAGCCTTACTCAATGGCGCTGCGCTTGAGATGTTTGTGCTGTTACATGTGTTGCACACAAACACACATGATTTGTTTTTGTTTTGCTGGTCAATTTTTTTATAGACATAGAAAATCAGTGTAACCTTATTGGGGTCGCATTAACATTTTTTATTTTGTTCTTTTTTTGCAACGATGAGCAAAAGCAATAACCAGGATAATTTTGTGTTTGTTAAAAAAAAAAAAATTGGCTCAATAAATTTATTTTCTTGCTCATGACTGCTCTACAGTGTACTCTATAAAATGTGCCATGGTCATGGTTTGGTCGAGAAAGCATTTTGTAAAGAGTGAGAAAGATAAAGAGATAGATAGAAAATGAGAGAGCGAGAGAGGGAGAGAGAAAGCGAGAGAGGGAGGTGAAAGATATGTATAATTGTCATTGTCATATTTTGCACTATAACTATAGCAGCATCTATGGATGAAATCGGAAAACATGGAATGAAGACCAACTAGACAACGACAACAACTACTGCAGTTATGACTACAACAATACTAATTTATACAACAAAAACACATATAACAAAAACAAGGAACATCTATACAAAAAACGAGCGCTTAACTGTTGGTTGCAGATAATAAAACTTAATTGTTATAAGTCTATTAACAAAAAGCACTAAATACAGTGACATTAAGACTAAAAAGGTTAAATTTATGGCAAATTGGAAATCAAAACTTTATATGAGAGAAATAATATTTGTTAAGTTTTATAAATAAAATTTTAAAATTATTTAAAAACAACTCCATGAAGCACAATTTTTTTTCCTGTACCACTGACAAAATACTAAAAAATTCTAACATTTGAAAAAAATTGACTTTTCAAATTAAAAAATTTTACTTGAAAATACTAAAACTTTTCCAAGGCTCTTTAACCCTTTATAAGGTAGAAAAGATACATTTTTTCGATCAACTTTCAGTATTTTGGCAGGAAACATTTTATGAAAAGGTGAGAAAATACTACTTATATTGTTTACAAAGAAAAAAAAAGGACTTGTGGGGCATTCCACGGGAAATGGGAAAATGAGTTATTTTCTTAAATTGATACGATTATAGCCAATTTATTCTTAATGCAATATTTAATAGTTAAATTTACATGATCTCTAAAAATTGTTTAGAAAAAACAAAATTAAGTATTTTTGTCACTATGACAAGTTGTTGTTTATTGTGAACGAGTCGTACAATTTTTCCCCACCAGTCCTACGATGTCCCACCAGTCACAATTTCTACTTTCTATATTTTCTTGTAGAAACTTAACTTGGTGCTAATTTTTAGTTTCTGTTTAAGTCTATTTTATCATTTCATAGCATATTAAAAGACATCTAGCTATGTATAGTATTTGGGGTAGGAGCTCGATTGACAGTGCAGAAGGCGGAGATGAGGTATTTTTGACTGTTTCACCAGTCACACTCCTTTAACCAATGAAATATCATCAAAATATTTATATGAGTTATTTTTTTCTATAAAAGTTTCATAAGTCCGTTCATAACCTATTGTAAAATATCTATTTGATAATTATATAACATCAAAATACAAAGTTACAGGTCTACACATCAGGGATTCTGGAGTAAACTGTCCCACCAGTCACTATGGAAAGCCCCTTATGTTGGTGGCAAAAATAATCCCTCAGCCTTATACAGGGTTAAAGCACACGTAACACATACAAAAAGCACGTTGGAACTCGATCAATTTCTATAATTACACTCACACTTTTCGTACTTACATTCCTGACAGACAGTTATGCGGAAGAGCTGCCACCATTGCTTTCTTATCAGAACACATTAATTGACATTTTAAGCTAGAAGCTTATAGAAAAGCTTTATGGTGTTTTTTCGCATCTTCCTACAAGGAAATTCTTGTGTGCGTCTGTAATTTATTGTGGTTTCTGGTAATTTCTAGCATAATTGTGTTGTGTGTTTAAGTTAAACACTTCACGGAAGCTCGCAAAAATGGTTGTTACTGAACAAAAAAAAAAAAAAAATATAAATATTTAAAAGCGTGGATCCAAGCAAAATAAGCTTTTTTCAGCTGTCGAAAAATTTATATCGTGCTCGTTAAAGTAGAAAATCTTTTCAAGTCTCAAAATTTTAACACATATAGTAATAATAGCAAAAATGCGAGTGGTAAGGCAAGTAGTCAAAGGCATTTATCTTGTAAAAAGTAATTTAAGTGGCAGAAGTTATTTGTGGGATTTGCATTTTATTTGAAAATTTTGTTGGAAGCAATTTGTTGTTCTTGTGATTAAAATGCGTTGTGTGTGAAACAAAAATTTAAGCGTGTTACTTAAATTTTATGTAAGTATAGGTGTTTAAATTTCTAATAGTTTTAAGTTGATTTCTGAAGATGGACTCTCTGCATATGAAAAAATAAAAGGTTTGTGTCTAGGTTAGGTAAGGATAGGTTAAGGTGGTGGCTAGTCTTTACGCCGGCCCACTTAGACCGACATTGGTTGATTGTGATACCACAGAATGAAGGAAGGGAGTAATCAAGTGAAACTTTTGTGTAGGATGTTCTTAATGTGGTAGAAACTGTAGAAATATGTGATATTAAATCTGAAGCAAGTGTTATGCCTTGACTTCAGTCAAATCAAGTTACTAAGCGTTCCTCTCTACAAACTTTTCCTACCACCACCAACGACAAGTTTTCGTCGTAAATTTATGTGTTTTAAAGATCCTTTGATAAGAAATAAGGAGATAAAGCTTAAAGCGTAGGACCATGGCCTGGCTGGGATTCTGACGACCTGTCGATTGTATGTGAACAATTAGTAGGAGAGTTCACGATTCAGTGCACTTGCCAGTGCAGTTGAGGACGTTTACACTTTACAAACACAAAAAAAAATCTGTAAAATTGTACTTTTTCTGTAGCCCTTAACTTAAGGACTTGAGAAGTTGTTTGCATTGAAAAATTTGATAGCAGGGGCATTTCACGTGAAGCGGGCCACGAAAATAATGTCAAATTGTGGACTTTGTTCATATTTGGACTAATTGTCCTTCTTTTTCGCCTGAATAAATGTACATCATTATTTTTTTTATCAAGCCTAATTGCCAGTTTATAGGCCTTTAAAGAATTAATTAAATTTAAGGAACGGATTTGTTAAAAGCTATTGCTGCTATTATCCAAAAACATAAAAAATAAGGCAAGTAGTGTTTTTTGAGTAAATTATATGTTCTTTTTGACAGTTATGAAAAATTTTAAATTTAATTTTTTTTTTCAGTGTAGGAAACCGGAAGTAACTTTACAAATCGGGTTTCACTTAACTTCGGTATTTTAGATATATTTTTTTTTATTTTTATCTCAAAATGTAGCTAGTAGTCCATAAATAATGCGTGGAAAGTTTTAGAATGGGATCTGCATTCGTTTAGGAGATACATAAACTATAGTGCAAAATTAAATAGTAGTCGAAAAGGAACAATTTTTTTTTTAAATTTTTACAACTTTTCAATGCTTACTATAACTTGTTCTTTTAACAATCATCGGTTATTGGTATTAAAGAATGATACTTTTTTGTGCCTGGAATAGTCTCTGCACAATCAAATCGGTGCTGGAATTTTTTGCGGTTCAGTACAGTTTTGTAATACGTGAAATGCCCCAGCATTAAAATAGTGATGGTGGTGTGCTTACCAAAACCTAACTGCACAAGTGAATACCCCTCGTGTTTGTAAATATTAATTAGTTAAAATTCTGTACACTTCTTTTTGTACAAATGATAATACTGTTATTAGTTTATTTTAATAGATATACGGATTTTGCTGGATGAATTAAGAAATTGGTAGTAAAATATTTCTATAAATTTTGCATATTTAATAGCAGCAGTTTTTAGCAATTGCTAATCCGATTTAAATAATGATTTGCATATGTTTATACAAAGAGCTGTAAAATTAATTTTTGGCAATAGATATATCAATATTTATAATTCACGGTAACTTTTTCGATAAAATAAACATATGAAAGCAGAAACCAAACACTTAAAGCATTTTCTAAGACTGAAGAAAACTTTACCACAGCTGCGATAATAAATCGACACAAGGAACTAAAAATTGATTTAACGTAGATTTAACGTGCTGTCAAAAATGGTATTTACCTGGGTTAAGGGCACGAAAACGCCATTTGAAAAATAAATTAAATTTGTACACATTTACTTTAAATCGTAAAAAAATAAATTTTACCGTAGAGTTAAAGAACAAAAAACTTTTTGACAGGCTCAAAACGAACTAAACCGAAATAGCACAACTCGAGATATTGCGATTTAAGTAACACATAAATTGACCAAATACTATCATTTTTCACAATTTTGACCTAACGGTATTTCGTAAAAAAATTGTTCCAAGAGAAATCCCTTATTAAAATAAGTAAGCTTATTTTACGTAAATCTGAGTCATCAAATCCTGGAAGGTGTGCGATTTGTAAAAGAATGACCCATATGTAAAAGTTTTAACTAACTAAAAAAATAAGCCAATGGAAAAAGTGCTAATAAACATTAAATTCGAAAAATTTTCAAAATTTCGTTTTTGTGAGTGTTTGAAAAAAAAAAATCCAAATTGACCAAAAAATGGAAAATGTTTTTGAAAGTTGTGAATCGGTCATTCCATATCAAATCGGACGCTTTTGTCCAAAAACTAATTTTGACGATTCCGATTTTTTTTTAAATTCTGCACATCGATAGAACTTTAAAAACCAAACATTTTTGCATACTTTTTTAAATTTTTTTATTTATTTTTTGCAGATATACACAGTGAAAAATTATAAAGAAAAACAAAAACTGTCATTTGAACATGTACTCAAACTATATCTTCTAAACGGTTAGTCCTACAATGTTACTCCAAATGTTAAAGACATATTTTAAAGATCTGGATTGTTAAGGAAGTCTTTATTGTGGTGTCCTTTTTTATAAACACCTTCGAGAAAATTTTTAAATTTTTTGACCAATAAAAATTTCATTCCTATTTTTCAAGGTCAGCACCACTATTTTTTTGGCACCATGAAAATATCGCATTGAAGCATTCATTCTTAATGCATTCTTAAAACTTGATGTTGGAGAATCAATGTTTACTATTTTTAACGAAATTTTCAAAAACTGACTACACAATTTTTAAGTATAAAATACTTTAATTTTTAATTAAAAATAGAATTTTAAGTCTTTTTGTACTAAACTAGGTACATATCGTCAATGCGCCAACAAAAACAGTTGTTTGTTTTTCAGTAACTTTTCAGGAGAGCAAAAAACAAATTTTTTTTTAGAGCATTTCTGGTACTACGAGCAATAACTGTTTTTTATCACTTCTAAATCATAAGAAATGTAAAAAACTGCAAGTGCAGAAATGTGGGTAATATATAGTGTAAAAAAAATATGCTTACAAAAATCACATTACTGGTTTTTCTGGCATAGCGACGATATGTAAAATCAGTCAAATTGAAAAATTTTATCAACTCGTTAAAATATACCATTCCTCTGAAGACACTCTATTTTTGAAGTTTGCAAAAAAATTTGTTGGTTGTAATTCCATGATGTGTACCTTAATTAATAATAAAAAAATTGAAAAATTACAAAAAAATACCCAAATATTTTTCTTTTTTAAAGTACTATCCACGTGCAAAGTACCAAATTTTTACAGAAATGTGAGTTTCGAAAAGCGTCCGATTTGACATGGAATGACCGATATATAAGAGTACAAACAATTTGTAGAAAAAGATTGTAATGTCTAGATGGCTAACACTTTTAGATTATAATTGTAATACACGGTGACTTTTTCGATGAAATAACTAAATACATTATATCAGAAACTGAATACTGAAAGTATTTCTGAAGATGATACCAAAACTTTACCATAGCTGTGAAAAGAAATAGTAACAAAGTTACATGAAAAAGTAGTTATATTAAGAATTTTCACAATTCTATATAAATTTTAATTGTTTTAGTATTGATAAAACACAACTTTTTAAAAAATTAAAATAAATATAAAAAGACTAAATATATCTAACAAAAGCACTTAAGTTAGTAAAAGGGAGTTCAATCCCGGAAGCTTTTCTCGATCCCGGGATCAGTTCGGGATTGAATACTTTTAGATGTAAGTAATTCAAAGCAACAAGACAAAACATATTGTAAATAACTAAAAAAAAGTTATATAAAATTAACGACTAGCAAAGTTTTTATAGCTTTTTTATAGAGGGCGCTGAAAGTTACTTTGAAAAAAGACATCCAAATCTGTTCGATTATATGGCCTTTCCCATGTATCTGAAACAAACAAATCAAATGTCATTTTAGAGTAAAATTAGATCATTAATTCGACATCTCCTACGCACGACCCTCGGATTCATTGAAATTGAAGTAAAAGATTTTGATTTATCTATCAAACGGTTTATAAAAATCAAGTTTCGAGGAAATTGCGTTTAAGTTTTTTTTTTGTTGTAGGGAGTTTATACATAGCCTAACGAAAATCGTTATAACTTATCTTTTTCTCTTAATATCGATTTAAAAACGCGTATGTTTATTCTAGAAACTATAGGGAACACATTGCACAAACAACCAAATTGTTTAAAAATTTACACGCATATTATACCTTAGTTTAAAGAACAAAAAAATAATGAAATCTAATACAGAACCGTTTAAGGTATTATTAAATAAATGTTCAAAATTTATTTTTTTTTCTATTTTATTAGGTTTGTTTCCGTACTCGGTTTGTTTCTGTACTCGGTTTGTTTCCATACTAGTAACTTCCGATTTGCTAGAACGTACTTTTTCTAGCTCAAAAGAGAGAAAAAGAAATAGCATAAAATCACTCTCTCGAACTCGAAAGTTGCTCGTAGTGTTCAGGAAAAATTTCTTCCAGGATTATAAGAACAAGCATCAAGAGAACAAGCAAATGTAAAATTTACATTTCTTGTTTGCTTATGTTGTGCAGTGAAAATAAATTTACAAATTGTTACATAGCATTTTATATGTTGAATAATATTACTTAAAGTACTATTAATGCTTTAAAAGATCTCATCAACTTTATTGGATAGCTTCAAAAACAAATTAACAAATTTAAATTGGCGCTGTGACTTTGATAGGTAACACGGATAGGTAACACTGTGGTATTTTTTCTCTGTATTTATTAATTTAAACATTTTTCGATTAGTTTGGCATAAGGAATCTGGTGCTGACATTTGTTTTACCACTTTACCGAATATTTTAGAACAAAAGTTTCTTTTATAAGATATATCAAAAATTACTCTAGATATGCACTCATTTTCATATTGATAACTCTTGAACCATTAAGATTTTTATTTTAGTTTCTTGGGAAAAGTTCTTTCTATAATTTTGGCCAACAACTTTGCTGAATAAATGAATATAAAAAAATTGCTTCTAGTGGGTCTTATCGAGTGAATCTTACAAAAAGTCAAACGAAAAAAATTCGTACAACATTGCGTATGAGTAACATTTTTTGCTTTGAAGCGTTGAAAGCGGGCAAGACATACGTCGCTTATTAAAGGTTTAAAGACAATTTCAAATGATTTTTCTTTATATATTTGTTCAACAAAGTTGTTGGCAAGAATATAAGAATAACTTTGCTGCAGAAACCAAAATAAAAATCCTAATGGTTCAAGAGTTCTCAACATGCAAATGAGTGCATATCTGGACTAATTAAAAAAAATTTTTGCACTAAAGTCTTGAGTAAAGTGGAAAAAAGGATGTTACCACGAGATTCCTCAATTAAAAATTAAGTGAAAAACGTTGAAAATATTAAATACAGATGTTCGTGCTGCACAGTGTAATCAGCTGTTTTTGTGATTGAAACTAGCTAGAAGTCGTTTCCGTTCTTTTGACACTATTCTCACATTTCATTTTACTCTCTCAGCTTGTATTTTACTTGTCTTTTACTCGACAGTGTTTACGGAAACACACCAATTGTACTTAGGAAAATTAAAGTTAGAAAAGACTTCTCAAAATTAAAGTTTGTATTTTGAAATAGCTAGTTGGAGAAATAGTTGTACGATAATCGTAATGAGTCTTTAAGTTTCGACCGCGATTGCCTCCACCACAAAACAAATTAATATCCTAAGATAGAATATCTGACAATTTTTAAATACTAGGATGATTTCTCGATGTTGCAGGTTCTGCAAAGTCTTTGCTGCAGTCCTTAAAATATTTTTCAGCCCCAATAAAAGGTTTTTCTAATTCTATATTCTTATCAACTTAAATTAAAATGGTTGCATTTACACTAATATTTGCAGCATAAATTTTTTATTTAATAATCATGGGATCCCGGGATCCCGGAAAGAAATTATCGGGATTTAAAGGGGCTTAAACTGTCCGGGATCCTGGGATTGACTTCCCTAGTAAGTAGAGATGCATTATTTGAGAGGGGACAGAAGGGGCGTGCTGAAAACTAATTAGGTTACAATCTAGTTTGGGAGGTAAGTCATATGTAGTCTAAACTTGGGTTGGCTTTCGTCAAACCATTTAGATTTCCATTTCGCTTATAAAGGGTAATCCAATAAGATCTTCCTATATTGTTTTCTAAATAAAATACATAAAAATCAATGTATTGATGCAAATCTTTATTTGGAATGATAGTTCGGTTCCTACAACTAATGTTTAATAATTATTTTGTTCAAATGTTGCCCACGACTAGCTTTTAAATGGTACATTCTGTGGATCCAATTTTCGACAACTTTCAAATCCCAACAAAAGTCGAGATCGGCGACGAATCGATTGTTCACGGTTTTCACGAACACTCTCTGCTACAGCAGCAATATTCTCAAAATTACGTTCTCTATGCACTCTGGTTGAATGATGAATGTCCAACAGTGTAAAATTGATTCGAAATTTGGCGATGGTTTGATTGTTTGGACGCTCATAACGGCCAAAATTATGTTGAAGAACTCTATAACATTCTCTAACTGATGACTGATTTTGGTACTAAGTTTCCACAATTAATAAACGTTGTTCAGGAGTAAGTCTATTCATGATTGAGTCGTATTAAATACTGAATACAAACGCAATATGGACAAGCCATTTGACACATAATAGCTGTCAAAACATGCATATAAAAAAACAAACAACCAAACAGAAAATGAGGTTTAATTTATACCGATATATAGAACAATAATGAAAGCAGTTCTTTCTATCACTAACACTAGCAAATTAAAAACCAGGAACACTACAATTTCACACATGTTTCGTAATCTAATTAATTTCTGATGGCACAATTTCATTTTGCTTTGGTAAGTGTAAAAAAAAACCTTGTTAAATCATTTATTTTGAACATTTTTGGAATTAATTGAGATTTATATAAAACTGTTATATAAATATAAATGTGTGTATATGCATGTGCTCTAACGCTCACACATATCTAAATGAATAACAACGATTACGCTTGTTTGATATTTGATAACAACGCGTGTGATAAATGTAATAATTAATTGTACAATATTATCACCAGCAGGCAGTCATTGAATCACAATCTAATACAGTTCATGCTGTATATGTTATTGTGTGCGTCTCTGCGTACCCTATAGGAAAAATAACTTATTTAAAAGTAATTGAAAAAATACTTTTTTATTAACCAAATCTGGTTGAAATTCTGACTTTTTTACATAAAACGAGCTGACATATTTTGTATGGCGATGTCCGCTAAATATGTCAATTAACCTTAGTATGCATATATTTTAAACTAATTGAAAAACTTTGATTTTAAATTCGTTGATAATTGGTTTAAAATAATTCAATTAAAAACTAGTCAATTTTTCAGTTATTAAAAATTAAGTTAAGTATTAATTTCATTTTTTGAGCAAATATCTTGGCATATAACAACGGTTGGCAAATGCGGCTCTTTTTTTTAATTAAGTTCGGTTTTTTTTATTTTGCTATTTTAAAACATATTTAAAAAACTTATAATTTCACGGAAGTCCATGTTGTTTTGTCTTTTGACCAACGATGTGACAAAAAATCTGATAATATGCACTCTGTTTTTTTTACTGGACATTCTCTTTAATGGCGTTTTTTTCTTCATGATTTATTTACAAGGTACGCAGATTAGAGAGAAATCTGACAAAAGTTGTATTGTGATGTGCATAGTTGTTGTAGTTGCGAACGGTTTCAACCAACACAGAACAAAATTTTAAAATATTTAGTCAAAAATATGTTTTAAATTTCATTTTCGTTTTGTTTATAAACTTTAAATTACTATTTTTTTATAAGTGTGCAGATACATATTTTATCTAAGAACTGCACAACTTTGTTATCGATCACACGATCAGCTGTTGATTTGGTACGCTGATTAAACAGTTATTGTTCTCAATTATTGTTAAATTTCGAGTGTGTATATTTAAAATACGCGTAAAGAGTAAAGAACTTCGGCAAAGAAAATTGATTTTGGTCAAATACATGCAAAATGAGCCATTAATGATGTAACCCACATCATCAAACACTCTCATCTACTTATCTATGCAGATGACATGAAAATATACAGAACAATAGATGCTAAAGACAGTTCAGATCTGCTCCAGTCTGATTTGAAATCCTTTGAAATTTGGTGTTCTAAAAACAATATGTTTCTAAATCCAGATAAATGCTAAACTATGACCTTTTCGCGAAAAAGGAATAATTTAATTTTTGATTATAAGATAAAAGATACTGCATTAAGTCGTGTAGATGCTGTCAAAGATCTGGGTATATGCATGGATTCTAAGCTATCGTTTAACGTTCATATTGATTACATTTGTAAAAAAGCATCTTCTATGCTCGGATTTATGAAACGCTGGGCCAAGGAATTTAATAGTATGATCACAACTACAACGCTGTATTATGCAATTGTGCGACCTCACTTAGAGTATCCAAGTCAAGTTTGGTCCCCAAGTTGCAATGTACATGTTGAACGTATAGAGAGAATCCAAAAACGTTTTGTTCGGTTTGCTCTAAGGGGCTTAAGTGCAACGGACACTTTAAACCTTCCTCCTTATGAGGATCGTTTAAAACTATTAAAAATGCAATCTTTGAATGAGAGAAGGAAGTCTGCAGATATCGTCTATTTACACCAACTCATAACTGGCGTATTCGATTCACCAGAACTTCTAACTCTTATAAATTTTAACGCTAACCGTAGAAGCAGTAGAAATGCTAACAATTTAATTTACTTACCTTTTAGTAGAACAAATTATATGGCTACTGCTCCTTTATATCGCATGAGTACCTTTGTTAACAACTGTAGCTTTTTTGATGTTAACTTATCGAAAGGTCAACTCAAAAGTAGATTGAAAACTAATGTATTATTAGATATATGTAAACGCATGGTTAGTTGTTATGTCTTGTGTTGTCCCTGAGCCCAACCCATATTATGGTGGGTAAATTTTTCTCACTTTAGATTGTTTTGTACCACTCTTATCGATATCATTAAGGCTGTTCACAGTTTGAGCGTACTTTTAGCAAATCGTATTTATAGCATTTGTTATTGTTCAAACTGTGAGCACCTCGCCATGTGACTGTCGTATAAAAAGATTGTGCAACCCTGTGATGTATGTGATTATGCGGCTGTAGACAGAGCATAAAAATACGAGGTACAAAAAACACGTCCAAGGGCTGCTTTTATTTACGCGTGCCTGCGTATTTGAATTTGTATGCAAAACAACAACAAAGCAAAATACGCTTTCGTAAATTGGCGTACAAATAGCAAGTCGAACAAATGGCAGACCAGCGTATTCGAACTGTGAATGGCCTTATTGAGATGTTTTAATGTTATTTGGGCTGGTTCTTAAGATGATCTAATGCGGAGAAAGTGCGAAAAAGCTGTAGTAGCTGAACTCTATTGCTATTGCATGTTATGTAAAAAAAATTCCAAATATAATAAAATGTCGGTTAGCAAAAGTGTTAAAAGTAGGAAGATCGACTGTACAAAATTTATTGGCACATGTTAAAAAATGCCAGCATTGAAAAAAGTTTAGCACGAAAAATATAAAAACTAGAATAAGATGTGCTAAGAGCTTACAAGAAGAACCCGGATCTTTCTAAACGTTTTGTTGCCGCTAAAGTAAAAACATCAGCCGCAACTGTTCACAGAAGCAAAGGAAAAGCAAAAACTTAAGACATTTAAAGTTAAAAAAAAATTTCGGATAGAAATGATGTTAAGGAGCTGATGTGCAAAACCCGCGCTTGTAAGTTATACAGTGACTTTTTTGCAAAATTTGCTTGCTGTGTTATAGACGACGAGACATATTTCGTTGCGCTGACTTTAATCAAATACCTGGCCTGAAGTTTTATGTAGCAGAGGGGAAAGGGAAAGTGCATAGCAAGTTCCGTAACCGAAAAGCATCATGATATCCGAAAAAGTATTTGATTTGGCAGGCAATTTCACGTATTTGTATTTGTATTTATTTATTTCACTTAAATTAGTACAGTAAGATCTATGAAGGTCTTGTAGCGTAAAACAATTTAAAACGTGTGGTTTAAAAAGCGAAGAATTTATTTCTGAAGGAACAACTTGCGATAAAAACTGGAATAATGGCGATATTTATATAAAAAAATACTTGCAGAAGCGAACTCTGACTTTTGTTAAAAAAAAATGATTACATTATGCTAGTGATGATTTGGCCTGCCTTGGGCCTAGAATTTTACATAACAAATGGGGTGAGCTAGTGCCGAAAGATGCCAATCCTCCAAATTGCTCGGAGTTATGACCGATTGAAGAATATAGGGCCATTATAATATCAAAACTAAAGAAGATGAAAGAAACTTTTAACATAACCCAGTTTCGCAGAATGTGGAGAAAACAGTATAAATCATTCAGCAAAAAAGATTTCCAAGTACTGATGGCGGATGTAAGCTCCAAAGTTCGAGTATTTTGACGTGGAAATTAATTATTTTTGTGAATTTTTAGTTTAAATATCAATAAAACAATTTTAAGAATGAGTTTTTATCGCAATATTCACATTTGACTTAGTTTTTTTTTTTTGGCGCTTGACACTTGCCTGATTTCAGCTGAAGCAGGTCTTATGTGCATCATTAATATTAATTTTTGATTTTTTTTTTAATAGTACACCTTAATTTATAATAAAATTATTTTTGGTTTTTATCTATATATGAAGTATGGTGTGGCTCTTTAGAACATTTTGAAAATCTTAATGCGGCTCTTAAATGCCCAACTCGTGTCCACCCCTGGCATATAAGAACAAGTCTTTTGAATGCCGTAAAAAAAAATAGAACACAATTGGGTTTGCTTATGTTAAACTAAATTAAAAACTAGAAATTTAATTCATTAATTACAAAAAATTTAAGCGATATTAAAAATGCAAACAAAATAATTATTAAATATGAAAAAGACTATTGAGAAAAAAGCTGTTGATAAAATATGTATTATATGCTAAATTTAATAATTCAAAATGAAGTAGTACAGAAAAGAGAATAGGAGAAGATAGAAAGGAAGAAGATAGATTAGAGTTATAAGAAATATTCAAAATTTAAAGGCTTGAAGGCTCTGTAGTTGGAAACAACTTAAATGTTATTCGGTAAGGAATTCTACAGTCTAATTGCACTGACGAAAAAAAGCGTGCTAAAGTTTTTGTAATAAAAGCTTGGTATCAAGATATTCATACTTCGAAATGACCCACAGAACTGAAGCGCAAGTAAATAATTATTTACTTATTAATAAGATTATAATCTTATGTAGGAATAACCAATTATTCGCTTCAATATAGCGAAATAAGCGAAAACCAAGAAATTTTAAGTGGAAAAACTTCAAAACTTCTTCAGTCCATTAACATAACGGGCAGCATTATTCAGAGCAACTAGGAACTTGTGAAATAACCGTGAATCAAGATTGCTATAACTTACTTCCAAAGTAAGTACTTAAAGACCTCCGCAGCTGCAAGAACAGTTTTCATCTCGTATCGACGAGAACAAATGCTGCATTCATTCTCAGGTTTCTTAACCCTCCGTGTGGCTAGTGTAACGATATTGTTACCCTCCTTTTTACGATATAGCTGTATCTCAGACATGTGCAATGGGTGACGGTTGGTATCTTCTCCTAAAAAAACTTTAAACCATTGTATGAACACTTGCTAAGCCGCATCAGTTTTGATTTAGCCGTTTGTCCGTACTGTGAGTGCAAAGTTGGACCGACTACGAAATCGTTGCAGTAGCCACAGGACGTAATTTTTTTTACTATTTTTGGTAAGTAAAAAATGTTGTTATGTTTGCACAATTAAATGAAGTAATTTCGTCATATTTTTTACTTTTTTAATGCACAAATGAATGCAACATAAAAAAAACATGTTTGTGACCAAAGAAAAGTGTTCGAAATGTGTGTTTTTTTTTTCAAATAAGAAACTTTTTTATCTACAAATAACGTTGAAAAAACGTGTTTGTGTGTATACAACAAACAGTTATTATAAAAAAGAATGTGTTTTTATAGTGACATTTATTTGTAGAAAAAATAGAGTATACATAATATACAGGGTTTCAGTTCGATTTCGAATGTGATTTCACTCAATTTGCACTGAACAAGCAAATATAAATAAAATTCAAATAGATCAATAATATCTGTTATTTTGGATAACTTAATTTTTTGTAAAAATAATAAATAAAACATAATAAAAACAATAAAAAAATAATGATAACCGTGTAAAAATAAATTTTTTAAAAATTTTAATAACTTTTTTAATAATGAATGCCCCTAGGGGGGTGTTTATCCAATAAACCTTCAATTTCTTTAAAAAATTTTTACTCGAAAAATAGCAAATTTTCAGGTTACGAAATAAATTTTTCCATAATATAAATTAGGGCCGGAAATATGAATTTTGGACAAAAAATTTAAAAAATGCCCGTTTTCGGCTATTCTGAAATTTTTGGCGCAAAACTGAGTTGACATTTTGGCCAAAACAATTTTTTTTTCTTTAAGTAAAATGTTTATCTAAAACCTTAAAAAAAAATTTTTCCCAAAAAATTTTTTTTGAAGGGGTTAAATAATGGCTTTCACGATATCGTTACACTAACCACAACGCATAGGCAAATGCTGACTCAGCACAAGGAGGGTTAAAACAAAATAGACCGTTCACACGAAAGATTTTATGTGATCTACACAAGACAGAGAAGTATTTATTTGGAAGCCAAGATTGTTAACCTTACCTACAGCTTTTATTTCAACATTTTAGAGAAAGAATAGGGAAAGATTGAAATTTGATAAAGCTTCTTCTAGATGACATGACATTGGCTTAAGACATGCCAAAAAAGTCGTCTCAAATCTGATGTCACATCGTGTAAAAGCTCAAAAAACAGAGTCTTGTGACAATGTCTTGCGACTTTCAGAGACACATTAATTTTTGGAATTATTTCTATTTGCTTTTGACTTTCTATGCGACAAGAAAAGAAAAAAAAAAAACATGTGCAGTTTGTTTTTATATAAATTTAACATTTCATAGCTTAAAATATTTTTTAAATATGGCTAAAACAGCATAAAAGTAAGTTTTATAATAAAATTCTAATATAATTCACATATGTATAAAAACATATTTTGATTTATTTTAGTTTGAATGGCCCAAGGCAAGGTCCTTAAGCTCATAGATCTATTTTTTGGCAAAATCCATGCACGCGTCCACATTGCTCTGTATCTATTCTTTTCCTAATTTTGTTTCTTTTTTTAAAAGTATAAATTAATATAATAATGCTATAAATAGCTAAGAGGGTTCTCTGAATACATTTTAAAAGTTTTCTTTTTGGCATAAACACTTGTTGTTTATATTTTTGTCACACAGAAAATACGTTCGTGTGGAACCAAATTGTAAAATACTTTTCACATCAGACAAAATTTGACAGCCACATGAAAATTTGTCTTAAGACATTGTCGCGTCGTCTAAAAGCAGCTTAAGGGGGTATTAGAAATAGGTAAGGGGGCGTTCATTAATTACTTGAAGCGCTCTGGGGAACAGGGGGGTTAAGCCGAATCTCACTCACTCTCACGTGGGGGATAGGGGGGTTCTCGCAAAGATGACGTAATTTTTTGTCATTTTAAATGATTTACTTTTACTTAATAATTATTTTATTGTTCAATTTTTTTCATTGTGATTTAAAACTACGATCTCAGTAGTCTTAAATACTATTCTTAACTAGTCCTAAATAAAAATAAATAAATAACTTTTTTTTTAATAAATCCAATACAATGAAGCATAGATTAACATATTTACTTTGAAAACGCGCATTTTGAACAATCTCACTTAAGATTAGAGGGGGGAGAGGGAGTCGAGCCAGATCTGACAATACCTTACTAGTGGAGAGGGGGTTTTAAAAATCGCGAAAATCACCTCACGTAATTCATGGACGCCCAACTAAGACGTACGATTTTAATAGGTTTAGTTCAAGTTGATTAGCTTTAGACTTCTACTACAGTGTACAAATCTTAATTAATTTTGAAACATTGATCTTCGATCAACTTGACATGGCTGGAAAATACAGCTGAAGATCGTCAGCATATTCCAGAATCTCGGATTGTATTTACAAGAAATTATAAAATTTTTTTAGAAAATACAAATGCAACTGCAATGTAAACGATGGTTTTTTAGGTTATCGAAATCACCCTGTTCTCTTTCTATCTCGCTATACATTTTGAAAGTCTATTTTTTTGTTTATTTTGGTTGTGATTTTCAAAGATTCTGTTTACTGGCTGTTGAAATTTCATGGAATTTTGAAAGTGACAATAATTTTATTACTGTGTTATAATTTTATTACTATAGTATAGTTTTTTTAACTATAAAAGAAACATTTTATTCACATCATGCTTTTTACTAACAGCTTACTAATTTATTTGAATAAGAAGTTTTTTAAAATTTTTTAAAATATAAATTTATGTTGTTTGTTTATTGTTCAACGTATTAACGTTTATATATTTATGTTTATAATAAAGTGAAATATTTTTTGATATTTTTAAATATTTTCGGTTTTCATTCTTTAATAAATGTTCAACTCTTCTGAAATATAAAAAATCATAACTTTTTTATTAAATAAACTTATTATATTTTTAGTTTATATATTTAAAAATTTAGCAAATATCTTTAACTTAAGCCATGTGGCCAAGGTTGCCAGTATTGTGGGAAAAATCCCATTCGTGGTAATTTTTAATTGGTCTTGGGAATTTTTTTTTTTTTTTGGAATTCCCATGGTATTTTTTAATTCAGCGTGGTATTTTTTAATTGCATGGGAATTTGGGATTTTTTTCTTAAAAAGTTTTTTTTTCACTTTTATTAAGCAAAATCTTAATAATAGTATTAGATGATCGACGTATATATACAGTAGAGTAAAGCTATAAGTTTACGCTGTACATTTTTTCGAACTTACTCTTAATATAAATGAATAAATTACATATTTGTTTTAAGAACAAGTTGACATCACAAAATTGCATAAAAACGAATAGCGCATTCTTTTCTGAAAAAAATTCTAAACTTAAAATTCTGACCTTTCTGAAAATTCCACATTTCTGCATGCAAGCGTTAAGCTTACAAAAATTATTTTAAAAGTTCAAAAAAAGTGAAATATATAAGACTACTAAAACAATAATAGACAATATTTGCAAGTTTCTTATCGAATCCAATATTCAGAAATTATCTGTTAAAATCAAAATTAAATAACAGTTGCCATAAAAAATTTATATATATTTTATTTTGTTAATTTTTTATTTCTGAAGTCACTTATGCATATTATTTTATATGAGAAATAAGTACCTACATTTTTTAAAAATTATATTGTGTTGAAATCAACTGTTTATCTCTTTACAAAACACAAATATCTTTGAAAACTAATATTTAATTTATTTGGTTTATTTTCTATTTTTGAAGTTACTGACATTATTTTATATTAGAAATAAGTGCCTAATTTTTTGAAAAATCATATTGTGTTAAATTCACTGTTTATCACTTCACAAAGCACAAATATCTTTGAAAACTGTATACATATTTTATTATGGTTATTTTTTATTCTGAAGTCACTTTTATTATTTGATATTAGAAATAAGTACCTAAAATTTTAAAAAGTCATGTTGTGTTAAAATGAATTGCTTATCACCTCACAAACCACAAATATTTTTGAAAACAATATTTTTATTTTATTTTGTTTATTTTTTATTATTTTATTTTTATAAGCATACTATCGTTTTAGAAATTATTAAATGGATACATAAAATAAAATTCACGATCTCAAATATAAGACGAAAACATGTGATATGTGTAACAATTAACTTTATGTGAAACAATTTGTATGTTCCCAACTAGAACTGATGGTCCATATTTGGGTTGCAGCGACGTCGTAGCGTTTATTTTTGTGTCAACATTGACATGATGTTATGTATTGGTTACGTTACAGAGATCCCTATTTTTCGAAAGTGGTGCAACACAATGCCGACAATGTTTTAGTAAAAATTACTTTGAAGTTACTTATTACATTTTAGTATAAATGCATTATAGAGTTGCCAATTTTGTTTACAGCCATAATTATTATAAATTATTTTATAATTAGAATTTATATAAAATATAAGAGTACAACATAATATTAGGTGTTTTGGATATTTTTTGGAGCTAAATGTAAATGGGAAAGAAGATTTTCGGTAAAAAACAGCCAAAACTTCTTAAAAATTTAAGCGCAATCTAAATTCAGAAATTTTTTAATAATTTCATATATTAATAAAAAATGTTTTAAAAAGTTTTGTGAAGAAAGTATTGTACACAAATTTCAGGAATAGTTTTTAATGTAAGCAATCAATAAAACATAGTTGAAAAGCTTAACAATACAATATAAAAGCAATTTCATGTTTATTGTTAGGAAAATATAATAATAATTTGCGGACACCATTTTAAATACAAAGAGCCTACACTTGGGTCGCAATTATTTAATCGTTACAAAATGATAACTTCTTAAGTTATTATTCCATAGTTGAGTGATGCATTTTTTGAAGGTAAAACTTGATAAATCGTTACATTCCGTGACCTAGTGGTAAAATAGTATTAAAAAGGAAAGTCACATTGAAGGCTTTATTTAAGAATAGGAATTTTTACAAATAGGAATTTTTACAAACTTTTTCCATAAAATATTATCCAAATCAGTATCTCTGCAACGTCATCATTTGAAAAAATGTATATTAAGTAACCTGTGGTCGCAAAATTCTACTTGGGTTATTTATTTGTTATAGTTTTGAAACAAAGACAAGAAATGCAAAATTTTTAACTATCGACGTGTCTATTTATTTCTGCTTATTTAAATGCAAAAATTTCTGGTATTTCTAAACTTTTTAAAATTTCTTATATACATATGGGATTTTTCGTGGTATTTTTTAATACGTATGGGATTTTTTGTGGGATTTTTAAATGCATATGGGATTTTTGGTGGTATTTTTAAAACGCGTGGTATTTTTGTGGTAATTTTAAATGATCGTGGGATTTTTTTTGGTATTTTTTAATTGCTGTGGGAATTTTTTTTGTTTACCTTTACCATGGGAATTTTGGTGGTATTTAATTTATGTGACTTTGGGAAAAAGGTAATTTTCGTGGGAATTGTTACGAATTTTGGCTGGCAACCTTGCATGTGGCGTTAAAACGCCAAAATCAAACCTACCCAGAATTTATTTTAAGCTATTGAAAAGATTTTTAGCTGATTAAAATTGAAATGAAATTAATTTTTGCTTTTCTGCATTTCTTTGGTTTTCTTTGGGTATTTTTTATTAAATTTTTGTGTAAATTTTTAAAAATTAAAAAAATTTCAGACCAACAGTTTTGAAATCTTTTTTGAATTGTAAGAAATCATTCCAGTGTCACTTTGATATTGAATATATCAATTCAAAGGCTTAGCTGTGAAATTATAAAAGATTATTCGTCAGTATTGCAGTTTCATAGCTATTAGCCGATAGGTGGCGCTAAATATCTCACATATTTTTAGGCATATGCTGAACTGAAGAAGAGAAAAATCAACATAACAACAACTATTTTATGCAAACTTCAAATTGCTATAACTTAAAAAATATAAATTTTTAATAAATAAAAAGTCCAGTTTGCACATCTATAGGTCTAAACCTACCAAACCGTACTAAATTTATTAAGATTGGACTTGTACTTAAAAAGCCTTACGCCGGACAAAATTTTCGTTTTCCTAATATATGTATATAAGATAAGGGACCGTAAAGGTTATGATTTTTATTAAAAAAAATCATCATACCATAAGCGATATTTTCTAATATAATTTTTTTTGATCTGGTTAAATCAGGAGTGGCATATTTTTTCATTCATAAATTTCACAAGTATTTTCCCTAAAAATATAAAATGGAATTTCAGAATTCAACTTTTTATTTCAGTTATTGTTGCATTTCCCCCCTTATTTTCTTCTATGTTTATAACAACTGTTTTGTGACCCTTGTTTGCATTATTAATTATGACTTCGGATTTGTGCTGTCTTATAAACTTTCGAGTGTTTTTTAATATTTTAAGTTTGAATAAGAATTAAGTTTGAATTTCTATTTAAAAAAAAAAAACAAATAATATGCAAATTTTTTTTTGCTAAAACGCAGAAATGAAGAAAAAGAGTTTTTAACAGTTCCTGCTTTTATTACATAATGTCATTATTTTAAAATTTTCTGAATTTTAAATATCATGAATTTCAAATCCCGAAATCCCGGGGTTCAACAAAACCCTTCGGGATTGAAGGCCCTAATACAGGGTCTTCCAAGATTGAATTTATTTTTTAAATTCAAATGAAACACACAATTTGAATGGAAGTTCATCATAAGTTTATTGATATAAGATGTACGAGGGCCGTTTGATAATTCCGTACAAAATGAAATAAGGAATGATTTTAATGACAAAAAACGTTTTATTTCTCAATATAGTCTCCTTTTAGCTCGATACACTTCGTCCAACGTTCCTCCAATTTTTTGATCCCATCCAAAATATACGTTTTCTAAAGGTCCTTAAAATATTCCTCTGTTTCGGTGATGAGCTCCTCTCTGGTGGTGACTTTCTTGTCGCCAAACCATTTATTTAGGTTTGGAAGCAGAACATTTAGTTTGGCTATGTTTTTTTTGCACAAAAAATAATGCTTATGAGCACACGAAATTCACTTTTTTCTATTTTTGCTAAATTTCACAAGATCGTCTGCTGTCAATTTCTGCCAAACTCAAACTACGCGTCGCAGCGAGCTGAAATTTTGACAGTTGTCTACTTACAGAAGGTAGTTGACAGGATCAGTGTTGCATTTAAAGTTACTATGCGGGAAGTTAAAAAATTCACTAACTTCTCAAATTGCTTCGTGAAAGGTCTACTAACAAATTAGTAAAAATAAATGATATCTTCCAAAAGTCCCCCCGAAACGTGATTGAATTTTTCACCAAAAGAATCGTCATCTGTAGACGTGCATCTGTAGACGTGCATGCGGATATTTGGAGGATATAAAATTTTCATTGCTAAAAAGTAGACCTCTTCATCATATATCAAAAAACAGATAATGAATTTCCATTCAAAATGTGTAATTCATTTTAATTTCAAGAAGAAACTCAATCTTGGAAGACCCTGCATAATACAAAGTAGTTCAACAACTAGTTTTTAAATTACTTGTTTTGAAAATCAAGCTAGTTTGTTCCTATTGGGTAGCTACATACATTTTCAATGTTTTATGTGTACGTATGAAGCTTTAGCGTATCTGATGGACACAGAATTATTGTCCTTGAATTGCAGCGATTTGTATGTGACTAAACATGATATTGCTTGGCATATGCATATATCTACGCAAAGTTTATGCATAAGTGTGTGTTTTGTGTGTTTGCATGCATGTGCTAGTGGGTATTTGTGTCATTGAACATGCTGCGCAATTAATTTGTGCAAATAATTTACAGCTCCAGCTAAACCACTCGATAATGTAAATTAAATGTTGCTTGAATTTTAATTTCACCAAGCTAATGTTAAATTGCGCTGATTTTTTTACGAGACTAGAATTATTCATGCGTGTGTGTGAGTGGTTTAGCTTTTATCCTTTAGTTTACTATGAGTAAAGTATTTATTTTATAACTTAATTGCTTCAAGTTATTAAATCGTTTGCTTAGTTTTAAATTTTCTAAGAAATTTGTTCTCCTTCAGAAAATTTGTCGAAAGTGTAGTTTCAGCTTTTCCGCGAATGTCGAAGCTGCTAGCAAAAAACAATACAACACGCGCCTAAAATAACTCAGCACTAGGATTTGTGCTCTACGTGTATTATTTCTATCGGCTGCTTGGCAACGAAAAAGGTGTAGAAAAACACACAGAAAGAATAAATTAAGTTTGGCTGAAAAAAAAAATGCGAAAAGATAATAAGTTATTTAAAGATATTATTTTATGGAAATTTTCAATGGCATTACAATAGATGCAATGCCAGGTAAAAAGCACTAAGAATTTAAGACCACGTAATCTTAAGGTTATTATTTTTTATCATTGTATTTCAGTAACAACTATTAATGGAGAATATGCACAGTAGCAACACTGATAAAACATCGATATATGCATCAAAGAATTAAAAAATCAATTTATTTAAAAAAAATGAAAAAATTGCATTGAAAAGAAACATAAAAGGCCATTAAATGAATTTATACAAGTTAAGAGTACATCAAAACAATTTACCATTGAATACTTTCCTTCAATAAATGTTACGCCTTTATTATGCACAGCTAGCTTCTGCACCACATGTAGACGAAACGCATTTAAGTGCCAACAATGCGGTAACCAGAGCCAAAATAAAAGAAAAAAAAAACACAAGCAGTTTGTATTCGTGGCTTTCATTCAACCACAATTGCAGAGTCAGTACATACAAAAAATACAATAGTAAGCATGGCTACATTGGTGATGAGCTCACATTGGTAAAGAATTCCGTAGCGAATCTCAGATTTTGCTTAATTGAAAATATATTGAATGAATTTTTGAAGGATTATTTTTGGGGATTTTCAGGCCTGAGTGTACGCTACACGATAGTAGGTGTAACGTAAGTATGACATCTTAAAAAAAAAGGAAATCAAGTGGTATGTTGAATACTCAGGCCTTAGCATTACCCCTCAGGCCTGAGAGAATGTATTGTTTCAGGACTATTTTAACCGCTGGGAAAGTAAATGTTCAAGTGTGCACTAACGTTCCTTTTACTAAATATTTTTTTTAATATCGATCCCGTTGCGCGAAATTATCCTATGTGCCAACAAATAAATTAAGAGAAATAATTAAGTACAGAAGAGCGTTTTTTTTACTTTTATGTGCTTTAGTTTGCACAAAAAAAACTTTAAGTTTAAAAAAACCAAATATTACATGTGCTTAGATAATTAAATTATTAACAATAAGTATTTCAGCTACAATAATTTACCAGGTGATGCGTTGTAGGGTGTATAAAAAATTGGCATCAAAAAGTCAATTTCGAAAAAATTGGACATAGGATAATATCGCGCAAAGGGGTCGATATAATAAATAATTATCGGAACTTGCTATGTAAACTTGTGTTACGAATCGTTTTAAACCGTACCTTATGTTTATGGGAGATTTTAAATTGCATTAGATTTTCACTCCCAGAACGAAATTGGATTCGGTTAAACCAAAAAACATTTTGTAAATAATTTGATACTAATTGGACCGCGGTAAATGGGCCCGGCGACTCATAAAACCCTAAGGGGCTGTACATTAAAAATAAACTGTGCACACTAAAAAACATAAAAATTATATTCCTCTTCTTTTTCAGTATTCTTCTTTAAGCATAGTACTCTGTTCAGTTTTATGCAAAATTCCACTCAAATCTTCATACAAAAAATGACAGCTGCGAGACAAGCGTGGAAATTTTCACAACATGTTCATCAGAGCAGTACTTCATTCGATAATGTCATATTTACAAGCCTATATTAAAAAAAGAGAGGTGAAGAGATACGACATAATGTTAAACTTTGGCATTTTGATATGTTAAGCGGCAATAAATTGTCGCTGCACCACATAGATAATTTTAACAAATCTCTCTCCATATATATACAATCATGAATGTCTTTTATGGCAGAAAAAAATCTATATGTCATCGGCATACATTAAACACTGAGAGAAAGATATTATTTTCGGAATGTCGTTTACGAATAAGAGGAACAGTAAAGGTCCCAGGTGACTACTCTGTGGAACCCTAGAGGATGTTGCAGCATTTGACAGAACATTATTTATTCGAACAAATTGTGTCCGACCTATATAAGGTATAATCTTAACCACTTTTGAATATTGGAGTGAAATCCAATTAGTTCTAGTTTTTTAATAAGCAAGTTATGATTAACTTTGTCGAAAGCTTTTGAAAAATCGGTGAAAATAACATCACATTGATGTCCACTTTCAAAACAATTTAAAATATATTTAGAAAAAATTG
Organism: Dichetophora obliterata; assembly: GCA_963920525.1. NCBI lineage: Eukaryota > Metazoa > Arthropoda > Insecta > Diptera > Sciomyzidae > Dichetophora > Dichetophora obliterata. Next base: position 35,507,812 of record OY986438.1, read on the forward strand.
CTAATTTGGTAGTGGTTGACCTTACTGGAAAAAACCATGCTGAAGCGGTGATATGAGTTCCTTCACCAAGAATATTAACCTATTGTAGACCAATTTCTCAAAAAGTTTGGGAATATTAGATATTTTGCAGATTGGGCGATAGTTTGAAACCTCGTTTTTTGAACCAGATTTGTGAATTGGTATAATAAACGTAATTTTCCAATCAGTTAAAAATTCACCTTTTTTAAGTGATTGATTGAAAATATTCATTAAAGGTAAGGCTAACGCCTTTGAACAATTTTTTAAAAGAATCGGTGGGTAACTACCCTTCCCAGGCTGTTTATCAAGGTTCAATTGATTTAAGCCTTCCAAAACTTCTTCCAACCTGAGTTCAAGGTCACCAATATCAAGTGGATTGGCAGATGAGTCAGTTTAGGTATCAGCGATGGTATCGGAAGAAATATACACTGATTGAAAAAATTTTGGAAATCGAGAGGGAATCAGACGTAGTTTTACCCATATACTGAATTGTATTAGGAATACCCGTAAATTTTTTTATTGTTTATAAAATGCCAAAAGCTCTTACTATTAGTCTTAGGTTGATATTCAATATGATTTTTATATAAAAAGCTGTTCAAGTGATCAAATTTTCTCTGAAGGACCCGATAATTATTTAAAAGATTTATATTATTATCTGATTTTCTATACAATTTAAGTGCTTTCTTTTTCTTATTATCAATATTAATCAGTTCTTTATTGAACCATATAGGTTTCGATGAGGCTTTAAATGAAACTGTAGGGACGTAAAAATTTATAGCTTCCCTGAGGTTGTTTGAAAAAAATTGTTATTTATTAATAGATTATTGTTTAAAAACGACAGCCAATCAACATTGCCCAAAAAATTTGAAATACTACTAAAAGCACCATTCTTAAAATCAAAACTGAAGTATGTATCAAAAACAGGCTTCAAATAATTGTAAAATTTTACACTTAAGCATAATGCTGCGTGGTGATTTGGATCAAGCAAAAATGTAGAATCAAGGTTGTTGACATCCGCATTCATTTCGCTGTCAACATATATTAAATCAAGTACACGGTTCAAACTTTTATGAATACCATTAATTTGGCGTAAATCAAATTCTGCAAGATTGTCGACAACCTCGCTTTCAAGATTGCTTGAAACATTAAAAGGTTTAATAACACATATCTTACACGAAATAACAATAGAGTTCAGTTACTACAGCTTTTTCGCACTTTCTCCACATTAGACTATCTTAAGAACCAACTTAATATCATTGAAATATCTCAACGATATACATAGATAAAAGTGGTCCAAAACAATCCTAAGTGAGAAAAATTTACCCACCATAATATGGGTTGGGCTCAAGGACAACACAAGACATAACAACTAACTATGCGTTAACATAGATCTAATCATACATTAGTTTTCAATCTACTTTTGAGTTGACCTTTCGATAAGTTAACATCAAAAAGCTACAGTTGTTAACAAAACTTCATCATAAATCCAATTTATGTTGGGGAGATTAAAATTGCCCATCAAAATAACATGCTGATTGTCTTTTAAACTATTCAAAATACTAATACAGTTTTCAATGTGTATTTGATACAGATCAAGAGGACTATTCGGTGGTATATAGCTTAAAATAAGAAAAATTTCATAATAAGCATATTTTTACAATTAACTGATCCAAATTAAGATCAGTAGACAAAAAAGGCAAATCAATTTGTGTTCTCAGCGAAATTTCACGCCAGAAAACAAAGTACTATGCTTTAGAGTTTCAGGAATTTGCAGAAATGCACCAATGAATTGCAAGAGTTTTTTGCTTCTGCTAGAAAGCTACACGCAGAGAAAAGACATGGTTGAGACATGATTGCTGCAATAATAATTTTTTTACTAAAATTATTGTATTATTTCTGCAAACATAAATTTTTGCCTTAATAAAGTCATTATTTCTTATTGATTATTATATAATAATCAATAACATTATATTTGAAATCATAACATCATTGAAATCGTCAACATACTATGCTTGCCTCAACTATTAGTTGCAACAAAAATGTTGTAGTTCTGTCAATCATGATAAATGTGAATATTATTATAGAGACAAACATATTAGAATTTTGAATGTTTGTCTGAACTATTCTTTGCTTGTTGGCAAACGAAGCAGAACATAACCAAGAATCGAAAGAATTTATTGTGTCTGAACAGTATGCAGGAAAACCTTTCACTTAATTCAGACACAATAAGTTTTATCGATTCCTGGCTATGTGCCGTTTCGTTTGTCAACTCTTCAATTATTGTGTTTTGTTTTAAATCACCTTATCCTAAAAACAGCACGCAGAAAAGTGACATTTTGGAGTTTAATTGTAGCAAACATGTTTCTATTTACCGTAAACATATTTGGCAATTCTGACCATATTTTGATTATCACAAATATTGCTATTTTTGTGACAATGCACTTAATGTACCATGATTATGAATGGCATTAGTCAGGCGAGCGGTAGTAGCGGCTGTGGCTTACTGGTAGTGTGCATGGCTCGTAAGCGAAAAAGCCGCGGTTCAAACCCCAGCTCGGACAGAAAATTTTATCAAAAAGATTTTTCAATTGATTTAATATTTCTGTTCAGCCTAGTCAATGGCAAACCTTTGAGATATCCTTAATTAATAGCTGTGGAAATTGGAGTGCATAAAAAAAAATAAAAAAAAATAAAATTTTTTTTCAATAATATTCTGGATCCTAAAAATAAATTCATAATATAGTTGTTGCAATCATTCTATTTTTGACCCAATAAGAGAATAATGATTGTTTCAATAATATTTTGGTTCCTACAAAAATCCTTTTCTAAATATGGTTGTTGTAATCATTTTATCATGATCAAAGAAAATATATGTTTAAGAACATGTTAACAACAATCATAATCCGAAACATACTATGATCCTCTTAAAACATGGTTGTTGCAACTATGTTTTTTCTCTGCGTATAAGAAAGCTTCAAAACTTACTTGATCTAAATAGCTCATAATTCATGCAAAAATTGTTTAAGTTACACCAAGGGGATGAGTGTTGGCTTGTAACTTAATGCGTTTAAATCAAAAATTATGTCCAAAAACAACACGAAGTAAACTGTTTACTAAATTTGTATTGTGGCTAATCAAAACTTGCACTTGAATCTCAGCCACTTCAAATGATGCTAGTTTTCAGCAAAAACTAATCAAAATTTGCTAATCTATTCCAAAATTTCTATTTAATTCAAGCAAATATATGCTAAGTTATTATAAATTGGAATAGCAAATTATGATTAGTTCTTGCTGAAATCTAGCATATTTTTGAAGTGAAGTAATTATTAACATTAAATTAAATTGAAAATGTACCACCATCTGTAGATTTGAACCTCGGCCGCGTGAGCGTCAGTGCATGCATAGATAGGCTTATCTATTCGACCATTGCAGTTGTTAACCAATCATCGCCTAATTTTCTTCATTAAGAATAAATGTTTGCTTGTGTGTTAAGAGGAAATTTGCTTGAATTTAGTAAAAATTTGCTATTTGAGTATAAAATAATTTAGCAAATATTTGCATGAGTTCAGTAAAAATTTGCTGTTTGAGCTTATAATAACTTAGCAAATATTTGCTTGCACTACGTAGAAATTTGCTTTGCAGTTTATAATAACTTAGCAATATTTTGCTTGAATTTAATCAAAATTTTGCTTTTTCCTAAGTACATGAGGAGTGATTTCAATTTAGCAGTCTTTTTGTAAAATCACAGCATGATTGAGCAAAGTTTTGCTGATTTACTTTTAAGCAAAACATTTGCTTGATTCAAGCAAAATAACTATCTCCGTGTTAGTAAATCAAAAATATTTTTTTTTTAATTCTGCCAAACTGCTTGATTTAAAAATAATCTCAGTAGATTTATTTAAATCAATAGAAAACTGAAAACTTGTACATGAAATTACTCCGAAAATCACACTAAAAAAATTCTGTAACGACATTCATGGCAGCACAAAGAATTTAAAAATTGGAATTGGAAAAAGATTTGGCATTTTATAATTTTAAATTAAATTTTTTTAAAAAATATATACATGAAAAAGAATAATTAAATTTTATAAAAAAATATATACATGAAAAAGAATAATATCACTGAAAAAAAAGGATATAATTTTGGTTCCGTTCAATCAACTTAAAAAATAACTTTGTATATACTTTAACACATTCCTCACAGAAATATAGACATGCAAATTAAGCATTCAAATACTAGAACCATTTAAAAGATATTATGCAATTGGCTTTGGTCATAGTAAATGCCTGATTTTATTTGTATTGTTAATGGCAGGCAAACGTACTTTCGATATGCATTTGGTACAACCCACCATTGATGTCCTTATTTTTTTGTATTGAAGAAACTAGCAGTTTCCAGAACCAGAAGAGAAAAACTGCGTTGCTTTTAGAAAACTAGACAATTTTTTTGAGCGAAGATAATAAATGGTAATGACAGTTTTCAGAAATTCAAGTGATTTCAAGTTTTAATAGCGTTTTTGCAATTAAAACTATAAAGGATGCATTTGATTATGTTTCAGCTCCCTTTTTTATGCTTTGAAATCTTCGAAATACGATGGAGTCTGATGAGTTTTCTTTGGAAAAATCAAATGGATTTTAACATTTCTTGCTGTAATGTGTGATATTCCATAAGAATCATAAAAAATGTGAAACTAAAAGACTACTCTAGCTGATTTTTTCATATTTTCTGAAATATGTGAAGCACATAAATAAAATGCATCATGTAACAGTATAAAGTATCTATGCAAGAAAATTGTATTTTGAGACTGTAAATGTAATAGCAAAAGTTATATAAAAAATGTTCAGAAAATGTCAGTTTTCAATAAAAAATGCAATAGAAACGTAAGTAATTAATTTTTCTTGAAAAAAATGCAATAGAAACGTGATTAATTACTTTTTCTTGAAATTTACAAGGTATTGTTAAGCTATGGTATGAATATAAAATTTCAAACAATTTTATTTTCTGCAAGCAATTTATTATAACCAAGTAGTGGGAATTTTCATTTCCAAGAACTTTGAAGACATTGCTTGAAAGCGAATGAATATGCAGATATATTGCCTGAGTTAGTTAAGGAATTACGTAGAATATTTAAATTTTGTTTTTGCTTACGCTTACAAGAAAAAGTAGCACTAGTTTAACATTTAATTTAAACGAGAACAAAGGGTTTTTTGTTTTGTTTATTTACTAGGGCTGTCAGGTTGTTTTTTTAAAATCGGGATTTTACAAAAAAAAAAAAAAAAAAATCGGGACATAAGCAAAAAAATCGGGACAGAGACTCAATCGTCCAGTACGCTTGAATAACAAAAAAAACTTTAAATACGTTCACTGAAAATCAATTTTTTCGAGTTGTATGCAACTTTAAAAAAGAAATTTTATATTTTAAACAAAAGTCAGTGACAGAGAACTTAAATAAATGAATATAGAAACAAAATAAATTTATATTTTTACTAACCCATATTAATATCTGAAAATTCAAAATTTGTATTTTATAATGTATTTTACATAATGCACTCATTGTTTTTTCATTTTGTTTTCTTTCATTCATGCTATGTTTGATCGCTAGAAAAGGATGCGATATGTTGAACTTAACGAGCATCGTGGATGAAAATGAGCAAAGCAAAATTAACAATATACAAAAAGAATGATGTTGTTCTATTCGCTCCTTTTTTCTTTATTTCACGCTGTGTTCGGTTGCTTGAAAAGTATGCGATTCGGTGCAATTAATTAGTGGCGTACAAAAAAATCTGTACAAATTTAGGCATGAAGAAATAAAAACGTAGGAAGTATTTTTAAAAAATAGTGAAACTATTACAAAATAAAATTGTTTTTCAAGAAATCGGGACATTTGGCGTCCCGCGTAAGGTCTTCGCGGAACGCACATTTTTAGACTGAAAATCGGGACAACCTGCGTGGAGATCGGGACCTGGCAGCCCTAGTATTTACTGGGATGGAAATCATAAAAACTCACAGATAAAAATAGCAGAATTTGAATATATTTTCTAAAAAAATCCTTTTTTTACTGTGATCTGAACTCGCGACTTCTAGATTGAAAGTAGGATGTTCCATCCCCTTGTTATGCAGAATTGTTGACTATTAGTTTTTAAGCTATTGAATTGTGTTTTGGCCAGTGGTGGACTGGCTATACTGGATGATCTGGACACATCCAGAAGGGCCGGTGGAAACTTGGGGCCGGTTGCTTTATAGCACATTAGACTTTGTTCCACAAAATAATATTTAGTCTTTGTTCCACAATTTCGTTCACTATTCATATCTCCTTCATATAGCTAGCAATATATTTTAAAGCACATTCTTAATATCCATACGAGGGAATCCAATCTCGGAAGCTTTTCTCGGTCCCGGGATTATCGGGATTGAAAATCTCAGTCCCGGGATCCCAGGAATAGTTGGGAATTGAAAACTTTAAGAAGAAAGTAATTCAAAACGTTTTTAATGCAATATTTTATTATTTATTACTTGAAACTAAAAACATGTGAACTAATTCATATAGAAAGCAACAACAACAAAAAACACATTCTAGGTATTCACAATGGCGTTGTTTTTAGTGTAGTTTACAAACCAAGTGGTATTGATACCACACTTTACCAAGCGATTTTTATATTTTTTGTTGTTTTACATGAAATCTGAAAAAACCAAAAGTGTGGTAATTTTAAGTCGTCCAATGATATGTTTAACGAACGTGGTTTTTAAAGTTCTACAAACATCTGATTTTATGCCATTTATTATTAATATATATAAAATTGGATAGTTAATTTATTTGCATGGTAACAAAAAGCTATAGTGGGAGATTCCCAACTACAAATTCTATTTTACAGGGTGCTCATACTTGTGGTTTTTAACTATGGCAAAAAAACACAATACCACGATCCCACACAATTGTGAATACCCTTATTGTTAATAAACACAAAAAACTTAAATAATATTAATGTTGCTAGTCATTGCATTAATTTAAAGAACCAAAAAATATGAATATATAGTTTAAGGAATTATTATATAAATGTTAAATTTTTTTTTAGACACCGTCTTCATGTTTCTTATGTTTAATGCAAATTAAGGTTGGAAAAGACTTTTCAAAATTATTTTTTTTTGTTTTAATTGTTTTTAAAGTAATACATTGAGCTGATCAACGCGTCTTATTTTTGATTAGAAAGTTTTGTTTAGATATTTTAACAAATATAACCTGATGAAGAGAAGAAGCGTTCTGATTCTATGCTAGTTGGAGAAATAGTTGTACGATAATCGTAGGAAATTAAGTTTCGATCACTATTGCCTTCACTACAAAACAAATTTATTTCCTAAGTCAGAATATCTGATAGTTTTTAAATACATAGCTGACTTCCCGATGTTGCAAATTCTTCTAAAACTTTCCAAAGTCTTTGCTTCAGTGATTCACACATCGTCCTAACAATCTTTTTCAGCCTCAATAAAGGTTTTTCTAATTCTATATTCATATCAACTTAAATTAAAATGGTTGCACTTACACGAATATTTGTATAAGAAATTTTATATTCTTTATATAATTATCCCGGATTGAAGATACCAGAACTTAAAGGCACTTAAATCGTCCGGATTTCGGGATTCCGGGATTGACTTCCCTAGTAGAAACTGAAGTAAAATGGGTGAAAAATTAGCAAAAAAAAAAAAAAAAAAAAAAAATCAGAGGCACAAAAAAACTCAAGAAAAAAACCATCAAACACACAAGTATATAATACTGGAGGATAGGAACTTTTTTGAACATTTCTTTCAAGTGTCAATCGATGGAGATTGTGTCTAAAATAGGTAAGTTTGGGTGACACGTTCAATTCTACATATACAGTGATGTGCAAGGAAATAGAGACACATGTATTTTTATATTTAAAGCTACATGAATTATATACAAGGTACCCCAGATAGAGCATTACTTCCAACGGGTGGTTATTCTTCTTAATAAGGCGAATAAGAAAATACAAGGATGAGGGTGAAAAACCAAAAAATAGATGTCATTACATTTTACTCTAGTTTTAATGTATCTCTTCCAGATATTTATTATCAAAGTTTAATTCAAAATTTTTTTAGAATTTAGTTGCTCATTACTTTCTTAATTCTTTCTTTATGCAAACTGTTTTGTAAAAATCTTAATGCCAATTTGATTTTCTTCTCAACAAGTTGTAAACTTTAGAAATCGGCTAAGAAATACATTAAAAATGGATTAAAATGTAATGACACATATTTTTTGGTTTATCCTCTCTAGCTCCTAAAGGGGGAGGGGTCACCCTCATCCTTGCATTTCTTTACTCGCCTAATCAAGGAGAATCACTACCTGAGAGAATTAATGCTATATCTGGGGCACCTTGTATATAATTCATGCAGCTTTGAATATAAAAATACAGGTGTCCCTATTTCGTTGCACATTATGTATGTAAAAAATTTTTTTGTTGTTGTTTCTTTATAAGAGGGCCGGTCAAATCATAAGTTAAATTCATAAGTTACCGAATAATAGGGGTGTTCACAATGTGGTGTATTTGCCCTTGTATTGTGTATTTTTGATAATTTTGATATTTGTAGTAAATTTTGTAAAATTACGAAAACAAAATGCATAGTGTTTAAAAAACAACCCTATAGCAAAAATACAAATACGAAACCCTATTGTATCCTTTGTAAATTTCTTTGAGTATTTGATCAGCTGATCGCAAAAGCATTTCTACTCAACATAGCGGAAGCTACCACCTGCGCTGTGATTTTAATTAATAAAAATTAACATTTTTTAGTGTTTCGTTTAATTTTTTTAATGATTTTCTTCATCATTTCAATTTATATTTCCAAACAAAACATACCAAAAAACAGCTGGTTTTAAATATACAAGACTTTCTTGAAGGTGCGTTCACAATAAGTTGTAAATATTGCAAAATCTGTAAAAATTTATCAAAAATACATAACGTCATGAATACCCCTAATGATAAATATTTTATGGCGTCAGAGATGCGGCAAGCAGATCCCAAATAATAGTAAATGCATAAGCCACAAATCTATGCTTAACATTTAATGAGCTTGGCTATTGATTTATCTGATCTTAAGTAATAGTAAATGCTTAAACCAAAAAACAATGATTAATACTTTCGGATTCTCTACCGAAAATGTACTGCTCTTATTTAAACTTTCGAATCTTAAGTGCTTTAAAGGAATTATTAAGTTTTTATTCGTAAGGCTAATAATGATCTTTTGACAAACAAGCAGTTAAGCAATCAAAAAATTCAAAGCTGTTCAAATCTACCGTTGAAATGCTCTAAAATATTGCCATATGATATTGATTACATTGGATTTAATAGATCGATTTTATTTGTGTACTCAATTTTCAACTGGGTTTTTCGCAATTTCGATTGTTGTTGCCAACTCAACAATATCGATTATTGTTCAAGCGCGCTTATCTAGTTACTATATTGTGCTTATACCCTCCAGTACTGGAAATCACTCATGACTTTCACCGACTTCATGCATGAATGGTAGCTAGTTAATTCTAGAACCCGAGGTAATGCAAATGTAGTCCTTTAATTTTTTCTTCTTCCACATAAATTCGCAAAAAAGTAAGAGATGTGAAAAGAAGAGGTGCAGTGGGTACAAGCTATATTAGCTAGTGGTAACATAACTAATGAAGTAGCTATTTAATGGTAATGCAGAGAGTTGTGTAATTATTACCAGCAATGACATCTCCGTATTAAATTCATGAGTGAAAGGTATAACCGGCAACCAGTGGTGATTACCGATAGCTAGTGAACTCACCCATTCGTCACTGGTGAGCCGTATTGGAGGGAGGTATAACATATGCGCGCGAGTTATAGTTGAGGAAAAACAGACAACACAACTTTTCTTTTTGAATGCCAAAACTGATCTAGTTTTATTAAAATTTTTCTCTTACTTTACAACTTTCACCAATTTTTACTGTAATGTATGTATACATTCTAAAGAAATTCTAAATATGAATACATATGTGTTTATGACATAGGTTTCAAAAATGCTATCTATGAATAATTTTTATATATTTTAATACTCCATATGTTTGCTTATGACATACATTCCAAAAATGCATGTTGATAATTTTAAGTGTCACCTAGTTTTAATGGGTGCAACAATATTTTAAAACACATGGTTAAACGTTGCGGATTATCAAAGAGATACTGAGAATAACTTAAAATAATTGTATGTCTTTTCTTTTGTGACATACAAAAGAAATGTAATGTAACCTAAATAAACAACTGAACTAATTTATTACAGAAATGTGATTATTGCTTATTGTGAGTTTTTATTATTGTTGTTGTTGTAGCTTAAGTGGTTGAAGTGGAAATCAATGGGATAGGTTCTGCGTCGAGTTTTAGTAGTTTGTTGTTGTTGTAACTTCAGTAATACTAGTTAATGCTGCTGTTGTTGTTATTGTTGTTGTTGTTGTCTTAGTTGTTGTTGTCTCAATGGCTTAGGTGGTGCCAATGTTATTATCGTCGTTGGTGGTAATGTAACTCCTCCCCCCCCGGTGTGAAGCGACGGCCATAACCTTTGGTTTGTGGTTGAAGCGGGATGATCCAGGGTAATGTTTCGTTTAAACCTTCTGGAGCTATATAGAATGAAGAATATTATTATCGTTCCCATGAATAGTATTCCTCCGATAGTTATGTTGAGTTCTCGTTTTGTGGTTGATTTCAAGTTGTTTATGGCGATTCTATTTTCGATGTTGAGGTTGTTGATTTTGTGGAGGTTTAATCTTTCGACGGTGTAGTTGGTGTGAATTGGTATGTGTGCAGTTGGTATTAGATGTATTTCGTCCCAGTATATATTTGGATTACTCTGATATGTTATATTGTTTATCTCTACTTTACAGTTTTCGAAGTGTAGCAGAATATTTCCGGATACTGAGTGTGAAGCGAAGTTGCAAGTTGAGTTAACTAATGTTGTTGGGATGTTCAGCATTAATATGTAGTTATGTTCAGGTTGTAAGATGTTTGATATTTGACCGATATCGTTGGTGACGCAATGAGCTGGTATTCCTTCTTGCGGCTGAATAATTCGTCCTAGGCAGGTTGATTTTGTGATGTCTTCTTGTTGTTTTGCTTCTTGACAATAGTAAATTCCTTCTACTTTTGGACAAATTTCAGACAAGTATTGAACATTCTCAGAGTTATATAATGCATAAGGTGATATTTCTATTTATTAATCCTACGAGTATCAGTTTTACTGTCATGCCTGTTTTTCTTCTTGAGTGTAGATTCTCTCTCGATTAAGGACTGCAATCCTCCAGTTTGTGCTGCTCCAATGTACCCTTGGTGCTAGATGATCGATGATCCTTCGATAATCTTATTGTTATATTTTAAAACTCGGGAAACCGCCGGTCTTATTTTATAACACTTTACACAGAACCGTTCGCGAGAACTTTCGACTGCGCCAGTTATAGTTGAGGAAAAACAGACAACACAACTTTTCTTTTTGAATGCCAAAACTGATCTAGTTTTATTAAAATTTTTCTCTTACTTTACAACTTTCACCAATTTTTACTGTAATGTATGTATACATTCTAAAGAAATTCTAAATATGAATACATATGTGTTTATGACATAGGTTTCAAAAATGCTATCTATGAATAATTTTTATATATTTTAATACTCCATATGTTTGCTTATGACATACATTCCAAAAATGCATGTTGATAATTTTAAGTGTCACCTAGTTTTAATGGGTGCAACAATATTTTAAAACACATGGTTAAACGTTGCGGATTATCAAAGAGATACTGAGAATAACTTAAAATAATTGTATGTCTTTTCTTTTGTGACATACAAAAGAAATGTAATGTAACCTAAATAAACAACTGAACTAATTTATTACAGAAATGTGATTATTGCTTATTGTGAGTTTTTATTGTTGTTGTTGTTGTAGCTTAAGTGGTTGAAGTGGAAATCAATGGGATAGGTTCTGCGTCGAGTTTTAGTAGTTTGTTGTTGTTGTAACTTCAGTAATACTAGTTAATGCTGCTGTTGTTGTTATTGTTGTTGTTGTTGTCTTAGTTGTTGTTGTCTCAATGGCTTAGGTGGTGCCAATGTTATTATCGTCGTTGGTGGTAATGTAACTCGCGTGTGTAACATGATTTCATTATAAAGTTATTGTTGTTGTTGTTTTGATTGTATTGCTATATTCAGGCATGCATTGATTTGTGCTGCCATTCATTCATTAGGCATACGACACTGATTTAAATGCATCACGGAATAACTTTCAAGCACATCTGAAGTGAGGAGCTTCAACTGATAACTAAAATTGATTGATTCGAAATGATTCAAGGTTAGGAAAATTTTGCTAGAAAAGCTGTCGAGGACATCATTTATGCTCATACTGCGAAATATTTGTTAGTTTATAAGAAATTATAAAATATTTTTAATTGATTCTGCTGCTTTCCAAAACTTTAATTCAATCCTTTTCACTGCAGACTGTTTTGGGAAAAAAACGCACAAACTTTCTACTTTAGAGTGGATCTGAAATTTTGAACTACTTAAATTTTGTTGCAAATTTTGTAAACTTGGCTAGTTTGGTATCTTGTAAATGCAGCTGTTGCTGCATAAGGCAAATGAAGCTAGGGAAAAAACTCCCACTTTCAAGATACAAGAAGTTACTTTAACCTTGGGCATTACTTAAAGTTGACACCAGTCCACTATGGTTCACGAAGCCAAACTAGCATCAAAGACTATCGACAACATTTTGACACAATCTGCAGAGATATTTACCATTAAGGAAATAATTAAAAAATTTGTATAAATGGCTACATAGTACCTGTGATCATATGTTGCACAGTTAAGAATCTTGGACTAAATTTTAAACTTTTTTTGATTACATAGGAAATAAAGGACAACACCAAAAAGAGATAACTATTTAAACCAAGGTAAAATTCAAAATTTTTTAATCCAGAAAAATAAAAAATTTACTCTGACCATTTCATGACTTGAGCACACGTCCTCTGATGTGCTGGTCCAACACCTCATCCACTCGTTCAACTCAGTTGTTAACAAGTTTTCGCTCATTTTAAATCATTACGAATGCAAGTAAGTTTCTTTCAGAAACGTGGGGTCAAGATCCAGCTAAATTAAACAACAGTAGGGATTAAAATATAGTACTTTTCGAATTAAAAATTTCTTTAAACCAAAGTTTGGATTAAAAAGTAGTCCAAACTTTTGAACCGTGTTAAGTTGACTGTTTCAGCTGATTTCTTTCTAAATTATTGCTAATTATTGCTAAAAAGGTTTGTGGTTGTACCAGATACAAAAAAATAATTTGGCTCCAAATGATAGACACAAGCAGAGTGTTGAAAAATGTCTTGTTTTTTAACCGACTTCAAAAAGGAAGTTCTCAAGTTCGTTGGTTTCTTTGTTTTTTTTTTCGTTTTATGTATGTACATCAATAACTCCTAAAGCACTAGCCCGATAGCCGTAAATTTTGTCAACAGATAGAAACATTAAATACAGAGGTGCCCGCCTAAAAAGTGGGCGGTATTCGACAAATGCGCGTGGAAATATTAAAAAAATACTGTATTTCGAAAAATATTGTTACTAGGGTACTGAAATTTGGTACAGGGTCGGAACAGTTATGACAAATTACTTTCAATAAAGTAAGCGTTATTCAACAAAGATTCAAGGCAATATAAAAAACACTGTATCTCGAATGATATTGACACTAGGGTAATAAAATTCGTTGAAAAATGGGTAGAATTATAACAAAAAACGATGAAGAAAGTTAGAAAATACTGTATCTCAAAAAATATTTACACAAGGGTACTGCAATTTAGTACAGAGGTAAGCACAATTATTACAAATTACGGTCAAGAAAGTAGGTGTTATTGGACAAAGGGGCGTGGTAATTTAAAAAACTGTATCTCGAATAATATTGACACTAGGGTAGTAAAATTCGTTACAAGAATGGGTAGAATTATAACAAAACACGATGAAAAAAGTGGAAGAAATTCAACAAAAGGCGTGTCAATGTTAAAAAAACCCTGTATCTTAAATAATATTGACACTAGGGTAGTAAAATTTGTTACAATAACGGGTAGAATTATAACAAAACACGATGAAGAAAGAGGGCGGAATTCGACAAAAGGCGTGTCAATGTTAGAAAAACACTGTATCTCAAATAATATTGACACTAGGGTAGTAAAATTCGTTACAAGAATGGGTAGAATTATTACAAAATATGACGAAAAAGAGGGCGTTATTCGAGAAAGGGCATGTTACTATTAGAAAATCACTGAATCTCAGTTAATATTGACACTAGATTACTGAAATTCGGTGCAAGAGTATATAGAACTATAACAAAACATGATCAAGAAAGTAGGCGGAATTCTACAAAGGGTTCAAGGGTACTTAAATTTGTTACAAGAATGGGAAGAAGTGTTTCAAAAATTTATCTTATTCTCTAAAAGTAAGAAATAAAAACATGTTAACAAAAAAAAAAAAAAACAAACGACTTAAAAGTCACAACAAAGTAAGAAATAATTTTAAATTACTTTTTCTATTAATATTTCTTGGGAAAATTTGATAATTTAATGATTTATATTATTATATTGGAAATCATGTTATTTTTATCTTTTCTAACTTGTTTTATTATTGTAAATATTTTCATTTTTTTATTAAAATTTTGCATAAATTTTTTCCAAGTTAAGAACATGCATAAAATTCTGTAAATTTGCACTGAAACTACGTTTATATCCCATACAAAATGGTGCCATAAACAATTAAAGCGAAAATATAAGGCAATCAACTTAGAATTTTGTACATAAATCTTTCTCTTCTCTGATCTTTCAAGTTAAAAACGTGTTCCAGATTTAATTGAAATCACACTACAACAACGCCTATCTCCCATACAAATTGCAACCATAAAGCATGTTGAATCACTGTGAAAGTGGCAAATATAGGCAACCAACGTACATTTTTACACATTAAAATTTTCAAGCTGAAAAAAGTTTTCAAAATTCAATAAATCAAATTGCACTACAACTACGCCTAACTCCCATAAAAACTGGCACCATAAAACATTTAACAACATTGTGAAAGCCGCAAATAATAGGCAATTGAATTAAAATGCTACACATTTTTTCTTAAGTTAAAAAGTGTATGCAATTCATTAAATTCGCACTACGAATACGTTTATGTCCCAAACAAACTGTCACCACATTACATGTAAACTCATTGTGAAAGTCGCATACACAAGTGGCAATCCACAAAAAATCTTGCACATCAACATTTTTTTTTCAAGTTAAAAGCATGTCACAATTTAGCAAAATCGCACAGCAACTACGCCTATCTCCTATACAAAAAGACGCAATTAAGCCTAAAAATCGCTGTAATTATTGACTTCAAATTTAAAATATAAAGTTTTTTACATAAGTCAAAAAAACTTTTCCATACTTTATAGAAAGCGAATTGCAATCACGTCTATCTCCCAAACGAAATCTTAAATTTAATTTTATTTCTTTGTTAATTGAATTAAGTTTAGGTTTATTAACTGTTTATTAATATGTTTGTTATTAACAATATTTAAGTGTTTTTCAACTTCTACACTTTTCATATAATAAGGGTTCTCATCTAAGCATGTAAACATGTAAACATGTATAGCATTTAAAATTCTGATAAGCGATAAAGTGTAAATAGCGTAAATGTACACAAAATGGCGGCTGCGGCTGTGACAACATTATGACTTTTTTAATTTTTAAACCTTTTAAAAACCTTCATTAACTTAGAAAAATAAATAAAACGTGTTCATATTTACTTCAACTACTTTAAATATGTAATGATTAGCGCCAAAGACAACCCTCATTTACACACGTAGATTCTACATGCTTGTTTACACTACGAAATATCCTCGGAAATGATGTAAACTCACGCCCATACAAATTTTGACAGATAGTTTACGCGCATGTAAGTTCACAAGGTTTACAATGTTTACGGGTCAGTTACATGCTTAGATGAGAAGCCTTATTTTTTATATTATAACTCTTCACGTCCGATCGTTCGAATTGAATGCCAAGCTTCGTCAATTTATGTACGCTTCGTCAATTTATGTTCGTTTTTTCCTTCGTTTGTTTAGTCAGTGTTCGTCCTCTTCTTGTAGTCCGTGTGGCATGTAGTTCATCAGTCTCGTCTAAAGTCCGTGAAATAAGTCCGTCGATTTGGCCTATACCCACTTACATGTCAAACGCAATAAAAAACATTTTTATTTTGTTTTGTTTTGTTTTGTTTTAGAGCGACGCTTTGCATTAATATTTATCTCTTGTTCGCCTTACTCGAGGCTCATCAGTTTTTTTTGTTGCGCTTTGCTAGCTGAGCACAAATGTGAGTAGAAGAGAGCAACATGGAGGTTATTGAAACCAGTGCTGCCAACTTTTCAATTCTAAAATCCACTAAAAAGGCGAAAAATTCACTTTTCCTCATAAATGCACCAGATATTTTTAAGATTTTATAAAACACCAAATTAAATTCAAAAATTTTATTATATTCTGAACTACCAGTTATTTTATTGAAATAAAAAAAATGTACTTTACAGGTTACTCAAATTTAAAATAATTACATTAAGCTAATTTAACTAATTCAACACAAAGAATTACTTATGTTTTCATATACTTGTACCATTGAAGCATATCTTGAGATCAATTTCCATTAAATATTAAGGCACAAAATAAGGCACAAAATAAGGCACATTTGGTGGCTACGAAATTAAAAAGGCACCAAAAAATGCACCAGGCACCAAACCTCACTTTTCTTGCGCCAAAATTTTCCAAATGCTCCAAATCTGGTGGAAAAAGCACCAAGCTGGCAACAGTGATTAAACCTTTTGCAACACAAACGCGTGAAAAGAAAACGATTAAGCAATGCTTGGCAGCTGGAATGATATCTTTAAAAACTTTACACTTTAATTAAATGCACTAATTACTAAATTAAAACAGTAAATTTGATATTTTAAAACTTTTTTATAGAAATAGGCACAGTACATTTTCAGCCACAGATGTTCTTTTTGCAAATTAAAAGTTATGTGTCTTGTAAATATAGTAATAGGTGTAAAAAGTACATATTAAAACTTTAAATAAAAAAAACATGGATTTATTATTTTCCCATCTAAATTTCTCAAAATAATCAATTTTTATCACAAATTATGTATGAAGAAGCTACAACCTTTTGTCGAAATAAGTTTTTTGCAAGGTGAGTCCGTAATCTGCTATCTTTATATAAATAAACGAGCAAAATTTTATTGTTTATCATCAAAATTTATTGAAGTGATAAAATTTTTTTTAAAATTTTTTTGGAAAGTGCCATTCAACTCCAGTTGAAAATTTGATCGCTAGCGATGATGGCAATTTTGTTACCGAAACGCGTCTAGCTATAAATAAAAAAA
This sequence comes from Dichetophora obliterata, assembly GCA_963920525.1. Taxonomy (NCBI): domain Eukaryota; kingdom Metazoa; phylum Arthropoda; class Insecta; order Diptera; family Sciomyzidae; genus Dichetophora; species Dichetophora obliterata. The sequence continues at coordinate 35,525,279 of OY986438.1, forward strand.
AAGTATAGCAGTGGGGCGACTGCCACCCAAAGCGAAAACCTATGTATAAAATATTAGTGTTCGCTGGAAGACTTTGTCCTGCCACGGACCGCCTTACTGCTATATAAGAATTTTAATGCTAATCGGAAAAATTTTTATATTTTCACCCCCTCAGCCTTTGATTATTTCTTTCAAAATATTTTTTATTCAGATAGCATATTTATTTTATAATTACACCAAATTACATTATTATATTTAAATTGAATATTGTTTATATAAAAATACAAAACAGGAAGCACTATTGAATGAAAAATAATCCTCAAAAGGATATTTATTTTTTTTTCTTTCAATGTACAGTCATGTGAAAATAAATAGGGACACCTGTATTTTTATATTTAAAGCTGCTTGAATTACATATAAGGTGCAACAGTTATAGCATTATTTCCCTCGGGTGGTGGTTCCTCCTGATAAGGCGAGTATAAAACTTTATGGAGTTTCCTCCCACATTTCAAGATACAGGGTGTTTTACGGTTTTGGTACGTGTTTAGTATTATTGATCTAGAATCTAAACTGCTCACCATAAAATAAAAAATAATATTATGTATTTTATAAAAAATATCAACTTTTCCATTAATATATCAACCTCTTTCGTGTCATATGCTGCAGCGGATTTAAAATTTTGAGATTATCAAACGAAATATCAACAAACCTGTTGTGAATGATCCATTCACAACAGGTGACTCCTCTGAATGCGGCCAATATGTGTGACATACGTTCTCTATTTTATTTTCTTTTGTTTGACATTCGATGGTCGAAACAGGAAATGTCACTTCTACCTATTACTTATTATACCATGGTCCCAGTCAGAGAATGTGCTGACGACATTTATAAAACTACAAATGTTTTTATGTAGGTCATGAAACTCAAATACACGCTCTTGGATATTGGCTACCAGGCACTCAGCAAATGCAGCAAGCATGGCAAAATTAGACAAGGTAGTGTTAGGGTGGAGAGCCGGTGACCGAAACTGTCAAAACAAAGTTGACATTTCATACAAAATCTGTAACCAATGAGAATGCAATATGAAAGCAAGAATTGGCAAATATATCAAAATGGATGATTTTGGCAAATATGGTCACTAAGACAGAGAACACATTCAGCCCTAACACTACCTTGTCTAGTTCTACTATGGCAGCAGCAAGCATTTGCTGACAAATCGTTCCTTCATAAAGAAATCATGAAGGATATTTACTGTATTTCTGTCAATGTAAATGTAGATCTGTAGCTGAACTAAAATACATTTACAACAGCAATTACCAAGCAAATCTACTACAACGACGAAGAGAGAAGAGCATTATCACATCGGTTGCGCAACGTTGGAGGGGATGAATCGAACTGGCGGCTGAAAATAAACAGCACTTTACTCGCTATGTTTTTTGTTTGCCTGGTAGCAAGATCTTAAGTGGAAGCATTAAAAGAGACTTCACGGCCAGTCAAACAAAAACCAAATATCAAAAATTTTAAACTTATTTTATTTTAGCCTATAGCTAGCTCTGAATATACATTGAAAAAAAAAACAGTAACATTCACGTGGTCGTTGATCTATAGCTCGGCTCTATTGTATTCACAAAAAAAAAAAATTAAAACCAGCTCGATTTCTAGCTCTATTTCTGATCTTAAAATGCTGCCAAGTTTCAAGCATTTTTTATTAAAATGAACATAGTTGGCAAATCTAAATAACTATTCATTTTCGTATTTTGACGTATCACCGCTCAATGGGCGTTTTGGTATTGCTCTTAAAACAGCTGTTTCAATACTGTGGTGGCAAATTGTTATAAAGTTGAACTAACGTTTTTTTACTGAGATTTGATTTGATCTAGTGCCACGGGAATGCAGGTAATGTTTCGCAGCGGAGCAAAGGGAGAGGAAAGGACGATGCGTCAGCAGAGGAACTTATTGATGGTTGCTTGCTACATTTGCTGAGCACCTGGTAGTCAAGATCCAAGAGCGTCATTTAAAAACCTACTCGCTGTCTGTATTGATGACGAGAGTTCCTCGGAAAATGACGATGACGCAAACCAAAGAGTTACCCTCTACCAAAATCGTTCAACGCACCTAAAGAAGTTTTTACTTAAAAGAAAAAATATATTTTTTGGAAGAAACCTACTTTGGATTGTTTATTTAAAAATATTGTATTAATTTTTGTATAAAGTTAAGGTGTTTCAACCAAAATAATATTAAATTATTTTTTATTGAAATTTAAATAAATTATCAACATGTTATTGTTCAATTTGCATCATCTAAGCATCTCGAGGTTCTCCAATTTTATCAAAAAAATGTATCGGAGCTGCCATGCCACCATGTCCAAATTTATTTTGTTTAAGGTGGGTCATGTGTTACTTAAATTTAAATAACAAGCTAAGTGCTGTTGTTCTATCATCGGAATTTTTCAAGGTAATCCAATGTTATCAAAAAATGTATGGGAGGTGACACTTCCTCTTGAACAAATTCTTGTCTTGATTTATTTCATGATTATATACCTAAAATAAATTCTCAAACTCGCATAAGGGCGGTAGTCTTGCCAGGTGTCCAATTTAAAGGTTTTCATATATGTATAACTAAAAAAAAAAATCAATAGAAATAAGTGTGTAAAGTTTCAATATTCCTAAACCATAGTGCAATGTTGCCAACATTTACTTGTTATACACACTCACATACAGAATTTTCAGTCGTGTCTTGAGCGGCTAATGAGCACTGCAACAAGTGACCAGCTTAAATTATAAGAAACTTCATCGTTTTCACTTAAAGGACACACACGTTCGTCCTGTTCTTGTGTGCTACGAAGTATCGCTTGACTAAAAGATGTGGCATAGAATAGATAAGCAAGAACAAATCAGCAGAGTTGTCAACAAAGTTGGAGTGTGTGTTTGTGTGTGTGTTAGTGAGATGTGGCGTACAGTCTACGCATTTAGTTAGGATGTGGGTAATTAAAAAGTTGCTCAAGTGAATGTGTGCTGTGTGTGGGTTTGGTGTGTATGTTGGTGAACTTTTAAGTGTTTGTTGCGTTAAAATATTTAATTTGCAACAATGTTGTTAAAATACTCTCAAAATGTTGTTATATCCACTTAAAAGCACTTAAAAGTTTTTAATAGGCATTTTCATCCAACATACGATGACCTGGATTGAAAAATTTTGAAAAAATATTAGTTGTCATCGTGTTAAAGAATTTTCTGGCACTATTGAGCCTTTATGTGAGCTCCAATGTCTTTTTTTAAAGTGAGCATATGCCTTAAAAGTCACACTTTTGGACATTTCACTAATCCTAATGTCTTTCAGCCTCAGTTTCCAACCTAAATCTCAACTATTGTCCACGTTACCACATACACGTGTCGTTTCTTATCCTGTTACATTCACATTTAACCGCAACTGCGGCAAGGCCAAACTATAGTGTCCAGTATTGCTAAGTAAACGCTTGAAGCTTATTGCTTACAAGGACTGCAGCACATCCTTGCCTTGCTGTAACTCAACTACAATACAGAGCGGTCAGAGTACGTTTCATTGGCTGCACTTGATTAGCATCTTAATTTCATGCATCGAAGGTTCACAGCACAACAAATAAACTTGTTAGCTTCGTCCTTTTTTTGTTTGTTTCTTTGCTTCAATGGTTAAAGACCAGCTGTTGTCTACGTTTGTATGCGTCTTTGGGTCAAGGTGGCTTGTGTTCCACTTCAAAGCATTTTGCATGCGGTCGTTATGTGCTTCAAAGGCCACAGAAAAGGTGCTAATGACAACACTGTCTAAAGACATTTAGGTGCAACCATCATCATCATCATCTTTTTCATGATCATGTTGGTGATGGAGTGCGAATACAGCTGTGGAATTTTAAGTAGCTTTGGAAAAATGTTTGTTTATTCGCTATGACAAACATGATCTCTCCATAACTTAAGACACTGATAAACAGGAAGAAAATTTAAGAAGATTGTGACAGAGCTGAAACTATTTGTGAATTTTATAACACTTAAAATGATTAAGCAACGCATTATCAGTGAAAAAGTAGGTATAACAAAAACGTTGAAAGGTATTATTTTAAAATGCAAAAATTAAGCATACGTTTTAAGCATACCAAAGTTTTTTCTGAAGCATTTTAAAATATTAAATATTCGCTGGTACTTTATTTTTAAGCCAGCTTTGTTAATTTTGAACAGATATATTAAAAAACTTTCATTGTTATGATAAAGTAGGAGAGCAAAATAAGAGAATGGAGCAAAAGTTTGAAGTTTGATGTGAAAAAGCAGCACTGAAAATGTTCTTTTTTTATTAATATGTAAAACCATGCAATAAAATATCAAAAGATTTTACACAAGATTAAAAATTATAAATATCTTTATTCATATCTGCAGTAGTTGAGCTTTTTGAACCTTATTCTACTCAATATTTCAAGTACTTAAGTGTGTGTTTTTTTAGAGATTTGTACTACAGCACCCTTTTGTATTCAAGATATAGTTAAACCAAAATAACGATATGCAAATATTAAAGCTAATCTGCCTAGCGGATTTGGCGTTTTTGAAGGATTGCTACTATAGCGCCGTCTGGTGTTCAAGATAAAGAAAACAAAACGACACCAAATCAATCACGGTATCTTAAACTTCTTTATAGGTATAGGAATTTTTTGCAGTTTTTTAGGGATTTGTATGACAGCACACTCTGATACTGGAGATAGAGCTAAAAAAAAAAATATATATATGGCGCCGTGTTGCAATCCCATATACCATAACCCCATATTGGCTTTATAGCACTTTTTCCTATGCTATAAACCCATAATTTGGGTTTGGGGTTATCGCACAAAATAAAATGCAATAAAGCCAATATGGGGTTCTAGCACAAATTTTAAATTTTAAACATGGTATTATCTCACTTATTTGAAGGGAATAAACTCATATTGTATTATTAGACATTTGTATACAAATGAAACCAAATGATTTTGTAGGGTGTACGAATTAGCCCCCACGAACAGTTATAAATTAAAAATTTTATTTAATTTCTTTGTTTTCTTACGCCATATTTTCGTAAATCTCCGTTACAAAATATTACTTGATTAAGTTCGACATTATAGCTATAGTACTTGTGAGCGTTCGGAGAATATGCCAGCCATAAGAGTAATTCTGTTATTTTTTTTTCGTGAGTTTTTGTGAAAGGTATCCATCGTATGAGTTGAAGGATTTGCGACTCGCTGATTCCATTAACAAAAGCAAAAGCACAAGCTATTAGTTACGCTTTATAAGTTCTTTTTCCGAAAAAAGAATCAATTATAAATCCGGGAACATTAGAAAAATTTATAATATCGCTTTTATTTAGTAAGATCTTCCTTGCGTTTAAACGATTACTCTCCATTCTTTTAAAATTTTCCATATTTATTTTTAAGCAGCATACGCAAAACTGTTTTTAATATTCGATTTTTATGTGATAACATAGTTATTAGGCAATTCAATGCAAAACAGGTTTAACAGTTAGTTCACTCTCTATTATTGATTGCAAAAAAAAACCCAGCAGAAAATTCAGTATGCCATGAAAAAATAGTTGTAAGGGATTGATTTCGATTATTTTCAAAATATATGAAAAGTTAAAATCACTTATATTGCGCATTTCGTAAAAGGGGAAACCATAATTTTGCAAAAAAATATTATAATAGAAGGGAATTTTCCCTTTTACGAAAAGTTAAAATCAGTCATACTATGTTATTTCTATAAAAAGGAAACCAAATTATTTTGTCTTTGTGATACAAAATTTTTTAATTATGAGGTTATCGCACAGAAAAAAGTGCAATAAAGCCAATATGGGGTTATAGCATAAATTTAAATTTTTTAATATGGTATTATCTCACTTATTTGAAGGAAATAAACCCATATGGGACTATAACACATCGCTGGTGCTATAAAGCCAATATGGGGTTATGGTATATGGGATTGCAACACGGCGCCATATATATAGGTAAATTTAAATGCTTACAAAATAAGCGTTTTAGGAAATTTTTTCTTTTTTTAAGAGATTTGTACTGCAGCGGCCTTTTGTCTTCAATAGGGCATCCAATTTCGGGACGTTTCCGCAATCCCGGGATCCCGGGATCCCGGGACTAGATCCGGGCTTGACACACCTTAGAAAATGAATTTTTTAGAAGACGTAATATGAAGTTTCAAAGTAGTTATGCCTTGTTTTACAACACAAAACATTGCAGAAGATTTTAAAATACTAAAAACACAGTTTCGATTAAATGTTTGTATAGTATTTATTGTTTATTTCTGAAAAACAAGGATCAATACTTTAAAAAAATAATTAAAAGATCATTCAGAAGGTTCATAAAATTATTGAAAAAAATAAATTTGTTTATTAATGTAAGATTTTGTTTATTTAATTGTTATTTATTACAATTTTTGTTGTTATCTTAAGGCTATAGATCTTATTTTTAATTTATCAAAAACTCTTTGTTTTAATTTATAAATTAATTTTATTTGCCAATATTAACATTCAGTAATAACTTAAAATTTCTTAAATTGGACGACCTAATTATTAATTTTTTCCCCTGATAACGGACACCAAAGTTGTTTGAAATATTGGAAAATAACATTAATTTATAAAATAAACAAAGAGTTTTTATAAATTAAAAATAAGACCTAGGGTATATTAAATTTAAATAAATTAAATAACAAGAATTATAATACATTTAGGGTATTCACAAGGTGTGCTATCATGTCATATTGTCATATTTTCCTAAAATTTTACAACTAAAATTTACAAAATAAACAAATGAAAATAAGAAACAGCTGTTTGATTCCGACACTTCAATAAACATAGCTTTCAGAGTTGTAATATATTAGTTATTTTTTATATTTAAGGCAACAACAAAATGTTTTACCTAGTGTAAGATCTTAGGACAATATGATATATGACATTATGACATGATAGCACACCTTGTGAATACCCTAATTGTTTATTAATTTTAGTTTAAATAAGTAGGAAGTTTGTGATATTTTGTACAGCTTGTTTATGTTTATTTTAATTTTTTATATTTTTTAAGGTCACATTTAGTTTTTATAAGTTAGTATTTCTTAATATTTTGTACAGTTAGTTTAAGAAAGGTTTATATTTTTCACGTCATATTTTGTACAGCTAGTTAAAAAAAAATTTCATTTTAGTATTATTAAAATTACATTTCAGTATTTCTAAGGAAGTATCATGTGTTTCAAACATTGTGTCATTTTGTACAGAAAAATCTTTATTTAAATTTTTTTTTAAATCACATTCAGGTTTTTCTTAAGTAGCATCAATGAATTGTTTGTACATGTTCTTAAAAAAAAAAAAAAACATTTAATATTATAATATTTTTAGTATATAGTAAGTATTTTGTGATATTTTGAACCGCGTGTTTAGGGAATTCTGTTTTTAGTGTTTAATGTCATATTTCAGTATTTCTAAGGTAGTATAACGTCATATTTTGTACAGCTGATTAAAAAAGATTTTTATTCTTATATTATTAAAATCACATTTCAGAATATCTTAAGTAGTATTACATGTTTAACACATTGGGAGTTACCAATTGTCGATTTAATGCCAACTCTAAATTGAGTGTGAGCTTTTCTGACATTATTTCTATAAAATTTGTTGTCAAAAAGCTTACACTAAATTTAAAGCCCTATTATGGTAAAGTAACAATTGTTACCCAGTATATTTAATATTTATATGTGTTTGTTCTAATTTTTGTTTTCAAAACAAAATTTGAAGATAAAAACAAAATTTTTAATGAAATTGTTACACTCTGAACAATTTTTATTAAAATTAATTATTTTTAAGCTTCACATTTTGTTTGAAATCAAAAAATCATAACAAACACATAGAAATATTAAAAATACTGGGTTACAATTGTTACTTTGCCAGAATAGGGCTATTAGAGTCGACATTAAAATTACTATTGGTAAGGCCTATTGTGTTATTTTGTTCAGACAGTTTTAGAAAGGTATTTATTTTAAAATTTTTTAAAAACCCATAAATTTATTCCTAGGCCGTATCATTGAATTTTTTGTAGGGATATTTTAGATTTTTTTTTTTGGATAGGCAATCCCGGGATAATAAGCCTTGCAGTCCTAGGACTGTCGGGACTGAGAAAAGTCTGGGATCCCGGGATTTGATGCCCTAATCTTCAAGATATAAAAAAGCACCAAAAAACTAACCATATCAAAAACTGGATTACTAATTTAGTAGTTTTGCTGATTTTTTTAAAGATTAATGCTACACAGAAAAAAGATAGAACTTTTATCTAAAAATGTAAATAATTCTACTAAAGTAATCCTGTGATTTTCAGTCAACGAGTTTTTTATGTGCTCCACAAATTTCTAAATGTTAATGTATTACAGATGCATTAAGTAAACAATCTGCGAAAGTAAATAAAGCACTTGCATATTAATGTGTGTTTTCAACCAAAAAAAAAAATTGATAAGACACATTACTAATTAGTAGAATTACCTAATTTTTTTAAACTATGTCCATTTCAGAGATGATATGTAGGTAATAATACACTTACTAGGTGTAGAAATATTATCTTATTATTTAGATTAAATTCCTACTTAAAAGTAGAAACGACACCTACATGTTTGAGAAAAATCAACTAGTATTTATTTTGATTGCATATCTAATCCAGAGTTGGAAAAACAACTACTTATTTAAGAAAATTTGTCTAATTATTTAGATTTTTTGATTTCAAACAGCAACTTCTGGGAATTATACATTTTAAACTGTATTGCTGCTATTATTATTATTAACATTATGTTAAATGCAATAATAACCATCATTCGGAGACTCGAAACTCGGCCACGTTAGTGTCAATCCAACAGCTTATCCATTCGACCATCGCAGTTGTTAACTAAACGTCTTACAGTAGAACGAGCAGAAGACAAAAATCCAAAATGCTTTTGTCTCAAAACCCAAAAAATGGGTATCGTTGTAATAAATCCTATTAAGAAAGCAAATCCAAATTATAGGTAAATCAAAAAGTATAGCAGTGAGGGGACTGCCGACCGAAGCGAAAACCTTTATATAAAATATTAGTATTCCCTGGAAGATGTTGTCCTGCCACAACCGCCTTACTGCTAAATATATAAGAATTTTCATGCTAATATAGGGTTTCGGACTATCCTAAATGTAGGGTGGATTTGACAGGTCGGATGGACATGTAGGAATGTGCGAAAGCTCATACTGCAGCTCATACTACATATAGGATGAAAATCAAAAAGTTCTAAAAGTACCGCCATGATCTTATTCTTCTCTGTGCGTCCTTGTTTGTAGATTTCCTTGGTAATTGTTGTTGGCGCACTTAGCTGGAAATATTTTGTTCACGTTGTGAATTCTAATTGTGTAGCTACAGTCAGCATATGAAATTAGAATTATTTTTGTTAAGAGCCTATAGCAATTTATTAAATTTTTTATATATTACTGAAACTATTTCTTTTAAGCAATAGTATTACCATATCAAAAATACATATCGCCCATTTCAGATTGAGGTGACTTATCTGTCGCACTGAACATCTCCGATTTGGCTCAAATTTTGTTCCTAGATTGGTTTATTGCTTAGAAAACTAAATTCGAAGTTATAAATTTTTAGAACCATTTTTCAAGGCCATAATAGGGTGTATTTTGAAACGACGTAGCTCAGTCAATTTAAATCCGATTTTCGTAAATAAGGTCTCATTGGAAAGGTTATTTCGTCTTTTTTAAGGAAAAAATATAAAACTTTTCTAAAAATTGTAGTAAGTTGGTTCATTCTTAATTTCAAAGTTTAATGCAGTGCCAACAAGAGGCGCTATAATTTTTTTTCAGTTTATTAATTTTGGTTTTTTGTACGTTTCAATACCTTTCGAACGATATAAAATTAAGGTGTGCTCTTGAAGGGTTCAGAAGTTATGGCGTTAAACGTGCAGTATTAAAGAATTTTCAATACAAATTCAACTAGCTATCAAAGCTTTACAACATACATGCTCAGCAAGTCGTCTATTTTCCCCGCTTTTCCCGCCATACAAATTGTTTTCTATTATAAACTTGTGTTTTGCAAAAACTTAAACACGTACACACAAAAATACAAGCTGCTGTAAGCGATCGCCTAATTTTCAACAAATTCAACTTTTTTTTTCAAATTCAACAAAACTAAAAAATATATATGCTGCAAAGCTTTGATAGCTTGTTGAATTTGTATTGAAAATTCTTTAACACTGCACGTTTTACGCCATAACTTCTGAACCCTTCAAGAGCACATCTTAATTTTATATCGTTGGAAAGGTATTGAAACGTACAAAAAAACCAAAATAGAGAAACTGAAAAAAATTTATAGCGTCTGTTGTTGACATGGCATTAAACTTTGAAATTAACAATGGGGCAATTTACAGCAATTTTTTTTAAAGTTTTATATTTTATCCTTAAAAAAGAGGAGATAACTATTCGAATGATACCTTAGGTTATAATATATGATTTAAATTGACTGAGCTACGTTGTCTCAAAATAGGCCCTATTTTGGCATTCGAATGGCTGTGGCTCCGCAAAAAAAAATTTTTGAAACTTTAAACTTCGGAATTGGTTATCTTAACAAAAAACCAACCTAAAAACAAACTTTGAGCCAAATCGGAGATGGTCAGTACGACTGATATGTCACCTCAATCTGAAATGGGCGATATAATTTAAGTAATTTAAGTAATTTATTTAAATTATTTCATTATTGAATTAATATAAAAAATGAAAGCTTATTTATATCTATTTATATCATGACACTTACACAATATACATGTTCACCATTTCTATATTGCGTTGTGTATTAAAAAGAGAATATTTTAAAATTAAGAAATATCTATAGCACATAAATAATATATCTATATATATAAAAAAATGTTGTCAAATCTGTTTGTGACGAGTGTTTGAGAGTTCGGCTGAGTAAAAAAAAAATCTGCCGATACCATTTTGTAGGGTACGTTCTCTTGATGGTTTTAAAAAAAAAAATTGTTTGAAAATGTTTTGATTTGGTCGAGGTATATGTGTTTGAGTGAAGGGTTTTGGACCTATTGGAAATTTTTTTTTTTTTGCAAATTTGATTTTAATTGATATGAAAAGTAAATGTTTGAATTTTATGCAGTTCAAATTGTGTACATACGCGCTATTTTTGTTGGAAATAGCAATCAAAATAGCACGCAACCAATAACAAAGGGAAAAAATGGTCATACGACAAATGAACGAAAGTTAATTGAATTCTATATAAATAAAAATCAAATGTCGTTCGTTGGTAATTGCATCAGTTGAGAACGGCTGAACCGTTTTGGATAATTTTTTTTTTTAAATGTTCATAATAGTCCAACTTAGGTTTTTACGGAAAGAAAAATTGACCACGCCCACTTTGCGCCCACTTTTTTTGATTTATCTAAAATCGGAAAACGGCTGGACCGATTTGGATAATTTTTTTTTTAATGTTCATAGTAATCCAATTTAAGTTTTGTCGGAAAGAAAAATTGACCACGCCCACTTTTGCGCCCACTTTTTCAATTTATCTAAAATCGGAAAACGGCTGGACCGATTTGGATAATTTTTTTTTCAAATGTTCGTAGTAATCCAATTTAAGTCTTTACTGAAAGAAAAATTGACCACGCCCACTTTTGCGCCCACTGTTTTGATATCTATATATATAAAATTAAGTGGCAAAACTTCCTGTTCGCATACTCCTCCTAGACGGCTTGCCCGATTTCAATGAAATTTTCAGGGGTGATTGGGGTCTGTGTGGAGGGTGCACATAAGAAATTGCATGTGTGTATCTTTGCAGGTTTTGTACCACACCCCCTTTTGTCGCCCACAAATCAATAAAAATGCTGTATTTAAGACGGTTTTGGTCGTATGAAATTAAAATTTGGTAAATAAGTTCGTATGATAACTATAATTAACTTTGAAAAAATGGGCGTGGTCACAATTCATCTACGCCTACTTTAAAGAAAATATCAAAATACTTCGAAACCATTTGAGCTTTGAGTACGAGATGGTTTAACGGGCAATGCCACACCCCCTTTTACCTCCTACATATAAATAAAAAATTGTTGTTATCGAATAGCTTTAGTTAGAGTTATGGGTCGCACAGCTTAGAAATTCGGTATTCGACCACAATTTAGACGTACCGTTTCTGTGATGAAATTTTATGGGAGTGGACAAGGAGGAGGGGCACCTCCGATACAACCCATATTTGTGATATCGAATAGCTTTGAAGTTATAGGAATTCATCTTTGGAATTCAGTTTTTGACCTCAATTTACACATGCAGTTTCAATGGTTTTATTTTATGGGCGTTGGACAGGGAGGCGTGACATCTCCCTTACAACCCAAATTTGCGATATCGTATTGCTTTGAAGTTATAGGTTGACAGCGTAAGAATTCGGTATTCGACCTAAATTTATACATGCATTTTCAATACTTACATTTTGTCGTCGTAGGGCAAAGGGGAGTGGCAATTCCCATACAACCCAACTTTGTAAAAATAGTTTTAGAGTTATAAGTCGTACAACGCTGAAATTCAGTATTCGACCTCAATATACACATGCAGTTTCATTGATTCAATCTATGTTCATTGGTAAGAGGGGCGTGGCACCTCCCATTTAACGTAAATTTGCGATATTGAATATCAGCGTCAGAATTCAGTATTCGGCCCCAATTTATACATGCAGTTTCATTAATTACATTTTATGGGCGTACGACAAGGGGGCGTGAAACCTCCTATTTAACCCAAATTAGAGATATCAAATAGCATTGGGGTTATAGGTCTCACAGCTTTGGAATTCAGTATTGGACCTCAATGTACACATGCAGTTTCATTGATTACATTTTATGAGCGTTGATCAAGGGGGAGTGGCACCTCCCATACAACGAAAATTTGTGATATCGAATAGCTTTGTAGTTCAAGGTCGCACAGCGTCGGAAATCAGTATTCGACCAAAATTTACGCTTGCAGATTTACTGATAAAATTTTTTAGAGTTTGTCGGGGGGGCGTGACACCTCCAATTTAACCCAAATTTGCGATATCGAATAGATTTAGAGTTATAGGTAACTCAGCCTCAAAATTCAGTATTCGACCTCAATGTACTCATGCAGTTTCATTGCTAAAATTTTATGGGCGTAGGGAAAAGGAGAGTGGCACCTCCCATACAATCAAAATTTGTGCTATCGAATAGTTTTGGAGTTATATGTCGCACAGTTTTGGAATTCGGTATTCGACCGCCATGTAGACATCCAGTTTAATTGATTACATTCTATTAGCGGTGATGAAGAGAGAGTGGCACTTCCTATACAACCCAAATTTGTTATATCGAATTGCTTTGTGGATATAGGTCGCACAGTCTCAGAATTCAGTATTTGACCTCAATTTAGACATGCTGTTTAACTGATAACATTTTATTTTAATAGGGAGAGTGGCAGCAACGCGCCGGGTTTCAGCTAGTAATTCATATAAGAAATTGATGCTAAACAGTTTAAAAAACAGAATGCATAGGATAAGCAGACTTTAGTTATCCAATTACTACTGAAAATATTAATTATTTTGCAGGTTTATTACGTAATTGTTATTATATAAATATACATATGTATATATGAAATTGTTCATGTATTTCCGATACGGTAACACTTTTACTAAAAAAAAAATAGATTTACGAATATTATATATACTCTTTAATTAATATGGATAAACTGTTTTCTAAATTAGTTCGATGTCACATGCTGACTGTAGCTACAAATAAACATCTACAAAAAATTAAAGCTTACTGTACAACAATAACTACTTAGCAAATTTACAACAACAACGCAAAGAGAATGACAAGATTCCAGCGGTTGCGCAGCTTTAGAGGAGATGAACCGAATTGGCGGCGTAAAATATACAGTACTTTGCATGCTAGATTTTCTGTTTGCCTGCTAGCAAGATCTCAAGTAGAGGGAGGCATTAAAAAAGACTTCAGAGCTAAATGCTGAAATAAAATAAAATTTCAATTTTTCATATTTGTATTTTGTTTGACTGTCGTGAAGTCTCTTTTAATGCCTCCACTTTAGATCTTGCAAGCAGGCAAACAGAAAAAATAGCAAGCAAAGTGCTATTTATTTTTCGCCGCCAATTCGGTTCATCCCCTCTAACGCTGCGCAATAGCTGTGATCATGTCATTATCGCTGCGTTTTTGTTGTAGATTTGCTTGGTAATTGTTCTTGTGCAGTTAGCTTTAATTTTTTTGTAGATGCTATTTGGTAGCTACAGTGGGCATATGGTAATCGAAGTATTTTTATAACGCTTTATATATATGTACATAAAAACACTTACACAAAAAACCTGCAAAATAAATTTATATTTACAGTTGTAATTGAATTACTACAGTCTGCTTATCATAAGAGTTCTATTTCTTACTGCCTAATGTGGTACATCAAAAACGCAAACAAACGACAAGTAAGACACGAGAAGCAACACGTTTTCTTATACAAAATTCTATTGCTTCTCGTGTCTGACTTGTCGTTGGTTTGCGTTTTCAATTTACAACACTAGGCGGTTAAACTGTCTACGTACATTTATTATATTAAATTATATATAATTTATATACTATATCTATTTCTTATATATTCTTATTTAAATACACAACACAAACTATATATAGCGTACATGTATATTGTGTTATTATATAAAAAGATATAAAAAAGATTTAAATTTTTAAATTAATTCAATAATGAAATAATTTAAAAAAATGATATGAATTATATGTATATATTTTTGATATGGTAGTACATTTTGTTAAACGAAATAGTTTCAGCCATTTATACAAAATTTCAAAAATTGATTTAAACTCTTATCTAAAATAAATCAGTTGTCATATGCCGACTGTAGCTAAAAAAGTCTAAAAAAACTCCAGCTAACTGTACAACAACAATTACATTTCAAATTTACATCAACAACGCAGTGAGAATGGAAAGGTTTGTTTGCCTGGTAGCAAACTGTTTGCCTGGTAGCAAAATCTCAAGTGTTGGAATGGCAAAATTAGACAAGGTGCTGTTAAAGCGGAAAGCCGGCGACCAAAACTGACAAAACGAAGTTGACATTTCATACAAAATATGCAACCAATGAGAATGCAATATGAAAGCAAAAATTGACCAAAATACCAAAGTTTGACAGTTATGGTCACTAATAAAGAGAACACATTCAGCCCTAATACTACCTTGTCTAGTTGCACTATAAGCGGTGGCATCAAAAGGGACTTCAAGGGCCAGTCAAACAAAAACAAAACATCAAAAATTTTAAATTTATTTTATTTTAGCCTACAGCAGCTCTACATATACATTGAAAAAGCTATATCATTCAATGTTTCGCAGCGGAGCAAAGGGAGGGAAAAAAAACGATGCGTCATCAGAGGAACTTATTGATGGTTGCTTGCTACATTTACTGAGCGCCTTGTAGTCAAGATGCAAGAGCGTCAAACCTACTCGCTGTCTGTATTGATGACGAGAGTTACTTGCAAAATGACGATGAGGATGACGCAAACCAAAGATTTACCCTCTACCAAAATCGTTCAACGAGCCTAAAGAAGTTTTCACTTCAAAAAAATAGCGAAAGTGCTTGAGTTTGTGTGTGCGTGGGCCAACGATATCCCGGTGCATCACCAAGTGCAGCAAAGTTAAATTGGCTTTCTTTGCTGGTGAACGTCCTCGAAGTACCACCAGCAACAGCACAAGCAAGTGCAGCGCAAATTTCTTGCTAGCTAACATGTGCCAATAAGTGCCACCAGCAACAGCACTAGCAAATGAAGTGCAAATTATCTGCTTTCAATTTATTTAATACACGCCGGTGTATAATGGCAGAGATTTGCCTCTGCGCTTGTGACATGCTGAAATGGTGCTTCTGAAATATTGGAGAGTTGACCAGTCAATTGAATTGTGCTGCACTTGCTGGTGCTGCTCGCAGCGACTCTAGGAGAACGTTGGCAAGCAAAAGATTCAGGAAATTTGCGCTGCACTTGCTTGTGCTGCTGGATGTTGGCTAGCAACAAATTTTGCACTGCACTTGCTGGTGGTGGCACATGGAGGACGTTCACCAGCAAAGAAAGCCAATTTAACTTTGCTGCACTTGCTGATGCACCAATATGATCGTTGGACCAGTAGTTTCGTTATTTTTTTTTATTATTTTGCTATTTTTTAAGTTTTTTAAGTTTACAATATTACAAGTTTACGAAATAAGTTGCAAGTACAAGCACTCGAATGAAATATGTCGCAAATTGAATAAAATGCAAATTAAATAAAATATTTGCGCTAAGACACGATTGAAATGTGAAACGTCAAAATTTGCAATTGTCAAAATTTCATCGTCCATTTGACACAGCAAAAAAGACAAATTAATTTCAACACACAAATTTTATTCAACCTGATATTTTCTATCCTACCATGACTGAAAAATTTCCTTATGACACTTACCCTTTACACGGAGGTTACACTAGACAATACTGTTAAGACAGTCACAACACCTTCACAAATTTTTACCCACACACACTAACTTTTGCTACTGTCTGCTCTACTGCCTTAAGTTTTTTGTAGACAGTTGGCGGGACAGTAGGTAGGCAAGTAAAATGATATTTAGCATATCAAGTGACAGAATACGTGAAAATTTAATAGAATTAATGGAAAATTTGCAATACTTTGGCGTACTCGTAGTTTTAACAAAAGTTTTCTTCATAAAATAGAAATTTTTTACTATTTTGTTTACTGTCTTGCCAACTGTCTTACCAACTGTCTGTACTCTTTTTCACAGACACAAAGTTTGACAATTAAAACATATTTTTCACTGTCTTAATCGTGTAACCCCCGTGTTATGAAAAAATTTATTAATAAAACAATGATAGTTGACAACTCTAAAAATAAAATGCTGAGGTGGTGAAAATAAAAAGCCACTGACAAATACAACAAGTGTGAAAATTGTCAAACTTTTTTTGACGACATATAATAAAATAAGAGCATGCATGTAATTATTTGAATGTTCAACATATTCCTTTATCACAACTTAAAGATTAAAAAGTTAAAACACTCAATCCATACATTATTTTTTCTTGTTTGCAAACGAAGATCCAGCAGAAAAAAGCAGAAAAAGAAGAAGATCGTTCCATTTTTAAATCTCACCATGCATAGCAGCTGTTTAAGTAAAAGCAAGTTTTTCAAAAATGTTGACAAATACAACAACTGAAGAAATTGTAAAACTTTAAAAGCATATATAGACCAATATAAAGCGAATTAATAATAAGTTTTGGTTGCAAACATCTTATTCATATACTAACAAACAGATTATATGCATTCATTTCAGGAGTTGCCAAGTGATTTCTTTGTGAGCTTGCGGCCGATTAAGAACAAGAGTGACGATAATTGTTGATATTTTTATGCACAAATAGATGCAAAAATTTTTTGAGGTTATGTTTTTTAATTTTCCTATCTTGTTATCTTTGCTGTCATGTATTGATGACGAGAGTTCCTCGGAAAAATACGATGACGCAAGCCTAAGATTTACCCTCTACCAAAATCGTTCAACGTGCCTAAAGAAGTTTTCACTTCAAAAAATAATATTTGCGGATACTATTACTATAATCCTTTAAAATCAGTACTTTTGGATCATTTTATTGTTTTAGATTTTTTGTTTTTGAGAGTCTATGTAAAAATATTTTTGTAAACACATTTTTTCATAAATCAAAATATTTTCATTATTGTTTGTATAAAAATTATCAAAGAAAAACTCACTTCATTATTAGAAAAAAATATTAAATTGGATCTTACACAGGATTTTGAAAATGGGCAAAAATATAGAAAATTTAAAAATTATTTTCCAATTGAAGAAAAAAAATCCTAACGCTTCCCAAATTCATGTTGACAAATATCGTAAGTTTTATTGTCTTGCAGTGTCTGTTCAAAAATTCACTAAACTATACCCATTCTTTGTAAAATCTCATTTTGAAAAATGGTCCAAAATTGCTATTTCATTAAAATTTTTTATTGTATTAGACTAAAAGTTGGTAACTAAGTTCATATGGTAATATCAGTAAATGTACTAAGAATGGGCGTGGTCCCACTGTAGCTTCGCCTATTTTTAAGATATCATAAAAAAATTCCAAAACTACTAAATTTTGCTAAAATTTTGGCAGTGGATTTGTTTTGAGTTCGAAATGGCCACACCCTCTTTTATAGCCCACAAATCAATGAAAAGGATCCATTTCTGACTTTATCAAATGACAGCAAAAAATCGTGTAATTTATATGAAACAGCATTTTTTAGGCGCGCCTTAAAAAAATTATATCTTGAAAACTAAAACTTTTTTAAAAAATAGATACTGTTTTGAAAAGCTCAAAATTAAAGCATTAAAATAAAATTGCGTTTTAGCGAAATCTGTAGAGTTCTTTCATTTCCATAAAATTTTGAAAATGCACAAAATTAGGAATACAAACGCGATTTTTGAGAACAACAAAAATTTTGAATTAAGTCTGATTTCATTTTTAACCGACTTCAAAAAGGATCTATTTTTTGCTATACCTTTTCCTAGCTCCTAAGTAAAAAAAATAAAAAGTAAATTCAGTTGCCTTAAAAATATTAAAAAGAGTAACAACAAATTCAAGTACTTCTAGTATTTGTGGTGCCTACTTCATATACAAAATTTGCTTTCTATGATACATTTTTTCATCAGAATACTATAACTGAAAACTATTACCTCAGCCTCATTTTCCTTTTTAAACTTATGAAATGCAAGATTTATTCTTGTATGATAGAGCAACTTCCAGGATAAAAATACATTCATATTATTTTGCATCGTTAAATATAGCATCTATGTTTTTGCTCCGTCTTTGTACACGTCTTTTACTTAAAATAACTAAAAATCAATATTTCAAAAGCTGCTTTCCTTAAAAATGATATTTTTGTTTACGAATGTGAGCTAAGATACTGCTTTTATAACAATAAAATTACAATAACAATAACAATTGCAATAACAATAGCAATAACAATAATAATAAAAACAACAATAGCAGTAACGTTGCTAGAAGCTACGTTGAACATGTTTCATACTTCAATAGCTTTAGTCCAATTATTGCGAAATTTTTCGCGTTTAACAAAAGCACAAAAAATATTTTAATGGAGAACCAACCATTCAAGCAAGCATCACTTCAAGCACTCACCTCATCCAATTAGCTTAAAAAACTAAAAATCTATATTTTTTTAAATTTTTTATTTACTACACAATTACAATAAATAAACGAAATTGTATCTGTTTTATCTTGAGTACAATACTCATGTTCGTAGAATTTCTTACATATTTTTGGTCGACTATATTTGAGATATTATTTTACTGTATCTGTTTTAGCTTTCACAACTTAAGTTATAGCATTTGTATTGATTTTTAATTTTTTTGTGAAAGTAAATAAAATTGCTAAAGAACAATATGGATTATGAAATAATATTCTAAGAAGACCGTTTCTGTTTCAGAAATACTGTTCATTGGTGGAGAAATTTCTGTCGAAACGATAATCTTTATAAGTTTTTTATTAATAGAAATGTACATGCAAAATTTAATATTTAAAAATAATCAAAAACATTCCAATAAAGGAATAAGAAATCAAGAGAGTATCTGCTTTCAGTTATTATTTTTTTAATTCGTAACTGATAAAAGATACTGACATTGCGATAAATTGAAGCGAAAGTCGTATTTATTGCGAATTTATCGCATACACTTTTTACCACGAAATATTGAATAAAGATTACAGAAAACCTGTAAACACACACAAAAAATATTTACCCACAACACCAATTATTTTGATTTCGCTACATTTTGTAGTCGATCCACTTTATGCCATATAGTTTTTATAGCCCGTATAACATAAACTAGCTTTTTAATTTATGGCGATAAAATAAGCTTTAGTGTGCTTTGAAACAAACTTCACCATAAAATTCTTAATTAGCTGCCACAACTGTAAATATTGTTGTGAAGCTTTAACCAAACAGGAAGTCATAAATTTGGAAAAGCCATTTAAGCACGAAAATGAGCAAAACACAATATTTATTTGTTGCTATTACGAAAAGTTTTGTTAACGCGTTGACAGTAGAAAAATAGGGATTAATGAAAACTTGGATATTAAGTGAAAATATGCCTTTTGACAATTCAAGAATAAAATGCCTAATGCTTCCAAATATATAAGATCAAAAAGATATTCAGTCAAATTTACTTGGATCTTAAGGTCAAAAGTCGACTGCGACTGAGTGAAAAACTTTCTTTTTTTTAAAAAAAAGTTTTATGCCTTTATAAGAAATAGCAATCAGTAACATCTTGAAACATAATCAAACTGATGAGTTATTTCATAGAACGGCATATATTTGAGAAATGTACATTTTTTTGGGAAAAACTTTTGCTGTTAACATAACGTTACCGTTATGTGACTTTTTTGTGTTCCAAAAATGCTAATCCAAATTAACATTGAAATGTGCCAAGGAAATTTTGCAGCATTTTAGCTTCATACTAATAAATGAAAGAAGAGGGGAAAATATGAAAAATAAATGTAAAAAAATAGGAGAAGACGTAAAACCGGGTAGCTACAATTTTGAAATAAGCGAAAGTGAGCTAAGCAGGGCATTTTCTTCAAAGCTTTGTTCACACCTAAACAAAAAGCACCATGGTTTGCAACAAACATCAAAATCAAATCAATTACCAAAAACTACACATTTCTCACAACTGCATTACTCAAAGACTATAAACACTTTTAAACATTATACTCAAATATCATGCATTCGTAATCAGAAATTTACAAATAAGAAACTAAATCCTAAAATTCTAAATCTTGAAACCACTAAATCATAATTCTAAACATAGTAATGTAAGCTAAATTTAATCAAAACAAAAGTTTTGTTAAGTAGAAAGTGCAACTTGGATTTAAAATTCGTAGCTAATAACTTGCAACTCATTACTAAATATTAAAAAATTTAGTTTTACTTAGCTAAAAAAATATAAACACATAAATTCTAACTTGTAACAAAAGATACGAATAAATCGTAATTCATAACTCATATACAAACTAGACGAGCTACTAGTCCTTAAACGCAAATTTTTGAAGTTAAAACTCATAGCTTACAGATCATAACTAATTACACTGTGCGCTTTTTTGTACCCTTTTTTCTCTGTATTTGGTAGTTTCAACTTTTTTCACTTAAAATTGGTATGAGAAATCTCGGGATGGCATTTGTTTACCTTTTTACCGAACATTCAAGATATACACTAATTTTCGTGTTGATAACTCTTGAACCATTAGGACTTTAATTTTGGTTTATTCAGCAAAGTTCTTTTTATTATCCTGGCCCACAACTTTGCTGAGCAAATATATATAAAATAATCACTTCCAGAGGGTCTTATCGAGTGAGTCTTACAAAAAGTCTAGCTTAAAGTCAGCATAGTTTGCATCGAAAAATTAGATCAACACAGCGTATTAGTAACAGTAATTGCTTTAAAGCGTTGTGTACTATTTATACGAACACGTTGACTTCTGTTTTCGAACTGTTTATTAGAATCGTTTTGCTTATACCTATTAGCTAAGTTTTACAAGAATAGAACTAGAACTATAACAGAGAGAGAGAGTCTTAGTACATAACACTCCTCCTAAACCAAATAACTTACGTGTCTAACTTAATTCTCTTAGCCATACTTCTAGTCACCATGTGCTGGCTTAACTTTCGTTTTGGCTCTTGTTTTATATCAACTACAGAAGTATAAGTGGATGGAGTAGCTGTGTATTTATGAATAATTAAGCTATTTTTCTTTAATTGATCTATATGCGCTTGTTTTGTATATTGTTAACTAGAACCAAATATCTATAATTACTTAACTTTCTCAAAATTACTCCTGGTATCCATTTCACATTATTATAAAATTTATTTCTATATAAAATATTTTCATTAATTGTAAATTCTAAAATTTTTTTGTTACAATTTTTATGCATTCGGTTTCTCCAATTACTCCTTTCTTTGTTTTCACTTGGCTGATTCAGATTTTCACGTCTAACATAATGTTTTTCTTTATCGTCAAACTTTAAAATGTCTATCAGAGTACGAGGCTTAAATTGGAAGATCATCTTTGCTGGAGATACTCCCGTCACGGTAGTTGGCGTTGTTCTATATTTTAATAAAAAACCGATCTACTTTTAGCTGCCATGGTTCTTTCTTTCTTTCCGGATCTAACAGTGCTTTTCTAATTCCATTTTTAAAAGTCTGGACTGCTCTTTCTGCGCTTCCGTTTGATTGTGGGTGATAAGCGGGTGATTTAAGGACTTCTATGCCGTTTGATTTGCAAAAATCTAAAAACTCTCTTGATGTAAATGGCGGTCCATTGTCGCTAACAATTTGACTTAGTAACCCAAACGTTGTAAATATGGATCTGAGCTTTTCAATAACATTTTGAGCCGTTGTTGCTTTCATGGTAATAGCTTCCATCCATTTAGAAAAGGTATCATACACAATCAAAACATGGCGCCCATTTATCATACAAAAGTCTATATGTACCCTCTCAAATGAATAAGTAGACGCTTGCCAACTAGCGAGCATGGCTGGATTGGAGTTTTGCATTACTTTACACACTTCACATTGCTTTATGAACTCCTCGATCTCTACCTCAATACCAGGCCACCACACATAAGTACGTGCTAAAGCTTTACTTCGAACTATGCCAATATGCTGTTCATGTAACATCCCTAAAATTGTGAATCTTAACGACGAAGGTATTACCAGACGCTCTCCATAAAAAAAAACATTCGTTTTCCGTTGCTAAAGAAGATCTTTTGGCGTGATAAGCCTTTATTTCTTGTGTCATTTCTGCTGGCCACTTATTTGAAATAATGCAATTATAGACTTTAGATAAAGTTCCATCATTTTTCATATTATCTTTCACATCTTGAAGATTTAATGGAAATTTGGAAATATTCAACACATTTATACTATCAGCCTCAACTTCAGTGCAAACAGCCATGGGCAACCTGGATAAAGCATCTGCATTAGCCATGTCTTTGCCTTTTTTATATTTTATTTCGTAAGAATACATTGATAGAAAGCCCAGCGTTGAAGCCGATTAGCTGCTACCCCTGAAATATCTTTTTTGTTACCAAAAATAGCCCTTAAAGGTTGGTGATTGCTGTAAACTTTAAAATGTAACCCGTATATGTATTTATGGAATTTTTTTTATAGCAAAAATTATAGCTAAAGCTTCCTTATGTAACTGTGAATAGTTTTGCTCTGCTGCACTTAGTGTACTTGATACAAACATAATTGGACGTTCAAATCCATCTACCAAGTGGGATAAAACCCCACCTACCCCATACGGACTAGCAGCTGCCGAAACAATTATTGGCTTAGTTGGATCATAATGCGTTAATATTTCAATATCTGTAAGTAATCGTTTGCTTCTATCAAAGCAATCGCTTTGTTTTTTGCCCCATACCCACTTCGTATTTTCTTTGGCCAAGTCATATAAGCACTGTAATTGGCCTGATAAACTAGGAATACATTTGTTGTAGTAATTTACCATTCCTAAATAGGATTTAAGCTGAGCTTTACTTTTTGGTTCTGGTGCCTGTATTACTGCCTCAATCTTGGATGAACTTGGTTTTAACCCCTCACCTGTTATACAATAGCCCAGATAATCGATCGACTTTTGAAAAAATTTACATTTGTCAATGTTTACTCTAACATTGTAGTCCAGTAATCGATCAAGAACTTTAACTACATTTGATTTACATTCCTCTTCAGTCTCACCACCAATTAGAATGTCATCGAAGTATATGTGTACCTTTTGAAGTCCCCTCAAAATTTGATCAATAATTGAACAAAATATCTGTGGTGCAGTCTTAAGTCCAAAAATGAGTCGAGTGAATTGAAATAGGCCTACGTGCGTGTTAACAGTGAGCAACTCTCTTGATCGTTCTGAAACTTGAACTTGTAAATAGGCTCCAGTCAGATCTAGTTTTGTGAAAACTTTCCACCCACTCATAGACGCTAAAATATCGTCGATACGAGGTATAGCGCTATGTTCCATTACAACGAATTTATTTATCGTTACCTTACAATTCACGCATAAACGAATAGACCCATCGCCTTTATTAACGATTACCAATGGAGAAGCCCAACTACTTCGTTTTACCGGTATCATCATATTTTCTTTGCAGAGTCTTCGAATTTCAGCCTCTACTTTATCTTTTAATCCATATGGAACTGTATATGGCTTACAAAATATCGGGTACGCATCATCTTTTAACATAATTTCCGCCTTAAAATCTTTTATCACTGTGTCATTAGATTTTGAAAAGATGGTGTTGTATTTTTCCAAAAATTTTAATTTATTAAAATCTCTTTCTGAATCAGCCAGAGTTACATTCATGTTATTTTCGTAATAATCTAAAAAAAAATTTTGCCAGTTTTTAAATAATATTTGCAACCAATTTCGTCCCAACAAGGGACTGAAATATACATTAGTGCTTATAACAACCAACTCTAACTCAAACTTTAAGGATTTTAATATAACATTAACAATAAATTTACCCAAAGTATTAACTTGTTCGCCAGAAATTAATTTGAAAACATTTCCTTCATATGCAATTTGCTTTTCTGCGAAATATCTTAGAAAATCATCTTTATGGATTACCGTGATACACGCTCCTGTATCTATTTCAAATTGTAAGTTAATATTTTCAACGTCCAAATTAATTTTAAGCGGCCTAATTTTTAAGGAATGAACATTATTATTTATCAATTTCTCTTCAGTTTCGATTTCACCATCTTCATTATCATCAACTTTATTAACCCCACCACGAAATGCTCTTTGTTTACAGAATTTTTGAATATGCCCCTCCTTGCCGCAAAAAAAAACATAATACTCTTCTACGAAAATTGGCAGCCGCACCTCTCACTGCTTCGCCACGACAACCGGTCCCACTCCACTGCCTTGCTGCCACTGGCTCCCCGTTGTTTGTTCGTACTTGCCAACCAGCATAATTTCTCTCCTTCTCGAATGCATTTTTAAACGGTTTCCTATGTTGTTCCTAAGTTTTGATGTCTCCTTCCCCTAGTAACCGTTGTTGAATTTTTTCATCTCCGACTCCACAGACGAATTGTATTAATAGCGCTCTGTCCAAAAATTCACCAAAATCACATTGCTGCGCTAACTGCTTAAGTTCTATTATAAACTCCGTTATATTTTCTCCATCGCTACGACTCCGTTTGAATAACTTATAACACTCAGCGATTATGTTTTTTTTTTGGCTTAAAATGATCGCCCAACTTTTTGACTAAATCACTGTATTCAAAGTCATTTTCTGTCTTTGGAGCCGTTAAGGAAACAATTACTTTGAAGAGTTCTGGTCCTCCAAAGCTACATAAAAAAGCAACCTTTTCCTTCTCTTTCACTGAATTTAACGTGAATAGATGATCTAATCGTCGTACATATAATTCAAAGTCTTCACCCAGAACAAACGCTTCCACGGACCCAACAAATGAGTTAGTGTTTGACGTCATTTTTTTTTTTCGCTTTTTACTCGTCGCCAATGTACTATTTATACGAACACGTTGACTTCTGTTTTCGAACTGTTTATTAGAATCGTTTTGCTTATACCTATTAGCTAAGTTTTACAACAATAGAACTAGTCTTAGTATATAACAGAGAGAGAGTCTTAGTACATAACACGTTGAATGCGTTGAATGCGTTGAAAGCGTTGAAAGCGGGCAAGACATATGTGGCTTGTCAAAGGTTTAAAGACAATTTCAAGCGATTTTTTCTATAATTGTCCAGCAAAGCTATTGTCCAGAATAATAGGAATAACTTTGCTGAAGAAAGAAAAATTAAATTTCTTATGTTTTACGAGTTATCAACGTGATTATAAATGTATATCTTGGGTTATCTAAGAAAAACAAATGTTGCTCTAAAGTCTTCGGTAAAGTGGCAAAACGGATGTCATCACGAAATTTCTCATATTAAAATTAAGTGAAAAACGT
The DNA here is from genome assembly GCA_963920525.1 of Dichetophora obliterata. Lineage (NCBI taxonomy): Eukaryota > Metazoa > Arthropoda > Insecta > Diptera > Sciomyzidae > Dichetophora > Dichetophora obliterata. The sequence goes on from OY986438.1 coordinate 35,551,328, forward strand.
TGAAATTAATAAATTCAGATTTTCGTGCTCCACAGTGTAATTAACCATCAATAATATTTGTGCATTTCTGTTACAAACGCTCATTTGTAGTTAATATACCACCCATTCGAGTGTAGCTTTTCGCAACTGGATAACTGGCAGCTTCAACAACTTTTAATCACAATACACCAAAACATAGCATAGCATCAACTCAGTTAAATTGCAAGAACATAAATATTAATACAAGACAAAAATAAATAAACCAGTAAAATAACACACAGCACAGTTAAAAAGCTTGCAAACAGTCAGGAAAACACGAAAAAGATTGAAGAAAAATTTTTAAAAAAATAGTAAAAAAATAAACAAAAAACAATACAGTAAATTGTGTAGAGTGTCAGAGCGCAAGAAAATATAAAAGTAAACAAATGAAAATGGAAATGAAAACGTCAGGATTAAGCATTGTACAAAGTATAATGTGTATTTTGAGGATGTATTTTTATGTTTAAAGAAAAAAAAAAAAACAAGAAAAACAAAACATAAACATTTCAACAATATCAACAGCAATAAACTTACATAACACAAATGATGCTGCTATAAAATTTGTCCATAAAATCTCAACAGCAACTGGCTTTAAGTGGAAAAACTGAGTTTAATTTGGTGAATTTAAAAAGAAAAATGAATGGAAAATGATGGCTTAAATAAGGAATATAAGTGAGATTTTGCGTATTTATAATAATTTTTTTTAAGTTTTTTCTGCATTTGTGCAAATGAAAACCATAAGAATATTATATTAACTACGCTGCTCACCTCGTGCTCTACGATAAAACCTGGTCAGAACTTTTATCGTCGCATTCACTTAAATACACGAACAACACAAAAATATCAGCTGATATACTTAAAGTAAGTGCCACACGCTTGAGTAGCTGTTGAGTTAGTATTGTTCTTCACCACTATGAACTGTTGGTGTTGTTGTTATTGCTGTCGGTCTTGATGGCGGTTGTACTGTACAAGTGATAGCTCGATTTTTTTTTCATTATATTGGTCAATTCTGTGCACTCAACGCTTGTTGGTCCAATAGAAAAAACACACTCTAGTACACACACTGGCATGGCGAACTTGAGATAGTCCGCTGCTGATGATGTATGAGCCAGAATAGGAGATAAAAAAACAAATACTTAAAAAATAAATCGTTTTCTATTGAATAAAGCGAGTTGCAAGTTTTTATTTGTTCTACACGTACGCACAATAGTTATGTATATGTTCACCGGATATAGAAACGGAAACGGATGTTGATGTGGATGTTGTATTGGTGCAAATGTTTCGATGTTGATTGGTTGGTTGGGCGATCATTCAATGCTTTTGGCTGAATTGTTGAAGCAAATGTGTTCGAGTTGTGGCTGCGATGAAATTTCAATTAATACATTTTTTCGCTTTTCAACAGCTTTTTCCCAATAGTTGTCTTTGTTGTTTATTTGTTGTTTGTGTTGTTGTTATTGTTGTTGTAATTATAATTGCTTTCGTGCCATTATACACTAAAAGTTACAGCTATTTTATTTAGTATGTTACATTTAGTTAGCAAAGGAATTATATGGACAAGTTTAAGAAAAACTTAATAGGCGCCAAGCAAGAGAAATAGCGACCCTACAAATAATATGTTTTAAGCAAATAATAGTATAAATTGAACTATTTATAACAGTTTATATGAGAAGAAATATATGTGGTGGTAACAGAGTGGGTCAGGTAAGCCAATTAAGCTAACAAGGGTTTTCTTATTTTTACAAAGCAGGGTTGGTCTGCTCTCATAGCAGCCTCATAACGATTATTTCCTGCTAGAGTGCAACAATTAAAAAAAGACTTGTTTACACTGCGAAAAAGGGTTTTTTATCAATCAAGATTTAGTTAAAACTAGCAAGCAAACGACATACTTATGGCAAAACAAGTACTAGGCTATCTATATATTTAAAACTGATTTTCTGTATGATTGTTTGTTTTTAAAAAAATTTCTTGGACACAATTTTATTTTGGCAATTATGGGGAAGTTTGTAAATCGATAAAAAATAAAAATTATTGATGGAAAACTTTTATTGGTGAACGAAAACGATAGAATAAGTCATATTGCCCTAAGAAAGTATTCCCCGGCGCAACTTAAGTGAACACCTCGATCACAAACGATGCAATGAGTTATGTGTTGGTAGTTCTCCTCCTTCGGCATATTTTTCTTGCAAACTATGCAGACATCAATGTCTTCTTCGCCATCAGTTTCGGTCGGAGACTGTATTTTCTTATGCGAAGTCTTTGATTTGCCACGGCTTTTTTACTTCTTAGCTGCTGGTGTGTCGCCTTTCTTTGATAACACAGGGTAACACTGATTCTGTGGCGTGGGATTTGGTAGGTAATTTTAGTATATACATTAATAAAGATCTTAGCCTATTATTTAGATTGTTTGAATTGACTCCGGTTCTCGCGATAAACCGCTATTTTAAAAATTAGGGAGGTTTCATCACAAATTTTAACATTACTCCAGAACAGTAAGTTTGATTTGGTAAATTTGTGGATTTATTTAAACAAACAAATTTTTAAATTTGTGGATTTATATTTAAAATGGATTTAAAATTAATAAGCGCAACCAAAATACCAAAGAAATCTCATAGAAAATTATGGATTTTAATGAAATATGGATTTTAATGAATCATTTTCTTCGTAACATATGTGCTTAAGTTAATATCAAAAAAGAGCTATTTTGACATTTTTGATTTTTTATGAATTATGATATAACAAAAATGTTGAAATTTTGCATAAAAATATGTTTTTTTTTCAGAAGAACTTTCTGAATATTTCCGAGACTATTCAGCTAATCAAAAAATTTTTTAGATATAACTTGGAGGCAATTTTGCTGCGGATGTTTGGATTTTTTATTTTACCAAATCAGACTAATTATTCTGGAGTTATGCAAAAATCTGTAATGAAACCTCCTTAATTTTTAAAAAAATCGGTTTATCGCGAGAACCAGAGTCAATTCAAATAATGTGAATTATAGGATTAAAACTTCATTATCCCATGTATCTTAATTGGCTCCAAAAACTTATGCCGCAGAAAATAATTCCTTTTTTGTTCCCCTGTGTAATCTTTTCCGCTTCTTCTCGCCTTTATCACACACACTGACTTAAAACCACTATCGCAACCGAATAAGTGTCCTACCAACTAAGTCGATTGCTGATAACTTTTAAAAGGGTGATCACCTCAAGTACCTGGTTTTGAATAGCCATGATTGTAGCACTCCGTTGTAAGCACTGCGCTCATAGTTTTATGAGCGAATAACTTAATCCATTCAACCTCCATTCAGTTCTGTTTTGAATTGGACCGAAGCTTTTGAAACCGAAACTATAGTTTTACATATATTTTCATATTCACATATGGTCAATTTTTTCTGTAGGAGTAACGGCCGAAAAAATAATTTTGCTCTGCATCGACTAAATTCCGTTCATTTCAACCATACCTTATCGCAAAACATAAATATCAAACAAGTGTGCTTTTGTCACGCTTCATGCAGATACGTTCATTTCGCGCCAGACCGAAACTGCAAAAAATTTAGATGGGAACAAAAAGGAACAAAATGTAACGTTTAAGACCACACATTTTAGCTCTTAGAAGAAGTGCAAGACAACATTTTTTCATTATTTCGATTTTAGTCGTTTACTTAATTCCTTTTTTTCGATATGGATTTTTTATTTAGGTGTTTTCATTGTCAACTTCGGTAATTTTTGAAGAAATGCAGACATACCTCGAAAATCACTTCGAAAAGATGTGTAACGTTAAAGACCACCCATTTTGGCTCCTACAAGTGCAAGACAACATTTTTTGTTCATTGTTTAGATTTTAGTCGTTTTCTTGATCCCTCTTCTTTGATATAGTTCTTTAATTTAGGTTTTTGCATTCCCAATTTCACTATTTTTTTTTAAATGCAGATCTCGAAACTCACTTCTAAAAAATGTCTCGTTAAAGATCACATAAAAGTGGTTATATTTTCGAAACAACAAAAGTTAAAAGAAAAATTTGTTTACATAAAATGCAAGTCTTGAGGCCTTCTTTCATATACGCATACAACATTTTTTGGTTACATGAAATATTTTCAATATATTTGCAGAAATATGCGTTTGAATGTAACGTTAAAGTTTTTTTTTCTTCATATTATGACGTTGAATCTTCTGTACAGTTTTTCAATGATACTCTGCAAAGGTGTTTCTTATTGTCCGTCCCAAAAAAAAGGTGTTTCTCCAATCCTTTAAGTCCACCCTGGCTAAAAAGTGATCTAAGGGCACTTAAAAATTTAAAAAAATCGTTTATTTAAAAAATATAAAATATCTGGTTCTAGTTTAGACTTTGCTTCCTACTCTTCTTGTCGTTTTAGATATCAACTATTAAATAAACAATGCTATTCTGCTTATATAATTAACATAAAATGTCAATTTAAAGAACATCCAAAACTTTTCTATAGTTTTGTTAACTCAAAATGTAAAGCCTCCAGCTATCCACCCCTTATGAATTCAATCAGGAAGAATCATCTTGTGACAATGTAATTTCTAACATGTTTGCAAACTTCTTTAAATCAACTTATTCCGATATAACATTTAATACCAGCACGGTGTATCCTTTTCTCCCGCCAGTTAACTCTTTTGAAACTCCTGTAATAGACCCAAATATTGTCATGTGTTATCTTCGACAAGTAAAATCTTCTTTTTCGACCGGCCCTGATAAAATTCCAAGCTGTATTTTAAAGCAATGTGCTACAAACCTGTGTACTCCTCTAGCAAACATTTTTAATATTTCCTTGCATAGTGGTTATTTTCCTATTATATGGAAGGATTCTTATATTATACACTCACAGAACTAAACCCATTGCCTCAACCGAATAATTGCCCTACTAACTTTGTCGATTGTAGGCAATTTTGTAAATGCAATTGCCACAATTGCCAATTACCCGATTGAGCTAATTGTATTATTCCGTTGCGAGTACCGAACTGCAGACAACTTTTTGAGCCATTCGGTTGTGCACAACGAACTGTTTATCGCGTTTACCAGAACTCGGTTACATGAACCTAGCGAGTGTGAAAAACAAACGATGAAAATAAGCATGCTTTGTTGATTCTAATTTTGCAAATTTGCATATTTTTATGAAGAAATAAATTAGATTTATGTAAACTGCACAAGTTAAATTTATTAAATATTGAATAAATATATATTTTTTTAATTTATTTCTTCACTTTGAACACTTAACCAACCACTTGCAGCGAGAATTCCGACAGAATCATGAAAAAATGCGCGACGAGCAACATAGCGAGTGTAAAAAAACAAACGTCGGAAATAAGGATTGCTTTGTTGTTTCTTATTGCACATTTGCAGTTATTTACGAAGAAATGAATTTAATTAGTATAAACTGCACAAGTTATATTAATTAAATATTCGATAAAATATATTTTTTAATTAATTTCTTTACCTTAAAACACTTAAACAACTTGCAGCGAGAAAACCGACTAGAAATCGACCGAATATTGAACAAAGGAGGAACGAGCAACACAGCGAGCGTGAAAAAAAGCGACAAGGTGACCACATGTAAGTTATTTTATTGACTATTCGTCTGTTGCAATTGACTTTGGTGGCAGTGCAACTAAATATTGAAACATCGTTGAAATTCGGTGGCAACGTAAGAACAATTCTATTGACAGAATAAATAACGCGGATGTTTCAACTACTTCTTTTATTCGTAAATCTGTAATTGTACTGGTCAGTTGTTTTGGATAAACTGAGATTGCTTAGACGGAAAGTAAGTTGAAATGACAAATTACATTCAGTTCTTGCAACTAAAGCATAAGTACTGAATTTTAACCGAATTGTTATTTTGGCATGTAGTTGCAATAATAAAATAAGCATTTACGTCAACCAAAAGTCGATTATGCTTATTTAATAACAGTTAAGTAAGCAGAGTTTTAATTGAAACAATTACTTTGTGAGTACCCCAGTTAAAATGTATTTACTGTAACCTAAAGCCAACAAATTATTTTTGTGAGTGTACCCCTTCATAAGTCTGGCTCCAAGATAGATGTTTCTAACTATCGAGGAATTGAAAAATTAAGTGCAATCCCTAAATTATTTGAGAAAATCATAACTGATCAATTAACCCACTCCATGTCTTCCACCATTTCTGTCTTTCAACATGGTTTTCTGAAGGGTAAGTCCACTACAACAAACCTCTTAGATTTTACTAGGCGTGTTATAAATGGTTTTACTTTGGGACTGCAGACTAATGTTATTTATACGGACTTTAGCAAAGCTTTCGACAGTGTTAATCATAATCTTCTTTTGAAAAAACTCCACCTTATTGGGTTTCCTGTCACATTATTAAATTGGACAAATTCGTATTTATCTAGACGTACTCAAAAGGTTTCATAAAAGAATTCTCTTTCAAAAAGTATTTCGGTCACTTCTGGCGTTCCTCAGGGCAGTCATCTTGGACCGGTTTTGTTTTTACTATTCATTAATGATCTTCCTTCGGTAATAAAACACTGTAACGTCTTAATGTACGCTGACGACGTGAAACTTTTTCTTTGCTACAAATCACCCGAAGAACGACATCTTTTACAATCTGATCTAAATAGACTTGTGGACTGGTGTAGCTTAAATATATTAAATCTCAACTTAAAAAAACGTAGGCAAATTGTTGATAATGACTTGCTGTTATTGTGTGGTGACTTTAATGTGAATATCCTTTCAAGTGACTCAGTAACACAAACTTTATATGAAAATATTACTTCTTTAGGGTTGTCAGTTGTTAATGAACTTACCCATAAGATTATCTAACAACACAAATCCGAGTCTTCTTGATTTTTTTATAGTATCAGATTTTTCAGCTGTTTCACTATTTGACCAGTTATATTTCCTCTCTGACCATGATTTAATTTTTTGTTCGTTAAATATTAATTTTTCTCGTAGTATAATGTCTCATAACTTTACATACAGGGATTTTAAACACATCTGTTATCAGTCTCTGTTTCGTGACATATCATTGAGCCCCTTCAATGATTGCTGGCTTCACCATAACATTAACGACAAACTTAGTTCCCTTGTTGAACCCATAAAATATTTATTTGAAAAACATGTCCCTGAACGCAAGATTTGTATTAGGAATTCAGCTTGCCCTTGGTTTTCTGTCAATGTTGTAAATTCTATTAAAAGAAGAAACAAATTTCGATCAATATGGAAAAGAAACCCAACCGAACCAAACTGGGAAACATACAGACTGTCGAGGAATGAATCTGTTTCACTAATAAGACAGGCTAAATCACGCTATTTTGTGGCTAAGCTTCAACCCTCCCTTCCAACCAAAACGCTTTGGAGCAATATAAGAAAACTTGGGGTCTGCAACAAAAACAACACTGACTGCAATATTAATCCAGAAATTATAAATAACTTTTTTGTAGATTCTGTTTCTACTCCTAATTATAATATTTCTTCTCCTACTAGTCTCTCTATGCTTCAGTCTTTTGAATTTGCTCCAGTAAATGAGCTTGATGTTGGTAAATGTGTTATGCAAATTAAGTCAAACGCAATAGGTGAAGATGGCATTACCATCAAGTTTATTAAAATCATTTTGCCCCACATTATCAGCCCCCTAACACATATCATCAATTTTTGTTTCACGACCTCATTATTTCCGGACAAGTGGAAAGTGGCCAATATAATACCGATAGCAAAAAATCAAAACCCATCTGGTCCCAGCGATTTCAGGCCTATAAGTATTTTACCGCCTCTTTCAAAAGTTTGTGAGAAACTCATGGCTCAGCAAATCAATAATTTTATACTCGGCAGAAACCTGTTATCCCCCTTTCAATCTGGTTTTCGAGCTGGACATAGTTGCTCCTCAGCTGTTGTTAAAGTTATTGACGATATAAGACCTGAATACGATGCGGGTTCTATGACTATACTCTGTCTGCTAGACTTCTCTAAAGCTTTTGATAGAGCCAGTCATCAGTATTTGTGTCATAAGCTTAAGACGTTATTTGGTTTCTGTAATAGTGCTGTCAATCTAATTTCCAGTTATTTGTGTAATAGGTCTCAAAAAGTTAAAGTTGGTCAATTGTCCTCTCAGTACAAGTTAGTATTAAATGGTGTTTCACAAGGCTCCATACTTGGTCCTCTGTTATTTTCAATATTTATAAATGATATTTTTAATGTTTGCAAGCATGCATCTATTCATGCATATGCTGATGATGTTCAGCTTTATCTTTCACGACGAACAGGGTATCTTGACGAACTCTGTTGTATAATGAATGAAGATCTCAACAGCATCAATGAGTGGGCCAGTAAAAATGGTCTGCAATTAAATGCATCAAAGTCATATGTCCTGCCTATTTGTAAGCACAAAACCTGTATAAAAGATATCCCTGATTTGTTTATTGGAATAAATAAGCTAGCTGTTGTGACAAAAATTGTAAATCTTGGCTTTTATATAAATTCTTCTTTGTCCTGTGTTGATCATGTTAACAATGTAGTGAAAAAAGTTTATTATGCCCCACGTAATTTGAGAATGTCTGCTAGCGTAACTCCTGTAAATATAAAACGAAAGTTGGTGATACAATAAATTTTACCATTGATAACATACTCTGAAACAGTGTACAGTAAGCTCAACTCATCTTCCCAATTAAAATTGCAAATAGCTTTTAATTATGCCACACGTTATGTTTATGGTTTACGAAGATATTAACACCTATCTAGCTTTAGAAATTCAATACTTGGTTGCGTCATAACATCATACATCAAAGCAAGAAACTGTATATACCTGCACAAAATTATTCATGAAAAATCGCCTCGTTACCTTTATGAAAAATTACGGTTTTGTATGTCTAGAAGAAGTCATATTCTTATTATACCCAGGCATAATTCTTTAAACACCTCTTACTTGTTTTTCATTAACGCCATTAGACTCTGGAATGCACTACCTAGATGGTTAAGAGAAATAACTAGGAGAGGTAATTTTAGGCAATCTATCTTAACTTTCTTCTCTACTCCATAGTATTTGCAATTTGCTTAAACTATTTCAAAGGTTATTTTTTATTTCTTTCCTCTCTTTTTTTCTCCTTTTCTTTTCCTCTTTATTAATGTATTTACTCTTGTTTAATCAAAGGTATTGTTAAATGTCTGTTATTAAATATTAAATCTTAAGCCCGGTTGTTATAATGTTAATCTAATTTAATCTAATTAAATTCTTATTTAACTAAACTAAATGATTTTTGTACTATAAAAGAACATAGTTCTAAGTGTACTGATGTTAGCTTTTTTAATTTTATAAATAAAAAAAAAAATAAATAAATGACATTCTCGCGATGATCACATTGAAATGACATTCTCGCGAATACTATAAATAACACTTACTTAGAAATAGTTTCCAGTTTTCTCGATTTTGGTGTTATTATGGATTCAAAAATTCGCTTCAATCTCCACGTTAATATGGTGATAAATAAGGCAAGAGAAATCCGTGGTTTCATTAAAAGATGCGCTAAAGAATTCAGTGATCCGTTTAGTACTAAATTATTATATACCTCTCTCGTATACGGAACGTTGTATGGAACCCACAATATAATGTCTACATCGACGCCATAGAATCCGTTCAAAAACAGTTTTTACTTTTTTCTTTACGTCATAGTCATTGGAACCCCAATATTATGCTTCCATCGTATGAAATACGCCTTAAAATTATTTTACTACCTTCCCTAAGAAGCAGAAGAATGATGCATAATGTCATGTTTCTGTATAAATTACTTCGTGGCGAGATTAATTCGGAGAATCTCATCTCAGCTCTAAATTTTAACATCCCAAGGAGAGGAACTAGACATTTTCTGTTTTTCAAGTTGAGTCAGTGCAGTTCTAATTACGCTCTTCATGAACCTTTACGATGTATGTGCAGTGATTTCAATGACAACTTCAACATGATTAATTTTTCTGATTCGGTAGATGTCTTAAAACGGAAAATAATATTACATTTAAATAATTAAATCAATTTAACTTCATCCTATTATACCTAACGCAGTTTTATAACAATAATATTGGTAATGGAGATTGTTCTGTTTCTCCTTTTTGTCTCGATTTGATGTTTTATAAAGTAAGCACCATCAAATATGAATCGATTTTTAAACTTACTTTTAAATTATTCAATATTTTAATTTTAAATCTAATTGGGATTTACGTGCTCACGTGGTTTCCTGATTTGAAATTAGACTGAACTCACACTATCACCTGGATTAGTGTGCCAGAGTCTCTCTTTTCCACACAATTTTATGCCTGCGTTGGCCCAAATGCATATCCAACTAATTGGGATTTTGATTTGGCGGATATGAGATTTATCTCATTTCCACGTAGGTCCTTGGGTTGGACAATGGCCGCAAACCAGTTAAAATGAGTTTAGTGTTTTGGATTGTTTTTGAAATCAGGTTTGTTTTTCGGCTACCTTAAATTGATAATCACTATAATTTAATTCGATGTTGCTTATTTATATGGAATTGAATATACTTAAATACGCGTTTGTTATATATTAAATTTTTAAATTCCGCTGAAAAGCCAATTAATGTGCTTAGTGGAAAATCCTAATTGCCAATAGGGGGTATGTTTAGTACATAGGTACATTCTGTCTGTCCCGGCTGCTCCGGGCAGGATCTAGAATGTAAATTGTGCATGCGTATAGTTCGGGTATACGTATCTTTGGAAGATTCATACCTCTGGGCAGTAGCGTAGCAAGGGTTGGGGCGGGGGGGGCGGTCCGCACCGGGTGCACAGACAGAAGGGGTGCAAAATTAAACAAAAAATTGTTTAACATAAATCTGTACCAAATTGTGTAATTTGTTTGTAAAAACATAAATTGTTTTTAGTCCTCTGCGACTGACGGGCCTTAATTTTCACAATTCTACTGACGTGGTAGTATATCAGACATCATTTTGACAACTTATATTTTCGAAACTAGCTTTTTATTCCTTATTTTACCTATTATATTTTAAAGTTAAGAGTGTATATTATTTTTTAATTTACTAATATATAAAATTAAAAAGACGTATGAAGCTAACATTTATTGATATAGCATAAATAATTTTTGCAAAATATACACATTTTATGGTGTTTGTCATACTACTACGTCAGTCGCAGAGGGTTAATAGGAGCGCTTAATATATGTTTTTTCAATGCCTAGTATGATTGAACTTATTATATTGGCTGTACTGTTACATTGAAAAATATAAAAGACAAAAGGTGCAAAAATACCTCAAAGCATTCCTTACAATGCGTTTGTATCAATTAAAACTAATTTAAAATATTCATAGGTATAATATTTGGTGAAGGGTGCGTGCAACCATCATAAAAATTATACATACATTTTTATTTATTTTATGCACAGTTATAATTGGATTGATGTCACAAATTTTTCATATGATATATAGTTTTGTTATTGAATGCTTTTATGTAACTTAATATAAACTAAATGTTTGTAATGGGTTTTTGGATAGGGCCGTTAAAAAATAGCAGTGCTTCCAATGTTAATTTTTTAAATACAGAAACTATTCTTGGCTACACGTTCTAAAATTTATATGTATTAATTTGCTTCTAAAGAAGCAAATGGTTAATAGTTCCAGAACATTTTAATATTAAATTTATATTAAATATGCATTTTATCTTTAAAGCAGTATTGAAACAATGCAGCAATTTAAGCGTTATTAAAAGTAGCTGCGAATATCCCAATAATTTTCCGTATTAATTGCCTCAGAGAGCGTCCCACCAAAGGATTTCCTTTATCTTCTAAGCTGTGTGAAATTTCGTTTCAAGATCTTTAGCACATCTGTCAATGGAGTCAAGAACTGACTCAAAGAACAAAAATCACTGATGGTTTAATCGGCTCCATTTTTTAATTTTTCCTTTAACTTTGCAAGACATCATATTCCATATATATTTATTATCGAAATATTATAATTTGACAAATTTATCAGAATTCATTAACAAGAAGAAAATAAGAGGGCGATGTTCGAGTGCCTGGATAGGTTTCATTCGGAACTTAATAGTAGAACAAAATCGATACAAGAAATTGAAAATGTATTTGAAGCAATTCTACCACCAAGCTTGCTATCCACTTCTGAAAATGAAGTACAGATCTTAATGCAAAGATTGGTCGCTGTCCATGATGAGGTCAATGAAGAAGAGTTAGCAATTGAAATACCAAGGCTAAGAAGGCACCTTAAAGCTGCAGAAATTGCTTTAGAAACTTATAAAAACTCGACCTCAATAGATTTTTTTAAACATTATATATGAATGGGGATTCGAAGAGACGTTGCTGAATCTAGCACTTAGTTTAAAATTATTTTTAACGATTTCCGTTTCAGTTGCTTCATGCGAAAGAAGCTTTTCAAAACTTAAAATAATAAAAAATTATTTACGGTCAACAATGGGGCAGTCAAGACTTACAGATCTCTCAATATTATCTATTGAAGCCGAAGAGACTGAGAACATCGATTTCGATGAATTTATCGAAAAGTTTGCTTCTCTGAAAGCAAGAAAGAAGGAATTTTAAGTCTTGATGGTACCTTGAAGTTTGATTTTATTCATTATTTTTAATCATTAAATAATGTTTTTATATTTTTTCCGACACCCAATTGATATTTTAAAACAAAAAAGTTAAATTAACTCGATGCATCTTAACAAAATTATTAAAAGATGCAAATAAAAAATATTAAACAAAAACGTATATTTGCAAATTTTTAGTTTTTTATAGAGATATTAGATATGGATAAGGATAACCGTCCTTTGAGGGTGCAAAATATATTTTCCGCCCCAGGTGCCAACAACCCTAGCTACGCCACTGCCTCTGGGCGAATCCAAAAAAAAAAAGAGAAAAAATTTACCATATAGTTTTTTACAACACTTTAAAAAGAAAATTTGCACAAAACGTTTTGAACCAACTACGTTGAAGAACTTTGAGAAATAAAATACAAGTGTCTTGCGATTAAGGTCGGCTTACATAACTTCGTGTTTGTGAAAGCATATCTGATTCACTCGACAAGTCGGATGGTTTGACATACTTTCAGTTATAAGATATACTGTTGAGATTGACGCAACTAAAGGGTTCTGATTAATTTAATAACCTCCGAAATTAGACGTACTTACTTACTAACTTAGTTGGAGCTACAACCGTATGTCGGTCTTGGCCTCATCTAAGAGTTTGCGCCAGCCATTTCTGTCTTTCGCTTGCTGGCGCCAGTTGAAATTTCCAAGCTTCGTTACATAGTCCTTTACTTAGTCTTTCCAACGAAGATGCGGTCGTCCTCTTCTGCATTGCACTCCGCTGCGTACCGAATCGAATGTTTTCTTCACTGGAGCATCGTCTTTCATATTCATATTCATATTTATTTGATATTAATTAGTACAAACAATAAAATACAAGAGATCTTTTAACAGTAAAACAAAATTATATGCATAATCAACAGTTAACTTAAAATTTGAACACTTTGAATAACATAAAATACTTAATATATAATTATTATTTTAATAGTGCAACAAATTTATATGTAAAATCAACTGTTAACTTAAAATTTGACAACTTTAACTTAAAATACTAGATATATTATTTATGATTATTATTTATTATTTTAATAAATAGACAGTCTTAGTAATATAAAAAAAAGATGAGACATAGTAGGAAGACAAAATAAATAATTAGAAAAAGGAAGTAATAGATAGTTAGATGTTTGAAAAGTATAACATAACATAACATAAGACTTGAATGTATTCGTGCTGACAATAGATTTTAAACTAGAAGGTAAGGAGTTCCAGAGTTTGATGACGTTGATGAAGAAAAGTCGCTTAGTATGTAGGGAATTGAATTTAGGTATTATGAGGGTGTGTGTTCGAGTAGATACACTGAAGCGTAACTTCTCATAGAGGTATGCGGGAGTTTTACAAGAAATTTATTTATACAAAAATAAAAAATTTCTCGCATTTAAGTAGTTTATAATACTACAGCCTAAAATGCTTCTACTCTCTTCAGATACATGTTCAAAGCGTCTCAGGCCAAACACGTCTCTTGCTGCATCATTAAAGGCAACCTGAATTTTATGCGAAGAGTGCGAGTCAAGATTGCTGTATATTAGTTCTGAGTAAGATATGATTGGAAGTATTAATTGTACAATAAGCCTCTTTTTTGCCTCAATCAGAGTAAATTTAGCAGACATTTGTAAGCATCGAAGCGTGTAGTAAACTCGTTGAACAATATTGTTAACAGGACCAGAGGATGAGAGTCTACTGTTAATATAAAAACCTAAACTTTTAACTTTATCAACCAATGGTATACAACTATTACTTAAAAAGATCGGTGGTATTTGTTGGTGGTCAAGATTATCCCTGGAGATAGGAAGAACATATGATTTTTTGGCATTAAAGCATAGATCATTATCTGATGCCCACTTTGCGATTGCAGTTAGGTCTTCATTATTCTACAACATAAGTGCTCAACAAGTCCGATGCAATTGGATGTATATAACTGAATATCATCAGTATAGCCATGCATTCTTACGTTATTGCACACTTTAAAAATATCATTAATAAAAATTACTAAACAACAAAGGCCCAAAAATTGAGCCTTGGGGCACACCCATTTTAACATCGTTATAATCGAAAAAAAGGTTCCCAATCTTTACTCTTTGCTTTCTTCCATCAAGATAGTTGGCAATAAAGTTAAAAGCACTACTAGTAAAACCAAACATACACTTAAGTTTTTTTACTAAAACAAAATGGTTCACAGAGTCAAATGCTTTAGAAAAATCCAAAAGACATAACAAAGTAACATGACCTGCATCATAAGATGAACGAATATCATCAAGAACTTTTAGCGTTACTGTTGCACAGCTATGCCCGGTTCGAAAGCCAGGTTGGTATGGTGATAGAAGAATTTTTATTTTAAATACTGATTAATTTGGCCAGCCATAATAGATTCACAGATCTTGGAAAAAGCAGACAGAATACTAATGGGTCTATAATCTTTCATATCTATTGATGCGTGTGTTACTTTAGGAATTGGTATAACTCTGTAGTTCTCGGTCATTTGTGATCAAACATTAAATAACACTCACAACACAATTGATCAATAGAAGCTAGGTCAAAAGTCCTTCCAAGGGCTGAAATGGCCAGTTTATTTTATATAACTGTGGATAGTTTCCACGGCGATGGAAAACAAGAAGTAGTATAGCAGTGATTTATTATGTGCGTCAAAGGTTTTATAATAAAGGGTGATATGATTTTCATTAAATCATTAAATTTTCATAAAGTGTAATGAATTTCAATGAAATACCGTCATCTCCAATAGAGTTTGATTTTATTTTCATTAAAGAATTAAGAACATCATTTTCAGTAGCATGCTCAAAAGAAAATTAGTCTTCATCACGAAACTGATGATAAACGCATTTATAATTATCATTCGAGGCTATGATATTCGAAAAAAAGAAAATATTTAACTGATTAGGATTGATATCACACTTCAGATCAGATTTACCGCACACATTGAGACTACGTATATTTTTCCATAAATCGTTGGATGGTAGGTTACAATTCAATTTACGTTGGAAAAATATTTTCTTAGAATGTCTGATTGCTGATACAGCTTCATTGCGGGCACGCTTAAAATGCTCCCAATTTTCAGCATTACGGTGATTTTTTCATTTATTATAAAATGTATTCCCTTCTTTTTATGACTAAACTTACAAATGACGTGAACCAAGGACAAGACTTATGTTTGATTACTGAAATACGAAGAGGAACGAAATTTTCAAAAGCACAGCAGACATGAGAAACAAGAATATTTAATTTATCATCCACATTCTCACAGAACCAACAATCTCATTCCAACAGATATGAGACAAATTATCATACAACAATGAGTAATGAATAAAATTGTAGTCACGGTAAGAAATAGTCATTAGGACATTATTACGACAAGCATTACAAATAATAGTACAAAAAAGTAGATCATGGTCAGAGATTAAAGAAATTTGATCAGAAAGTAGAAGCAAGGACTCATCAGAAAGTATAAAAACAACGATTAGACTAGGGGTTGCATTAGGAGCAAAACGAGTCGGAAGAGAGGAGTTAATAATTGTCATTCCAGCCGCATTGACTTTGTCATAAAAACTATCAGATACATTATCCTTGTTGAGCAAATTCACATTAACATCACCACATATGGAACAACAGTCAAAATGTTCAACACTTGTTCCTAACTTGTAGACGCAAAAGACAAAAACTTTAAAATTGGCATCAATAAGTTCTACATTTATAAATTCAACCTCAGACCTCAATAAGGTTTGAATTTAGGCATGATTTGCAATAAATAGTAACCTCCTCGTCTACCAGTTCTGTTATTTTTAAACAGAGCATAATTAGGGATATTTTAGTAAGCGTTGGGAATTTCGGAAATAAACCATGTCTCGGAGACACAAATAACGTCCACATTTGAATTTTCAAAAACTGTTCTTACATAATCAAGTTTTGATTCATTTAAACTTCTAGCATTAAAATGGACTATAGACAAACCATCACGCTGTTAACGCAAAATATCAATTAACATTTTACATTTAACATTAATACCATAAGAAGCACCAGAATTCATAGAAATAACTAACAACATAGTCAGACGAATAGCAAAAATCTTTAATAATCAACATATGAAGATCAAAAACAATACAATCATTTTATTAATTTGTGGGTTGAGTTTTTTGTGTATTTTTATTTTGTTTTTATTTTTGTTGATTGTGCTTTTTTTCTTGATAAAAAAGAAAGAACATAGTTAATAGAGACATAGTTTGGAACGAAAGTAGATAAGTTAGAAAATAAGAAAATCATAAACAAAGACTAAAATAGTTGAGATAAATTTTAAATTAAATTTATTTGGTAGGAGACACAGCCTCATGAAATGTTTCCACAGCATCATGCAGTTCATGCACAGCATCATGCTGATGCAGATGCTATCTGCATTTTTATCCATTCTAATGTGTACCGAGCCACGGAAAGTAAATGCATTGTATAAATACTTTTGGCGCTTAAGAGCAATTGTATCTTGTAAAATTTTACGGTTGAGTAAAATTAAGGCTTTTGTGGATGTATATATTGTTATCAGAGTCAATCCCGGAATTTCTTAGATGCGCTGAACATGACCAAGCCAGCGTACCCCGATCGATTTTAATGCGCTTGACTATGTTGATATCAGCGTACAGCTCATACAGTTCATCATTCCACCGTATTCGGTACTCACCATTGACGCAGGTTGGTCCGTAGATCTTACGAAGAATCTTTCTCTCGAAGGCTCCTAAAGTCTTTTCAACTAAACTGCTCAGCGTCCAGGTTTGTGATGCATAAAGTGCAATGGGCATGATGAGCAATTTATGGAGAGTGCTTCTCAATTGCCTACTGAGCCCAAAGTAACACCTGTTGGCAAGAGTTATTCTTCGTTTGATCTCAATGCTGATGTCGTTGGTTGAGTTTATGCTGGATCCCAGATAGACGAAGTCCTTCACAACCTCGAAGGAGGTATTGTCTACAGTAACGTGGGTTCCAAGACGCTGGGACTATTTGTTTGTTGACACCAAGTATTTCGTCTTATCTGCATTCACTGCCAGACCCATTCGACTTGACTCTTTTTCTAATCTGGAAAATGCTGCACTGACTTCGCGCGTATTATGACCAATGATATCGATATCATCAGCATACGCAAGCAGCATAACACTCTTGTAGAATATTGTGCCACTACGTCTCAAATCAGCAGCTCGGATGATCTTTTCCATCATTAGGTTGAAAAAGTCGCACGATAAGGAATCACCTTGTCTGAAACCTCGTTTGGTAACAAATCGTGGTAAAATGGTGGGGAGAGGTCCTTCCCGATTTTAACTGCGCTGCTGGTGTTGCTCAGTGTCATCCTGCAAAGTCGTATTAGTTTTGCAGGAATACCAAATTCAGACATGGTGGAGTACAAGTGCTTCCTTATTGAGCTGTCGAAGGCGGCTTTGTAGTCGACAAAAAGATGGTGGGTGTCGACTTGTTTTTCTTGAGTCTGAGAAGACTCATTTGTCGTAGCGTGAAAATCTGATCGATGGTGGACTTTCCAGGTCTGAAGCCATACTGATAAGGTCCGATTAGTTCTAGTAACTACACTGCAAAGTTTAAAGAATGCTATTGACATAACCTACAATATAGTAGTTAAATTAACTTATTTTGTTCGCTAGTCTGCAATGTCTTCAGTTAGTTACCTCAGACAAATACTGTTTCTTTTAACGGCAAGAGGAGTTGAAATAAATAAAACCGTACAATTCAAGCAACGGACATGTCTGATTTTCATTTCAACTGAACAAAAATTTGGAAATGAGGCGACTGCAGAGGAACGTTCATTCGCGTTAATTAAAAATCAATTGTCAAATATCATTCTAGTAACATTAAGCAAATTTCAGTTGCAGACATTTTTTTCCGATTACCACAAATAATATTCATTTCCCGCAACCTTACGCCTATATATGAATTTTCTGAGTGCAAGTAGGTCAGCCACAACATCTGGCGATGTTAAAACAGCCGATTTCATTGGCTTACGGCCACAGTTTGACTTCTAGGCTAGCGTGCTAAATTTCAACGGACCTACAGATTTCAATGCGTCACGGAGCTCTTCGGCCAAAACAACAGAGCTTGTTAAAGGTGCTGCTCTTGTAGATGGCTCGAATGTCATGACTTATTTATGTGCTGCGGTTGATATTAAATCGCCAAATACAATGATTTGACGCTGATTGCATAGAGACAATTATTTTGCATGAATCAATCATGCTTCTTTTACTGAAAAGCAAATCTGCAAAATTTGGCTCAATAACGGTGTAATTTTAGAAAAAGATTGCTAAATTTAAATCACTCTTCATGTAGTTAGAAAAAAGCAAAATTATATTAAATTTAAGCAAATATTTCCTAAGTTATTACGAACTGCTTATTTTATCGATATCTAGCCTCCTTTTGCATTTATCGACAAAAAAATATTTTGATACCAAATAGAGCTCTATTTTTCTGTAGGACGCAACGTTTAGTTTCTAGAAGCATTTAAAAGTTTTTAACATGTTTTTCCGCCATAACTCCCACACAAAGACGATTTATATACCAAAATGTTCACCATTTAACTAGCCACTGCATCAGTTATGCTCTGTCTCTAAAGTTAAGGAGATATAGCCGTTTGATAATTGGGTTTTGATTTTGTAGTGCTTAAAAAATGTATCAGTAAAATTTATATTGAAAATGCTTTCCAAAGCTTAATGCTTTATTTTGGTAATGAATGAAGCTTATTTTATCGATATCGATATATTATTTTCCACTTATCGACAAAAAAATATTTTATGCTAAGCAAATTTTTGCTAAACTCAAGCAAGCGAACACACGAGCACACGTTTATTCTTAATGAAGAAACTTAGGCCATTTCTTCACTTCGAAAATATGCTTCGAAAAATTTTGATTAAATTCAAGCAAAATTTTGCTGAGTTATTATGAACTGCAAAAGCAAATTTATACTTAATTCAAGGAAATATTTGGAATAGAAAATTTTGATTAGTTTTTGCTGAAATCTAGCATAACTTTGAAGTGGCAAAGTATCAAATGTCTTCATTTAATAATTCATTAAAATGTTTTTTATTATAAAAATATAATAATTCATTATATCATTAGCTGATTAAAAGCATAATTTAGCAATAATTCCTTAATCCTTATAAATTGTTATTAAAGCTTACTGTATTATAGTATATTAAATTGTTTGTCACAGTGGTGTTTAGTTACGCCAAGCAAAACCATTCAAAAAATTAACTGCTTTGACTCAACATAAGCAAGTTTAACGAGCCACGCCTGCACTTAGTAATACATATTTGCCAAAACATGTTGATAGTCAATAAGTATTGTTAGACAGGCGCCAACTCAAAACATTTGTTTAATGAACCAAACTCTTTTCTCCGCCTTGAACAAACATATGTTTCTACATTCTACACTTTATTGTGTTTGTAACTTCTGTTCATGATTATATTTTATTCTATTTTTCTTTTTCGTTTCTGTTTCTGTTTATTTTCTTTTGTGTCTTCTTGTCATAGTGGTATGTGTATAAAATTGTCTATAAAAATCATTTGCTGGTCTGCCATTGAATTTCACGCCCTCTCGAAAGGCTCATGCCACATATCGCTTGTTATCTTTTATCGCGCAAGGTTGCTTGTGCAGAGCTATTTTTATGATTTTGTTGTTGTTACTTTTGATTCTGAGATAACAAGTCCGACCTTACGTTTATTACTTTGAAGCAAAATCAACATAAATTAAAAAAAAATAAAAATACATAAAGAACTCAACCCACAAATTAATAAAAAAAATTGCATCTTTAGCAACAAATTGGTTAAAAACGATTATCCAAAACAAATGACAGCGTCAAAAAAAAAGTTCAAACAATGATCAAAGTGCAAACGTAGCTTAAAAGCAGCAACACTGAAAGTTTTTCCCTTAAATATTTTATTAAAACTATTGCTTTAAGAGAAAAAAATATTGTAAAACAATTTGCAGCAATCAATTGAAATGGGTCTGAAGTTAATATTCTCTCCGGAGGTTAAGACTTTATTCCTTAAAAGAAAACGTAGGGATTAATTTTAGTGCCTCACTTAATCCCTTTTATCTAGAGTTTTTTTTATTTTTGACACTTTTGGGATTTGATTTGGGTATTTTTAAAGAGTTTAATTGATTCATTTCTTACATACATATACAAAAAAAAACCTTATTAAAGTCATTATATTAAGTCAATTTTATAACTCAGTTTATTGTTTATGTTTAGCTAAAACTTAAATTTTCTGTTTATAATCAAAGTAAAAGTAAAAACTGTGGTGTGAGTTAGATTAAATTCATTTACGTTTGCAAGAAAACTTATAGTACTTTAAAAAAACTTAACTTCTGCTCTAATTCTTTCTTGACATTGGTACTTAATTTCTAAGCTTTTTCTATATAAAATTAAAATCTATTATAAAATATAAAAAGTTTTACTCTTAACTAAAACCCTCATGAGTAGGAGGAGAAAAAGTAAAAACTTAAACAGTAGGGACTTACATTTTGTGGCTCTTTTTTATGTATACATTTTTGTGACTTTTTGATTGCTTTCTCATTGTGTTTTTCCTTATTTAATAAATTTAAGTTTGGTTGGATAGGTTTTCCAACTCATGCAGGTATTTGTGTAGGTACATTTGTGTGTGCTTTATGTCGACTGACTTTATGGCGACCTTCTTAGAACTCTTAAATTGATCAAAATCTCAAAGGAGTTTTTCTATTTTCAAGTATTATGGCTTCATATTTTATTAAACCTTACTTTTATAAGACATTTATAGTGCTTTGCACAAATAAGTAGCAAATACCCGCTTCTTTGCTAAAAAAAAAAATAATAAACACCATGTAAAAATTTGAAATCTTAAAATTGAAGTATTAACTTGTATTAAATCAAATGCAAAATATAAAAATTATTGTGTATGCTCTGCTTACTTTTTTAAAAATTGAAAACCTTATTTAAACGGTAATTGTTGTGATGAAATAAATTTTCTCGGCTTTCGTTGGTTTTTTGACTTTAAAAAAATCCTGCATAACAGGGCAGGGTTGCCAACTTTTGGAGCCTCCATGCCCGGAGCTTTTTTAATATAAATTTTTTTTAATCTCAAACAAAAATTATTTTATTGTAATAATGTTTTAGAATAAAACCTTTTTTATTTTTATTAGGAACAATATAAATTTTAGGATCATAAAAAATAATGTATTAACTTTAGTTAAGAACTGCGAACGAAAAAAATTTCCACTACACCTAGGTAACTTTTTCAAAAATAGTTTAAATTCAAAAATTTAAACGTAGTTTAAGTTTATTTTTTTTTTGCATTAAATGCATAACCTAATAATTTTAATAATGGCAAGCGAGATGGAAGTACGAAAAAAATTTGTTAAAGTTTTTCAAGACAATCCTAAAGTGGACCAAGCTGAAAGGTTCACCAAAAACTGTTTCTAGAGTTACTAAAAAATTTTCGTACGACAGGTTCTATCAGAAAAAAGTGTTTGGCAATCAGGAAACAGCAAAACAAATCAGTGCCTTGTTTGAAAAGAAACCATATATTTCAACAAGAAAAGTGGCCCAAAAAGTAAATTGCTCCGAGAGTTATGTACGCAAAGTTAAAAATGAAGCTGGGTTGAAAACTTTAAAGGTGCAAAAAGTTCCAGACAGGAATGCCAAGAAGAACGAGGTGGCTAAGCAACGTGCCGAAATATTAAAAAAAAACATCTCTTCGAATAATTTTCCTGCTACGTCATGGATGACGAAACTTAAGTGCTAGCGGACTTTTCGCAAATCCCAGGTTGGGAGTTCTACACTGCAAATACTCAAGGAAATGTAGAAAATAAATTCAAGTTCAAGAAGCAGTAAAAATTTCCAAGAAAACTTATTCTTTGGTAAGCTATCTGCAGTTGTGGAAAAAGGAGCAAGTCTTTTGTTACTCAGTCTATAATTAACACCGATTTGTGCTTAAAAGAATGCTTGCAGAAGAGACTGAAGCCATACCTGAATCAACAAAAAATCTCCACGCTATTTTGATCTGACTTAGCCTTCTGCCATGACAGCAAATTGGTCTTAGAGTGGTTTGAGAAGAACAGTCGGCATTTTGTGCCTCGCGAGCCAAATGCACCCAATTTCCCGGAGCTCAGGCCAATTGCGAGGTATTGGTCTTTATGCAAATACGAGATCAAGACTGCAAATAAAGTTGTCTTGATTTCAAGAAAAAGTAAGGTATCACAAACTTCAATAAAATCGATGATGGAAGGGGTACCACAAAAATTAAAAAAAATGTTCAATGAGCGTAATAAAATGTTGTTAAATAAATAGTAAACAATTGTATTAAAATACATGTTTAAATAATGCTTTTTTATTTAAATCTGAACAACGGTTCGTCAGATATCTCAATTTTTATGATGGACAATTTTTTCGTCCGTGTAACAAAAAAAAAAAATAATAAAGTTTTCTTCATCAAAAAGTTCTTCAACATCTAACATTAATAATTCTCGACACTTCTAATACACGATCGAGTTTGGGTTCGTGCTTTGGGTTCGCAATATATAAATAATCTAGAATTTTCATAGGACTGTCCTCAAGATTGTAAAATTTTATTAAATGCAGTAAGGTCTTTTATAAACTTCGACCATGTCATTAAGAATAATATTTTGTTGGCATGCTTCAAAGCGTTCGAAGTACACACGAACTTCAGTTCCAAAAAAAAATTTTCAAAGAAAATAATTTTATAGTAAATTTTAATATAATTGCAATTTTTTGTATAAAAAAATCTTAATATGCGAAAGCCGGAGAAAACCTGCGAGGCCCGTAGTCCGGAGATTGACCATTCAGAACCGGAGTCTCCGGGCCAAATGGTATAAGTTGGCAACCCTGTAACAGGGTTATAAAAAAATTTGGGTAAAAAAATGTTAAAATTTTTAATCACAAATTTTTTTGTAACATACATTCTGAACATATATATATTCTTCTTAAATTTAAAAAAAAAATCCGTTGTTATGACATCAAACTTATTGCGATATCTCGAAAACTAGAGATTTTCTCAGTACAACGCAAAAAATATATCGAATGTATTTATGTTGTACTTCAAAAGAACCCAGTTCTTATTGTACTAGTATTCGGTAATAATAATAAATAATAATAATAAAAATAACGCATTTTTGTATGAAACATTTTAGTAGGTATGAAATTGATAGAAGTAGGGTTAAAAAACCCATCACCTCACCAGGTAATGTTTACCGTTACCTCACCAATGCACTGTAGGCCAGAAATGTGGCCAAAATTCAATAACTTGTAATATAGATAATCGAATAAAACTTGGCACATATGGCTATATAGGCCCAAAAATAAACTTTGGTAAAATTTTTTGGAATCCGTCCTACAACCCATATAGTGAAAACTAGATAAAATGGCTAATATTTGATTTAGAGAGATACAATTTGATAAGTGAGTATGTGGCGTCAAAAGGAAGATGTGGACAAAAAGCGGGCATGACACGCCCCCAGGGATTGCAACTTCTACTACAACACACATAGTAAAAGCTCTATAAAATTGCTTATATTTTAGATACAGAAATCAAATATAGTAGGTTTGAATATTGCTTAAATTCTAAGCCAAGCAAAAGAAGTGGGCCAACTTTTAAGAAATACATTAAGTTTGGAGTAGTGTATAACTATGTTTTATTTTCATTAGTCAACATGTACACTTATCCCATTTTCATGAATACCTAAATATTTTTATTACGAAAACCTGCATTTAGCCTACTTCCTTGTAGTCTCCAGGGTCCACTAGGTAGAGATTGCAGGAAGAACCCCATTTTTTTTAATTTT
Organism: Dichetophora obliterata; assembly: GCA_963920525.1. Taxonomy (NCBI): domain Eukaryota; kingdom Metazoa; phylum Arthropoda; class Insecta; order Diptera; family Sciomyzidae; genus Dichetophora; species Dichetophora obliterata. Next base: position 35,575,784 of record OY986438.1, read on the forward strand.
TTGTATTTTTTCTTTTGCATTTTATATTTTTTTTTTTATATTTGCTTTAATTTTTTATATTTTAGGTATTTTTTATTTTTACTTCTTCGGACTTTTTCTTTAATATAAAGGGTCCGCCAAATAACGTTTTTCTTTAAAAAAACGCATTGGGCGGTCAGTTGGCTTCAACTCCTGAACCAACTGGACTTTGTATGGCGTCATACTAAGGTCTTTATGCAAAATTCGTCTCAATGATGTCTCCGAAATGTTCAATTGTTGAGAACGACAGTGAATTGATGTTGATGGCGCTTCACGCACACTTGCTGCCACAGCAGCAATATTCTCGGGTGTACGCACTGTTTTTGGCTTTTCACGCTTTGGTTTATCGATGAGGATGCCAGTTTCTTTCACTTTTTTCACAAGATAACGAACATATGGAGCTGACGGTGCTTCTCTTCTTCCAAAATCCGTACGCAATTTTCGCACACATTCTGCAACATTACCATGATTTTCAAAGTAATGTCGCAATATTTCCCAGCGTTGTATTTATATCTGCAGAAGGATAAAACTAATTATCTGTCAAATCAGACATGAGCTAAGTATTACCATTCACGAAATAAGCACTAGTTGAAAAAAAAACGTTAGATGGCGGACCCTGTACTACTTAAAAAATGGAAAAATAATGGGAACATATCAAGTGAAGAAAGGGAAAAACTTATTGAAATGCATGAACAAAACGGGAATGATCTCTCTCAAAATCTGGCAACACTTGGTACAGCTGCGCCTGTGAACGATTAGTCGAATTACAACAATCATGAAAATCTTGAAGTTTTTGTAAAAAATGTCGAGTTAGTTGAATTTTCATATTTGGCCAGTATTTAATTTTAATACAATTTTGGTGTGGTCATATATGTAAGTCTAAAAGTATTAAAATGTATTCCAAGATTTCTAAGCGTGTGTATTGTGCTGCTGGTTGAATGTAAGCATCAAATAAATGCGTGATCTTTTCATAATTAGAGAATTAATTTTTCGATAAATAAATTTTTGGTAAGCTATGACAATCTTAATTATCATAGGAATCGAATAAAAAAAGAATTATCTAAATCGGTTCAGCGGCTACCGAGCTTATTCTGGATCAAATTTTGTCAGTCTCCTTTTATATTATAGTCTAGATAAACGCAGAAAAAAGATTATTCCTCTTAGTTATAAAAAGAATATGATTGCATTTCTAAGCAAAAAAAAAAAAAAAAAAATTAGGAACATGATAATGATGTGGGTAATGCTCCTAATTGTGCATTTAATTAAACGACATTCAATCATTTGATCAGAATTTTTTCTGGTTTTATACATAATTTGTTGGCCTTTGTAGTCTAGTGGAGAGTGCGCTTGACAATCAGCTCTGAGGTCCCTGGTTCAAATTCAGATACGGGCATGGTTCTATTAGCTTTGTTTGTTTTTTACTACATTTAAAAAATATTGAAACTCACAACTCATTGAAAATCAACAACTTAATTTTGGAAAATGTTGAATTAAAGGACTAAAACAACTGAGGGCTGAAAATGCTTGCCGAGTTTAAAGCATAACACCAGCTTCGGTTGCAGTTCAAATTGTCTTTCACATTTGTTCCGCCTAATCGATAATTCACGTACGGTTCGAATCAATTCTTCCTCTAACTATCTATCCTTTTCCTTTCAGGTCAAAGACCAAACGTTGTTGGTATAAGGCGTAACGGCATTTTTAAGATGATAGAGAAGAGATACGACAATAGATTTTTATAGTCAGTCGATAGACATGTGCACCGTGAATTGATTTTTTGCAAAAAGTCGAATTTTGAAAATTTTAGTTGTGACCCTATTGTAGTTAGGGTGCGATGTATGCAATAAAAGGAGCTGGCCGGACGTAATTGTTTTACAACATTTTGTGTATGTATGTAAGTCCAAACCAGAACCCCTTCACATAGTATGCATAATATTGTATATTGATATTATTGAAATTGTGTGCAATGACTTCGAAAAACTTGAGCTTTTACTTAAGGTTGACATTATTTAAAGAGTTAGTTTATTGCAAAAAATTTACTTAAAATATGGCCATAAGAATTTTTGTTTCAGAAATAAAAATTGCTGTCTCTATACGTGAGAGTTTCATTAAAAAAAAGTTCACATTAAATTCGATAACTAATTAAAATGGCTTTTCTTCTAATCCTATCAAAAATTCGATTCGAGATATATGAAATTTTTTTTCAACAAAATTTTTAAAATTTCTTCTTTAAAATATTGCATTTTTGGTTCTAAAAGTGTAGTGGTGACACTGCACGTTTGAAAAATATGTACTTAATTTAAATAATTTATTGTGAAAAGACTAAAAGAAAAATAATTTATAGAAAGTTAAAATTTTTTACGCTAAGTATTTCCTTAATTTTCAAATATCAACTGTGCAGTGTAATGCTTTTCAACCGTCTATTGAGTTAAACTTTTAAAACAAACGAATAACGTGATTTTGAAGAATAGCTTATAAATTATAACTGGAATTATCTCATCTCAGAACCTTGATGCTGTGGTTTATGCGTTTAATAGAACGCCTTTGAAAGTCTTTTTGGCATTGGGTCTTTTTGACATGAACTAAGAAAATAATGAATTTAAAATTTAGATACTACAAAAACTATTAAAAAACACACAACATATGTCGCGTTCAGAGCAATAAGGAAACGTACTTGTACAACGTACAACACTTGAACTGGTACATTGCCTTTTTGCTCTGAGCGCGTCATATGTGATTTGGGATCCTTTCAATAAACTGGCCACTTCAGCCCTTTGAAGGACTTTGTTTGACCTAGCTTTAATTGATCAATTGTGGTGTGCGTGTTGTTTGATAATTACCTAGAACTGGACCTACATGTTTTATGCCGACTCCAAACGGCTTATGTTCTCAAGAAGCTTTACATGGCAATTTTTTTTTTACTCTCTGAGGTTTGTCATTGTCTGCAGAGAGGTGACGACCGAACAGAAAAATTAATTCAATTGAAAAACTTTCTGTCTGAGCTGGAATTGAACCCGGGCTGCCACGGTTCTTAAGCTTAGGGATCACGCACTCTACCCATTAGGCTACGGCCGCCACTAAGAATTATGAAAAATTCCCTTTATTTATTAAAATTTTAAAAATTATTTCGAAATCTCGAAAACTATAGGTTTTCTCAGTACATTGTATATTTGTATGAAAAGTCGTTGATTAAGAAATAAAAAACATATTTTTTTAAAACATATTTTGTTTACACTATCTATTACCCACATTTCTGCATTTGCAGTTTTTTATATTTCTTATGATTTAGAAGTGATCAAAAACAGTTATTGCTCGCAGTGCTAGAAATGCTCTGAAAAAATTAGTTTTTTTTGCTTTCCTGAAAAGTTACTGAAATACTTATAACTGTTTTTGTTGCCGCAGCGTTGATATGTACCTAGCTTAGCAAAAAATACTAAAAATTCCATTTTTAATTAAAAATTAAAGTATTTTGTACTTAAAAATTGTGTAGTCAGTTTTTGAAAATTTCGTTAAAAATAGTAAACATTGATTCTCCAACATCAAGTTTTGACAATGAAAAATGTGAATGAAATTTTTAGTGGTCAAAAAATATACAATTTTTTGCGAAAGTATTTAAAGATCTTTAAAATATGTCTCAACCATTTTCTTGTAGGACTAACGGTTAAGAAGATATAGTTGTTTGTGTACATGTCCGAATGAGAATTTTTGTTTTTTTTTATAATTTTTCACTGTGTATAGCTGCAAAAAAAAAAATTGACAATTACAAAAAAAAAACATATGCAAATGTTTTTCTTTTTTAAAGTACTATTCACGTGCAAAATACCAAATTTTTACAGAAATGTGAGTTTCGAAAAGCGTCCGATTTGACATGGAATGACCGTTATTGAAGTGGTGTTTTATTGAGCATGAAACATTACTTGTCTGAAATTCACCGATCTCGGCCGATGTTCACTCAAAAAAATCTGCTTTCCTTAGTTAAGAAACTGTGGCTTCAATTCATAAAATCTTAAAAAATGGTTTTTTTTCTGCAAAAATTCTAAAATTTTTCCAGGGATTCGATAAAAATTTCTTATTTTCAGAGAAAATTTTCTCGTAGTTATAGATGATGGTTAATAAACTGTAGAAAAACTTACTCAAATGAAATAATATTTCAACACAATTGCGCTAAGTTTCTTCTTTTTAGCGAAATAGTTCGTAAATAAATGATTGGAAAATTTTATTTAACTATTTCACACTAAATTCATGAAAAATATATACTTAATGTGTAGAAAATCGGCCATGGCGCTATATGACGCCATATTTTCTAACGATTGGGTGCTATTTTTCTAGATTTTCTGGAACATTTTTTCTGAGTGTAAGGATACATTAAGTGTTGCTAACTTGACCTTGTTTGTCTTGAAAACGCAATGCTCCTATGTTGTTAGGCGCTTTTATTGATTCTGTACAGAGTTAATGTTGTTGCTGTTACCTTCTTCAAACTTACATGATCTAAATAGCTCACAAATAAAATTATTTAAGAATTCAAAGGATAGACCACAATTAGTTATCAAAACTTAACTTTATTTGGTAGAGTCAGATCAAATAAGGAATCTTTAATTAATGCCAAATTAATATAAAATAATTGATTGATTTCGGTTAAGGACATGATTAATTGATATCTGGTTGTGTCAATAGCCAGCTTTTAGTTAAACACTAAACCAAAGAGGAACCAAAAACTCGTTTCAATTCTATGGTGCATTTCAGCAGACTTGTCGAACTCCAATGAATATTGAAAAACAAGAAGCAACTAGAATAGACGGCAACCCTGATAGAGTTTAAAAGCCTTGATATAGAAACAACTACTGCTTTATTGTCATATGACTAAATGGCCTATAAAAACATTAAAATTCTTACGAATTTCTTTGAACAAGTGTCAAATCATATAAGAATTAAACAGTGGTTTGGCCACAGCTTAATCACTCAAGACTACTCAAGAGTGAGGTTTAGTAGCTCCCGAAACAGTTCTGTCTAGTCTGCTGTGTGATTGAATCTATACCAGTGATGGGCACACACATATTATCATATTCTTTGTTTGTGTGTGAAGCAGAGAAAAACGAAGAGAAACTTAGCGTTCGTCAGTATTAAGCTGGAAGTTTTTCGATGCAGATGTGTTTTGCGTCCGTCTACTCGGTGGCGCAATTTTATTAAGTATGTGAAAGCTAATGGGAGCGAGTTTAATGCTTGTGAATGTTACGTACAGAAAACGCAATTTACGTTAGAAAAGTTGAAAATATTTCACTTTTCTTGCGTAAATTTGTAAAATTGCGCAACCAGATCTAACTACAACAAGTGCTCAACATCAACTGACTTGATTTTCTTAGCAAAAATCAAAACAAAGCAACAGCCGAACGCACACGATTGAAACCCACACGAAGAAGCTTATAGTGTACATGTGTCAACGTCGCTCAAGCAGCATTTTGTTTCCAAACACGTGTGTTTGGGAAATTAAAATGTGCCCTACACTGATCTATATAGAGGTGATGTTGTTGCCTTCTTAAAAGTTACTTTATCTAAAAAGCTCACCATTAAAATAATGTAAATATTCCAAGATAAATAATTTCTGTTTGGTATTTAAAATTTTGTAGTCATATAGGAAAGGTTGAACAAATGTTCTACCAAAATATTTTTGGTCTTTTTTTTTTTTGTATTGTTAATTTCGTCTAAATCTAGACTCCTCATTTAGCAACTGCTTTTAAAAATTATAATTTTTTGCTTTGAATAGCTTCATTGGTAATAAGTTTTTTATAGTATATCTTCAGACCGCAGTTTAAGCCCCGAAAATGTAACCCTTGACTACCAGACTATTCTAAAAAAAAAAATAAAAAAATTTCAAAATTTTTATTTGTGAATATCTCAAAGACTCAGTGGAATATTTACAGCCCTTTGTTTCTTAGTGGATTTTAATTTTTACTATAAAAACATAACCTTATTTTTTGCACATGTAAAGAAAAGCTTAACACATTTTATCATCAAAATTTCTGTCACTGTACGTGTGTTCAAAAAAGTTATTTACCATGCATTATGACTAAAGTTATGGCTAAACTCTTTGAATGAGGGTTATAAATGTGTTGAAGTTTGTGAGTGCCATAAATATGAGCTAGAAATTTTTGAGATAAAAGCGCTTTAGCTGTGATCAGTCAGCGTCACACAAAAATAACAAGCAATTCAGCCAAGCTTTGATGAAAATAAATGCAATGGAACTAAATAACATGGAACAGCTAAAATAATATATTATAAAAATAACCGAAACATAAACTACAAATATAGTCTAAGCAAAAAAAAAAAAAATATTAACATCAATATTTTTTTTATAAACAATAACTATAAATTTAAATACAATGCAACGAAATGCTATACATTTTATGCTATTAATAACTCTTTGTGATATTATTTTGTATTTTGTATTTTGTATTTATTGTTGCGCTGTTAGTTATTTATAATATAAGTTATAGTTATTGTTTTGACTATTTTTTCTTCGGTTGTTGTTTTTGCCGTGTTAATAGTTTTGTTGCTGTTGCTGGCGTGTCCATACAGTTAGCTTAAAATGTCATCTAATGATGTTTTATGAAACTTCAGGCGTTCGCCATTCTTTCATGTCGCTGGTGGTCTCCAAAGGACTTTGGACACAAGCAGTACGCAACAGTGATAAAAAAAGATAGAATGAATATCATCAGTTGTGACAATTTCTCAGGCGGAATGGTAGCACCCGCTGCAACCACACGCTGAGACAGACCCATTTTAAAAATGGTAACTGTTTTGTCCGCTAAGCATTTTGGCTTGCTTTATTTGTAAAGCTCGTTTAGCATTGCTAAAAACTGGCAGCTGTTAAGCATAGCAATGTTTATGGCGCACTAGAGACAGAGAGATCAGAAGAAAGAGCCAAAGCAGTAGGAAGGAACTTAAAAATTATAAGCTAAATAAGCGTCAGATTGTGCGTGAGTGTCAACAATGGGCTGTATTGAAACAACAGCTTTAAAGTAAAATATAATAAAGCTAAAGGCACTTTAAAGCCTCTGCTAAACAGTAAAACTAAGATTAATGCCAGTTAATAAAACTGTACTTAAGATTGATAAGGAAAAGCTCACGCTTGGTACTAGAGTGCTTAAAAAAATTACTGCAACTGCAATAAAACCTTTTTGAGCTTTTTAGGCTTAACTAAATTCACTCAAATTCAAATAAAGTCATGAAAATAAAGGCAGTTGGTATTAAATAAATCAAATGATTGCTTGCATAAAATATTCACATAACTCCCTGAACGCTTCAATACAGTCAAAGCTACTAAAAAATTTAATTTGGCTAAAAGCTGCACAGCACATTTCGAAGGGCTTTTTCACATTTTATCACAGCACTTATGCAATATGAATACCTTTTAATACCATTAGGTATAATTTAATTTTACTTTCTTAACCATACCCAGGACGATGCTGATGTTATGCCGCAAAATAAGAGAAAAATCATCAAACTCAACAAAATTATAATCATCAAAAGTTATTGGTGCTATTGAGTAGTAGTTGTTCGTTTGTGTGTTTGTATGTTTGCTTGTATTACATACACTTTTTCAATATAATAAAATACATATTTTGCTGTATATATTAAAAGTTCACTTTTCACCTGTATTTTGATGGGCGTAACAAGTGTGCTGTGAGCCATAGCCAAATGACTCATCAAAGCAGCAACAACAATAAAGTTAAGCCACCTGAAATTAATGTCAAGCTTAGCAAAAGCCTTAAATAGACTTTTGAGTTGTTGATAGAAATATTAATATTAATAATGATGCCAAGTTGCCAACTCATCGTTGCTTATAATAAAGGTGATAATGATGTTAATGCTGCTTACGACGATGATGATGTTGTTGATTTTAACGCTTTCACTACCCCAACTTTATTGCTATACTTTATGCTGGTGTTTATCGAATGCATGATTTATGCAAAAGAAAAATAGGAAAAAAAGAGCAAAGTGCAAAAGAATAGAAAGAAAATGGAGGCTGTATAAATATTAAAGGAAAAACTAAACAAAAATCTTCTGTTATATTTTTAGCGTCAAGCTATTTATAGAGCTTCAGCTAAGAACGTGATAAACAAATGCGGTGTTTTGGCAAAAAATTCAGCGTTGTCTCAAGAGGAAAATGTAAGAAAAACACAGTTATATAACAATGACTGCTGGTGATGACAGCATAAAGCTATGGTGGCCAGTTAGGGGCTCAGTTGGTTAAACTCGTATCATTGGCTAATTGAGCTCAATTGCCTCATTGGTATAAAGGATTGGCTGGCTACATTGATGTAGTTGACTCAATGGATTTAGCTACACCATTTGGCTTAACTGGCTCAATTAGTTCTAGTGACTCAACTGCTTTTGTGGCCTCATATGATAACGTTTATCAACTAGTTCAGTTTGTTAATAGCTCAATTTGATTGACTCAATTGGTTGGTGCACAGTGAGTGAAATGGAGACAATAATAAAAAAGTTCATCGTTTACAAAAAAATACCAAGCAAAATAAAAAGCTATTGTCACAAATCCGAAAAAGTCTTGTAAATATATTAATAAAAGATTTGAAAACATTACCAATCAAATTCAAGAAAATTCGGTTTTTTCACATTGTGTGCGTTCAGCAGGTACTGATCAGTTCCTGATTAGCTCAAAATGCTAACAATATGATGTGAGTTTTGGCCGCGATTTATTTTTTCGCTAAATTTACTCAACAATTGCAGCTTAGAGTAAGAAAGTTTGATAGTTTAAAAAATGTTCTTGAGAATTACTTTATTGATTTTATTGATTACTTTTTATATATTTTATTTCTGACACCACTGCGCTGGTATAAAATGTAACATACCGTTGAGCAGGCACACAAAGTAGTGGAAACTGATACTGATCAAAGAGTCAACATGTTGAGTAAATTTTGCACCTGCTAAACAAAATTTTGCACACATTATAAATCAAAATAAATAAATAAAATATTGGAAAAAAAATTAAAATTATTTAAAATTTGGTGTGTATATAAAAAAAAATATTTTTAGATCTTTTTATATTAAGAAAAGCATTTTCTTTGTTAAAATAACAGTTAAAATAAATATTTATATTTTCTTATAAATATGGTTTGACACTTAAAAATTACTATACTTTGAGAGACCAGAAAAAATTGGTATTTTCAATTTTCATCAATGTCTAATATTTTCCTTAACAAAATATCTATTTTCAGTATCTTGGATTGTATGATGCTTGCTCCTTTTTATAATATGTTATTTAAGCAGATCGGTTCTTTTTATGGTTTTTCTTAGTATAATTAATTTTAGGTTTGAAGTGCGGTTTTAGCACGACTTGATGATTTGCAGAAAACAGACAGCGAGAAACAGAAAATGACGCCATACAAAGTGGTGCCAAAACATACAGTTCCTATCAGGGATAGCCACGATTACAAATCACGATTACTGATTATGATTACATTGCACAGATTACTTGATTTTTCCAAATATTCAGAAAAAACACATTAAAAACCAAATAAAAATACTTTCAATTATATAATCATGGTAAGTAATTACATGAGATTATAAAAAAAAGTAATGATGCAAGGTGATTACATGATTTTTAAAAAAATCAATTGATCGTAACATGGAATTACATGATTTTTTTAATAAATCAAGTAATCAGTAATCAGACCCAGCTTTCAGTGATAACAAATTACTTCTCGTCAGACAAAAAATTCAAAATTTGTATTTACCATAATGGTTTATGATAAATACAATATTTTCTTCAGCAGCTATTAGAGTGATGTTAATGTTTGTTAGATTGGTTTTGTTAAAGAAGTGTAACAATAGTGCTCAGAAACCTTTTCTGTATTTTACTTGTCTCAGTTTTACAGTTGAACCACATAACTATATAAAAACAGATATAAAACAATATATTAGTTAAAGAAATCTGCAATCAACGATTGGTTAAGCCAGATTACTGATAAATTTCTTAATCAGAATAATTCATTCATTGCTGGAAAGTGATTGATTACTTAAATTAATCACTGATTACTTTTGCATGATTACTGATTTCTCAAAAAAATCACTAAATACTTTAAAGTTATAAATGATTTTTTTTAAGTAATCAAGTAATAAATTTGTGTATAATTGCATCAGTAATTCTTTTATAATCATTGCACAAAAGTAATCATTACTGGCGAACTCTAGTTCCTATTCGCTAACTTAACCTTACCAATTTGTCACCATATTTACACTTGTCATTATGTTTAAAGTTATTTATTTTTATATTTAATGCTTCTATGTTATACTATATAGTAGCTTTTCTATAATTAGTGCTTTAAAATAAGTTAACTTTGTGTGAAAATATTGCTAAAAGACTTAGAAAAGTTTGAAAGGACATGCAAAAATCGATGACTTTGATTTTTATAAAATTTTATCATACTCTTATTAAGGATTTCTACTTTCCGTACCTAACAAAAAAAAAACAAAAGTTATGCACTTTTCAATATTAAGACATTTTTCATGAAAAATTGCAATTAAAAGATTAAAAAATAAGTTGTGATAGGTTAAAATGTTTTATAGAGATCAGACCATAACTTCTTTTATTTTTGTCTCTTATTTATATAGTCTATGCAAATACACTGTGCATTAAATCAAAAGGCTAGTTAAGATTAAATTCTTCAGTTGGTGTAATTGATTAAATTGACTTAATTGGTTAAATAGCGTCAGTAAGTGAAATTGGCTCAATTGACACAGAGTCTTCAATTGACTCAATTGGTTCGATTGATTTAATTGGTTCTATATACGAAATTGGTTCAATTGACTTAATTCTTTCAATTGACTCAATAGGTTTAATTGACTCAATTGGTTCAATAGACTTAATTGGTTTAACTAACTTAATTGATTTAAGTGGTTCAACTAACTTAATGGATCTAATTGCTTCCATTGACTCCATTGGTTCAAGTAACGCATTTGTTACATTGACATTATTAGTTCCACTTACTCAATTGGTTCAATTTCCTTAATTGGTTCAATCAACGCAATCAGTTTAATTATCTTAATTGGTTCAATTATATCAATTGGTTCAACATATTTGGTTTCATGGACTCAAGTGGTTTAGTTGACTTAACTGGTTTAATTGAATCTAGTGGCTTAATTGACTTCACTAGTGCATTAGACTCAATTGGTTCAATTAAATCAAGTGGTTCAACTGACTTAACTAGTTCTATTTACTGAATGGGTTGAATTGACTCAATTGATTCAACTGACTAAACTAGTTCCATTCACTCAATTGGTTGAATTGACTCAATTGCTTCAACTGACTCAATTGCCTCAACTGGCACCGATGGTTCAATTGAATCCATTTATTAATTTTGATTCTTTTATTAAGTTGGCTCATATCATTCAATAGATTAAAATGACTCCAATGAATCAAGTGACTCAATTGGTTTGATTGCACAAATGAGCTTAATTTTTTCCATTCGCTAAAGCGACATAACTAGGCTCAGATGTTTTTATTAAATAAAGTGGCCGAATTGATTTAACTTGCTAAAGTAAGTTCATTGACTCAATTGGTTTATTGGTCGGCTCCATTGGTTTATTCCTCTCCATTTCTATTGCTTTACAAACCAAAATTCTATATATTTTGTATACTATTCAAATTTGATTTTTAAGATTTGGCAGGTTTATTTCTTTTTTATGGGCACGACTGGCATAAACTCAGCTAAACTAATCACTTGTTAAAAAAAAATATTAGTATATTATTTTGCTTAATTTTCTTTCTCAAGCAATGAAGACGAAAAACAGAGCTCTAATAAAATTTTATCTAAAATATTTACATTTATAGCAGTTTTTCAAATATATTAATATTTGCAAAGATGTGCTCATTTAATGAAAATTTTTTAACATCTATTTATTTAATACGCTGTAATTACTCTAAATGGCCAGCAAAAACAATATCAGAGAACTGAAAAAAACAAAGATCTAGACTTTTCCGCACAATTGGCTTATTTACATGGCTCAATTCGCCCCTGTAGGCATTGAATAATTGCAGCTATAACAACCTGTAGCCTGAACAGTGAGACACCCCCACACACATAGACAGGAGTGGCCATCTAGCAGATGCCTTGAGCTCTATCACTCATCAAAAGTTATCTTTGAGCTATTTACACTGCTTTTATCATTTTTTATATTTATTTAATAAGCAGCTAGGAAAAATAAAAGCAAGGTCAGAGTGAGCGCTGTGGCGTGTGGGAACAAAAATTAATAATGAAAATTCGTCCTGCAGATGCCTTGAACTCATTCGCAAAAACACACAAACCGACACAAACTGACACACAAGCAGAAACTTAACCACACGAAGCAACACATTTGAACATGACACGCATGCAGAAAGCTTTATATATGCGCATAATTTTACTCTTCCTTCCTGATCCTTGACAAATTGGCAACTTCAGGCCGATAAGAGAGCAATTATTGTTGTTCCTGCCGTTGTTATTGCTGCTGTTGTTGTTGTTGTTGATGTTGCTTTTGTTGTTTTCATAGATATTTATGTGCCTTAAGTGTGGTGCTTGTGTGTGCATTCATAAGTGCGTCTGTATGAGTGTATTTATTCAAGTTTTCATTACATGTTTTAAGCTTTGCGTCCCGCAGTTGAGTTGTTTTTGATTTTACTGTACTGTGCCACCCAAACTACTTGTATATATTCGATTATTTATTTAATAAGAAATTGCTAAAATTAATTTTCGATTTTCCCAAAAATTTTTCATTGGCTTTGATGATCGTTATGACATTTATTACAGATTCAAATGATGCTCTTTTGAGTTCTTATGAATTGATTTAAGGCTATTAAAATTAGTAATAAATAAAGTTAAATTTGGTTTTCAGTTACTGGAAATATTTAGTGTTTGCAGTATTAGTTTTCTTAGATTATTTTTAATAACATATTAATAACATCTAACATATGAAATGTGTTCCAAGATATTTTCTTAGGGCCAGTTTTTCAGTACGATTTTAAAGGCTAGTCAAATTTAACCGAGCTTAACTCATCAAAATTGGACATTTAAACTCGGTTTAGGCAAAAAATAAACACTTTATATGATAACACTGGTCAACAGTGGTTATGCCACACGAGCTTTGATAGCTAATACTGTTTAAGCTGTATTCTCACGTTATGAAACTGAATTTTTTTTTTTTTATTTGGCCTCAGATTTTTTGTGATTTTGGATTTTGTGTTTTTTCGACTTTGATCCTATTTTTATGCTCTGGAATACAAACAACTGAACGCAAAGCAAAAAAAAAAGCAACATCTTATAGAAAATTAAACAAGCTTTTTTTTATTTTTCTGCCATATTTAGTCTGTCAGATTTTCAGGTTCAAAATAAAATTTTGGATTTTTTTGTTAAAAATTTTGACTTTAACAAGTATTTTTTTTTACATTTAGAGCCATATTTAAAAAAAAATTTAAATTTATCGTTTTGCATATTTAATTTTCTTAATTACGATACCAAAAACATAAATTTTATCCGAGAGAAACAATTAAAATAAAATAAAATAAGCGAACTAGCTATATAGTCATATGAAGCATTAAGCACTCTTAGTAATCCACTTGCACCTAAATGATATTCTCATACCTTACATTTTCTCATTTTTTACCACTCAGCAATACTGTTTTACACAGTGAACTGCTTTAGATTTTTTGATTTAAAAAAAACCGGCATGAAGTTCTTTTAAGGATGTTGTTGCAAATTTTTTGGGTAACTATAAGGGTGACAGTTACAGAGAAATAGTTAGCGAGCTGTTGTTGGCTTATCAAGCTGCAACATGTCACTAAAGATTCATTTTTTACACTCACACATCGATTTTTTTTTCCTGAAAACTTGGGGTCTGTGAGCGATGAGCACGGAGAAAGGTTTCACCAAGATATTTTGAAGATAGAAAAGCGTTACCAGGGCAAATGGAGCCCATTTATGTTGGCAGATTACTGCTGAACAATCAAAAGGGACCAACCAGGAGCTAATTTTGCTAGAAAATGTTGGAGGGTGAGTTTATAATAACATTTATTAAAATTTTTACATTGAATTTCATTTAGATACAAGTGGTTTACTAAGAGTGCTTCATATGGCTAGTTCGCTTATTTTATTTTATTTTAATTGTTCCTCTCGGATAATGTTTATGTTTTTGGTATCAATATTAAGGTAATTAAATACGAAATACTATAAAAGTAATTTTTTTTAAAATATGGCTCTAAATATAAAAAAAAAATACTTGTTAAAGTCAAAATTTTTAACCAAAAAATCCTAGATTTTATTTTGAACCTGAAAATCTGACAGACTAAATACGGCAGAAAAATAAAAAATACCTCACTAAAAAACTTGTTTAATATTCTATAGGATGGTGCTTTTTTTTTTTGCTTTGCGTACAGTTGTTTGGATTCCAGAGCATAAAAACAGGATCAAAGTCGTTAAAACACAAAGTCCAAAATCACAAAAAATCTGAGGCCAAATAAAAAAAAAAAATTCAGTTTCATAACGTGAGAATATAGCTTAAACAGTATTAGCTATCAAAGTTCGTGTGGCACGAAAAAGTTGCTAAATTGTTGACCAGTGTAATTTAAGACCATTTTACTTCAACGAATTCTAAAATATCTAGTTAAACCGAAATTAAACTTCCAAATTTGATGAGTTAAGCTAGGTTTAATTTGACTAAAGTTTTAACTCGTGCTGAAAAAGTGACCCTTAGTGCTATTTTGGGATGCCTCTATATTGGAGTAAATAGATAATGGACAAAAACAAAATTCGCTGAAGTCACGCTGTGTCATTTTATAAACATTTCAAGAAGCCGGTATCTAAATTTTGTACAAATGTCAATATAATAAAAAATTATCACATAAAAATTTTGTTCAGACAGGAAAATAATACAGTATATAACTTTCAAGAAAACTGATTTCATAATCAAGAATAGGACTTATCAAAATGAAGTAAAGAACCTCTCTGACCATATCTCAATATGACGAATATATTAACAGTCTTCTTTAAAACCCTTTAAAAAGAATCTTTTTTGTACGTAAAAAAACTTACGAATGCATCAGAAAGAAAACTATCAGGTATAGCTTTTATATAGAAGATTACGGGTCAAATACCCCCAAAAAAGAATATGACATGAAAAATGGAGGATGATATTATTTCCACGACTACAAAAAAAAAAAAATGCAGTGGCGGCCGTAGCCTAGTGGGTAGAGTGCGTGGCCCCTACGATAAGGAACCCCGGAAGCCCGGGTTTAATGTCCAGCTCAGACTGAATTTATTTCAATTGAATTAATTTTTCTGTTCTGTCGTCACCTCTCTGAAGACAATTGCAAGCCTCAGAGAGTAAAAACTGCCATGTTAATTACGCTTCTTGAGAACATAAGCCGTTCGGAGACGGTGTTAAACTCGTAGATCCAGTTCTCGATCATTTGTGTTCAAACATTTAATAAATATTAAAATACGTGCCTTTTAATTGAAGCACCCGACGTACCAACAACTACTTTGAATGTTAATACAATTAGTTTTGAAATCGATGTGATTTGCATATGCGACAAAAAAAAATGAGTAATAAGTAGCATCGTTGCTCATAGCATCGTTTACTTTAGCGTTTTTCTCTTCAACATTGTTTTTTTTTTTAAATGAAATTGAACCAAAAACATATCAAAATACAGTACGACCTCGCTCAACGCAACCCTCGCTACACGCAACTCCTCGATAATCTCAACACCCAAATTGTACGCAAAGTATAAATTGCAACAAAGTGCAGATCAAAATTTCCCAATTTTTAAAAAAATAAATTGAATAAAATGAAATTATGCTTCTGAACAAAAATTTTTCGATTCACTTTAATTTGAATGTGTAGAAAATGCATATTTTTTTTGGAAATAGGTCTATTGGCCAATATACAATTTTTCCTCGGTTTTTGCAATAACCTCAGATTTCTCAATTGGCTTGAATTTAATTGGTTGCGTTGAGCGAGGTCGTACTGTAATTTAAATTTATTCAAACGGGAACTAATTTTATCTGACTTTTGTAACAAACTTTTTGAAATTTTTTTTTATAAAATTTATTTGTAAGTATTGTATTATCGAATTATACATAATGTTAAAAATTATAAGTTATCGCTTATCGTATTGTTTCTGTTTTGAAAAGTTTTTAATAAGCAAATGAAAAAAATGTGTAGGTTAAACTGTTATGCATCACGCAGGAAGGAGTTTTTTAATGTAGAAAGTTGCAGTAACGAGTTTTTTATAAAATCATTGGGTTATTGGACTATTTGTTTTGCAAAATTATAGACACAACAATAAATTTTTTGTTGAATTCTGAAAATAGTTTTACCCCTCCCTAGTTTTTTATAGGGTATTTTTATTTTGAGGATATTTTTGACCACTTTAACTATTTGAATTTTAGGGAAAATAATATTATCCACTTTCAATGGCCCACATCTTAAATCAAAATTTCGCTAGGTTTAAAAAAATTCCTTTCTAGGCTATGTTTTATGTTTTATCAATAGCTATCAAAAACCTTTCAGATTCTTGCAGTTATTTTTTGGTATCACTTAGAAACGGGTTACATTGCTTTTCAACAACACTCTCATCCTGACCCTCTCTGATTTGGTTTAAACTTTGTATACACGTAGTGTTGGCTACAATCTAGAAAACAAATTTGTTATTTTTATTTTTTCGAGTCGTTACTGAGATACGGTTACTCAAAAATTGAAAAAATTCGGTTTTTTTTCTTGAGGACTGATTTTCATTTCATCATAACTTCGGTTAAGTTTGAGATAGAGCAACGATTTTAGATTCATATTAAAGATATTTGCAAAAGGCTTATTTTGTATAACAAAACTTTAAAATTTCTAAAATATTTAGATTTTTTCCCAAATTGACGTTCGTATGAAATATTACCTACACGTTCACATCCATAACTCAAAAACTATCGATCGGGTTTAATCGCCAGTAAACGTGTTGGAAAGGTGAGCTCATTTTGATCAATTTACAAAAAAAAAATCTCCAACATTGGTCCAACGGTTCAAAAGTTACGGGCATTTTTGTCCAAATTTTGGACCATTTTTCCATTTTTTTCATGATTTTGTCCAAGAATATTACTTTCATTGCCATTTTTTTGGCTCAATCCATTATTTAATTCAATTTAAAATTCAAAACGAAGAGTTTAAGCTCAAATTTATCGAATTCGGTTGATTAATTCATGCGATATTGCTAAAACAAAATAACACATAAAACCAACTTTTTGATTTTTTTTTTCCTTTTTATTTTTTTTTCTACAAAAATTCAAATTAAGAGATAATAAAGTATCTATCAACCTATTATCAAAAAAAAATATTCAATTTGAGTGTAGTAAAAGACAAAATCTTGGACAAAATCATGAAAAAATGGAAAAATGCTCCAAAATTTGGACAAAAATGCCCGTTACTTTTGAACCGTTGGACCAATGTTGGAGATTTTTTTAAATTGATCAAAATGAGCTCACCTTTCCAACGCGCCTACTGGCGATTAAACCCGATCGATAGTTTTTGAGTTATGGATGTGAACGTGTAGGTAATATTTCATACGAACGTCAATTTGGGAAAAAATCTACCAACAAAAAGTAGGGGACTCGATTTTAACGATAGAGGTATGGTTCCTTTGGCAAATTTTCATGGAATAACCCATAGAATACGAAAATCATAGGGAAATTGTCGAAAAATAAATCGACCCGCCCTAGTGTATATGTTCACAATGCAACATCGGTGCTTCGGTGCAAAGTTGATAAAATTCTTCGAAAAAAACTCATCTAATAACAATTAAAATTGAAAAAGCTAAATTTTTTAAGTTTTTTTCTACATTTGTCACATATCTTATGTTCAAGTGTTTGAAGGGAACTTTTTCTACCATCCATTGAGAAGCCGATCGTAAATTGTGCCTTTGAAATATGTGATTTCTCATTAAAAGGATTGCAACACAAAACTTTGAAATTAGACATTTTATGTAAATTGAAATTGAAGAAAACAAAGTTGTCTGACGTCAAAGTTTAATACTGAAGCACTTCACTTGCACTCACACACTCAAAAAAATATTTGTTCATATTGACCAATTCCTAGGTATAGTTGATACATTTTTTGTCAATATACAGTCAACAAAAGCTTTTGTCAATTAGATTTAAGGTGATAAGTTACAATCATATTGACAAAAATTTATTTTGTTTATTTGATAAATGGATGTTTCAACTTGATATAAGCCTTTATCACGAATATCGCGTTTTTATTGTTGATTTGATAAAACACTTTGTCATTATGAATACAGAATATTTCAACATGAAAAATAGTTTGTTGAATTTTCTATTCTATTGAAAACATGTTTTTTATCAATAATACTCAAATGTTTTGTTGTTCTGATTAAAAGATTTATTTACAGTTTATATATAATAAACATACTTATAAATGTAATTATGGAATTCACAAACTTTGATATTGTCCATGCTGAATTCATTGAAAAAAAAGCTCAACTTGTTATCATCGCTAATGATAAATGCATTTAGAAACTCAGCCAAAAATGTTGAAGTCCCTCATATGTCGAAGGTGCATTATGGTAAAATTGGTACACTTGAAAACAAAAAAATTTATTTCACAAGATCACATGTACACACACACAAGCTTCCACACACAAGTTAGCTTCCACTTAAAATATTGCACTGTATTTTAAAGCTTTCCCGAATTTTATCTTCTTAACTTTATTTTGTACATGATTTAAAAAGGGAAATGACGCCACTGAAATACCAACCATTTCTTTCTGTTGACATTATTAAAGGTTTTTGAAATTGATCATCCATTTTATCATTATGAAATTGAAATTTTATCCACTTGAATTGATCGATTATCAATAACATTAATTGTTTCTTCAGTATAACAAATCTATTGATCAAGCCAACAAAGTAGTTTGTTAATATTATTTATTAAAATTATGAAATATTATTTCGATTGATTGACGAGTCTGTCAGCGTGAACAAGCTTAAATCTAGTTAAGAAATTATATTTTAAGCTAGTAAAACAATTTCTTCAAAACAACGCATTGAATTTGTTGCTATTTTAAATCAAATGGATAAATTTTCTTTTGAATTGACAAAAGAATAATGCATTATTGATCAAATTGAATTGATTGGACAATTTAACGTTGTTAGGGATTAATAAAAGTTATGTATCAATTTTAACAAGAATATTTCTTTGAGTGCAGAGCTGCCGATTATTGGGATTTAAGGACGTTCGGTAATTTTAGTTAGGATTTTTATTTGTGTAGTTTTTTTCTTAAATGTGCTGCATGAATGTGTTGTGTGAAATTTAATTTTAATTGTTATTAGAAGAGTTTATTTCGAAGAACGTTTTTAACTCTGTTTAACTTAGACCGAAGCACCGATGACGCACTGTGAACATACACACACATATGGTATACTTTAGTGTGTTCAGTTTTTGATTCTTTCTCGCAAGCTGCTGTGTTGAGCATAAATTTTAAAGTAAGTTTACTTCGAAAATTATTTTAATAGTGTTCCCATTGTCGTCCCAAGCTGAAACTTTGAGAGAACTTAGATAAATTATAATTAATTAATATATATTTTTTTCAAAATTTTTAAAAATAACTTTCACAAAAAATTTTTTTTTTGGGTCAACGTCACCCTGTTGCTTGCTGTAGTATATTAATTTAATAAATATTGATTATAGTCTGAAAATTTTATACAATTTTCTTCAAAGTACTGTAAATATACCTAAAAAGTTTAGAGTACATATATTATTTACTTTTTCCAAAAAAGTCTAATAAAAATTGCATATTTTTCGGCCTGTTTAACCAGACTGGACTCTTAAGTATTTCCGTTTTTTTGTACTGAAGGGAAAGCAAGGCCTAGATTTTATTATTTTTTTTACTTTAAAAAAGTTTTGTTAGTATTCGGCTTCGGCTTCGGCTGATTATTCCTATTTGGACGAACATTCGGCTTCAGCCAAGAATCCACACTCGTTCGGACACTAGTTAGTACTCATACATCATGGTGCATTTTCAAGATAAATCAAATCCAAATCAACAAACTTATTGGTAAATGAACTCATGACATAACTAATAATTTCTTAATTACAATGTAGCTACGAGGCTTATACGCCTGAATACAATTCTGAATTACATTTGTTCGGGCATGGCCGGTAAAACACTGATGACATCTACCTTGCACAGTAAGTGACGATGGGAGTAGGTATGCACAAGTTAGGAGAGAACAAAACATTGACGCACAATATAGGAGAGAACAAAAAACAATTTAACGAAAATCCTCTCTACGCCAAAAAAGAAGCAAACAAAAGTAAATGAAACCACAAATTATTTTGAAAATAATTTTTACAATTAAATAAACGAATTTATTACCTTTTATAGAGCATTTCAGAATTAATGTTTAATAATACATTATTATTTCATACATAAAGCTTTGTATGTACTCACAAAATAATGTGAGTATAAAAAACAAGTGAGCACAAAAAAGGTTTCCGCTTACAGTTCCGCATTACAATGTCATCATCGAAAAATTTTTACAAGTGGGAAATTTCGCTTTTAATTTTTTGATTTCATATGAAAATTTTATTATATCAAATAAAAGTGCTGAGGTGAATTAAGGTAAAAATAAATTCACCGAATGATTATTTTTATGTTTTAAGTTCTATTCATTTGAACCAGATATAGCAAATAGGTTAATTTTTGAATAATATTATGATATTTCATGTTCACGAAAGATTACAAATTGACTTTCTCTAAAAGGCTGTTTTTTTGCCCTAAGAATATTTTAAGATACTAAGTTATTTTTTTTTAACTATCAAAAATATTATATAAGTATTTAGACACAAGATTGCTTACTGTCAACTTTATGCTACTCTTGATAATTGCATATTTAATTTTATGCAATTTTCAAGATTTACTCCTTCTCACATTTTTGCTTTTTACTAAATTATTTTTATAATTAAAATAAATATAATTTTTGTGATTTTTAGTAAAAACCCAATTCATTCATATGATTTTCACTTCTCTAATTTATAAAATAAAAAATCTTTCCCTACTGTGGGATTCGAAGCGACAACTTATCGGCTTCAATCGTCTTTATTAGCTACTGACATATCAGACTGTTAAAAAAAATTATAAGGTTTCTTAGAATTGATACTGTGTTTTGCTTGCGTCTGTTACAACAGAAAATTATATAATGTTAAAAATATTTACTTGTACGCCGTGAGTATCGTACTCATACCCTTTTGATTGAGAGTTCGGCACGCTACCCATCAATCCAAACCCCTTTGTTAAGCAAAGTGGTTCATTCAATATAAATCAAATTAAAAAAATAAAATTATTAACTGAAGCTATTTTGCAGCAGATAACAACAATCTATTAAAAATATTGTGTATTGGCTGTCCTACATATCCTACATATTTAGCAACTATCCAAATAACAAAAGTAGCAAAATATACCAAAAATGTTGCTTCTATTTACTACACGTTGTCATCAGCATCGTTAAGTAGGTGTTTTTGTTGCTGTGAATGCGTGAATCTGTGTTGCAGCATATCACAATAATCTATTAAAAGGATTGTGTATTGGCTATCCTTCATATCTAGCAGTTATACAAAAGTAGCAAAAAATAGCAAATGTTATTGTATTTTTCATACTCATTTCAACATTATAAAACATTTTTTCAAGACATAGTTAATATTTTGAGAAAGCTAAGTTCAAAAAAGTGTGTTGAATTTTACAAAATTCAGGGTTGTTTTCTTATATAAAAGTATATTTGACATGTATTTGTAGAATAGCTAGTTGTTAAGTTGTTTTGATGTTGTTGCATTACATTTTTT
The DNA here is from genome assembly GCA_963920525.1 of Dichetophora obliterata. Classification (NCBI taxonomy): domain Eukaryota; kingdom Metazoa; phylum Arthropoda; class Insecta; order Diptera; family Sciomyzidae; genus Dichetophora; species Dichetophora obliterata. Next base: position 35,597,693 of record OY986438.1, read on the forward strand.
AGTTCGGATATGTCAATGTTATTTTCTTTTTTTTTTCAAAATCAAACTAGGTTGGATTTAAAATAAAATTGTGAAGCGAATTTTGTCTTATTTCTTCATTTTCTCAAGTAAAAGGGTTGGTTGGGAATCACACAAACTAAATTTAATTAAATATTTGTAGCAAAATTGTAGGAATTGAGTTCATTCTAAGCAAAAAAAAAAAAAAAAAGAATGGACGATTTTTTAAAATTTGTTGATTTTTATATATTTTTCTTTTAATATCTTGTCATATTAGTACCAATTCAAGTGTATACCGATGATTCCATATCAATTCGACAAATTTTGAGCAAAATTTTGCCTCTGTGTTTCCGATTTTTTTTTAAACATTGTAGGTTCTAGTGTCCACAACATAACTTACAATGTATTTTTTTTGCGAACAATTTTTTTTCAAAGTTATACACTGTCAAAAATATTAAAAAACATAAAAAATACAGTTTGTGCATGTACTCAAAGAGATATAACTTCGAAACCGTAAGTTGTATACAAAAACAATTTTTCGGAATTTTCGGAATTTTTCGGAATTTTCGGTATAAAAATAGGCAATCTTTTATAGGCATTTTCTAAAAAAAAATTCGTTAAAAATAGCAATCGTTGGAGGTCCAACCTTAAATTTTGTGTAAATTGATGCTATAGAACGATATTATATGAAAAAAGGAAACGGGTTAAAAAAAAAAAATTATTTTTAAAAAAAAGTGCTACAAAAAAAAAACAAAAATACACCACCAAAAAGACCCATTCAAGGTCTTTAAATATACTAAATTTTTTTTCTGTACAACTTATGGTTTCGCATTATAGCTATTTGAATACATGCATAAATTGTTTATAATTGTTTAAATTTTTTATTCGTTTTTTAATATTTTAAAATATGCAGATATAAAACTTTTCAAGAGCACTATTCACCAGAGTTTTTTGTTTTGTTTGTCTTATATAAAAATTCACAAGTTATATGAATGCAAAACTTTCAGTTGATAGATTAACTCTGGAAAATGTTTTTATAAACTGAACCAAGACATCCAGATGCATAGTTTCAAAAAGTTTTTGTAAAGTTTTGCTGTCTTTTGTGTCCTTTATAAAGTATTTTCTCGTGCATTGGTTGCAAAAGTTTTGGATGAATTTTTCTGATCTAAGTTAACTAGACTGCGATAACTGTTTGCAAAATGTGTAATTTTCGATAAATTTGGTGCCATCCAAGTATTAAGGTTGTTGCACCAAATAGTTTTTATGAGCTACATAAGTTTATTTGATCTGAAATTTTTGCACAGTTGTTGTGCATACAAACTTTTACGGTGCTGCTGCTACTCGATTGAAGCTAATGTTGCTGTTTATGTGATGGATGGTGATAAATGTTGGCAAACAAACATATGTTCTCGTATACCGCTTTTTGTCATCATAAGATTAAACGAGTTCTTGCAACATTTTCTAACAAATCTTTTTAGTTAAAATAAATGGGAGTTTTTTTACACTCAAATAGCTTTTATGCAATAACCTGGCAGCTTAAGGAGTGTTGCCACTCAGTTGTTGTGTAGCATAAAATTGCCAAGAAATAAAATAAAGAAATAATTTGTATGTAAATGTAGAGTTTGCGTGCATGTTGATTGCATACAATTAAAATGTGTAAATGTGCAAATGTGTTTAGTTAGTTATAGATTTTTGAATAAAACCACTTCCAAGAACTAACACGAAAAGAAAAAAGAAATTAAGCATTCAGTGCTTGAATTTTGAAAGGAGTCTCTTGGTTCTAACTCATGCATTAAACTCTAAATTTTGTATTATTTTTCTCTTTTTTTTAATATAAAGAAAAGAAAAAAATTCTTAGTACTGGTTTCTACATAAGTTTTTTCTTAAAATAAACATATCATACAGAGATAAAAGCAAAAAGGCTATCGGTTTACATTCATGTATAACATGTTACATTTAAGTATTTTTTTCTAGTATTGAGTTATGATGTTATATCTAGCTTATATTGTATTATTTTCTTAAAGTGAAAATATCGTGCTTAATTCAAGTAAAAAGTTTTTTAAGAACTCATTATAAATCATAAATTATTATAATTTTTTCTTTTAATTTATCATGTTTTAATTAATTTTTAATCAAGGTATTATTTTTGAAGAAGAGAAAAAGTCAAGCACTCTTAACCAAAAACCTTGTAATAAGCCAAAAGGCTATCGGTTCACACTCATGCATAAAATTCTGAATTAAAGTATTATTTTCTAGAAATAAGCAAGTACACAACCATGTTATCTCTCGTTTCTACTCAATTGTCAAAAATAAGTATATCCTGCTCAACTGAAGTGAACAACTTTTTTAGAACTAGAAAGTTTTGCTTATTGATAAAAAATTATTTTCTAAAGCAGAGGCTTTTTGCTTGATGCCAGCAAGTCAATTTATTTTTTTCTGTTTAATATTTCTATACATTTTTTGAAATAACTTTATTTTACAATGCGAGAAAAATGCGTTTCTCCGCAGGGCACAACCTGCGCTTGCCTGCCTGCTTCGGCGTTTACTCTGTGGGCAGCCTAAGAAGTTTCTTTTCTAGTATTGAGAAAATATTTTATCTCTTAATTAAACTCAATTACTTTCGGAAAGTAAGAAAAACCTTTTTCCCACAATAGCAAAAATTAATAACCACAAAAATTCCCATGGTATGAAATTAAAAAAAATCCCGTCGCAATTAAAAAAAACCACAAAAAATCCCACGGACATATAAAATAACCACGAAAATTCCACGCAAATAAAAAAAACCACGAATAATCCGATTTGTTTTAAAAAAACCACGAAAAATTACCACAGTAAATAATGCAGACATAACAAATTGTTAGGTTAGGTTAGGTTAAACCGGATGCCTTCGTGAAGGCTCACATAGACCAATTCAGGTCCTTAGTGGTACCGGTAGCGAACAAAAGGAACCTTTGTGTTTGTTTAAAAGTCTTTAAAGATTTGCGTTGAATTCGCAAACCTTAGGAGGGATTCTAGAGACACCCTGGCTACATCTTTAAGCGACGGGAATGTCGATGAGCCTAGGTATTTTAGTCTCGATTTAAGTAGGGCGGGGCATGTGCATAGTAGGTGCTCCAGGGTCTCCACTGTGCCCGGTTCCTTGCACTTCCTGCAGTTGTCATCCATAGTGATGCCAAGCTTCCTCGCGTGGGCTGCCGTCATGCAGTGACCAGTGAGCATGCCCACTAGTGTCCTGCAATCTTTGCGCGGGCGTGCCAAGATGAACAGAGTTCGTTTTTCGCATTGTGCATTGCACATGATTTTCGAGATTTTGCACGATGTCGTATCTCTCCATCTACGATTCACTGCTGGTGTGGCTCTTCTTTCGAGGTTCCTGTACAACTCTTGTAGCGGAGTAAGTACATGTTCTGCGAGTTCTGATTCCAGCCTGGCGCCTTCCTTTGCTAAACCATCTGCCATCTCGTTTCCCTCAATGCCCTGGTGGCTAGGGACCCAGTATATGCGCTCTCTTTTCGAAGCGCATAGTGCATCTAGTGCATCTCTGCCAGTCAAGACACTTTTGGACTTGATGCTAGCGGAGCGCATGGATTTGATCGCCGCTTGACTGTCAACGAAAATGTTGATGTTAGAGTGTTGTGTGTTCATGCTGAGGGCTATGTCAGCAGCCTTCCTTATGGCAAATATTTCCGCCTGGAAGATACTGCAGTGGTTCGGCAGTTTATATGGCTGCCTTATATTAGGCTCTGCGCAATACACCGCCGCACCTACCCCCGTAGGCATTTTGGAGCCATCGGTAAATATGTTGACCGCCTGCTGTGCTTGTTCTGTACCTTTGCACCAGTCATTTGACTTTGAATTGACTATCGTGCGAGGCACCATGTAGTCCGTGCTACTAGGTTGATACTTTCCGATTGTACAATGTCCAAAATTTTGAATGTGCATGTTGCCTGCCGCCGTAAGGCGTTGTGCCGTTTTTCCGGCTATTAGTTTTGCGTGTATGTCCAGGGGGTCCATACTTAGAATGGTTTCAAGCGCTTTAGTTGGAGTTGACTTCAGTGCCCCCGTGATGCATAGCGCTGCCTGCCGCTGAGTTTTCTCCAAGTGCCTGAGGAATGTTGATTTGTTCCCAGCCGGCCACCACACAATAATCCCATAGAGTAGAATAGGACGCACTACCGTTACATAGATCCAGTGCATCAGAAAGGGTGAGAGACCCCAGGTACTGCCTAGCATCTTCTTGGATGTATATAGTGCAATGGTGGATTTCTTGACCCTTTCTCCTACGTTGGTTTTCCATGACAGCTTGCTGTCCAGGACGACTCCTAGATATTTTGTGTGAGTTTTCGGTATGAGACGTATATCGTTCAATTTCGGTGGTATCCACTGTGGTATCTTGTACCTTTTCGTGAACAGAACCAGATCTGTTTTCTCTGCGTTAATACTAAAACCGACTGAATTTGACCATCTAAGTACATCTTTGAGTGTGCTCTCCATTATGGAGCTTACTGTTGATAGACATTTCCCTACTATAATTATGCTTATGTCGTCTGCATAGGCAGTTATCCTCGGGGCTCTACCTGCGAACTTTTCGAGTAGTTCATTAACTAAAAGATTCCATAGTAGTGGCGAGAGGACCCCTCCCTGGGGTGTCCCACTGCGAGCTTCCCTTACCATGGATTTAGTGCCCCACACAGCCCTCACCTTTCTGCAGCTTAGCAACTTGTCTAACCATAGGTTTATTGCTGGTGGTGCCTCTATTGCACGTAATCCACTAAGGATTGTGGTGGTTGATACATTGTTGAATGCACCTGAGATGTCTAGAAACGCTCCGAGTGCGTATTCCTTGTGGTGGCTTGTGGCTTTTCTAGGGTTACTACTAGGGAAAATGTAGTGCCGTTTCAACCGATTTCCCTTTCGTATATGCGTGCTGGTTGGTTGATAACTAGATTGAATTGTTTCTTAGGTGCAAGTCAATCAGTTTCTCGAGCGTTTTGGGTACAAAGGAGGTCAGACTTATTGGCCTGTAGTCTCTCGGACAGGGATGGCTGCTCTTACCTGCCTTCGGCAAGAATACAACCCTCGATGTCCTCCAAGCCACAGGTACATAGTCTAGCCTGATGCATCCGTTAAATATATTCTTCAGCCATGGGACGACTCGCAATTCAGCCGTTTGCAACATGGCAGGAATCATATCGTCTGGTTCCGGATATTTGTATCCCGAGAACGAGTTTATAGCCCATACGATTCCGTCCGACGTTATTAAGTCGTGTGGAACCTGTAGCGGGGTTGTCCTGTGCCCTCGTATTATAGCAGTGTTTGGAACTTCGGTACAGCCAGGAAAATGCGCCTTTAAAAGCACCTCGAGGGATTCCTGACTGCTCTCCATCCACTGGCCATTGTCTTTGCGTAGCTGGCTCTGAATGGGCTGCTTTGAGAGTAGCTTCCTGAGCCTTGCTGTGTCCGTAGTTTTTTCTATGTTTGAGCAGAAGTTCTTCCACGAGTGTATTTTTGCTCTGCGTACGTTTGTTTTAAAAAGTTTGAGCCTACATTTGTATTCCCCCCAAATTTCCTCTTGGTCAGCTATTTTAGCTAGTTTGAAGAAATCTCTTAGGTCGCGTCTTTGCTCTGTAAAATTCGGACTCCACCATGGTGGTCTGATCTTACGCTTTGTTCGCGTGGGCTTTAACAAATTGGCAAAAATGAAACAAAAAATTAAAAAGAACTAGTATATTTCGTCGTCTGTGTTTTAATTAGTCTTTTAGTAATAATTTTCAATAAAAAATATTTGTTTAATCCACCTTAAACCTGTATAAAATTTACAAAAAGAGTTCCAAATTAGTTTTTAGTCTTTAGAAAGCAAAACACAATCACGAAATTCTAATTTTTTTTAACAATTATTGCTCAGCACGCACCGCATCAATAGTAAATTCTATTCGACTGAAAATTCGATGAACAACGAACATTTCGACAGGGTTTGAAGTTCGATACTCGTTGTTCGATAACCAGCGAAGATTATGTCGAAAGCAACTCGTATTAAGGGCTAATCACAAATAAATTTTAAGATATACAAATTTTGTGTATTGATAAAAAAAGAAAATAATTCACTGAAACATACTTTCCTAATGCATGTAATTATGTCAAGAGTGAAAGAACTCTTGATTACCCATCAAACCAAAGTAACCGAAATCTTAACGAATTCATTGGGAAAATCATATAGAGGAGTTGTGACGATTTTGACAATGAACAAAATATGAAAAATATACACTTTTATGTATATATATTTATACATATCTATATATACAATATAAAACAAAGTAGGGTTTGTCGCACCATTTATAACTCAAGAATGGCTGGACCGATTTAAATGATCTTTTATTTGTTGGATTTATGTTCATCCCGAATAGCAAAATAACTACTGAAATATTGGAAAAACTCAGGGGGCGTGGCACCTCCCATACAAATCAAATCTTCTATATCGAAAAGCTTTGGAATTATAGGTCGCACAGCAACGAAATTCGTTATTCGACCTTAATTTTCACTTGCTGTTCTACTGGTAAAATTTTATGGGCGTTAGACGTAGGGCGTGGCACTTTTTCAGCAGCCCAAATTTTCAGTATAACTTTTAAGCTATAAGTCACACACTAATGAAACTTGGCTAGAACGTACTATTTAGTCGTGTCTTTCGACTGAAAAAATTGGGAAAGTATAGGCCATAAGGGTGTGGCATCGCCCATACAATTAAAATGTATGTTATCGAATAGCTTTGGAACTAAATGCCGTATAATAATGAAATTCAGTATGGAGTTGCCACTTGGTGATATCCTTCTACTGGAAAACTGGGATGGGCTTTGGAAAAGGGGGTGTGGCTCCGCCCATAAACTTTAAATTTTTGATATAAGATAGCATTGGAACTTAATGTCGTATAACAACGAAATTCAGTATGGAATTACTATTGGGTGATATCCTTCTACTAGAAAACTGAGACGGTCATTGAACAATAGGGTGTGGCTCCGTCTATACAAGCCAAATTTTTGATATCGAATAGCTTTGGAAATAAATATCATATAACAATGAAATTCAGCATAGAGTTACCTATTGGTCAGGCATTTCTAGTGGAAAACTGGCACGGGCGTTGGAAACTTGACGTGGCTTCGCCAACACAAGCTAAATATAATTCAATAAATAAACTTTACTGCAAAAACTAACTTTTTTCTGGCATTTTATAATCAAAATCAAATCTTCTAAATGAATAAAAATTTCTTCATATATAATCTTAACACTGTTACTTTTGCAACTGAAATAGATTTTTATCTTCATTATTTTTTGGTAAAGTTGGTTTTGTTGCATTTTCCCTAAAATAAAAAAAAAATTAAAAATAAAAAAAAAAAATAAAAAAATTCTTTGACCAGAATACAAATCTTAACGGCTCACGGATTTAACTCAAATTTGGCTCACATTTTACTTCAATCTTTGATTTTGCTTTGGCATAATTAGTTTTGACCACGCCTCTACAACCCTTTTACAAGTATGGGAAATCAACCAACTAGCATACTTTTTTTTAGCGAAAAAGCTACGTTTAATTATTTTAAAAAATTCTGTAATTTTAACACCAAAAAAATTCGCATATCTACAAGATTGCACAAATTTTTAGTACAACGTCTTTTTCTGATAACGCCGTTTCCTTAGAATGACAAGAAACCATTTTGCATATTTCCATACGCTCGTCAAAAGCTTATTTTTTTCTGGCTAAAAATCGTTATCTTCTGAACGAATAAAACCTAAACATCAAAATTTTACATTTTTTCCCCGAGTAACACCGGGTATATCAGATAGTTTTAACTGAAAAATAAAAATAAATCCTTCAAAACAAAAAAAAAAAAAACCCCCACAATAATTAAAAAAACCACACTCAATTAAAAAATCCCATGGGAATTCCCATTTCCCACTGCAATTAAAAATAACCACAAATGGGATTTTTCCCACAAAGGTGGCAACCGTGAGTAGATACCATTTACTTAATGTGTTCTTGATCATAGCGAAAATCACGCAAGCCTACGGATCAGAAGGCTTAGCGCTTATTAAAACAGCCTGTTCAGTAGACCGCACCAGAAAAAATAAGTTTGCCGCACACCATCTTGTTTGAAGCATTTTTGGAAGGTAGTTTTGGAAATTTCATTGACCTCTGGAGCAAAAACAAATGGTCATATTGTAAGAAACGACTCTTAATGCCAAAGCAATGACGAATAATCAAAATTGGAGACCCTTCGTACGTCAAAAACATTAAAAATTCTTTTTAAAATAGTTCTACTGGAATAATCGAAATGTTTCCTTAAAAAAGTTAGATTTTTAAGACATTAGATTGGTACATGAGGATAGTTTGGTTGCCAACAAAGTTTTTGTTGGTAAGTACTAGAAAGAGTTGAGAGCAATAACCTTAGCAGCAAAAAAATTTGTTTTCTTAAGACAAAAACATCGATGTATCATACAATTATATCGGAAAAACTGTCTAAGATATGACGAAATATTTCAGTGCATGACCCCTACGTTTAGACAAAAAAAAAATGTATTTAAATTTATTGATATATGTATATTTTAGTTTTTTACAAAATGAATTAAACTTATATATAAAGACCTAATTGTTAAAATTCACGTTCTGTTCAAGAAATATACTCCCTTTTTAATGTATCGAAAAAAATGGAAAAATTATAGATTATTGCATCTTTATGTAAAACGAAACGAAGGCTGAACGTGGTGCAAGATGCAGTAATCAATATATTTTCCATAACAAAAAATATTGTCGCATGTTTCTTTTACGACGTTCAGCGTTCATTTCGTTTTACATAAAGATGTAGTATATTGGTTATAGTTTAAATGGCTTGATTCAAGAATTAATTTGATATATTCCTGACTTAAGCAAAGTAATGTAAAGAGAAAAGAAAATTATTTCTCTTCGTGTAGCATGTGTCAGAATGACCAGATGTGGATCCATCCATTCACACAATCATTGCTGTTTGCTTTAAACTTTAAGCTTAAGTGTTTTAAATGCTTGCCTAATGCTTTGTCTTCCTCTTCCTCTCTTTTCAGACCCTTCCATGCGAGCTGTTTAAAATGCCTGGCTAAGCAACGGTCACATTCTAAAATTGGCCAGATAACCTCCTGGCCTGCCATCCAATTCGATATCATTACCAGCTTTTCTGCATGCGCTCTGGCACGTTCCATCATTGTTAACAACATGCAGCAAAGCAGACTTTTGAAGGCACTCCTCGTGCTTTGGATTGGCTTGTGTAAACTAAGTTCAGCCCAGCAGCTTAGCAGCTCCTATCCCAACTCAATTTGGACACACGATGAGTTGACAGATGCCATGCTGCAACCCAGCAGTTTATCGTTTCTGGAAGCCGCTTTCAACCTGCCCAGTCTCAGCTCAAATGTGTCTACAGCCCCACACAATAATGTCTCCTTCAACGAGAGCTTTGCCTACGATGACGATGCTGAGGAAGATGAAGATGACATGGGTTGCTACTCGGGCCAGAATCCTATCGGCAATCTCATTACCATGATACTCTACACACTGGTCTGCATCGTCGGGCTGTTTGGCAACACTTTGGTTATCTACGTCGTACTGCGCTTCTCCAAAATGCAGACTGTCACCAATATTTATATTCTCAATCTTGCGATAGCTGACGAATGCTTTCTGATTGGCATTCCCTTTCTGCTCTACACCATGCAGATTGGCAGCTGGAAGTTCGGTGAATACATGTGCAAAGCCTACATGGTGAGCACCTCCATCACACAATTCACTTCATCCATCTTTCTGCTGATTATGTCAGCTGATCGTTATATTGCCGTTTGTCATCCGATTTCATCGCCACGTTATCGCACGCCACTCGTCTCGAAGATTGTCTCCGGCATTGCTTGGTTGGCGTCGGCTGTGCTGATGTTGCCCGTGATACTGTTTGCCAGCACTGTGCAAAACGGCGAGCACATCTCGTGCAACATCAAGTGGCCCGAGAGGCACAATACACAATCGGGTACCACATTTATACTGTACACACTGACATTGGGCTTTGCCACTCCACTCTGTTTCATATTGTGCTTCTACTATTTGGTCATACGCAAGCTCCATAACGTGGGGCCCAAGAACAAGTCCAAAGAGAAGAAGCGCTCGCATCGCAAGGTCACCAAGTTGGTGCTCACGGTGATTACGGTATATATAATGTGTTGGCTACCCTATTGGATATCGCAAGTGGCCCTCATCAATTCGTCGCCTAGCAAGTGTGCCTCGACTCTGGAGATCACCATTTTTCTGCTTGTAGGCTGTCTTGGCTACTCGAATTCGGCCATGAATCCCATTCTATACGCTTTCCTGAGCGACAATTTTAAGAAGAGCTTCATGAAGGCGTGCACCTGTGCTGCTCGTAAGGACATCAACGCTCAACTGCAGCTGGAGAACAGCATGTTTCCCAAGTTTGGTGGAGGAAGTGGTGGTCTTGGTCTAGGTGGCAAGCAGCGTAAAGGTTCGACCCGTTTGTTGGGTGGCAAGTCTAAGCCCAAGAAGTTTTTGGCGCGCAACTTAAATGCTTCAAACATGTTGACTACAACCACAACAACTGGCACTGCAACGGCCACAACGTACGCTGATCTGCCCACGAGTGTCTGTCCCGAGGTTAGCGAGGCAGTGAATACAAATAATGTTGATTTATTAACATCAACGCTAGCCACGAATGCCACGGTGCTGGTGGTCTCGACAACGCCAGTGACAATGGCGACAACGCATGCAACAGATGTGGACAACAAAAAGCCGCCAGTCTTACATACAGATTTATAAAACGCAGCCGTGCTTAGCATGGAGTCGAGTGAGGAGTTGGGAAGCAGACAGACGACGGTAGTCTATTTGGCGCGTCACGGCAGATGCTAGAGCGTCGTTGGGGGGGTGGGGTTACGTTGGATTCGTATTTTTTTACTCAAATAAATGGAATTTATTAGACTAAGTTATGATGTTTTTATTAATATAGTGTTAGGGAAATGAAGGGGATTACTTTGGGGAAAATGCTCCCTTAAAAATGCTGATATTTTGATGTTAAAAATTGTTGTTTAATGTACACCAAACCAATAAAGAGAAAAATTGGTAATTATAAGATTTTATAGGTATTTAAAATTAGCTATTCTGAGAGAAGTCTTTTTTTATTCTAAATATTTAAAATCAGTAAAATTTACAATAAGCATAGATGGTGGCAACCACGGTAAGGTAAATAACAGGACAATGTTTGGTGACCATTATTTGTATCATATTTGTATCATATGCTGGAAGCAAAAGCAAAAAATGGCAAAGGTATTAACTTGTGGTCATGAGTAACGCAGCGCTGCATTATGTTATTGAGTTGAATCACTACATAATTGCGTTATTGCGCTGATACACATGTTTTGTTAACTGTAACGCAACACCGCAGCTCATTCTTTTTCTATGTTATTTTAACTGTTTTATGTTCTATGTTAACAGTACATACAAGCTTGAATCCAGTGCTGTCTTTGGTATCTTAGCAAAAATTCCCTGCAAAAAATTTTTGTTTTATTCTGATCGAAAGGAAACTTATTAAAAAATCATTTTTTTTTGTCTGATCGAAAAAACATCGATGAAATAATAATTTTTATTTCGACCCAAAACCATATCGATCAAGAAAAAAGTGGTATTTCGGAACGAAAAATAATTGCAAAATCATCATGTAAAAATTTTAATCTCTAGCATCGCATCGCTATATTAAAATAATTTTTTTTTAAACTTAATTTTTTACAACTCAAATGCAACTTTTAATTTAATCAACCACTATTCAATCAAAATCTGACTGCACTTTATGAAGAAGCTTTAGTACAGAAGTCCCATGGCGCAATTGCATTAACGCATTACGCTGATACAGTAAAATGCAATTGAGTTGTTGTATTAGAGCAGAACTTTTTGCTGTTTTACTCATGTCTATTACCTAAAGATGGCATTGATTATCTTTCAATCAGTTCATTCCAGGCTCCACTTAAGCCTTCAATCATCCACTTCAGTCCTTTTAAGGATCTCCAAATTTTTATAGAAATGATTTTTCTTTTCATAAATTAATTTTTTTTATTTATTGTGTTTATAATTAAAAGTTTTGCATATTTATGAGAAAAATTAACTGCACAGTAAATGCATTCAAATTAAAATGCACTCAGTTAATGTTACAATTACAATGTTGTCCTATGCTACAATTAAATTAAACCTGAACGTGAACTTTTTTAAGTATTAACTATTTCACCCACAAGAAATACCCTCATTACGTTTGGCAAATTTTGAGGTTTTGTGACTGTTAAGAGATAAGTTTTAGCAAACAGTAAAAAATAAATTAACATGGGACCAAGTTTTTGGCTGGATGAACCAGAATAGTTGCCCACTTAAAAAAAAATATACACGTGGGAAGTAACGATAGCGAAAAAATAAGTAATTAATCAATAATTAGAAAAAACTTAAAAGCGGATTAAAGCTCTCTTAACGTGGTTGCCCTGTAAAACATAATTAATGAAGCACTAGAAATTTTTTAAATATAAAAGAAACATCGCAAATAATGATGTAAAATGTTATCTTAATTTCTTTAAAACTTAATACTTATCATTTTATTTATAAGGAGAAAAATCAGTTTGCAAATTTTATAGTTATAAAAATAGTTGTAAAACTGTCAAAAGTATTTAAGTTTTCCATAGTTAAATTGTATATACACAATATATAAAAGCTCACATAGCATTAAAGTAAATTTATAAATAAATGTTATATGATAACATAATTTTATATAAATTATATAAGATAATATCTTTTTTCACATTTTCTTGGTTGTTGCAAGTGTTAAATTTAAGATATAAATGTCATTTAAAGCATTTTTAAAATGCTTATAGAATAAATAAATATAAGAAAATAATAGCATAAAATGCAAAAACACAATTAAATACAAATTTCATTATATATTATTTATATAAACTTCATAGTATTTTAAATAAAAAAACACAATATGAAAATTTGTAGTATTAAAATATTCAAATGAATTAAAGAATTCACTTAAAAAAAAAGAACAAGAAAAGAAATGCTTGAATGTTGTAACATATTTTGTTGAAGCTACAATAAAATAATGAAAAAAAAAACTGTCTTATGTTTTCGAATATAAAAGCTACATAAACCTTTTCTACACCTTAACTGCAAAGTTCTTCTTAAATAAGATCATCGAAGATACGCAAAAAAAAATGGAATCAAGTTTTGTCAAAATTCTCGTTAAACATGTGAGAGAGCAAGTGCATATTATGAGAAAAATTGTTCAGAAAATAATAAATCTTTCCTATGTGCAATAATCCTTTTAATAAAATCTCCTTAATGTAGAAATATTTTATTCGCAAATACTGTGATAATCCAAGATGAGCGTGTTTCTTTTTTATAAAATTTTATAGGTATGATACCTCTTTCTAGAAGTGTCTAAAAGAGGAAATCAAATCGAGAATTATAGATGTCTTAACTTTGAAAAAACTTACCAAAACCACAAGAAAGTGGCTTGCGTGCAAAAAATTAGTTGCAACATGTCATTTGACCCATAAACTTGAATTGTCATGAACACGTATACTTCTTTTAGTAATTTTTTCAAATATTAAACATACTAAGGAATTCGTTGATCAGGAATTATCATAAAGAAAATTATTTTATCAAAGTGAAATTCGGAAAATTTAATGAAAAACGGTAGGTATCAGATTATGTATCGATGCCTAAAATACACATTGAAGGTAATTACATGTATGTATCTGTCTCTGTTTGTAGAATTTTATTAGTGAGTATAACAATCCAATATTTCATTAACCTTATATTTATTTATTTAAAATAATAATAATTCAATCACTATACTACGGATAATGCATGTAAGTTACTGAAGTCAGACAAATCTTTCGCTCAAAATAAAAATGTGTTGTCGTTATCGATTGCCATTTTAGCAACATTATTGCTTCAAGGAAATCCCTATTAATTTTTTAGCATATAATTAAAAACTCACTAAAACTTATTACCACAGATTCATTTTATTGTAACTTCTGCTCTGGTTCTAGCAATTATTTTATGAATTTATTTTAATATTTTTTATTTGGTTCTTCTAATTTAGTTTTATGTGTTCAATAACTTCACATTTTGCACACTTTTCGACAATATTGAGGTTCTTGAAAGTAACTGCATACAATTAATGTTAATACAATAGAACATTTAAACCAAAGTTCAACATTTTTTTTACTAAACAATTTCCTTTGTCTTCTGAACTGTATAAAATTTCGTCCTAAGACCTTCAGGTTTTTTCATAAATTATTGTTGTGTAAAAATTAGTATTATTCATAAGCGGTTAGTGATATAAATACATTAATTTAACAATTATATTATTGATTATGCTATCTTTAACTTTTGTAAACATCAGTTAAATAAAAAAAGCATGCTTTCAGTCATTCACCACTTTCAAAGCAGTTCTGCAAAATATTCCCTGCAAACATTTTCAATCGTCTCAAAATCGCCAGCGAATCGCTTGGAAAATGAGACAATCACCGGCGATCGCATTTGGGAGCCATCCGGGTATCGCCGACTGTAAGCAGCTGGGCAGATATGCTAACGAATCTCCAAGAGGGCTCCTAAGCGATTCTTCGGGCAGATTACGAACGAATCGTCTAAAGGGTTCCCAAGCGATTCGCTGGGAAGAGTCGCTAGCGAATCGCCAAAATTCGTCTCAAGTGATTCGCTGGGAAAAGTCTCAAACGGATTGCCAAGAGAAGTCCTTAGCCGACAAGAGTGACAAACGAATCGCTTTTAGGCGTTGCTCAGTGACTTGTTGCGAAGCGTCTTTGTTGAACTTTACAAGTTGTTTTATAGGCGACATTCCTTGCCAAAACGGTCAACAAAAAACTGACCACCGAAAATCGTGTTAATATAAATATTTTCAGATTCCATACGGCAATTCAATACAAGAAATTATTTATTAAAATTTTGGAATGATTACACTGTGCGATAATTTAGAACTTTTTTGTTGTATCGGAGATACCACTACCTGCACACCCAGAACATCACCTCATACTCTGTTTTGTAGTAGAGGGTCTCATTTTTTTTAAATGGTCAATTCATTCCGCAGGTAGGGCCATTTCAAATTGCTATTATAACTGAGAAAGAAAAACATGAAGAAGCTTGTAAAAGCTGCTTCAGACTATCAGAGAAATCAAATAATTTTTTTATGATTTTTCTTTCGAGTTCTCAAATCATCTGACAAGTCATAGCATTTTCTGATTAATGTGTTTGTACTATCAGACTTTTTATCAGAGAAAATTAGCACACAGAACTCAAAATGGATACTGGTAAAAGAAAATGACTAATTTTAGTCCTAGCAATCTTTAACAATTATGGTTTAAACAATTATGGTTAAGCGTTCAATAAAAAAAATAAAATACAAGAGCTTTGTAGAGCAGTCTTCAAAATTAAAAAACAAAGTTTTTATCTGACTTCTCTGATAGAAATAGAAACAATTCTAATGCCAAAAAAATCGTATGCTTTGTTGTTAGAGAAGTCATATGACAAATAAAATTGTGTTCAAAACTATCGGACTTTCATTATTTTGCAGATCTTACGAGAAGTTGTATGCTTTCTCAGATAGTTTCTAGTGATTTAAATGTTTTTACCAATAAATATGTATGTTGCTAAATAATTAAGTAATTTGTTAATGGCTTTATTCTACTTAGTGTCCAAAAATAACTAATAAGAATTCTTGATATGATGAAAAAAAAAATAAAAAAAAAATATAACAGTCTTAAGCAGCTTTAAGGGATTTATTTGCCCAATAAAAATGTACGGATAGTAAGAAAGAAGTATTCCCATTTCTTCCTTATTTTCTTCCCATTTCTAAAATTTTTCGCCTGAGTAGAATTTCTTAGTAGCGAGGATCCTGCAAGTGCCTCTTTCACTTAGTATTTCACTCTATTCACTCTATTTCACTTAGTAAAATTAAATAAAAATACAAAGTCTTAGTTGCAATGTCTAAAAACACTTCTTTTTAATTTGAATATACAACCTAGATCTGGGCACTTTTTTTGCTTGAGACTGTTATTTAAAATAAACAAGTAACAAAACAAAAAATTAAAATGTTTGTAAGGCGAAAAAAAATAAATGTGAGAAGAGTGGTGGATCAGGAGGAATTGGGAATGCCTCCAAACATTTTTATTGGCTCCTTTATGGATATGAATCCTTTACAAGCTTCTTTACTTGTTGTCTTTCTTATTTTCATTCTCATCATGCAGGCCAAACCAGCAGAATCAATTGACTAATTAAAAAATTCTGGTAGTGCTCTTCTACACCCAAAAAAAAAAAAGCTTCGTACTATGTACAAAACAATTATTATATTCTACAAAGCTGTTTGTTCTTTTCAGCCTACGAACGACTTTGTGAATAATACATACGACCATTTGTACATTGTACAAAGAAAAATTTGTATATTTTACAAACGCATTCGTTTCGTCTACAAAAGATACGAACAAATAATACGAACGCTGCTGCCACCGCTTTGTATATTATAAAACAATGTTCGTTCAGTTCACAAATTTATACATTATAGATTTCTACAAACGCTAGTACAAAGTTACGAATTCAAATTTTTTTTTCATGCGGCCAACACTACAAACGTTTGTACTATGTACACAACATTTGTTCATTCTACGAATAGCCTCTGTTTGTATTTCTACAAAGATTTTATTCGTCATTTTATCCTAAAAATTTTTCGGGTGTACTAAAAACAAGCAGGGGTTTCTCCGATATAGTTTTGCTATCGCACTGTGTTATTTTTAGAGGAGAAATATATAGAATAGCCTCCTTCATATTCCAACGATCAATTTTTAAATTTTTTAAAAAAGCCATCTTCCAACGATCGCCGGAATGAGCGAAGGAAAATTTTGGAATTTTTTTTTAATCGCACATTTATTGCTTGGGCGATTGAAAAGCGATCCATCTTCCAACAATCGCCGAAATGAGCAAAGGAAAATTTTGAAGATTTTTTTTGAATCGCGCATTCATCACTTGCGTGATAGAAAAGCGATCTATGTTCCAACTATCGCCGGAATGAGCGAAGGAAGATTTTGTAAATTTTTCTTATATTACGCATTCATCGCTTGTTAGATCGAAAAGCGATTCATCTTCCAAAGAACCCTTGGGCGAATCACAAATGCTTTGCCAAATCAACTTCTTTTTCAATCGTCTTCCTAATGTTTGCAGGGTTATGGCATCAAGTAAGTCACAAGTGTTGGCTCACATCAACAGACATGGCTTTCATTACTCCATCTTAAATTTTCTAAAACATTATAATAAAAAGAAAAACAATTCTTCATGCAAGCCGATAAAAAGTATAAATGACCGAACAGTGGTCGAATAAGGGTCGAACATTATCTAAGAATAATAAAAAAGTAAATACATCCAAATAGCGGCTGAATATGAGTCGAAGAGTGGCCGCTTTGATACTAAATTCTAGACAACATTCAAACCAAACATATGTGCAAACAAAAGTAACACAAACAGTATTCGATCTCTATAACAAACACATGCGCAAAAACAAAAGCAATCACACTCGTTGCTTATCAAATTTTCTAAAGCACTTATAGTACAATTTGTCTTGCATGGCACAACAGCGCAAGCAACGTAGATAAGCGACCAGCACATCGCAGAATAAATGGTAGTTATGCAAAATATAGTCATATAGTAAAAATAAAACAATAAAAATGGAGTTTTATTACATTAACAGCATTAAGTCAAACCATTTCACAACTTAACAGCTGTTTCGAAAAAACGTCAAAAACTTAGAAGAATACACAGAAATCAAAAATAAATATAAATTATTTGTCTATCTATGTATTCAGAAATGAATCGGTTTTTTTCTAAGCATTGCCATGCGTTACCATGTTTTGCATAATCAGATACCCGCAAATTTTATTAAATAGATTTCTGTGTGACACTGACTAAGCCATGCACAGCTATGCCATGCGAGAATAATTGCAACATTATATGACAACATATGCATTCGTAACAAACAAATTAATTATTATTTTATATTGTAAGTTTACAATGGCAATTCATTGTTTCTGGTACTGCATTGAGTGGCATGCTGCCGCTTGTGGACAAAGGGCTTTGTTTGCCACCATGCATTTCTGATGGCAGCATATTAAGCTTTTGACTTGATAGTGTTAAAATGTTCACCAATGTTGTAATGCTTAACCCCCCGTCAAACACATATTCTGAAACCTTCGAAAAACTTTGAATTTCTAAGTATGCTCGTTTATTATTTTTGTCTTTAGACTTTTTTTTTGAATTGTTGATACATGTAGCTCTACCTACACTCAGAAAAAAAACCAACAGTGACACTGTTAAATCCCATCCAACAGATGAGTTTTTGAAATTAACAGTCTGGACTGTTGATAAAATAACTGTTTTACTGAGCACTTAACTTTCATGAGCACAGTTTTCCCTGCAACGGATATTTGGTTTTCGCATTACCTGCCCACCATTTTTTATGCCATACTTTGCGGGCTTTGATGGGATGTATTGCGTGAACTTTGTGCGCCCACGGTATGGAAATAGCTGCTAATTGATGGTTAGACTTTCGTATGGTTCAAAATTACTGGCAAGATTGTTCATACTAAAGTGTAACCATCGATGAGCAGCTATTTTCATACCGTGGGCGCACAAAGTTCACCTCTGAAACGCATGATGTTGTGCTGGCGGAATCTCACTGTAGCAAGTTCAGCTGTACTCCACTTGGTACCATCTTTTCCAAGCGAAACACCATCTGCAGCTTGAGTTGGTGCATTCTCACTTTCTTCTTCGGATTCTTCATCGCTGTCGAATATTTCATTTGCTTCAATTTATAATTCATATTCAATGTCCTAGGCGTCATCTTCGGGCACAAAATCTGTGTTTTCACCGCTTTGGTCTTCAAATAAATCTAGTTCTTCGTCCGCTTCTGTGTAAAGTGCGAAATCACGCTTGAACGCTGATGATAGTTGTTGTTGGAAATTATCAGTAAGGCTGCCTGTACGCAAGCGCGTATTGTACACAAATTCTAAATCCTCTGTCATAACAATAGTAATAATTTCACTTTAGTTTCCGCACAAAATATTTATATTTCGGACTGTCGATGTTGTATGTTCAGCATTCAATAATAAACTAATTGAACTCAAAACCAAAATCACAAACGAAAGAAAGAAATAAGAGAAAAATGAACACAAAACTACCTGGAAACGAACATCTGCATTGAATTCACATAAAAACAACCCAGAATATAAAAAAAATACCTGGAAACAACAATCTGAATTGTATTTGCAGAAAAATAACCCAAAATGTGTATAACAATAATGTATTTCATACGAATTGTATATGGGTCTGGCCAGGCATATACGTTTGTTCGAGGGGGACTTTTTTTGCAGTTTTCTTCGTGTTGGAACGATATTTTAGAATTTTTTTTTAAAAATAGAAAGCCAACAATTTTTTAGGCGGCTACTGGGATATACAGGTATCTACCTTAATTTGAAGTATGTTTAATTAACGCTCAAAAATTAAACATGCCTGGCCAGAACCATGTGTTTGTCCAAGGGTTAACAAAAAGATAATCTAATGGACATTAATATTTTGGTCGGAGTCTAATCAAATAGCAATAATTAAAGTACATTACATATATAAAAGCTGCGTTGTTTTCAAAATGCGAATTAGATTTGAAAACAGTTTCGATTTTGATGCATAAAAAAACGCAGCATATAAATTGTAAATATGATTATGTATAAATATAATAATAGTTGCGTTCTATTCGCCAGCCTATACTCAATAAATGTAGCTTATTTCAAAACAAAACAACAACAAAGTCGTCAGACAGTTGAGCGTAGTCAATTGAAAATTAAGTTGAGTAAAGTTGCGTTGCCAAGTTATTTTTTAGTTGGTTTATGTACGGGATAAGGTAAAATGTAATAGATTCAGTCAAAATGAGATGGGAGTGCAAAAACAAAATTAAATTTCTTCAAGCAGTCAGCTGTTTTTTGTTTTGGTTTTTTGCCTCATTTTCAATTTAATTTATTAGCAGGCTTCAAAGTGATCTGTCAAAACACAAAAGTGTTGCCAACTATTGAGCAAGTGAAAGCTAAATGAGAAGCCGTTTTTTCACAAGTGAGTTGAGCACTGGCGAATCGAACGCAGCTGATATAATATAATTTATATGTATATAATATAGTTCGACCCTTGTACGGCCTTTGTTCGTCCCTGTTTCGGCTGATATCAGCGAAAACCTGCTGCATACGCCTGTTGTACGGTTTTGTTCAACCGAGATTACATACAAAAAGACTACTGTTTTACCCTTGTTAATCCGTTGTTAGGTCTTTGTTAAAAATTTTATTTTTACTCGAGAATTTATAGGAAAAAAAATCGGAGTTATTTGTTCGGAAAGCTTTGATAGGAATTTTTTACCGTAAGGACAGATTTTTATGCAATACAACGTTTTGCAAAATTATGGACAAGAAGTTAACAATGTAATTTCTGAAATCATAAAACTGATGTTATTAACCGTTCGCTAGTTACTTTAATGTTTATATTTTAAGGAGGTTCTCTCGGGATAGTTAAAGCGTCAAAACTCTTGCTCAATTTTGTTAGCCGAATAAATAAATTTAAGCAATATCAAAGGAGGTTTCAAATCAAAATTTAGTTGAAGGTATAAATTAAAATACAACAATAAAACTGTTGTTACATTTAAACTCCAAAAAATCTTTTATCTGAGCATACACAAATAAATGCTTTGGTGGATAATTTCTAGTTCTAATAAATCTGGTTCTAATTTCTACCAGAAATCATTGGAAATTTTGAATTTTTTTTAGTCTTTTGTCTTAAAATGATTAATAAAAGTTTGCTTTAGCATAAAATTTAAACAAAATATCTACATATAGTAGCACTTTCTTCTTTAAAAAATTATTAGTTTCAGTTACTTCGTTAAAAAATAATAACTTATACCATTTTCACTTTTCATTTCTGCTAAAAGTAGGTTTTTAAGCCATATGCATCTACTCTATAGTAAAAAAGTATAAAATTGAATAAAAAATATACAAACCTGGTTAATTTTGCAAGCAAAAAAAATGACTTTTGCTCTGAAAAGTTCAGTGAAGTGAATATCAAAATTGTAGAAGGAGTCCATGATGTAATTTCTCGGAAAAACAATTAAGTTTTCCTTTTGAACTGCACCAAAGTAATATCGGAGAGTTACTGTTAATATAAAAAATTTCATAGAACAGCTACGAATTTTGTTTATTCCAGCTTTTATATTCTGCGGAGGCAGTTTTTGGTATAATCCTTGGCTGCCAACCACCATTCCTTTTTTTAAAGATAAGAGAATAAAAAGTTTTTATTTAGTTATTGATCTTTGCATTAGTGTTCAAATACATAAAAACGCAATTAGCCAAATTAATAATTTAATTAACAGCCAGTTAAACATGTTCATAACACTTAAACTATTCGCCAAATCAGTAAAAATACTTTAAAAAAATAAATTAAGTTTTTAAGGCAAACGCTCAAACACAGAGATGAAATAAAAGAGCCTGCTTATTATTTGGTTTAATAAAATTTTATAGACATTGAAAACTGCCATGAAATGAGTTTATAAACAGAGCGCCATCTTAGGCAGCTAGTGAGCCAGTTCTTTTAGTTGTTGTTTCTATAGCTGTTCTATTTGCCTGTGGGTAGCTGGCTCTTGGCACTAAAAACGCGCATTTAATGACTTACTTTCATGGCTAGTAAAACGCTGGGGTGCAAGAGATTTTTTTCGTATATTTTTTATTTTCCATTTTAACCATATCATACTTAACTGAAAAAAATATAGGAAAAATAAATGAAATTTTTCTAGCTGCTTTTGAATTATATTTGATGTTATTTTCAGCAGAGTGTTTTTTTCGCCTATTTTTATTTTTTTTGTGTTATTTTGGTATTGTTTGGAATGAGCTTTGTGGCCACCTGGACAAAATCTTATGGTTAAATGCTTTAAACAATGTTTTCAATGGCCACTGAAGCAATGTTTTTAGATGTGCGAAACGCGATGTTTTGTTTTGTATGAAGTATATAAAAAAATGTGCTATGTGGAAATAGCGTTTCAGTTTTAAATGATTAATAAAATTGTTGCTATGTAATATTGGATTTTTTGTTGCTGTTTGTTTGGTAGAAGCTTATTTGTTTCGATTTAAAGAGGTGAGAAAAAAAAAAAAGTACATAAAATTCGACAGAATGCCAATAGCAAAAATATATTATGATAATTTTTAAAATAATTTAAGAGTTTTTCAAATTGTGTTTACAATGCAATTCTGTGTTATTTTAATAAAATAAAATGCAAATTATTTGTTTACTAAAATGTTGCAATTAAAATCAACATAAAACTGTTAGTTAATTAAAGAAAAATATGCTTAAATTGCTTGAATGCATTTTTCTGAAATCAGGTTCATTTCTGTTGCATCTCGGCGGCACCAACAGGCAAGGAAAGCAGTCAACAAATTGCTTACAAACAGAGCGTAAATTAGTAACGATAAATGTTAGCGGTTTAATATGTAAATTTTAAATGAAATTATTAAGCACTCACACAAGCAGATATGCACTCAGCTCTTGCTCGATTTGCTGGCTCACTGCATCGCATTTAATTCAATTGCCGCTGATGCAAAAATATAAAAATTACACACATACATGCATGGCACGTTTTGCATTTTAAAAAGCAGTAGCAAATAATTAACAAACTATTTTGCATACTTGTAGGCGCACATCACATGTCTGTATGCATACAAACATACATATGATGCGAACGGATGAGTGAATATGATTCTATGGATGACACATTTTCATGCTTGCACCTGAGCGAAGCATGGCATTTAAAACATATGCCAGGCTATACTTATGTATATATAAAGCGTTGCCACCTTTATTTTTTGCAAACACGCACATTGGACAGACACTTCAATGAAATGCGGCAACAGCAGAGCTCATAACTATTTATTAAACAATTTTCACACACAATTAATTAAAATATTTTACATGCTGTGAATTATGTATTCATTCGAAGTAGAGTATGTAAAATTAAGTGCAGCATTTAAGGCGCCAAGTCGCATAAAATGACATATATTATATTTACACGTACTTAGGTAGTGAAAAATTAACCACTTGATGAAAAAAAATTCTTAGACATATTCAATAGATATTTATTCATTTAAAATTCATATTCATGTTCTGGGCTCCATACATTTCATAACATTTTCATAACATATTCGAGAACATCCCCGCAAGGCCAGATTCTGAATGACGTGACGCGAAAAAAAGTCCAGAAAATTCTCTAACTGAATGGGCGCCGCTAAGAACGTGAATTTAAGAATGTATAAAATGGATGTTTAAAATTTCTGTCATACAAAAACTTATGACCATAACATATTCTAATGTAAATCAGATTTTTTCAAATTTGTACTTGACAAGAATAATCTTTTAAGAAGTTCCTAATTTTTTCTTTCAATTTTGAAATATGTAGAAGCTTTGCCCTCGCCTAGATCGCTGAAACATTCTCAAATTTAAATGCTGCAGGGTTGTTGGCCATTTTATGAAGATTAGGGAAAATAATTTAAGTCGCATCATTTATTGACAGAAAACGACTACAAACCAAAAAAAGGATATACAGTGAGCCACAAAAATGTTCATAAAAAACTGAGAAGGTAATAATTGCAAATTTTCTTGTATTCTTATCAACTAACACATTCACAATCCACACTGCATATTAATTTTGTTGTACACGTCATTTGCGACTCACGTGGTTTTTTTAATAGGTGTTCGGATTTAATGGCGTGCGGTTGTCTCTTTAAAAAAAAAATTAATTTACTTCGCCGTTTTTATAAGTTCTTTCGCAACGCATATTTAATCGGGTTTTGGGGAAAATAATCTTTACTTCAAATCATGCCGAAAGTTATTAACTCAAATACAATTTCAACCATTAAAAAATATCTTCTAGAAGGAAAAAGTGTGCGTGAAATTGCGGAAAAGTGCTATGTTTCCCTGGGATTTATCACGAAGATATGAAAAAATATGGATTCCGTTCCAAACACTAACAAAGCTGGGCGTCCACAAAAATTATGTTCACAAACAAAGAGGGCGATAAGGAGGCTGTTAGTATCAGGAGCGGTCGACAATGCGGTAAAGGCCAGATATGTCATCGCCGAGTCTTTAAACACTCGAGTCTGCTCAGAAACAATTCGAAGATGTCTTAAAGAGAGTGGTATGAAAGCCAAAACTAAAATAAAGAAGCCCCTACTTACAGCAATGCACAAGGCCGCGCGATTGAATTTTGCAAAGCGACATGCTGATTGGGATGTGAAGCAGTGGAAGTTAGTAACTTGGTCTGACGAGTCGAAAATAAATCGTTTAGGATCAGATGGGCGCGTATGGTCATGGTTTGACAAAAGAGTTGGCATAACGTCACGCAATATACAGGAAACCTTGAAGTTCGGAGGAGGCTCTCTAATAATCTGGGGCTGTTTTCAGGGAAATAAACTAGGATTTCTTCGTAAGATTGAAGGAAAAATTACAGCTCTAGAGTACATTGACATTCTTGAAGACTCCTACCTACCAAGTCTCGAAAAATTTGGCTGCGAACCAGGGGACACAATATTTATGCAGGACAATGACCCCAAACATAAGGCCAAAATTACAATGAATTGGCTCCGCGACCGAGGTATTACCTGCATGGATTGGCCAGCACAATCCACTGATATAAATCCCATTGAAAATATGTGGAATATTTTATAGAAAAAAATAATTGTTCGGAAACCAACACCACAAAATCTGGAGCAGCTATGGGTTGCTGTTAATGAAGAGTGGTACAAGATAAGTTACGAAATATTGGAAAACTTGATAGCAAGTATGCCGAAGAGGATGCAGCTCATCATTAAAGCCAAAGGAGGGTATATAAAATATTAATGAAATCAGTTCAAAATATTCAAAAATAGTTTAATGTTTAAGTCACATAATTGTTCACAAAAAATTTATATAGAAACCATAATAAAGTTAAAAAATAAGTAATTAACATCTTAGTTTCGCTGTAAAAAGCTATAAGAAGGCATTTTTAAGTTCTATGTAAAGTTTTTTGCTTCACACTTTTTTACAAGTATAAATATTAAATGTTAACTACAAAGGCGTGTTTTTAAGAACATTTTTGTGGCTCACTGTATATCAGACGGTTTCAATCGTACAAAACTAAGATTTAGTAATTTTCTTCAGATGGTTACTGTCGATAACTGTATAAAAAATGGGCGTGGTCACAGTGTATATACAACCAGTTTTTCGAAATCATGGCAATTCCGCCATGACATATTTTTAAAGTGAAAATTGCTGTGTAGGTGCTCCAAGAGGCGATCAGTATATATAAATATTTTTACGCCCACTTTTACCGCCCACAAATAAATATCTATATATATAAAAAGCAAAATGATGTGTGTCTATGTGTCAGATGCCTGTAGAATCCAAAACTACTGGACCGATTGACCTGAAATTTTGGCAGTCGATTTGTGTCAGGTACGAGATGGTTGAAAAAAAAAAGTTGCCACACCCACCTTTTACCGTCCCCAAATCAATAAAAATGTTGTATTTTAGTCGGTTTGGGCAGTATAAGGCTAAATCTTGTAACTTAGTTTGTACGGTTACTGCCGACAACTTTAATAAAAATGGGCTTACACGCCCCCTTTACCGCCCAAAAATTAATGAAAATGCTTTATTTTAGACGGTTTGGGTCGTATTAGACAAAAATTTTGTAATTTAGTTCATATGGTTACTCTCGGCAAGTGCACTAAAAATAGGCCTGCCCCACTTCAGTTAAACTCACTTTTCGAGGGGTCAGCGTCGAGTGAAGCAAAGTGCGCCAAGCTTAAGCTAAATTGAGCTGAAATTTGGGCAGTCGATTTGTTTCGATTAAGAGATGGTTTAGGGGAAATAATTTTTCCGCACCAGTTTTTACCGCTTACAAAACAACAAAAATGCTATATTTCGCACGGTTTTGATCGTATTAGACTAAAATTTGGTTATTTAGTGCATATGGTTACTTTCGGCAGCTATACTGAAAATAGTGAATATATTTGGCATTTCTTGACATTTTCATATATGGCAGTAAGGTGGTCTGTTGCAGAACAACGTCTGCCGAGGAATACTAGTTTTTTATAAAATCTACTTAATTTTGTTTTCTGCGTGCTCACAATGATTTGAAAAATATTAGTTTGCGTTATATGCAATAAATTCGTCAATGTTTATATGTGTTATTGGATTAAATGTCCCTTGCCATCCGTTGCTCTGAAGAAATATCTTAATTGATATTAAACATATTTGGATTAAGCGAACGATTTTACATTAAAATATGTTATGATTGAAAGTTTTTGTAAGACTTAAATGTAAATAGGAAGCTCTATTTTAAATATTCCTTAGATGTATATCTTCATATTCAAATTTTTTAGCCACGCCCATCCAGTTTGAGCATTTTCTGCAGTTTTTTCGAGTCACGTGCTTATATTACATCCAGGATTCAGAATCTGGTCTTGCAAGGAGATTCTGGAATACTTTTAGAAAAAAACCCATATAATTTTAATATTGATTTTTATATTGGTATTTATATTTATACTCATATCAGTGGCGTAGATATGGGGGTGGTCCGTGCCATGGAAACATTACCAAATATATCACGTTATTGTTAATTGATTCTTATATTAAGTTAAGCATGAATTCAAATATATATGTAATGCCAAAAATTCTTCTTTTTCTCAAGAAAGTAATAAACACTTGATTTAGTTCAAGATTCAATTCAACAATCCCGTACTTTTTTACCTACCTACCGTTATTTGACGATGCAGCAAAGTAAGGCTGTGAAACATTACATTCGGCTTCTCAAAACAGTCATTTAATGAGGTATTCAAAAGTATACTTTCTTAAGGTTATTATATTTTTACGGACCCCCACAACTGAAAGCTATCAACGCCACTGATTCATATTCTTACTCATATTCATATTCATATTCATACTCACTTTAATAACAATTCATACTTATAAGATCGGCCGCTAAGCGTATTGGAGAAAATAAAAATGAGAAAATTCAATGGGCTCTTTACTTAAAGTCTGCGGTTGCACCCCAAACCTAACGGGTTAAAAGTTCAGAGCGATCGGAGAAAGATTTATTGTGTTTAGTGGAGCTTTACTCTGACTAGTTTCCTTTTTTCTTGATATTTAAAAGAAATGGACAAATAGTTGTGAAAAAATCAACATACCTCCGGCACTTGGAGAATACTCAGCGACAGGCAGCGTTATGCATCACTGGGGCACTGCAGTCTACTCCAACTAAAGCAATACACGCATACTACACGGTTAAAAATCTTGGACTAAATTTGAAACTTTTTGGATAACATATAGAAGAACACCAAAAAAAGATTATGTTTTAATCCAAAGAAAAGTTTAAAAATTTCTAACAAAAAAAGATTAGTTTTTAGACTGCCAAAAGTTTCAAAAAGCCCCAGACAAAATATTCGACAGGAAAACGGCATTATATCAGCATAATTGTGGCAAATGAGCAGAGTTCTGGCAGTATGTTGAAATGTGGTGGCGGCCAGTTTACTTTTTATCAAAAAAGGCTGCCAGAAAGTAGCAGCATGAAGGCATGGAAAAGTCAGTAGAAGGCAGTGTGTCGAAATTCGGTATTGTATTGGACGGCAACTGAAATGTTCAAGCAGCTCAAACATTTTTGTTTTTTCAGCAGCCCCCAGACAAAATATTCGACAGGAAAACGGCATTATATCAGCATAATTGTGGCAAATGAGCAGAGTTCTGGCAGTATGTTGAAATGTGGTGGCGGCCAGTTTACTTTTTATCAAAAAGGCTGCCAGAAAGTAGCAGCATGAAGGCATGGAAAAGTCAGTAGAAGGCAGTGTGTCGAAATTCGGTATTGTATTGGACGGCAACTGAAATGTTCAAGCAGCTCAAACATTTTTGTTTTTTCAGCAGCAGCCTTCCTACGCACTATAACGGCAGGCATATGAACTCTGTTGAATAAAATCATTTTTTTGGCATTGAACTGAAATATTTAGGCAGGCTTAAAAGTTTTGTTTTCTACAGAACAGAATGCTTTCGCCCTACACTGGCAGGCACATGAACTCTGTTAAAAACAGACAGCTTTCTAGACAACAGAATCATCTCGTCTTATACTGGAAGACGCTTTTATTCTGTCTAACTCTTCTGAGCTCTAACTTTTTACTGGCTTTAACTTGAAATTTTGAAAACCTTTTCACATGTAACATGTGAACTTGACAGTTTTTTTTTTGCAGGTCTGTAACAGTTATTGCAATGCGCCGTATAGCGGAATTTATTTTTATGAAATATTTTTTAAAGACATAAGAGGAGATGGGCGTTTCAGGGCATATGGATGGAATCAATCAATTCCAACAAACTGCTTAATGCAGAACTGCTTAATGCAGAACTGCTTAATGCAGAACTGCTTAGTTTGTGTCGTAAAACGTATGCTAGAATTGAGGTGAAGACTTCAGATGTTGATAACGGAGATCCTAGAACAAATCTATCTTTTCCAGCAATCGGATCTTCACTATACTCGTCTGATGCACAATTTTTTGATTCTGGGAAGGATGAGTGACCAGGGAATTCATCATCTCAATTAAAAACTTTAACTGATTATATGGTACAAACATTTCTCTGTCAAATTTCGTTAAGGAAATCTGCTTATTTTTTGCGTGTTGGACTATGTTTTTATAGTGCAATAATTTTAAAACTCACCATTCGTTTCAATAAAACTGTTCGCACACGTTGTCTCTGGTATTGTTAGTGGCATTGCTATTATACCCACAGGAGTGGATTTCCTTCTTTGTTTGGGTTTGTTTATACCTGATATACTTAAGATAAACTTTTAAAAAAAAAAAACGTAGAAATTTACGTTTGAAAAATCTGAAAAAAAAGTTTAAAAGAACTTCAACAAAAAGCCATTATATCTCCTTCAAACAAAGCGTGTAAAGAAACAGTTGTGAAAACTTGAACAAAATGGCTATTGTTCCACTTTTGGTTAATTTGGCACGTGAATTCGAATCCGAGTACAGCCCACTATCAGGCGATTTGGATCATCTTTTGGACGATGACTTCGGCTTTGGCATCCGTCCTATGGAGATTTTCCGTTCATCGCAACCATCCATGCTACTGCATCCACGTCGTCGCCATTTGCCGTATGACCGCCACCATCATGCTTTGGCTCGTCGTGCTGCCATTCGTCATGGTGGAGGCAAAGACGAAGCCTCTTCTATGCAGCTGTTACCCACTGTTGGCAATGAAGGTTTTCAAGTGTACATGGATGTTTCCAAATTCAAGCCGAATGAATTGACCGTAAAGACCTTGGACAAAACAATTGTAGTTGAAGGTAAGCACGAGGAACGCGAAGACGACCATGGTTTGATTCAGCGTCACTTTGTGAGAAAGTATACGCTGCCAAAGGATTATGATCCCCAGCATGTAATCTCCACAATTTCATCAGATGGAATACTCACTGTAAAGGCACCACCGCCACCAAGCAAAGCAATCAAACAAAATGAGTGCATCGTTCAAATTCAACAGACTGGTCCGGCTCATCTGAGCGTTAAAGCACCTGAGCAGTCACAACAACAGGATGGCGGCAAGTCTGTTGATCAGGCTCATAATGGCGCTGGTGAACAGAATAAGATGGAAACTGGCAAATAATTTTACTAAGACTACAGCATTTAAATAAATCTCGTTACATATTTAATTTCTTTTTGTGAATTGTATTGTGATTTAATCGTTAATTCATTGAATTGTATTTGTATCACTTAAGACTTGCATTTCCTAAACGTTTGAATAAAATTTTTGTACTAATTTTTTGTTGTACCAATCTCACTCAAAATTGTATGTCACAACATCAAAGCCGTTCAAAATTTAAGTGAATCGAAAAAAATCGACAAACCCAAGGACCAAAAACTGTAAGTTGAACAAAAAAAGTTCAAATATATAAAATAACCTAAAATATATAAAAAAAATCAATATTTTGCATTCAATGCCCCATCCAATTGCCTGCCACTACCTGCTTGTATTCTGCTCTGTACATTCCCTGCCAAGTTGCTTCCACTGAACGCCACTTGCATGCTCTCTTATACATTTTTGAGCCTCTGTTAGTCAGTCTGCTGTTCTGTACAGTGGCAGTCAACTGGCTGGTTTTGGTACAATTCCCGCCCTGCCCTGCCAAAATTGGGTCAAAATAATTTCATTTATATTCCAATAAACAGACTACCTGTCTGCCGTTTTAAGTTCATTTTCCGGCCAAAAATTTTGTCTGGGGAGCAGTATAAATATCAAATTAGAACAAAAAACTTTTCTACCCAGTTCATGATGTGAACACATGTCCAACACCTTATCCACTAGTCTATTTGAATTGTTGAAAAGGTTTCGCTTATTTTGCATCATTACGAAAGATAGTAAGCTTGCAGTAAGTAAGCAAGCAAGCAAGCAAAAAGTGGGTTCGAGACCCAGCTAAATTAAACTAAAATAAAAAAATTCTGACTAGTTCGTTATTTGAACTGTTGTAATTAAAGTTTTGCTAATTTTGCATCATTACGAATGCAAGTAAGTTCCTTTCAGAAGCGTGGGTTTGAGACTCAGTTAAATTAACCTAAAGTAGGGATTATAAGTAGGATAATAGTACTTTTTGGATTAAAAGCTCCTTTAAAACAAAATTTGGATTAAAAAGTAGTCCAAAATTTTTAACCGTGTAATAGCCGGAAAAACGGCACAACGCCTCATGGCGCACAGTGTTTCGTTTCATATAAGTTAGACGGAGAAAATTATTTTGTGGATTTTTTTTTAGTAGTTTTAGATGTTTAAGGTATAGGAAAGTTAAAAAAAAGTATTTCAGAAATTTTGGACCAGTGGGCGTGGCAACTCCTCTACAACTTAAGGCGCAACCAAAATAGACGAAACGAGACGATAGCATTTTGACGAACGTCTGCACTCGTTACGGATGTTTACGGATCTAACCCGAAATGAAACGATTTGCTCAACTCGTCTGAAACAGCTGATCAGTAGGCAATCGAGTATTATTTATTTATTTATATTGTGCATTTTGTAATTTTTAATAAAGAAATGAGTGAAAAATTAGTGAAATAATGGCGAAGTTGAAACAAATTGATGAAAATAAAATAAAGCCGCACTCTGCACAGCTGTTGTTGACGAGTTGCTACGCTAGCAGTTCGGTTCTTACGGAATAATACGTCTTGTCAAACTGTTTCGTTTAGTTTCGTTCAGTTACGTTTGCTCATTTTGGGTAACAACATTAATATTTATTTAACCGAACACTTACGTTTTTACTCGTTACAGAGCAAAATGTCTATTTTGGTTGGGTCTTTAAACACATTTTACGCTATATCATAGAAATAAAAACTGCTACAATTGCGAAATAAAAGGTAGACGTCAAATATATAATTTCTTAACACTCGATTTTACTCTTAAAAGTAGCGCACATTGGTTCCAAACATGAAAAAGATGGCCAAAACCTCATTTTTTATGGTGTTTGGAAAACATTTTACACTTCAAATACCTATTTATGATAGATAAATAAAAAAAGTGCGTTGTCAATTTTTTTTAAATTTTTTATTGGTTTAGATGCCTTTAAAGTTTAAAAAAAAAAATAATAAAAAAAATTGTCGTATTTCAAGTCAAGTTCGAACATATGTTTTTTTTTATATTTTTATGTATTGGATCAAAACTTTATTAACCAGAATAAAAGTAAAACTTAAAAAAATATTCATACTCATTTTTAAAAAAACTATATTGAAAATGTACATTTTTTAAAAAATGTGACTCAGTTAAAATAGAAAAAAAGTGTTTCCCCCTTCTTTCCTCTTTAGATAGGTATTGGTTCCTTTGTGGGATATCTTATTGTACTAATAAAAAAAAGTTGGCTGCTCGAATGTGCTCGAATGTGAAATTTTTAATAAAACTAATATGGTGTTGGAAACTAAAAATTTTTTTTCTTAAAACCTTTTATTTTTATCTCTATTTATTTGTTTTGGTATTAAACATACTTAATGCGTTTAGTATTATAAATTTTTTTAAAAAATTAAAAAAAATTTGCATTATCGAAGCTATCTGGGATGGCATTTGTTTTAACTTTAATTTGTGTGCGATCGGCTGCGTTATGAATTTCTACACGCATTTTTTTAAACTTAATTTTTGCCTGCAATCAGTTACAACAATTTTCTAAAAAATTCACTTTATCGAAGCTAACGAAGCCACCCAGTGTCCACAAAGTACTAAAACATGGTGCTTCTGTGGCAAAAAAATAGTATGCTTCAGCTATCTGAAGAGGTCCTTGAAGCATCCCATAACTTTGCAAAAAAATTTAGAAATAACAACGCAAGGAGAAATAACAGCGCAATAGTATGGGTCAGCTATCTGAAGAGGTCCTTGAAGCATCCCATAAATTTGCAAAAAAATTTAGAAATAACAACGCAAGGAGGATGTCATGGCTGGCAACAAATGAGGATGTTTTCAACAGGTGCCTATTATATTCAGATCCGAAAATATCATTGTCGGGAGACATAAAAAAAAAATTTACCTACCGATGTTTTACTTCTATTACAAGAATAGTTTTTTAACATAAATATTAAATAAACGAAAAAATTGATGCTTCCATAATTTTTTTATTGTTTGGACCTCAGATTCATTATAAAGATCATCTAAAGAAGATAAGAACTAAGGTTTTAGGAAAGCCGCCATTTTGAATTATGAATTTTTGACTTCAGATTAGGGGTGTTCACTTGAAAAATACTTCGTTTTTTTTTCGATATAATGCATCGAGATAGTGCATCGATACTTTCCGATACATCGTTGAGAAACATCGATGTTTTCTAAAAATCGAGTACTTTTTCTAGCATTGCATCACAATACTAAAGTCAGCTCTTCCTTAACTATTTTTAATTTAACTATGACTATTTTAATTTATTAAAAGCTCCTACAAAACCTCTCTTTCTTCGCACGCCGTTTATCAGTAACTAAGGAAAAGAAAAACAAAATTGCTTACAATAATTCTCTGATTCAGTTGTTGTTTATTAAAAAAAAATAAACGCAATAAACATAAGAATGTTGGTTATTCTAAAAAATAAAGTCAATATATAAGAATGTTGGTCATAATTATTATAAAAAGTAAAAACGAAAAAAAACTCCACAATCATAGAAATTCCAGTATAAATGTCCTATTTCCAGTGCTTTCCTTTTTAATTATTTTTCTTTATTTATTTTTTATATAATAATTTCATTAGGTGGATAAAATTCATTCAATGTTACATGAAAATACATCGATCCATCGAGTTTATCAAAAGCTTTTCAAAACATCGGATCAAGTCGATGTATTGAATTGTAAACATCGAGTAAATCCGATGCATCGATGTATATTGAATATCCCTACTTCAGTTTCGTGATCAGTGACCCCGAAAACTTTTAGGGCAGCAAATTTGAAATGCATAAAATAGTTATTGAAAAAGCCAGCATATTTTCATAGCCGCCATTTTGAATTTGGAATTTTTGACTTCAGATTCGTAATCAGCGACCCAAAAAACTTTTAGGGCACCAAATTTAAAATGCATAAAATAGTTATTAGAAAAAAAAAGAAACCAACCAACTTGAGAACCTACTTCTTTTTTGAAGTCGGTTAAAAAGTTAGTATGTTCAGAGCCACCATTTTGAAGCCGCCATTTTGAATTTGGATTTTTTAACTTCAGATTCGTGATCAGCAACCCCAAAAACCTACACAGCAGTATGTTTATGCAGATTAGACAACTCCTTGAGGTTTTGGACGTCTTTTTTCAATTTTTTCTATTTATTTATATATTATTCAACTATAAACAAGTTGGTTCTACAGTTACTAAAAATTATCTTAAAATTAAACAAGAATTTAACAATATAATATTAGCTTAACATAATACAATTTTTAAAAGAGACCCTAGTTTAGGTTATATCAATATTGCTACAAATTGCATTAAAAGAAGAACTCATATTATAAACAGGGTCCTGTCTACCATAATTTGTCCTGCGATATGGAATTTGAAAAAACTGTCTGCGTCTAAAATTCCTTTCGGGCGCATATATACCAAATAAAGCAAGAAATGGTGCACAATCTAAGTGATTCATGAATATATCACGAGCAAATATAGCCAAAAAATACTTTCTTCTAAACTCTAAGGTTTTCAAGCCTAAAAGCGCACAACGGGAGTCATAAGTCGGCATAAACTCCCACCGAAGTTTTCTAAACACTAGCCGAGTAAAACGTCTCTGAATATTTTCAATTCTAGAAATATGCACAGCATATCGAGGGTCCCAGACAACACAACAATACTCCAAACTTAATCTAACCAAAGAGAAGAAAATTGGTTTTAGAGTAAAGGGATCTGAGAACGCCTTAGTGTTGCGCATGATAAAACCCATCATTGCATAAGCTTTTGAAATAACAGCATCATAATGCTTACCAAAAGTAAGTTTTTTGTCAAAAATTACTCCCAAATCCATTTTAATTTCAACTTTTAAGATTATATCTGAGCACAAATTATAGTTGCGTACAATTAATTGCTGTTTCATGGTAAATGACATTAC
Source organism: Dichetophora obliterata (assembly GCA_963920525.1). NCBI lineage: Eukaryota > Metazoa > Arthropoda > Insecta > Diptera > Sciomyzidae > Dichetophora > Dichetophora obliterata. Next base: position 35,632,416 of record OY986438.1, read on the forward strand.
ACTACATTTAGTAACATTAAAATATAACTTATTGACATCACACCACTTCTGCAAGCCATCCAAATCCTGTTGAATAAATTGACAGTCTACTGATGAATTAATAATTTTAAATAACTTCACATCATCAGCATACATGAGACATCTCGAAAACTGGACATAGTTTGGAAGGTCGTTAATAAATAAGACAAACAAAAGCGGACCAAGATGACTGCCTTGGGGCACACCAGAAAAATTATCAATATATTTAGAGCGGTATTTACCAATCCTAACCGCTTGTCTACGACCGAACAGGTAATTCTCTAGCCACCTTAGCAAGAAGGAGTGGAAACCCAGTTTACCAAGTTTCCTTATTAAAACTGAGTGCTGGACTCTATCGAATGCTTTCGCAAAATCTGTAAAAACTACATCTACTTGTTGACCTCTCTCCATTTCGCTTGCTATAAAGTGAGTAAATAGCGCAAGATTTGTTGGTAGATCTGCCAGATACAAAACCATGTTGACACTCCGATACTGCGCCTTTGATGCAAAATATATTCTCTTTTTTACCAGAGATTCAAATAGTTTTGGAATGAGTGATAATTTGGATATAGGTGGATAGTTTGCAATATTTTGCCTCAACCCCGATTTAAAAATTGGAGTTATCTCGGATATTTTCCATACATTTAAAAATTTCTTCTTTTTAAGGCATTGGTTAAAAAGAAAGGTTAGAGGTTGAAAAAGTGCCATAGCATAATATTTTAGATAGATTGGAGGAATATTGTCAGGGCCACATTTCTTCTTCGAATCTAAGCTAATTAATTCTCGATATACCTCTTCTCCAGATAAGGTTAAGGAACCAAGATCTGTAATAGGAATAACATTAAACTCAGACGCAACATCATTAATTGATTGGTCATAGCACTTGAAATTGAACTGAAAATAGAGTGCAAAAAGTTCGCTTATTTCTTGAAAATTGTCAGATTTATTATCCTGGAAAAACATATTTTTAGGGAGACCCGTACTTTTTTTTTTGCTGTTCAAAAAAGTCCAAAATGCTTTTGGGTTGCACTTAATGTTCGATTCTAAGGCCAGCAAATGATTCCCATACAAAAATTTTTTAAGTGTCTCATATTGTTTACGTGCCAGAATATATTCCTGTTTTAAAGCTATGTTAATCTTGCTCTTTTTGTATTTTTTGTTCATAGTATTTTTAAGGTTAGCCAGGCGACTATTATACCAACTTGGTTTAGTAGATATACGAACCTTTTTTAATGGAACAAATCTCGTGAATGTTTCCTTAATGATATTCATTAAACAGAGTTGATTCTGTAAGAGACTATCACCAAAGATTGTGCACCAGTTTACATTATATAAAAAATCCGATATTACAGCATAATCAGTTTTATTAAAATCATATTCATAAATATGTTCACCCAAGAAGGGATTATTTAAGGCAACAATATCAAAATTTACTAGAAGAGCCTTATGGTAAACGCTATTGTCGGATAATATGAATTCTGCTTCACTACATACAGTATTAAACTCTAAGTGAGTAAAAACTAGGTCTAGCAATCTATTTAAACCATTTCTTATTGCATTTATTTGGTACATCCCAAGTGAAAGATTTGAATATAGAAAATCAGCATCTCTACCAGCACTCAAATTACTTGGTGATAGTGCCGGCCAGTTATCATAGGAAACCCTGTTTACGTTACCCAAGTTGAAATCACCTAATTTTAATGGATATTCATTATCATTTAGTTTTTCGACTATCTTAAGAATATTAAAAAAATGCAATGAATAAGTTTCACAATTTGAATTTGGTGGAATGTATGAAACAAAAATGTAAATACTTATTCGCCTGTAGTTATCGCCAGCACCAGAAGATACTGGAACATCAATCTTAACACAGATCTGCTCTATTACCCCAGTACTTTGTATTAGATGAATCTCTTGGCATGAATAGACAGAGCGAACAGCAACCAAAACCCCTCTACCACGTGTAAGGCCTGTAGCTAATTGACATCGATCGCGACGGAAAAATTCATATTTGTTGTCAAAAAACTCCGAAGTAAAAATATCTCCCTGTAACCAGGTCTCAGTCAAGGCAACAACATCATAACAGCAATCAGATACAGCGACAGAAAACTTAGATGATTTAGTGCGTAAGCCACCTATATTCTGATAATAAATAGTCAATTTATAAGTTTCGTCATTTTGCGACAATTTAGTAACTAAGGCGCTCGCTGGTATAATAGCATTCAAGTCGGAATCTGAGCCAGAGGCCCCTTCGTTTTTTGAGTTTTTTTGGAAAGCCCTTATTCGCACGCCCAGAGGCCAGATAATTGGGTTAAAGACAGTTTTAACTTGATGAGGCGGATTTGCTATTTTAAAATTCACCGTATTTGTAGTGGTATTCTTAATAGCTAGTTTAAAGCAAGCAATCTGAGATGCATCAACATTGGCTTTATTGGCCACATAATTCCTAACAGCTTGGTATGTTGTAGATGACTTGAAGCTAGACACATGAAACCATTTACGATGTATTAGAACACCTAGTTCGTCATTTTCATTGCTTGCATTTCCAGTAATATACCGCAGTCTTTTGTTTCGATTAATTACCAAATCGCTTTGACCTTGTCGTCGAACATTAACCTTTTTCGAATTATTCAATTCTGATATTTCCACACCTAACTCAGTGTTCACTTCTAAAGCATCAGGAGAATGGATATAAGCAGCTCGAGCATAATTTTCAGCTAAAGAGACACCAGTAGAAATAACAGCAGCCGCAGCAGCAACAGAAGCATATGAGGAATGTTTAGCCTCACTATCAGCATTAGAAAATCCAGTAACAGCAGCAGGAACAACAACAGTAGGAACAACAACAGCGTTATTACCAATTTCGCAGCTCACTGAAGAAGTTTTTTTAGCAGTAGCATTCTTAGTTTTAGAGCGCGTAAGAATACGATTAGCGGATTTAATATTATTCTCTTTTGATTTATTAGTAGCACTAACAACGTGATTGACAAAAGGAGACTGATTAAAGAGATTCTTTTTATCATCCAAGCTCTTATAAGCTAAGCTTAGTTTATGTAGCAGTTCACTTAAAGAGCAGTTTTGGCAATCATCACATGTTCTTGTTGTTTTTTAGTAGATTTACGCAGTCTAAGTCGAGGTTAGCGCAAGTTTGATGCAAGTTTCCTACAATCACCCTACGAACGTATTACCAAAATTTATTCTAATATAGTACGACAAAAACCGTCTGAATTATAACATTTTTATTCATTTGTGGGCAGTAAAAAGGGGGTGTGGTAAAAGTTTGTCTTCTTAAGCCACCTAAGGGTCGAAAAAATCTATTTCAGCTCAATCGGCCTAGTAATTTTGGAGTCTATAGAAAACACACAGCTAAAAATTGATTAAACAATTTTTCCTTTCAATAACTAAGTTAACAATGCAAAATGTTTTTGTAAAGACTTTTAGTATGCTTCATAGTAACTATTGTAAATTGCAAAACAGAAACTTGTCATGCAAAATAAACCATTTTAATAAGCGATTTTAATAAGCGAGGTTACAATTTAGTACCACACAAAACGGATAAAAATAAATGTAATGTAAACTCACGAGAAGTTAATTCTCTTTTTATTATGAAAAAAAAAATCATAAACTTCTGAATTAAAAAATTTGAAGACATAGATAAAGCTGGATTTTCTTATATACTTAAGGTACTATTACAGTATGTAAAAAATTAAAAATCAATTTTTTTTCGTTAGAATATGGTTCTTTACGGTTTTAAGAATAAGTATACAAAATTTAAGAAAAAAAAAAATGAAATAGAAAAAAAACTATAACATATATTATATTCGTATGTTGCGTGATATTCAAAAACCTTTAAATATTTAATCGCGTTTTTCTCGAAACAAGGTTTTTCGAAACGGCTTCTGGAGTTCTACTGGATCGATTTCGATGAATCTTGATTCATTGTGATCCTTATAGACTATGCACTAGACCTATAAAAAGACAAAGAAACTTATATATTTCTTTTTGTATGGCTGAATTTTTCGACAAAAAAAGGATATTTTTGTGAATTTTTTTTCAACGCATGCCTTTTTTTATTTGTTATTTTTTTTATTTGCGTAGGTTGAGTGCTCAACTACAACTCTTAATTCAAGAATGCACTTTGATTTTTTACTTTCAGTAGCTATGTAAATGCTGGAGTCGAGAGGCCAAGTGCAACAATTTTTAAACACGCTAACTTCAACGCCATGTAGAAAATTAACAACTATAAAAAAAAAATTTTTTATTTCCTCATGAATAATTTTTCATTATGTAAAAAAGTTTAATCATTAAAATTAGTAATACTAGGTAAAAAAAATTAATAAAAAGGGTGTTTTTTATAGCTACACACTGTAATAGTACCTTTAATAGTAAACCTTAAATTACTTTAAAGTAAAAAATAAACTTTTCTAAACATACAGAGAAAACATATAAATAATGAATTAAATATTTTTTAGTGTACTAAGAAACTAATCCCTTAAACCTTAAAGTACTTTAAAGTAAAAAATAAACTTTTCTAAACATACAGAGAAAACATATAAATAATGAATTAAATATTTTTAGTGTACTAAGAAACTAATGCACACACTGTAGCGTTTACAACAAGTGTTCTACAGTTTCTGTGCAGCTTTTCATGCAGGAGTTATATCATTTTAAAGAAAGTGGGGAAATCGCGATATGAAGCACAAAAAATAAAAATAAACATGATATAAAGTCACGAGAAGCCTATTATTTTTATATTATGAAAAAAGACATCATAATTTTGTGAATATTGGAAGCGTTTTCAAAATTTCGGTCATTGTATAATTGGCCTACTTAGTAGCACATACTACATGTTACCACGCACGATAGTCAATTCCAAAATTCGATCACTTCTAGGACCTAATAACTAGTATAAAGATATAGAACAAGCACAGCAGACGGTCGCCATATTTACGAACGGCTCCAAATGGCATCCATTCAAACTGCCGAGCCACTGCATCATCTTCCAGGTGACAGTATTCGTTATAAATAAGGATGCGGAGATAGCCTTTGGCATGGACACATACCACTCTTATGTCAAGATTTTTGTCGACAGCCAAGCGGCGATCAAATTCATGCACTCCGCTACCTTCAAGCCTAAAAGCGTCCTGGGTGGCAAAGATGCACTATGCGCTTCGAAGAGAGTGCGCATCTACCTAGCCATCAGAGCATTGTGAGCAACGAGGGGCAGACGGTTTAGCAAAGGAGGGCGCTAGTCTGGGGTCAGATTTCGTAGAAAATGTACCACTCCGCTACAAAAGTTGTACAGAAACCTCGAGAAAAGAGTCACACAAGCAGAGAGTCGTAGATAGAGAGATACGACATCGTGCAAAATCTCAAAAATCATGTGCAATTCTCAATGCAAAAAACGAATTCTGTTCATCTTGGCACGCTCACGCAGAGATTGCAGGACACTAGTGGGTATTCTCACAGGTCTTTGCATGGCGGCAACACACGCGAGGAAGCTGGGCATCAGCACGGATGACAACTGCAGGAAGTGCAGTGAACCAGGCACAGTGGAGATTCTGAAGCACCTATTATGCACATGCCCCGCCCTACTTAGATTGAGACTCAAATACCTAGGCTCATTGAAGTTAATGTCACTAAAAGATATATCCAAAGTATCTCTGGAATACCTCTCAAGATTTGCAAATCCAACGCAAATCTTTAAAGACTTCAACTAAACGTAAGGTTTCTTTTGCTTGAAACCGACACCACTAAGGATCAGAATTGGTTTATGTGAGCTTCCGTCAGGAGTAATCCGGATAAACTTTACCTAAAAAAAACGCAATAATCCAAATATGGAAGTATTCCAATTAAACCTAGGGAATTTTTTTTTAAAATTATGAAAAATAAAGACAGAAAAAAATGGAGCGATTACGATGATGAACTTAGCCGCCATGCAATTTTAACCTTTAACTTTAGGGTTAATTTTTTGGACATAATCTGTGACATGGTGGTAAAATTTACCCTTTGTAATTTCACTAAAAAGTTTTAATAAGAAAATAATTCTTTAGTATTTATTTTTTTCTTTGACAACAAGCCACTACCTTTTTAAATAAAATATATACAACAATTTAATTTTTTTTTTTAAGTTCAACAAAACTTGCACTTTATTTCACAAGCCTTTTTTTAATACAATAAAAACGCTACATCACAAACTTTTAAAAAAATTTTAAAATAAAAATTAATCCAAACATAAAAGGAGTTTTTCACAGCCAAATGTATATATTTAAAGAAGTAAAAGAGATCGTATAAAAAAAAATGTTATTGTAGAAAATACGGATCAACATTTTTGAAGATTTTATTAATTTTATTTTTTACCCTTGCTCTAAATTATGTCAACAGTCTCTTCATCTGCTCCATCGAATTTATTGTAAGTAGCATCTTCTATGTTTATTTCATCACTTACGTCATATTCTTCCATGCAGAAATTCAGATCGACAGTTTAATAGTCGACTTCGCTAACTTCGGCATTGTCTTCTAGAATTTAAGGTAATACTAAATCGCAGATTTTTTTTCATTGAACATAATCTGCAAATATTAATAACATATCCTAATAAAAGATTTCTACCAACAATTGAACGCACGGTTATAACTCTTAGTTGGACGTGTGATCAAATTTTATATTGGATACTTACGCTTACGTTGATGTGGTGGTAAGAGATTTTCAACGAAAAAGTTATATAACCTTTGACGTGTGGTAATTTTTACAACACCATCTGCATTTCTCCACTCATGCTATACCTACCATCGCCAAAACACAACTGAATAACAATGATAATGATATGAGAACATACAAAACATATTAAAATTCTAGAGTGCGACGGAAGAGAGTAGTTCACAAAAATGTAAAAAGAGGGTACAATTTACCACCACCTCCAAGGTATATATAGGAAGATAGTGTTAGTAGATAAAATTCTCTATTGTTGTGGGTACCTGAGCTGTCAAAATCAGTTGTTTACGAACAAAAGCAAATCAAATAGCAAAAGTTGTCAATAACTTGTTAATAGATAGAATTATGTTGTGTTTGAAATTGATTTTAGCAACTTTATTGTTAACAACTTTAGAAGTTCTTACTAATCCGTCTTTCTTGGCCAAACGCACAATGCAATTATAGGATTCACCCATACGTTTGATTTCGCCGCAGATGGCATAGGTCTTGGAACCAACGGTCATGCGGCCGGTTTCTGCATCAACATGGATGATGCTCAACTGCACAGAAGCGTGGTCCTTGGCAAGAATGATTCTTGAATGCAGAACACTTTCTGGGACAGTACAAATCAACAGACTATCCGACGTCGTTTTTCACGTTTATAGATTTTGATGACACACGGCAAATGGAGTCGAAAAGAAAAGTCATTAAAATACTTGCGAACAGTTAAAAATATTTCGCAACGGTTATTTAATGATAGCTTCACGAAAAATATAAAAAAAAAACTTTCAGCACGCACAAAAATGAAAACTATATAAATTTCACATATACATAAAATACACATTTGACAGTTTATTCTCAGCTTTCATATATTGTGTTTTACACTGTTCTTGTGCTTAACAGCTACGGTATCCACCTCTCTGTGACGACACTACCATGTTGAATTTACCTTGACCACCTCCACAGTTAAAGGTTAGGCAAGAAGCGCAATTTTTCGAAAATATCGAGTTTGGGCATTTTTACAAAAAAAAAAAACCTTCCAAAAATCTAAGAATACAAAATTTAAAAAAAAACATCAAGGCAAGTTAAGGCATAGTCTTGAGCTATTTTGTTTAAAAAACTAAAAAAAGCCATAACTCTGAAGCAAAAGTAAAAGAGGTTTAAACATGACTTTTTCTCAAAATCTTTCAAAGTGACTTCTTCTTATCGAACAAAAAAAAAATACACAAAAAAATCGAAAAACATATGTGTCTTACTCGAAAAGGCTTTATTAATTTTTTTAACCCTATTACTGCCATGTCATTTGACTAACGTGAACTACCACGTAGTGACTTAGATACACTAATACAAAATATATGGAGAATTCATTTATTTTATTGAATGAAAAATAAAACTATATATGCTACCATGCAGTGAAGCCAACTAGTTAATATACTAGTAAATGTATGAAGTCAAGCAATACCAGTACTAGTTCAGCTCAAATGCTTTTTACATTGCGCAAACTGGTTATTTTCCTGTGTTGATGTCATAGGAAAAGACAATTGTTCTCGATATAAATTGAGGTAGTATTTTTGCTGGCATAATTTGAACTAGTTGTGATACTAGTAACTTTTAAGCCAGTAAAATACTAGTATAATCAAAACTAGACTTTTTACTGGTATGATTTGAGGCACCTTTGTGCTCATATATTTCCAGAGATATAAGGGTTTGAAAATTTTGGTGCGTTTTTCGACATAAAATCCAAACCGTACATCAGATAAGGGCGATGAGGACTAGTAAGTTAACTATTTAAATTCATAACTAGTACGATTTTTCACTGCAGGGTACTTAAGGCCACTAAATATCGTACAGTAGTGAATATATTTATTGAAAAAAAATTTTAATAATTAATGATGGAATTGTTATTTAACCCTACGGTCCATAACCACCTGGACGAAATAAAATAATATATATATGCACAGATTATTAGAAACGCTTAATTTTTACATCTCAACTGTACAAATTTCATGTTTGTAAGATAAAATTGGTTTCTATGGGCATTTTCTACTTAAAAGGCACACAAAAGTAAACAGAAACTGGTTTTATGTTTCTGTTTGTGTTTTTAGGTAGCAAATGTTGTGTTTGTATTTTTTGTGTTTTTTTGTTTGTGTTTTTAGGTAGCAAATGTTCAGCTACGGTAGAAAAAGAATTCATTTCAATGATTTCGTCAGTATAAGTTGAACAGTTGAACATTGAAGTTGAAGAAAAATGAACCGCAAAATAGAATATTTAACTGAAAGACAATGCGTTTGAGTGAAGAAGCCAGAAGTAGATATATTGAGTCTTTACTTGATAATATGACTATGGATGACGACGCTTTAGAGCCAATTGAGGAAGAAGGAGAGGTATTTGCGGAAGAAGTGCAAGACTCAGAAAGTGAAGACAATGACAACGAAATTCCAGCCGCTATTGACACGCCAATGCAAATTGAGCAAGATGTATTTGAAGATGAAAGTGACAGCGAAACTGATATGGTTGAAGAAAATGCACCAACATCAAGCACAACAGAAAGTATGATTGCACGTGATGGTACTCAATGGCAACCAACACCACCTGTTTGTCAACAAATAAGAAGTCACAACATCGTAAGAACTCGCAGTGGTCCATTACGAATGACGGAAATTATGACTAGTATGCAATGCTTCAAGAGTTATTTTACAATAGAAATGGTCGATATAATCGTGCGTCATACCAACAAAAAAGCCAATTCAACTCATGATGCCTACAATGCAGCAAATCCAACAAAGCGTCAATTGAAGTGGAAGGATACGACAGTGACAGAAGTATACGCATTCATTGGAATGCTGATAATGACAGGCGCAAATCATTCCAATAATGAAAATGCAAGGGACTTATGGACGCAATTGTCTCATCCTTTATTTCGTGCAACAATGGGATTAAACCGCTTCTGGGATCTTATGTGTTTTATACGTTTTGATGACGCGAGAACAAGAAACGAGAGGCAGCGCACAGACAAAGCTGCTCCAATACGAGATATTTGGATAATGTTGAACGCCAATCTCGCAAAATATTATGTGCCTACAGAAAAATTAACAATCGACGAACGGTTGTATCCGTACCGCGGCAGAACAAAATTTACCCAGTATATTCCATCGAAGCCTGCGAAATACGGGATCAAGGTATGGTGGATATGCGATGCTAAAAATTCATATCCTCTTCATAGCCAAATATATACTGGCAAACAAGACAGTGGTCGCAAAATCGGTGTAGGCGAAAGAGTAGTCAGAGATTTGGTTGGGCCATACCATAATAGCGGACGTAATATCACAATGGATAATTTTTTTGTTGGAACACTATAATTTTTTGTTGGAACACTGCGGCGAAACAAAGCCTATATACCAACAGAAATGAAAGACGATAAGAGTTGGACCGTTGGGACAAGCAAATTTGGTTTCCACGAGAAGGTGACTATGGTTTCATACAAACAGAAGAAAACGAATTCCGTAATATTGTTGTCGACTCTGCATGATGATGCAACTGTAGAAGAAAACGACAACAAAACGAAAGGTGGCATGGATGTTATGGACCAGACGCTTCGGGAGTATACCACACAGAGACACACAAAAAGGTGGCCTTTGTCGTTTTCGTACAATATGCTCGATGTTAGTGCTTTCGCGGCATACACTATATTTTATGATAATAACAGAACTGTTCCATATCAAACAACACGGAGAAAACGCTTTTTGCGTAAACTTGCTGGAGATTTGTGTGCGCCAATAATAGAAGAAAGAGTAGCTAATCGCCAAGTAACGTGCCATTTTTCCACCAAATCAGCAATTGAGAGCTTTTTGGGAAGACCAGTGCAGACGGTAACCTATACCGAGCAACCATCTACTTCTACGGCTGCTTCTACTGATGGCAGGAAGCCAATAACAGGATGCTGCTATTTGTGCGCTTCTTTGCCAGACAACAGGAGAAGAAAGACGAGAAAAGTCTGCAACGTTTGCAAAAAACCAATTTGCGATCAACATACTCAAATAATATCAAAATGTTTTCCATGTTTCAACAATGACTCAACATAAGACATCAAATATTAGAAATAAATTAAAATGAATAAAATATAAATAATTTAACGAAAAAACTATTACAGTTCATTTTTTACACATCAATAAACATTTTGAAACAAAATAAAAATAAAACAAACGTTTTTTCTTTGAAATATTAGGTAATTTGCACTAAGGTACCCCTGTACCCTGGTCATGAACCCCTGTATGCAAAAACATTAAACTCATTTTTTAGTTAATATATTTAACCAAATTTGATAAACTTATTTCTAGTCTCTAAGTTTAGCCGAAATATCTGATGATCCGGAGTTTCATGTTGATATCTTCAATAATAAAGGAACAGCAGCACTTTAAAGTTCAAAAAAGTACCCGGGTACCCGGTTATGGACCGTAGGGTTAACTATTTATTTACACATGCGAGGAAAATCACATTTTTCTGTGAATGCTCATTACACACGGATTTCGGACATATAATCCTTTCCATTCCTTTTTCATAAGGGCAGCAGTAATATCGTCGTCACTTCTTTGATTGTATTGTTGATGCATTCGAAGCACGTCAGATTTCGATAAAAATAGCTTACTTCGGCACCGTGTGTTTGAAAGGACTAAGTCTTTAGCGAGTTTGAAAAAAGAATCTCTTTCAGAGAATTTAGCTGCTTGTCCTTTCGAAATGTTCACATATCATCTCAAAAACTTAAGTTGGGAGTTTCATTTTGCGGATCGTTTCTTCTTTTCCGAGCTATGGAATGCCATATAGCGGATAACTGATGCTGAAAAATCGAAAATCCACCAAATTTTCTTTCCATATTACATAATCTTTATATACATAGAAGGCATATACTGGCGGAATGATACCATACCCATTAACGGTACTAATTGTTCATCTGTTGTCAAGTTACTACCCGGTATGTAATGCTTTCGCAATTCTCTGATGATAATATTCCAAATATCCTTTATTGCTGCGAATTTATCTTTTGGTGTGCGAGTTGATCGTGTTGATTTATCATTAAAACGCGAATGCCGTAACAGTGCAAAAAATCAATTTTTCAAAACACCGATCCAATAAATTGGACTTCCAAATAAAGGTTCCCTTAATTCTTCATTTCATAAGACGTGGCACGTTGTCAGCATGATCCAGCATCGATCAACATCGATCCAGCGTCCTATGAACGCTTGAGTTTCCAACATATCGGTCATATTCCATTTGTTGCCCACTATGTCGATTTTAGTGGGTCCCCGTCCAAGTTTGTGTATTTTACAATAATTTCTACTACTTCGTCAGTGAAACATAGAGAAAAAGCATCCACAAGACAATCGATGTTTTTTCCAGGTCGTAACACTATTACACTTACTTTGCCTCTGATGATGTTATGAACTGGGGCTTGGCCTTGAAAACTTGATGGAATTCAATACCACTCTTCTCTATATTTCCCGATAAATGTTTCCTCATTATTTTATCCACCTTCATTTTCTTCAGCAGATTTGGTGCTTATATCATCCTCGCATTCGGATGCTGTTACCAAACCATCTATTTCACTATCTCAGATGTAAGTTTCATCACAATCTTCAGCAGTGTCTTCCAATTGTCTTTCATTATCTTCCTCTTCCATAGCGTTTCTAATTTCTGTATCCGTTAGATGTCTTGTTCTTCTAGGTCCAGACATGCTGCTAGTAAAAATAATAATTTTATAACTACTGATTTTGCTATAAAACCTGTTTTAAGTCTTTTATATTCGTTCGAAATTCAGTAGTGACCCACAGTCACAGTAAAAAGGTTAAAATTATTTTTGATTTTTGTGTGAAAAAATATAGGAATTCCAGGATTTTACCTTGAATACCAGTCCCTGGTTTAAGGGTAAAATTAATGAAAGCACCGCAAAAATCAATATGTAAAAATTTGCAATTTGAAGATATTTTTAGCACAGTTTCGACATGTTTTGTGAAAAAACCACACCGATTTTAACTGAACCGATTGAATTGATCTACTAGCAGTAGATCATGACAGTAGTGGCAAAAAAAGCTGTAAAAAGCACGATGACGTTTAACAAACATACAAGACATAACGGTTTCGATTCACCAAAATCATAAGTTTTGTGTGTATGTATAGAAAACTGAAATCATTTCTGCAAATTCAAAAATATTACATTTTTAAGTGTTTGAAGAAAAAATTTCTGCCAAATTAACATCAAATCACCAAAAAAACTTACATATGGTGATATTGAAATATTTTTAGTAGGAAAATGTGAGAATGAAAATGGTGTGCGAACCGGTCAAAATCCCAACGTCATTAATGATGCTGCCGAAAGAGCTATAAAATTGATTTCTGATATCAATCGAGCGCTTACAAATGACGAGGAAAGAGACTTGGTACAGGCTATAGAGTTTTTCCCGCAATGTGTTTCCTTCTTAATCCAAATCATCGCTACTACAAAAACAGTAAATTTAAAGTGTATGCTTAAAAAAACTTCATCATTACTTTTTCTGTTTAATAGTACTTCACTAAACAAATACTACTAATCAAACTAACTGCTTCACTAGAATAAATATTATTAGATTTTACATTGAATTTTTTAGCAAAAACTGGATGGTGTTTGGTTCTTTTTTAACCCTTTGTTGACTTAAATTAAAAAAAAATTAAAAAAATTTCTAAAGCCATTTCGAGTAAGACACGTAGTATATTTTTCAAAAAGGGTTCTTTGAAGGATTTTGAAAAAAACTCAAGTTTAAACAACTGTAATTTTCGCTTCAGAGTGTTGGTTTTTGTAATTTTTTGTACAAAATAGCTTAAGACTGTATCATAACCTTCTATGATTTGTTTTTTGTATTTAGCTATTTTGTATTTCTGGTATTTTTTTTTATTTAAATTCCCAAACTTGATCTTTTCGAAAAATGCCACTTCTTGCCAAAAATTGCATAATGGCTAAGTTCTTCAGCGTAATCGCTCGAGTACCTTGAATATTAAAAAAAGAGTTTTGAGCGGCCACTTTAAACCTTATATTCAGCTGAATTAAACCTGTCTGTAAAATTTAAATTTTATCTAATTCTGTGGTGATTTGGGATAAATATTGTAACGACGAAATTAGCGGGTGTTTGAATTTCGCCATACAACATAGATTTTTATATTTTTATTAGGGAATGTAATGTAATTCTTATTTTTATTGTTAATATATATACTTTTTACGCATTAAGCAAAGCTTTATGCACACACACATATACTTTCATGCACAATGGAGTAACACAAGCAGTGAAAGCGAGACAGAATACACGTATAGCAACTTAAAAAAGAAGCATCATCGCACCACATGCAGCCGCTACCGAGACGATACGCACATAAAAACAGAAGACAAAAAAAAAAACAAAAACCTGATTTAGCGTCATCACGCCACCGGCAGCTGATACCGAGATCACTCTGGCATAGGTGCATGTCACACGTAGCGGACACGGATAAATTTGTTGTTGTTTTCGCGGGTAAAAGAAAAAACTGGAAATTCTCAGTCATTCAAAAATTTCCAGGCAACCGACAAAAATGTTCACGGCCCAAAGCTGAAAACAATTTGGACAACGGTTGCATTTTCTTGATGTTTTACGTTTAGTAGTAGCACTTGGAGAAAACTCAGCGGCAGGCAGCGCTATGCATCACGGGGGCACTGAAGTCAACTCCAACTAAAGCGCTTGAAACGATTCTAAGTATGGACCCCCTGGACATACACGCAAAACTAATAGCCGGAAAAACGGCACAACGCCTCACGGCAGCAGGCAACATGCACATTCAAAATTTTGGACATTGTACAATCGGAAAGGATCTACTTAGTAGCACGGACTACATGGTACCTCGCACGATAGTCAATTCCAAAGTACGAACTCTTCTGGGACCAAACGACTGGTGCAAAGGTATAGAACAAGCACAGCGGGCGGTCAACATATTTACCGACGGCTCCAAAATGCCTACGGGGGTAGGTGCGGCGGTGTATTGCGCAGAGCCTAATATAAGGCAGCCATATAAACTGCCGAACCACTGCAGTATCTTCCAGGCGGAAATATTTGCCATAAGGAAGGCTGCTGACATAGCCCTCAGCATGGACACACAACACTCTAACATCAACATTTTCGTTGACAGTCAAGCGGCGATCAAATCCATGCGCTCCGCTAGCATCAAGTCCAAAAGTGTCTTGGCTGGCAGAGATGCACTAGATGCTCTATGCGCTTCTAAGAGAGTGCGCATCTACTGGGTCCCTAGCCACCAGGGCATTGAGGGAAACGAGATGGCAGATGGTTTAGCAAAGGAAGGCGCCGGGCTGGAATCAGAACTCGCAGAACATGTACTTACTCCGCTACAAGAGTTGTACAGGAACCTCGAAAGAAGAGCCACACTAACAGTGAATCGTAGATGGAGAGATACGACAACGTGCAAAATCTCGAAAATCATGTGCAATGCACAATGCGAAAAACGAACTCTGTTCATCTTGGCACGCCCGCGCAAGGATTGCAGGACAATAGTGGGCATGCTCACTGGTCACTGCATGACGGCAGCCCACGCGAGGAAGCTT
Source organism: Dichetophora obliterata (assembly GCA_963920525.1). Taxonomy (NCBI): domain Eukaryota; kingdom Metazoa; phylum Arthropoda; class Insecta; order Diptera; family Sciomyzidae; genus Dichetophora; species Dichetophora obliterata. The sequence goes on from OY986438.1 coordinate 35,647,736, forward strand.
GGCATCACCACGGATGACAACTGCAGGAAATGCAAAGAACTGGGCACAGTGGAGACCCTGGAGCACCTACTATGCACATGCCCCGCCCTACTTAGATCGAGACTAAAATACCTAGGCTCATCGACGTTCCCGTCACTTAAAGATGTAGCCAGGGTGTCTCTAGAATCCCTCCTAAGGTTTGCGAACTCAACGCAAATCTTTAAAGACTTTTAAAAAAAAAAAAACAAACACAAAGGTTCTTTTGTTCGCTACCGGTACCACTAAGGACCTGAATTGGTCTATGTGAGCCTCACGAGGGCATCCGGTCTAACCTAACCTAACCTACGTTTAGTAGTAATAAAACTGCACTGCAGTAGGAAATGTACTATTTGAATTCATCAGTAATGCGATGTTTGTTGTTTAGTATTGAATTGTACGCTGCTAGTGCTATACATGGCTTGATTGGAATTTATTTATAAAAAGAAGAAGAATACTCGACTAACATGCAAAATGGTGTGAAAAGAATTCTTACCATACATATGTTTATTCCCGGCTAGCTGCAGCAAATGGATGCAACTGAACAGCTATATATTATTAGTGATTACTGTGAATGCAATATTAATAATTTAATATATTGTTTTTTTAGTGATTGTGTATTTTTATAATTTAAAATGTGAAAGTAAAATGTGTATCTGATGTTATTTATAAAAATATATGCATATATTTAACTATATTTTCCATTTATAAACTATTCCATTGTATATATGAAAGTAACACGTCATTGTGTATAGTATTATTATTGCTAGTATGTACAGCTGCCGTTGTCTCTTTCACCCTTGTATTTTAGGACAATCTTAAAGAGAAAATGTGAGCAGTAGTAAATTATTCTGTAGTAATATTGTAATATTGTCGATTTATTAATTTACTGGTAGTATAACAGATCAAGGTAGTCATACATTACAGCCACGTAGTTAACAAATAAACTGTTAATATATACATATATCTTGTAATATCGTTTAAATCGTTAAAATTTACAATATTCTTACAAGCGCGTCGGAAGCGAATTTCATCTGGGAGGTAGTACAAATGGTGGTGCAAAAAAAGTTTACCCAAATTTCTTCACATGAAACATGAAGGAGAGAGAAAGAAGAGGAAAATATATAATACAAAAATATTATCGTTGTAAAAAAACTGATATTTTGAATAACTTTTCTTTTTAAATTGTTTATCTAGTTAAAAAAGTGGGAGACAATTTTCCCCCTTTCCCCCCACTTGCTACGCCAATGTATTCTTAGAGATAAGGTTGTGACTATTAATTGGAGTAGAAATATTACTGAAATGTTCATAAATTAATTTCAAAGCCAACAGGCTTTATGAGATATTCTTAAAAAATTTTAAATGCTTTATCATAAGTGCATCTTAGCTCCTTTGATAAATTTATCATTCCTTTCTTATGTCTGCCAATTCTCCATGGCTTCATCCAGCAGGATCTTTTTTAACTCCATCCAGAGTTTCATCAACTCAACAATTGCTTTTATTGTGACCATATCGTTGTCATCTAAATATGTGGATACACTTCCTGCATACATATTGGCCAATGTAATTAATTTTAACCCCAGGAGATCAGAATTTAACCCATCCATTTTAAATGCAGACGAGCAATACTCTTGTTCAGCGTGCAGTCGAAGGGATCAGACTTAGGTCTCATTCCAACGTTAATGTTTTGCACCACGCCCAACCTAGTAAATACCCTAGTAGACATATTTTTGTTGGTTAAGGTCTCATTCCAACGTTAATATTTTGCACCACGCCCAATCTAGTAAATACCCCAGTAGGCATATTGTAAGCCAAGGTAACACCACTCAGGAACATAGCCCAGCCTTAACGTAAGATACACGTTCCACAATCCGATCGTTACCAACGTCCTATGTGTGACCACTTGCCATTCAACATCAACAAATCCCACTACGACATAATCCCAGAAAGAACTACGTAACGTCGACAACACTAGGACAGCCCCAGGAAACACGCTAGCGTCACTCTTCTTACTCCGCATCACTTACTCCGAAACCGCGTACGTCGTCACAAAGACAAGTCTCCGTCACTTCATCTTCTTAAGGGCATCAGACATTGAAATAAGGTCCAGGTCAAAACATCGGGGCATAACTGTGTGTGTGTAAAGTCATATACCATATTGTCAGTAAGCCACTTAAATAACGTCAATTTTGAATTGTGAATAAATTGAGGAAATATTAAAGAAAACAAAGCGAAAAGGGTCTTTATTTACAAATTTTCTGCAACGAACGCTGGACACCGGCGAGTATACCCCAGCTGTAAAAATTCGGAAAACGGAAGTTCCTTACAATATATAAAGTGACCATAACTCATTCGCTCTAGCTCTCCCTCTCTCAAATGGGACAAAAAGAGGTTTTTTAGTCTTAATTTTGTCTCTCGTGATGTGATTGTTGAAAAATTCTATTGATTGAAGTAAAAACATTTAAACCTAGCATTTGTTTAAATAAACAAGATTTGATTCGATTGAACTACAAATACTGGTTGAAATTTAGTTAAGATAACTTCATTTGTCAGTTTCATTAAAGCACAAAAACAGGTTAAATTGATCTGAATGGCATGTGGTAATCTTAACCTGACGATTCATGTTGGCAAATTTTAACCTGAAATTTAATTAAAATTTGGTTAAATTAACCAAATTTTTTGTCTGGGTGTACCAATATTCATATTGATCTTAATTTTCATTTTAAATTTCTGGGAAGCTTGCCAAAGAATCAACTTAAAGTTCGGTTTCAACGTGTTTTTGTGTGATGATTTAGTTTATGCTGCAAATTAAATAGACTTCCCCAAGGCGCTGTTTCATATTTGGTCCTTTATGTGCCTTTAGCTGCTAGTCATTGCTTTCTACAGCCTCTGCACTTGAGTTTCAGACAATTAAAACTCAAATTGTTGTTAATAAAAGACAACAGCAGCAAAGGAGCAGCAGCGAAAAGTACACGCAGTGTGCAGCTGCAAACAAATATAGCAACTACTACAGCCATAAAACGAGTAGCGAGGCATGTCCTGCCGTTGTTGAAAATCTCAGTACGTCCCCAAAAGAAAAGAAACAAAAACAAATTTGGTCGAATACATACAAACATTTCGAGCTTTTCATTCCAATTCACAAAAAAATTTAGCTCAGTCAGCCACTGTTACAAAAATTCTGTCCAGCATTTAAAATTTGTAAGCGCGCGTAAATAAATTGCGACATTCTAAAAGCGTCACTTTATTTTAGAAATGATTTTGCTGCTGCTTGTCCGTCAGTATTGCCACTTTTTTGTAGAGAGCCAGTTTTATTGCAATGTTGATTTTCTTAAACGCTGAAAGTAACAAAAATTGTATACGTTTCAATTATGCTTGATGATGAGAGTAAAGGGAACACAAATGAATAGCTTCGAATAAAATCTTTCTTTTCAAAAAGGTTCTTGAAGATATTTAGTATTTGCTTGTACTTTCTGTAGCTGAAAAAAATGTAGAATGAAAACTCAATAAAAATTCCGTAGTTACCACACTTTACTTCATTTAAGCACTGATGAGAATTAATTTGCTCACAGCAAGCGTGACTAAGACAAAAATTAATTTAAATATTTAAGTGAGGCTGTGCCTAACTTCGACTTTTTTTGGTATTTCAATAGAGACTTCATTTGTTAAAAATTGAAATAAATGACTGGTGTGGAAAAGATACTTCTCTCGAAAATTGCCTCATCACAGCCAGAATGCCAAAATGAGCCAGAAGCTACGTTAAATAGCAATGAATAATCCTAGTGCAGTAATAAGGAATGAAGCATATTTTCAGGCTGTACCCAAATGTACAGCATAACAAGTCTATTTCAAGGCGTTCAGTGAAAATACGAATTGTGCTCAGTGAATATTTAAGGCATTGCCTTAGGCTTAGCAGCTGAGAGCTATATGAAAGTTCTTAACTCTACAAAAAGCAAGCAGTTTCAACAATCCTTCAGTCAGAAAGACAAATTATATTATTTACTTATGCAACTACAGTAATTTGTAACATCCAAAATAACAAAACTCTTAATACAAGCTAAGCATATCTATCCTGTTGGCTTAAGAACAACTTTGTTTGACTTTAAGCCTTGTTCTGCTGAATGTATTCATTATTCAACACAGAGTCCTAGGTGTTTTTGTTTATTTCTTCTTACTCCAAAACTTCCGCACAAGCTTGAGTTTTATTTCCGAGTTTATACAGATTGATATGATTTTAGCAAAGTTTTAATGCTGACAGCTTTATTTTGGTCAACTTTGACTTAAACTTATTTTGCTTGTAAGTCGTTTTTTTGTGTGTGTTTTTGTTAATATGTTTCGGAAAACAGTCTTGCTACATAGTTAAAGGCGCAAATAAATAATTAACTAATGAGTTTTTCGTTGGAAGGCGTGGTTGTCACAGAATGATGTGTGTTAGCACAAAAACATTGCATAACTTCCTGCAAACGCATACTGGTAAAATATAATCATTTAAACCAGCGATGTTCACGAAAATTATTTGAAGAGTGCAAAAACAACAACAACAGCAACAATAAAAAGCAACAACAGCAAAAAAATTTAAATCTGGATGCAATGACGAATTGACAGTAACACGAGTACTGGCAGAGTCCGCGTCAGCGGACTTATGTATGTGTACACTGTAAAAATAATGAATTAAGTTATTCCAAATGTTTCAGTTTTTTGCTAGAATACATTCTGATTTATCCAGCTTTAACCGCGTGGAGATTTGCAGATCCTTTTTTTTATTTTTTGTTTTATATTTTTTTACTTTCGTTTCTATTTTTTTTTGTGAATTTTTTATTATTACACATTTTTCCCTTTTTTATTTTTGTAATAATTATTTTTTGCTTTAAACTTAATTTTTTAATATTTATTATTATCTTGCTGTTTATTATTTACTAAACTGTTGTACTATAAAGATTAAATTCTTTATTTTTGTTTTAAAGTTTTTAATTTCATTACTTTTTTATGTTTTTTTTTTGTGAATTTTTTATTAATATACGTTTTTTTTAATTTTTTAATATTATAATAATTTTTATTTGCTTTTAACTTAATTTTTTTATTATCTGACTGTTTTGTTATTAACAAAACTGTTATATTTTTAAGATTAAAATCTTTTATTATCTATGAAAAAATTGGCAAACTCCCAGTTTTCCGCAAATTCTTTTCTTGCCATTTTTCACGGGTAAATAACCCCTATAAAAATAATTTATTCCGATGCAATATAAAAAAGTACCCACCTCCATATATTCAATAAATTTTTCTCAATGTGCATTCGCACAACGAACAATATAAAGAATACGACGTATGTTGTTAACGTCTACAATGCAAATGCCAAAAGCAGTACAAAACAGCCGCGATCGATGGAGCCAAAGAACAAAAACAACAACATGCAAACGCAGAACAGCTATCGATAGTTCGAAAGAACAAAAACTGAAGGCTGAAATTGCAAACTGAATTCGGCGAATTATAACAATCATGCAAATATTGAAGTTGTTGTAAAAGAGTGGAAAGAGTTAGGCGCAGGGCATCGCTGATTTAAACTACAACATACTCAAAAGTTTGGTTAAAGCTATTTACATCAATTATGTTAGAAATGTTAAAATCAAATTTGTTTGCATAAATAAAACAGTGGCGAAAGTTTACAAACAAACATGGCATAGTTTCAGGCAAATGTTAAATGGCAAATATTTGTAGAGTATAAACAGATTTTAGTTAAATATTTTTATGCAACTCGATTTTTTAAATGACACCTGAAAGTATGCAATCGAAAATGTTTCTTTATTTACAAGACTAACCCAGTTGGAAAGATCGTAAGATGCTTACTAAATATTTAATGTTTTCCTTTAGCTTATGGTGGTGAAAACAGGATCATGCCAAAGTAAGTATGTTGTCTGTTACATTTCGAGCACCTTACGTCTTCGCTTACTATTTCAACTACAAAAGAAATGAACGGTTGAGACGAGACTTGAATTGCATCCCTTCTACTTTCATATCCAGAAGGCATTCTTTTAACATATGCATGTCATTGGGAAGATTGTTTTCCTTAGTCTTATCTAAAAGTGCACGCAGAATTTTTTCAATGGAAGATTGAGCCCTTCAATAAAAGCTTCTAGTAACTAGGTGTTTTCCATGAGAACTTTAGGAAGGCATTCCATGAAATGAAATGGTTTTTGTGGTTAAGGGGTGTAAAAATCGCACGAAAAATATCCCTTTTCCCGGTTTTCTCGCGATTTTGTTGTTGGAAATGAAGAGTGTTTGGGTTTTGTTGGGGGTTTAAAAAATCCTGAGTTAAACATCCCTTTCGCTATTTTCGCGTTATTTTGGTATTGGAAGTAGAAAGTGGTTGGTTTTTGGTGGGATTTCGCAAATTCCACGGTAAATATCGGAAATATATATTATTATTATATATATAAATGCTATTTGAATGTCGTCCAGAATTAGTTTATGAGAAATACTTCGCATCGAGGCAAGGAATCGCTGTAATGCAATTTTAAAACGCGAAAAGTTTCTGCACGAGAAACAGAACAGGTTCTTTCGAGAACAGGTTCTTATCTGCCCCAAACGGAGCAAAAATTGTTGGTCATTTGTTAAAAGAGTTAAGAACCAGACATCGTCATCGATTCCAGCTCCTTTAAAAGATGACCAATCTTCACTGACTCGGTTGATAAAGCGAACATATTGGCTAGATGGTTTGCACAAAATTCCACTCTCTCGGATAGCAATCAGCCACTGCCCTTTGTTGAGGGTGGATTTTCTGCAATGCGGGAGATATACTTTCGAACGAGAGCAGTTAAAAGGGTCCTTACAAATCTCAACGTAACCAAAGCCTCTAGTCCTGATGGCATACCGCCAATTGTGCTTAAAATGTGTGCTTCTTCGCTAGCTCGGCCTTTGCGCAACCTTTTCAACATCTCCTACAGAACAGGAGTATTTCCATCTTGTTGGAAGATGGAAAATATCCAGCCGGCACCTAAAAAGGGTGATGCCACGAACACTGCAAACTACCACCCATTGCGATGTGCTCTACGCTTTCCAAAGTTATGGAGAGCGTAATAAACTTCAACGTTATGAACTATTTGGAGCACAACCAACTGCTCAGTGATCGTCAGTATGGTTTCCGTAGGGTTCGCTCTACTGGTGATCTAATGGCGTTCTTAATCGAAGAATAGAATAAATGCGTTCACTTTTTTGGCGAGAGCAGGGTTGTTGCTCTGGATATTTCAAAAGCATTTGGCCGAGTGTGGCATAAAGCGGTCGTGTCAAAACTTGCTGCATATGGCCGGTGCAACTTTGCTCGATGGATCACGTGTTTCCTCAAGGACAGAACGATTCGAGTCGTAGTTGACGATATTTCGTCCGAGAAGCACGCCATCAACGCAGGAGTACCGCAGGGTTCAGTTCTATCGCATACATTGTTTCTGGTTTTTATCAACGACCTTCTGTTGTTGACGCATAACCCAATATATTCGTTTGCGGACGACAGCAGCTTTTGTCATTCAAATTAATTCAAAAAACTCCCAAGCTCTATGGAGATTGAGAGAAAAGGGCAAAATATAAATGACACACTCCTTAATGATCTACAAAAAATCTCCGAGTGGGGTCTTGCTAATAGAGTAGAGTTCAATGCAAGCAAGACCCAGTGTTGTCTGTTAACCCACAAGCGTGTGAATTGCCCCTTAGCTCCTCTCATTATAAATGGTGTGGATCTTGTGGTATCAGCCGCTCTTGACGTTCTGGGCAAATCGATCCAATCTGATCTTCGTTAGAATGATCATATTTTCGATGTGTCGAAAGAAGCAGGCAAGTGCCTAGGTTTTCTAAAACGGTGCAAAAAATATTTCACTTCAGCTGATCTTCGCATGATCTTCACCTCATATATAAGGCCGAAAATAGAGTACAATAAGCACATTTGGGCAGGGGCTTCAAGATCTTATTTAGAGCTTCTGGACCGAATTCAACGTCGTGCGATATATTTGATAGGGGATGAAAGTATTTTATCTTCTCTCAACTCTCTTGGGCATCGACGCAATGTTGGTTGCCTAAGCCTTCTGTACAGGTACTACCATGGAAAGTGTTCAAGGGAGATACATGGCCTGACGCCACCAGCTCGTGTGTTTGCCAGGTTCACTTGGGCAGCTGTCCAAGCCCACCCCTTTACCATTGCATCGATGCCTAATAGAACCTCGCATTAACGTGATAATTCGTTCTTTGGTCGCACGGTTAAGTTGTGGAATAGTTTCCCTGCGAGTGTTTTTCCCGGCAGTTTTGAGCTGTGCAAATTTAAAACAAATCTTCACCGACACTACTCCATCTATCCACCCTGCAACTAACTATCACCCATCTTCCGAATCAACACAATGCTTACACATTTATAGGGGGCATCCCCAGAGCGTTGGTTCAGTCTAAAAAAAAATCTCTTGAAAGCACTTCTTGATAAGGCTAAGAAGAAGCAAAATAGAATCCATAGAATGTTTTTGAAAGCAGTGTCCTAAGAATGCATTTCACATTCGTATCAAAAATTTTGCTGGGAAAACCCGAAACATATCATCGCATTGAATTAAAATTTTAAAATGTTTGTATGGGGAACCCCCAGGGGGTTCCAGGGGGTATGCCACTGGCATGGGTTAATCGGCCCTCCAAAGTTAGTGGGGGTCGGTCATACATTTGGACTCGATTGGAGCACTCTAAATGGGTCAGTCAAAGAGGGATTTTTCAAAATTTGACCCTACGGAAAAGTTGGGGCATTAGAATTCGTTTTAGAGGTAAACTCGAGCAAAGTTTCTTATTTTGATCCTTAAAATACGATTTTCACTGAGCAATGGGCGATTTTTTAATCGACCCGCCCTAATATATATATATGAATATTAATATTAATATGAATACATCCTATGATGAATGAAGATAAAGCTTATGCTGAAGATGAAAAATTATACGAAAGATATAACGTTGATTTTATATGATTTAAATACAGATTCTAATTACAAGTATAAGATAATAAATACAAGTTTAAATCATACTTGATTTTAAATACAAATTCATGTTGTTTGATAGTATAATATCGTTTATTGGGCTTTAGGTCAGGTAAGAACAATTAATTGCTCTACCGAATTTTTCCAAAGAAACAGCAACAACAACAACAACAACAAAAACCTTTTAAATATGAAAAGGCACTTAAGTTACTAAAAAGTTAACATAATAAATAACAAGGCCATATAGAAAAAATTTAGAGATATAACTTAAAACAAAGCTGAAGATGAAGATTTAGATAAAATCAAAATAGTACATGTAGCTGTTGACGGAAATAGAGATAAGGCTGGTAAAGAAGGTTTTCTACAAGGTTTTCAAAGGATTTTCAGCTTTGAAACTGCAAAGAAGACAAATAAAATGAAGCTTAAGCAAGCGCGTCGGAAGCTAATTTCATCTGGGGGGGGGGCAGTACAAATGGGGGGGGGCAGTACAAATGGTGGTGCAAAAAAAAGTTCACCAAAATTTCTTCAAAGAAACATGAATGTGAATAAACAAATTTTTTATTTTAGTTTAAAATAAAAAAAATATAAAAATATATAAAAAATATTAAAATTTCATTATTTTTAAAAGTTCTTCCAATTTCGATATTAGAGATCATTCTTTAAAGGATCTTTCATATGGTAATATGAAAATATAAGAAATAATAGTTGCTTTTATAAAGCAAGACTAGGTATATCTTTACATGGTTTAAATGCAATAAGGTACAAAAAGTTATATCAATTTAAATTATTCCAAAATGTTTCTTTCTGTCCTTGCGAGAAACAAACTCTTTCACCACCTCCATCGAATTCAATTCTTCGGTTTTATCTTTGTAAATGTGTATAAGTGCCGCATGAGTGAGTCGTTTCTGTTTCATAGTTGCTCGAAGATACGTTTTAAGTCGTCTTAGTGCACTAAAAGAACGCTCAGATGAAGCTGCTGATGCAGGCACAGTCAAAAGCAAAGCAATAAGTTTTTCAACTTCATTTAATAGTTTTTTTACAGTAACCGAATTTTTCGCAAATTGGGATACAATGCCACTACAATTTCAAGGTGTTTGGCCAGGCAATTGCTTCAGCAATTTCATCTGCAAAAAAGTCATCTGCATAAAGATCAAGTTTTGTTTTTAGATTTTGTTCAGAAGGCACTTTTCCGTTGAAGGCTTCGATTACAATATTTCCCAACGATTCCAGAGTGTCAAGATCTGTTTAAATGTACAATAAGATTTACAAAGTGCCAGTTTACACTAGCTTCACTCAACCGACTCACCGAATGTTAAATCAAAGTGAGCCGGTTGAGTGAAGCTGGTGTAAACTTGCAAAAATAAAAAAAAGTAAAATATCAACCTGTTTGATCGAATCTACCGTTATCTCATTTGAGAGAAGATCTAAAATTTCGAAAATAATCTTTTCGTAGCCGATCATATAAAGGCAACTGTACTGAAGGAACCGGATTTGATGTTTCTTCAAAGCGTCGAGGTGGATTTTAATCAGCTAATTCACAGAAGGGGCTTTCGCATGGTCCAAAACATTGGACCAACATGGCATATTGTACAACGTGTAGTACCATGCGCAAGCTAAAACGATAGTCGAAATTTTTGGTTTTTTCTGCCGATTGTACAATATTGTACAACTATGTAAAATTACTGCTCAATTGTTAGGGCATCTAAAAGTTGCTTAGCTATTAGCCGGATGTGTTCTGCTTGAGAGCTTGCAATTAATGATGTTGCTTTAAAAGTTGGATCGTTCGAACGCTCAATCAAATAGTCATATTAGTTTTCCATCTAACTTATCGTACAACATGTCGTCCAATATGCAAAGCCCCTTAGAACATGTCAAATTTTTTCTTACCAGAGTTGCAAAATTAACAAGCACTAAGCTACATACTTAAGGGTGCTTTTAAACTGAAGTGGTGGGTTTGCAGTAGAAACTCTACATTTTGTTCTATCTTTTTGACACAGAGAAAGAAAATGGTTATCCGCAAGCATGCTTATTAAGAAGAGAGAAAGAAGAAGAAAATATATAATACAAAAATATTATTGTTGCATTCTATATTCTTATTCTAAGTAACCTTTCAATTCTTAATATACTCTCTGCCCCGTCATTAAAAGTACATACTGCAACATTGGTAGCTATTTCAACTATTCTCTGACTACCTGGAGTACATTTGGGTACAATCTTCCAAATTTTCGAATAGAAACATTCATTAACATTTTGTGTAAGTCCACCCAAGCACTTTTCAAGTAATTGTGTGTGACTCAATGATTCCTAAATGAGTTTAATTGCCTTCAGTATAATTTTAGGTAAGGCGACTTTGTGGTTGTATTTATTTAATGTACCTTCGGCAGGTGCTTTTAGCCAATCACATAAATCTTTTTCTTCATGCGAACAATAAAAATGCTCCGTCCGTGTATGATTTATGGTAGAATGTCACCACTATGACATTTTTCATGTTTTCCAATGAATCAATATTATTTCTTATTGCTTAACCATAATAGTTAGTTTGCCTATTAGTTTGATATTGAATTTTTCATTTTCTCAAAAACTTACTGTTTGCTCTGATCCGATGTACTTAGTTTATTTTGCTGAGTCGTTAATTCCTCTTTTATGACTGACATTGATTTTTTATATTCGACCTGGCGAAGGCGCTTACCGATACGTTTTTCGACATAACCCACACATTATTTCGTTTTTACCTTGAGGTGTTAATATGGCTGTGAATTCGTGACATTAGAAAAAGTTTTTGTATCACCGTCACCTATGTAATATTTATATTAAACCCCATAGCATTTGCCTCCATTTTTCCAGTACTTAACCACGATTCATACTCAGCCGTATCTTTATTCTTTCGTGTATTTCGCTTTCCTTGCAATCACTTTTTACCACGAAGTCGACAACTTTTTCAGGGAAATAACCAATTAATGTTGTTACTCCGAAAAGCGAAGAAAAGCCTCTCTTCATTCAAGTGCCATCTTCGGATAGAACAAAGGCTGTTAAGCTTCTTCTATATTTTTCATGAATGACTCAAAGATAGTTTGTGCGATTCATGATGCTAAATCCATGACACCACGAAAAAGCGCCATCGCTACAAGCGCCGATTTATCTCGTATGCACAGTTTATCAAAGGAGATGAAAAAGCACTCTAAATATTATCGTTATACGTTGTCTAATCAAGATTTAACTTCAAAAAAAGTCCACGGTACTTGTTTTTAAAAATTTCACATTACCACTACATGTACGAAGGACCACAAGCTCCGAAATAGCTGTAAAATTGGCAGTAAACTATAAAATGAGAACGTTGAATCGATAAGCGGTATAATTGTACCGCTTATTTCTTGCAGCCGAACTAGTGTATTCTACTAGTCTGGCCTTTGAGGAGACTTATTTTTTCAGTGCAGGAAGATCGTTTACTTTTACGGCCTTTATGATCTATACAACGACGCACAATGTTTTCATTACATACATTCTTATGCCAAAAATAGTAAACATTGACGGATTTTGATAAAACTTAGTACAGAGTCGTTTTTTCAAATGATGAAAATTTCAAAAATGGTGCATATCGGACCAATGCAGCCCCTCCCTCCCGTATCAACCCAAACTGGGACACACCAAATGTCGATATATTTCAATGAAATTTAATACGATATCGTCTTTTGGGCTTATTAATACAATTTTTAAACACAGTGTACATCGATTCACTAACACCCCCACCCCTTCTCTCCCCGTACAACCCGAAACTGAAAAACATCAACAGATTTCAATGAAATTTTATACAATGTTGTATTTTTGGCTTATTAATACAATTTTCTAACATGGTGTACATTGAAACTCAAATAACAACCATCCCCAACCCACCCACTAACCACCTTTTCCACCGTCACTCCAATTTGTACAATCCGAAACTGGAAAACAGGCAAGCATCCACAGATTTTGACTAACTCTAAGGGAAAATTTAGAAAGGTTTTGTTTATTTTTAAGGAAGCTCATAGACAATTGCAACAACATTATTCTATCTAGCTCTTCTAGTTTAACAAAAACAAGAAAAAGTAATAAAGAAAATACTGTATAGAGCTGTATACACAAAAGTGAAACTTCTTAAAATTAAGGATATGAGAGATTTTTGTAAAAGAGACAGAGAGAAAGAGATAGAGCGCATAAGAATATTCTGCTTATTTCATAATTATACTGTCATTGGTTGGTGCTTTAATTGGTAACACTGATTAAATGGTTTTTTATTACAAAAATATGAGATATATGTCCGTGATTTGCTATTTTCAACGTGAAAAAATTGCACATATTGTAGAGAGATCTATTGTGGGGATGTATTTATATACAAAAAACACAAAATATATAAAAAAATGTCTATTTTAATTCATATCCAAAAAATGTATGACCCTTGGGAGGTCAAATAAATGAGCTGGTCCTATTAATTTTTGACCCTGAACATTTCTTATGAACACAACTACACACTCTCTATTTTACACTCTATCTGCCGTGCCCACCCAAAAAAACATAAAAAAATAGAAAAATATGTCTATTAATTGCCCACCCAAAAAACATAAAAAAAAAAAAATATGTCTATTATAGTTCATATCAAAAAATCTATGGCTCCTAGGGGAACCATAAATATTTTTCATTACGAAAATTTTTAGTGACGAGACACTAAAATTTTTACTCTCTGTATCAAATCGCCGCCTAAGCAGATTAATTTCAAAAATAGAATAGCAAACAGAGAACTACAATGAGTATCCGACAGAATTCGGATACTCAAATCATACCCGAGTATCGTGCTGTTCTCAACTCTATCCATACTTAATAAATATGTGTAAAATACTTACAGGCATTCGGCTCATTAGCATTTTTTCGGGTATGAGTACATTCTCATATCTGAGAGCGGCGTGATCTGATCTACTTCGAGCCGTTTTCAATGAGTGCGTTGAGTCAGTTTATTACAAAGGCGCTCGATCCGAATGTATTTTAAGTGTTTTCTGAGTACTGATCCTTCTCTGCCAACGTCTGTAAGCGTTAATTAGTTTTTTTTTTGCGTATGCACTTTTCGTAAGTACTTGTCTGCAGGCCATGTGAGCTCTCATTTTTTGTCCGTTTTTTCTCGAAAACTCGTTCTTGGTATTTTATTGGTGCTTTCAATGGAGAAAAAAACAATAACAACTCTTGTAATTTTGGTTTGTTAGACATAAACAAAAATAAAACAAAATCAAAAGGCAGGCGCACAGTGGTTAAAAGTTGAAAATAAATGCCAAAACTGATAATCTCTTTTTGTGATTTTTTTTTTCTTTGCGTTGTTTAAGAATATTCTAACTAGCATGATTCCAAAATATTTATCAGAAATATATATACAGTGTTGCGCAAAACAATAGCAACAAAACATAAGCAACAAAATTAATATTTGGTGTAAGATATATTATTCTTGATAACCGCTGCACATCTGAGCGACATCGACTCTGTTAAATTAGATATGTTGGTATAAGGTATTTGTTCCCAATTAAGTTGCAGGGCCTTATACACTGCAGTCTTATTAGAAAACCTTTGACCAGAAACTCTTACCTTCAAAATCCCAAAAAGATTTTCGATGGGTTTCAAGTCATTGTAATTGTGCCCGCCAATCAGGGACTTGAATCCCATTACTTCTAATGTAATCTTTGATGAGCTTTGAAGTGTACTTGGGGTCAGGCTTAAACGTTTACTGAGGCGGAATATTCCACTCTACATGTGGGCGCATCTTGCTTTCTAAAATGTCTTTATATACAAATCGATCTATAATTCCATTGATTTTTCGAAATGGTTCAACTTCATTATAGGAAAAACAAGTCCAGACCATAATACCACCGCCTCCGTGCTTAACATTTATTTTGCAATCCGGGCTTCAAGTCGTGTACCTGGGCGGCGCGGTACCGTGCACATCCCATCTGAATTAATCAAGTTGAACTTTGATTCATCGCTAAAAAACAGTGTTCCATTTTTGAACGGTCCAATTTAGGTGCTCTTTTGCAAGACTGAGTCTAAATAACAATAAATTGCAACTCGTTGTCACAATTTCAGACAGAATTGTTTAAATTATAACACCTCACCTTGTTTTTTATGCTAGCTGTAAGCAAATGTTTCTTTGACGATCTGTAACTTCTTAAATCGTTCCCAACGGCTCGTCTTCGTACAGTGCCGTGATGGATATCTAAATCAAGTGTCCGAACAACCTCTTTGGATGTGGCAAATGGATTTCATTTGAACACGCTACAAATGTTCCTGTCATCAAGCAGTGATGTCTTCCGTGGCCACCCTCTTTACTGTACCGTTGTTACGTCTTTTGTGATGGTATACTTCTTTATTAATCTGCAAACTATTGACCGATTAATATCAAACTGTTTCGCGTTAGATATTTGAGAATTTCTCTTTTTATATTCGGAAATAATTTATAATTTTTGAGCTCCACAGTTTTTATAACGTGCCATTAAAAATGGAACAGTCAATGTCACAACTAGCGCAAAAACAAAACCAAACTTAAATGTTTATAACTCACAAACAACACGTGCTTTACGCAGAACGGAACTTTTACCGATAATTCTTGGAACTTCTGTTCTCTTTTTACTTTTGTATGAGCATCAAGTTTTGTTGCTTTTGTTTTGCTCTCAGACAAACTGAATGAAATCACATTTATTTTAAATTTAATAAAGAAAACAAAACCAAATTGGAATATGATTTGTTTTTAATATGATGTATAAATATATGCTTGGATTCCTATAATCATTTTTGTGTGTCCCTAATATTAAAAAAGATACACGATTTTGTAGCAGCGCACTGATTTTGTTGCTATTATTTTGCGCAACACTGTAAGTTTTCTGTGTAGACGCCTTAAAATACGATTAATGAAAAAATGTTGAAAAAATTTCGTAAAATATTGATATTTTCACGAGTTATTACAGAAAATTGAGAAAACGTATTACACTCTGGTTTCTTTAAGCACAAAAAGCATTATTGAAAAAGTTTTTTGCATACTTGAAATTTTTTTATTTATTTTTGCAATAAATTTCTTATGCAAAGTTAATATGACAAAAAAACTTAAATTTATTTTTATGCAGAATAAAACATAATGATCTTCGGATGTCGACGATATTTTAAATAAAGAAATGCTTTTATTGGACTTTAAGTTGAGTGATTAAAAAAAAAACTAAAGAATTTTTTGAGTCCTTGAACAACATTTGGTAAAAACTAAATGAGAATGTTATAACTAATTCTTCTTTTAGAATATATTAACAGAATACTTACGTATTCTATAGTGTGTTTCTCGGTCTATTAGTTTGCTATGTTAATATATAGTAAATATTTTTTAAATAATTACAATTAAATTGAATTAGTAAAACAATAATGTGATATGTATAAAGTCAAATTAATTCACATTATTTTATAGCTTACTATGAAACATATTAATAAATTTCGCAATAAAATGCTTTTAAAACTATTCAAATATTCAAATTTCCTTGTCAATAAATGTTCTTCAAACATCTTCAATTAGCTGAAAGTGAAATATATATTCGTCGATTCTAAACAACAGAATTAGAATACGTACACGGAGAAAATTAATTTGCTTGAATTAAGCAAATGTTTTGCTTAAAAGAAAATCAGCAAAACTTTGCTCAATCCCAATGTGATTTAAGAATAAGATTGCTAAATTGCAATCACTCGTGTATTTAGGAAAAAGCAAAGTTTTGATTAAATTCAAGCAAAATTTTGCTAAGTTATTATAATTTGAAAATCAAATTTTTACTTAATTCAAGCAAATATTTGCTTAGAAATTTAGCATAATTTTGAAGTGGCTGAGAATCAAGCGCAAGTTTTGCTTAACCACAGTACTAATTTAGCAAACAGTTTTCTCCGTGTATGCAAGCCATGTTTTTATGCTACACGACCTGTGCTTACTTTATCACAATGCTAAAAAGTAAGCTATTATCTTTTTTAACTGTTAGTTAGTAACTGTAGTATCACATTTACAACCAGAGCCAATTTGTGGCAAAAAGCATGAGGTTCACTAATTTTTTTGGAATAAAAACGAAACGATAAGCTTTTTATGATTTTTTCTGTTTTTATAAAAAGCAAACAAATAGTAGCTGTAAATACTAAAAACCACTAATTTAAACAGTTTAGATGCTGCGCTTCATTGAAGTTGTAATTGGGAAAAACATGTGAAGTGGAAAATTTCGTATTTGAGGTGGGCGTGGAAAAAAATACTTTTTTTATGTTAGACATATATTGAAGATTTCTGACAGAATGGTCCTTGTATTGGTTCAAGACAAAAAAAAATATGGCGTTTTAAATATTTGTGTTGTATGGGAGGTAGGCGTGGTTGAGGGCGGATTTAAAAATATTTTTGTGTGTATTCTAATAAAGTGAATTCCAAATAATACACAAAATTTAAATAGTTTACGATGAGTCCTTCTATTTATTGACAACTTTTGTCTGGGGCTCAACCACTGTGCGGCGCACGTGTCTGCTTGCTTCTTGTGTGTAAACACGTGCAATAGAAGTTTTATTTAAATAATGCGCATGTGATTTGGCAACTTATGGTTACAGAAAAATAGAAAAAAAAAATACTTTACTAATTTAATAATAATTGCTGATTGCAGAAAATAAATGACACTTACGATACTATCGAAATTGCGTATTATTTTTAAGCCTCAACAACCTTACCTCATGCGCAGCTTTCACTGTGTACGATAAAAACAAAAAGCAACACAAGAATAACACATCTGTTATTCAGCATTTAGATATGCTTAGGAAAAAATAGCACAAAACAAATATAAAAAACTCACTCACTATTTACTGCTGCGCTCTACTGCGCACTCTTTCATATCTGTGGCAGATGAGCCGAGTGATTTAGCTACTTGTGTCGATTATGAGTATTTCGGCAAGTAGGATAAGTATCAGCAAGATGAGAACAACCATAAGTATTTATGAATCGAAAAAACCCGATCTTTCCCGATCCGGCTCATGACTTAGGATACTCATATTTATTTGAGCCGCCGCATTCTAGCTTCGTAGAAGAGAATATGAGTCGAGTTGCGTGCACTAAGCATTGGCGTGCACTAACTTGATTTAGCGGATATGAGATTTATCTCATTTCCACGTAGGTCCTTGGGTTGGACAATGGCCGCAAACCAGTTAAAATGAGTTTAGTGTTTTTGATTGTTTTTCGGGTACCTTAAATTGATAATTACTAATATTTAATTCGATGTTGCTTATTTATATAGAATCAAGTATACTTAAATACGCGTTTTATATATATTCAATTTTTAAATTCCGCTGAAAAGCCAATTAATGTGCTTAGTGGAAAATCCTAATTGCCAATAGGGGGTATGTTTTAGTACGTAGGTGCATTCTGCCTGTCCCGGCCGATCCGGGCAGGATCTAGAATGTAAATCGTGCATGAGTATAAGACGGGTATACGTATCTTTGGAGGATTTCATACCTCCGGGCAAATCAAAAAAAAAAAAAAAGGTTGAGTAGGTTTTTGTACTTATTTTTTTCGGATATACTCAGAGTCACAAAAAAGCTATCCGTTGCAGATCTCTGATAGCAAATCAAAACAAAATAATAAAGGTGTTATCGCTTTGTCATTATTACTACTTGCACTGATTTTAATTTAATTTTTATTTTTGGTTTTGCAAGTAAAATTTTGATATTATAAATTTCAATGTTTGTTTTATTTATGCATATTTTTTAATTATATTCCATTTGCGAAAAACCTTATTGCTTAGGCGTGGTTTCCAAGTTGTCCTTAAGTTTAACTTATTAGTATTTGCTGATTAGTTTTATTATTTAGAAAAATATAATCAGTCATTGATGTCATTCTATACTCTATGAAACGCATTTTCAAAGCTTATACTTAAGTACAACAATTGTGAAACCTGGCCTTAAAGTCTCTGCTGAAATAAGCATTTAGAACGACGAGGAGCACGCCACATATTTTGAAATTATGCTTTTGCATATTTTTACCGAGTTTTAGTTGGTCATGATTTATCTTTGCGCAAGTTTTTGATTTTACAAAGCTTAACATATTTCTAATGTATTCAGGTTAAGGGAAGGTTCTCCTGGATTTTTTTGAAAAAATCCATTTTTTTTTTACATAAAATGAAAGTTACATATATGTAGAATGTTTGTGCCAAGGGATATTTCAATACGACGCGTATTTCTCGAGCTAGAGCGTGTCAAACGTACCCATGTCACGCGCGCGTACCAACTTTCTAAAAACCTTAAACGCGTTTTTCTCGGAACCATGTTTTCTAATCTAACGGACAGCACAGGGCTTGTTCTATTGATCCGTTTTCCTTCATTCAAAGAATGTTTGAAAGTATATACTTTTTTGTACGCCTGAAACCTAACATTGGCATAAAAAATTGTTTATTTATAATTTTTAAACGAGATCTAAGTAAAAAAAAAAGCAAAAAATTTAATTTTTTTTTAAAAGTCCATAAAATTGGTTTTTTTTACCAAACTTAATTGAAGTTAGGTTCCAGGCATATGAAATGTTATCAATTTTAATAAATTTTATACATTTCTCATTTCAGTTCACTACCTGAGGCCCCACACTGTCCGCGGGAGGTCGATGTTTTGCGCGCAGAGGTCGACGAGACCCGCCATTTTCAAGCCGCCATTTTGAATTTTTCAAATATATTTTTTTTTTTACTCGTCAATAAATCACGAATCAAAGTTCAAAAGCATAAGTTCGTATGTCTTTTCATTTTCCCACAAACCATTCTCAAATTTTGCTTGTTTTTCGGCCAAATCCAAAAAAACCCAGGAGAACCCTCCCTTAATCTTTTATTTCGAGCCATGCAGGGAAGATATCACCAATTTTCATAGAATATGTCTCATCAAAAAGAAAATGTCTTAATTATTTCATTATCAGACACTGGCAGCTGGGACAGATCTTATTCCAAAAGAGGGTAAAGAGGAAGGAAAAGTCTTTAATTCCATCCCTTCCACTTCTATACCCAAAAGGCACTCTTTTCTAGAAGTTTTCTCTAGAAGTGCTTCCAGAATTTTTTCAATGGAAGATTTCTTTGAGCCCTTAAATGAAAGGATTCTAGTAGGTGTTTTTGAGGAGAACTTTAAGAAGACATTCCATGGAATGAAATGGTTTTTGTGGTTAGGGGGGCTTAAAAAATTCTACGGAAAATATCTCTTTTTCCCGTTTTTCTCGCGATTTTAGTGTTGGAAATGAGAAGTTTTTGGGTTTTGTTTGAGGATAAAAAAAATTGACGTAATATATCCCTTTTCCCGATTTTCACGGCATTTTGGTGTTTGAAGTGGGAAGTGGTTGCGTTTTGTTGGAAGTTTGAAAAATCCCACGGAAAATGAAAAAAATACCTAAAAAAAATAATTGAACTTAAATGCTATTTGAATGTCTTTGAAAAGTGGTTTATGAGAATGCTTCTTGAAAGCACTATTTGATAAGGCTTAGAAAAAGCACAATTGGATCTATAGAATGTCTTTTGGAAGCAGTGTCACTAACAATGCATGTCACATTTGTAACAAAAATGTTGCTGGGTATCTGTAAAATGAAAGTTGTAGGTAATCAAAACACACCCTGAATAATTTTCTTAGTTACATTTGATTACAAGTTTAAAAATATGCTTCATTAATTCGGGTTGGATTTAAAAAACTCAATTCGAGGATTCGAAAGTTGGACCAAAATTTAGGTTTTTTTTTTGCTAAATTATTAGTTTTTCTTACATTTGACTTTAAGTGCTACATGTTACCAAATAATAAAATGTAAAAACTCTTTTGGCTTCTTCTTAGTTGAAGTGTTTTCTATTGGGGGTTGGAATTAATTTTAAAGGTTTTTTTCGGTTTTTGAGCATTTATTTAGAAACAACGGTACAATGTATATTATTCAAAGTATTGTCCATCGTTAGCTACAACATTTTCCCTTCTTTCTGGCAGCATATGGATTCCGCGCCGGAAGAACGATTCGTCTTTTGAGGCAATCCACGAATCGACCCATTTTTTGGTATCCTCGTAAGAAGTGAAGCGCTGCTCAGCCAAGCCATGCGTCATCGATCTGAATAGGTGGTAGTCGGAAGGGGCTATGTCTGGGCTATAGGGCGGGTGGGGTAGCACATCCCAATTCAGCGCCTCCAACGTACGTTTCCTTGACGGTTCTTGCAACATGTGGCCGTGCGTTGTCATGTTGAAAAACCACTTTGTCGTGTCTTTTGGCATATTCCGGCCGTTTAACCTTTAATGCTCTGCTCAATTGCATCAATTGTTGTTGGTAGCGTTCCCCAGTGATGGTTTCGTTAGGTTTTAGCAGCTCATAGTACACGACACCCTTCTGATCCCACCAAATACACAGCATAAGCTTGGAGCCATGAATATTCGGCTTGGCCCTCGATGTTGATGCATGGCCGGGTGGTCCCCACGATTTTTTTCGCTTAGGATTATCGTAATGGATCCACTTTTCATCGCCAGTGACAATACGATGCAAAAAACTCTTCCTTTTATGCCGTTGAAGCAGTTTTTCGCACATGCAAAATCGCCGTTCAACGTCTCTCGGCTTCAACTGGTACGGCACCCAATTTCCTTGCTTTTGAATCATTCCCATGGCATTCAAGAGTTTGCCGACCGTTGATAAGTCGACTCCCAATGATTCTGACAATTCTTGAAGGGTTTGACACGGGTCTTCATCGAGCAAAGCCTCCAATTCCTCATCTTCAAACTTTTTCGGCTGGCCCGGACGCTCTTTGTCTTCCGTATCAAAATCACCACTTTTAAACCGACGGAACCAGTACTCACAAGTAGAAATCGATGGAGCATAGTCCCCGTAAGCCTCAGTAAGCGTGCGTTGTGCTTCAACCGCTTTTTTCTTCAAATGGAAGCACAAAAGTAAACCTTTCCGCAAATTGCGTTTTGTTGGAACGAAAGTCGACATGTTCACAGAGAAAAAAATATATGTTGTTTACACTTCAGTGGAATGACACATACTGAAAAATGAAGCTTAGACAATGAGCTTTGAAATGAATATAGTCACAGGTGTGCCCGATGCGATCTATTGATAGTTACGCCATCTCTTAGAAAACCTTTAAAACTAATTCCAACCCCCAATATTAGAAAACAAAACTTTTTTAAGCTTTTTCGGAAATTGATTTTTTCCTATTTATAGCAAAAAGAAAACACTGTGCGACGTTTCAACAGTTTTTAAATCTCAAATAAGATATACAACTGTTTGCTTCGAGCGATCAAAGACAACTAGCGTCCAATTTCAGAAACTTAAGCAATCGATCCTAAATATTTTCTCATAATGCTTTGCTAACGTCTCCAGGTATTTTTTGCGATAGCAATAAACTCACAGACTGGAGCCGTTCCGAAAGTAGCGGTCAGTCGTCTAAAACAAAGGATAGCTACATGCGCGCACCAAACTCTTGTCGGGAAGTCACATTAGCTGCCATAACTTTGGATCTGTGGGGAATTTTTGCAATCGGCTTTCACAAAAATAAGTCTAAAACTGTAAGAACCACAATCTGTTACAAAAATAAATCGATTTTTTGAAAACTCTGGTATGTACGATCTTAAGTTTAAGATGCACCAAGTATAGAGATTGATAAAAATGATTTCAATGTAAGCTACTATTTTGTTTCATCAGTGTTTGTTGAATTTTTATTTTTTTTATTTCCCTATAGCGCTCCTTATAAATAAGATGATATACATCTCCATGATGTTGCTTTAATGCTTGAAGTAAGTACCACTGGAACTCATTTACATCAGTGCTTCGTTGCTTTTTAATATAATAATTTGTTCAAAATTTTTTTTCAATCAAAAACAAAAATCTTTTATTTTGCCGCTTCTGCTGCTGCTGTTGCTGTTATTGAGCTGAGACGCGCACAAAACTTGGTTCACTTTGTTCTTCAAACATAACGCTTTAAGGCCAAAGCAGCAACAATTAGAAAAAAGTTATTGCTCTTTGACAAAAAACTGCTTTAACCTAAAACAGGCCACAACGGTTGCATGGTTTTTTTATATCTAGCGGGCAAGGCGAAGCTTTTAATTATGCGAAGGATGTGCTGAAAAAAGGTAGAGCAAAATTTGCGAAACAAACAAGAACACTAGACATAAAAAAATAAAAGAAGATGGTTGGAATTATAAAAAAATACACACTTAATGAAAGAAAGAACTTCAGGAGCACTAGACGGCATTTCATTATGAAAAGTAAAAGCAGAAAAAGGGCTCATTTCCGTAACTACACCAGGTCATAAATGATGAACTGTAAGTGATACCAAGAGGATCATATAAACGATGTAATAGCTTTCAAGCACTACCAACAACAAAAATATGTTGGTTTAGTGTTTTTTACTCGTTCGCTTTCTAAGCAAAGCTTTGTTGGTTTTCTGAAACATTTTGCAATACGAGTTGTGCCTGAAAGTAGGCAAAATAAAGGTAGTGCACAAAATCTTAGGAATTAATTATTAAAAAAAAACCCGGAGAATTTTTCAGGTCTCAAAAGGTATTTAAAAAAAGAGTTGGAAAGCGTTTGTTAGTTTTTGCATAAGTATTTGAAGCTTTAATTTGAAGGACTTAAATGATAGCATTTGACACAGCAATGATTTTATATGATAGCTTTTAAGATTAAAAATATTTTTTTTTTCGTTTTCTACAAACAGCAAAAAGGTTCGTCATGCAAAGTAAGAGTGACATGCTGTTTATTTTTTTTTGTGCAATAAGGCTGCAATCAGAGACACCCTTCAGCAAAAACTCAAAGGCTTGTAAGTCATGAGTGAAGGCAAAAATTATATGATTTAAGTTTCTGACTCTTCACCATGTACATGTGTCGATGTCTTCAATTTAGATCAAACTTTTTTCTTTTTTTTTTCTCGCCAAGCCAGCAACAATACAGAAAAATACTGTAGCAAAATGTTTTCAGGGAAGCATCATAAAAACAAACTCTCAAATGAGGAGAAATAAAATGTTGCTAAGAACTTTGGAGCCCATTAATCATCATTATAATCATCACCATCATTACTGGACACATCTTTTACAGGCTTAATTTACAATAAGTCAGTCAGTCAATCAGCATCTCTTCTCGCAAAAAAGGGCAGAGCTTTTGTTATTAATGGGGCTCTTATAGCTTTGGGTTTCAAAGTACATAGTCTCTAATTTAAGCCAAAATGTTATTTTTATTGCAGCTACTGCTGCTGCTAACTACTAATTTATGATGGCAACGACTTCAAGTAATTTGAGTCAAATCAAGTGCTTACGACTCGTTAAGACTGAATCCGAAAAAAGGACTACCATTAGGCGAAAATGTGTTGAACTCGTGGATAATTGCTCAAGTCGGGTTTTTTCTTTTATTTTTTTTTTTTTTTGAGAGATATTGTGGGCAAGCTCAAAGCAACAAAAAACTGTCAATTTCGCCAACGTTGTTTTTCTCATTGCGCATGCAAGATGCCTAAAACTTTTGGAATATGATCGATAGGCCAAATTTAATGCCTACTTCACTTTGTTGTTTGCCACATAAATCATTTTGATAAATCTTATACATAATACACGAGGCGCGAAATGTATGAACAAAGCAAATTTGTCAAAAAAAAAAAACAAAGTTTGTTCTTAAACAAACATAAAGAACTTTTGTGATTTTTTTGTTAAACTTAAATGATTATTCCATTCAACAGTACTCCAAAGCATAACAACTTGACAGCTTAACAAGCTTAGTAAACAAATTTTGACAGCAGCATTTAGGGTTTTTATATGTTTAATGTAGAAGTATTATTATTTGTCTTGATAGCTCTCAGTTTTATTTAACCTTTCTGTAGATCATCAAATATTTCAATAATTTTTTTCACTGCTCACTAAAGTTCATATCTACAGAAACTCAGCTCATTTGATTAAAGTTGAAAAGTTATAAAAATAAAATACTTTTTCTCGTTTTTTTCTATTCTATTCAATTTGAATATTCATAAATTCCCAAAGCGTGCGCCACCCATTCGTGGTAAAAAATACCACAGAAAACTTTGTTTTTTGTTTTATACCTCTAAAGTTCTCTAATTTTTAAACAGTTCAGCGAGCGAAAGAGAGAAAGTTCAAAAATAATGTAAAAAAAAACTAGCATAAACTTTAGTTGAAATTCAACTAAAAAGTTTCCTTAGCTCCCAAGTGGCAAAGCGCACGTCTGAGGTGACCCTTGTTGAGGTGCAGCTTGGCTTAGCTAGCTATTGAAAAAGT
This sequence comes from Dichetophora obliterata, assembly GCA_963920525.1. Taxonomy (NCBI): domain Eukaryota; kingdom Metazoa; phylum Arthropoda; class Insecta; order Diptera; family Sciomyzidae; genus Dichetophora; species Dichetophora obliterata. The sequence continues at coordinate 35,673,001 of OY986438.1, forward strand.
AGTCAATTGATTGAAAAGTTTTGCTCAATACAAATGCAGCGGACTTGCATGTTCTCAAGTAGTAGATAAATACGGAACTATTGCTTATAGTAGCGCAAAATACGATAGAATAGTTTTAGGCTTAGTTTAAAAAAACCTAACAAAGCAGAAATGCAAAGAAAACTTAAGTATTATAAAATGTTGCATACTTTTTGGATGCTGGATAATAATGGCACTTGTTAGAACAATATTGTATTTAGCATATTACAGACAGGAGCTCTTAGATTTTGTTTTACTTGTTTTTTAAATATTTTAAGATTAGTTATGTCAAAATTAAACAAAGTAAGTATATTTATTATTTTATTTATAATTTTTACAGCTGAACTCATTTGCAACACAAATATTATGTCGCAATATTCAGCCCGAAAGTAGGCAATGATTTTTTAACAGTTATGCAGTTAACAGATGCACAAATTTTGTTCTAGATATTTTTAAATCATGTTCAATAGAAAGTTTGCTTAGCAATATAATAAAAGTTTATATGAAATTAAGATTTAAATCTGACAGAATTCGAAAAAAAAACGAAAAAGTCACCAAACACCAAGTTAAGTGGCAATGCTAATTTTTTCAACTATGCAATTTTGTATCTAGAATAGGATAGAAAGAGGACCATTCGCCATTTGTTTTAAAGGATGCTAAAAAGAAACTAATATCTATTGTTTTTAAAAAAATTTCTTAAAATTTAGAAAACTGTATTTTTATAAATAAATAATCTCGAACATTTCTATTACACTACGCAACAGCCATTTTGCTCCAAGCACCTCAATATCTTTTTTTAAAAGACATTGGCCTGCTGATTCCAAAAATGGCAACTATTTTCAAATCAACGGAGCCGTTTTCGAGTAATTTTTAAATTCAATTTTTGCAGTTTTTTCAAAAAGGTGATCTTGCCCTAGCAGCTCTAGCATTTGATGCAATGGCCCGATTTTCATGTTTCTTTTTTCATTGTTTAGAAAAATACTTGTACTTTTTTTCATTCATACATTCATAAAAAGCAAAATTGTACCTTGCAGACCTTTAATTTTTGCGAAAAATGTTAGATAAGTCGTAATTTAACTGTAATTTCCAATATGTTCCAAAACTATATTTTAAATTTTTCCTTTTCTCATTGAGAGATGAGGTATTTAAGCACAGTTTAAGATAAATTTCGTATGAATCCAACAAAAAATGAATTTTTAAGAATTATTTTAGTTCATTTTGTCAATATCATTAAATTTTGAATTTTTAAACATTTTTGAAAATCGGTTTTGGATTTATTCAGTCAAGTCAAGAATATAAAATACAACTTAGAAATTGTTTTGCAAAGTTGTGTGGACGCATATTTTATCGAAATTATCGAACTCTTAATCTGAAATATAATCGTTGTTTTCAGTTTCACTGTGCCAGTTTATTGAATAAAAATGGTTTATATATTGTTGAATTATGTAAAAGCTGTACTAATTGATTTATTTTTTACTTTGAATAATTATCACTAAATAAAACCCGCCTCACAATGAGAATTCGTGGAATAAAAAGAGATTAGTACAGTTTATTTAGGATGCGTCCTTCTTTGTTTCTGTAATTTCTGTAATAAGAAGAGCGAATGCATGCAACAAGCCTGTTCTTGTCTATACAAGGAAATCGTATAGCCATAGCAGACGGTGCTTCTTGTCATATAGCCAAGTAGGTTGTCCATGTCCTAGGTAGTTTTAAGAATTGTTATAAATAAAGAGTAAGTCGTAAAAGTTACTCCATCGGTGTTTGATATCGAGTGCTTAGATTTACATTAAAAGTTCGTGTGTTCTGTAAGAAAACCAAAGTGCAATGCCGAAAATAGTGAGCAAGATAAATTCGAACAAATTTTGCTACGTTTGTGGGTTGTATCTTCAAACCAAAGCGATTCAAATTATTACAGATGTATTAAAATCAGCTTATTTAAGTTATTTTGGATTTGCCATTCGACATCAATGGCAATAATCAAACCGACATGGAGTGGGTACCGCATGTATGCTGCTCTAATTGTCGGTTAACTCTGTAAGCATGGGCTTCAGGGGAAAACGAAAACTTAAATTCGGTGTGCCAATGTCCTGGAGAGAGCCAACTAATTATGAAACTGATTGCTACTTCTGTTTGATTAAGTTGATTGGACCCAAAGGCCGTCGTGTATGCACTGTCGAGTACGCCGGTATCTCATCGGTGACGAAACCAATTCCACACTCTTACAAGCTACCAGTGCCAAAATGTCCCGACTTAGAGAGCAGAAAACGAAGGAGACATTCAGAAGAATCGAGCAGCGAATCAACCACGCCTTTAATCGCAAGCTCAACTAAATGATTCGATACGTGACCTAAAATTGAGCAAACAAGATGCAGAGCAGCATGCATCTCGAATGAAGCTGTTCAACTTCTTAGCTCCAGGAGTCATGGTAACTATTTACCGTAATCGAGGTCATCGTTTCGCCAAATATTACGCCAAGGATGGCGGAATTTCTTACTGCGCTGATGTACATGGCCTGCTTACAGAACTCGGTCAGAGTTACGATCTCAAGAGTGTTTTGATACATAATGGCAACCATAAACCTTCGATTCCAATCGGTCACGCCGTGGAGATGAAAGAAACGTAAACTTCAATGGCAGCACTTTTGAAAAAAATCAATTATAAAGCTCATAATTGGAGAGTATGCTCAGATTTAAAAGTGGTCGCTCTGCTCATAGGCTTACAGGGCGGATTTACAAAGAACTGCTGTTTTCTCTTAAAGTGGTACAGCCGCGCGTCAACACCATTATGACCATATTATTGGTGAAAACAATATTTCACAGCCACCATTGATACCAAAGAAAAACGTTATTCTCCCGCCGCTGCACATAAAACTAGGTTTATATAAAAACTTTTAAAAGACCCTAAAAGACAATCCGAACGCAATGAGCTACCTGAAAAATGCATTTCCAAGACTATCAGAAGTCAAAATAAAAGAAGGCATCTTTGTAGGACCACAAATTAGGAAGCTCCTTCATGACGAGGAATTTCCAAAATATTTGTCGGAAGATAAAATTGCAGCATTAAAAGCATTTCAAGATGTTGTCCGCGGTTTCCTTAGAAATTGTAAAAGTCCTCAATACGAGCAACTTATCGAGAATTTGCTCGAAAAATATGAAAAAATAAGTAAGTATGTACTTTGATACATTACAATTCCTAACAATATATTGAGTTAAGTTTGTAATGAAAAACTTTTGGTTTCAATCAATAGATGTCAATATATCATGGAAAATACATTTCCTCCACTCGCATCTCAGTTTTTTCCGGAAAACTTGGGCGCGGAGAGCGACGAGCACGGTGAGCGTTTCCACCACGATATGATGACAATCGAAAAGTGCTATTAAGGAAGGTGGGATATCGAGATGATGGGTGACTATTGCTGGTTTCTCATACGAGAAGATGTTACTGACTCGCATCGAAGAAACAATACTTCTCTTAATTATTTCATAATTTTAACATACATTGCAATCTTATCTGAACAGTAAAAACTGTATCGAATTGTATCGTATAGAGATAAGAACAATAAAAGTGGGTTTTTAAAATATTTGTCCCACTATTAAAAAGGTGCTTTTGTTTTATTTAATAGAAAAAAGGTTTTTCTATTGATGAGCTAGGTAATGGTCCTAAGCCAATTTTCCCGAATAAATGTCAAAATATAAGACAAATAAGAGAAGTGACTTAAATAATTTCGATAAAATATGCACACAACTCTGCAAACAATTTCTAAGTTGTATTTTATATTCTAGACTTGACTGAATAAATCCAAAACCGATTTTCAAAAATGTTTAAAATTCAAAATTTAATGATATTGACAAAATTTACTAAAATAATTCTTAAAAATTCATTGGAGTCATGCGAAATTTATTTTAAACTGTGTTTAAATACCTCATCTCTCAATGGGAAAAGGAAATCTTAAAATATAGTTTTGGAACATATTGGAAATTACAGTAAAATAACGGTTTATTTAGCATTTTTCGCAGAAATTACAGGTCTGCAAGGTACAATTTTACTTTTTACGCCCAAGGTACCCGTCCACTTAAATTCATATGTATGAATGAAAAAAAGTACAAGTTTTTTCTAAACAATGAAAAAAGAAACATGAAAATCGGGCAATTGTATCAAATGCTAGAGTTGCTAGGGGAAGATCACCTTTTTGAAAAAACTGCAAAAATTGAATTTACAAATTACTGGAAAACGGCTCCATCGATTTGAAAATGGTTGCCATTTTTTGAATCAGCGGATCAAAGTCCTTTAAAAAAAGTTATTGAGTTGCATGGAGCAAATTTTTTCCATTTTGTAGATTAGTGTTATTATTGTAAAGATTTTCAAAGGTAGCTAAGGTATTAAAAACTCCCCACATATATGATGCATTCGTCAAGGGGATGGAAATGAACAGCCAAGAAAAAAATTCACGATATTTGAGAAATAAAGGATATGTTTTTAAAAAGTTTAATTTTCTTTCTGCTGATACTAGCACCAGAAAAATTCCTTTATATAATTTGTTATTTTTTGAGGTTTATAAAAATTAAAAAAAGATTGTTTAAACCACTACTTATTAATTCAAACCTGAATATTTCATTCTTAAAACTAAAACAAAGTAACGAAGACAAGACAAAAACATGGTTTGTAAAAACAAACATATATTGATATTAATTTGCATGTAAAAGTAGAAAATTATATTAAGGGTTCTCATCTAAGCATGTAACTGACCCGTAAACATTATAAACCTTGTGAACTTACATGCGCGTAAACTATCTGTCAAAATTTGTGTGGGTGGAGTTTACATCATTTCCGAGCCTATTTTGTAGTGTAAGTTAGCATGTAAATCTACGTGTGTGAATGAGGGTTGACTTTGGCGCTAATTATTACATATTTAGAGTAGTTGAAGTAAATTTGAACACGTCTTATTTATTTTTCTAAGTTAATGAAGGTTTTTAAAAGGTTTAAAATTTAAAAAAGTCATAATGTTGTCGCAGCCGCAGCTGCCATTTTGTCGACATTTACGCTATTTTTACTTTGTCGCTCATCAAAAGTTTAAATGCTATACATGTTTACATGCTTAGATGAGAACCCTTATTAATCTTAACGAAATTAACGCGAGATACGCCGGCGAAACCATCCCATCGGCACTGTGGTGAACAGCTACTCTCTCAAAATTATTTTTTGTTTAGCTTTTTGATCAATTATAAATACAAAATATTGCTTACTGATCAATAAAATAATGTCGGAATTTCATACAAAAACAAATTTTCCTGCACTCGATAATTAACCAAGTTATTACATGGCATACTTACATATAAATATTATTTAAACTAAAAAGTACTAAAAAACGTCTCTTTGCGATCACATGCGAAGCTCAACTTTCAAAGTTGCATTGTCGATAAATGCACATATTATCGATTTTTTCAATTAGAAAGCTATCTTAAATTCAGTTTTAGGGCGGGAAGCGAAAAATGTGCACCAGTTGTGAAACCTCCATCTTCTACCTAATCCGAAAACCAAAAAATTTTGGTGTATAAATCGCCTTTGTCCGATGTATGGCTTGGGAGTTATGTCAAAAAAGAGAAAAAATTTTACAACGTCTCTAACTTCTAAACTATAAGAAATATAGCGAAAAGAAACCTTAATTGGCATTAACTAATTTTTTGGCGATAGATTAAAAATGAGGTCAGATATCTATAAAACAAGCTTAATTCATTTGTTATGGGATCAACGCAGCGTGTGATGGGGCTATAGAAAGAGAGAAACCAAAGAGCTTGGGGATGAGTTAATGAATTTCGATATCTCTTGGTATTTATCTCAAAGCATTTGAACTTTCAACGACATTCGTTTGCCGTAGATTAAGCACAAAAGTTTGATTAATGCCGAAAGGCTAAGCTGAATTGCAGTATCAGCAACTGTTGTACCACTTGGTTGTGCCATACAGAAGAGCAATATCTTTAATGTTGCTGCTCCTACTAAGAACGAATAACGCCTATTTGTAACTTTTGCCAGCTTTCATTGAAGTTTTCTTTGCTCTTCTGTTTGGTGGTTAATACAAACACAAAATACATACATACACTGTGTGCATACATATGTCTTGTTATATGTAGGCACTTAAACCACTACAAAGAAAATACTGTGTAGATATATACACATGTGTATGTGTGTGTGTGTGAGGATGCAAAGAGTCTGTCAATTTTGAATGATGGCATTTCATCAAAGTTCCTAAAGAGACGCTTAAAAAGTCATTGTGTCGATTTGTCACAAGCCAAAAGCTTTCAACAAAAACAAAAAACACAAGCATTTTCCCAATTAAGTTTCAACATATCGTTGAAGATCATTTTAGAATTAATTTTAAGCATTCAATGAATATCCTCAAAGGGTTAAAATTTTAATCAGCGAAAAGGATTCTCAAAGTGTGTGTGTGTGTGTGTGTGTGTGTGCGTGTGTGTATGAGAGAAGTAGTAGCTTAATCATCAGTCTCTTTTTCATAATATTAATTTCTTTTTACTGGCACACTTTAATTAATACTGCATCCTAGATGTATGCAACAAATATTTTATGCTTCATAACATCTGCTTTAATCGCTTAGGTAGGTAGCAGTTTCATTATCTTGCATAAAGCTTAATTTGAGGCTGTTACGTATATCTACTCATATTAATAAGCAAACACGCACACACGCACAGTGTACATGTTGATTAAGCCATAAAACAAAGGCGATAATACGAGCATATATATGTATATATAGAAATACTAAAATATTATATAAAATGCACAGGATGCTTGTGAAATAAGCGCTAATTAAAAGCTACACATTTTATTGCTTCTACAAACAGCAAAAAAGACAAAAAAAAAAAAAAAAAGAAAAATAAACAAAAATAAATCTCCAGCAGCTAATTAAAACATTGATTCTACTTTAAACTTTAAAGCTCTAGAACTGTAGCTGCTTGCTGTATTTACTTGTAAGTTCATTTTATTGCAAAGTAGTTGAAAAAGTTTTCGGTACATCTGCGAAGTAGTTGTTGAGAAAGTTTGGCAAAACTTTGTGTTTCATAGCATTTACAAGGTTAGCACTTCGTTTGCTGTCCATAAAATAGGTACATAATTTAATTAAGTATACAAAATATTTCAGCAAACACTAGTAAATGTATTGAAAAATCTTGTTGGATCAAATAACACGTTCATCAAAACCAACACCATCATCTACAGCCTTTTTAAACTCAGTCTAATAAAGAAAGTATATTTAAATACATTTTCATACATGTATGTATTTATTTATTTTTGGCTAGACAACAGCTTACTGTTTGGCAAACAAGACAACAATTGTTTGCCTGACTAAACTCAAAATATTCTTTTATTCTTCTGCATTTGCTGCTTCTACTGATCTATGACAGTCCAAAACAATATTTTAATTGCACATATTTTATTAAAAAAATTTTTATCTCGTATCTATATATTTCTTTTTCAAATATATGCCGTCTAGACAAACATCAGCAGATGAAAAATGTGCTTTCTTGTACAAAAATAAAGGTCAAAAGAATGTGAACTACGTATAAAATGTTTATAGTTTCGGGTTCGCCCACAAAAACTTCGTAATGAGCCTCAGAAAAGAGAAGACTATTAATTACATAGTGCAGGAGTTCAAATAAACTTGGCTTGAGACAAAGGATTTGATACAGTGGAACAAAGCTCTATTAAACCACGGATTTTCGATTTTTATATCATATTTTTTAAACATTTTTATTACAAATGTAAAATTTACAAAAAATCAAGATTTTTAAATTAAAAATGAAATAACATTAAATTGGTCGTAAGAATTCGAGTTATAAACTTTTTTCTCAAAAAAGTTCGTTTTTAAATTATTTGCCATCTCTCTTGCTGTCTCTCTTGCTAAAAACAAAGTTTCAAATTGAACCTGAATTTGAGTTATTACAAAATTTTATCAAAAAGGTTTTTGCTAATTTTGCTTTAGTTTTTTTCATATTTATTAACACGTTTTTATTAGCTTCACTTCATGTATGTATGTATGTATCAGAGGACTGCAATGAGTATCCGACAGAATTTGGATACTCAAATCATAACCGAGTATCGTGCTGTTCTCAACTCTATCCATACTCAATAAAATGTGTAAAATACTTGCAGGCATTCAGCTCATTATCATTTTTTCGGGTATAAGTACATGCTCATATCCGAGAGCGGCGTTATCCGAACCACTTCGAGCCGTTTTTAAAGAGTGCGTTGAGTAAGTTTATTACAAAAGCGCTCTATCCGAATGTATTTTGAGTGTACTCTGAGTACAGCTCTTTCTCTGCCAACGTCTCTTAGCGTTAATTCGTTTTTTTTTGCGTATGCACTTTTCGTAAGCATTTGTCTGCAGGCCATGTGAGCTCTCATTATTTGTTTGTTTTTCTCGAAAACTCGTTCTTGCTATTTTATTGTTTCACTCTATTGAGAAGAAAACAACAACAACGCTTGTGATTTTAGTTTGTTAGACATAAAAAAAAATAAAACAAAATCAAAAGGCCGGCGCACAGTGGCTGAAAGTTGGAAATAAATACCAAAACTGATAACCTTTTTTTGTGAATTTTTTTTCTTTGCGTTGTTTAAGAATATTCTAAAAAGTATGATTCCAAAATATTAATCAAATTAAAATAAAAAATATTAAATAAAGACATAAACAAAAATAAAACAAAATCAAAAGGCCGGCGCACAGTGGCTGAAAGTTGGAAATAAATACCGAAACTGATAACCTTTTTTTGTGAATTTTTTTTCTTTGCGTTGTTTAAGAATATTCTAAAAAGCATGATTCCAAAATATTAATCAAATTAAAATAAAAAATATTAAATAAAGACATAAACAAAAATAAAACAAAATCAAAAGGCCGGCGCACAGTGGCTGAAAGTTGGAAATAAATACCGAAACTGATAACCTTTTTCTGTGAATTTTTTTTCTTTGCGTTGTTTAAGAATAATCTAACAAGCATGATTCCAAAATATTAATCAGAAATAAATATAGATTTTTTGTGTAGACGCCTTAAAATACGATTGATGTAAAGATGTTGAAAAAATTTTGTAAAATATTGTTATTTTTCAAGAGTTATTACAGACAATTGAGAAAATTTATTGCACTCTTGTTTTTTTTTAAGTACAAAAAGCATTATTGAAAGAGTTTTTTGCATAATTGAAATTTTTTTTGCAATAAATTTCTTATGCAAAGTTGATATGACAAAAAAAAAGTAAATTTATTTTTAGCAAAATAAAACATAATGATCTTCGGATGTCGACGATATTTTAAATAAAGAAATGCTTTTATTGGAATTTAAGTTGAGCGATTAAAAAAAAACTGACAGAATTTTTTGAGTACTTGAACAACATTTGGTAAAAACTAAATGCGTTTCGAAGAAAATATAGATTTGTTTAGTCTCAAGGTTTATTACTACAGTCATTTTCTTTAGTATGCTTTTAGGCATTTCTTGATTAAACGATCACTTTTTACGAAAGTACGGCATATTAATATATAGGTATATTTTTTTATTTAAAATCGTTAAAATTTTAATGTAAATAGTAAAAGAACTTACTAACTAAATACGATAAATAGTTTTAAATGTTATAATTCTTCTTTTGCAATACTAGAATATATTTACAGAGTACTTAAGTATTCTATAGTGTGTTTCTCACTCAGTCTATTAATTTGCTATGTTAATATATAGTGTATACTTTTTAAATAATTACAATTAAATTGAATTAGTAATGTGATAGTGTAAAGATTAATTAATTCACATTATCTTATAGCTTACTATGAAACATTTTAATGAATTTTGCAATAAAATGTTTTCAAAACTATTCAAATTCCTTTGTAAAGAAATGTTCATCAAACATCTTCAATTAGCTGAAAGTGAAATATATATTCTTTGATTCTAAACAATAGAATAACTGCATTAATCTGTATCACGAAGCAGCACACCAACGACAAGCAAGACACGAGAAGCAATAGAATTTCGTATAGAAAAAAGTATTGCTTCTCGTGTCTAGCTTGTCGTTGGTGTGCTGCTTCGTGATACAGATTAATGCAGTAAGAATACGTATGAAAGTGCTACACGACCTATGCTCATTATCACAATGCCAAAAAGTATGCTATTATCTTTTTCAACTGTTAATAGTATCACATTTACAACCAGCGTCAATTTGTGGCAAAACGCTTGAGGTTCACTCCTTTTTTTTTGGAACAAAAACGAAACGTAAAGCTTTTTTTTCTGTTTTTATAAAAAGCAAACAAATAATATCTTTGAATACTATAAACCACTTATTTAAACGCACTAATGCTGCGCTTCATTGAAATTGGAATTGGGAAAAGTGAAGTGGAAAATTTTGCCACTCCCCCTTTACCGCCCACAAATCAATAAAAATGCTATATCTCCAAAACTACCGGGCTGATTCAGCTGAAATTTTGCCAGTAAATTTCCCTCAAGTAGAGGATTGTTTAGGAAAAAAATTTTGCCACTTCTTCTTTTACCGCCCAGAAATCAATAAAAATGCTATATCTCAAAAACTACCGAGCTGGTTCAGCTGAAATTTTGGCAGTAAATTTCCTTCCAGTAGCAGATGATTTCGGAAAAAATCTGGCCACTCGTTTTTTATTAACTTCACTTCATATCTGTCCCGTACAAATCTTGGAATCCGTTTTTAACCAACTTAATAGAGCTAGAGTTTTAAACTTAAAATGTAATTTAAAATATAAATGAAATTTTGTAAGTACAAAGTAGACAAAAAACTAAGTACATTACCATAAGGAAGATTTTATATAATCCAAAATATTCGTTATTACTCTAGACACACAACTGCATTCTTAGAGATAAATGGGAACGTTCAATTTTTATAGAGAACTAGCTGAAACCCGGCGCGTTGCTGCCACTCTCCCTATTCAAACGCCCATAAAATGTTATCAGTTAAACAGCATGTCTAAATTGAGGTAGAATACTGAATTCCGAGACTGTGCGACCTATATCCACAAAGCCATTCGATATAACAAATTAGGGTTGTATAGGAAGTGCCACGCCCTCTTGATCACCGCTCATAGAATGTAATCAATTAAACTGCATGTGTACATGGAGGTTGAATACCGAATTCCAAAACTGTGCGACATATATCTCCAAAACTATTCGATAGCACAAATTTAGGTTGTATGGGAGGTGCCACTGCCCTTTTCCTTACGCCCATAAAATTTAACCAATGAAACTGCATGTGTAAATTGAGGTCGAATACTGAATTCCGAGGCTGAGTTACCTATAACTCCAAATCTATTCGATATCGCAAATTTGGGTTAAGTTGGAGGTGCCACGCCCCCCGACAAACTAAAAAATTTTATCAGTAAATCTGCATGCGTAAATTTTGTTCAAATACTGAATTCCGATGCTGTGCGACCTATAACTCCAAAGCTATTTGATAGCACAAAGTTGGGTTGTATGGGAAGTGTGACTCCCCTTTTCCCTACGCCCATAAAATGTAAGAAATGAAAGTGCATGTATAAATTTAGGTCGAATACCGATTTCTTACGCTGTCAACCTATAACTTCAAAGCAATTCGATATTGCAAATTTGGGATGTAAGGGAGATGTCAGGCCTCCCTGTCCAACGCCCATAAAAAAAAATCATTGAAACTGCATGTGTAAATTGAGGTCAAAAACTGAATTCCAAAGCTGAATTCCTATAAATTCAAAGCTATTCGATATCACCAATTTGGGTTGTATGAGAGGTGCCCCTCCCCCTTGTCCAACTCCCATAAAATTTCATCACTGAAACGGTACGTCTAAATTGTGGTCGAATACCGAATTTCTAAGCTGTGCAACCCATAACGCTATTCGATAACACAAATTGTTTTTATATTAATGGGAGGTAAAAGAAGGTGTGGCATTTCTTCTTAAACCATCTCGTACTCAAAGCAAAGCCACTTACAAAATTTGAGCTCAATCGGACCAATAGTTTCGGAGTAATTTTAATTTAATACGACCAAAACCTTCTTAAATATAGCATTTTTATTGATTTGTGGGCGATAAAAGGGGTGTGGCATTACTTTTTTCCTAAACCTTTGCGTAGCAGTTACGCACAAACCAGTAGAAGGAAGTATCCTATTTGGTCTAGTCGTTTTCAAGTTTTAAGCATCCGAACAAATCACGATTCATTTTTATATGTACAGATATTGATTTGTGGGCGCTAAAAGTGGGCGTGAAAACATTTATGTATCGTGACTGCCTCTTGGAGCACCTACACAGCAAGTTTCAGTATAAAAATGTGTAGAACTCCGGAATTGCCATGATTTCGAAAAAGTGAGCGTATATATATTGCGACGAAAAAGTTATTTTTGTACAGTTACTGACAGTTACCATCTGAACAAAATGATAATATCTTATTTTTTACGATTGAAACCGTCTGATATATATCCCTTATTTGGTTTGTGGTCGATAGCGCAAATTTGGCTTGTATGGGAGTAACCACGCCCCCTCGTCCAAACGTTACCAAACCTCACAGGAACAATGTATCTCCTCGGCAAACGTTGTTCTGCCACAGACCGCCTTACTGCTATACACAAAAATGTCAAGAAATGTCAAATATATTCACCATTTTCAGTACAGCTGCCGAAAGTAGCCATGTGCACTAAATAACCACATTTTAGTCTAATACAATCAAAACCGTGCGAAATATAGCATTTTTGTTGTTTTGCAAGCGGTAAAAAGGGGTGCGGTAAAATGTTTTCCTTGAAACAAATCGACTGCCCAAATTTCAGCACAATTTAGGTTAAGCCTGGCGCACTTTACTTCACTGGACGCTAACTCTCCGAAAAGTGAGTTTAACTAAAGTAGGGCAGGCCTATTTTTAGTGCACTTGCCGAGAGTAACCATATGTACTGAATTACAAAATTTTTGTCTAATACGACCCAAACCGTTGAAATAAAACGTTTTCATTGGTTTGTGGGTGGTAAAAGGGGGGCGTGGAGACCAATTTTTAGTACAGTTGCTAACAGTAACCGTACAATCTAAGCCAACATTTTAGCTCAATCGACCCAGTAGTCAATTTTGATGGTTTCTTAAAAAGTGGGTGTGGCTATATAGCGCTGACGCCCTTTTTTAGTACAATTGCCGAAAGTAACCATACAAACTTAAGTATCATATGTTAGTCTCATACGGCCAAAACTGCATGAAATATAGCATTTTTACTGATTTGTTGGCGCAAAAGGGGGCGTGGAAACCAATTTTTCGTACAGTTACTGTCAGTAACTTCACAAACCAAAGTAACAAAATTTAAGTCTTATACGACCAAAACCGTCTGAAATAAACCATTTTCATTTATTTGTGGGCGGTAAAAGGGGGCGTGGAAACCCATTTTTAGGACAGTTGTCGACAGTAACCGTACATACTAAATTACAAAATTTTAGCCATATACGACCCAAACCGACTGAAATATAAAATTTTTATTGATTTGGGGGCGGTAAAAGGGGGGTGTGGCAAATTTTTTTCCTCAACCATCTCGTACCTGAAACAAATCGACTGCTAAAATTTCAGGTCAATCGGTTCAGTAGTTTTGGAGTCTATAGACATCACACAGCCAGACACACATTGTTTTGCTTTATATATATATAGATATTGATTTGTGGCGTTAAAAGTGGGCGTGAAAACATTTATAAATTGTGTTCGTCTCTTGGAGCACCTAAAGAGCAAGTTTCACTGTAAAAATGTGCAGAACTCCGCAATTGCCATGATTTCGAAAAATTGGGCGTATTTATATAAAGACCACGCCCATTTTTTGTACAGTTACCGACAGAAACCATCTGAACAAAATCCCCAAATCTTAGTTTTTTACGATTGAAACCGTGAGATATTTTTCTTTTTTTTTTGTTTGTGATCGATGGAGCAAATTTGGCTTGTATGGGAGGTACCATGCCCCCTTCTCCAATCGTTACGAAACCTCACAGGAACACTCTCAAGATGTGGCTTTATTTTCCCTGAAAATTTCATAAAGATCGGTTCAGCGGTTTTGGAGTCTATACGTGATATAGCCACATACCCACCCACATACCCACATACCCACATACCCACATACCTACATACCCACATACCCACATACATACATCCATTTTTATATATATAGATTTTAACTCAAAACTAAGTTTTATTAATAGTCTAGTATGAAAATATAGATTTTTAGAGATGACTTTTGATTGGAAAGAGATATTGGCGTAATTTTTTCACATAAATTATTTTTGAGACTTGAATTTTTTGTAAAAAATATTAAAACAACATTTTGGAAAAAATAAATTTTGCGAAAAATATCAAAGGGGGTAAGGTACCCTTGTTGTTTTGATGAAAAAAACAGTAAAATAATTTTTGCGCTTAGCTTGAAGAATTTTTGCAAATAAGTGCTATGTCATATGAAAGGTAGCTAGATGTGCAATTTTTAATTGATTTCATTTTTACAACAAAAACAATTTTGAGTCATTTTTTGAGTAAAAAGTCAATATTTTGGACCTTTTTTGACATAATCATAAAACATATATACACTGACTTAACGGGACAGTTCAACCTATTTTTGTGAAGTGATTTTATTGAACTTTTGAAAAAAAAATTTGAATGAAGTATGTTAATGGAAAGCGGAGATATTTGCATCGAAAAACCAAACTTTGATTTTCATGTCTTTTTTTTTTCTCATTCTTAGGCAACGATGTTTTATGAAAAAGTCGTTGTACAAAAATTTCTCCAATTTTAAAGATATTTCAGTGGTTTTGATGTCAAAATAACAAAAAATTTTTAAATTTAAATAAAGAAAAATCTTCGATACTAAAAAGTTTTATAATAACAAAATTACCATTAGTTGAAAAATTTCAGAGGTGGCGTGGCAAAAACTAAGTATGTAACATTTTAAGTTGGGATGCACTTAATATGTATACCTAGTTTGAGCAAAATCCGTTGAGCCGTTTAGATTTGTATAAAGGCCAAACAAACAAACAAACAAACAAACAGAAAATGTGTTTTATTACTATAGATTAACCCTGCATCACAAACCTTAGGGTGGAATCCATCCAGTCACTGTTTCTATGAAAGATTTCTAATGCAATATATTTCAAGTATAACTTACTGGACTGAACACAATAGATGTCTGCAAACTTGAATCTATCATCCATCCAAGGACTTCTATGTAGTCAGTTAAAGGACCTGGGTTAAAAAATAATTCGTTTACTAACATACTACAATTGTTAATAATATTTCTTACTATTCTATAATATTAAATAGAGTTGTTATATTCTTAAATGTAATAATTAGAAAATATTAACCCTGCATCACTAACCTTAGGGTGGAATCCACCCAGTCACTATTTTTATGCAAAATTTCAAATGCAATACATTCCATGTATAACTTACTGGACTGAACACAATAGATGTCTGCAAACTTGAATCTACCATTCATTCAAAGACTTCTATCCTGACACTCAAGGGACTTGGATTAAAAAATCAATCGTTCACTATCGTATTACAATTGTTAATAACACTTCTTACTATTCTCTATGCGCCCCACGTTTTTAGTTGAACTAAAAGCCCCACTCTAGGAGAAATTATTTTAAACTTTTTAGTTCGTTGTTAAAACGTGTTATATTAAAAAATTCTTTTTACTTAAATATTTATTTTGTTTATCAATCTTTCTGATCAGATTTTCGATTTTCATGTCTTTTTCACAGCTTTCATCTATATATATATATAAAATGGAATGTGTGTTTGTTTATTTGTTTGTTTGTACCTTATAGGAGATCAAACCTCTGGACCGATCTTCCTGAAATTTTCACAGCATTTAACTGGGACTCTGGCATGATTAATAGGGTACTTTTTTCGACCACGCCCACTTTTACGCCCACTTTTTTAAAATTATGTAATTGCTCCCATATAGCTTTTAACAGATTTACTTCAAATTGTATACACATTATACTCCAGGCGAGGTAGAAATAAACATTTCTTACGCCACGCCCCTTTCACGCCCCCTTTCACGCCCTTTCACGCCCCTTTCACGCCCTTTCACGCCCCTTTCACGCCCCTTTTCACACCAAATTTAAGTTTTAAACTTTTTGTTCTCTGTACAAATTTGTTCCTTCCAACGGATTATTTTTTATTTGGTAGTATATTGCTCTTAATACTGTTAACGTCGCCATGTTACTATGAACCACGCCCACTTCACCGCCCCCTTTTTTAATTCAGATACTTACTTATACCACTAACAATGTTTGCTATACAAAATACTTTTTTGTAATATGTATTTACCTAAAGTTTTATATACTTTTTATCTACAGGTAAGGTAGCCATAGATTTTTTTATTACCAAATCCCCCTTTTTCGCCCCATTTTACTTTAATTATAATTAATCTGCTTTCAATATGGTATCTATATCTATATATATAAAATGGAATGTGTGTTTGTTTATTTGTTTGTTTGTTTGTTTGTACCTTATAGGAGACCAAACCTCTGGACCGATCTTCCTGAAATTTTCACAGCATTTAACTGGGACTCTGGCATGATTAATAGGGTACTTTTTTCGACCACGCCCACTTTTACGCCCACTTTTTTAAAATTATGTAATTGCTCCCATATAGTTTTTAACAGATTTACTTCAAATTGTATACACATTATACTCCAGGCGAGGTAGAAATAAACATTTCTTACGACACGCCCCCTTTCACGCCCCTTTCACGCCAAATTTAAGTTTTAAACTTTTTGTTCTCTGTACAAATTTGTTCCTTCCAACGGATTATTTTTTATTTGGTAGTATATTGCTCTTAATACTGTTAACGTCGCCATATTACTATGAACCACGCCCTTTTCACCGCCCCCTTTTTTTAATTCAGATACTTACTTATACCACTAACAATGTTTGCTATACAAAATACTTTTTTTGTAATATGTATTTACCTAAAGTTTTATATACTTTTTATCTACAGGTAAGGTAGCCATAGATTTTTTTATTAACAAATCCCCCTTTTTCGCCCCATTTTACTTTAATTATAATTAATCTGCTTTCAGTCTATATATATAAAAATGAATGTCTGTCTGTCTGTTTGTTTGTTTTTTTGTACTTTATAGGAGGCTAAACCCTTGGACCGATCTTCCTGAAACTTTCACAGCATTTTACTATTACTCTGGAAAGAATAATAGGCTTTATGAAGTTTTTATTCGACAAAGGGGCGTGGCACTGCTCATATAACCCAAAAATTTAATTCGCCATATTTTGGGCATTTTGTGACCTACTTTGATGCTATTTGGTACATATGGTATTGGCATAGTTAGGAATACGTACCAGGAGAAAAGTGGGTGGACCACGCCCCTTTTTAGGAAAATTAAAAATCGCAATATAGTCTTAACTACTGGACCGATCGTCATTAAATTTTCACAATAGGATATTCTTACGAAATAATAAATTCTTGACTATATAAAGTTGTAAGTAGACGAAGGGGCGTGGCCTCGCCCATATAACCCAAAATTTAAAATCGTCATAACTTGGGCATTTTTTGACCAACGGCGGCAGTATTTGCTATATATGGTATTGGCATGAATAGAAATACGTACCAAAAGAAAAGTGGGCGGAGCATGCCCCTTTGTTTGCGATATATTGGAGGCTGGACCTGATAACCGATCTTAAATTTTCACAGCGTTCAGCTTTGACTCAGGAATACTTATTACATGATAATATTTTTCGACCATGCACACTTCTGCACCTACTTTTTTACTACGTTTATTAACGGCTGTACCACAAATTTAAAATACATATTAATTAAAATAGTGGGCTAGCCCCATTCTCTTTCTTCCACCACTGTCTTCAAAACAGCTGATTTTATAATACGTGTTAATTAAAATAGAGAGTGGGGTAACCCCATTCTCATTCTCCCACAACTGACTGCGAAACAGCTGATTGTGCAATTGCTGCTTTTTGATTGGTCTAAAAATAAAAAAGGGGATCATGAAGCAAATTACATGCTATTAAGTGCTGAATTCTAATTGGTTTACAACAAAAAAAGAGGCGAAGCATTGTAATAATTAAATTAAATAAATAAATTTTAAATAAATATATAAATAAATATATAAATACTTTTAATTTTATTTTATACGAGGGGGTAGCGAAGCACACCGGGTTCAGCTAGTTGAATATATAAATATTTACTTCAAACCAAATTAATATTAAAAAATTCGTTTCATTAAAAATTTTTACACAATGATCAGTTTTAAATTATTAATCTAACTCTTTATCCTGATTTACAATGGCCATGGACCTAATGTTTTTTGAAGCGGCCATAATGTCCATGTTGTCTTACTTTTCATGTTTGTAAAAAGCTAAATTAAGGGTAAATTAAAATTTTTGTATTAAAAAATTACTCAAATTTAATTTTTTAAATTACTCAAATTTAATTTTTTAAGACCCTGATATACTTTTAATTTTTTTTCATATCCTCTATCAGAATTAGTTTTTAGTTGAAGTGAAAAGAAACTCCTCGTTTAGCAAAGTTTTGTTTAGAAAAGCTGGCTTTGGATTTCCAAATATCAAATCGTGTTATTGCTTTAAAGAGTTTAATATGTACTAAAGAATTTCACAAAATACGAGCTCAGAAAAAATCTACAACAATAAGCAATCATATCATGAAATGATTTTGCTATTCAAACCTTTTTGAACACAAAATCTTTACAAAAAAAAAACAAAAAAAAAACATACTTATTTAAATTCTAAAGGACAAACTTTCAGTCTAGCCAGACACAAATTGGCTACAAACTTCCTGTGTTTTTCCGTTTCAAAATTCTCTTACAACTCACAAATCCGTTACGAAAATACTTTAAACCACCTTCACTTTATTTAGCTGGCTCGACTGTAAAATCAATTGAAAAGCAAAAACCCGCAAATTTGACATGGTTTGATTGACCGATAAACACAACAACAACAACAACAACAACAAATCTAAAAAGATAGCAAGCAAAAGCAAATTTCAAGCAATCAAATTTTATGGCACAGCAATTTAAAGCGCGTTGCAAAGTCAAACGACTTTCAAGGGTATCAAACTAAAGCCTGAAACGAGGTAGCAACACTGCATGGTTAGTTTAAATGGCCAAACACAGCTGCTAGGCACGCTTTTAAACGTTAAGGTTTGTGGCAAATGTAGCAAGGACAACAGCTTGAAAGAGAACTAAAGCTGCTCAGTCTTTGTTTCAACAGCAAAAAGAAAAAAAAAAGAAAAATAGAAAATAAAGCCACAGTAAAACATCAAAATAAGCAAGCATATAAAGCACGGTATGTACATCAAAAGCAAAAACATCAAGAAAATATATACACTGTCATAAAATAACAACAAGAAAAACATAGCAGTAGTATTCATGCAAAATTTGCAGGCGGCATAAACGGAAACGGAAATACAACGACAACGGCAAGGATGAACAACAAATTAATTGAATGGCAAATCATTTCCATGCAATGGCAACAAACAAATTTGAAGGGAAGTTAAAGAACATCATCATTATTATCGTCAACATCATCATTGTCTTCATCAACATCATCATCATAATGATCCATACTTTTAAACCTGCGTTACAAAGGCTGCCACAAATCACACACAAAACAACACACTGTTGTGCAACGTGGTGGTGGTACGCTGGGTATTGATGAAATCGATGCTGGTAAAATAACACTCAAAAAGAATCGGCAACAACAGCAACAAGAGCAAAAAATAGCAGTGTTACATCAACGCTAGGCTGTAATCAACGCATTACTGATGACTGACAACTACAACAATAACAGCAACAAAAACAATGACAAGGACAATAAAGGAGCTCTGATTGCGTACTTAAGCATTTTGTTCTTTTGGTAAACTTTATTGTTGTATTCATGTATTTGTGGTTGTTGGTTTTGTCGTTTCAACTTTTAACTGAGCTTAGCACTGAGCTATATAAAATAATGTGTACTTGTCGCTGTCACGTGACTGACTCAATAACGAAACCAAAACGCAAGGGTCCAAAAAAGGTAATGAACTTTAAAGAGCAATATACATATGTATGTCGTACAGTAAAAAGAAAGAGAGGTTTTGTAATAACTAGGTTATTTAATTGTGTGATAAGCAGACAAGTTAAAGGATTTAAAAATATATGAACATATTCATGAAACTAACCTAAAACAAATATAAATGCAATTATACAAACAAAAACCCTTTTTTGTTTAAATTTTGTTCATTTTAAATCGGTATTTCGATTCTCACCGAGAATCATCATCAGGACTGAATTATAAATAAACATATTTTTTAACAGTTCAAAAAGAGTTTTTGTTTATAATTGGAAAGCACCAAAAAAATAAAGAGGTCGACTTAGATCAAAACGGAATAAATAAAAATCTTTCTCTTAATCTATTTAATTAATTCAAAATCTTTAACCCTTAAATGCACAAGGTCACCGATTTTGACAGAAAAAAATCTATATTATGTAAATTTGAATAAAGATAAAAGCTGCGTTTTTAGTTTTAAAAAAAAAATTTTTAAGTTATTTCAAAAAAAGTGGTTGTATCTTTAAAGATACAATGTGCATTCACATTGAATTTAGTACATTTTTATTAAGAGAACACTAAAAACTAAAATAATAAGCAAAAACACAAAAAAAAAATCAAAATAATAAATATACATTTTTTAAATTCATTTGTATACATAGGTATATAATAGCAAATAAAACAATAAATTACACTTTTTACGAGCTGTGATAATTATAAAAACAATTTTTTTCTGCAGTCAAACATAAATGTACTTTGCATTTGGTACAATACATACGTGTTTGTCCTGAGCAGTTAGGAAATTTGCATCTACCCTTCTTATCAAACGTTGTCCAATGATCAATCCTGTCCAATCTGGTGTCCTTTGGAGGCGGCATATGGTAATTAGGTTTGAGGCGTTTTTCTTGAATTTGTGCTTCAATACGAGGGCGTCCGCGAGCTTGAGGTTGTACCGATTTAAAGGAGAATAGGGTATCAGCTATCTCTAATTTAAAATCAATCAATCTCAGAGCCTTTAACCCCTCACGATTTTTATTTATTCGTTTGTATAAGAGCCAGGAATTTACAACTGTCATATCCAAAAGGTGATAGAACACTCTATTAGTCCACTTACGGCTTTTCATAGCTATCTTATGACGGCCCATGGAGCTGTCCATTAAATCGACACCACCCATGTGCCGATTATATTCTTTTATAACTTGAGGACATGGAATCATTTTGACTGTTTTGTCCTTTTTGTCAAATCTTTTAATGGTTTGTGGTTCCTTCGCTTCATTTCTACCGCTGGCTGATACCGGTTTTACTCCAACATAGGTAGATAATAAGTTGACAATCCTGTTGTCTTTCCAAGACAGAGAAGATACATCAATTTCATGAATATTACATACAAACTCTTGACTAGTACCACGCTCGTATTTTAGCATTACTTTTTCGTCGGGAAGCTTACAATTTTTTATTCTGTTACGTCGAATGGTACCAACTAAAAAAAATGCCTAGTGTTCGCAAATACACTACTAATGCCACGGTAGTGTAATAGTTGTCGAAATTTATTATGTGGTTTTGAAATCTCGGTACTTCTCTTACCAGTCGGACCACAATATTCGCCGAAGGTTGAAGATTCGGTTCACCAAGACCTAGTGTTTCCGGGGCTCCACTATATATTTCAAATTTATATCCATATCCTGTAGTATCACACAAGACGAAAAGCTTGAAGCCCCATTTTTTCGGTTTGTTAGGTAAATACTGCTTCATGTAACTCTCAATTTTGGTAGAACACATTTGTTCATCAACACACAATCTATCTAATTTTGGCACGCTGCCAAATGTAGTATTTAGGGTTTCAATAACAGGTCTAATTAGATAAAGTCGGTCTCGATTAGGATCTTCACGGGATGGTTGATTTGTTTTATCATTGAAATGAAGAAATTTCCGAATTTTTTCGAAACGCGTAACGCTCATTTGCCTTCTCACTACATTTACAGAATGGTCAATTTTGTCCGACCCATAATCTCTTACATTGGGTAGGTTGTGATATGTCATGTAAAAAAGTATTCTAATATATTTTCGTAATTCAAATATATCGAAATGAAATGCTTCCTCAATTCCAGCATATCTTATTGCCTCGTCAACTATATGTTGTTCCAAAGTCTCAGAAAACAAAAAGCTCCAAACTTGATATGGTGTTTCCAAATCCATAATGTTTTGTGGTAAACTATTGTCACCTCTAAATCTTACTTGCTGGTCATTAAACTGTAAGTTACCTTTCTTCCATATAACTTTCTCGAATTCAGAAGACTTACAATTTATTTTTACATTTCGAAATTCTGAGGGAAATTCATTCCAAATATTTGTAAGTCTGGTTGATGGAATATTACCAGATGAAGTCGATGGCTCAGAATCAAGATGTTCGATATTATTCGATTTCAAGTCAATCAAATCTTCCTGATAAGTATTATCATTGATCATGTCAAGAAAGAAGTCCTGAATGGATGCATTGAGGTCAATTTCATTCTGATCGATATTATCTTCATCAGTAATCATCTCTAAAAGCCCTGCCCTTTGAGAACTATTCCCCATCCCTTTGCACTTCTCCCCAGTTAAATCGTCGCTTTCGTCATGAATATCATCGACGCTGTCATCACCCCCAAATTCGCTATTACAAAGCAATTCACAGACATCATCTTCAGTCATCATAACTCCTCCAACTCGAATGAATGACGCCATGGCTAACAGTTTATCAAATGGTCGTTTGCGTATAATGAATTTTATTTAAAATTTGTAATTTAAACAATGGACATTCATGTTAAACAGTAAATTTATTCTTAAGCTCTAAACAAGTGAACTTGCTCTCGCAAAGAACAAAATGTAAATGAAAATGCACTGAAGCGTAGCACAAAAAGTTATGTTTAACGGAAATCAAAAGCATGCAGGGAGTGCACACAGTATCTTTAAAGATACAACCAATTGAAGTGACTTATTGTAGTGAGGTGCCGAAAGATCGAATTTTTTCCAAACCACTTAAAATCACTAAAGGACATGTTTTGGAAGCAATCAGTATTTTTTTCTGTTCAAAATTTTTTCCCTGTTCCTAGAATTTACACTGCTAAAAATCGTGTTTATTTAATTTAAAAAAAAAATTTTTTTTGACTTTGAATATAATTTTCTCTAAAAGTATGACAAATAAAAGCAAACAATATTTTTTTTTAAAGTCCTATGATATTCTTAATAATATAGAACCGATATAAACTAAATTGAGCGAAAACTATAGCCGTAGGAATTTTTTTAATGGTTGTATCTTTAAAGATACGCGGTGCATTTAAGGGTTAATTACTCAGTAAGTGTGAGCATTATATATGCACAAAGTAATTTAGTAACATTGTGTAATTTTAAGCATATTTGGTTCAATATAAGTTTTTTGTGTAATCATTTTGAAGTAAAAAGGCAGTGCTTCAAGTGGAAAAACCAGCAGAAGCGGATGAAATTTCGTAGTTGTATCTGCTAATCGTAGTTTTATATACAGGGTGTCACAGAGCTAGAGGACAATCCAGCGGGAGGTGATTCCTTTTGATGAGACGAGCAAAAAATTATATGGGTGGGGGTGGTCGCAAATGCCCCCCTAGGGAGGTAGGAGGGAAAAACAAAAAAAATAGGTGTCATTATGTTTTAATCAATAACTTACAATGTCTCTGCAACGATTACTAAACTAAATAGCTTTTTGAAAATAAAATTAAATTTCCTTTAAGTTATTAGCACAAAGTTTTGCCATAAAGTCACAACTAAAAGAGTTATAAGCACCTAAATTCAAAAATGCGTTTTTTTCTTAAAAAAATAAACTTTCAAGGCAATTTTCTCGAAAAAACCGATTTGCTTAAAACTTTTTTTTTACTTTATTTATTTTTTTACTTAATTCTGTGTAAGTCCGCCATACATTGTATTTTTCTCAGAGCAGCTGTTTTTCATAAAAAATCGATATTCCCGATTTTACCACTTTTTCCTCTCTCTTGTGTTTTAAATGCAAACACTGCGACATTGTTAATTATGACAACAATTAAAACAGTTAGATTTAACGGATTTTTATTTACTTGCAAGTTCTCAATATTGAGATTCACATGTCTGAATCGATACAGTCTTTCACCGATCGTAGAATTTTCTCGTTCTCCAACTCAGAGTACGCAGACATTGTTTTTTGTTACGGGTTTGCAAATGGCAACACAATCCAGGCCAGAAGGAAATACCAGGCACGGTTTCCCAGCAGGCAACTTTTCTCAGTAACAGTTTTTAATAATGCATTCTGTTTTAATTTTTATTGTTATCATAATTAACAATGTCGCAGTGTTTGCATTTAAAACACAAGAGATAGGAAAAAGTGGTCTGATCGGGAATATCGATTTTTATGAAAAATAGCTGCTCTGAGAAAATAATGTAAGGCGGATTTACACAAAATTAAGTAAGAAATTAAATAACGTAAAAAAAAATTATAAACACATCGGTTTTTTTTCGAGAAAATTGCCTTGAAAGTTGATTTTTTTAAGAAAAAAACTCATTTTTTGAATGTAGGTGCTTATAACTTTTTTAGTTGTGACTTTATGGCAAAACTTTTTGCTAATAACTTAAAGGACATTTCATTACCTTTTCAGAAAGCTATTTACTTTGGTAATGGTTGCAGAGACATGTAAGTTATTAATTAAAACATAATGGCACCTATTTTTTTCCCCCTCCAACCTCCCTAGGGGGGCATTTGCGACCACCCCCACCTATATAATTTTTTGCTCGTCTCATCATGAGGAATCACCCCCCGCTGGATTGTCCTCTAGGTCTGGGACACCCTGTATATAAAAATATATAATTTGATGAATAATATATTTGAATAAACTTTATTTTTTTATACGACCAATATTAGTTTATTTATTATTACTAGAGTGCACCAGCGGTCGAAATTTAACCTTTTCGCATACACATATTCTCTGTTTATTCGATACAAAATGAATGTCAAAAATATATGTTCTCTATTAAAAGTCCGGCAAAATTTAACAATTATTACAAAATAACTTTTATTTCTTTTTGTTAATTACACAGCCACACAAGCAATTTTTTTTGGGTCGGGAACTATACCATATTTACCATATGGTTTTGATGTCACCTGATCTACACTCTGGGTTCGTTTAACCTCAAAACATAAGGACTTTGATTCAAGTTTATTAAATGGAGGCATTAAACAAATGATAATACAAAAAACTTTGCTCCGAATATTTCAATCTTCCTTTTCATAACGATGGTTGTTTTTTACTGAGATATGTTTCATCTCAGTAAGTAAGTATGTTTTGGTATCAAAGCTTTCATAAAATTTGTAAAGAAAATCAATGCTTTTAACAGAATCTAAAAAATAAGTTCAAAAAACTAAACCCGACTACTGAAAAGCGCTCTCTAAAAAGTATGAAACATTAAAATATTCTCACCTGAAATTGTTATCTACAAACTATTAAATTTTTTTTGTCTACTAAATAAACAACTTACAAATAATATATTTTATTGCATATAATACTAATTTATGGTGATGTTTAAAAGATATACGTGGTAGTATGCCACCTCATATGTATTATCATATGTCGCCTTCTAGATGTATAATGCACTTTGCCCAAAAGCTTTTGATCGCTAACTACTGTTAGAATGTATTGTTTTGTTAGGATATCTTTAACACATCACTATAAATTAGTATTATATGCAATAAAATATATTAAGTGTGAGTTGTTTATTTAGTAGACAAAAAAAATTTAATAGTTTGTACATAACAATTTCAGGTGAGAATATTTTCTTGTTTCATACATTTTAGAGAGCGCTTTTTAGCAGTCGGGTTTTAGTTTTTTGAACTTATTTTTTATTTAAATTATTTTGGGGATACAATTTTTATATAATCGAAAGTATGAACTACTAATTAATTATTTTATGATCAGTTTCTAATTAAAGATGTTTATTATGGCACTTATAAAAATTTTTTTAGTGCTAGACTTTATGTTCTTTAGAAGGCGCCACATTCAATTAAATGTGAAGTCACAAAGCCTATAATAAGTGGACTAAAAGAAAACGCTTCCAACGATACCTGATTTATCAAATAATGATAAGTAGTTTAAAAGATAAGAATTTAGTCAATGTTCTGTCCTCTAGAGGACGCTTTATTCTATTGAATGTGACATCACATAGCATTAACCAGCGGACATGGAAAACGCTTTCAACGATACCTCATTTATCAAAAAATGATAAGTAGTTTAGAAGTTAGTGATTTAGTTTACTTTATGTCCTCTAGATGGCACTATATTAAATTGTATGCGACGTTTACATAACCTAAAGCCAGAGGACGATCAAAACATTTCCAACGATACCGCATTTGTTAAATTCTGATAAGTAGTTTAGAAGGTAAGGGTTTAGTTGACTTTCTGTCCTCTAGAGGGCGTCATATTATATTGAATGTTACGTCATGACTAGCGGACGATCAAAACGCTCCCAACGATACCGCATTTGTTAAATTATGATAAGTAGTTTAGAAGTGAGAGTGGAACAGATAAACAAGCATACATACATACTAGGGAGTCCAATCCCAGAAGCTTTTCTCGATCCCGGGATTATCGGGATTGAAAATCTCAATCCCGGGATTAGTTCGGGATTGAAAATTTTAAGAAGTGAATAATTCAAAACGTTTTTAATACTATTTTTTTTTTAATAACTTGAAACTAAAAAATGTAAATTAATTCATTTATAATGCAACAAAAACAAAACACATTAAGGGTATTCACAATAGCGTTGTTTTCAGTGTAGTTAAAAACCCCGTGGTATTGATACCACACTTTACCGAGCGGTTTTTATATTTTTTATTGTTTTACATTTCTAAAAACAAGTGTGGTAATTTTAAATAGCCCAATTATATGTTGTTTTCTAATTGCAAAAATAGAAGAAGCTCAAAATGCAAATGAAACATTTTAATGCTATATATTAATAAAATATATCAATTTGGATAGTTAATTTATTTGCATAGAACAAAAAGCTATAGAGGGAGGTTCCCAACTACAAATTCTATTTATTTGTGATTTTCAACTATGGCAAAAAAAAATAATACTACTATACCACACAATTGTGAATACCCTTATTGTTAAAAAACAAAGAACTTAGACAATATTAATGACTAGTACATTGTATTAATTTAACCCTTTTAGTGGATTTGCCCAATATATTCGACACGTTAGAAAGTAATTTTTATAGTATTTATTTTTCAAAGCTTTTTTTTAAATCAAATCATTTTGTTTATGACCTCTGACCCGAAATATTAACGTTGAAAGTTTGTATTATTTTTAGTAAGGAATCTCAAGGCTAGGAAGAGGTAGAATGGTGAATGAGTTTATAGTTTATATTTTGTTTATACATGATAAAAATAAATATAGAGATATATTTGATATTCAGTCAGTTGTATTTTCGATTTTGTGGCGAAGAAAAGCAAAAAATTTTTTATTTATTTTATCTATTTTATAAGAAAAAATCAACCGGACAAAGATCAAATTTATGTTTTTATCTTTTTACGGCTTTAAGGATAAGAATATTAAGAGGGTTTAAAAAACAAGGATCTAAAGAGTTGAGAAACTTTTAAGGGATTAAAAAAAAAAGACTTTGTGCCGAATAGGAACAAAACAATTTTTTCTTTGTACAAGCTTGTAAAACGTAAGTAGCACAGGTTAAAATGAAATTTATGTTTTTTGCATCTTCAGGACCTAAATGATAGGAATATTACCTCAAAAAAAATTATTCTGTTCTTAGTTTAGCCTAGCCATTGAAAGGGTTAAAGAACAAAAAATATAAAAAATAACAGTTTAAGGCATTACTATATAAATGTTACCAATTTTTTTTTACACCGTCTTCATGTATTTTTGAGTTTAAGGCAAATCAAGGTTGGAAACGACTTTTAAAATTAAATTTTTTGTTTTAATTCTTTTTAAAGTAATACATTAAGCTGATCAACGCGTCTTATTTTTCATAAGAGAGTTATGTTCGAATATTATTATAAATATAACCCGATGATGAGAAGCACCGTTCTGATTCTATGCTAGTTGGAGCTATACTGTTGAACAATAGTCGTAAGCAATTTGTAAGTTTCGATGCGATTGCCTTCACCATAAAAAAAAAATTATTTCCTAAGTCAGAATATCTGCCGATTTTGAAATACATAGCTGACTTCCCGATGTTGAAAATTCTTCTAAAACTATGTAAAGTCCTTGCTCCAGTGATTCACATTCATCGTCCTAACAATCTTTTTCAGCCTCAATAAAATGTTTTTTCTAATTCCATATTCATGTAGAATTTAAGCACACTGTAGGGTTTAGTTTAAAATAATAGTTTATTTAACAAAGTTTAAATTCATTTAAACACAGTTTTTATTTATTTTAGTTTATAATTTTAACAACAATTATTTGTTCTAATTTAATTTAATTTCACAATATGCATTTATTTTTATTAAGCTTTCAATTTTGCGTCCGTTTTAAATCACGTCTCGTCAGCAACTGTCCTTTCTCGGTTTTTTTATAATGTCTGCCTCTTTTCGTACGTTAACTCGTTAGCTATTAGAAGTGTTGTCCACTTCTCGTCCGTTTTTCCCCCTGTAGGGATGCAATGCTAGTGCCAAATCCCACATTCATATCAACTTAAACTGAAATGTTTGAATTTGCATGCATATTTCCAACAGAAATTTTTTTATTTAAAAATCCCGGGATCCAGGAAAGACAATCCCGGGATTTAAAGTGGCTCAAATCGTTCGTGATCCCAGGATACAGGGATTGACTTCCCTAATACATACATACCGGTCAAACACATATACCTCTCCTTTTGCTTCGCCGAAGTCGGGTAAAAAAATTAAGAGTTCACAGACGATGCCGCAAAAAAGATTACTAAAATTATGTTAGAATTTTTTACAGTGACTCAAACAACTGACCACGTATTTGCTTACTCTGTAATCAAATGCTTCGACAAAACTACTTTTCCGGTCTTGTTTATAAAGCACTTGTTCATTTGCTATTGTGCTTTCTTTAAAATGAGTTCATGGCGAGAGGAATCAAAAAAACTGTTATTTTTTATTTTTAAATAAGTACAAAAAGTGTATGTGGTCGATTGTTTTTGTTTAATTATTTTACATGAGTGAATGCAGTTAAAAGCAAATAAAGAGAGAACTGTTAAAATCTTCTCTTCGAAATCTGCTCCATCACAAAGTGGAGACGGCAATACAAATCTACAAAAATGTAATTCAATATGATAATTTATACTTGTCCGCAGCGACAGTTAAAACTACATTGCGTTCTGCTGGTTTGCGAGGTCGAGCAAAAGTGAAGAAACCTTTACTCACAAAACATCATCAAAAGCTTCGCCTAAAATTTAGCTTGAGATTACTCACATTGGACTATGGAGGACTGGAAGTAGGTCATATTGACGGATTAAACCTAAATTAATTGAATGGGATCAGATGGAAGGTAGTGGACTTGGCGAAAACTAGGAAAAGCTCGGCACGTTTGAAGTTTGGTTGCGGCAGTGTTATGTTGTGTGGATGTATGATGGCGTGGGGAGTTGGCACTGTACGGCGAAGAGTCGTACAAAAAGAAATGTATATTGTACGAATACATTTGTTACATTTATGAATGATCATAATATCTAATAACAAAAAAAAAATTTGGTCTGAGCTGGAATTTGAACCTCGGCTCTTAAGGTTACGGGCCATGCACTCTACCAGTGGGCTACATCAACTTTACAATCATATCGTTCCTTATATTCTGTAGTTGTTCGACAAATCTGGCAAAAAAAAAATCATTCTGTCTGAGCTAGGGTTTGAACCTCGGCTCTTTAGCTCACGGGGAACGCACTCTACCAGTAGGCTACAGCCATTTTACAATGATACGTTCCTTATATTCTATAGTTGTTCCACAAGTTAGTCTGAACGATTTCGGTTTTAAATTCTTTTAACTCAACTAATGATTCGTTCATTGTACGAATAATTCATACGGTCAACCTATGAATGAATTTTTCATCATTTTTTCAAGCATTAGTAAATACTACGAATGTAATGAAAGAAACGCAGTTATTCGTACGCAGTTATTCATACGAGAAATTTACGAATATTATTATTTATATGTACACACAATTATTCGTAAAATGTACTAAGACGAATTATTTTATTTTTGTTTACGAATATCATTAGATTTATATACGAATATATTCTTAGATACTACATTTAGTATTAGTAACACTTTACGAATGAATTCGTAGAGATATCACAATACAAATACTTTGCATATTGTACGAATATTCGTACATATCATTCGTAGAAATTTTACTAATAAATGTTTTGAGTGTAAGTTGTTTGATTTTTTATCTTTTTCAAAAAACTGCTGCAAATATTTAAAAGAACAAACATGTTTAATATTTGTAAGTACTAGTATCACAGCCAGGGCTTTTCATATAAAAACAAGTTGTACTGAGAAAAGCTACAGTTTTCAAGATATAGCCATAAATTTCATGACAAAATAAAGGGAGTTTTACAGAATTTACTTTTATAAGAAATTTCAGCATCACAATATATATTCACACATATTACATACAAAAATTCTTATTGTAGGGTATTCGTAAGAGATAGCGAAAACTGTGTTTTGTACATTGTATTAACGTCAAAAATTTCCTCTTACACCATGTTCTTCCAATTTTTATAGTTTAGTTTTTACTTAAGAAATAATCTTTAAACACTAATATTTCGGGTTAAAGGTTACAAAAATATTCAGTGAACTCCTTTTCCCTACTCTAATTTCTTTAAAAAAATTAAAAATTATCAAAATCGGTTCAGAAGCACGGAAGAAATGTTGCTCCCACGCATATATCTATACAAGTAATACCGAAATGGCTTAAAACATAGATTTGTGTATATAACTTTGGAGTGGTTTGAAATATTTGAAAATTTTTTCACACAAATTATTTCTTGAGCGGTAGAACTTTGTAAAAAATGTAAAAACAACATTTTGAAAAATTAAATTTTCATCAAAAAAATCATAGGGAGTAACTCATGAATTTCGATGATAGAAACTGGTTATTGAATTATGTGTCAAAACAAGGCAATTTTTGCAAATAAATTATGTGACATATGAAAGAGTGTGAAAAAATAAAATGTAACAACAAAAAAAAAACGTTTGTCTTATTTTTTGAGCAAAATCTAAATATTTTAGAGGTTTTTTTAAAACAACATAAAACATTAAATTTATGAGAGAACGGTTAATCTTTTATTATTGCTTCAAAGTCATTTAATTGATCTTTCAGAAAAGGAAAATTTGTTGAAAATCGATTAAAAAATGACTGAGATACTTGCTTGCAAAATCAAAACTTTAAATTTCAATAATTTTTTTCTCATTCTGAGGCGATGGCTGGCCTGGCTTCAAGGAAATACGTTGTACTGAGAAGATATACATTTTTCGAGATATCTTAATAATTTTAATGTCATTTTAAGAGGATTTTTTTTAACATACTATCCGTGGAAAATGTTACCATGAAAGCTTTCGTATACCGTTATATTCCTCAACTAACGACTTTTCATTCAAAAATACGTTGTACTGATAGTTTTCGAGATATTGGTATAGTTTTTATGTCAAAATAACGGAAATTTTTTAAACTTTACTATTTGTAAGATATTTCACCATCACAACATATATTCACTCTTGTTTTATAAAAAAATGCTTATTGTAGGGTATCCGTAAGAGATGGCGCAAAATGTCGGAAGTATTTTTTGCACACCTAATGAATGTCTAAAACTCCCTCTTACATTATATTCTTCCATCTATTACAGTTTAGCTTTTATTTAATAAATGCTCTTTTTATGCTCATATTTCAAGTCAAAGGTCACCAATCTAAAATATAATCATACTGTGCAGCCAGATCTTTCATTTGATACCTCATTCACCATTCTACCTCTTCCTAGCCTTGAGATTCCTTACTAAAAATAATACAAACTTTCAACGTTAATATTTCGGGTCAGAGGTCATAAATTTAAAATCTAAAATTATTCTACACATAAAGGGCGCAGCACCTTTCGAATGATATTAGTTTCATTGCCCTTATTCTAAAATTAATATCGAAAAAGTGTACGACAACATTTGATGTTTGCCTATTAATATATAAGATTTAATCCTGCCTTTAGATTCGAATATCCTTCACGCATTACACTCTGGGTAAGAACTGAGAATGTCATCGTGCTTGGCAAAATATTTTTAGTTAAAGTCTGTGTTTATTTTTACTTTAAGACATATGTAGATTTTCCTACAAAAATCTAAGCATTTTGAGATCTACACTCACAGAACTGGCGATGCTATCAAAACTTCGCTTCTTCTAGCCGTAATATTACGGTTCTCAAAAAATTTAATATATGAGGCTCTGACAACTTCCATAAAGGCTGTTACTCCAGTTAAAGAGATGCTCTGCCGGTTTTGACAACACAGGTTTTGACATCACAGAAAGTTGCAAGAACTTTTAATGGTGAGAGGAATTCGGTTTTGATAGCCGAATTGTGAAGGTGTCATAACAGCGCCTTTTGCGAGAGGAATTCGGTTTTGATAGCCATAAATCCTTATGCTGAGGTTGTCAGAACATTTTCTATTTAAGCTACTTACTTCTTCGTTTTTAAGGTTTTCACCAATTTCTTAACGCCGTGTGCTAATAAAACTGTTATTTTAATTATTTTTTAAATTTTTATTTCAAATCATATGAAAAAATATTACTTTTTTGATCAAT
Source organism: Dichetophora obliterata (assembly GCA_963920525.1). NCBI lineage: Eukaryota > Metazoa > Arthropoda > Insecta > Diptera > Sciomyzidae > Dichetophora > Dichetophora obliterata. The sequence continues at coordinate 35,705,868 of OY986438.1, forward strand.
ATAATATAAAATTTAAAATGTTCATAGAGCTTTACAAACTAAATTTTTTATGGAACTTTAAAAATCCCATATTATAAACGACAAACCATTAGCATTTAAAGTTACTTCTGAAACATGCTTACAAATAATTTTAGACAATGGAATTGTAAAATAGTCTATGCCTTTTTCAATACAATAGGCATTATAATGATTATCAAAGTAAAGTGTTTTTATTGATTCCAAGCATAAAAATACAGAATCTTTGAGAATTAAAATATGCTATATTGATACAAATACTTTATCAGAATCATCATAAGTATCAATGCATACTACCAGTCCAGCTTTAAGAACAATGTCAAAAAAATTCAAAGTAGAAACTTGCTTTAGTTCAGAATCCGAATTCGTAAAATTACACTTTTTTTAAAGCTATTGGGAACTTTTTGCAATAGGTATAACTTAAAGGCAAAGTCAAGTCCTTATAACTTAATATTGTATTTGCAAATTGCAATTGATTTTTAATAACAGACGTTACGAGCACATTTGTTCTATTATTAGATAGATGAATTGATTTTTTAAATGTTTGATGCTTGGCTTCGAAGCGAATTGAACGTAAGGCAACTACTGGACCAACTTTGTCTAAAATATAAGCATAGTGTAATAAGAAATGAAATTTTGGTTTTAAATTTAATCCTGACACTTTTATGTAAAGATCATTATGATTGCTTATGAGCTGCCTCAAATGATTTGATATTATTATTTATATGTTTCCTAAAAACAATTGATACAATTTCTCTTAGAGTTAAAAACAATTTCCATTCCAAGCAATCTCATTGAATTAAATCACCAATAATAAAAGGAAAGTATATTACGAGTGTTAACATTTCGACCCCGATATACGGATTTTATTTTTTGCTAACGAATCAATATTAAATAAGGGCGGCTTATTCTTAACGCACTGACGAAAATTAAAAATTTGAATTCTGCGATTGATTTCAGGCAGAGAGAAAACTTTAGCTTGAGTAAAATTATTAAGAATTGCAAGTAAATCATAATGACAAACGCCTTCCAGCAAGTCATGGAAACAATCAACAAAGAAATTCTCCGTCACATGAAATCCACTTAACTCGTTCCATACAGAGTTTTCTTTTATTCCTGTTTTAGAAACGTTACTAATTGTTAAATCTTTTTCATAATTTTTAGTATTTCTTATTTTTTCCAGTGGTTCTGTACAGCAATAATTTGAATCTGTTTTACTTGCTCTACAAAGTCGACAATAAAAATTGGAGCTAAACGATTCAGTAAAACCTAAAATTGAATTGACACCCAAATTGTCCCCTCCTACAACACAAGACACTATTTTGACTAATCTATACTCACCAAAATAAAGTTTTATGCCATGGGTTGGTAAGTTTTCCAATTCAATTATCAAAGGTTTAAATACTTTTCTGTTTCCAAATTTAGTTCTATCGTTCGAAAAAAAACAACAAAGCAAGAAATATATGTGAAAGTTTGGCTGATATATACTCCGGTAAACACATTAACTTAACATAAACGTCCCCTAACTTAAACAAACCAGAATGAGAACCCAAGGGGTTAAGCGGCTCAAAATCATCAAAGTATGTATATCATTAATGGCAGTATTAAAATTTCATATGAATTAGTTGGGTTGAATTTTTTGCATTTGTCCATCCACCAAGATGTTTGCATTATATTATAAACTGCACTTTCGCTTTTCTTAAGAAAATTAATGTAATTAGTTATTTCTGTAAGAATAGGAGTTTCACAAAATAATATTTGAAAAAGTTTTTTCAGAGGAATAAGTGTTATGAAAAAATTATCTGATGTAGTTATGATTTTGTTATGTTTTGAATAGCATTGGTATTGTTCAACACCAAGATAAAAAGTTTTGTTATCTAAAGTTAAATTTATCGATTTTAATTTTTTTAAAAAGAGGTACTCACTGTGCATAAAAATTGGTGTTAATAATGATTTCAAATTATTTAGTGCGTCATTTGGCTGTTTATCTTGTAATACAAGTTCATTTTCTAATTGGTTTAAGACACTTGAAATATGAGAATTATAAAATTGCATTATGTCTTTTAAAAGATTAAACATAACAGTGCGCGGTATTCTATCGTGTGAAATAGTTTTTGAGATAATTTTTAAAAATGTTTTTGAAATATCAGTATTCTTATCACTACTTTGAGTTTGCAAATTTGGATCTATTTCCGAGTTTGCATCTTCTCTATTTGCATTCGATGAACAAAAAAATGTATCACTAATTTGAGTTGGCAAATTTTGATCAATTTCCGAGTTTGCATCTTCTCTATTTTCATTCGATGAACTAAAAAATGTACTAGCTTCAACCAAGTTTGCCATAACTGGGCTATGATGGTTTTCCTGTATGTGTTTAATGTGTTTATAAACATTAGAAAAAACCCTGTCACAGTTTTTATCTGAACATGCGAATCTAAATTGGTTTGGGTGCAAATTTTTATAATGCATTTTATATGATATTGACGTGGCGAACAATTTTTTTCATACGTAACAGCTATAATAATTAATTTTGTTAATATTTTACAAAGTTAAAAAAATAAGTATAAAATAAGTTTACAAAAAGAAAATAATTTAAAAACTACGTGCAGTTACTATTTTAAATTAATTAAATCATTGTTTATAGCTTCAACAACTGAAACCATCGGTTGAGTGCAGCTATCTGTAGTTACAGAGATCCCAAAAACATGGATTTGCATAAATGTCAATATATATGTGCTCTGAACAGGATAACACAAATTTAGTGCGTAGTACATGTGAAAACAAACACTAACTGCTTCAAGGGGATCATTAAAATGATATCGCTTGTTCACTAATGTTACGTAGGTTTGTAAATTTTGATTTTCAATCTGCCCGACTAAGACAACTCTTGGCTGCTGCCCTTTATTAGCTGCCTGCAACTTAGTTTCGAATTCTTCAGCTTCTTGTGCAGTCTGAAAGAAAATTATTTTAATTTTAATTAATGACCTTACTATGGAATCTATATATATAAAAGAGAGTAGCGTTAGTTACTACGCTTATAACTCAAGAACGGCTGCTCCAATTTCAATGATTCATACGAATTCAAACTGGTCTCCAGCCAAACAGGAAGAATACCTAAAAAATTCTCGAAAAATCCCCGAAAAAATATGAAGAAAATTCATTTTTCCATACATTTTGTATGGAGCTACTTAACGACGCATTCTGGATGATCCATGACGCTTCTTTTTTGTAACAATTTTTTTTTCACACATTAAAAACGAACATAATTTTAGATGCTGGTTCCGTCAGAATTTTCAAGTTTTTAAAAAAATTTTTAAGTATTCGACCACAATTTACACAAGCAAGATTTTATTTTATGGGCTTTTGGAAACGGGGACGTGGCAGCAAAGCGCCTGGTTTCAGCTAGTATGTCATAAAATGCAAATATAACTTTTATAGTTTGTGAGCGAACGAACCCTTTAAAAAACACTATAATTTTATTTTACATATGGGCATTTCCACCGAAAAGTCTACTGTGACCGAAAAATTAAAACTTATTAAAAACTTATTATTTGATGATATTGTCTAAGAGAAACATTTTAATTTTATTAATTTGTTAAATTTTATTAAATGTTAAATGTATTAATTAATTCTTTGTTGTTCTTGATGAAGAAAACTTATATGGTAGTAAAAGAAGAGCCACTACCTTCTTACAGTGCACAATGGGTAAAATTATCGTATTTTTTGGCCAAAACTATAAAGCATCACTGTATAGGAATGAAAATCGGTATACGGAAGTTTTCGAGGTTGCTGATTTCGAATCTAATGTCAAATTTTTAAAATTCAAAATGGCGGATCCAGTATGGCGGCAAAAATTTTAAAAGTTCTTCTGATTTGCCCAAAAATTGGTATACTGGTGGGTTCAAGTCTGCTGATTTCGAATCTGAAGTTAAATTTTTTAAATTCAAAATGGCGGACCCAATATGGCGGCAACATTTTTAAAAGGTCTTCTGATTTGCCTGAAATTCGGTATACTGGAGTTTTCAAGGCTGCTTAATTTGAATCTGACGTTAAATTTTTTAAATTCAAAATGCCGAATACAATATGGTAGCCAATATTTTAAAATATCGTCGGATAAACATGTACTTGATGTACTTGAAAATCAGAATTTAAAGACTTTTACAGACACAAATTAAAAATTTTATGCTTACATTTTAAAATTAAAAATGGCGGATAAGATTTGCATGAAAATCGGTATTCCGCAAACTTCACAATGCCACCTTTTTGTAGCAAAAACCTAAAAAAAACATTAAAAGTAAATTTTTATTGCAATTTGGCGCATTATATAGCAAAAATCAAAATATTATGAGATTTTACCACGCCCCATTTCTATAAGTATAAACTTATACAAGAATTTATTGATTTTAAAAATGAATGTTTATTAATACAATAATAACTCTTTTTTAAAAAGATGTTAAAGATAAGTCAAATTAAATCAATCAATTCAATTACAAAAACAAACAAAAAATCAATATTACAAAAAATTATAAATAGTATTGAAAATATTCATTCGTTACTGTCTAGATGCAAGCTGTCAAGCATGATAGAATATTTGGGACTTAAGTAGTTACTATTTTCATCTCCACTATCACTGGCATCCAAATCGGAGTCTTCATCTGTGCTAGTATCCGTATTTGAATTTTCAGTGGCTGATACAGATATGCCTTCCTCAGCTCCACAGTGTAATAAGCACACCACTTCAGCTGGAAGCCCTAAACGCGGTCTTTGCTGTATGCGTTTGTTAAGGCCAATGGTAGATATTAAGGGATCTGAGGTATCTAAAGCTCTAGTAAAAACATCTGTTAAATTGTCTATACGACTTGTTTTTCTAGCGTGATTAAGCCTATCCGCTTTATACAATTTATGCCTCGCATTTTCTGCAGCATTTTCTCCAAAAACTCCCACTGGAAGCACAGTATTTTCCATTATTTGCTTCGAATGAATCAACACTTTGTGGACAGTGGCAGTCATTGGTAGCCACGGATATTTTTTTAAAATTATATCAGCAGTATAGTAACAATATTGTTCAAATTTTTCTAAATTTAGAGGAAGTTGACAAGATAAACACATCAGGATGACTTTAAAATGAAATATTAAGTCAACGTCAACACCACAAATTTCGGAAAAAAACAATGTGCTGCTCAAAAGCACGACGAGCTGTATTTCCGTCATTGCTGCTTCCATAACCTCCTGTTTTAGGCTTATCGACACGCAATCCAAGACGTTCCCAAAACATATTTAGCAATTTTTGCTTCCTTTCCAGCAAGAGTTTTTTATCACTGTCGCTTCTTATCTGCCATTTTTGTACATCTTGTTTATATCCTGCGTGTAAAATAAATTCAAAAAATCTAATCCAACAATGCAGTGGACTGATTCCATATTTTAAGCTTTCTTCCTTTGCATAAAATGTCTCAGACTTAAAATCAGCAATGCTCATGAAATCTCGTGGCGTAGCTCCGCAAATGGGACATTTTTGGGTAGACTTTGTATCCGTAAGGACGTTTAAGACCTTTCCATCAATTAAGGTTAAAAATAGCTTACATTTAACCTCAATAGCTTTATCCTCAATTACTTTTACAACAAATGATTCCAGTTCTTCAATATTTTTTTTAATTAAACATTCTTCTTTCAAAATAGTTTCTTTTGTTTCTTTAACATATTCAAGTTTCAAAGGTCTGCAAAATCTTACTGATTGTGGTGTACGGGTGTTCCAAATAATTTTTCCCGATGAACATATTAAGCGCAAAGGAATAACAGTTGTTGCAAAAAGGGATGAGTCTGAATCGTTTGAGTTGCCTGGTTCTGAATAATTTTGTTTATAATTCGCGTGGCCAGTAGAGCTATCAAAACCATAGCTCAGGATTAACTCTGCGCCCATTTTATCTTCTTTATTTTGCTTCAATAGATGTTCTACAACCTCTTTCTGCAATTCAATAATACGTTCAACAGTATGTTTCAGCAAATTTTTCAGAGGTACTTTTGCACACTTATCAGAAACAATCATCCCTTCTGGTCTACATTTTTGTTTTGAAATCGAAACTTCTCTATAAGAAGGATATATATCGCAGTTTCTCAACTTATTTTCCATTTTTGTATTTAAGTACTGCTGTTTTAAAAATCCATTTTCTAGTAAATATGCTAAAGCTTCATTAAGGGGGTCCTCTGGTAATCCGAAAAATTTTTTTTCGATTTTTTTTTTCATATTTCTATTGCTCAGATACTCAAAAACATTTTCCCAAAAGGATTTTTCAAAATTCGAAATAGTTTAGGAGATACAGGCATGCAGTCATTAGTCGAAAATTCTGTGGAATTCTTCCAAAATATGTATTGATATTACAAAATATACACACACAGTATGTATACATGCAGTATGTATACATGCATGTTTTGATTTAGGGGTTGAAATGATTTTGAGCCCAGGTGTTCACATGAAAGAAGCAAACGAACGAGATTCAGTTTATTTTCGAACGCTGAAAGCTACGCGTGCGCGATAACTGCTGTTGTAAAATAAAAGAAAAATCGTTTTGTGTTTTTTTTTTTGCTATGGATAAAAAAAGCCACCCAAACGCATGGGCACACGGCTGCGCAAGGCCAAAAAAGAAAACAAAGGCATCGGTGGAAAAGGCACTGGCAAACTGACAGACAAAGTCATAAGCGAGCTGACTACTTACTATGGACTTGCTATTCGACGTAATAAGGACTCTGTGGAAAACATGAGAAAATAAATATGGTCAACATATTATCACAAAAGTTCAAGTGATAGTAATCCACAACATATGTATTGCCCACCTATTGAGTCCAGCTGGTGCGCCTATCAAAAGTCAGCAGCAGAAGGCTCATTAGCCTCATTTCACCACACGTACGCCCCTTTTGATGGAAAGGTTCTGCAAGTAATGAAGCCCATATACGAAGCGTTATCATCCGACGATCTACTCAACCGATGCACTGGAAACGCAAAATTGTAACGAATCGTTCAACTCGCTTTTGTGGACCTTTGCGCCGAAACATATCCACTGTGGTGCTACCACAGTCGAAATCGCAAATTTTCTGGCAACCTGCATTTTCAACGAAGGCTTCACAAGTATTTTAAAAATAATGTCAACAATGGGTATTGTCATCGGCCCATAAGCCGAGATGTATGCTGAATCTCGCGACGGAAAACGACTTCAACGCTCAGAGCTAAAAACGTACGCATCATCGAAAGAGGGTCGCACAGCCCGCAGAGCCCAAAAAGCCATGGAAAACTCGTTTTATGAGATGGAGGAAGGCACACTTTATGGGGCTGGAATTGCCGATTAATATTCGTAAGTATTGTATTAAAAAAATATGTGTTAATGTCATTTGTGTGCCTCAAAATTGAAGTCAAAACTTTAAACGCGTTTTTCTCGAAACCATGTTTTTCAAAACTTTGCGCACGATAACTCAAACAGTTTTTGACCGATTTTGATATATGAGGCATGAAACGACGCAGAATTTACGCCGCTATAGCCCCTACCTCAAACTTGCCGAAAAAATAATGTTTACTATTTTTTTTCTACACTAGACTACAAAAAAAAAGGTCGAAATTCGATTTTTCATTTTCAAAGTGGCGGCTCCCCCCCTAAAAAAATTTCGATTTTTGTTTCCGAGGAAGGGACTATAGGGACATTCATTCTAAGTAACTGAATACTTTTTTTTTTCAGACGATGTTTACTCTTGGAATCGTGCGCAATTTGGACCCACCTTTTTTCCGGAGAACCTCGTTACGAGGCCGAGAACTTTCTGAACGGTCCATAAAGTCACTTTTTCAAAATTTTGTATTTTTTTCAATAAATTAAGCTACCCAAATCAAAAAACGGAACTAAAATATCTTTACTCGTTCTCTTTCCACAATATTTTGAAAAAAGGCTAAAATTTGGCATAGATTACCAGAGGACCCCCTTAATAGAAAACGGTATCGGCTTTTTTTCCTTACTAAATAGAGTTTTTTTTATGGCAGAGGCTCGGTTGGGGCTCTTGATGCAATGTTTAAGGACGGTTGCTAAGTCAGTATTACCGCGCTTGCGTGCCGAAGTGCTGGCTGCCAAAACCATTAAATCGCTTTCGTTTCAGTGGTCTTACACATTTCGAAAGCTGCTCTTCTTTTAGCACGATCTGATTTTTCATTGAACGGTACACGAGGACGACCACCTTTTGATTGTAATGCCGCTTTTTTGCCTTCAAGTGTTGTTTCTCCTTTTAACCAACCATCAAATTTTGCCTTGAATGTTCTCTCATTTCTACAACACTTTGTCCACTTTCTGCTTATATTTAATGCTATATTTTTACACGTTTTAACTAAAATCCGTTCTTGACTATCCGTTATATTGATTAATTCTACATTTGCTTTTAAATAATTCAACAAAGAGGTTTCCTTTGCTTTGGTTGTGCGCTCTGCATGCCATATTTTAAATAAAGTTGCATTTTTCAGCTGGTACTACTTACCTAAAAAAAAACTTTGTTCAAGAGCCGCAGAGAAACGCATATGAAATAAACGGATTTTTGTTAAGAATCGATGTCTTTTACAACATTTGTTTATCTTATGTAATAGAAATTAGTAGACATTTTTTACATGCCTTCAGAAACAGAATTCTAGTATTTTTACTTCTAAATTTAACTGAATTAATGAAATGAAATTTTCTCGAACTATGTTGTAATTGACAAATATTTTTGAATGCACTTTTTTTACTCACTATTAGTACATTTTGCCATATCGATATTTTTTTCACTTGTAAATATTTATATGAAATATTTGATTTTAATTGTAATGAGCACGTGCTGCTTAGCAATGACAAATTCAACATTACACAGAACTAGCAAGATCAAAAGCAAACAGGCCAGCGATTAACCGTTATAAAACAAAAACAATTATTAACATATGATATTTGGTGTATGTATATTGTAAATAAAGGGAAAGTGTTGCATTTTAGTAAACATTCAAATTAAGGTTTTGGACAGAAAATGCGGTCATTTTACCCTTAGTGCAGTGTTCTGAAAAAAACAATACAGCATAAATCAGCTATAATCTTACGATAATAAAATGTTAATTTACTGCTCTTACCAGTACTACATGAAGCTAATAGTTTATTGAAAACTTTAACAACTGGACCTTTTGATATATTTCTGGCTATTTTAGAAGTGAACTACTTCAAAAAGTTTAATCTCAGTACAAATATTCTAGATACTAGATTTTTGCAACTTATCACCTTCATCACCTCATGTCTTCAATTGTTTCCGATTACCTGATACTCTATGATATTTTATTTATACTTACTGTGTATTTTATGCAATTAAACTTAGTTTTTCACTCTTAAAAATACCGATTAACTTTAAAAACAATTTTTGTAATAATTGCCAACAAGCACGCTGCAAAGTCAAAACTAAAATGGAGAAATTTGTCTCTTGTGGTTTTAGTATCCTCAGTAACAGCGTGAAAACCGTATTGAGGCTGCAATAGCCGAATTGGAGTTTCTATACACTCAAGATTTAAAAGTTGGTTGTAGTAGCCACAATACTGAATGTATCACAACTGTAACCACAGCTGTTTTTTGCAAAAGACGCTCAACAAAATTTTGGTTTTTTTTTATGATTATTGCAGATTCAATTGGGGCTTTGAGAGCTCTCACAAAGTGCTTGCAATAAACTTTCAGCTAAGCTGACTTCATTTCATATATAATAACTCTAGTATGGCTAATACAGCCCCATCTTCTTCATGGCAGCCGTGTACGAAAGTCAATAATTCCCTGAGTGTATATTTTTCACTATTTTCTCAAAAAACCACATTGTCCTTGCGGTAGAGGAAAACATGTTTGTTTTTTCCTAATTTTTTTTTTGTTTTCAGGAAAATAACTCGTACTAAAAATAACAAATCTCTCTGGTGCAAATTCTTTCATTTTCAGCTGAATTTCCTAAAACAACACATATATAACTTTTTTAAACGTTGCTGAGTTTGTAAGCAGTTTATCGTTATTTTTATTGCAAACAAATTTTTACACTCGTGTAAAGCAGCACTCAATCAACTTATTAAATCGTATAAAATATTATAGCAATAAATTTTATTTCCTGTTTTTAGACCAAATGCACTGAAGTCGTGCAAATAGTTGAAGAATATTTTTTTTTTAAACAACCTTGACTTTACAATTGTAAGCAATTTGTTTGATTGAAAATCTTTTTGAAGCTTTAAATTTGCAATGTACGCAAACATTTATTTATTTGTTATAATAAAATAGATTCGTAAGAATTCAATGAGTTGTACAACTTGCTTACAAACATTTGCTAAACAAGTATTTGTATACTTTCTTGGAAACAAAAAATTTTTTGTTTAACGTTGCGTAAAAATTTTATATTTTTATTGTCTGTTCATATATGCAATAGACATGATTTAATATCATATAATAATTAGTATTTTTTTTTTGTTATTCATAAACACAATTATAACATGACTGTTATACAACTTAGTTTTTCTCTTTTCAAAGTAATGTAAATTATGTTGCCCGCTTTTAGACTTTCATTCATGCCAGCCATGGTAGCAAGTGTGTCTAGCTGACCTTTTGTCAACTAACCTGTTCCAACCTGCCTATCCTTTGGTCTGTTTTCTATGTCGACGTTAGTCAGTTGTTTTAGTTTTCTCGCCGAAGTTGTGAACATAATACACAGAACGCAGCGCAGCCCAGCCCATGTTGTTGTAATTTTATAATTAATTTTGCGCATAATTGCCATATAATAGGTTTTATTACAAAAATATCACCAACACTAACTACAACAAAGCAAATAGCGACATTTTAGCACACATGCTGTGAAGTATGCAAACTTCGTTAGTTTTAGATTAGGTTGGGTTTTATGCAAATTTCATTTTCTAAAAGCTATAGCATTCAAATTTTAGCAAAACTTTATGGCAAAATATTGTTATATTGTTATTTGAAGAGCTAGCTGATTTTCAATTAAGTGCACTTGAAACTAGGAGAAAATTAGAACTAAAAGCTTTTTCAATTATTTTCAGTGCACTTAAAACACAAGAGTAGAGAAATAGGAAAAATATGAAATAGTAGTGGTTATAATAGGAAATACATAATTTTTTTAATACATTACGTGAGCATCATAACCAATAATTATGCTCATTATAAGGTTGTAGGGCAATCATGCACACGAAGATTTTTGAATGAGCCTAATAAAAATATTGGTCATTGTTAACAAAGAAATACGACAGAGGACAAAATTTGTTGTTTATTTCTCAATTATAAGTTTGTTTTTTTTTTCGTTTACTCTAAAAAATAAAGACAAATGAGCCAACTATGCTTATCACGTTAATCGAGCCACTTCTTCTTAATACAATTATTCTTCTTCAAACCAGAAGTACACTTCTGTTATACAATTTTGTGCACTTCTAAAAATATACAGGGTGTCCAGTGTAAGAGTACGAATATTTACGAATATTTAGGGGAAAGAGGAGGTTGAGTTTGACAAAAAATCGTATAGGAAAGGAGGTCTATTCTAACATCCTTAAGAGTTACGGAGTTAATTGGTATTTCATGACTTTGATTCGTGCTATTGTTTCAAGGAAAAAACTAACTCATAAAAAACTTATTTTAGGGCAACGAATTCTTTGCAGAGGGCAATGAATTGAACTTTCTAACGGTGTGTCAATGAACTCACCTGACCTGTTCATTACCGAGCTGTGCTCGTGTGAAGATAAACTAAATCCGTCAACGCTACAAGATTTCAAAAGTTGGAGCGCAATTTTCCTAAAAGTTCGCGTAATAAATCAAAGTTTTTGTTAGCTTCAAATATGAGATTTATTTAATTTTCTTACCAATGACATCAAAACCATTAACATATCTGAAAAAATAACAAAGTAAGTTGTACTTTAAAAATTTTACTTTGGACCGTTCTTACCATTTTTTTTAAGCCCGAGGATGAGCAACAGGGTCTGGCTGGACTAAATTTGACTTTGATGTTGAACATCTTTTTCCCAAGACAAAATGGTGATCTAAGACTTCATGAATTCTATAAGCTATGAATTCTGAGTGGATTGAAGCTATTTTCGGGTTGGTTCGGTTAAGCTGGTAATGCAAAATTGGGTTCAAAGTAAAAAAGCGCTAAGTTAACCTACATGGTCTAGCCAGACCACAACTATTTTGAACTATTGGTTTAGTTATGTAATTAAGTTTTAGTTATGTATGTTTAGTTATGTATTTTTGGTCTTTTATCACGTAGTGATGTCCTTATATGGTTATTTTTCCATGACTTAAAAAATTACACACTGCGTAATTCAAAAAACATGTTCGAGCATGCAAAATTTTGTTTTTTTGTGTGCATAGAAGAGCGAATTGTGTTTTTTTATAAATGTGGGTATGTGTGTGTGTGGTATTTATAGTAGTTCAGTAACAGTCCAGCCTTAATTGGTGCGCCATGAGTTGCGTTTCCAAACTTATTTCGACGCAGTTAAAGCACAGTTTTTAAATATAATCAAAAAATATTCGTGGCTTGTGGCGTTATAAATCTCACGATTTGGCCAAATAATTTCTTCGCCACCTTAGGGTCTTGAGGAGTCTACTTGAGCAAGGGAAGCCTTGCTTTCAGAGTAAACATGCAATAACAATAGAGTTCAGCTACTACAGCTTTTTCGCACTTTCTCCGCATTAGATCATCTTAAGAACCAGCCCAAATAACATTAAAACATCTCAATAAGGCCATTCACAGTTCGAATACGCTGGTCTGCCATTTGTTCGATCTGCTATTTGTTCGCCAATTTACGAAAACGTATTTTGCTTCGTTGTTGTTTTGCATACAAATTTGAACAATAACAAATGCTATAAATATGATTTGTTAAAACTACGCTCAAACCGTGAATAGCCCTAATGATATCGATAAGAGTGGTCCAAAACAATCCAAAGTGAGAAAAATTTACCCACCATAATATGGGTTGGGCTCAGGGACAACACAAGACATAACAACTAAGCATGCGTTTAAATAGATCTAATAATACATTAGTTTTCAATCTACTTTTGAGTTGACCTTTCGATAACTTAACATCAAAAAAGCTAAAGTTGTTAACAAAGGTACTCATGCGATGTAAAGGAGCAGTAGCCATATAATTTGTTCTACTAAAAGGTAAGTAAATTAAATTCTTAGCATTTCTACTGCTTCTACGGTTAGTGTTAAAATTTATAAGAGTTAGGAGTTCTGGTGAATCGAATACACCAGTTATGAGTTGGTGTAAATAGACGATATCTGCAGACTTCCTTCTCTCATTCAAAGATTGCATTTTTAATACAATAGTTTAAAACGATCCTCATAAGGAGGAAGGTTTAAAGTGTCAGTTGCACTTAAGCCCCTTAGAGCAAACCGAACAAAACGTTTTTGGATTCTCTCTATACGTTCAACATGTACATTGTAACTTGGGGACCAAACTTGACTTGCATACTCTACGTGAGGTCGCACAATTGCATAATACAGTGTTGTAGTTGTGATCATACTATTAAATTCTTTGGCCCAGCGTTTCATAAACCCGAGCATAGAAGATGCTTTTTTACAAATGTAATCAATATGAACGTTAAACGATAGCTTAGAATCCATGCATATACCCAAATCTTTGACAGCATCTACACGACTTAATGCAGTATCTTTTATCTTATAATCAAAAATTAAATTAAATTAAATAAACCTAAACAAAAATAAAATGTTCTTCTGCTGATCCATTTGGGTCATTTATTGATCGCTCAATCGCTCAGCTTTTTAACTAAAATAAAGTGATTAACACAGTCGAATGCTTTCGAAAAGTCTAAAAGGCAAAGAAGTGAAAGATGTCCTTCATCATATGACATTCGAATATCCTCGATAACTTTCAGCATTGCAGTCGCACAGCTATGTCCATTTCGAAAACCCGATTGGTATGGAGATAAAAGTTTGTTTGTTGAAAGATATTGATTTATCTGATCAGCCATAAGGGACTCACAAATCTTAGAAAAAGAGGTCAAAATACTACTTGGTCTATAATCACTCAAGGTAGTAGCAGAATTTATTTTAGGAACTGGGATAACAGTAGCTAGTTGCCATGATTGTGGGAAACATGAGGTTGTAAAGCAGTGATTAACGATATGTGTTAGGGGAACAATTATATAGGGTAAAATGATTTTGATAAATCTTAATGAAATACCATCATGCCCAATAGCATTTGATTTAATTTTCATGATAGATTTTATAACATCATTCTCATTCACATTGGAAAAAGAGAATTTGTTGGCGTCACAAAACTGACGAGCACTACACTGAAAGTTATCATTGTAGGCCTGAAGTATTTGAAAAAAAGAAAGCATTTAAAAGATTAGGGTTAATGCTACAATTTTGTTCGGTATAATTACGAACACCAAGACTTCGAATATTTTTCCACAGTGCCTTGGCAGGAAGAAAGCAATTCAATTTACGATGAATAAATTTTTTCGACTGTCTAATTACAGAGACAGCCCGATTACGTGCAAGCTTAAATTGCTCCCAGTTAACATCAATACGGTTTTTCTTCCATTTAGTGAATAATTTAATTCTTTTTTTAATAGCTGATTCAACTTCTGTCGTATACCAGGGACAAGACTTGTTTTTCACAAAAAATGTACGAAGAGAAACAAAATATTCAATAGCTGTGTTAACCTGAGCGACAAGAACATTTAATTTATTATCAACAGATTGAGAAAACCAACAGTCATTCCAACAAATAGTCATACAGCAAAGGGTAATTAATAGACTTATAATCACGATACGAGATTGACATTGGAACTGAGCTACGATACGTATTAAAGTCGATAGAACAAAAAAGGATATCATGGTCAGATATACAAGAGCTTTGGTCAAAAAGTAAAACTAAGAAATATCTCATAAAATAAAGATATCTTTTAAACTAGGACGGACACCAGGAGCAAAACGAGTAGGAGTCGTATGATTAATAATTGTCATACCAGCTGCATTGACTTTGTCTTTAAAACTATCAGATACATTGTCTTTAGTCAGCAAATTCACATTAAAGTCACCACAAATTATATAAGTTTTAAAATCAGTTAAACGACAATTTAGATCAGAGAAATAAGGATCAAATAAGACTGTAACTTCTATTAGGATTATAAACGCAATAAATCAATAGTTTAACATTATTATTAGTACAAATCTCAACATTTAAA
Organism: Dichetophora obliterata; assembly: GCA_963920525.1. Lineage (NCBI taxonomy): Eukaryota > Metazoa > Arthropoda > Insecta > Diptera > Sciomyzidae > Dichetophora > Dichetophora obliterata. The sequence goes on from OY986438.1 coordinate 35,721,107, forward strand.
AATTCAACATCAGACCCACAAGATTTGTTTACAAGTTTTGAACAAAGACATGATTTACAGTACACAGCAACTCCACCTCCCTTATTATCAATCCTGTCATTTCTAAAAAGCTCATAGGTTGGAATATTTAAAAAACTATAAGGAATGTCAGGATTAAACCAGGTTTCTGAAACACATAAAACGTCGACAGTAGAAATTTTAAAAACATTTTTAACGTAATAAAGCTTTAAGGAGTTTAAGCTTCTGGCATTAAAATGAACAACAGAGAGACCATTACGCTGTTTACATAAAATGTTGATTAGCATTTTGTGATTAACATCAACGCCATTAGATGGACTAGATAACATAAGAAAGACAGACACAACCTTCAGACGAATAACGAAAAGATTTAATTATAGTCAACATAATGAAAATAAGAATAAAACTACACTGGTCAACAATTTAGCAACTTTTTCGTTTTAGTTTAATCATATTTTATATTTAATTACCTTATCCATCACCTTACCTTATCAATTACCTTACCGTATCCACCAAGCTGGTTTTGGTACAATTCCCGCCCTGCCCTGCCAAAATTGGGTCAAAATAATTTCATTTATATTCCAATAAACAGACTACCTGTCTGCCGTTTTAAGTTCATTTTCCGGCCAAAAATTTTGTCTGGGGAAAAAAATCCTAAATTTTATTTTGAACTTGAAAATCTGACAGACTAAATATTGCAGAAAAATAAAAAAAAACCTCACTAAAAAGCTTCTTTAATTTTCTATAGGATGGTTTTTTTTTCTATGCGTTAAGTTGTTTGGATTCCAGAGCATAAAAACAGGATCAAAGTCGTAAAATACAAAGTCCAAAATCACAAAAAATCTGAGACCAAATAAAAAAAAACATTCAGTTTCATAACGTGGAAATACAGCTTAAACAGTATTAGCTATCAAAGTTCGTGTGGCATAACCACTGTTGACCAGTGCTATCAAACATCTTTACAACAAATATAAAAAGAAAATAGAAGATTGAAAATAATAAAAATATAAATAAAAATAAAATAAAGATAGACAGCAAATTGCGATCGTAAGGCGAGAAAAATTTTATAATAATTGAAGAGTTAGGATTCTGCAGATTCGGCTTAACTCGAAAAATGTCTCTTAGCTGTGGTGGATGATACTCAATAAAATGACAAATTCTATTAAAAATTCCCTTAAGATTTTCGTCACTTGAAAACGGTACACCAAACAACATAGCATCTGCTAAATTATCAGCAACAATGTTGCTTGAGTTGCTGTTGCTTAAGAGCATGGTGCTTAATTTCTTCTCTAGCTCTTCGCACCGAGAACTTACTGTACAAAGCTGATTATCGAGCAAGATTATTTTACTCTCAAAATCAATAGCATTAGTTTCTAGTACAGAGACTTCAGAATCGATTTTAGCAACTAACTTTGATTCGATACTCACAATTTCGGCAGACAGTAGCTTGATCGAGATAACATAATTAAGTATAAGGCGCTCTTCCAATTGTCGAAACTCAGATTTCAGATTTTTGCTCAGCCGCTCCTCTAATTCCTGGAACTGAGCGCGAAGTGACTGAGTAATTGAAGCAATACCCTCTGACTTGGGCGTACAATCACTGTTGTTATTAATTCGATTAGAATTCTGAATAAGTTGTTGGTGCGTCAGACGGGGGGACGGTGACATTTTCTTGTTTAGTAGAACAGTGGTGAAGAACAATCACGACGAAGAGTTTGAATAAACAGTCCAATTAAAGCAGCAAGTTAGTATGAACTCATGCACATTATGCTGAACCAAAGGCGCCTGTTACACGTTCAATATTTATTGTGATACTTGGATCGCGATCCAAATTTATGGATTGAAGGATTGCGGTTGAATGCTACACGTTCAACATTTATCGCGTCAGTATTCATACTCAGTGGGAAACTGGGGGCGATGGAACAATGTAACATGTCTGACTGTCTCAACCTGGCGAGGCCAGCATAATCTTTGTGGAATCGCCTCAAGTCGACTCAAACCTCCACGTGGTGTTTCCTGGGCAACGTCAAAACTGACAACCGTTAGTTTGGCGGCTAATCTGAGCGGCGGGCCTCCCTAGGCTTAAAATAGGTTGTGCGTCGGGTTTGAAGCCTACCCGTAAAAACAAATTTCAATGAAAACAAATAAGAAAAGAAAAATTATCCCCAAATCTGATGACGACTGCCGCAAACGAAAAACTGATAATAATTTACGGATATGCACCTGGAATGTCCGAACCCTTAATTGGGAAGGTGCCTCTATCCATCTGACTGATGTCTTGGAAAGATAAAAAGCTGATATCACTGCTATCCAAGAAATGCGATGGAAGGGACAGGGTTGCATTCGGCATGCACCCTGTGATATCTACTACAGCGGCCATGCTGTTAGGGTTAGATGTCAAGGTTAGATTTTTCAATATAAGCCTAATATGTGAGCACGCTCCGACAGAAAACAAGGACGATGAGATCAAGGAAATTTTTTACGAGCGCCTTGAAAATGCTTACAAGCGCTGCCCCCGTCACGACGTAAAAATCGTGCTTGGTGACTTCAACGCTAAGGTGGGCAAGGAAAATATTTTTGGTCCAACAGTCGGAAAGTTCAGCCTCCACGACAACACCTCCGATAACGGAATGAGGCTGATTGACTTCGCCGCAGCACGAAACATGGTCGTAAGTAGCACTAGATTCAAGCATCTCAATATTCATAAAGCCACCTGGTTGTCCCCTGATCAAAAAACAAAAAATCAAATTGATCACGTTTTGATCGACGGAAGGCACTCTTCCAGTGTATTGGATGTACGCACGATCCGTGGTGCAAACATTGACTCGGATCACTATCTTGTTGCAGCCAAGATCCGTACACGTCTGTGCGCAGCTAAGAATACACGCAACCCTACACAGAGAAAGCTAGACGTCGACAAGCTGCAATCGAAACAGACAGCCGATGCTTTCGCCACTCGACTCTCACTCCTGCTTCAAAGCACTCCTCCAATCGATAATGCTGCTGAAGAGGTGATTGGCTACCAACGCCCTCGCCGAAACCAGTGGTACGACCAGGAGTGTTGCGATGCCACTGCAGAGAAAGACGCCGCCTACAAAGCCACCCTGCAGTCGGTTGTAACGCGCGCTGCTAAGGAGCGATACAAAGAAAAGAGGAGGGAAGAGAGACATATTTTCAAGTGGAAAAAAAGAGAGGCAGAAAAGCGCGAGCAGGAGAAGATTGAGATGTATGGTGACAGGAATGAGGCCCGAAAATTTTTCGAAAAATTAAGACGCCTTGCCGATGGTTTTAAAACCGGGGCCTCTTCCTGCAAGGATGAAAGCGGGAATCTAGTGACAGATGTCCAGAGTACACTGACGTTATGGAGGGAACCCTTCTCTAAGCTTCTAAATTGCGACGCTGACAACAATCCCGCCAATAGAGATGATATTCCGGAAACCCCAATTGCGGATGACAGCGTCGAGGTTCCGCTGCCCGACTATGATGAAGTTCTGACAGCTATAGCTCGGCTTAAAAATAACAAAGCCGCGGGAGCTGATGGCTTACCTGCTGTGCTGTTTAAGAACGGAGGCGAAGCTCTACTTAAATGCATTCACGAGCTTCTATGCAAAATATGGTCGGAAGAATGCATTCCGAACGATTGGAATCTCAGTGTGCTCTGCCCAATCCACAAGAAAGGCGATCCCACTATCTGTGCCAATTACCGTGGGATAAGCCTTCTTAATATCGCATATAAGTCCTGTCGAGCGTTTTATGTGAAAGATTGAAGCCCATTGTAAACGAACTGATCGGACCTTATCAGTGTGGCTTCAGACCTGGAAAGTCCACCATCGACCAGATTTTCACGCTACGACAAATCTTGGAGAAGACTCAAGAAAAACAAGTCGACACCCACCATCTTTTTGTCGACTACAAAGCCGCCTTCGACAGCCCAATAAGGAAGCACCTGTACTCCACCATGTCTGAATTTGGTATTCCTGCAAAACTAATACGACTCTGCAGGATGACACTGAGCAACACCAGCAGCGCAGTTAAAATCGGGAAGGACCTCTCCCCACCATTTATTACCAAACGAGGTTTCAGACAAGGTGATTCCTTATCGTGCGACTTTTTCAACCTAATGATGGAAAAGATCATCCAAGCTGCTGATCTGAGACGTAGTGGCACAATATTCTACAAGAGTATTATGCTGCTTGCGTATGCTGATGACATAGATATCATTGGCCATAATACGCGCGAAGTCAGTGCAGCATTTTCCAGATTAGAAAGAGAGTCAAGTCGAATGGGTCTGTCAGTGAATGCAGATAAGACGAAATACTTAGTGTCAACAAACAAACAGTCCCAGCGTCTGGAACCCACGTTACCGTTGACAATACCTCATTCGAGGTTGTGAAGAACTTCGTTTATCTGGGATCCAGCATTAATTCAACCAACGACATCAGCATTGAGATCAAACGAAGAATAACTCTTGCCAACAGGTGTTACTTTGGGCTCAGTAGGCAATTGAGAAGCAGAGCCCTCTCTCGACGAACGAAAATCACGCTCTATAAATCGCTCATCATGCCCGTCCTACTTTATGCATCACAAACCTGGACGCTGAGCAGTTTAGATGAAAAGACTTTAGGAGCATTCGAGAGAAATGTTCTTCGTAAGATCTACGGACCAATCTGCGTCAATGGCGAGTACCGAATACGGTGGAATGATGAACTGTATGAGCTGTACGCTGACATCGACATAGTCAAGCGCATTAAAATCGAGCGGCTTCGCTGGCTTGGCCATGTTCAGCGCATAAAAGACGATGCTCCACTGAAAAAAACATTCGATTCGGTACCCAGCGGCGGTCAACGCAGAAGAGGACGACCGCATCTTCGTTGGAAAGACCAAGTAGAGAACAACCTGACGAAGCTTAGAATTTGCAACTGGCGCCAGCAAGCGAAAGACAGAAATGGCTGGCGCAAATTCTTAGATGAGGCCAAGACCGACATACGGTTGTAGCGCCAACTAAGTAAGTAAGTAAGTAAGTATTCATACAATTTTTGCTAAGTGTGCTCACGAAAACCTAACTAAACAAGTACTTAAATGCACAGGCAAGTGAATACCGTGAATACCGCTAATTTTTATTCCACCGCCTGCTGCCGTATCGTGTATTGATGACACAAAATATGCTACACGTTCAATATTTATTGACAGTTTTGCGATCCGCAATCCAGATTTCAAAATATTTAAATATTTTGCGATCTGGATCACGATCCGTCAATATTGCATGCTACACGTGCAATAAATATCACGATACTGTATATTGATCAATATATATTGAACGTATAACAGGCGCCAAAGAGCTAGTAAGGTTCGTTGCTAGCAAAGTAGAACTTCAGTAAATTGTTGTTTATGCGATTAATTTGTAGTTTTAGTGTTCGAGTGTTTATATGAGTGCTTATATGAGTGCAACGTTAGCGCGGGGAAAAAAAGCAAAAATTTAGTTTCAGCTAAATTAGCTAATCTCAGTTACTAGTGATTTAAAGTAGATAACATAAGTCATTTGATTTATTAATTGTTTATAACTGTTTGCACCACCGAACTTTTCCAATTCAATTATATATAACTGGTTAACACTTTTATTACGTTAAATAAACATTATATATACTTCGTTATTTTATGTAAAATTTTAGAGTCGCGACAAATGCGTCCGATCGAGTCGAAAATAATAAATAAATAATAAATGAATAAAAGAAAATTTTTTTTTTCCGGGTTGGGTCTCGAACCCGGGCTCCCGAAAGCTTAACAACCATGATAGACGAGAGGTTAAGATGTCGGACCGCCGCATGAGAGGACCATGGTTCAAATCTGAAATTGTTAGTTTTTTTATTTCAAGTTAATATTTATATCGCTTTTCCTTCTAACGTGACTCTTGAAAAAGCACGTCTGCCATGTTTCTTTTGAGCAAGGAGAGTGGAAGGCCTGACAAATTTTCCCATTTCATACACGCAATAAAACGGTGTTTGCAAGGAGTGTGAAAGGCCTTTAAAAACCTAACGCAGGCCTGCTAGAAGGCCTTCGGACTCCTGCAATTGCCCACTGGGCTGTATCTTTTCCGTAAGTACACTGACACATATACACACAATTTATTGCTATATACACTATAAAAATTAAATTTAAAGCAACTCGGATCAACCGCTTCGTCAAAAGGACGCATTTAGAAAAAACAATCGCCCTGTTGTCTGGCCAGACCATGCAGATTAACTTACTGCCCTCCAAGTATTTAGTTGCCCATCCTAGTGTTAACAAAATACATTTACGTAGAAGATAATATTATGTTTTCAATTTAGTGAAATTTTTGGGGTGCAACTAACTTGGTTATTTTTTAAGATATGTTTATGATTTCAATGTCATTGGAGAGAAAATAAAATAAATTAAAAATTTGATGCTGACAAAAATGTTGATTTATTACGTGAAATTCTGAGAAAATTGCGCTCAAACAATAAATTGTGTATTTTCAACAGATTTATTTCATCATTACACGAGCACATCTCGGTAATGGATAGATTGGATAAGCTCGTTTACATCGTTACAAAGTTCAATTAATTTTCTTTCAAATGAGCTCTTAAAATAAGTTTTCCATGAGTTAGTTTTTCTGCTAGAAACAATAGTATGAATCAAAGTATGAAACACCAATTAACACCGTAACTCCTAAGGGTGTGAAAATAGACTATCCCTCCTCTCATACCTTTTTTGCTTAACTCGACCTTCCCTTTCACCTCTTTTAATATTCGTTTTCTTACACTAGGCAGCCTGTATGTTAAGGAAAAAAAAACTTTTTTGAAGTGAAAACTTTTTCCGTGGGGCTTGGAAGTAAATGTTTGAAAAATGTTGCTTTCAACAACGTTACTTAACATAACATAACGCTACAAAAAAGTATATATACAACTCTATATTGTACATGGACTTTATCTGAACGCAAGGTACATAAATCTCAAGAAGCAAGAATACGAAAAACACAAAAATCGTACGGTAAAAAGTCGCATGGTAAAAAATGTCACAAGGTGCAAATAATAGCAAGGTAAAAAACGTCGCAAGATAAAAACAGCCAAAAGACAAAAAAGTAGCAAGGTAAGAACTTACAAGGTGTCGCAAGGAACACAAAGTCAAAGGGTATAGAAAGTCGCAAGATATACAATGTCACAAGGTACAGGAAGGTGTGACGTTAAATACACAATGTAATAAAATTTCAATTGTGTAAAATGTCGGAAGGTACAAATAGTGGCAAGGTCGTCGCATGGTACACAAAAACAAAAGGTGAGGTATGATGTGGTAAGAAAATAGCACGATATAAAACTTCGTAAGGAAAAATTCGAATACAAAGAAAGTTGCTTAGGCACAAAAAATAGCAAGGGAAAAAAGATCCAAGGTGCAAGAATTGCAAGATAAAAAAAATCTACAGTGACAAAAATTCAACAAAGTATGAAAAGCTGCTATGTGTAAAAATAGCAAGGCACAATACAGTCGCAATGTACAAAAAGTTGTATTGATAATGGCCAAGTTAAAAAATTCGTATGGTACAAAAAAGTAACAAGCAGAAAAATATCGAAAGGTATTAAAACTCGAAAAAATTTCGCAACTACAAAAAGTCGTAAGACACAAAACAGTCGCAGGGTAAAAAAACTAGAAATCACGGGTCACAAAAAATCGCAAGAAGCATACTATTTTTACCTCAAAGTAAGCAGTAACAAGGTCCTAAAAGTCACAAGGTAACAGAGTATGAAAGACTAAAATGTCGCAAAATAAAAAACCTTAAGGTACAAAAAGTCGCCAGGAGAAAAACGCCGCAAGTAACAAAAGTCATAAGATAGAAAAAGTCACCAGATAAAAGAAGTCGCAAGGCTCAAAATGTTGAAAGAAACAAAAAATTTTAAGGTAAAGTTCGAAAGGTATTAAAATAGCAATGGTTCAAAAAGTTACATGCTTCAAAATGTTGAAAGTAAAAAAAATAACAATCAGCAAATTATCACAAGGTATTAAAAACCGAATGGTAAAAAATGCCACAATGAACAAAAAGTTGCAAAGAGCATAAAGTCACATGACACAAAATATTCGCAAGGTAAACGAGGAGAAGGCAAGGTCGCAAGAAAAAAACCATTTTTATTCCAAAATACAAGAAGTTGCAAGGTCAAAAGTATGAGAGATCAAATTGTCGCTAGATACATAAATCTAAAGGTACAAGAAGTTGCATGGCACGAAAAGTCTCAAGAGGAAATCGTTACAAGATAAAAAATCTAAAGGTACAAGAAGTTGAAAAATATAAAATGTCGCCAGTTGCAAGGAGCAAAACTTCCCAATATACAACAACTAATGATTCAAGAAGGCGCAAGGCATTAAAAGTGCAAAGCTACAAATTAGCATATTTAGAAAATCTCAAGGTACATAGACATGCAATTTGTCAAGTCAATTGTTACGTCGTAACTATATAATGTCATAGGTCAAGTCATATGTCATGTCATTGTAATAAAAATCTAAGAATCCACATAATCTAAATTTTATAGTGGCCAAAGTAATGATCTGGCTGACACAAATGATAAAATTACAATGTTGCTGTACTTTTTCCATCTTTCCTTTTTTACTTCTTTCCTACTGCCCCTTGAAGGGAACTAATTTCTCGCCCTTAAATTCACGTAACTCATCCGTCTTGTACCAATTATAACTCCTCCACGTTGTATTAATTTGCAACAAATCACATGCATGACATTTTCTAAGATTTTTGCTTCAATTAAACTCAATGCTATTCAAGCATATTAATGGCTTTTATATGCATGACTAATTTCAATGTTGTTTTTGTTGTTACCTCTGAAACTTAGTGAATAGGAAAATTCAACTGATTACATAAATATTCATTATAAACGCCATGTATACGTATTTTGCATATTATGCAATTACATCATGTCGTCAACACTTAAACAGAAACAATCACAACAAAAACACCAATAACAACAACAATAATAAAAACAAAAAAAAAATACAACAAAAAACTATGTATGAGACAGTTCAACGTCATGTCCTTTCAGTTTCATATCGGCTTCCGTGTGTTCGTGCTTTCATAATGGCAGCAAAGAAGATTTGCATAAGTGTGCAAAAATAATAACAACAGCATCACTAACATTACTAAATAGCTTCAATATCTTAGTTTATGTCAATGTGATGTGACAATTTTGTTGACGAGTCGACACAACATTTCGACAAGCAAACTGAAGCATGCATGTATGTCAGACGCGTTATAGTGTGTGTCTGTTACAATAAGAAAAACCACAGCAAGGACTGTGAAAAGAGCAGCAGTAGCAAAAAAAGCAAAGAAATAAAATAACGACAGTAAAATAAGTAAAATCATAAATTTGTGGGCGACAATTTCATATGTAAGCTAGACGCACACTTACACAAGTAACGCATACACTAGCTCATTTGTAAGTAGATAGCAATTGAAGAGCTTTTTACTGTTCTTAGACATGTACAAAGTATAAAGATGCTTCTTTTCTTGAATAAAAATAAAACATTTGGTTATGAAACCCACACACAGACAAATTTACATAATTATTTCAGAAAATAAAAATGCCAATATATGTGCGAATAATACTAATTGGAGTGACATGGACTGTATATGGGTGAGTGCGTGTATATGTGTGAGTGCACATGTATATATTTCTTTAGGAATTGAGTATAAAATTACGCTATCTAAATGATAACTTATGAGTTCTCAACAAAATACGGCAGCTACTTGACTCAAGTGAGCAGCTATAAAAGTGGTTAGTATAGAAAAAGTTGTGGCATACTTAAAAAATGAAAACTAGGACAACCTTTAATCTCAGTTCTTCTCAGTTTTAGAATGCTGGTAGATATAAATCAAGAAATTATTCAAATAACTGAAAAACTCTAGTAATCTCTGCTGTTGAATTATGAAAATACATATGGTGTAATCACCCAGTGGTAAACAGACACATGACAAAACCAATGATTTCATAAACACAATGCAGCTGCCAGGCCTCCAAGTCCTGTTTACAATCCTCAACAACATTTGTTCGAACATGGCTGCTAAAACACTGATGACATCTACCTTACACAGTAAGCGACGAAGGGAGTAGGTATGCTGCTTATGTCACACAAGGTAGGAGAGAACAAAAAAAAATTTACGAAAATCCTCTCAACGCTAAAAACACAACAAAAATGAAAGAGAAGATACCCAAAAGAAACAAACGTAAGTGAATGACGCCAACCATTATTTTCACTAAATTTTGTGCGATATAATAAACGCAGTTATTACCTTTTATGGTAGTATTTCAAATTTAATGATTAATTAAATCTTGGTTATTTTGTCTATAACACGAGCACACTTCACTTTCTGTTAGAATAGCTACACAGACGAATGAAGTCAAAATGTTGCCTTAACAATGAAAAGAAACTATCGATATAAACAAAACAAACAAAATTTTGTCATCTCCCACTTGCAGTTCTGCATTGCAATGTCATCACCCACAAATTTTTACAAGCGGGCAGCAGTATTAGAAGAACAAGAGGACGAATGAGCGAACGAACATAGCCACAATAAAATGTTTGTGCCTGATAGAAACATGATATGGAATTTACTTAATGTATTTATGATAAATACTGAAGAATGGAATTAGAAGATGTAGGTATTGTATGCATTTGAAAAAAGTACTATTAAAAAAATGTTACAGTAATAAAGTTTTAAAGGTAACATTTTCAGACGTATTTATTAAAAAATTACAGTTATTTCTTGTAAAAAATTCCTAACGAAAAAATTTACAAGATTCAAGGTATAATCTCAACGTTGGTGCATATCAGAGATCTGCAACTAATCACATTCTTGAATCAATGAGCCAATTACTCAAAAATAAATATGATTAAGTATAAGTAGTTTAAAAAGTAGTACTCATATGTTGTTAATTCGAAAAAAAGTGAATCATATTTTTGAATCATGAGCCACTTATTAAAAAATGAGCATGAATAACCAAAAGTAGCTTCCAAGTAGTACTCATATGTTTTTGATTCCAAAAAAGTGAATCACATTTTTGAATCATGAGCCACTTACTCAAAAATGAGTATGAATAACCAAAAGAAGTTTCCGAGTAGAACTGATATGTCAATGATTCGAAAAAAAGTGAATCATATTTTTGAATCATGAGCTACTTACTCAAAAATGAGCATGAATAACCAAAAGTAGCTTCCAAGTAGTACTCCTATGTTGTTGATTCCAAAAAAGTGAATCACATTTTTGAATCATGAGCCACTTACTCAAAAATGAGTATGAATAACCAAAAGTAGTTTCCAAGTAGTAATCATATGTTAATGATTTGAAAAAAAGTGAATCACATTTTTGAATCATGAGCTACTTACTCAAAAATGAGCATGAATAACCAAAAGTAGCTTCCAAGTAGTACTCATATGTTGTTGATTCCAAAAAAGTGAATCACATTTTTGAATCATGAGCCACTTACTCAAAAATGAGTATGAATAACCAAAAGTAGTTTCCAAGTAGTACTGATATGTCAATGATTCGAAAAAAAGTGAATCATATTTTTGAATCATGAGCCACTTACTTAAAAATGAGTATGAATTAGTATAAGTAGTTTCTAAAGTAGTACTCATAAGTGATGGATTCGAAAGAAGTGAACCAAATAAGTATAAAATGAATTAAATATAAATATTTCTATGATTTAAAGTTTAATTAGCTGGACCTCAAAATATTAATAAAATAATTAAGTACTCTTTTTTTGATATTGAAAAAAATTTTTGATATTGAGGTTAATATCAAATATTACCCAATAAATGTTACTTTTTACTATCAGTACATTTTTTTTTCGTATAAGTTTATTTTTTCACAGTAAAATGGGGGATTTCGAGTCTGATGTTAAAATATAAAAAAAATTGTATGGCGCTAGGGTGGACTCTTAATTTTTTTTTCCAGCACTTTTACATGTTTGGCAGTACAAAAGGGTTACTGATTTTGAATATTATATCAACATTTTTAAAATTTTTTTGACGCTAGGGTGGACCGTAAAAATTTCTTTTTCTGTTATTTAGTATAAGGACATGTTTTGACAGCATAAAGGGGTCGCTGATTTCGAGTCTGATGCGAAAATATAAAATATTTGTTTAAAGCTAGGGTGGACCCTAAAAATGTTATTATTTTCAGTAGTTTTACATTTTTCAGTATTATAAGGTGGTCGCAAATTTCGATTCTTATGCCAAAATTTAAAAAAAAACCTTGAAGCCAGGGAGGCCTATCAAAAAATGATTGTTTTGTTTTTTAGTATTATTTCGTTTTTTAGCAAAGCAACACCAGAGGTTGCCACAAAAGAAAATAACTTATAATCATCAAAAGCTACAAGATACACTGTCTTTAAGAGAGATAAGATTGAATCCAGCACAAAAAAGTTTAGTATTATTTTGTTTTTTAGCAAAGCAACACCAGAGGTTGACACAAAAGAAAATAACTTATAATCATCAAAAGCTACAAGATACACTGTCTATTAGAGAGATAAGATTGAATCCAGCACAAAAAAGTTGAATGAAAACCTATTTTTTTAATTTTTTTTATAAGTAAAGTATTATCAAAAGCTTTTGAAAAATCTGTATAGATAACATCTACTTGAAAGCCATTTGTAAAAGCTGATATGCAATATTCAGAGAAAAGAACTAAATTCGTGACAGTCGAGCATCCCGATACAAAACCATGTTGGGAAAGAGAATTGATACTCTTGGTAGCAAAAATAAGTTTTTCTTTAACGATAGTTTCAAAAAGCTTCGAAATAGAGGAAAGTTTGGAAATATGCCTATCATTTGATACATCGTTTTTTGAGCATGATTTAAACACTGGTGTAATAAGAGAAACTTTCCAGCAATCTAAGAATAACCCAGAGTTCAGTGATTTATTGAAAATAATTTTTAGCCGAGCCCTTAAGTATGCAGCACATTTTTTAAGAAAAAGGTAGATAAACCATCATTATCCACTTTAAAAGAGATTTTAAGTGAATGAATGCCCTTAAAAACATTATCTTCTGAGATTGCAAGGGAACCAAAATTAATTCCAGAACTAGCAATATTACTTTCGCGGTAAATATGATGGTCTGGTTCAAAGTTCGATTGAAAAAATCAGCAAACAAGTTAACAGTACACGACCCATTATAAGAACGTTTATTATTGTAAAACATTGCGGGAGGTATATCAGAGCAACCCTTTTTCGATTTGAAAGCCTTTGGGTTAGATTTAATATTGAACTCATAATTAAATATATATTTTTTATAAAGATATTTGTTGAGAAAGTTAAATTCCTTCATATAATGACGGTAAAATTTTAAAAATCTGAATTTAGATTAGAATTCAAGAATTTTTTATAAAATTTACTACGCAAGTTTTTAAGTTTTTTAAGACCTTTAGTATACTTTAAAGATTTCAGCTCTTTACTTTGGAATAAAATCATTAAAAAAGGTTAAAGATAAAAGATAAACAAAACTATTGTAACTTGAAACAGTATTGAGATTACTAAGTTCACTTATCCAATCAATAGAACAAAGAGCATTATTCAATAATTCAAAATTACAAGCCTTATAGTAAAATTTTAATGTGGGTTGATTATTTTGAATATTTAAATACTTATAAAAAGAAATTTCTAACTCAAGAGGTACTTCTTGAGTAGAAGAGGTTCTCAATCTCCTATTTTGCCGTTTAATGCTCACCATAGTTAACGGCGAAATAGAAGATTGAGAAACTTAAAGATTGTGTCTAGTATTACCATTAATAAAAATTAAATCCAAAATTCTATTAAGTAAATTAAAACAGTTATTAATTTGTTGAAGTCCAAGAGCTAAACAGTTATCTATAATATAAGACTCAATATTACTAGAAATATTGCAAGGCGTAAGATAAGAATAATCATACATTTTAGTCCAGCAAATGTTGCAAAGATTGAAATCACCAAGTACAATTAACTAGTCACCATCTTTAAAACAACTAGTACCCAATGACGATATGTTATCTACATAGGATTTGTGTTAGTCAAAAGTACTATTTGGAGGCAAATGGGATACATACAGAAATATTAATTCAGGTAGTCCACACATAACTGGTCAAGAAGCACATCCGAGTTTTGTAGCATAACAGTAGCATAACATGAAAACAAATGTTTACTGACAGCAATTAGCACTCCGCCTCCACGACGGCATCCGGACGCATTAAAACCACGGTCCTTATGATAAACATTGAACAGTAATGGGTCAAAATACTCATGATCAAAGAAATGTTCATTAACACAGTACAACACATGATTTTCCAACTCAATTCTGAGAACTGTATGTGAAATTGTGGCGACCGTAGCCTAGTGGGTAGAGTGCGTGGCCCCTAAGCTAAAGAACCGCGGTAGCCCGGGTTCAATTCCAGCTCAGACAGAAAAGTTTTTTCAATTGAATTAATTTTTCTGTTCGGTCGTCACCTCTCTGCAGACAATGGCAAACCTCAGAGAGTAAAAATTGCCATGTAAAGCTTCTTGAGAACATAAGCCGTTCGGAGTCGGCATTAAACACATATGTCCAGTTCTCGGTCATTTGTGATCAAACATTTAATAACACGCACAACACAATTGATCAATAGAAGCCAGGTCAAAGTCCTTCCAAGGGCTGAAATGGCCAGTTTATTATTTATTTAGTATGTGAAATTAGACCCAAAAAGAAGAATTTCTGCATCATTCGTTTTGTCTTCTTACCTGCCAAAATATTTTTTGTATCGATTTGAAGTTAGTACTATCGTATAGGGGAATTTATCACGTTTTAGGCCCTGTTGTTTGACATAGCTCGACAACCACTGGCCTGATTTAGTTGAAATAAATTTTAAAAAATTAAGAATTGCAATTCCCTTAATCTGTTCATATATTGTTTTCCTATAAAAGCAATAGTTTCCAAGTTAAAAATAAGCGCATGAAGAAAAAAATATTTTTTTTTTTTTTAAAAATCATAAAAAATACAAAACGGAAATAAGTTTCAAATCTAGTTACTTTTTCGCAAAGTCACATAACCTATGAGCAAAATGAGGCAAAGATTATAAAAATCGATGCACGCGTTTCGCTTTTATTCGCAATTGAGTAAAGGTATGAATTTCAAAAATCAGTTATAGCCACCACCCTTAAAATAAAAATAAAAATAAAAATTAAAAAATTAAAAAATTATAATGCAAAAAAAAATTTATTTATAAAAACTTATTGAAAATAAAATAATATGCAGTTAATACGCAATTATAATATGCATAAAAACAAAATTTAGAACATTTTTTCAATTATTGGCAATATCCATCCTTGTAGAAGTTGACGCTTGTGGTTCTGATGATCTTGTTTTCTTCGTAGGTTGTTCATATTCATGGTCTGAGTCTGTATCGTCATCCGAGATACACATACTATTCAAGGGCGTGTTTCTTTCACTGTGTCCACCAATTTCAATGTCTTCATCTTCGGTGCTTTCTTCAAACTGCATAATTGTGGAACTCCACCAACAAACCTCCGCAAGAAATGCATCCTATTTTTTGCTTTTGAACCGCTTTTCAATTAGCATGGTCACCTGGTGGAACCCCTCTCCTTGTTCGTCTGATTCCTGAGGTGATTGTGCCAAAAAGGTATCGAGGTGGTGGTGCAAGAAATGCAATTTCAGCGTCATGGATGCACCGATTTTTTCGAAATAATACAGCAACCTGTCCACTCGTTGCTGTATCTCTTCTCGCTGGACACGGTTCTTTCCAAGAACGCCTTCTATTACTTCTTTCAATGCGTTCCATGCATGTTGGTGGTCGTGATGCTCTGAAAGCAAATTTGTGAAAGAATCTCTTTTGATCAATTTCCGAATATCAGGTTCATTGAGAATACCTGTTTCAAGTACATAAGAAAAACGAACAAATTATTGGTAATGCGAATGTATAGAAATTAACAAATTAAAATATGACAAAATTTAAGTACAGAGTACGATACGTATCGTTTTTAATTTTCTCATCACTGAGTTTCTGAAAGATGGATTTCAAACAGTCAAAGGCGCCGTTAACTTTTTTGACCACCACTTCAACGAATTTCCCAGCTATTCCCAGTTTCATGTGGAGCGGTGGCAACAAAATATCATCCAGGTCCTTTATCATAGGTTCATTGCGTAATTTTAATTGTTTGTTGAGCTCGGGAGTTCTTCCTTTCCAATCTTTACATTGATATTGATTTCCTTTGTATCGTGAATCCCAATTACAAAGGAAGCAGAAGTATTTTCGATATCCGCCCTTTTCTATAATCCCTTGTAGTATGTTGACCACCTTCAGATCGCAACAAATGTTCCATTTGTGTTAATCGTATTTGATTTTCTTCAAAATTTCGCCCAATGCTTCATACGCTTCCTTCATAGTTGTGCTGAATCCCAATGGAATGGATGGTTTTTTATTTTTTTTTTTTGTGCAGCAGCACAGCCTTCAAACTGGTAACTGAACCATCGATGAATAAACGCCAGTCGCCAGCGATATAAACCATTCCCAATTTTTCCACTAAGCCTAGTATATCATGGCAGTACGTGAACGTATTTGCTTCGTCAACAGAATAAAATTTCTGAAAACCAGCTTGGCGTTGTCGGTATGATGTTGCGCTGACATTTTGCTGTGTGAGTTTTCTGCGCTTCAAAAATGATGTCAACCATTCCGAGTTTTGTTGTGATAGTCCCATCTTAGCCACAATGTAATCCATTTCGATTTGTGTTACCGGTTCTGATCCATTATTTTCAATATCGGGTGTCCAATCAGCATCATCCAAATTGGTCGGATTGGTGAAAACGGTTTCGGCTAGCAGGGACACAGTATCCGCACTCGGAGGTTTAGGTGCATCGGTATCAGCAGGGCGTTGCACTGGAAGTGTGGCAGTAAATGCAGCAGTGTATACTTTTGCTTTCAATTGTTTTCTGTTTAATCTAGGATGAAAATTTATGCATGCGTAGCACCTGGATTCATCATGTCCAGTTAAGTCTTCCACCCAAATTACTGGCTTTATAAAAGACAACTTTCTACTTTTTCCGTGCATCCATTTTAGAAGGGTAGTATAACAACTGTTGCACACTGTGTTCGGCATAAAATTTGCACCACTTAAATCTGCTTCATCGAAATAATTACAATACGCGGTTTTGAATTGCTCAGTAAACAAATTTTTTCGATCTTTTTTCTGTATTTTTCGGACAATATGACCACAAACGTAACAAAATTCATCCAAACTTGGGCACTTGTTGTTTTCCATATTGATATATTTTATGTTTTGTTGTTATTCACTTTTAAAAAACTGGAGAAAAATCACTTTCACTGTTCGCGTTCGTCGGCACTGCCAGCATGACAAAAATCGATCAATGCACACCTATAAATACTACGTATTTTTCAATATTTTACTGCCAGGTACTTATAAATGGGCGCATATTTTAAGGGTGGCTGGCTATATACCTGATTCAGCACTTGTACGTTTCATTATTTGTGCAAAACTTTCCAAATAATCAGCACCCTTAAATGTGGGTTTATTTATTATTTTGTTTATTCCTTTTCTTTTTAATTCTCAGAATCATAAAAAAGGTGTCAATGTTTTCTCCAAATATTGTTGTGCATAAAACGTGAAAAATTCCTCTATACGATAGTTACTAACTTCAAATCGATAATAAAAATATTTTGGCAGGTAAGAAGACAAAACGAATGATGCAGAAATTCTTCTTTTTGGGTCTAATTTCACATACAGTTCTCAGAATTGAGTTGGCAATTAATGAACTGAAAAATGTTGTACTGTGTTTCATGCCAAGTTTCATTGAATATAAAGATGTCAAATTCATTTTGCGAAGTAGCAGCATATACGGCGTTGCACTTAGTTCGTAGACCAGATACATTTTGGAAATATATTTTTATTGCATGAGTATTATTATCGTTAGAATTAAGCCTATACTCTGTTGGTGACTCAACAAAGGGCTTGGCTTTTTTCGAAAAAACTTAAAAGTCACGAACAATAACATCTACAGGCCAAATATCAGGTGCAATAATTTTCGAATATAGAGATGAAGAAATGCTCAGTTTAAAAAAAAACACTTCTTAGCGACACCAAATCGATATGCCTTTTTACTAACATTTTACATGCAAGATACTGTTTATCCATTTCAGCATATCTGGCTACATAAGCAATTATGTTTTCTTCAGAGACAGATGATTTAAATGATGATACATGCACCCATCTTTTACGGTCCAACATATCAAGGTCAACACTATCATTACTCCCAACAACAAGAGCTCGTTAACTTTGATAGTACCCTCGAGCAGCAACAAAATTAGAGCGTAACTCATCAGCAGAGTCAGAAAGAGTATGACTAGCAAAAAGCACTTCACCAACATTGCGAACAATCGAAAGTTTCGAGAAAAGTTTTCATTCTGGCTGCCACAAAGTGGCTGAAGTCTTTAGAAAAAGTGTCAATATATAGACGGAGTCGTCGTAGACCAATACACTTATATAAATAAGTTGAAATGAGCTATATGAGATCACATACAAAAATATTTTAAAATCCGCCCACAATGCCTACCTCCCATATCAGACAAAAATTTAAAGCGCTATATTTTTTGTTACATAGCCTATATAAAAACCAGTTCCTCAAAACTCTTAAATATGTGTGTAGAATAAAAAAATTTATTTTACGCCATGCCCATCACCCATAACAAATGTTTCAGTGCACGTGATTTTTAAAATTTAAACTATCATGAGCCATAATAATTGAAACGGCTTAATATAGTGGTTGATTTTATTTTTTTTATTGTAAAAGTGGTACTAGTAAAATCTTTCAAATTTAAAAGCATACCCAAGAGCATATTTCAATTAAAAAATAGCATCATTTTGATTTTTTTAACTTTCAATAGTTTTCAAAATAACTCATTGAACTATTTTCTTTTACACTCAACTAAGAAAATAATGCGTTAAATCCATATTCTGCTTATTTAAAGTTCAAGTGTATTTAAAAGTATTTTTAACTCCGAATAAAATATTCGTCAAACTAATTTGAAATGCAAGCCTGCATTAAAAATGCGCTTTTATGCTTGTTGCATGCCAGAATGTTCTGTCAAATTACAACAACTAGCTTATTGCATATTTATGTAATGCACAATGATCAGCAGGTAATGAGTGCTATCGATGAAAATGTAGCGAGTGTCTGAAATATTTATATGTTTGGTTGCAGCAACAACCCGCATGAATATCTCTGCCTGTCTATTTGTATAATTTATATGCGTGCATGTCATGTAAGCTGCATCGTTGACGGGTTGTATGTCAGCAACAACTAATGATTAAATGATTTAACGCTTGTTTTGCGCCTTTTTGACAACATTGTAGCATAGTTTTAGGAGCCACAGAACATTAAAGAGTTGTCCGCATTTTACGCTGCCTGCGTTTTAAGCAAACAATTTTGTGTATTTTTTTTTTATTTTACACAAACGTGTGTAGCTTGCAACTCCCTTCCCAATCAACCATTCTGTAGTAGTGTTTGAAGTAAGCTTACCTGCAATAGAATAATTAAAGCCTTTTCCAAACATGCTACGAAAACACATGTTTACAAGAATCTTAAAAAAGTAGTTCTTTTCAAATAATTAAAAAGAGTTTTTAGTAACTCAACAACAGCACTTCTATCCAATTTCTTAAAAACAGGTGTTCAATGCTTACACTTATACCTGATTCCAATATTTTAATAATATTTTTATAGCACTTTCTTGGAATTTAAAAAAAAATTGAAGAAAACTTACAATATCACTTATTTACAATTATTTAATAATCGTTTCCAATAATACTTATAAAACAATTTTTTCCAATTGCAAAGTAGGTATTGTAGAAAGCTTATTTACAACATTTATATACAACTGAATAGTAAACGCTTACAAAAATATTACACTAAATTCTAATTCTACAATTACTGGAAGGCATTTAACATTTTTTTACCATTTTTACAAACTTTTTCCAGACACGATGCTTACTTTTGTAAGCTTTCTACGAGCTTATTCCAAGCTTGTTTGGCTGATTGGGTTAAAAACAAGCGGCAGGTAGTGAATAAAATAAATAATGGTGTAAAAAGTGTGCTTAAATTTCATTGTGATTTAAGTGGTTACAAAAGTGTGTGTATGCCTATGGCTTTGAGTTAAGTTGGGTGAGTGTAAATTGTTGCAAGTGTGCTTATTTGTTTAAGTCAAATTGTTTGTCAAATAAGCTAAACCAAAATGCTTTGTAAATATTTGAAATATCAAAACATTTAACTTGTCGCACTCCCAAAATGCGGGCGCTGCACGTGTGAATTATGCGTGTTAAGCTATGTGACTGTTGTGTGAGTGTGTACTATGTGTGTGTGTTTTTGCGTGCTTACCTCTTTTGTGCGTGTGGAACTACCAGAACCTCTAATTTAATTATGTCAAAGTTTCTGCGTTTTGTGCTTATAAACAAAGCTTTAAGCTCACATTAAATATGTTAGTATTTGCATTGTTTTTACGAAAACACAAACACAAACACACACACACACTCAATATTAAGCTCTGTTCATTGTTTTGACTGCATGTGCGTGCTTATTTCCGCAGTAAAAAAATATGCGAACGCTCCCATGAGGAGCAACAAGGGAGCGCTCTTTTGCTGTTTTATTGGATAAAAATGTGAGCACTTGTGCCCTTTTTTACTGTTTTATAAGATCAATAGGCGAGCAATTAATAAAAAAAAAAGAAAATAAAGTGAGCACGTGCTTTTTAGGTAACTCTATCATTATTTTCTGTGCAAAAAAAAAACTTTTAAATGTTTCTATGCTGATCCATTTGGATCATTTATTGATCGCTCATTCTGAGCACCTCTGGGAGCGCTACTCTTCCTAGAACATGCAATGTTAAAAGAGAACACAAAACACACCTAGCTTGGATCAATAAGGAGCACTCCACTGCTCCTCAGGGAGCACTCCCAGATCTCTCATAGGATGATTCACGTTTTTATTGGGTCTTTTTTGGTGGTGGTGGTGTGAGTCAGAGTGTTCATAATTTTAATGGAATTAAAAAAAAGATTATAACAAAAGTATATGACAAACATTTTAATAAATTATTCCCTTTTGGCCACGGCTAACATATGGCAAGTGAATATGTTACATTGTTTTATAATTTTTGAACAGCTTCCTATTTTTTTTCTTTTGGGAGGGTTGCAATTTAGCTCACGTTTATGGCGAGTAAAACACATTGAATATAATGTTTGGCATTGTAAACTTTTTATGAAACTCACTCGAAAGCAGCTGCTGCCATGATGGAGTGTGCTCGCTCAGCTCTGTGCTTAAGTATACTTTTATAAACAAACTTTCTACTTTTTTTGTAACTTCCTTTAAAGGAGCGCTTTTGAAAATATTTGCAAAAAAAGCTACAAAAATACACACTTAATGAACATGTTCTTTAGGTAAAAAATATTTACAAAGAAACTATTTTCTAATTTGTTATTGATTGATACATATTAAAAATGTTGGTACATTTTTTGTTTTTTTTTTTTCTCATGACAAGAATAGTTTAAACATTTTTGTGAATAGCTTATAAATGCTGTGTTTTATAAAAGGTAGTTAAAACTCCGATATAGACAATAATTTTTTCAACAAAATCAACCTTTAAGTCACTTCTTGAGTTAAGTTAAATGCTTATATTTTGTAGCTTTTATGAAAAGAATTATAGCTATAATTATTTTTAAAGAGTGATTTTATTGAGCTTAAGAAAATTAAAGTCAAAACATAAAAACTAACAGTGAAAATATTTGGGGCATGCCATGCCAAATCACCAAGCTTTCGACCCGAACTTATTCAATTTCGCTCATTTTTTGATGTCTTATTACGTATTGAAGAATTAATTTCCTTACCGCAATGGATGAAACCACAAACAACCAAATTTCACAAAACTATTTTTAGATTAAAGCAGGAGTGCGCAAAAGACCGCCCATGTGCGGAGAGCTTTCACACGCATTTACTTACATGAAAATAAAAAGCTTTCAGTAGCTATCCAGACTTCAAGCAAGTTGGTTGCGGTTGCTCGCTGTTAAAAATGTTCTTGTTTTTACGTAAATTATGATTTTTTAGATGCACTAAAAAAAACAACAGAAAAAACTTAAAAAATATAAAAGGTTATAAGTGCCTTTTAACTGCAAAATAAAACAAGTTGTAATATATTTTTGTAAGCATATGCTAACGTAATATAGAAACATAAAAGGTCGGTTCACGTTATTTTTGGACTAAAAATGGTTAAACTGTCAAAAGCGTGAGAATAAGAAAAAATCTCTCAAAAATAGATAAAAACACAAAAAAGTACGGGAACGTTTTTCGGACTAAAATTGTGTAAACTGTCAAATAAAATCATTTGCTGCAATGAAGAAAAATTGTCACACTCATATGCATTACTTATATTGAAATTAGTTCTTCAATTAACATTTGCATTTAGTTTTTTACAATTTAACATGATTCTGGTTTCCATTCCAATATTTTTTATTTATTTCAAAGAACTTTTTATGTGTTGCAATTTCTTTGCTAAATTGTCAGCAGCTGATTTTAAGCAGTTTGACACTTTTACCATTTTTACCAGAAGAAATTTCTCGGACTAAAACTTGCAACTTTTGACAGTGAGGGGAGATTTTTTTATTCTCTCGACTGCACTCTCTTTTACATTTTTTTTCGAGTACGGGAACGCTTTTCGGACTAAAACCTGCAAAACTGGTAATTTGCACTAAAACTTTAGAGTACAGGAACAGACCTAAAGTGTCAAAAATGTAGTTAGTAATAATTTTTTTATTAGGGCTAAAGAACTGTCAAAACACCCAAAAATAACTCTTAAAAATTTCAGCTCAGCAAATCTTGTATAAATAAGAATTCAAATATTTGAATACATTTTATTTTCGGTTACAAAAAAAAATACGAGTCACTTCATTTAGATCACGAATACAAGAGCAGGACAAATAATAGGACAGCAAGCAACCGCAAAATGCTTGCATGAAGTGTCGACAGCTTCTGAAAGTTTGTTGCTTTCGTTTCGTTGTTGAACTCGTGCTTTTTTCCAAGTGTAAACATTAAAAGCAAAAGCTTTACAACACAAATATAGAGATTTTCGTCAATGAAATGTATAACCGAATCAGCGTGTTTCGTCAACGATGAAGAAAAATCGTGCATGATTCATTAAAGATTTCTTTAAGACATATACGACGTGGATAAAGTCCGTTTATCTTTCCAACGGTAGTCGGTAAAGAAATTTTTGAGATATGAATTTGAGTTAAAATCGATTTTCGACGTTTTTGCCGTTTTTTGTCAATTTTTTGCACACTGTGCACAAACTTTTTTCCCCTAAATTAAGTTGTTTACTTCCATCAGTGATACTCCATGCATAATTTCACCCAAATCAGAAATGGTCTTTCCGTAATTTTTATTTCTCATATACGTTTCAAAAGAAATCGTTGCGTACTGAAACTAATAATATATTGAAGAAGTTCCTGTCACAGTATCTCGATATTCGTGAACATCAATAGGTTCGTCGTTAGTATTTTGATCATTTTAAAAATTCTCATTAGATTTGTCATGACTTTGTTCAGAAAAATCATCACTGGCATCACTTGACAAATTGTAATAAATTTCTAAATACTCAGGCATGTTTCGTAGAGATGATTTCTCCTTGTCTTTTAAAATTTATTGAATTACAACAACGATAAAAAAATGTTGGCCTTGTTATCGTTTGCAAACAAAAATTTTATTAAAAAAAACCAATAAAAAAAATCAATAGCTAGTACGTTATATAAATAACACTTTTTACAATCAATGCGGAAAGTCAATTTTGCGAGATTAAGACACAAAATTCTAGTTTAACTGCGTGGCATGAGGTTTTAAATTTTTTTAGACGTTATTTACTTAAAAAAAAAGAAATTATAGATAATTCAATTTAAAAAAAAAAAAAATCGAAATTCGAAAAAAATAAAAAAATGGTGATCCCATCTTGAACTATGGCTTAAAATTTGCTTAAAGAAAGATAAGCTTTTGGGAAAATGTAAGCTATTTAATAGTGTTAGGGTGCTGCTGTTATTATTTTTGCATATTTACCCTGCAGTCCAAGACATCGTGCATGAAAATTTCATGATGATTTCTTAAAGAAACTTTCTGCATAAGATACATTTGTTGATAATTCTTTAACAAATTTCTCTTGTTTTCGTTCATCGAAAACAGAAAGTTTTCAAACAATGCACGAATTTAGAATTTTTATATGAGATTTTCGTCATTCGCTGCCATTATGAAAACACAAACACACGGAAGCGGATATGAAAATGAAAAGACATGACATTGAACTGTCTCATACACATACAGTCAATCACAAAAATATTCGGAATACAGTTAATACAGTACAGAAAAAGTTTTGTTAAACTCAAAAATAAACATAGAAAAAACTAGTTAACTCAAATCGGTATGATATAAATTTATTCCTTAGCTTTCTTTTAGAAATGTAATAACAAAAATAACAACTTTTTATAGTATAAACAAGAAAACAACACATAAACGCAAATTGAGCTAATTTCATCTCACAAAAGTTTTCGGAATTTCTTTCAAAATAATTAAATTGAATTTAAATTGTTATTTAGCAAGAGTTAATTTAATATTAAGTAGAATATCCTTTGAGTTTTATAACTTCTCTTAATCTTATTGGCATGAGTACACTAACTTTTTTGTTGTTTCAATCCTTATTTTGCTTCATTCTACATTTATTGCGTTCTTAACCCCAAAAGACACACCCAGGTACAAATTGCAACTTTTAACTGTTCATATCTACTCTTTGAGACATTATGCAAAACTGCTTAAATACTCTAGACAACTAAGCTATCAGCTGTGGGCTCAGCGTTAATCCTAATGAAACTGAGTAAGTGGTTTTCTCCAGGAACACAATTTACTTTTAATTAGTTCTCCTAGACTGGGAAATACAAGACTAAGCTTCTCAGATCAAACAAATTACCTGAGCCTTATACTGCATAGGAAACTAAACTGGAAGCCCAATCTGCTCGAGAGAGCCAAAAAAGCGAATATTGCTCTGTACTCATGCAAAAAGGTGGTGGGTAGCAGGTGAGGTTTACTCACCCAAATGTTACTCACTGGTTATATACAGCAGTTATAAAGCCAATCTTGCTATATGGTGCTATCGTCTGGTGGCAAGCACTCGACAAACAGACTCACCTTAATATTCTTCCGAAAGTTCAGAGATCAGCTGAACTGTGTCTCAGTGGAGTACTAAGAACCACTCCGACAGACGCATTGGACATTATGCTGCACCTTACACCACTCGATATGCTAGCTAAGCAGATGGCATCTAATACAGCCATCCGCCTTGATGCCACCTCTCAGTGGAAAGTAGATACGCTAGGCCACTTTTGCATTAGTAAATGTCTTCCTCCTATACCCAGAAAAATCGGAAGGCTTCCATCTTAAAGTGATAAAGAAACATTCCCCACCGTATCTTTTGAAAGCTTAAGGGTAGTTTTGTATTTATATTGTTTCCCCACCGCATCTTTTGGAAGCTTAAGGGTAGTTTTGTATTTATATTGTTTCCAAACCGCTTCTTTAAGAATGCATGTGGAAACTTTTATTTATTGTCAAGCAATGACAATATATTAATATCATTGTTTTCTAGCCACTTATTGTAGAATTCGATAGTCTAGTGGTAGCGCGCTCGACTCTCGCTCAGGGGTCCCGGGTTCGAATCCTGGCCGAATCCATTTTCATAACAAGGGAGAGGAATGTTTCCACATTAATTCTTAAAACAGGGGAGAGGACTGCTTCCAATTCACTTTTGAGGACAGCGGAGAGAAATGTTTCCACGTGACTTTTTAACACAGCGGGGAGGAATGTTTCCCTCTAATGACATGCTATGTTAAAAAAGCAATGGAGTGTGCAACAAAGGGGAATGCTTCCCACATTCCATGGAATGTTTCCTGGTAACATCCGGGAATGCTCACATTTCCTGGTGGGGAGTTATTCTGTAATAAAACCAACAAGAGATGGTAAACGGGAAATAATTGTAACGTAACGCGGCAAATATAACCCAAACTTACCCTTAAGCGATGAAAAGAACTCATTTCTCTTAGTACAGACCACATTAGTACCATGGTAGGGGTCTTTACAGGGCACTGCCTGAACGGCAAACATGCTCATAGGTTGGGCATCTCCGCACCGATCTTTGCAGAAGCTGTAGAGATGAAGAAGAAGAATCTACAGTACATTTACTCTGCACTTGCCCAGCAACTGGTTTTTCAAGGATCTTGATGAACTCTCGGAATCAGTGGCGTAGCTACGGGGGGATTAAGGGGATATATCCCCTCCCTATACCTATCGCTTAATTTCAAAATTAAGCTTTTATAAATTTTGAAAAAATGGAACTAAATTTTTTACAGGCAACTTAAAGCTTAAAGGCCCAACCAAAATAGACGAGCTGCTCCGTAACGAGTAGAGACGAAAATGTTCGCTTTGATGCAATTCAATGTGATTTTGGGAATTTTATTGGCAAAGGATTGGACGACTCAGAAAGGTTGCAATTGCTAACATGCATTTGGAGACCACAACGTAACTATGTGTTCCCACTCTTGGAAAAGTTTGAAGCCAGAAAACTTCGATTTCGACAGCAGTGGCTCGATGCACGAAATGAAATCTGGTGCGTTTTGTCTGCCATACGTTGCATTTGCGCCAGCTGGCAGCGGAATTGGATCACAAACACTCGGTCAACTAGTAAAACAACCATTTAGTAATTGGAAAAAGGCCACGGAAGTAAGTAAATAAAACAAAACGCCTTATCAAAGGTATTCAAGGAACATCAGAAGAAACTATACCACATTAATGCTGCTGCTGATAATTACGAGTTTTTGAGGGTAATGAAGGATAGCACTTTGAGCATTGAAAGTACGATCAATGAAGAATGAGTGAAGCAAATTTTTGAACACCGAAAAGCTCTTGCGCCAATAATAGAGGCAATAATTATTCTTGGACGACATGAGCTTGCATTTCGAGGGCACCGCGATAATGGTGCTATAGCTGTGAAAAATGGTTTTACTGGACCTAATGAGGTTAACTTCCGAACGTTACTTTCCTATAGAGCACTGAGCGACGCAGACCTTCCTAATCATTTGGAAAAACGTGACCGCACCAAATACACAAGTCCCCAAATTTAGAATGAAATCATTAATGTCGCTTACAATGTTTTAACAAAAAAGTTTATTGCTAAAGTTGTTGATGCAAAATCATTTTCGGTTTTAGTGGATGAAATCACGGACGCTCCCACGATGAAACAGGTAACCATTTGCTTGCGTTACGTTGCAGCTGACGAGGGCTTGAAAAGTTGGCTACGTGAAGATTTTTTCGTATTTTGTCCCATGACTTCGACGAAAGGTAATAATTTATAATATTCCAAAGCACTAAAAATATCGCATTTATAAGTTACTATACGTGGGAGTTACTATACTTAGTAACATTTATAAGTTACTATATGTTTTTTTATAGGTGTGGGCTTGGCTCAATAAATAATATAAAATCTTCTATATATTTTATTATATATATATATATTTTTATATTATTTTATATATAATATATATATTTTTAAACATAATTTCAAAATTTTTTATCCCCTTCCTTTGGTTAATCCTAGCTACGCCACAGATCAGAATTATCGGTTTACCGAATCCTAAGCTTTGTGAACAGCTGAAGCTGGTTTAAATTGAGAATGGAAATAAGCCCTGTGGTACCACAATAGGGCCTTATTGGCCTAAGTGTGTCTTAATTGAGGCAGCCACTTTAACCTAACTAAACCTAAACTGTTGTATCTTTTCAACCAGTCCTTATGACATATTGAAACTTCGGATCTAGAAAGAAGACGACATTTGAATATTAGTTTACTTTCCTGTGGCCAATGATGGAGGAGCAATAAGCCTCCAAAGTTGACACCTACGACTTTACACATCCGAGACACGTTTGTACCCGCATGGTTTTTATGCAGAAATAAACTGGTTTATCGTGAAATGAAAAAAAAATGTTATAGTTTTTTTTGTTATAGGCCTCTATCCAGCTCTCAAGTAATTGCTTAAGAAATATTTGAATATATTTCTTAAGTAGAAAAAAGTAGTATGAAAGAAAATTTGACATCTCACTAAAATAAAATAATTTATTTTTATTTTGTCAGAAGATTTTTTCAAAAAAAAGGCTGTCGAGCCGTAAGCAAATGGTTGATTTATTTAAATGGTGATCAGAGAACAATCATAATGGTGATCAGAAAAGCATGAGAACAATCATAATTTTTGCCATTCGAGTAACAATCGCCATCAGCCACAATCGCACACAAAAATTAATGCATTCACACGACTCAAGCTCGTAAATAACGGTTTGCAAATCAATACGAAGGCAGCATTTAGACAGTGAAGACATTCGGATGCTTCGCTTGAAACTCGAGTGTCTGCTGCTGAATGAAAATATTTTCATACTTTTCTGCAACGTGTTCATTTTGGTGCTGTTTGTTTCCATTTAGTTAATTTTTTTGCGTACCCATTCATATTTAATATTTAATTAAATATCCGTGACAAATGGTTACTTCAAAAGTCTCGCAGCAAATAACATGAAAGCTGCATGCAATTCGTTAAAGTGACAATTTTTTTAACACATTCAGATGCTTTCCGTTATTCCGTCAGCCACAAAACGGAAATGCAATAAATACGATATATTCTCGTTAGCGTTCTCTCTTTACTTTGAGAGCTGCAGTTAATATTTTTTTCTTCAAGCGAATGAACATAAAGCATGCATTTTTCTTACGAATGTTACTAATGTTTTTCTTCGTTGTGCATTCTTGTGTCGTAGACGTTCGTTATCACGATCGCTTTTACGCTATGGCGTTTGTATCCACAGCAATTAGCACATGCATTTGCGCAGACTTACATGTAGGCTATTCGGATAATCTGGGTTAATTTTAATGCATATCACGGTAGGCTGGTAAATTTCTCAATTTTCCTGTACATGGATAAGCACAGGCATGAGTGTCTAGGCTGACGAACATGTTTGCAACTTTCAAATCAATCGCGAGGAATGCTTGCAGATTATTTAATTTCAAGAAGTCCTAAAGCTCTTTCAAATTGTTATAACGAATAAGCGCTTTACACTCGTGACTTTAAATTTTCTTTCAAACTCAACTCTGTAAGATTTTTTTTCTGGTTGTTTTTCCTTAAAATCTGATAGTCTTCTGACTGCACACTCAAATCAATTTTGAGAAATTTTCCTTCACTGTCGATGCCCAATTTCAATATTCCACTTCCACATCTTTGCAATAAATTGAAATTTTTTGAGATTTTACTTTTTCAGTTTTAACTTTCGTGATAGTATTAATTTTTTTGGAGTTGAAACAATCATCTAAAATATGATTATTTGCTGCAAGTTGCTCTTTTACTCCACGCTTGAAAATTTTCCTTTTTTTATTGACCGAAAAGCTTTTACAATTTCGAACATTACGTTCTCATGTCTTCAACTGGAATTCGAACTGTTTTCGTTTGCTGAGGCTAGGGCTTTACAACAACATGTAAATTGATTTAATTTCACTCTGCTTGTTTCCATATCAAAAAGATACAATTTTCTTTTGCAAGATTCACACAAAACACGAGGTAAATGAAGTTCTCGAAATGTATATGCATATTGTTTAATTTATTAGCAACTTTTTCTTTAAGCATTCAGACAATAAATGAAATTTTCTTCATGTGAACACTTTTTGTTAATCATTCCGGTAAAATTTTTTTAATGTCACAAAACACGACTCTTTTTCTAACTCTTACTATAGAGTAACTTGAATTGATATTAAAAAAAGCGCCCGACGGATTTAAATTTTTTTCACAGAAATATAATCAGTGCGGTACCCCGAGTAAGTACCAACATGATTTATTGGAGGGAAGCAACTTTTGGGTTAAAAAATTGTCTAGCCAACCGTGACCAAAACTGTCAAACTCAGCCATTTTACTATTATTGCCAATTTTTGGTTTCTCATTGCATTCTCATTGGTTGCAGACGTTGTATGAGTTGTCAACTTTGTTTTGACAGTTTCGGTCACCTGCTCTCCGCTCTAACACTTCCTTGTCTTGTTTTTCCATGATCAGAGGTATCTTATAAGCTCTATTGCGCTGTTTTGATGCTATAATCCCCAACTACCTGTAAGTTTAAGTGTGTTACACACCAGAAGATTTAAATGACACTTTGCCCAGTGCTGTCAAGGAAAACCAGTAGGTTGTTTATTTTTGTAGTTGTAAAGCTAACCTAAATTTCTTAAAAAGGCTTACCTAGCGTACTCAATCCACACCTGGACGAGGACGAGGAGAATGCATAAAAAGTGGTAAATGTTTCTTTTTTCATTATGTTCGTCGCAACTGCCACAATTCATTGTTATTGTAATAACAATACAATGTAACTATTCAAGGACATTTTGTACCTCATGTGGAAACTCTTCTTAAAAAGGGAACAAACCGGAGGAAAAACATTTCTTATAAACTGAAAGGATCCTCAGATATCTGCAGTACGTACCTAATATAGAAGCTCTAGATTATTTTTTGGCAACTCGCAACCTCCTAAAACAGTGCTTATGGCTCTTGCCAGGAGCCTAAATCAAAGTTTTCCCTCTTCGAATTTCGTTGCATTTATGCAATCGGACGGGTTAGCATTCTATAATATTATCAGAATAATTCAGAAGTATTCTTTTCTTCCCCGAGATGATGCATGTTAAGCTGACTAAGGAATTAAAGTAAACTATATTGAAGATGTAATTGCATCTTTACATTATCTTCTTTGTTGTTGCATTGGCAGCCTAGGCTACTGGACCAAAGTCGCATAATTTTTACCAAATTATGCTATGCTATCTAATAAACCGAAGTAATTTCCCTTACTGCTAGACTAGGATGCAATTTTAGTTTACGAAACAAAGATTTTATTCAATGATTTATATTAAGGATTGATATAAAATCTTTAACAGATTTTAAAGTTTTTTTCTGAATGAATAGCATTAAATATAAGAAAAAATGGATTTGTTAGGGCACTATTTTCTGTATCTTTTATTATATTCAACCCTATTGCTACTCGAGCATTGGATTTGAATAATTTTTGAGTTTTTGAAATCTCTTCTTTTGCAAGGATTGCATAAACACTGCGTTACCTCTACCTTAAATGCACATCATCATTTTCGTAAACCATCACCAAACTATAGCTAAAAAAATAAAAAAGATACTTATCACAACTTTACCTTACGAAACAATGCCTCTAGCATATATTTTTTTTCATTCACAGTGTTTCCGTGCCTGCTTTTTATTGAAAAAAAGTAGTAAAAAAAATTTCTTAAGAGCTGGATTCCCTTCTAAGTAATTTTGAAAAAGAAAATTATTTTTTGATAACTTTTCAGTTTTTTTTATGAAAAATATGCTTTACATGGGAGCTAGAAACAGGCCTTATATATGAAAAATTTGGTTAAAAAAACTTAGCTTTGACAGAACCATTGTATAGTTTTTACAGCAAAAGCATATAGTAGTGTTTGCTGAATGTTGTGATCATATCATGCATGCATGCCTTTCTTGCTTTCCTTTGCATTTAAATTTGTTCTTAATATGTCAATACATTGGTGATGAATACGCAAAACTTATGTAAAACTTTAAAATATTTTCTTTTACTGCAATGAGAGCTTCATCTGACTGATTACTTTCTTCTGTTTCAATGCTAATACCACAGTATACATATGTATTGGGCCCCTGAAACTATATTTTTAAAATCAACATCGATGCTTACATATTCCAAAAATATCTCAAAAATAACCATAACCATTGTCGGACTTTGTAGTCTAGTGGAGAGTGCGCTAGACTATCAACCCATAGGTCCCTGGTTTGAATCCGAGTTCGGGCATGGTTCTTTTTACTTTCTTTGTTCTTTCCTACATTTAAAAATTATGAAAAACTAAAAATCCACAACTAAATTGTGGAAAACTTGGAATTAAAGGACAGGAACAACTAAGGGCTGGAAATGCGTGCCGAGGTTAAGGCATAACACTAGCCACCGTTAAAAGCAATTAAAAATTGTTTTTCACGGTTGTTTCGCCTATTCAATAATTCACGTATGGTTCCAATCAATTCCTCTAAATAATCTATCCCTCTCCTTTCAAGTCAAGGAGCAAACCTTGTTCTTTGGTTTTTTTTTTTGTAAAAAAATAAATTTTTGTCCCGAATAAATCGCAGTAGATTTGAAAAAACCGCAGTGACGTAGTAGAACATTAAATTTGGCAAAAAAGTGCAGTAGATCTACTGCAATTTCAGCAAACTCCAACACTGGTCACTACGTCAGGATTTGCTCTCAACAATGCTCCGTAGCTTACTCCGTGCCCATAGCCGCTTATGAGAGATGAAATGCTCTCAATTTGCGTTAATGCTATGTTCTGTTGTTGTTATTGTAAAAAATGTTTTATTGCAGCTAGAACATTGCTGGGAACAAACTCAGTTTGTTTTCATTGCTGAGAACAAATCATTTTTGTTATGATATTTTCTTTTTAAGTGTTGACGAAATTATTTAATTGCATTTTATTTCGAGTTGCATGAGAACCTGCCCTTAAGCTAAACTGGTCATTAAGTTCTTAGCCTGAATCCTAACTTTTGTTTTCTGTAATTAAAAATAACTGAGAATATATGCTAAGAAAAAATACTTAGCATTAAATTATCAGTGATATACCACTAATGCTCTGCTTAACGTTGCGAAAAAAGAAAAACATAGATATTATGTAAAATATTTTTATTATGTTCACAGTTGCGGAAACAGCAAATATATGCAAACAAGCCTCCTTATTTTGAGGATACAAAATCATTACAAAGAAGCAAAATAAAATTTTAAACTTCAAACCTTCTGAAGTTTACAAACATAAACTCACTTGAAGATAAAAATAGGATTTTCAAATGTGGCAAAAATGCAACATTTCATTTTGTTTTATTTGAAGTGTACTTCATTTAATGAAGCAATTTTGAAAAGCATCAAATATTGCTTCCAAAAGCGACAATAATTTATTTAAACCATTGAATTAAATTGAATTTTGTGAAAAAAATAAATATATTCTGAAACTTTTGTTGATATAATTTATCGCTAAAGCGCAGAAAATCATCACAACTCTTTGATAAAAACCAAACCACTACAAAAATAAAGGATAACAAAAATTTATCTGAACGTTAGCTTTACCGCAACTATTATTTTTGTTGCTACAATTGTAGCTGGTGATTGTTAAATGGTTTATGTTTGGTTTTTCCAAGTGGAAGTATAACGAATTTTATTTGTTGCTGTAGCTGAATTTGCGAATTCTATCGAAATGCTGAAAATAGTGTGTGCCAGAACATAAACAAAAGCCAAAAACCAAAAACCATACCATACAGCAAAAAATACTCACACACAAACATAAGTCGACAACATAATCCACTCAATGTTGTGGTTTGTTTCAAAATCATTAAAGCCAAAACACAGCATTTAATCCTATTTTAAGGGCAACTCTTTGTGACAACTAATCGAAATAGATAATATTAATTTGGGTTGCATGAAATTGGTTGTTAATAAATGGACATAAACTTGTAAAGAGAATGCTTCAAAAAATATTACAAGGATAACAAACTATGCATGTACAATATTTTCAAACTTAATATTTTGCTTGTCAAGTTTTTACTTTGATTTTCATGTGAGAACTACCTTTCTTATATTTTATCAAAATCAACCCACAGCGCTTTGTTAGCGAATATAAAGGTTTTGTTTCGTTTACATTTTCTGTGAGAAAGTAAACAAATAGCTGGCAGCATTAAGCTGGAAAACATCACAAATGTATACAATCATATATATAACAAAATAAAAATTTGTTAAAGTAATAAAAAACAACATAAAAAAAATAAAAATAAAGCCGTAAGACATGCACGACTACTACAATCAAATACCTTTTTCTTACTACATATAAACCTTACGAGCACAGCTTGAAAAACATGGGTGTTTTCTATTAAATTCATGAATGAAAAGAACATAAGAAAATGAGCTGCCCTTACTTGTTAGAAATCTTTAATATTTAAGAACTGAAAATACAATTTTTCGCAGTTTGTGACTATGTTGAGGATAATGATGATTTAAAGAGCACTCATTAGAGATAGCTTCTGTGCGTCACCTTCTGCACAGGCCTGTAGCCAGCATTTTTCATGGGGGGGTCAAGCATTTTTCTTACTACTAATCTGATATTAAAAAGAAGAATACGGAGCTTTCCCGTGAAAAATTGATTACAAATAAGACAAGTTTTGAAAGTGTGGCTGTATTTGTTTTTCAAATTGAAAAAGTCTGCTCACCATCGATAACCGAGTAAACATATAAGTTTTTAACTAAAGCTAAACAGCGTCTGAACAAAGGTCAAACAGCGGTCGAACAAGGGTTAAACATCGGTCGTTTCGAAGTAACCTCGGCCAAATTAGGGTCGAACAGCGATCGTACAACAAACGTTTGCAGAAATTTGTGGCTATACAACAACCGAATCAGGGTCAAACAGTGTCCGTACAAGGGTCGAACTATATATTTATAAATATATTATATTGTACGGCCACTTTAGGACCCTGATTTGGTTGGCGTACAGCCACAAATTTTTATATATGAGATACATCTATGCGTAAACTACATCATTATACGTTTATATTGTGGAAAACATTATATATTTAGCTTGGTAGATGCTAATGTTTAAGTAGAGGAAAATCGACTTGGGATTAATATTTTGGGTAGAGTATTATTGTCTTTAGTATTTGTGGCTAAGGTCATGCTAGAAGCTTTAGATCTAATATGTTTATGCATAATGCTATATGCGTGAAACAAAGCTACATCGATAATTTGGTTCTTTTTTAAGTCGACTTAAGTAATTATTGCTTATAGCTTACTTTTTTGTTGATATTTCATTATAGTTTATTCAAAGTATAAATGTAAATATTTTCTTCTCCTGAAACATTAAAACAATGGTGGGCATTCTAACACTAGCAACTTTCTATGCTGCCATAAGAAACGCAAGGTGGCAGGCAGCGAAAGCTCTTTGCCCACAAGTTGCATGATCCTCAAATCATTAAAAGTATCAGATACAACGAATGGCGATTGTTAACTAACTAAATAAATGTCAACTCACGACGACTTACGGAATTTGTATAAACATAACATAATATGTACGTGAGCAAAAACAGTTCTTTTAAGAGAAAGCGTAAGTAACGGGCACATTAGCAATTAAGAAAAAACTTACTGAAAAAAAACAGTAATTTTACAAATTTGGTAATTAACGAGTGCAATAGCTTTTGTTATAGCGCAAGCGTTTTTTTATGGATATCGAGTGATTCTTGTGTTTTTATTTGTCTGTACATGGTTTTGTTTTTGCATAAGCTTCAGAGCAAAGTTGGTTATAGTTCGACTCGTGTTTGGATGCTGTTCAGACGAGTTTGCTTTTTGACTTTACTTAGACCATGTTCAACCCTTGTTTGGCCCTTGTTTAACCGCTGTTGATATACCCAATTATATATTAATTTCGGTAATTCTATTTTTTTTAGTGTGCATGTTTTGAGAAAGAGATAAAATTTTAAATTTTTTTATGATTTTTTGTTCTTTAATCTAAATGAAGAAATTTTTCATATTTCTTTGCAAATTGCAATTGTGAAATTTTTTTCAAGTTTATTTTGGCAATATTTTTTTATAAGTGAAAAATTCGACAGAATATATGTATACTATATTTGAATGAGAGCATTAGTTTTTTCTGTTTTTATAAAACTTACATAAAACTTATTATAAAAACCTAAAACAAAAATCAAAGCCTTTGTAACAACACCACGTTTATAAAAGTCCAGTTTTAACAAAAAAAAAATGTTTTACAATAGCAAAAAATTTCATTGTTAGAGTTAAATAAAATAATTTTAATTTTTTTTTTTGTCAAAATGTCTGTAGGAGTAGTAGTGGTAGTAGTTACTAGTGCAAATTTTTTTAGGAGTAAATTTTTATCTTATACAAAAACTTGATTATGCAATCTGTTAACAATTAAAAGTAACCGGAAAAACATTACTATTTTCAAAAAGAATCTACAGGGAAATCAAAACAGCTGCTATGGATTGACCCCGGTTTGCAAGGAAAAAGCTTTACAGATGGTTCTTAAAGTTCTTCTAAATATTGCTCAATACAAAAGGAATACATTCGGGGTCCTTAGCCATCAAATATTTAAAGCAAAGGAAAAAAAACTGCATACAAAAATTTTTTATATATTAGATTTTATACATATCTCTTAACTCGGAAAATTATTATTTAACGCTTTTTAAAAAAAATGTTCCACAGTTGATCACAATTGGGTGCAAAAAGGGCGTGTGAGCCTTTCACGCTCTTTTTGCATAAATAGCAGATAATGATTCTACCATCATAAGCTAATGTGCTGCAAAATTTCAAATCGATGCGAAGAGCTTTATTGTTGTTTTATATGAGCGAACTATATATGAACAATACGAGCTCTATTTCTATCGTACCAAGATATATACCCATAACATAAAAAAAAAAATGTATTTAATAGGTACGAAAATTTATAAAAAAAGTAGTGCTGATAAATTTTTGGGGTTGGTGATATAAAATCAAAGCCGGACAAAAGACATCAACTTTAGATGAAATCAAAGACATCGACTTTATATGAATTATGCAATGTGTGCATGAGGAAGAAAACGGTTACACATACTTAAATGGAAGTAGTAAAGATATATTGTGGATCTTATTTTGTTAAAAAATTATGTTTTAGAAATTTTGGTCTGGCAGTAAAACTGAAAATATTTTTAATTCAGCCAATTCATGCGATGAATAAGATTCAAATAGCCAATCCGTATTTTCCTGTCACAAAAGATGTACTGAACAAAACATCATATACAACTCTAAAACTCTCACTGAGTGCCGCAAATCTCTTAACGAGATGGCAAGGCTACTCAGGATTCACCTCATATGGGTACCCGGACACAGGGATATCGAGGGCAACAATTTGGCCGACGAATTGGCAAGGAAGGGTACGACCTCTAACACCCTCTTAAATGAAGACTTTATTGGTATACCAATTTCCTCCTATAAACTCCAGTGCAAGAACAGATCCCTAGGTCTTGCACAAGAACGCTGGGAACGCCTTGATACATGTAGGATAACTAAGCTAACATGGCCTACCTACGATTTAAAACGCACCAACTCACTGCTTGAGTTAAGCAGGGTAAACCTGTCAAAAATAGTACGAATCCTAACGGGTCACTGCCTGATCGGGGTGCATGCCCTTCGGTTGGGAGTTGCATCAAACGATTTCTGCAGAAGCTGCAGATGTGAGGAGGAGGTAGAAAACGTTCAGCACCTCCTCTGCGAATGTCCGGCTCTAGCTAAAAGGAGAATGGCAACTCTGGGCCTTCCCTTTTTAAACGGACTTGCCGAAGTCTCATGCCTGGAAATCAAGCATATACTCAATTTCATTATCCGCTCGAACTGGTTTGAGAAGGGAAATCTCTATTAGGTTTTTAAAGAGATCATGTGGTATCACAACGGGCCTGCACTGGCCTAAGTGTACGAGTCGTCTATCGGCTCAGCCACCGTTACCTAACCTAAACATCATTAACTTTTTCTAAACTCAGACACCACATTATTTATAACACTTTTGTAATAAAAAATACATATGTATTAAATAAATAATTCGTCAATTCCATCAATTATAAAAAATGCAAGTCATTGAATCAATAAAAATTACAAATCTTATTGATCATTTTAATAATAATGTGTTTGAACTTTTTTATC
Source organism: Dichetophora obliterata (assembly GCA_963920525.1). Lineage (NCBI taxonomy): Eukaryota > Metazoa > Arthropoda > Insecta > Diptera > Sciomyzidae > Dichetophora > Dichetophora obliterata. The sequence goes on from OY986438.1 coordinate 35,759,020, forward strand.
TAGTTCCGTATCATTACTTATGACTAATATAGGGCTCAAAGAGATATGCAGAACATTTAAACAGCACTCAATAGTAACTCGAATATTACAATTGAAAAAACTGGTTGCTTTATCAAAGATCTGCATGCATATCAAATGTTATCAAAATCGGACCGATAAAAGGTGCTTTATGCAAAAAAGGCGTACTACATGACTTTTTAAAATAATTAATTTTAATATATATCTTTAAATATTTAATTAAAAAAAGTTTACCCATTCACTGAAAAAAACATCAGAATTTATTTTAAAAAAGAAAGCAGCAAAATTGAACCATTAGTTTATGAGCTAAAAGCTCTTAAAAACTTTAGACTCTATTTTCTCGAAACACAGTTTTTTTCACACGCCTTTTTTGTACCCAATGCATCAATTATAAGATGATGTTCTCTTTTCTACTAATTATTTTTTGGTGTTACGAAATAATCGCCAAAGAGGTTTTTATCACTCAAAAGATTTTTTTGAATTTTAAACAACTAAATTTTTTCAACCATGGAGCTAAAAGTAAATTAAAAAATTATTCCTATTTAGATACTTAGTCTATGCGCGAATTGATCTAAATGCGACCTAAACCAAATTGTGTCGATAAGGCAGTGCTTCATAATTTAGGCAGTATTTAGGTAGCTCGAGAATTTCCTAAATTATTAGGAAGCACTGCATTATCGATACAATTAAGTTTAGATCGCATTTAGATCAATTCGCACAGATCCTAAATATACCCAGTGAACCAAAACTATCTTTTTATCTATCAGAAATGATTAAAAAAAGTCAATTGCACTTTTCTTTTGTTTGAAAGCGAGTAGAAAAAAGAACGAACTCATTCGCCGTACTGAATTGCCTCTCAAGAACGAACCCTTTTTCGAAAATCGCAGAACTAAATTTATTCGAAATTAGAAAACAATATTTTTAGATTGAAAACTAAAATTTATGAGGGCATTGAACAATTTTTTTGATGGAATCAAAATTTAATGGATTCAGCTTTATCAAGGATGTAACTTAGATATTTTAATAAAAAAACATATAATAAAAAAAAATTCTACCCTAAAATTTAAAAGGAGTAAATTTTATGGTTCTTTTTCAATTCATTAGAATGTGAAAAAGCAACATTTATTATTCATTTATAAACATATTAATGAATAAAAATGCTTCTTTTATAAGAAATTTTTTTTCTACTAAACTGATTAAATAATATTTCAAAAAAAAAAATAATATTTTAAATATTTGTGAAAATAATGTTCCCCGTATTGTGCAGAAAAACCACAAGCTGCCGTGGTATACTAGTGGTCTCAAAAAATTAAAAATTTTACGTAATAAGTTTTTTAAACTTTTCAAGTCCACTAATAGTGATAGTTCTAAACTCAAATTTGAGTATTATTCGAGAGAGTTTAATTTCTTAAATAAATTTTTATACAAGCAATATATACTTGGTGTTGAAAGTAATATAATTTCAAATCCAAAATCATTTTGGAATTATATCCAATCGAAAAAAAATGGATCCCATATTCCTTCATCAATGGTCTTTAATGGCATTAAGTGTTCCACAACAGTTGACATTGTGAATCTTTTTGCAGATTTTTTTAAATCAAATTATGTTGATGATGACTCGTGGTATGATAGCGCCCTGTTAGAAAATGTTAATTTATGCTTCGACATTGGCTCCATTTCCGTGTCAGTCGAAGATGTTTTCATCGCATTGTCTGACTTAAAATGCTCAACCAAGTCCGACATCGATGGGTTGGCCCCTATTTTATTAATTCAGTGTGCATCAGTACTAGCTAATCCGCTTTGTTTGATTTTTAATAAATCTCTGTCGTCGGGTTCTTTTATAGAGCCTTGGAAAATTGAAGCTATTACGCCAATCTTTAAAAGTGGTCAAAAGAATGATATAACGAACAATCGGCCTATATCTAAACTGAGCAATGTATCAAAGCTGTTTGAGTCAGTTATTAAGCCTAAACTTTATTTCCTTGTTAAGCGACATATCTGTATTGAGCAGCATGGATTCGTAACTGGGAAGTCTACAGTGTCTAACCTTTCGCTTTTTACAAATTATTGTATATCTACTCTTGAATCTGGTTCTCAAGTTGATGTCCTGTGCACAGATCTTTCAAAGGCTTTCGACAAAGTATGCCATAAGGTCTTAGTCGCAAAGCTTGGGAAAATGGGATGCCATTTCACGTTCCTGGAATGGATTAAGTCCTACCTAAATGGTAGATGTTGCTACGTCTCAATCAATAATATTAATTCATAGTGCTTTAAAGTGTCTTCTGGTGTTCCGCAAGGTAACATATTGTGCCCCTTGTTATTTGTACTTTATATTAATGACATTAGTAAATGCTTTCACTACTCAAAATTCCTACTTTATGCTGATGATTTGAAATTTTTTAGTAAGATTAACAATCTAGAAGAGTCAGCACTATTGCAAGTCGACTTAAATAATGTCTTTGATTGGTGTGTCCGAAACGGGTTGCCGCTTAATATTAATAAATGTTCTTTTGTTACTTTTAATAAATCCAACAACTCAGTTATTACCTTCTATACAATGGCCGACTTTCCACTTAAAAAAGTTGATACAATTCGTGAGCTGGGGGTGGTTTTTGATTCCAAATTCACATTTGCAGATCACTTAAATTTTTTGCTTCCTAAAGCTTATTCTCTTCTTGCCTTTATTCGTAGGAGTAGTCAAGAATTTATTGACCCTTATACTATAGCTCTCTTGTAAGATCGAGACTTTAGTATGCATCAATTATCTGGAATCCTTCAGCTGCAATTCACGCTTTTAGGCTAGAAAAAGTTCAAAAAAGGCTACTAAGTATATGTTGCGTTGTACTACTTTTAATTAAAATTTACCAGCGTATAATGTTCGTTGTCTGTTAATGGGATTGAAGACTCTTGAATGTAGAAGGAAAATTAGTTCATTAATGTTTATATATGATATCATATCTTGTAACATTGATGACTCCTCTTTATTAAATCTAATTAATTTTAATATACCTCCAAGGCAATTGCGGTGTTTAAACTTTTTTTTATCAAACATCACAGAACTAATTATGCTTTAAATGAACCAATTACAAGATCTTTGTGTTTATATAATGAATTATCTATGAAATATGTTTTTGATTTCTCTTTTAAAAATTTTGTTAATAGGTTATTTTAGTTTCTTGTAAGTTTTATGCTTCTCTTATTTGTTTATTATTTGTTATATTTTATTGTTTTGTTTTATGTTTATTATAACAAAATGTATTACACTCTTAGTCTGTAAGGATTTGTATCCATAGACTCAATAAACTAAACTAAAATCACCGTTTGTATGGTGAACCCAACAGGGGGGTTCCAGGAGGTGTGCCACTGGCATGGGTGAATCGGCCCTCCAAAGAAAGTGGAGGTCGGTAATACGTTTGGACTCGATTGGGGCACTCTTAATGGGTCAAAGAGGGATTTTTCAAAATTTGACCCTACGGGACAAAAGTCAAAAGTTGGGGCATTAGAATTCGTTTTAGAGGTATAGTTCCTCGGGGAAAGTTTCTTATTTTGAACCCTAAAATACGATTTTCACTGAGTAATGGGCGAATTTTTTGCCTCCCACAAATCGACCCGGCCTAATAAACATTTAATAATGTTTTCCTTTTTTTTTTTTAAAACGCACTACATTTTAGAGATCTGTAATAGGTTTTTTGATAAATTAAATATTAGGAAATTATCTTCGACTGAACCCAAATTAAGATACCCCACATCCGTATATTCGAAGATGTCAAGGTTTTATTATTTTGATGACGCCACTTTTAAAGGTCGTTTTATATCCAAATATTTTAAATTTGAACTCTGCAAAGAGTACATACAATTTATCAAAGCATATGAGTAAAATATCAAGTTTAAACCATTACTTTTTTGGAATTTATGAAGGCTTTACTATTACCCTACTATTAGTTGGGAGGAAAGCTTAGTTTTTAGTTTCTTTTTACGAAATTCCAAACATCGAGTGCATAATTAAAAAAAAAAACATATTTACAAAATGTTAAGAAATTGCACTCATTTTTGGGAATTTTTAGAAGATTTTACCGTTTGCTTAAAGTTACTTTGTATAAGAGGTAGGCGCGATTTTAATTCGATACCTACAAATTTCATACTCACAGTGCATATTTGCGGTTAAAACTTATGTGCAAAATTTAAATCATTCAATTAATTTTATAATAAAATATATAATTTATAATTAATAAAATATATAAATATATAATTAACTTAATAATAAAAAATTCAATTTTAAGAACTCTTTTTTCACAAGTTTGCCCATTTCTTATTATTTCTTTTAAATATGGATATTATACGCATTATAGTACAATTAAGCCTGTAGAACGATATCTCTTTGAATTTTCATTTCAGATGAAAACGTAAGGCTGGGTGCTTCCCCGAAACAACTCACCTTTTTTCGAGGACTCTACTTTGATATAAATAATTATAAACATATGAATATAAAATTAGGTAAAAAAAAAAATTTACACTTTTGGACACCAAAATTAAACATGTTAAAATTTTAAAACAATTTCATATTATTTTATTATTTACTGGGCAACTACCTCAAAATAAACTACAATTTTTGGTTTAATTACTGTATTTGACACACATTTTTTTATTTCTTTTGACTCTATGGAGCGGGGGATTTGAACCCCAAAACCTTCTGCCTTGGCTATGGGCATGCTTCTGCATTAATTTAATTAATTTTTGTCATTCCGAAATAGGTGTTGCGTGTTCAGCTGTCTTAAGTTATTAATTGCATTTATTATTTAATTATGTTCGGCTTGAAATTCAGGTAGCATAAATAAATGTCACGCTGTTATATCAGCTCCACCTCTACAAACATCGTCATCGTCATCATCATTATTATCATCAATGCTTCACCTAAATAGCATAACTGTAAAACAATCACGTTCTATCCAACAGACGTTGAAAAATTTAAAATAATTTGAAGCAAAAATATGCCGACAGACTTTTTATTATTTATTTTGACAGGTTTAATGGCCGAAAAATAAAAAAATTACTATCTCATGAAACTCCTGCGGCACTGATGCTTTGTTCGTAAAAGATAAGGATGTCTTTAAAAAACATAAGGTAGGGTATCTTAAAACAGCTCCTGCTGCGTTAAGTCTATTATGATGGAATTTTTTTTATAAAATCGAGACAACAGTTGGTCGTCTTAAACGTTGGACTTACTTAAAAGTCCTTAAAGTGCTTTAAGCACTTAAATTACCGCAACCCTAGGCGATATTGTCCTGCTGTGACATTTGATATTTCTTTTTGCTTATGATTTTATTTATCAAAATATTTTACAATTATAATAAAAACGAGACAAATAATGCTTTTTTTAAACGGAGGCAGGGATAATGTAATCATAGGCTTTTGGCTGTCAATAACTGTCAGTTTGTTAGGACAAAACAACGTTTGTCTCGTGTACTTAAAAAAATTATTATGAGAGTAGAACTCAAAGTTTGCAGACAGTGATCCAATGTCTCTTGCACCAATGCATTCATCATTAATCTTAAATTAATTATAATTTTCCAACCATTTGGTTTAAAAATAGTTAAAAAACATGATGACTGATAAAAAATTGCTTAAAGAGTCGTACATAGAGAATCGAATGACTTATTACAAAAACACGAAAAAACTCAAAATAGTTTACTGAGAAAGTTAAGTTATGCATCAGACATTAAATATCAATTTTATAATTCGTAATTCGATATGAATTAAATTAAGTGATACTGCCAAAATATCAAAATAAAATTTCTATTTAAATGTTTTTAAATCAGTAGCTTTATAAATTTTCTAATATGAAAAACTTGATTGCATCTTGTTATTTATATCTTTTTCTATGTATAAATTTGCTTATCTTTGATTTCATGAAATAAAATACATTGTTATATAGAAGAATGATTTGTGATGTCAAAGAACCTTCTTTACTATTGTACAATTTACAATTTAAAATATTGGGATTTAAAGGGATAATTATGAGCTAACATTATTGCTTTCTGTGGCAAAGCTATCAATCACAAAATCAATTAGAATTAAAAAAACAACATTGTAATTTATACATGACATTATTCATTTTTTATGAAAAGAAAAGTTATTTATTTATAAGTAGAGGACCGGCACAAACTTATTGCATTCTTTTATATTTTTCTGTAAATATATATTAAAATTATATATTTACATCAACCTTTTTTAAATTATTTAATTATTTTCAATTTTTTACTTATTTTTATTTTTTGATAATTAATTGTGTTCTATTCTTTGAATTTTTACATGATTTTAAATTAGTAAATCTATTGCTTATTATTGTAAATTGTATTTTGTTGGTGTTTGTAAATTTGTAAACCTATTGTTTATTATTGTAAAGTGTATATTGCTGATATTTGTAAATTTTATATTGTTTGTTTTTACAAAATCTGATGTTGTTTGTTAGTTTTATGTTTTTATATAAACGCAGATTGATAAAATTTATTTGTGTGAAAATAACTTTTTCCATTATAAATAATTATAAAGAACACTATGAAGACAATTTTAAGATCCGGCTATAAAAAACTATATGTTTTTATGATCACTATAAATTTTAATGGATTTTTAATAAATTTGCTCACTGGTAAATAAAATTATTATTAATAGTGTTTTAAAAATCTGTAATATTGATCTACTATTGATTTGGTACATGTAAAATTAAGCTGAAAATGTTTGTAAATTCTAGCAATGGAAAGTCGTGGAAAGATTTTACTTTCATAAATAAAAAACGGTTTTTTAAATTTGGTGATAATTTTTTTTTATAAAACTTGCACCTATTTCATATATAGTTTGTTTTAAGCGAATACATTTTGCCTGTTAACATAAATTCATTGATAACTTTTATGAGTCAACTACATAGCTATTTCTTGTCGCGCTTTGCTTCGCCTTACCTTTATACTATTGATAGCTTGATACTATTGATTTGTAGCTTATGTTGTGTGCTTGCATCAAAATTATCGGACACCGACGTAAAAATTTTCCAAAAGTTTGAAATAAATGCGACGGTTAGTATCAGAAAAATCGATTTTTTTTTTTTTGGTTTTGAAGATGTAGGAGTGGTGCCACGTTCTCTTTGGCAATCTTTGCACATATTTTTTGTTGTGATAAAAAAAAGTTTCTATAAAATTCATCGCTCTTCTCAATTTGAAGGCTTTCACTATCATGAGTGGCAAAATATCGTGTTTAAGGAGTTGAAGGTGTATGAGAGGTGCCACGCCCCATTGCCTTATATCACTTACTAAATCATTTGTGGGAATTGACTTTGATAACAACTTTGATTTAGATTTCAAGATCTTAGCTTTATACACTTAGAAAAAAGCACCTCTCTTTTTGTGATAAAAAATTTCTCTATATTCGATAATAGCAATTTTCTCTACTTCAAATAAAATTTTCTTCAATTAAAATAAACTTTCATATATTCGAAGAAATATTTTTTCACTTGTGGGAAATGAAAATATTTTATGTCTCTAGTAATGACAAGTATTTTTCACGCACTAAAAAATTCTTATTTTTAGAGAAAAATTTATAGAAAATGAAAAATGTTCTCTATTGTAGATAAACAATTCACTATTCGATATATTTTCTTCAATAAAAACAAATCCTTTCTCAAAAATAAAAATTCTTCTTCTCTTAAAACGACATATTTCAATTCAATTCAATTTAAATTTTCTTGTATTGAATTAGGTACAAAAACAAAAAAATAGAAAGCGTGAGAGCGATTGAATGATGTTGTGAAAAGCACGTGTTGCATTTTCTTCATATTATGGTGATTGTTCCTTCAAAAGGATTTTTTTATTTAAGATAGTTACACAAAGCGATGTTGTTTATTACCACTGGTTCTTTGAATGCGGATATAAAATCGTTTTTCAGAAGAAAATTTCGAAATATTTATAAGGGGTCGCGAAAAACGATGCCAGAGCAATAATTCTCGGGGTAGAACATTTTCTATCCTAGAAATTTCTCTTACATATTTTTAACTAATATTTTTACAACCAAATCACAATACCATAATAATACTTTTACTTTGCGAGGCCTGAGTTAAAACAAATGTTTTACAAAAATAAATTTTTAATTGTAATTTCAGATATACTTCTCTGTTTTAGAGAAAAATATACGCAATAAGGAAATAAGTTGTAGCAATATTAAGAAAATAAAGTTCTCTAGTGAGAAACTATAAACGCAATTTTAATAAAGGATTTATTAAAATTACCGGCATTTTAATAAAGGAAATAAAGGATTTATTAAAATTAAAGAAATATTACTCTGTTTTCGGGAAAAATTTACACAATAAAGGAAACGGTTGAACCTGTTAAAAAAAATTTTTTTCTATTAAAGAGAAGGTGTCTTTATTGATGAGAAAATATTTCTCTTTTTCATGGAAGTTTTTTATCATTTTTAGGAAATTTTTGGGATCACATTTAGTGAAAAGCATTATCTGGAGCAAAGTCAATACCATTTTTCTCTAAATATGATGCCTTTTTTCTCATATTCGGAGAAACTTTTTTCTGAGTGTATGTGTCAAGTTATTCAGTTTTGTTAAATTTAGTTGTTAAGCACCACCTATTGCAAAATTTTTGCACTATTTGCACAACAAACAGCAAGACAAACATATTCTTAAAGTTTCAGCTCAATCGGAAGATGTATATGCAAGAATTCTTAATTACTCTATAGCTTTTGCAGAATAACATTTTTTTTACCTGAGCTTGCATTTTCTACTTTGTTTTTTCGCCGAGCATAAACAATTAAGTTGACGGATATTTGCATACTAGGGTAAGTCAATTTAAAAAGGGCTTAAATGCCGGTATTGTCTTTTCGGGATTTTTAAATAAAAGATTTCTATTACAAATATTCTTCTTAATGCAACCATTTCAATTTAATTTGACATGGATATAGAATTAAAAAAATTGTGTCTGAAAAAGATTGTTAGAACGATGAGTGTGCATCACTGGAGCAAAGTCTTTGCAAAGTTTTAGAAGAATTTGCAACATCGGGAAGTCAGGAAATAATTTTGTTTTGAGGTGAAGGCAATCGTGATAGAAACTTAAAAATTGCTTGCGATTATCGTACAACTATTTCTCAAACTAGCATAGAATCAGAACGGTGCTTCTATCAGCGGGTTATAGTTTTTGTAATAACATCCGAACAAAACTGTCTTATGAAAAATAAATATAATAATACCTTAAACTGTTTTGTATTTTATTTTTATGTTTGTTTTTCTTTAAATAAATATAATTTGCAAATCATTAATATTATTGATTTTTTTTTTTGTTTATTAACAAGGTATTCACAATTTTGTGGTATAGTGGTATTGTGGTTCTTTTGCCGTAGTTGAAAAACACAATTATGAGCACCCTTTAAAATAGAATTTGTGTTTGGGAACCTGCCACTTTAGCTTTTTGTTACTATGCAAATAAATTAACTATCTAATTTGATATATTTTATTAATATATGGCATAAAGGAGTTTAACTTGCATTTTGAGCTTCTTTCATTTTTGCAATTAGAAAATAAATGGCAATCGATCAGTTGATTATGGAACTTTAAAAACCACGTTCGTTAAACATATCATTAGGCTACTTAAAATTACCACATTTTTGGTTTTTAGAGGTTTCATGCAAAATGACAAAAAATATAAGAACCACTCGGTAAAGTGAGGTATCAATACCACGGGGTTTTTTAACTACACTGAAAAAAAAAAACGCAATTGCGAATACCCTTAATTTGTTTTTTTTTTTGTTGTTGTTACTTAACAAATGAACTAATTTACATTTTGTAGTTTCAAGTAATTTTGAAATTACCAACTTTTAAATAGTTCTGAACTAGTTCCAAAAAGGACCGCTACTGGTTCTTCCGCCCTTTTACATTGATAGAACTGACGCTTTTTACGTGTTGATTTCAGAGGAAAAGACAACTGTACCCAAAAACATTTCTTTTTCCCTATATTTTAACTAGTTCCATTATGAACATTTCCAAACTGGTACTTCTGCTAAAGTCTTAAAGTAAATCTATAAGTGGTTTGAAAATTAGAGGCATTTATTTCTTATCTAAAGCACGAAAAGAAGTGCATCTCGTAAAATGTAATGCATTACTTTTATTTTATGTAGTTCTTTTTTTTAATAAATTTATTTTTCTTTAAATTTAATAATAATACAAATAAAAAATTGCATTAAAAGCGTTTTGAATTTTTTACTGTTTAAAGTTTTCAATCCCGAACTAATCCTGGGATCGCGGGATTGAGATTTTAAATCCTGATTATCCCGTGCAACAGACGCTTTTTTTCCCACCTTGTTTTATATATAAAGATCAGTTAATGGCAATTATAATAAATAATTATATTTTTTTTTTTAAAAACATTATTCAGTCGTAATAAAGTTTACAAATTCTTAAAACTAAACACTGAAATACAATAAAAATTTAAAATTAAGCCAACAATATTTTTCAAATTTATTTTAAAACTAATAAACATGAAAATAATTTTGATTTCTTCCTAGATTTTTTCCTAGGGAGCGTTCTTGACAGAATCGCATATACTTTATAGAACGAATTATTTTCCGATTTTGTTAGACTTTAAGTTTAATTATTTGCAATAAATGGGGTACTTAATTAATTGAATAATCAATTATAATTGGAACCATTTAGTTATTTTTAAAACAAAAAAGTTTTTTAAAATCGTACAGAAGAATCGTAAGAAATATTAAAAAATAGAATAAAAAAGTCGAACTTTAAAAAACTTTGTCTTATATAAAAACAAATTAAATATATTGTCCTTTCCTTGCCTCAACCATTTTTTCACTATCTCTAGCCAATGCCTTCCATTTTTACTAAAACAAAAAAGCTTACGAAACATTTACTAAACATTTACGAAAAATAAAAACTACATTTGTGAAACAATGCGGACGATGTGACTTTCTACGTAAATGAATTTATGCATAAATTGCTTAAAATTATAAAATTAAAATGTTTATCTTAGACAAAATCATAAGATAATAAGTTTTTAATAAGTTTTAATTTTTTGGTGACGGTAGACTTTTCTGTGGAAATGCCCAATAATAGTTTATATACCGTTAAAAGCGCTTTTGATTTCTATATAAAAGCTAATATGTTACGATTTTTCATTTGAGAATTATCCTTATGTAAGTGAAGTTAAATTCTAAAAAAATCGAAAGTCACGATTTTGCTAAGAAAAAATAAGTGTTAAGCAGTATGGTTTGTTTAATGTTACAATCACATTTAACATTTACAGGACATTTTAATCATCTGTTTTCTAATGTAGTTACCGACAATAATTTTAGTTGATATAGCAACCACTTTAAATCTAGTGTATCAACAGTTATTTCAACAACCGTGGTTTTTCCCCTCTATGTGTTATACTGCTTAGTTTGTTCACAAACCGTTGTGTTGGAGAATGCCACAAAAAGCGTATCTAAAGTTTATCAGCCACTGCAATTCAATTTGATTGATAAATAAAGTAATGGTCCAATTATGTTCGCGTAGCGCAACGCAAGATGGCCGTAGCAAATGGCAGATGGACACGTAGATAGTTTCGTGTTGATTATGCAGACGTACATCTACTTAAATAACTTCAAAACATCTGCTGTTGTTTACAAAAAATAAAAAGTTAGCAAATTTACCGCACTAAAAACAAAAGAAAGAACAAAAAATAATTGTGCGTTAAAAGGCACAATTTATCAGCAAATTTATCGCACATAAACTGTTGCTATGAAAATGCAGCTTTCGTCAGTGTTGTCACTTGAAAATTTTAAATAGTGGTAGAATGAGTATAAAAAGTGGTGGAATAATTCAGGAATAGCGAAAACTCTCTTTTTTAATATTTTTGTTTGTGTTTTATATGAATTTTAGCCTCCTTAATCTAAATCTTAAAAAATGTAAGGCCGCTCGCTATAAGTTTAGAAATTATATGCCTCCAAAGTTGGAAAAACGGCCTAAAAATCTGGCTGTTTTTTTCAGTTTTACAACAAAACTAAGCTTTATTGCTATAAAAACCAAGGTAATGCGAGTAAATATTCAATAAGGTATTGACATAAAAATCAATACAAACATTTTTAAGATATAACCTTTTTTATACTTAAAATCGAGCGGTTTTGCGAAAATTGATACCAATGAAGCTTAGTTTTGTTGGAAAACTGAAAAACTAGCTTAATTTTTACGTAATTTTTCCCAACTTCGGCGGCCTCCTACACCAAATGCGAGCGACCTGACATTTTGAAATTAGGCTTTAGGAGGTCAAAACCCAAAATTTTGAGCTACCGCTATTCTTGAAATGTTCCAAAAAATTTCCAAAGTCAGTATTTTTCTTTTAAAGCTTTAAATTTTACTGAAATAAAAATATGAAGGCGTTTTTAACTGCGAAAATAACTGCTATTTTATAATTTCCAGATAAAAAATTCATAACGAAGAAGTTGCCGGTAACTTTTTTAAATATACTAATATTATCGTAATGGCAGCAGCATCTCGAATATTAAACGCCTTTTAAATTTTTGACTGTAACTATGAAAGTTTAAATTAACTGTTGTTTTATGCCTTTTACTTTCTCGGTCAGAGAAATTTCGCTAATAATTTATATATGAAATTTCGCTTATAAGGAAAAAACTATTTAAACTAAAAAAGGTTTTATAGCTCAAAATGTGCGTGCTGATTGATGAGACAACAAAAATTGCATTAAAATTTTTTTTGTCGTTCAAGCGACCTTTAATAAAAATTCAAATTGCCTGATATTTTTGACCGAAGATATAAAAGGCACAAAATAACTGTTATTTCTGACAAAGAAATAAAATTCAAAAGTAACAGTTATTTTTGCCCAAAAATAAAAGGCATAAAATAACTAGTACTTTTGTCGGAAAATATAAAAGTTCAATGATAACCGTTAATATCTAATTTTTTTGATAAAAACCATTACCATCATGTATTTCAGTCCCTGAAATACATTTCACATGCAATTATTTGTTAAAGACTTAATTTTTAGCCCTATTCTGGTGATTGACAACCATAAATTAATTGACAAGCTAGTCTTTCATGTGGTATTTTTTTGGTCCATGGAGTCGGAAACATCCACAATAATTTCGCAAAATTATTTATTGTAAATATTTTTTCTGATATTTACAGTTTTTTCAAGTTATGAGCTTTCGTTTATATTTTAGAATAGAAATCTAAACAGTTGTCAATAAATTTGCAATTGTCAACAAGAATAACCTTATAAGCAATGAAGTTTTATTATAGTGTTTATATATGTTATAATATTAAAATAGATCTACCACAATTGTGGTAAAGTGACAACACTGGCCGTAGAGCGACGTAAGTTCAAAATGACATTGAACTTTTTATTTATTATACGTTTGAAACATTTCAAATTCAAGAAAACATGTTCTCATTCGGCTGTATCGAGCATTCGAACAGTCAAATACGAGGCTTGTCCTACAATGGGTGACAACATGTAGGACCATGTGAACCCCGCTTTTATCTTAAGGTTGTGAGATAGGATTCTGTTTTTATCTTAACTGTTCTAAGCTTCGTTACGTAGTGCATAACCAGATACACACAAAGCCCGTACCACAGAAATTCACGTGACATTTGCTGCGGCCACCTTGCGTTTCGTTACGCGAACGTTATTGGACCAAAAGAAACTTTTGTGAATTTTTAAAAACTCAAAAAAAAAAAAGGATACCGTAAAAGCACAGTAGCTGAAATGTATAAATATTAAAAAAGTACTTCGTCACATTATATTAGTTTCGTGTCTGCCTGATCAGTAGTATCATCACTATCAAATTTCACGCGATTTTTTCTACCTTACGACTTTTTGTACCATGTAAATTTGATACCTTCCGACTTTTTTCCTTGCGTCTCCTTGTAGAAAAATTTTTACCTTACGACCTTTCGTACAACGTAAATTTTTGGGCTCTGCGCCAAATGGCCCCAGATAAAATGGTTCCAAAACGAAAAATTAAAAAAAAGGCATCAAATTATGTATGGAACACAGCAGCACGAAAAATTGGGACCATTTTTCCTTTTTTTGTGTGGAGCTATTTTTCAAATCCCAAATAACAAAAAGTAGTTATTTCACTGCGACTTAAATGGTTTGCCCTTGTACGGAATGTTACAAATGGCTCTGCGCAAAATGGCCCCAAAATAAAAAATGAAAAAAGGCCCCAAATTGTATATTGAATACAGCAACACGAAAAATTGGGGGCATACAAATATCCTTTTTTTTTTGGCCATTTTTCCTTTTTTGTTGTGGGGCTATTTTTCATAAAGAAATCAGACACCAAATTTTAAATTTCTATTATGGTCATTTTTCCTTTTTTTTAGTTTGAAGATTCTCTTAAAATTTGTTATGTTTAGCGGAATTTTTAACGGTATTTATTTGTTAATGTAATTCTACATTACAAAAATTAGAAAAAAAGAAGTGGTCAATTATAAAGCTAATAATTGATTGATAAATAAAGCAAGCAAGCCTCAGTTGATCAGTGCATTATGATAAAATATGAAAAACCTAGAAAAATGGTCATAAATGCACAATATGCAGTCAAAATTAAAAAAAAAACTCTTCTATATATGATTCCAGAATGATATGTTCTCCAAAAATTTACTTAAACTTAACTTACTTTAAACATAAAGTTATACATTAAATGTACAAAAAAATAGATTCCTCAATAAAATTTTGTCAGAAAGAATTTGGGGTCATTTCAGTTTGGGTCCAAATTTCATTTTATGTGGTGGGGCAATATTTCATATTGAAAAAATACCCCAAATTTGGGGCCTTCTTATTTTGGGTAATTTTTCTTGGCCCATTTTGCGCAGAGCCTTAAAAATCACATTTCTTAAAAGGGCAAATCATTTTGTGCGACTTTTTCAAAAAACATTTCCCCTGTGGGCCTATCTGTGGGTCAAATTTCATTTAATATATTGGGGTAATATTTCATTTAGAGTATTTTTTTAATATTTTGTTTTGGTGTCATATTTTTCCGGGGCAATTTTGCGCAGAGCCAATTTTTGTACCTTGCGTCTTTTTAAACCAAGTAAATTTTTGAACTTTAAAACTTTTTTCTTTGCGAATAAACTTTTTGTTCCTTGCGACCTTTCTATATCTACATTATCTATATTGTATATATTATATTTCAAATTTTTATGAACAAAGTATTAAAATATCATATTTGTTTACAGCATTATTTTGGGGTATTTTTCTTTAAAAATTTTAGTAATTTACTATTTTATTAAAGTATTAAGTTTTTTAAGAAATCATTTCCGTACCACGCATTGCTTTATCGTTTTCTTTTCACGTGGTTGGTAGCGAGAGTTTCAATAAACTCCATGTTGTTCTTATGCTCAGCTAGCACAGCGCAACAAAAACAAAAAAAAAATAGATTAGCCTCGAGCAATGCGAAAAGTTACGCAGCATTTTGTATCGCGGATGAGCAGAAAGCAATTTTTCTTGAAGAACAATTTTTCGCAAGCTCGCATGGAGAAAAAAGTCCATCGTGGCGAAATCTTCTAGAAGAGCAGAGAGCGACTGAGGAGCAGATAGCGAGTCTTCCTCTTAAGGAGCCGAAAGCGAAAGTTGCTATAAAACAAACAGTAAGTTTTTGAAAACAAAGGCGAAATTGTAGTGTTTTGATTTTGAAAACAAATTATATCACCAAGAAGTAAAAATAGTGAATGGCTTTCTTTTCGCGCAAAATAAAACTCGCCTAAATATCTTCCAAAAGCATAGCTTTCGCCTCACCTGGCCGAAAGGCGAATAGTTTCTCCTCCAAATGCTGGCTGGGAAGATACATATAAATCAGTGGTCCCCAAACACATACTACCAAGAACAATATAAAGAAGATCACGCCTTAAGTGCGCAGATATGGCAATCTACTGCGGAGGTCTACGTCATAAGTGAAAATACATCCAAACAATAATATCACATAAAGAAAAAACGAAACTAAACAAATGAATCTGATTGGCTAATTGGGAAACAAACGAAATACACACAAAGAAACAGTCAAACTGCTCTCAAAATAAATCGAACAACATAGCTATTTTTTTGTGAAGGGGTCAACACGGAAGTTAACACCACAATAAGGTATAAAATTTTTATCAAAAATAGTAATGAAAATAATTAAAAATTTTTCTGTACAAGAGTTGTTTTTTTATTTAAATTTATTTCTTTTAAAAAACCAAGATTTTATAAGATAATGAGGAGATTTTTTAATCGAATACCTCTATTAAAAAATTTTTACTACGATTTTTCAGTCAGTTTGACTCTCTTTTCTCTTGCACTTCTGACGTCACATGCACGTGCTCACAAAGAGAGCGGACATGCGCAAGGCGGAATCTTGAATATATAATTCTTGACATACAATTTTCGGATTTTGTGCTTATGTTGGTAGCTCTCTCACTCTCTGCACTGACACAAATTGTTGTGCAGGTATTAAGCAAGAATTGTATTCTTATTATAAAAAAACTATTTTTAGTATTTTATTATTATAAAGAAACAAAAATGGGAAGCCTTTTTTTAATTTGTATCAATTTGTGAATTTTTACGTTCCTATGGGTCCTGAATAAATTTTTCAAGGTATTCTTTCTCTAGTTTAAGAATTATCGCATTACGTTATTCATTTTCCACAAACGAATATTGAGGATCCATATTTCTATAGTTCCTTTAAAAAAATATATTTTTCAATGTGCCACTGTGTGTTGGCAAAGCAAGCATTATGGCAGTCCTTACAAATTTTCTAAAAACAAAAAATCACATTCGTATTCCGATTTAATTTTGTACAATGGATAAGCTGATCAAGCGGCGTGAACTTTTTCGTTTGAAGTCTCAGCGCCAACTGAATAAGAGAACTTCGTACGTGTGATCGTGTCGGTGTAATGATCGAATTCGAACTCGAGTTCGCGAACTATCAAATAGGGACTACTTCTCTATAGTATAATTTTTTTAAGGTCTGTTTCTTTTAAAATTTAGTTTAAACCAGCGCTGGGTGCACCATAGCTCACTGAGCGCTCTCTGAGCGTAACTTTTAACATGTACACAAAACTCACAACAGAAGAGAATATAATTCAGTCGTTCGCTGACGGTGATCCTGTGAAGACTTATGTCAGAAATTTTATGTAGACTCTTCAAAAACCAACTGTTTGGTTTGTAGATTCATAATTCTTTTCATATATTTTTTATTTTATTAAGGTTTAATATAATTCATACATATTGCCTAGTAAGATTCTTTGCATTATTTTTTTTTATATTATTTGTATTCATTAATATTTTATACTTAATTTTATAAGGTTTTGATTATAATTTTAATGATTCATATATTAGGATTTTGTTTTATATTAAAACAAAAACAAAACACCTAAGAAAAAATGTTTGACTCTGAATCGCAATGCGATTTCTGTTCTGCAGAGAACCTTACTTGCGAAGCAAAATGTGTAATTTGCCACTACAAGCAAGCTTATATAATTTATTTACTTAGAAGAAAATGCTGTTAATAGTGTATGTTGACATAGACATAATAAAATAGAAGAAATAGTGAACAATACCAATGACTAAAAATAAAAAATAAACATATATTACAGTATGGGTGGAGGTATAAACACACAAACTTGCAAATCTAGAATAAATGTGACAACTATTTCGCTCAGTGTGCGCTATTCGAGAGCGCACCAATACTAACAAGACAAAATAAAATGTGACTGTGTTAGAACGCCTAGCCCTGGCTTAAACTCAAAGAAGTAAAATATAAGGAAATGGTGTTTCTTACACATACACTGTACGTGAACTGTCGCACCATTCGTAAATTGTGCGAGCGACAAAGAGTGTGTTTTTGACATTTTTGAGAACCCTGGCATCTGATTGGAAGACTCCTCAGCAAAATAGTTGAAAATAATTTCATTTTAAGCATTTTTCACTGCTTAAAAAGCAACAAAATTAAAGAAAAAAACCACTAAAACAAATGCAATATGAGTTGTGCGGTTAAGAATTGTAATAGTTCCCGAAAACTTAAAAACAATTCGCATTCGTTCCACAGGTAAATATGTCCATACGGTTTAAATTCTTTTAACAAAAGTGCTTTATTTAGTTTCTAACGATATTTTTTTAACTTATTTGTGTTAGAAATGTATATATTTCTTATTAAAAATGGTTTAAAAATGCAAATTTGACCCCGTTGATTTTGCGCCAGTTTGATCAAACCACATCTGTCAAAACACAAACACTGCTTCAGGGGCGCAGTCATTTTTCGCAGTTGAATACATGTTTGGGGCGCTCTTGTTTTTTCTGATTTTTCTGATTTTTACACAACAACTAGGCAGAAACACCCAAAAACATAAGGATTTTAAAAAATTAACCTAATTTAATTTGTAATTAAAGTTGAAGTTTAGAATTTATAGGCCTTCAAATACAGAAAAATTACCTAAAAATCTTGCAGTTTTTCTAGTTTTTCAACAAAACTAAGCTCTAAGGGTATTAAAACAAAGGTAATGTGCGTATCTAATCAACGAGGTGTCAAATTTAGAATTCCATAAGAATTCATTAAGATATAATTTTTTTATAATTAGAATTTGTCTGAAAGACTAGTGGTTTCTCTTTTACGAAAGCAATACATTAAAAAGAGAATTATTAAAAAGATAACTACATTCAGAACTGCTGTAGACAGAGAAGCCTGTGTGGTACTTACTGAGGTTTGTAAACCCTAAGCAGCATCCAAAGGCCTCCTTTTGATACATTTATTTTTTTATTAAATTTGGAAAAACCTCGCGATTTTAAGTAAAAAAAGGGTTGTATCTTGTATGCATGTATTTTTATGTTTGATATCTTGTTGAATAGATACTTGCATTATCTCTCTTTTGATACCCATAAAGTTTAGTTTTGTTGGAAAACTTAAAATATCAGCTAAATTTTTAGTCCACTTTTTCCAACGTTGGATGCCTATAACTTCTAAGCCAATTGCGAGCGATCAAAAATTTTTTAAATAATTAGAGTTTTGCTATTCTTGGAATGTTTCTAAAATTTTAATGCATAAGAACAAACTCTAACAGTTTGGGCCTTCTTTTACGATACAACCGAATACGGCCCTTTGTGATTGTTTCTGTATTTGTGTGAACCAACACCAATATAGAAAATACCACACTTTTCTGCTATTACACCACTTCCTTATATTTTACTTCTTTGCTTAAACTAAAGAACCATTTGCTGAAATTTGAAGGAGTGAGATAAAGCGAGAGAGCTTAAATCAATTGGAGTTAAAACTTTGAAGTTTAAAGTAAAGGTTTATGGTACTTTGTGAGGCTATGTAAAAACAATAAACAACTTGAATTCAATTGGTTTCTATTATAATGGTTTACGTATGTCTTTCCTAAAAGTTCAGATTAAAATTTGGATATTATAAGTATAGATACTTATAAATTATTTATTTATTTAATAATTTTTTTAACTGAATTTGTGTAAGCGTTAAAAAGCTGTCAAGCTACCAAATAAAACAATGTATTTAGTAATATCCATTGACTTTAAAGAAAAGAAAACACTTTCTTCAAAAACCGCAATTTTGGCATCATGCTAATTGTTTGAACCTGTATTTCCCACAGGAGTTGTGATATGATTATTTTTGTAAGTCAAATGCCACATTTTAAATTATTATTAGCCAAAACTTCTCTTATTTTAGATCTAAATTGGTCTCTAAATTAAGTCTTTTGTTTTAAATAACCATTGGCAACTAAAGATCAAAGGCAATCGGATTTTATAAAGTAACACTAAAATTTTATAATTAAGCAAAGTTTTTTCATTAGTAAAATTTGAGAAACTTTAAGTAAGCACAAAACTTGGTAGAAAAGCTCTTTATCGCTTATTCTATACAAAATGTAAATATATTTAAAATTTAGATTAGTTCGTACTTTTCAAACAGTAAATAAAAAAAAAAAACAATTTTTTGCACGACTGTTCAAATGCAACTTTTTTTTCTATATTTTTTTATTTTATTTTTTTCAGGTCTGATTCGCTTGCGTTTTTTATTCTTTTTGTTAGATTTCTGTCGCAAAAACTGAGAATCATTTTAGTGCACGCTTATCGCTTAATTAAGTTAAATTAAGGAACAATATAATATACTAAGTTCGGAAATATTTGAGCCGCTGTCTAGTGATTTTTCAGTAGTTTCTCAGATTTGTTTTACCTCAACACGTTGAAGCTGAGCAAAATGTCTAAGAATAAAGAATATGCTTTGAAATTTCTTGTCTTAATCTTGCTGATTGTACGTATTACATCCTATATACATGGATCGCAACAGCTGCCAGAAGTTAATGGCAATATATTCTACTACTTTGGCTATGGCAGCAATATGTTGACCAAACGCATACACATACAAAATCCCACGGCAGTTAAGATAGGGGTCGGTGAGTTGAAGGTAATAATTGATAGGGTGTGAATTTAAATATAGAAAAGTTCGTTAATTTAGTCACTTATTTAGGACTATCGTTTGGACTTTAAAACCTTTACGGACCGTTGGGATGGCGCACCTGCCACCATAGTGCCCACTAGTAATTCAACCGTTTTTGGTACACTTTGGGAAATCGATCTGATTAATTTGCTTAGCATTGATGAGTAAGTTAAGCAGTCATTTATATTAAAAAATTTTCTTTCTATTCTTTCTGTTCTTCAGTCAAGAAGGTGTCGCTGAAAATATATACCTTGCTGAAAGTGTGCCCATAAAATTGGCAAATGGCACCCAAATAACAGCAAGAACCTATATTTTGGTGGACCAACCAAAACGTGAGCTAGAATCATTTTCCTGCAATGACGTGCCTGAAAATCGTCAACCTTCAAAGACCTATTTACAATGTTTGGTCAAAGGTGCTCTAGAGACTGGATTGCCTATGCACTATATCGATTGGCTTAAATCCGTGAAGCATAATGGCAAAGTAGTGACAAACCTAGAGCTTCATTTGGAGTTACAAGATATTGAACTTAATGAAGAATGTAGTAAAGCTATTAATGCATAGTGTTACTGAATAATTTATGAATGAAAGAATCTTAATTTAAAGTAGCATGCTATTAGAAGTCGTAATTTCTAAATAAATATATAAAGAGATTTGAGGTTTATACATTACATCTGCAGTATTATGAATAGTATACGTATGAAAGATATATAAAGTTTACTTCAAGTAATAATATTCTAAACGAAGCAAAAACTAGTACAAACATTCGATTCAGAGAAAATTATTTTTAAACAAATAACTTAGTTGTTTAATACGTTTATAGAATAAATTAACAAACACTTACACTTACGAAGGCAATTTGAGAAGTTAGAGCATTTTTAATTTCGCGAATAGTAACTTTAAGTACAACACTGATCCTGTCAACTACCATATGTTAATAGACTACTGTCAAAATTTCAGCTCGCTGCGACGCTTAGTTTGTGTTTGGCAGACAGCAGACGATCTTCTGAATTTTGATGAAAATGGGAAGAAAGTAAATTTCATGTGCTCATCAAGCATTATTTTTAGCTCAAAAAAACCATCAGCCAAACTAAGGAAAAGCTTGATAAATACTATGGGGACTCTGTACCATCGATTGGAATGATTCAAAAGTGGTTTACTGAATTCTGATGTGGTCGTACAAGCACAAGTGACGCCGAACGTTCTGGACGCCCAAATGAGGTCACCACACCAGAAATGGTCACTAAAATTCACAATATCGTGTTGGCCGATCGCAGAGTTAAAGTGCGCTAGATTGTTGAGGCCGTAGGCATCTCAAACCAATGGGTGTGGAACATTTTACGAAATCTTTTGGACACGAAAAAATTATCCGAAAGATGGGTGCCGCGTTTGCTCACTCTCGACCATAAACGCGATCGTCTGACTGATTCAAAGGCGTGTTTGGCGAGGTTGAACAAAGATAAGATGGATTTTTTCATCGATTAGTAACTGTGGACGAAGCATGGATCCATCACTATACGACAGTATTTTGGGATAAACGCGGTATAATCTACATCGATTACCTTTCACCGAAAACAACGATCAATGGCGAATACTCTGCAGCCGAATTGGACCGTTTCGACGATGCTTTGAAAGAGAAACATCCCCATTTGGCGAGGAAAAAAGTACTCTTCCATCAAGACAATGCGCGCGTTCACACATGCCCAGCTCCCATGGAAAAATTTCTTGAACTCAAGTGCGAATTACTTCCTCATCCAGCATATTTTCCAGATTTGACCCCCTCCTACTATTTTATTTTTCCGAACCTGAAGAAAAAGGAAGGAGATTCACCACCAGAGAAGAGCTCATCACCGAAACAGAGGCCTATTTTGAGTACCTTCCGCAAACGTATTTTTCAGATGGGATCAAAAAATTGGAGGAACGTTGGACGGAGTGTATCGAGCTAAAAGGAGATTATATTGAGACTATATTGAGAAATAAAACTTTTTTGCAGTAAAAATCATACCTTGATTTTTCACGGAATTATTAGACGGCCAATATTGATAAATAAATTAATTAAAAATAAGGACAAGAGCGCGTTGACTTTATTGAAAACAAAATTTTTTCAAATTGTTAATTACGAATAATGAGTTAAAAATGTTTTGCATATACAAATAATTTAAGCAATTAATATAAATAATGACTTCGTATGATAAAAACAACTTACCAAGAAATTGGAAAATATACTTAGTTATCATGCTAGAGATTAAGTATTAAATTATATTCCGACATAGAGCAAAATAACATAAATCTATCAGTCATTGGCGTAGATAGATTTTGGTTTCGGAAGCTCTTTAATCATTACATTTTTAATGTCATCAAGACCAGCAGATTTTCTTATTCGAATTTTTTGAATTAATGACTTACTTGTGTCTTCTAGTCTATTTAAAAGCTAAATTGTCTGATACAAGTTAAATTGTCTGATAGTTTTATTGACCATAATATGGTACAGATATTATCTGTATGAGATTGGCTCCTTATATTATCCGATACACGGTGCTTGTGGTGGAATATTTCAGCGAACACATTTGCATTTTCCTCATTAACAATAATAGTTTGGTTATCCTTAACAAGCGGTGGAACGTATATAACTTGTTTTTTTTAAGACTTTGCAATAATTTCATTCATAATGATCAAATTATACCTGTACATGATGTCAGAATCCATTTGCTGTCTATATTTTCTAAAATGAATTCTATAAAAATTACGAATCATATTTAAAATGTATCTTGGAATTCGGAATTGGGTATGATCTTTGGAACAGATGACCTTATTGCGTGCAGAATTTCTTCAATAAACGATTCTACATTCCCATCAATTTCTGCTGTACCATTAATATCACTTACCTCAAAGGAAAATTTTTTTAAATGAGTTTGAAGGCATTGTTTTATAGTTTTTCCAATAAGCATTTTTAAAGTCGTAAACTAGATTATTACAGAAAGGTTTATTGCAAATATTGAGAGCGTAAAATGAATTGAGAGATGATCAGAGCTAATTTCATTTAGCGTTACTGGTTGTTATATGTACGACGGTATATTAGAAAACACTAGATCTAAAACAGAAGAGTTTTCTCTGATAGGAATATAGGTAGGGTCATATTGTTACAGGATAAAAAAAGAGCAATCTGCAAGAATATTGTCCCAAGTATTAGCTCTAAGGTAACCCCAGCTCCTCTGCCTGCTATTAAGATCACCACAAAATAGGAATTTTTCATGTTTACTCAACATTTTCCTAACGTCATTTCTAAATCGTCTACGTTTTTCAGACGAAAAGGAGGTGTAAAATCAATCAGAAGGTCAAACTTTTCCGAACCGAACTCGAAGCTCCATTACATCTCTGATTGAGAGATGTAAATGAAACCTATTATTCTAATAAAAATAAACAGAAATGAAACTGCCAAATTATTATTTGATATTTATATACGTATAGTTACACTGACAAGAGAATGGAGCTGAATTTTGAGATGAGTTTTGTCACCCCCAATTTGCGATCATTCCAACCGTTTCATATCGTATCAGGCCTGTAGCCAGGGGGAAAGGGGGCAATGACCCCTACTACAACCGTTTTACCCCCTGACCAAATCAGACAATGAAAAACTTTAAATGAATTATTAATATGCATTTTGTTGATATATTTGTTTATTGCTTTAAAATTAGTTTAGTTTAAAATAACAAAAAATGTACACATTCACCTTATTCATGACTTGAATATGTATATGAAATTTGTCTAACAAAACATTTCAGACAAATTGTTAAAATTTTTCAAATTTCTACCGGGTCGCCAACATTTGCTACCTAAAAATAAGATTTGAATTTTAATAATTTTTTAGCCCGCATCCATAGGAACTTTCTAGAAATGAAAAGCACGTTGTGCACCAATTTGATGCAGATACAAAAAGAATATATAATTCATTGAAATGTTTTTAATTTTTAAATTTTTTTTATGTATGATTAATGTTTATTAATTTTAAAATAAGAAGAAACTGCAAATCTTAATTCTAGCAAAAATTGAAAGAAGAAAAAGATTTAAATCAAAACATGCATGATTGTTCTTAATATATAAATCTAAATAAAAAATTTGCATCAATTTGACGCAAGCGACGGATGCGGGTTAGTTAAATTTTTTTATTTGTTTTACTTTAAAAATGTCTTATAGATATGTTAGCCCATTTCGCTACTCTTTCTCATATTTCTAGCCACTTTAAATAAATCTTGTATTTTTATCTTCATTTTATTACGAAGTCCTGAATTAATTTTAATATTATTTTTTAAGGATTAATCTCATGTATAAAAAGATCTACATATCCAAGTAAATATTATAAAATTAACTGTTTTTTTATAAATATGTGTAATGTATTCATTTCACACGTTAAAAAATTGTTTTTTTTTTATTTAAATGAACAAACAAAAAAATTTCCCCCCAAGATTCATGCCTGCTCCCTCTGTCTTCTTGGTCTGGCTACAGGCCTGTATCGTATGCTCTTTTAGCTCACACACAACTTTAATATTTCCGTGTGTATTGTATTTTGAAAAATTAACTTTATCGGCGCATCGCGCTGCGACAGCAAAAACAAATATATGCATAGTTTTGTTGTTTGTTGTTATTACTGATTTGAATATTAGGTCGTTAACTTTTTATTTTGTCAAAATTTTGGGAGGCTGAAGCGGAATTCAAGAGTTCGACACAAAATGGAATTTTGAGAATTTTTGAAAATTTTTAGAAAATGGTCAATTTAGTTTTTTCCAAAAATGCAGTTCTTCAAAATAATACTTCTGCTTTCTACCCAGAACGAGTGCCATACTGAACAATATAATGTTCCAACGATCTTATTTAGAGAGAAAAATGTTAAAATATAATTTTTGTGGGCTTGAAAGAGAGATTCGACCTGTTTTTTTTTTGGACAGGAGGGTCCAGCATTAAAATAAATAAACCACACATTAAATAGCGAACTATCTTAAGAAATAACAACAAAGGAAGTAAATTAATGAAAAATTGAGTCGAGCGAACCTAATGTCCTAAAATAAAGGAACGTTTTGCATAAAAAAACATAAGTCATTGGAATTTAACATAAGTCATAGGATTACAGAATTGAACAGAAATCCAAGAAACTCTTAAAATTTCCTTAAATTTATCGAGGTAAGTTTTCATTACTTCATCTTATTTTAAAACTAATTATGAAATAATAACATAATTTTAAATTATTTTTAACTTATATAATTAGAAAAATATATCTAAATTCTACAACGACTCAAGTTATTTTTCATAGACCCACTCTAAACACGGCAACTCACAAGCAATTTTCAACTTAAGCAGTTCGGTTTGAAAAGGGATTTTCAAGGCGAAAGCAAATATTGCACGTGAAATGTCGTGTGTAGAATGAGTCTTCGTTTTCCTGATATTGTGCTCTTACCCTATATTTTAGAAGCTTGAGGCGAAGAGAGAAAGCACATATTTTTCTAAAGATATTGAACAGCTGTTTGAACTGTCAAAATGTATTCAGTTGGTAGCGTGTTTTATATCTGTAAAGTGCACGGAAAACCGAGGCGGCAAGAAAGGTAATTTGCCAAATTAACCGTATGGAATAAATACATACTTTTCGCTCATATCAGTTAAATTATGGTGGTAAATTGTTTTAAATAAATGTTCAAATATAAAACGTAGGTAAAGAACAGAAAACCTATGCTCAATGTTAAACAACTCTTGAGGTTTGTCAGCCGGTGCTCAAAAGTCTATGCTATAAAGCTTTTGCTGGAACAGCCGCTATCAAGAGAAGAGCAGGAGCTTTAGAGCGTTTACCACGGACACAAACCGTTGATTGCTCAGCTTGCTAAGCAAAAAGCTGCGCAGGGTGGTGAATTCTCAGAACAAACTGTAAAAGAGCTTTACATAGCTTACCATAGATACAAACCATGCATTAGTGTTAAAGCAAAGCTTTAAACAGAAATCAACCTAGCCACCACTAAAAATGTTTGTAAACAACTGTAAAGCAATATACTTATATTCATTTCAGATGACGTCCAAGTTGACGCGGCGAACGTTCTTCTACTTTGGCTTTGGCAGCAATATGCTGGCCAAAAGGATACACATACAAAATGCTACGGCAGAGCGCAAGGGTTGTGGTAAGCTGCTGGTGAGTTAATTAACTGCTGTAAAAATTAAAAAAAAATGTTTTTAATGATTTCAAGTTGTAGAACTATCGCCTTGATTTCCACACCAGCTCCATATTTTGGCAAGGTGCTCCTGCCACAATTGTGCCTCAGGAAGGTGCGATTGTTTATGGCTCAATTTGGGAGATCGACTGCTGTAATATGAATGATTTGGACAGGTGAGTGTCAAGCAAGGTTACACAAAGAGCGGTAAGGAAAAAAAAATGTTTTCTCTAAAAGCCAGGAAGGCGTTCATCAGGGTATCTACATTCCAATAACAGTGTCAGTATTGTGCACACAGACCAACACAGCGATCTGCTGTCGCGCTTATCATTTGAGTGATCAGCCGGTGAACGATCTGCGCACCTTGGCTAAGGATGCGGTGCCCTATGAGCGGCAGCCATCGAAAACCTATTTAAAAACGCTCATCAAAGGCGCCATTGAGACAGGCATTGAATCTGAATACATTGAATGGCTAAAGACACTAACGCACAATGGCAAAGAAGTCGCCGAAATGGAGCAAAAACTGGAGCTGCAAAGTGTGAAAATTTAGTTGCATTTATAGTTTAATTTTTTTAGATAAACCTTAAATAAAAAAGAAGCAAAAGTAGTTGAAACTTTCTTGGAAAAAGTTTTTTTTGTTTTTTTTTTGGTGCAAAAGGATGTTTAATTATTTTTAATCACTTATTTATGATGATTACACAAAAGTTTGCCTGAGTTCAGGAGCTGCTGCTACTTGACCGTTTTGTTGTGTTTCCAGCAGCGACAGCAATGCGAATTATATCCAGCTCATAGTTATCCTTAAAAGCAAGCAGCTTTTCTTGGCTTCTTGATACTCAAAAACTTTTGTCCTTTTCTGTCTACTCGAGTACAATTAAAATACAATTTACACGAACTTTACACTACCACTCCCCTCTCCGCCCTCATCACACTTTGCTCTATTTACTTTGTGCATCTTTGGCGTTACCTCTCACAAAGTTTGCCCCGACTCTATGGTTATTAATTTAAATTTCACTTCCTTTGGCAGGATATTCGGGTGAGAATATTTCGCACAAAACTAACAATTTTAATAATATTCTATTTATGACGACTTCGTCTAGGTTTCGTAGCTACTAGTTGTCGATGGCAGCTAATTTTAGTTTTTATCCAAGCAGGGTCAAACTACTTTGGCTAAGTCAGAAGGTAGTGTAGGTAGCAGTTGCCTTAGAAATAAGTTCTTATTGGAGCAGCCTTGGGACAAGCAGCTTTAGTTGTGCATTTGTATCTATGTAGCAAAAAGAAAGAATTTTCAAGAAGTTTGACCTGCCAACTTCTTTTGGCCATTTATAGCCAGGATGTTGCGAGCAGGTTTGAACATTTTCCAACTTAATGCAGCTTTTGTTACTTTGCTGGTGTTTGGTTAGGTTGTTGTTGTTGGGTTATTTTGTTACTCTTGTTGTTGTTCTTATAGTTGGTGTTGTTGTGGCAAAAACTTTGCACCCAGCGCGGTATAACTTCTTGTTTGGCATTTTAATAATGCTACTTGTTGTTGTTATTTCTACTTTCGTAGCTATTCAAAGTGTCGAAGTTGTTGTTGGTATTACTTTAAATTAACTTGTAAATTTTATTTGGTCTGGCCATTGAAGGTGTTTTCTTTTTTTAATCGTAAAGCAGTTGAAAATTTGAGGAAAGTTTTAAAGTTCAACTGATTGTAAAGAAGAGGATATAAACTATTCAGAACTAGCTTATTTTATATTGGAGAAAATTTTTTTAGAATGAATGTAGTAAAGATGTCTTAAATGTCGGAGGTCAAACACATGATTAATGAGCAAAAGTATCAAATTGGTTAAATAATATTGTATTGAGCTTTTTGTACAACTGAAGAGGTTCGAATTAGAACAAAAGAAGGCAAAAAAAAAAACATCGGAGTAATTTTGCGAATATGTATATCTTTTCTAAATGTCTATAAAATTTAAAAAACCTTTTCGTAATAAAAATAATACCTTAGCAAATATTTTTACCGTTTAGGTTCAAGAGTGGTCACTCTAAGAGGCTCCATGATAAATTATTTAATTTAAAAAATATTCTTGTCCGATAAGGGCCATAGGCAAGGGGGTATTTTCGGGGCTCAAACCCCCAGGGGGTCGAAATTTTAATAAAAATGAATGCATTTAATAATCATTTCATTGAATCACTTAAATATGTTCTAAAATAAACGTAACAAATTATATACCGAAATTGCGTTTACGTGAAAAAGTATATTTTATGAATTGATTCGTATAAACAACAATACTGAAAACAAATGTATCGTGATTTATCGGACATAACGTGATACATTCCAAATTACCATCACTATTGGTTTCACTACCCTTGACATCGGTAGTTGTAGATGATGGTAGTGATGATAACAGTGAAGTCAACAAGAATGACATGCACATGCATACTGAAAAAAAACCTTTCTAATTCGAACAGCCTAGAAAGATTTTAAAGTATTCTTCAGTCAACAACTGATTTTAATTTTCCCTCGAGCGGTTCTCGTAAATTTAAATTTCAGGCTTACTCCAAATGTGTAAATGGAGCTTATTGTAAGTTCTGCGTTTTCTTTAGCTCTGCTTATGGTAGCATAGCATCACATCCTCTTCGTAATTTACGGCGCAAAACAAGTTTTTATTAAATACATTTTTCTACCCCATTCATTGCGACTTTTTTATAGTCAAGAGTTTTTAAAACAATTAACTTTCGAATTAAAGATATGTATAATGTACATATATACTGTACATATAAATATAATGTACAAATAATATATATATAATATATAATATATAAAATATATAATATATATAATATATATAATATATAATATATAATATATAATATATAATATATAATATATAATATATAATATATAATATATAATATATAATATATAATATATAATATATAATATATAATATATAATATATAATATATAATATATAATATATAATATATAATATATAATATATAATATATAATATATAATATATAATATATAATATATAATATATAATATATAATATATAATATATAATATATAATATATAATATATAATATATAATATATAATATATAATATATAATATATAATATATAATATATAATATATAATATATAATATATAATATATAATATATAATATATAATATATAATATATAATATATAATATATAATATATAATATATAATATATAATATATAATATATAATATATAATATATAATATATAATATATAATATATAATATATAATATATATAATATATAATATATAATATATAATATATAATATATAATATATAATATATAATATAATATATAATATATAATATATAATATATAATATATAATATATAATATATAATATATAATATATAATATATAATATATAATATATAATATATAATATATAATATATAATATATAATATATAATATATAATATATAATATATAATATATAATATATAATATATAATATATAATATATAATATATAATATATAATATATAATATATAAAATATAATATATAATATATAATATATAATATATAATATATAATATATAATATATAATATATAATATATAATATATAATATATAATATATAATATATAATATATAATATATAATATATAATATATAATATATAATATATAATATATAATATATAATATATAAAATATAATATATAATATATAATATATAATATATAATATATAATATATAATATATAATATATAATATATAATATATAATATATAATATATAATATATAATATATAATATATAATATATAATATATAATAAATAATATATATTATATAATATATAATATATAATATATATATAATATATAATATAATATATATAATATATAATATAATATATAATATATAATATATAATATATAATATATAATATATAATATATAATATATAATATATAATATATAATATATAATATATAATATATAATATATAATATATAATATATAATATATAATATATAATATATAATTTATAATATATAATATATAATATATAATATATAATATATAATATATAATATATAATATATAATATATAATATATAATATATAATATATAATATATAATATATAATATATAATATATAATATATAATATATAATATATAATATATAATATATAATATATAATATATAATATATAATATATAATATATATAATATATATAATATATAATATATAATATATAATATATTATATATAATATATATAATATATAATATATAATATATATAATATATAATATATAATATATAATACTAGCTGAACCCGGTGTGCTTCGCTACCCCCCTCGTACCAGGATTGCATTTCAAAATTGTGGCAATACCAAAATCACTTTTCACGCCATTGAATTTTCGAAATAAGTCCACCCCAGCGCCACCTACCGTGTCCATTTATACACAAATTATTTTCTTATGATTAAACAAACATACATTCTGAATTTCAGTTAAATTGGTCCATAAATTCAAATTTTCGATATAAGTCCACCCCAACG